>CM057224.1:48276611-49624518 GCA_029891385.1 Erythroxylum novogranatense
AGCTATAAATGTCACGAATATTAGTATATAATAACTAATAATAATTAACAATTAATATTAATATGTACTACTTAATCAAATATTAATATTTCATTTAATTATTCAATTAATTAATTACTATTAATTATTATTAATTATAATTGAACAAAATAATCATTAATGATCAATAATTAATTTATAAATAAATCATATATTAATAAATCAATTAATTTTTATATTTTAATTATCATTAGTGATATTAAAATTAATTAATTAGCTACTTAATACATTATATTTTAATCAATTAATAATAATTTTATATGTGCTAAATATATTATAATTAATTAATCAATTAATTATGTTGTAATTAATTAACTAATTAATAATATTTTAATTAATTAATTAATAATTTAATAAAAATGTTATAAAATCATATAGGTTTTAAGTCACAACCGTACATCGGAGTTACGCCTATGACTATTAATTGGTCAAAGGCGTGACTAGTCACTATATATATATATATATATATTTGCACTTGAATATTGCTATATAATAATTAATAAGGAAAATATATACTAAATATTCATATGTACTACTTAATCAATTAATTATATATTAATACATCAATTAATTAATTATATATTAATTATTATTAATTATAATTGAATAAACTTAATAATTAATTTATAAATAAAGTATATTTTAATAAATCAATTAATTTATTATATTCTAATTACTATTAATTATATCAAAATTAATAAAATAACTATGATTTAAGTATATTTAAATTATAGAATGAAAGTAGTCACTCTATGCTTAGTTAAGTAATCAATATATTAATTATAATTTAATTAGTAAATTAATTAAATATCAATTACACTTAATTAAAATGACAAAAATATATGGGCTAATTAGTCAATAATGCAGGTCATGAGTAATATATATACTAAATATTAATACATACTAATTAATCAATTAATTATATTTTATTTAACATATCAATTAATAACTATAACTGAATAAACTTAACGATAAGCGATCAATAATTAATTTATAAATAAATTATAACTTAATTAATTAATTATATTTGAATTATCGGTAGTTAAACTCAATTTAGCTAATTAGTTAATTAATTAATTATATTTTAAATAAACAATTATATTTTTATATCGTTAAATATATTATAATTAATACTAATTAATAATATTTTAATTCAGTAATCAATGATTTAATAGAAAAGTGATAAAATTATGTAGACATAATAGCATTGAGTCACGAGTGTGACTATTAAGTCACAAAGTGGCTACTTAGCTATACATATACTCAATATCACTACATAATAATTAATAATAGTTAACAATTAATAATGCAATAACATATATACTAAATATTAATATGTAATACTTAATCAATTAATTATATTTTAATACTTAAATTAACTAATTAATTATTAATTATTAATAATTATAAAATCATATAGGTGTTAAGTCACAACCGTACATCGGAGTTGCGCCTTTGACTATTAAGTGGCTACAGGCGTGACTACTTAGCTATCTATATATATATATATATATGCACTGAATATTACTATTTAATAATTAACAATTAATAATGCAGAAAATAAATACTAAATATTAATATGTACTTTGCTTAAGCAATTAATTATATATTAATACATCAATTAATTAATTATATATTAATTATTATTAATTATAACTGAATAAACTTAATAATTATTTTATAAATAAAGTATATTTTAATAAATCAATTAATTTATTATATTTTAATTACCATTAATTATATCAAAATTAGTTAAATAACTATTATTTAAGTATATTTAAATTATAGAATGAAAATAGTCACTCTATACTTAGTTAAGTAATCAATATATTAATTATAATTTAATTAGTAAATTAATTAAATATCAATTACACTTAATTAAAATGTCAAAAAATATATGGGCTAATTAGTCAATAACGCAGGTCATGAGTAATATATATACTAAATATTAATTGATAATAATTAATCAATTAATTATATTTTATTTAACACATCAATTAATAATTATAACTGAATAAACTTAACATTAAGCGATCAATAATTAATTTATAAACAAATTGTAACTTAATTAATTAATTAATTATATTTGAATTATCAGTAGTTAAACTCAATTTAGCTAATTAGTTAATTAATTAATTAATTATATTTTAAATAAAAATTATATTTTTATATGCGTTAAAATATTATAATTAATACTAATTAATAATATTTTAATTTAGTTATCAATGATTTAATGAAAAAGTGATAAAATTATATAGGCATAATAGCATTGGAGTCACGAGGGTGATTCTTAAGTCACAGTGTGGCTACTTAGCTATACATATACTAAATATTACTCCATAATAATTAATAATAGTTAACAGTTAATAATGCAGTAACATATATACTAAATATTAATATGCAATACTTAATCAATTAATTATATTTTAATACAACAATTAACTAATTAATTATTAATTATTATTAATTATAATTGAATAAATTTAATAATTATTTTATAAATAAAATATATTTTAATAAATCAGTTAATTTATTATATTCTTATTACTTTTAATTATATCAAAATTAATTAATTAACTATAATTTAAGTATATTTAAATTATAGAAAGAAAAATAGTCACCTATACTTAGTTAAGTAATTAGTCTATTAATTATAATATAATTAGTTAATTAATTATATTTAAATTACACTTAATTAAAATGACAAAAATATATGGGCTAATTACTCAATAATGCAAGGTCATGAGTAACATATATACTAATATTAATATGTGCTAAATAATCAATTAATTATATTTTATTTAACACATCAATTAATAAATTATATATTAATTATTATTAATTATAACTGAATAAACTTAACAGTTGATGATAAATAAATAATTTATATAAATAAATTATAATTTAATAAATTGATAAATTTATTATATGATAATTATTAGCAGTTAAACCGAAATTAGCTAATTAGTTAATTAATTAATTATATTTTAAATAAGAAATTTTTTATTTGTGTTAAATATGTTATAATTAGTTAATACTAATTAATAATATTTTAATTAATTAATCAATGAATTAATAAAGATGTGATAAAATTATATAGGCGTAATAGCATCGGAATCACGCCTGTGACTATTACGTTAGAGGCGTGACTACTAATATTACTAGATAATAATTAAGAATTAATAATTCATGATAATGAATAACATATATACCAAATATTAATATTGACTACTTAATCAACCAATTATTTTTAATACATCAATTAATTAATTTTATATTAATTAATTAATAATTAATTATAAATAAAGTATATTTTAATAAATAAATTAAGTTATTATATTTTAATTACTGTTAATTATACCAAAATAAATAAATTAGCTATAATTTAAGCATACTGAAATTATAGAATGAAAAAATTGTCACTCTATACTTAATTAAAGTTAACTAATCAATCTATTAATTATATTTTAATTAGTAAATTAATTATTTGTAAATTATATTTAATTAAAATCACAAAATATATGGCCTAATTAGTTAATAATGCAAGGTCATGAGTAACATATATAATAAATATTAATACGTACTAATTAATCAATTAATTATTTTTATTTAATACATTAATTAATTATATATTAATTATTATTAATTATATCTTAATAAACAGAACAATTAACTATCAATATTAATTTATAAATAAATTATCTTTTAATAAATAAATAAATTTATTATATTTTATTTTTCATTATTTATACGAAATTAATTAATTAATTATATTATAATTATTTATTAATTTTTCATATGTGTTAAGTATATTATAATTAATTAATCAATTAATTATGTTATAATTAATCAACTAATTAGTAATATTTTAATGTTATTAAATTATATAAGTGTTGGTAACAAGAAAAACAAAATGATCACAAACCATCCATTTAACGATCAATAATTAATTAGTTAATAAATTATATTTTAATAAATAAACAAATTTATTATATTTTATTATCATTATTTATACTGAAATTAATTAATTAATTACATTTTAATTAATTAATTATTTTATATGTGTTAAATATATTATAATTAATTAATCAATTAATTATATTATAATTAATCAACTAATTAATAATATTTTAATGTTATTAAATTATATAGGTCTTGGTAACAAGAAAAAAAAAAAAAACAGTTATGACTTAACACGTCACAACCATGTATGGGAGTCACTTTGTGACTTAATAATTACAAAGCGTGACTACTTAGCTAAATATTACAATATAATAATTAATAATTAACAATTAATAATGCAAGTCGATCATTAACATATATACTAAATATTAATATTTACTACTTAATTAATTAATTATATTTTAATACATCAATTAATTTATTATATTCTAATTACTATTAAGTATATCAAAATTAATTAATTAACTATAATTTAAGTATTTTTAAATTATATAATGGAAAAAGTCACTTTATACATTAATTATAGAATTAAAATAGTCACTCTATAATTACTATTAATTATATTTTAATTTGTTAATTAATTATATATAAATTATATTTGATTAAAATTACAAAAATATATGCGCTATTAACTAATTGTTCTGTTTTTTCATAATTAACTTTCTTATTTTATGCAAATTTGCTCTCTTCAAAACTTCAAATAAAAGCTGGTCAATTTAATTGAGGAATTCATAATTATAATTCACAGAAGAAACAAAAGAGAAAAAAATAGACAATAGGATCATTTGGATTGCAAGATTAAGAGAAGAAATATTAGCGAAGAAAAAAAGGTTGTCGGATCATTTGGACAGCGAGAAGGAATTTCATGTTCGTCCATCCTATTCGTCCTTAGTATTATATACTTAAAGAGATGTGGGCTATTATATATGATGAATAAAGATATGATATGCTAACGAATGTAGATTTTCTTTCAAAGAAATATCAAATATTACAAAAATGTCTCAATAATTATCTTTTTTCAAATTTTTAATATATACTTTTTGATTAATGTCCATCTATTTTAATCTAATTACTTATGGGGCCACTACTATTTAATTTGAGATTTTTTCTTACTCATTTAAAAGCTTAAAAAATTTGAATTTTTTTGGTAGATTTGACCGTTGCGTATATGTGCATGCAAGGCCATATTAGCCGAAGCCGAACACTTAATTTTCATCAATAGCAGTTAAATTTTTAGGCAGATATGACCGTTGCGTATATGCGCATGCAAGGCCATATTAGTCGAATAACGGTTATTATCATGACCTAAGCTTTTACGTAACTTTAAAAAGCTTTCCTATTTTATCGTAGAGCATTCCACATACAGACAAGTCCACCCACACACCCCACCGCTGTGACAAAAAAACGAAGAAGAATGAGCAGTGAAGCAGGCAAAGTGGTTTGCGTCACCGGAGCTTCCGGTTACATTGCTTCCTGGCTTGTTAATCTTCTCCTCCACAGTGGCTACGCCATCAAGGCCTCCGTTCGTGACCCATGTATGTTTGCTTTCATCTTTTTCTCTCTGTCTTTATCTCTCTCATTCTGTGTCTCTTTTATCTCTGTTAGTATACACGTACATGACATGGGGTGGATTCAATTTGGTATCTTTTGGTTGAAGACACGTGTCCTGCGGTTTGTTTAAGGTTTTGCACTTGTTTGATTTCTTTATTTGGGTTTGTCGTCCTCACTGTCTCCTACAGTATAATACTATTATTTGATGGATGATCCGGGAATCTGAGATATTGGATTTATGCGTGTTGTTTAGAGAGTAATGATCGACGGTCAAGGAAACCAATTATCTATTCTCTTTGACGAAACCAATTACTTATTATCTTTGGCGAAACCCATTTTTTTTTCCAATATTGTTATTTGTATGGAGATGTAATCTTCCCATAAACTATTACGAAAATAACCCCAGATTCAATCCTGGTTTAATATAATAGCCCAAATAGATAATAACGAAAATAAATAAAGCCAAAAATAAAATGGGACACTGAACACAGGGATTTACGTGGTTCGGTCAATGTGACCTACGTCCACGACCGGAGTTTGAGAATTTCACTAATATGTGGATAATGTATACAAGTACAAAGGTTGAACAAAAGGCTTTGAATTATATAGAGAGGATAGAGGATTTCTGAAAAAAAAAAAGGAAAGAATGAATGTTTTTTCTTCTTTAAGCCTGCCACCTTATTTATAGCCGATGTCTTGCACAATTGTCGTCCAAATCCTTCTACCTACAGCCATAATTGTTGAAGAATTCACCAACTTTGTTTGACATCCTTGCATGCCGCCAGCCAAGTTCATTGCATGCCACCAACCAAGTTTGTATTGTTGAATTTCATGCCACCAATCAAAAGCCTTCTTCTTTGACAAGGCAACCAAGTGAAGGGGCCAAGTCATCACATGCAACAAATCTCCACCTTGACTTAGTCCCGAACAATTAGTGATCTACTCCACCTTCTTCGGCAATGCCCCAAAAGGGCTATATCACTAACTATAAATTCCAATCAAGTCCAAACATTGCTTGAACTTGTAAACAGGAAGAACCTTTGTAAACATGTCAGCAGGATTGTCCTTAGTGTGAATCTTCTGAGTAAGGACCTTCTTCTCTGCAATTGTATCCCGAATGAAATGATACTTCACATCGATATGCTTTGTCCTCTCATGATACATTTGATCTTTTGTCAAATGAATAGCACTCTGACTGTCACAATAAATGGTAGTAACCCCTTGATGTAGAGATAATTCACCGAATAAACCTCTCAACCATAAAGCTTCTTTAATAGCCTCTGTAACTGCCATATATTCTGCCTCAGTAGTAGATAGAGCCACTACATGTTGTAAAGTAGCTTTCCAACTAATTGCACAACTTCCAATGCAAAATACATAACCTATCAAAGATCTGCGTCTGTTGAGATCACCGGCATAATCTGAATCTACAAAACCAACCAAACTGTTGCTGGTTCTACCAAAATCCAAACAAAAGTTCGAAGTGCCCTTCAAGTATCTGAAATCCATTTCACCGCCTGCCAATGTTCTTTGCCAGGATTGGCCATATATCTGCTAACGACACTAACAGCTTATGAAATATCAGGACGAGTACATACCATTGCATACATAATACTGCCGACGGCACCAGAATATGGAACTCGTGCCATATAATCTTCCTCTTCCTGTGACTGTGGCGATTGAGCAGCAGATAGTCTAAAATGACTAGCAAGAGGAGTACTAACTGCTTTGGCATCTCGCATGCCAAATCTCTCCAAAACTTTATTGAGATAATTATCTTGGGTCAAGAATAATTTACCAGCTCCTCGATCACGTCTTATCTCTATGCCAAGAATTTTCTTTGCTGCTCCTAAATCTTTCATCTCAAATTCACCATGCAGTAAGGCCTTCAAATGGTTAATATCTGTAACATTCTTGGCAGCAATGAGCATATCATCAACATATAACAACAAATAGATGAATGAGTCGTCATCTAACTTCCGGAAGTAAACACAACTATCATACATGCTCCTGGAGAAATCATGACCCAACATAAATGAATCAAACCTCTTATACCACTGTCTCGGAGATTGCTTTAATCCGTACAAGGATTTCTTCAATAAACAAACTTGGTCTTCCTTTTCTGTAACTTCAAAACCTTCAGGTTGTTTCATATAAATCTGCTCATCTAATTCTCCATGTAGGAATGCTGTCTTGACGTCAAGTTGTTCTAATTCCAAATCAAACATGGCAACCAATGCAAGTAATACACGAATAGAGCTATGTTTCACCACTGGTGAGAAAACATCATTAAAATCAACACCTTGTACCTGACTATAGCCCTTTGCAACCAATCGTGCCTTATACCTTGCATTCTTAACACCTGAAGTACCTTCTTTCTTCTTGAAGACCCATTTGCACCCAACAATTTTCTTATCCTTCGGCGGCTTCACCAGAACCCAAATACCATTCTTGTGTAGAGATTCCATTTCTTCATTCATGGCCACCACCCACTTATCGCATCAAGACTAGAAATCGCGTCAGATATGTGGAAGGTTCACCGTCTCCACCTGTTTCCTGTGCCACTGATAAAGCATATGCAACTAAATTTGCAAACCTCAGTGGTGGTCGAATCTCTCGTCTTGGTCTGTCTCTGGCTATGGAATGTTCTTCTTCTACTGGTTCACCTTGAACATGGTCAGGATCTGGATCATCAACTTGATCTGTCTCATGTGTAGAAGACATCTATGAAGGATCTGAACTACCAATCTCTAACTCCACCTGTTTCTGTGTACTATCCTCTTTTTCTAAATTACAAGGATTATAAGACTCTTTTCTAGGATACAACATAGAGGACTCATCAAATGTAACATCTCTAGTAATTACAAATTTAGGTGATTTGGGATCAGGACACCACAAACGATATCCCTTCACCCCTGAAGCATAACCAAGGAAAATACATTTCTTAGCCCTAGGCTCTAACTTTCCCTCATTTACATGCATATATGCTGGACACCCAAATATTCTTAAAGTAGAGTAATAGGCAGGAGTACCTGACCAAACTTCCTCTGGAGTCTTGAAATTAAGAGGAGCACAAAGAGAGCGGTTGATGATGTAGCAAGCTGTCGCAATGGCTTCTGCCCAAAAATCAAGTGTCAACCTTGCATTAGAGATCATACACCGAGCTCTTTCCAAAAGAGTCCGGTTCATACGCTCGGTAACTCCATTTTGTTGCGGAGTCATTCTGACAGTATGATGCCGAGCAATTCCTTCATTCTTGCAGAATTCATTGAATTCACCTCCACAAAATTCCAAACCATTATCTGTCCGTAGCCGCCTAACATGCCTTCCTGTTTTCTTTTCAATGAAAGCTTTCCATTGTTTAAAGGTTAAGAAAACATCATTCTTATGTTTCAAAAAATACACCTAAACCTTCCTCGAATAATCATCAATAAGAGTCAACATATACTGGGCACCACCTTTAGATGGAACACGAGAGGGCCCCCACAAATCAGAATGAATGTAATCCAAAGTACCTTTAGTTTTATGAGCAATTTGGAGGCTGAAGCTCACTCGTTTCGCTTCCCAAAATACAATGCTCACAAAGTCCATCTTACCAACTTTGACCACAAAGTAGGCCTCTTTTGCTTAACAACGTTAAACCTTTCTCACCCATATGTCCCAAACGCATGTGCCACAATTTGGTAACGTCACCTTCAGTAGAGACTGCCGCAGCACCTATTACTGTAGATCCCTGCAAAACATACAAACTACCAGACCTGCAAGCTTTCATCAATACAAGAGCACCTTTAGAAATTTTCAAAACTCCACCTTCAACTGGAAACTTGCACCCTTGAGAATCGAGAGTACCCAAGGAGATGAGATTTTTCTTCAAATCAGGAACGTATCTAACATCAGTGAGTGTTCTAACGATACCATCATACATTTTGATCCGGACTGTACCTTTACCAACAACTTTACAGGCAGCATTATTACCCATCAAAACAATTCCACCATCAAATGAATCATAACTGGTAAAACACTCCCTATCAGGACTCATGTGGTAAGAACAACCCGAGTCTAAAATCCACTCCTTATTAGACCTGACTTTATCTTCTGTGGCTACAAAGATAATTCCCTCATTCTCATCTGCTGCTACACTAGCTTCAGCGGTGTTGCTTTTATTTTGCTCAATTTTATTTTTCTCCTTATTCTTCAATTTATAGCAATCAGCCTTAATGTGCCCTTTCTTCTTGCAATAATTACAAATTAAGTTCTTATGTTTGGATTTTGACCTGCCTTTGGACCTACCCTTTTCAGAGTCTCTATTTTCAGATCTACCCCGCACAAATAGTCCCTCTGCCTGACTTCCATTAGTTTCCCCAGTGATGTCCCTATCTATCTGCTCCTTGGACTTTAATGCAGACTTAATACTATCATATGAGATAGACTCTTTCCCATAAATCATAGTATCACGAAAATATTTAAAGGACTGGGGCAGGGAACACAACAATAAAATGGCTTGATCCTCATCCGTAACAGTAACTTCCACATTCTTCAAATCCATAATAAGTGAATCAAATTTATCTAAATGTGAAGTTATTGATGTACCTTCTGTCATCCTTAACATGTACAACTTCTGCTTTAAATAAAGCCGATTCTCCACCGTCTTCTTCATGTACATGGTTTTCAACTTATCCCACATGCCTTTGGCTGTGATTTCACCGGCAACTTCCTGCAAAACCTCATCAGTGAGATGTAAAATAATACATGATCTAGCCTTATCATCTAGATCATTAAATTTGTCCGACGACATGTCTGTTGGCTTTTTCTCCTCTCCATCGACTGCTAACTTAATTCCATCCTGTGTTAGAATGGCCTGCATTTTGAGTTGCCACATTCCGAAATTAATATTCCGGCCAAACTTTTCAATGGAGGTCGTTATCGTCATAATGGCTATAAGTGGGCCCCCACACAAGAAATCAGAATGGTGGACCCCATAAATGAAACTAGAACAAACAAAACCGAGTAGTAAGCTCAACAAGTTAAAACAGAACATGGGCCCCACAAATAAAATCGAGAGGTGGGCCCCGCAAACAAAACTCGAGGCATAGGCCTCATAAATAAATTAATCCCCGAATACAAAATCGGAACAAACCGATAAAATAGGGCAGTGGGCCCCACGGGTCAAAACCAAGGCAGTGGGCCCCGTTTAGGCTTACTACAAAATCTAACTCACTTTCTGATGTGGAAGATCCACCTAGTGGCGACCACAGAGCATACGGTAAGTTAGACCCAAAAATAATGGCTAGAGCTTTGATACCAATTTGTTACGGAAATAACCCCAGATCCAATCCCGGTTTAATATAATAGCCCAAATAGATAATAATGAAATTAAATAAAGCCAAAAATAAAATGGGACACTGAACACAGGGATTTACGTGGTTCGGTCAATATGACCTACGTCCACGGCCGGAGGGTGAGAATTTCACTAATATGTGGAGAATGTATACAAGTACAAAGGTTGAACAAAAGGCTTAGAATTATACAGAGAGGATAGAGGATTTCTGAAAAAAAAGGAAAGAATGAATGTTTTTTCTTCTCTAAGCCTGCCACCTTATTTATAGCTGATGTCTTGCACAATTGTCGTCCAAATCCTTCTACCTACAACCATAATTGTTGAAGAATTCACCAACTTTGTTTGACATCCTTGCATGCCGCCAGCCAAGTTCATTGCATGCCACTAACCAAGTTTGTATTGTTGAATTTCATGCCACCAATCAAAAGCCTTCTTCTTTGACAAGGCAACCAAGTGGAGGGGCCAAGTCATCACATGCAACATAAACCAATATTGGTATCTTTGGCGAAACCAATATTGTTATTTTATCGTCTGAGGATTTCGGAAAGAATTGTGACTTCTACTGAAAATTTCAAATAGTAGATTGCTTCAGCTACTCGAATATAATTCTACTGGCATTTCACATTGTTTTGGCTTGTTCTTTCCGTATGAAAACTATGATTTCTCTTACATTTATGACACAAATAGCCTACAACGAGTGTAATATTTTTATAGGCACCAAGATACTGTTAAAATACTATGCTAACGTTTATGCTTTTATATTTTTATGCAGATGATCCCAAAAAAACAGAACACTTGCGAGCACTTGATGGAGCTCCAGAGAGGCTTCAATTGTTCAAAGTAAACCTTGGAAGAAGGATCTTTTGACTCTATCGTTGATTTGAAAGTGTGTGATGGTGTTTTTCATACCGCATCTCCTTTTTATCATGACGTCAAGGACCACAGGTTAATGTTCACACTCAATCTCATGTAATTGACAATTAAACAGTACGTTGAATCTGTTTATGGACCTCTGCTACATATCCAAAGATCTGAAAATGTTATCGGTAGCCCATCTTTTGTTCGTGTTAACCTATAACGTGAAACAGTGAGTAATTTTCTCTGCCCTAGTGTAACTTTCCAATATGGTTTACCAGAGAGGCGTATATTCAAATGGAAAAAAGGAACTCCAAGTAGAGTCATTATCTTGAGCTCTCTTTAAAGAATTTAACAATCTATGTTCCTGTTACCGTCATTTTATCTTCCATTGCTGCAGTTGCTTACAATGGAAAGCCTCGAACTCCAGATATAGTAGACGTAACCTGGTTTTCTGAACCAAACTTCTTGAAAAAATCTAAGGTGTGTAGGCAGGCATACTTATACCTATATAAATTCACCTAGTTTAAGTGCTTGATCTCTATCCTCAGTTGTCGGTTTGGTGCTGCTTTGAAGCTTTTTAATGTCACCCCAAGAACCATTACTAAGCTTAATTATGTAGCTTTGCTAGAACATCTTGTTGTGCCAATACTTTTGATATTTAACGCATCTTTAGTCTATTAAACAATTTTTTTTAGAAATTAAAATCTCACCACAGCATAAAGCTCCTTGTCATAGGTTGGATAGTTGAGTTATGTACCACTCAGATTCTGACTAGAATATGCAGGTTTATTTCCTGCAAAAGCATAACACCTATACCAATCCCAGAAGCATCACATTTAATTTCAAAAGCCTTATCAAATTAGACAAACACAAAATAAGAGTAGAACATAATTTTTTTCAACAATGCAAATGCATGCTTTTGTTCGTTACCCCATACAAACCTTTTCTCCTTAACTATTTCAGTCAAAGGAGTAGCAATGGTAGAAAAATCTTTCACAAACCTCCTATAAAAACTAGCAAGCCCATGAAAACTCCTTACCTCACTCACACTCTTAGGCGTCAACAATTCCTAGATAGCCTTCACCTTCTCCTCATCCACCTTAACTCCCCTATAACTGACCACAAACCCCAACAATACAAGCTTATCAATGCAAAAAGCATACTTCTTAAGGTTTGCATACAGTTTCTCCCGTCTCAACACATCCAAGATACACTTCACATGCATAACATGCTCATCAAGATTAGTGCTATATATCAAGATGTTAATAAAGTAAACAATCACAAATTTTTCAAGAAATGCACGTAAGACATGATTCATCAACCTCATAAAAATGCTAGGTGCATTAGTTAAACCACGAGTAACCACTCATACAATCCATATTTAGTTTTAAAAGTAGTTTTCCATTCATCTCCTGGTTTTATTCTAATTTGGTGGTATCCAGTTTTCAAGTTAATTTTTTTAAAGATACATGCACCATGCAACAAGTATATCATCTAACCTAGGGATAGGGTGGCAATACGTTACAATGATTTTATTAATAGCTCTGCTGTTGGATCCCGCTTGGTTCCGAAATCCAACTCTTGCTCTCATGCCACATCTGTTGGACCTTGTTTGTTTCTAGAGTCCAATGCTTTCTTTGATACCATAATGGTCCGAAGCCCAGCAACCGGAGTCATAAACCTTATGCTTATTACCCGGGAAGGTTATTGTCATCATTCCATAAGGTTGGTATGCACACACTAGTCAAATCACCTGAAAAAAAACTTGACTTCTTCAAAGAAACTGTAGCTTTAAACCTCTAGTTTGCATTGAAGTAAGAATCATCTCAATAGAAGTTTTAGAGCTTAAGATATGCTTAAAAAGCTAAAGCGTGTTCGTACCGCAATCATGCTCTCCCAATCGACCTTTCACTTACTCTAATACAACTACCACAAAACAACTCCAAAAGACTTAAATTTTCATGTGAATATAGTAAAAGATGCTAGGAATCCATTGCTTTAAGAATCACTTCATTTGGAGGTCGGATGAGGAAGTTATATACGAAAGAATCGTACACGTTTATGCCATCAATCAATTTGTACCTATCTTGGCGCAATTGTCGTAACTCCCACTACAAATGTCACATTGACTTCATTTTTAGACCATTTGAAAGAAGACTTCCAGATCTACAACTTTCATGAGACTTTAAAGCAAGATTCTACCTCTAAAATGATCAAAAATAGGATAGAAGATGACAATACAAACTAAGATGATGCTAACTTCATACTAAGACGCAAAACTAAGACGAAGCGTCTTAGGTACCAAAACTAAGACGAAAGAAGACTAAGATGATGCTGACGTCATACTAAGATGCAAAACTAAGACGAAACGTCTAAGGTACCAAAACTAAGAAGAAAGAAGACTAAGACGATGCTGATGTCATACTAAGACGATGCTGACGTTATACTAAGACAATGCTGACGTCATACTAAGACGCAAAACTAAGACGAAACATCTTAGGTACCAAAACTAAGACAAAAGAACACTAAGACGATACTGACGTCATACTAAGACGATGCTGACGTCATACTAAGATGATGCTGACGTCATACTAAGACGCAAAATTAAAACGAAGCATCTTAGGTACCAAAACTAAGACGGAAGAAGACTAAGACGATGCTGACGTCATACTAAGACGCAAAACTAAGAAGAAGGGTCTTAGGTACCAAAACTAAGACGAAAGAAGACTAAGACGATGCTGACGTCATACTAAGATGCAAACTCCATAACTGCCACATACACACATCCTATGCAACATCACAACTTGTAATGCTCATATCTCTTAACTTCGATATCCAAAATTTACAAACTTTATATCGTTGGAAAGCTGGAAGGATTATCTACAACTTCCAAGAAGACCATTTTGCCTAAATCAGCTCACATAAATCAAGAAATATCCCAGAAGTAAGTACACAAAATTTTCCCCTTATGTAACCTTGAGAATCATGGGCGAAACCAAAATCATAAACCATTAATATCAAAAAATCGTAGTTTTTTAAAGCTTTAGTGGGCATTTCAAGCCCCCAATACATGAATGTTTCAAAAAATATCCCAAAATACAAAAGATACAGGAACAATAAATTGCTCAAAATACAAGCAAAGACATTTTAAAAATATTTCCATGTCGAAATTTATGGGTGTGCAAATCTTAAATGCATTACTCCAATCAACTTGTCATGAACACATAAACTCATCAAATAGTTTGGGTAAGTCCGAAACATGACACACTACATATTTCCAATGAAATGGTCCTATGTAGTCGTGAATTCTTGGGGGAGTCCTTGAGGGAGCTCCATGCCACTAGTGGGCAGGCGGGACAATCCTATACTTAAGTCAACGTGCACGTGACGGTTCTTAAGAGACTACCACAAACCCACATAACGCATAGATTTTCAGAATCTTGTAAGCTTGGTGCCCAAAAAGACACATTCTCTTGAAAACTTGCGTTTCATATCTTAAAAAACCATTTCCAAAAGTATGGTTTAATAATCATGCATCATTTCAAAAAATCATTTTAAAAACAACTTTCCATAAATTATCACACAAATCATGTATATGCATGTAAGACAATCTTGCAGCATTTAACAATATTAAATGCACATGAATGAGGTGGTTACAAAATTTATTTACTGTCATTTATTGATAGAAAACTTTTATTAGCTTATCACCTAACTATAAAAGTGAAACCTACCTTGAAGTCCTTGACTATGGCTTGGTCAAATATGCCTCTTCTCTTGTTCCTCTTGTCTTTCTTGATTTTCTTCAACATAGACAAAATCCCAAATCATAAGAATTCAAATAGGAAAACTCAAAGGACCCCATGCATGAAATTGATCCTGAAATACTTAAACCCATGCATTTACTAAGCTCTTGAAACCAAAACCCTTCCAAAAATCCAAAACCTTATAATGCTATTACCTCAAATCTTCTTCAAATGAAGAAATGCTTAGATCAAAAGAAAGCTCTTATCTCCCTTCTTGCATAACACCAAAATCTCTCTAGAAGGCTTAGAAAAATGAAACCCTAGCTTAACTCTTTTCTTTTCTCTCAACCACCGAAACCTCTCTTCTTCCTCTCTTTGGTTTTGTTTTTCTTCTTCTAAAGGAAGGAAACAACACTTCTTTCTTCCCATTTTACCCTTAATGAATGATAAAAGTCCACCTTGCCCTTCCTTTAATGCCTTATGGTTTTTAAACTTAAGTGACTTGCCAAATTTGGCCTTATACTCTCCCATTACTTTAATACTTCAAAACCCTTAACCTATACCATATCACCTTACCCACTTCAACAAGCTAATCTACTCCAACATAAATAATCTAGCAAGACCCCAAAAATTAGTCTTATCATGCTAAAACTTTTCAGGGGCCAACATCTGCAATCCACACACATTCTCCAGGTTCCATCTTTCTTAGGCACCAACAACACTAGTACCACATATGGCTCAAGCTCTCCCTCATATGTCCCTTTTCTAACAGTTCATCAACCTACTTTTGAAGCTCCTTTGCTCCTCAGGATTACTCCTATAGGTTAGGCGGTTTGGAATTTGAGCTCCAGGCACCAAATCAATCTGGTGCTTGATGCCTCTCAAGGGTGGCATCCCCTTGGACATCTCCTCAGGAAAGACATCTGAATAATCCTATAAAAGAGAAACAAAAAAATTAGGCAAAGCAATAAGAGGGTTAGTGTTAGAAAATAAACACTTTGTATTTCACCACTACTAGTGCTCTTTTCTCTCCAGTTACTCTCCTCAAGTCTTTTCCTTTAGCAAACAAGCTCACTTTTCTCTCTTTCTTTTTGCTATTCTTTTCTCTTTCTGAGCTCTTCTCTCCTACACATCCCACTTTCTTTTCCTCACTTGTGTAATCACTCACCATTGGGCCAAACTCATTTTTCTTTTGGGCCTCTTTTCTCTCTTCTTTTTTTTGGTTCTCACTACCCAAACCCTCCTCACTTTTACTTGATTTCATATGGTCCAGGTACAATTCATGAGGTGATAAAGGTAGTATAATGAAGTTCCTACCCTTAAACTTAAAGGAGTACCTATTGGTATACCCATCATGTGCTACCCTCTAGTCAAAATGCCAAGGTCTCCCAAAATATGACCAACCTCCATTAGTACCACATCACACAACACCTTATCCTCATATCTTCCTACTGAAAATGGCACTACAACCTGCCTAATCACCTTCACACCAGCACTATCAGACCAACACTATCATTGAACCACTGTAAATTGTATGGCTGCAGATGTTTCCTGCATGTCAAGCCCAATTTTTATACCGTAGTCCAACTAGCTTCATTAGTGCAACTACCCCTATCAATGATCAAATTGCATACTTTCCCACTAACTAAACACCTCGAATGGAAAAGATTTTCTCTCTAATCTATAACCTCATCTGTGGCCCTAACACTTAGTACTCTCCTAACTACTAGTGCTTCCCTTGTAATGACTCTCTCAAAGCAACTATCATCCTCAAAATCATTATCAATAACAAACTCATATTCACTTCCACTATCTTCCGAATCAATCATCCCATTATCCCTCATAATCATGACTTTCTTATTTGAACATTGAGATGCAATATGGCCAGTACCCAAGCATTTAAAACATTTTATAGATGAATAACTAGAAGTAGGGTTTTTGGAAGTACCTTTCAGTTCAAATCCCCCAATTGACTTCTTAGGTGCTTCCTTGAAGTCCACTCCTTTGTCCTTGGACTTCTCCTCCTTTCTAAGTCATTTGGAGTTCCATGAGTAGCTAGAGCTTGCTCCACCTTCATAGCCATGTTCACCAAGTCCTCAATCTCTAAATAGTGTTACAACTCCATAACATTGGCTATCTCCCTATTGAGTCCATAACATTGGCTATCTCCCTATTGAGTCCACCCAAAAATCTGGCCATCGTAGCCTCTGGGTCCTCCTCTATGTTGGCTTAGATCATAGCCACCTCTAACTCCTTGTAGTAGTCCTCAACTGATTTAGACCCCTGAGTGAATCTCTGAAGTTTCTAGTGCATTTCCCTCTAATAGTAAGAAGGCACAAACTGATTCCTCATGCATGCGTTCATATCATCCTAAGTAGAAATTGACATCTCTCCATTTCTCCTCTTGGATGTCACCAACTAATCCCACCATATTAGTGTATAATCTATAAATTCAATAGTGACTAGCTTTACCTTTTTATCTTCAGAAAAATTGTGGCATTCAAAAACCAAGTCCACCTTCCTTTCCCACTCCAGGTAAGCCTCTGCATCATTCCTTCCCTTAAATGCTGGGATCTGCA
The DNA here is from genome assembly GCA_029891385.1 of Erythroxylum novogranatense. Classification (NCBI taxonomy): domain Eukaryota; kingdom Viridiplantae; phylum Streptophyta; class Magnoliopsida; order Malpighiales; family Erythroxylaceae; genus Erythroxylum; species Erythroxylum novogranatense. The sequence continues at coordinate 48,294,683 of CM057224.1, forward strand.
TCTTGATGAATTTGAGGTCTCCATCTCTCCTATTGAATGGTTAAACTCTCTGAGCTATCGTAGGTCTACGTACCTCAAACTCCCCCTCCTCCTCAAAATCATCCTCCTCTAGCTCATACCGAAGTGGTGGTCTACGAGGTGGTGGTCGCTGCTGATGTACACCTGCACGCCTACCTTGAGGTTGCTCACGTCTCCCTTGTCTTAGTTCATCCATTTGTCCTCTAACCTCATTTAAGGCTAGATTGAACCTCTCAAATTGTTACTGCATGGCTCTCAAAGTGAAAGTGATATTTACATCTCCCCCTTGGTTGTTATCATTACTTCCTCTCTATGACATTGTAGATAAAATGATATACTTACAAAACAAGGTTAGTAATAAACAACCTCACACACTCCCTCATGTGTTTCACTCAAATGATGTCACTCCCCTCGTGTTTAAGTCACGATAATGACTCCCTCAAATAAACTCACACACTTGCCTTTTACCACTTAATCCCCTCTGAAATTTGATTCACCGCTCGAAATCAATTCTCAACTAATCAAAAGAATCAAATGGGTGTGTACATTTTAAACCAACTAGCAAGTAGTATGACGTAACAACAAAAAATAGAAAAAAATTCAGATTTTTTTTGAACTTTTTCAAAACTTCTTTTAACTTTTTCTTGAAACCTTTTTATGAACTTTTGTTGGAAATTTTTTTCAAACTTTTTCTCGAACTTTGTTGAATTTTTTTTAATATAGACCAAAAGTTTCACAAAAGAACCAAGAAGAATAATTGAAATCCCTAACTAAAAAAATAGAACAAAGAGAAAGATTGAATGTTTGAAGCTCTCGGTTGTATATCTGGTACAATCTTGATGAATGTTTTATTTTTGATTGGGTAAATAGTATATTGATCCTTGGACATCTTCATTGGATATGGTTCTCACTTTTCATCTAGCATAATACCATATAATCTTCTTTCCTCATGATTTAGAAGATATATTGATTGATTATTGATCAGTATTGGTTCGACTTGTACCTTGACTAACCTTTTCAAAGGTTCGCTTATGATAATTGAGTTTTTACTTCTAGTAGGTACCGATTCTTCAATCACCTTCATTCTCAAATCCTCTTTTCTGAGGTTGAGAAGGATTATGATGCATTAATTTGTGTTCAATTGACTTTTTCTTTTGTTGAACATCAATTGAAGTAACCTTTTTCTTACTGGTCTTCGGCTTCTTGCTTCCTTCTACAGTCTAGAAGGAGGTTACTGTTAAGGTTTCTTCATCAAGAGTCAATCCTTTCCCTCTCTTCTGTTCTTGTTGATGCAAGGTTAATAATCTTGGTGACCTTCTTGATTGTTTGGATTTCTCGGAATAAAGTGCCTCCCCTTTTCTTTTCAACGACACTTGTTTTACAGACTGTTTTACCTGGCTTTTTTCTCTTTGTGACATCGTCTTAGCTTTAATTGATACCTCTGACAATTTATTCTTCTTCTCTTCTATATACATTTTTCTTATGGATTGAGGTTTTGTCTTCCTTGCGGGTATAACATTTTCATTCAAGCTGCGTCTGACAATACGCTCCCCCTCAGTTCTTGCTTTTGCCAAAGAATCTGTATCCTCCTTTTCTTGAGACTTCAAACCCATTCTACAGATAGTTGACGCATTAATGATGCTTTTATATTTATCTTCATTCTATTTCCTCTATCAAGAAGAATTCCAGTATCTCTAAAGATTCTTGTTAGTGGCATACTATACGGTAAGGCATTAGAATCTGTCTTCGACTTCATCATGTACCTTAAAATTAGGTGTGGAAGATTTATAGGTTGATGATTGGGTAGATGAAACAAGCATTGTCCATCTATCATCATCACAACGTTCTTCAAGCCTGTTCTTGGTAGAACACAATGAAAAAGTAGCGCATGTAGAACCCTAGCCTTCGAAACAAGAGTTGACGCCTTCTTGCCTTTGGGTTACTACTTCCATAGAGTTGTCGATTGATATGTGCTTTCTCTACACTGCCTTGAGTCATCCGTCTTGTTTTATGAGATGGCTTTTCTCCAACACATGGACATTTACTAACTTTCTCGATTAACTCCATTGTCACAATAACCGACAATCTATCCACCATTTATACTAAGGTATCCTCTACTACTTTTGCATTCTTCCAAAACTCATATACTTCATTCAGATAGACTGTTTCATGAACCTGAAAGAAAATTTTCCATCCCACTGCCTAAAATTTTGGTTCAATATCCATCTGGTTCTTCTTCAAAGAGTCAAAATCAACATGTCTTCCATAAATCATAGATTGCTCCATTTGTGATCTATAGATAATAAAAACTAAACACACAAATGTATCTTTCTTAAAGTAATGATGTTAGTATCTGAAGATGAGAATCTGAACAAAAAGAACTTGATATCAAGAACAGAGTAATGAAAGGTTTTGTTGAGAGTTTTGCAAAAGTTGATTTCAGAGTATTTCAAGAATATTCTAAAGTAGGTGATATTCTAAAACCTTTGAGATGATTTCCCTCTAATACCTTCTCTTAAAAAAAATACTGTCTATAACTTACTGTTACTATTTTCTTGAATACTTGCGACTTTTTATCTTCCTTACTAAGAAAATCAGCTGGGTCATGATGTGTCAGATGATTGGTGACTCAACATTACTATATTCAAGTTTCGTCTGATTTCTTTGAATCTTTCTTCATTCAAAGGTTTAGTGAAGATATTTTCCCATTGATGATTTGTCTCAACAAATTGTAGACTAACGATTCCCCTCTATAGATAGTCTCGTAGGAAATAATGTCTAACTTCGATATGTTTTACCCTCGAGTGTTGTACTGGATTCTTCGATAGGTTGATAGCACTTGTGTTATCACAGAAAATTGGGATTTGTTCTTCTTGTATTGAATAATCTTCTAACTGATACTTGATCCACAACGTCTGTGAGCAACAACTTGCAGCTAACATATATTTAGCTTCTGCAGTAGATAGAGCAATTGAACTTTGCCCCTTACTTGACCAAGAAACTAGATTATGGCCAAGAAAGTGACAACTTCCACTTGTACTCTTCCTATCAATCCTGTCTCCAGTATAATTGACATCACAATAGCTAATTAACCTGAAATCTTTACCTTTCTCATACATTAAGCAAAGACTAGTAGAACCTGATAGATATCTCAAAATTCTTTTAACAACAATATAGTGAGATTCTCTAGGATATGCTTGAAATCTAGCACACAAACAGACACTAAACAAAATATCAGGTCTACTTGTTGTAAGGTAAAGTAAAGAACCAATAATTCCTGTAAAAAGAGTTTATTCAACCTTCTTACCTGTTTCATCCTTAGATAAAAGGTTTGAAGGACGCATAGGAGTTGACATAGGTTTCGCTTTTTCCATATATTTAACCAACAGTTCTTTGATATATTTCTGTTGACGAATAAAAATCTTTTCTTCGGTTTGCTTAATTTGTAAGCCAAGAAAGAATTTTAATTCACCCATCATGCTCATTTCAAATTCAATTTCCATCAGATTTTCAAAACTAGAACATAGCTTTTTAGACATTGCACCAAAGATAATATCATCAACATATATTTGTACTATGATGAAATCATTCTTAATACATTTTCTAAATAAAGTCTTATTTACATGTACTCTACTAAAACCATTTTCAATGAAAAAGGAACTTAGACGATCATACCAAGCTCGAAGGGCTTATTTCAAACCATACAAAGCTTTATGAAGTCTATAGACATAATCTGGTCTTTTAGAATCTTCAAAACCAGGAGGTTGCTTTACATAAACCTGATCATCTATAAAACCATTCAAAAAGGTACTTTTCATATCCATTTGAAACAGTTTTATATCATGACAAATAGCATATGCAAGTAAATGTTGGAACGCGTACGGTCCGAGTATTCACAATACACTGCGGAAAAGACCATACAACAATATGATGTATAATCGAAAATACCAAGGATATACGAAAATACCTTATTTTTGTAGATAGGTTGTTTCTTTTTCGGATTCCAAGACACTGCAAACGCGAATGCCCTCTACCGGTATCCACACGAGTATGCACGATCCGGGCTGCGGCTATAGTGTGCTAAGACGTCCCAAACGCTTCCTAACGCCGCCCGATTTTCCTCTCGGATGGTGGCTAGGGTTTCGTGACAATTGTGTCTCTTCTACCTAATGAGACCTAAGCTTCTCTATTTATAGAGAAACCCTAATCACATTGAGGCCCTAATAAGTTTCAGCCCATTATATCTCATATAATAGAAGCCTGACAACTTAATCCAATCTAGCCCAATAAATATATCTACATATATTTATTCTATACCTAATAAATTAGGCCTAAGAGAATAAGCCCAGATCACATCACTCTTTGTGTGCGACCCTGTAGGCTCATTTGATGTTGGTAATGGGCTTGATCACACTTCAAGGCCCATAAGTCATAAGCGGCCTCTAGCAAGACATTATGACTACCCAAATCAAATGAGGATCGATAATCCGATTTAACCTGTAACCATGGTTATAAGTTCAGTCCTTTTGTAACACGATATCAAGATTAATCACAAGGCATAGTACATGTCAACCTTTGATTAATCATAGTTTCTTGATCCTCAAGTTGACTAATTATAACAAATGACATTGATGACTCTTCATCAATTCATTTGAGCACGGCCATGCATTTCTTCAGTCACACTTGTCAAGAGGCCTAAATGATATCTCTCTCATTTAAAAGAGGTACAAATCCCATCTACGTCATTCACATCCCTCCACATGATTCATTTGATGTCCAACATAAGACTACTTGTTATTCGGTTAAAATAACTTAATCTAATATCAAAACACCGAATTCCTCATGTAAGGAACCATGATGACTTTAGGTCAAAGGACTAAAGTCAAACCATATTAAGAATCACTAATGACATAAAACCATGTAGTATTCTTTATGTGGGTCGGTCCAATATATGTTCTCTAACATATATCTATATTTCTGATTTGATATCTCATATCCATGATCAGTAAAACGTGATCATCAATCAAAACACATACTAGTCTTAATTCATTATTGTTCCACCAATAATGATCGACCAGGGACAGTCTAGAATAGTGTTATAACGCTTATGGTTTTACTATCAAGTTACATACTTAATGACATAAGTCTAATACTATTCATTGTATGTAAATCACATTACATAAACAAAATATATGCATATATGAAAGGAATACCTCATAATATATTATTAACAAGTGATAATGTTAATAGATGAATCACAAAAATCTATTGGCCTAGGGTACACTACTAACAATCTCCCACTTGCACTAGGCCTAATCGGTGAGATATCTAATACCCATAGACCTCGTATGACTCTCATGTTTAGGCTGTGGAAGAGGTTTAGTAAGTGGATCGACAATGTTGTCATCTGTGCCTACTTTGCATATCTTCACGTCTCCTCTCCCAATGATCTCTCTAATCAGATGGAAACGTCTGAGTATGTGTTTGGATCTATGATGTGATTTTGGTTCCTTAGCCTGTGCTATAGCCCCATTATTATCACAATAAAGGTCTATAGGACTTGCAATGTTAGGAACAACTCCAAGTTCAGTAATGAACTTCTTGATCCATACAGCTTCCTTAGCTGCATCCGAGGTAGCAATGTACTCAGCTTCAGTTGTAGAATCAGCAACAGTGTCTTGCTTTGAACTTTTCTAGCTCACTGCACCTCCATTCAAACAGAACACAAAACCTGATTGAGATCTAAAATCATCTATGTAAGACTGAAAACCAGCATCAGTGTAACCATTTACAACGAGCTCTCCTTCAAATCCTCCATAGACTAGGAACATATCCTTAGTTCTTCTCAAGTACTTAAGGATATTCTTAACTGCTATCCGGTGACTCTCACCATAATTAGATTGGTATCTACTTGTTATGCTCAAAGCATATGAGACATCAGGTCGAGTACATAACATGGCATACATGATGGATCCAATTGCAGATGCATATGGAATCTTACTCATGCGCTCAAGCTCTTTATCTGAAGTAGGACAATCCTTCTTAGAAAGCTTTATTCCATGTGACATAGGCAAGAATCCTCTCTTGGAATCTTGCATACTGAACCTTTTCAGTATCTTATCTATGTATGTACTCTGACTTAGGCCTATAAGCTTTCTTGATCTATCTCTATAGATCTTAATGCCTAAAACATAAGCAGCCTCACCTAAGTCTTTCATTGAGAAACGTTTCCTTAACCAAATCTTGACACTCTGTAAGATCAGAATATCATTTCCAATGAGCAATATGTCATCAACATATAAAGCTAAAAAGACAACAGCACTCCCACTAACCTTTTTGTGGACACAAGGTTCATCTTCATTCTTGATGAATCCAAACTCTTTGACAACTTCATCAAAACGAAGATTCCAGCTTCTTGATGCTTGCTTCAATCCATAAATGGATCTTTGAAGCTTGCACACCTTTCCTGAATTCTTAGGATGGACAAAACCCTCAGGTTGTATCATATATACATCCTCAAGTAAGTTTCCATTAAGGAAAGCCATTTTGACATCCATTTGCCATATCTCATAATCATAATATGCAGCTATGGCAATAAGAATTCTAATGGATTTGATCATGACTACTGGAGAAAATGTCTCATCATAATCAATTCCATGAACTTGTCGATAACCTTTAGCAACAAGTCTTGCTTTATAAGTGTGCATATTTCCATCCATGTCGAGTTTCTTTTTGAAAACCTATTTGCATCCAATGGTCTTCAAGCCATCAGACGGATCAATTAAAGTCCAAACTTGATTGTCATACATGGATTGCATCTCTGCTTTCATGGCCTCCAACCATTTAGCAGATTCTGGACTTTCCATAGCTTCTTGATAGGTTGTGGGCTCATTATGATCGATGAGCATCACATTATCGTCATCGAGAACGAGAAATCCATATCTCTCGTGATCTAATCTCGCCGATCTACGTAGGCCTTCAGGTTGTTGAAGACCGCTCATCAACAACTTGTGAGCTCACTTCAATCTCCTTTTCAGCTCAATGTCATTTTGTGAAACTTGAATTTCTTCAAGTTGTACTTTACTCCCACTGCTTCCTTTGGAAACAAAATCCTTTCTAAGAAAAACCATTTCGAGCAACAAACACTTTGTTCTCTGCTGGGATGTAAAAGTAATATCCTTTAGTTTCCTTAGGATATCCCACAAAATAACATTTTTTAGATTTGGGTGCCAACTTGTCGGCAATTGGACGCTTTACATAAGCCTCACAACCCCAAATCTTTAGAAAAGATAAATTGGGACACTTCCCAGTCCATATCTCATAAGGTGTCTTTTCTACAGCCTTTGAAGGAATACGGTTCAACATGAATGCTACTGTTTCTAAAGCATAGTCCCAGAAATATTTTGGAAGATCAGTTTGACTCATCATTGATCGAACCATATCTAATAGAGTTTGATTTCTCCTTTTAGAAACACCATTCCATTGAGGAGTTCCTGGAGGAGTCAATTGTGAAATGATTCCACAATCATTAAGATAATCATCAAACTCTTGGCTTAAGTATTCACCTCCTCGATCAGATCGAAGGATTTTAATTGTTTTGCCAAGCTGATTTTATACTTCATTCTTATACTCTTTGAACTTTTCAAAAGATTTAGATTTGTGCTTCATTAAATAGACATATCCATATCTACTGAAGTCATCTGAAAAAGTAATGAAATACAAATAACCTCCTCTCGCTGAAATGCTAAAAGGTCCACATACATCGGTATGTATAAGGCCCAATAGCTCATTGGCCCTTTCCCCTTTACCTGTGAAGAGGGCCTTTGTCATCTTACCCAGTAAACAAGAATCACATGTCTCAAAAGATTAAAAAGAATCAATGAATCCATCTTGATGGAGTTTTGAAATGCGTTTTTCATTTACATGGCCTAAGCGACAATGCCAGAGATAGGTTGGGTTCAAATCGTTAGATTTAAACTTCTTGGTATTTATGTTATAGATGGGCTCATTTGTAATAAACTCAGTGTCTAGAGTATAAATGCCACTCAATTGACGTGCAATACCATATAAAATGTCATTCTTATAAATGGAAATACTTCTATTCTCAATAGAAAATTTAAATCCATCATTCTTTCAACAAGCAAAAGAAATAATGTTCCTACTCATAGTAGGTACATAATAACAATTATTGAGTGTCAAAATGAGCCCAGTAGGCAAAATAAGATCATAAGTACAAATGTGAGTTACAACTCCGGTATCTAATACCCAAGATGCAGAAGGAGTAAAATTGATTTCTATAACAAACATACCTGAAGAAGTAGTCGCACTATTCTTCTTCTCTTCATTCTTCCAAATAGAGTTTGCGTTCCTTTTCCAATGACCAGGTTCATTGCAGTGAAAGCAAACTCCCTCCTTGGGTGCCTTAGTCTTAGCTTTGGGCTTGGGCTTGGACTTAGGTACTTTACCTTTGCCCTTTGTTGTTCCCTTCTTCTTGAAAACGTTTCCCTTTTGAACCACAAGAACTTCATTGGTGATCTTAACCTTTTCCTTTAAGTTCTCTTCAGCAGTTTTCAGCATCCCATGCAATTCGTTAATGGACTTCTCCATATTATGCATGTTAGAAGAGAATGAACTGATCATATTCATCACCAAAGATGATAGAATAAGATCATTGCCAATTCTTGACTAACAAAGTGCACTAATTTCTCAAGATGATGAATGTAACTCTTCATCTTGAGAACATGAGCACTCACGGGTGTGCCAGGAGTCATCTTGCATGAATTCAATGCCTTAGTGGTTTTAAACCTCTCTTGGCGTGCTTACTCTTGAAACATAGTTTTCAGTTGAGCAAGCATGTCATAGGCCTCCATTTCCTCTAAATCCTTCTGAAGGTCAGAGATTATGGCGCCTAACATAAGGCATGACACATCCGTAGAGTCATTGATATGCTTCGTGTAAGCATCCTTTTGAGCCTTAGGTGCATTTGTTGGTGGTTCCTCAGGGATGGGCTCTTCTAAGACATAAAGCTTTCTTTCTTGCTTGAGAACAATTCTCAAGTTCCTATACTAATCTAGGAAATTTGTTCCATTAAGCTTTTCTTTCTCTAAGATAGATCGCATAGAAAGGTTTGTGGATGGAGTAGTCATAATCTACAAAATTATGCAATGAGGGTCAACATTCATATATTATGAGGTATTGGCTCCCACTCAAATAAATAACCCTCAACTGAAAAATGGGAGAAACAAGATCCATATTTCACTAAGTCCTAAGAAAGCTTTGGGTTAACACTCAAAACTTAGTTATTTAGGTAGAAAACTCTTTTTAATTACATCACATGTAATTCTTGATGGGCTTATGTTAAAATACATCTTATGTATTGCATGTATGTAAAAACCCAATCTTATGCCCTAAGCCCAAAACCGTTTTGATAGCTTAGTTAAGTTTAACCATACTTTACCTATGAATAGCACCATTATTCAAATGTCTTCCCTAGATGTGATCCCCGCATGCCTTGCTTTGGCAAAAACCCACATAAGGATAAGCTAGAGATAAACATTAGTAAAGATTTATGGAAGGCATATAAACTTAAAATTATTAAGAGGGTCGTTCTTTGTACATTATGAAGGCTACTAATCCTATTAGTAAGGGTGTTTGTACTATGCTATTTCTAATCCTATACTACAACATACTTGAGTATATATATATTAGAAGTATAGAATAGTAACTTACACATGAATATAAATATTCAAAAAATATAAATAAACACATGTAACATCACCCAGAATATATAACACATAACGAACGAACAAGCGTAGGGGAAGCCGCTCCTTGCTGGGCTCATCAGTCAACTGGAAGAAATGATAGTCGACTGGTCGACTTGTGCTAGTCGACTGGAACAAACGTTTTTGTTGAAACACTCATCTCCGCTCTCCGATCACCGATCGAATGCTTCTATTCGATCGAAGAGATGATAATGATCGTCGATTTTGTGCTAATGACCGAACCAATGTCACCGACCGAACAAACGCTTTTGTTGAAACACTCATCTCCGCTCGATCGATCACCGACCGAACGCTTCTAGTTGATCGAAGATATGATAGTCGATCGAGTATCCTTGTCCAACATGGATATGCGGTTTCCTATTCCACATCCATGTCTTACATGGTGGAAACCCTAGCACCACCACCTTTCACCAAACCCTTCATGCTTGTCATATATTCTCATCAAGCATCAAGATAATCAACAAATTGAAAACAACATGCATGAAATAAAAACACTTTCAGATCATGCAACCAAAACCGTGAGCACATGTAATCCAAACATGCATATTTTCGATTATACATAAGCCAAAATCGTGAACACATGTAATCAAAACACGTATATTAACGATTATACAGAAGAACCTGGCTCTGATACCACTGTTGGATCGCATAGGGTCTGAGTATTCACAATACACTGCGGAAAAGACCATACAACAACATGATGTATAATCGAAAATACTAAGGATGTACGAAAATACCTTATTTTCATGGATAGGTTGTTTCTTTTTCAGATTCCAAGAAACTACAAACGCGAATGCCCTCTACCAGTATCCACACGAGTATGCACGATCCGGGATGCGGCTATGGTGTGCTAGCACGCCCCAAACGCTTTAACGCCACTCGATTTTCCTCTCTGATGGTGGCTAGGTTTCGTGACAATTGTGTCTCTTCTACGAATGAGACCTAAGCTTCTATTTATAGAGAAACCCTAATCCCATTGAGGCCCTAATAAGTTTCGGCCCATTATATCTCATATAATAGAAGCCCGACAACTTAATCCAATCTAGCCCAATAAATATATCTACATATATTTATTCTATACCTAATAAATTAGGCCCAAGAGAATAAGCCCAGATCACATCACTCTTTGTGTGCGACCCTGTAGGCTTATTTGATGTTGGCAATGGGCTTGATCACACTTCAAGGCCCATAAGTCATAAGCGGCCTCTAGCAAGACATTATGACTACCTAAATCAAATGAGGATCAATAATCCGATTTAACCTGTAACCATGGTTATAAGTTCAGTCCTTTTATTGCACGATATCAAGATTAATCACAAGGCATAGTACATGTCAACCTTTGATTAATCATAGTTTCTTGATCCTCAAGTTGACTGATTATAACAAATGACATTGATGACTCTTCATCAATTCATTTGAGCACGGCCATGCATTTCTTTAGTCACACTTGTCAAGAGGCCCAAATGATATCTCTCTCATTTAAGAGAGGTACAAATCCCATCTATGTCATTCACATCCCTCCACATGATTCATTTGATGTCCAACATAAGACTACTTGTTATTCGGTTAAAATAACTTAGTATAATATCAAAACACCGAATTCCTCATGTAGGGAACCATGATAACTTCAGGTCAAAGGACTAAAGTCAAACTATATTAAGAATCACTAATGACATGAAACCATGTAGTATTCTTTATGTGGGTCGGTCCAATATATGTTCTCTAACATATATCTATGTTTCTGATTTGATATCTCATATCCATGATCAGTAAAACATGATCATCAATCAAAACACATACTAGTCTTAATTCATTATTGTTCCACCAATAATGATCGACCAGGGACAGTCTAGAATAGTGTTATAACACTTATGGTTTTACTATCAAATCACATACTTGATGACATAAGTCTAATACTATTCATGGTAAGTAAATCACATTACATAAACGAAATACATGCATATATGAAAGGAATACCTCATAATATAATATTAATAAGTCATAATGTTAATACATGAATCACAAAAATCCATTGGCCTAGGGCACACTACTAACAGTAAAATCCTAACAGCTTCTAATGTAGCTACAGGAGCATAAGTTTCATTATAGTCTATTCCTTCTTATTGATTATAGCCTTGAGCTACTAATCTAGCTTTGTTACGAGTTACTCTACCTGACTCGTATAGTTTATTTTTAAAAACCCATATGGTTCCTACGATAGACTTTTTGGAGTGTCTGTGAACTAAAGACCAAACTTTATTCCTTGTAAATTGGTTCAACTCCTCTTGCATGGATAAAATCCAAGCTTCATCCTGAAGAGCTTCATCAATTTAATTAGGCTCTATTTCAAAAATAAAAGCTACATTTGCTTCTCTTCTGAATTTAGACCTAGTTCTCACGCCTTCTAAAGTTTCTCTTATAATCAGATTTTCTGGGTGAGAAGATTTATATCTCTAGTCCTTTTTTAGACTAAGATTTTTAGAAATATCTTCTACTTTATCTAAAGGAGCATCTGATGGTGACACATCTACATTATCAACTAAGGGTACTGATAGGAGTTCATTATCAGTATCATTACTTCTATCTGGTTGAGAACCATCATTAAATTTAACATGAATAGATTCTTCTACAGCTTTAGAAGCAAGATTATAAACCCTATAAGCATTAGAAGATAATGAATATCCTTGAAAATTTCCTGAATAGACCTTAGAGTCAAATTTATCCAAAGTTTCTTTGGTATTCAATATAGTACACTTGCAACCAAATGGATGGAAGTAAGAGATATTAGGCTTCCTTTCTTTCCATAACTCATATGGAGTTTTATTTAACCATGCTCACAAAAGTATTTTATTTTGAATATAACAAACTGTATTTACAGCTTCTGCCGAGAAATACTTAGGAAGATTCATTTCACAGAGCATAGTTCTTGCCATTTCCTGAATCGTCCTATTCTTTCTTTCTACAACTCCATTCTGTTGTGGAGTTCTAGGAGTAGAGAAATTATGAAAAATTCCATTCTCTTCATAAAATATTCTGAAATTTTCATTTTCAAATTCACCACCATGATCACTTCTAATTCTAGCAACATAAGTTCCTTTTTCATTTTGTAACTTTTTGGAAAGAACTTTTAAACAATTAAAAGATTCATCCTTATGTAACAAAAATAATATCCAACAAAATCGAGTGAAGTCATCAACAATTACAAGACCATACTTTTTTTCGCCAAGACTCAATGTCCTAGTTGGACCAAATAAATTTATATGTAACAACTCTAGAGGTCTAGACGAAGTTACAATATTTTTAGAAGAAAAAGATGTTTTAACCTGTTTTCCTTTATGACAACTCTCTCAAAAGAAATCCTTGCTAAAACTTATTTTTGGTAAACCTCTTACCAAATCATGTTTGATCAACTTGGAAATATGTTTAAAACTAACATGACCTAGCTTTTTATACCAAAGCAGTTTTTCTTCATCTGTTGATATAAAACAAGAAATATTTTGACTTTGTAAATCTTCTAAATTAATCTTATAAAGATTGTTTCGTCTTTTGGAAGGAAAGAATATGGAAGCATCCTTGTTTTTGACTACATAAGATTTTTTTATTAAAGGATACTTCAAAGCCATAATCACATAATTGACTTACATTAATCAAAATATGTTTTAAACCTTCAACTAGCAGAACATTATCAATAGATGCAAAGGAATGTTTATCGATTTTGCTGATTTTAACTATTTTGCCCTGCTGGTTATCTCCAAAAGTTATTGATCCTCCCTTCTTATTTTGAAGATCTAGGAATATAGACCTTCTTCTAGTCATGTGTCGCGAGCATCTACTATCCAAATACCATTGGTTCTGGTTGCTTTTTCTAAAGAAGGAGATCTCCAGTAGATATTATGTTCTTTTTAGGTACCTAGATTTTCTTGGGTCCTTTGAGATTAGTCTTATAATTATTATAGAATGATAATAAGAAGACTGGTGATATTTCTTTCAATAAGGAACAAAATTATCTTTGTAATGAGTATTGCTATTAGTAAACCCTAAACCACTCTTATAATTAGGGTGCCTATATCTTCCAGTCATGTCATTCATTTTTTTCGTACTTTCAGTAAAGGTTGATAAGATTGCTGAGAGAGAACTAATACTTTGTTTCAACTGACTAATTTTTCAGATCTATCTATAGTTATTTTTTTCTTCATATCATCTACTTGTTTCTTAAGACAAATGTTTTCTTTTTCTAATGCTTCCGTGTTCTTCAAGTTTTCGACAAACTTTCTTTTTAAGGATCTATACTGCTTTAGTATAACATGTGAATCTTCTTCAAGTTTTCGACAAACTTTCTTTTTAAGGATCTATACTGCTTTAAGGATCTAAATATGCATCTTGGAGTTCATTAAAGTTAGAAGTTATCTCCTCTTCACCTTCTTTCTCAGCTACCAAACATATATTTGCTTGTACTGATTCTTCTGAATCAGAATCAGATTCAGACGAATCCAAATCTTCCCAAGTTTCCATTATACTCTTTTTATTTTCTTTATTTTTCCTCGGTTTTCTTCTAAGCAACGGACATTCAGACTTATAATGTCCTAGTTTGTTGCACTCATAGCAAATGATAAAGGTCTTCTCATTCTTGACTTCATCTTTGCTACTTTTCTTAAAAGAAAAATCTTTATTTCCTTTTGCTTTCTTTTTCCACATTCTTCTTATCTTTCTTGAAATGAAAGATAATTCTTCATCATCTTCACTTGAATCTTGATCAGATTCACTGATATCATCATTCTTGACTTCTTCGATCTTTAATGCTTTTGACGATGAACTTCTATTTCTTTGATTCTTGTGATTTTCTGACCAGCCTTTAACGCTATAGATTTGTCTCTTCTAGGTTTATCTTCTGCATCAAGCTCTACTTCGTGTATCTTCAAAAAACCAAGCAATTCGTCTAGCTTTAATTTGCTCAAGTCCCTGGCTTCTTGTACTGCAGTGACTTTGGGTCTCCATCTTTTAGGCAGACTTCTAAGAATCTTCCTGACATGATCTTGATTATCGTATATTCTCCCAAGAGCTTTAAGTTCATTAACGATAGTTTGAAATCGTCCAAACATCTGATCAATAGACTCATCTTCTTTCATCTTAAATAGCTGATACTAATGTACAAGAATACTGATCTTGGACTCTTTCACCTGGTTTATGCCTTCATGTGTGATGGATAAAGTGTCCCACATCTCCTTCGCAGTTTCGCTTCGATGAACTTTATCATATTCACTTCTACTTAAAGCACAACTCATAAAGAACTTGGCCTCTGAATTTAGTTAAAATCTAGCTTTGTGATTGACTGACCATCTGGTAAGAGGAATGGTATTTCCTTCATCATCTATTAGTACGTATGGTCCATTCTCGATGATATCCCAAAGATCAATGTGTGTGGATTCTATAAAGAGGAGCATCCTGTCCTTCCAATAATGATAATCCTCACCATTGAATGTAGGAGGTCTTATGACGGAGGCACCTTCAGCTATAAAAACATGTGATTCAGCCATGGATCTTTATCCTCACTTTGTAAAGGTGGTTCTTGGAAACTGAGCTCTGATACCAATTGAAGTAAATCACTTGTTAATATAGAATTCATGTACAATATACAAAATACTCAAGAAGGGGGGTTGAATTGTGTAATCTTTTTGTAAATACAAAAACTTTGATATTTCTTGAAAAGAACTTTTTCAACTATTAAATGAATACCAAAAATGTTATACAAAAATAGCTACGTATTTAAATCGCAAATCACTTCTATATACTTGTCTAAGAATAAGAAAAATTAAAGTGAAAGGTTAGAAGATAGAAGCTGCGATTTTATACTGATTCACCCCAAACCTTGGGCTACGTCCAATTCTCAGAGTTCGTATGAGATTTTACTATACTTCTTCAAATTTACAAGTATTCTTTCTTCCCCTCCAGAGCCTCTTCAGGTCTCTTACACATTTGATTTATTATAACTCATGGTTCTTTAATTTTTAAGTTGGTTTATGAATTTGCTTAATTGCGAATCATAATTAGTGAATAATTTCTAGATTCTACTAATAATTAAGATGACTATTATTAAATGACAAATTATGACAAAGGACGATTCCCATGATTAATATAAAATAAACATATTAAAATTTTCACCATTGTAAGTTTTCTTTTAACTGAAAATCCCAACTAATTGTTGCTATTGATATTTTATAAAGTATAAAATTTTCCATTATGTCAAACTTAATAATTTTTGTTTTATTAGTCTAAAACAAGTAAGTATAAATACATATTCTTATCGTAGGCAAAAAGATTTCATGAGATATGCATTTCATTGTATCATAATAAGATTTCATGATATATAATAAAAAAAAGTTGTGCACGCTGCAAAATTTAATTCTTATTTTAAAATTGATGTGATACAGAAAAGTGAGTTCATTTCAGATGAGGTGGTATAATAGATACTAGACTACCGATTGGGGCTCACATAATTGACTTATAAATGATCTCATTATAGGGACTCCTATAAATTTTTGAAAAAGGTAAAAAGGACTCGTTAGAAAACAACAAGAAACAACAAGAATAATGTAACGATGATTTATGTTAAAAAATAAAATAAAAATTAGTATTTTTCATAAATATTTTAAAAGTTAGATAAAATAAAAATAAAATAAAAAATTACATATATAAATAAGAGAAATAAGTATCAATATTACCTTCCGTTGATCAGAAGAAAAAAAAAGATGGCGGGTCGATTACAAATACTTTGTAAAGTCTGGGTGGATAATAGTTAGTAACAATTTTCAATGCTGATAAAATTTGAAGGTTAGAGTAGACCTAAAAAACTTGGAAAGAGAAAAAAAATATGAGATTGTTTCATAAAGACTATCTTTTAAAAAAAATAGTTATTATACTTTTGTAGGTTATCACACGAGTCTAAAAAAGCAACATACTTACATTAAAAAGAATAACAAATTGTTCACAGTTTTTATGCATGGTTAATACGACAACTTTAAAGTAAACGCAACGATACTTGTGAACCTACAAAAATCAAACCAAAAGATAATCCAGAGGAATTATCTAATAAGAAAGATAAAAATTGAAAAAATATACAAAAAATTATACATGCTCACTTACAGTTTCCGTGAATGAAACTTCTTGTAATCTTTTTTAAGGAGAAACATCTTTAGCCATGAATAGGAAAGAAAAACTATAGCTGTAGCGCCCCCTTACCGTAGAATATACGTCGGGACGCTCGTAGGTCATACCGATACATACCCTACGACGAGGGTGCACTACGATACGATCAATTTTAAAAACCTCATGGCATCGATAATAAAGCAGTATAATCAATTTCACTAAATTTTAAAACCCAAAGGACTTCTCATTTCATTACCGAAAAACCATAAGTGCATAGTTCTGACATAATTACAACTGTACAGATCCAAAAGAACTAACACTACTCCTAGATAGGTCATCCACAAAATATTCCAAAAGATCCTAGCTGACCGACCTGTGGGCCATGCTCCTCTCGCCAGCACCCACACAGCAGGAAAAGTCTCACTATCTGGAGTAGGAGTCACTAACGCTATCCTGAAAAATAGATGCAATTTTGGGTGAGTTTGCGAACTCAATGAGTAACCATCATCGATGGTTCACTCAATTCATGCATTACGCAAAATTGCGTACAAAATGACATAATATCATATTTAGAACCACAGTCATACATTTACTCAACAATTATCACACATTTACTTTTAACTAATTGCAAACTCACAGCACAGTCACATACTGAATGCGTAATGATTTCCATTTCATTTTAGTGTTGTGATTGGGCATCAGAATTATCCCATTGCTGGGCACATTACACATCACACAGAAATCGCGTTTTTGGGGGTAGGAGGGCCCTCTGGGTATGCACTACTGCCCACGCGCACTAATACTAGGGATAGGAGAGCCCTCTGGGTATGCACTATTCCCTTATCACAATAGTTGAGCTTAAAGCTCCGATCAGAATTGCTCCAGTCACAACTATCAAATTACCGATTTCTATTCAAGCCTAGGATGCGGTCACAATTCACAATAACATATTTCATGCAAACCACGCAATCATAATCGCAGATAGTTCACACAAGCATTTAACACATCAGAGATTGAGGAACCAACTAGGTTACTCACCTCTAAACTTTCAAGCTACTGCCGGGAAGTTTCTGCTACGTCAGAGGATCGACGCTCCACTTGTGCCTCTACAATAATCATAATATTCGAATATCACTACTTGTATCAATTATAATACTCGAAGTCTCGATGTCTCAAATGAATTTCAGACTACGCATGTTATGACATTTCCGACCTAAAAATCGATTATCTCAATCCCGCATTTTCACACTAATCCATAACAATTTCAATACCATAAGGCAATTGGCTAAGTTCTATATCCTCCAAAATCAAATTCTAATACATAGGAATTATCGTTAAATCATAATCAAATTCACTATTCAATTACCATCTGATTTCGAGAACCACCAAATTAAATCCCGAATTCATAGTCTCCAAATTGAAATCAATCCATATCTAATGGAATTATCAAATTCCTAAGTCCCAAAATCCAAAACCTCAAAAATTACCTTTTCAGAATTACATCCTCTCGTGGTGAAGCTCCCTTTCAACGCCACATGGCGTCCAGACGCCTTGTCATGCGTGAACAATTCCTTCCTCGCCATACAGACGATTCAGATGTCGCGACGTGGGCGCTTTCGCTTGTGCCATGACGCTTTTCAGTATTGTCATACAGACAATAATTACTTTGCTTTCGCCAAGGCGTGTTCTTCAGATGTGGCAAGGTAATAGCAAAATCGCCCAGAAAACCCAGAAATTCCCAGAATTTTCAGCTCTAATCCGATCCTTTCCCTTTTAAACACTCCTAAACAACATTCTACACTTAACACAACTCATTCCTAAGCTTCAATCCATCAAATAACCATTATCCATCAAACACCCAAATAAAAATCACATATTTACCCTAAACCTACATCATCCGAAAATCTATAATTTCTCAAACAATTTATACTCAAATCCATGCTTAAATTAAACTATGCAAAACACAAAGGAGTAGAAACTTACTTGATTAAAGCCTTAAACCCTTTGAAAATCACCAAACAAACTCAATCTCCAAACCTCAACTCATCCACGGTTTTCTCCCATATCAACCCAAACTCCATTTTCATCTCTTTCAACCCCAAGCCAGAAGATAGATCCAAGATAGAAGAGGAAACAGATAGTAAGAAGGAATCAACAGCAACTCCAAGGAGGATCCACGATGAAGAAGAAAATCAAGAGCTAAAGGTCTTTCAAGAAGGAGAAAAATCGTGTAAGTTAAAAATTCAAAGGTTAGGCTTTAAATAATAAAAGATTACTAAGGCTTGTTTGGCAAGTTCATTTGCCACAAGTCAAATCCGAACAATCCCGATCCAATTTCAAATTCTAGTTTCTCCCGAATTCCAATGGTCTAGACCCTAATTCCTCAAATCATAATTCACATTACCTCACATCAATTTTCAATCGAAGTCGGAACCGAAATTTCAATTAATCAGTCACTAAGCTATTTTTTCGATCCGGAGCTAATACTCCGAAAATTCCAGAAAAATTCCTATAAATTTCCAAAATCAGAAAACATCTAATCACATACTCAAATTTTCAATTCTCGATTCCTAAATTCAATGTGACACTCCAATTCACTAAGCGAAGCACAGTTAAATCCTTTAAAATCACAAAATCTTCAATTATTCACAATCAAGTCGGAAATCTGTCATACATGCATGTACATACATATGCTTATGCAATTATGAAAAGTTATCAATCATGTAGAGGCTAAAAAATGCATATGCAAAATACGGATGCAGAATACGTATGAGATGAACTGTACCCATCTCATCGGTGACGGGATGTTACAATTCTCCCCTCTTAATAAAAATTTCATCCCGAAATTTTCTTACCTGACTGATCGAACAGATGAGGGTACTGCCTCCTCATGTGCTCCTCAGTCTCCCAAGTCACCTCCTCAGATGAATGATTCTTCCAAAGGACTTTCACCAATGGAATCACCCTGGATCTCAACTGCTTGACCCGCGATCCAATAATCCGCACCGGCTCCTCAACATAACTCAGATCACTAGCTATGTCAATCTCTTGAGCCGGGATCACATGAGTCGGGTCTGATCTATACCGTCTGAGCATACTCACGTGGAACACATCATGCAACTGAGACATCTCACTCGACAAGGCCAATCTATAGGCCAACGGTCCAATCCTCTCAGTAATCTCATACGGACCGATATACCGAGGACTCAACTTGCCCTTACGGCCAAATCTGAGAACTCCTCTCCACGGAGACACTCTGAGGAACACCCTATCACCCACAGCATACTCCATCTCTCTCCGGTGCTGATCCACATAACTCTTCTGCCTATCCTGAGCCGCCTTGATGCGACTCCGAATTAGCTGTACCTTATCAACAGTATCCTGGATCAACTCGGGACCCTCTAACATCCTCATACCCTCTTCATCCCAGTAAAGAGGGGATCTGCATGGTCTTCCATATAACACCTCATACGGTGCCATACCAATGCTACTCTGGTACTGATTATTATACGCAAACTCTACCAGAGGCAAATACTAATCCCAAGCACCTCGGAACTCCAATACACAGGCTTTCAACATATCCTCAACAGTCTGAATAGTCCTCTCACTCTTCCCATCTATCTGAGGATGAAACGATGTGCTGAAGTTCAACCTCGAACCCATAGCCGATTGCAAACTCCTCCAGAACCTCGAAGTAAACCTGGGATCCCTATCTGACACTATCGATACTGGGACCCCATGCAGTCGAACTATCTCTGCCACATACTTCTGGGCCACTATGACCCACTGGCAAGAAGTCAGCCGATTTAGTCAACCGGTCCACTATGACCCAGATAGCATCATGCTGCCTCTGCGTCCTGGGCAATCCCATAATGAAATCCATCGTAATTTGCTCCGACTTCCACTCCGGAATGGGCAACGAATGCAACCTCCCAACTGGGGCCTGGTGCTTAGCCTTAACCTGCTGGCACGCCAAACACCGAGAAATAAACTCCGCTACATGCCTCTTCATACCTAGCCACCAGAAATGCAACTTAAGAGTGCGATACATCTTGGTGACACCAAGATGCATGGCATAAGCAGCCAAATGAGCGTCCACTAAAATCTCACGCCTCAGGTCCTCTACATGTTGGACCCCGTCTCCGAGGCCCAACATTCGGAAGCACACAAACGCAGAAGACCCAAAATCGACAACAAACTGACCACAAATTGAGGGACTTACAAAAGGAATTACGGATTGGCTTTTTAAGGACATTTATTCCTCATGGTCTAACGATTCTAATGCCACTGAAATCGCTCAATTTGGATTAGAAATGAAAAAGTTATGGTTAAAACACTCTCTTAAAGAAATAGTGAAAACTGACCCTCTACCAACTTCATGCCAGAGTTTGGAAACTTTAGAGGCTAAATTGCTGGTTGGTTCCTTCATAAAACTTGTAGATTTAGGTCTTTAGTTTAATTTAAAACAAGAATCGTCTCCTTCCGAGCTCTATAGCTCCAGATATTGCAAACCACCATTTTCAATTTAAACAAAAATATGATAAATCGAGTGTGAAAAGATAGAAAAATCTCTTAGAAATCTATCGCTTCGAAAATGAGGTCGATCGGAGGTCTATGCAAAAAGTTATGGCCAAAAGAAGGGAGAGGGGTCGATAAACAGAAGCAGACGATAAAACTGAGACGCAAAAAAGTCAACTCAGACGCAAAAAGTCAACTCAGATGCAAAAAGTCATTTCAGACGCAAAAAGTCAACTGAGACACAAAAAGTCAACTGCGTCTCACTACTCTCCAGAACGTCTCTACTTAAAAGATGCATAACTTTCTACTCAGAACTCCAAATTAGACACGGTTTGATTCGTTAGAAAACTAAGAGAAAAATCTACATTTTTCAAGAAGAACTCTAAGACCAGATCGGCCACTAAGGAAACCAAAAGTTTATTCCAAGACAGATCGACTAGCTCTCCACAAACAATACCAGAACTTACAAACACCATAATTTTTGACCCAGGGCTTCGAATTTAGCAAACTTAGTGTCTATGGAAAGGTAAAAGGATTATCTACAACTTTCATGAAGATCACCAATCCCAATTCTAACTCTATGATGTCAAAAATGGACTCAAGCTTCGCCTAAAATCATCATTTAGACAAAGACTGACTCAACTCTAACAACCGACTTTTTACAATAAATACAACCTAAATGACTCATTAAACTTCATGGAAAGCTCACACTTGTCTAACACCCGCATGAAGTCTAAAATAATCCCATTCGACCTATAACACTCCATAATTTGGCTGAAAGCTAAAACACCCAAATCTAACTCAAAGAGCACATCGGCCGAAATTTGCGAGAACTTCAACAAATTTTCTAAACTTGTGCAAATTTCAAAGAAGCTCTCTCAAGGCAAAACTCAATGGTAAAAGACTCAATACACATACTTCACACATAGATCACAAATCAACATAAACACATGGTGAAGAGAGTACTAGAGTTTTCATTCTCTTTTCAAATCATAATAAAGATTCATGCATAGCTTTGGTTACATATTGACATATTCATCAAGATCAAGTACAACATACAAAAGATGAGATGCTCAATGATCAATATGCTTACAAAACTATTCCAAAAGCTAATTACTAACTTAATACAAAGTTCCTAAGTTTCTTGGAGTGATGTCGATGCCTTGCAAGGTTCATCTCTCAACTTTGATTTGCACCTGAGGAGGGAGAATGAGGTGAGCTAACACGGTTCAGTGGCTAACAAGTTTATAGCCATCGAATAAT
The DNA here is from genome assembly GCA_029891385.1 of Erythroxylum novogranatense. Classification (NCBI taxonomy): domain Eukaryota; kingdom Viridiplantae; phylum Streptophyta; class Magnoliopsida; order Malpighiales; family Erythroxylaceae; genus Erythroxylum; species Erythroxylum novogranatense. The sequence goes on from CM057224.1 coordinate 48,317,407, forward strand.
GAGCCACACAACACATCATTAACAATCCGAAACAATAGCAATTCATCATATTAAGCTCAAATAACCCAAAATCATCACATACGCACCACATGAGAGTTTATCTCAATCAAACACACATTATGCATCATAAGCACAATTAAAGAATGGGATGTGCACAATAGGCTCGAGAGTTCCATAAACACGACGGAAACCGAAGTTTACCGTAAACACGACGAGTCTATTTTCGAATCTCGTAAGCCTCAATCAGGCAGCCGGGAGAAGGCTAAAGGAGGGTCAACGTGCACGTGACTATTGAAGTAGGTTCTCTCTTGCCCAATCACAACTGATTTATGGTCACACATTCAAGCACAAGAATAGCATTTCATGCTTCTTTCATACTTTCGAATCATCATAGTTTCACACTTTTCTTTCAAATCAATAGAAATACACTTTCAATATACACACAATGTAGCAAAGATAGCACACATAGGGCATTTGCCCATTACACAACAACTATAAAAATGTTACCCACCTATCGTCGGTATCCAAATTCAAGATTGCCCTTCCTCTTTGTCTTGAGTGGGGTTTTCTTGATTTCCTTCAATTAAATCACACTCTATTCAATAAATATATTTTAAAAGAAGGTCATAATATTCATAAATAAAGCAAAGATGAAAATAAACTTTAAACCTAACCTACCCATAAGCCATTTAAGCTAGAATAACCATAACCTTAGCTTAGAAATCCCAAAAATCCATAGATCTCACCTTCTCTTCTTTCTCTCTACAAACCCTACACAAACCCTAACTTCCATTTCCTCCCATTTTCGAACCTATCATAAACAAAGATGAAACTTACCTCTAGCAAGAATATTTCTTCTTTTTTTCTCCTTCTTTCTTCCTCTCTTCAAGCCTCCTACGGGTCTCCTTCCTCTCTTGGCCGAAACCTTCTTGCTTCCTTGCTCACGATTTTCTTCTTCTCTTTTTCTCCTTGGCTCTTACGACAACTTGCTTCCTACTCTTCCTTTAATTCCTTTTTATATCTCAACTTAAAGCTCTACCTCAAAACTATGTAGTTTTGATACTCCTATAAGCTCTCTTGCAATTCCTTTTGGGCTCCCCTTCCTCCCAAGCCCACTATACATTAAAGCTCATTAATTTCTAATCCTCCTTCTTCTTATTCACTCATTCCTAAAGCACATACTTTCCAATATTAGGTCCAAGCCTTCATTTAAAGTCCCAACTTCTAATTTCTAAGCCCAACATAAAAATATTTATATAAACACATAATTAAATCAATTAAGAAAAAATAAAAAATAATAATTAACGAATAAATCCATAAATCAATAAATAATTAATTCAAATAATAATAAAAAATATTTTAGAGCCCAACACTACATCCGGAACACACAACCTTTGGCCCATCCAAAGAGTACCATCTCTCAGCTCAAACTCAGAAAGCCAACCAGATCTGACTCTATCCAACAATCTCACCAATACTGGATCCTAATCCTGCACTCTCTTAATCTGATCATGCAATACCGACCTGAGCCTTAAAGTAGCAATCAGAGCTCCATCCTGACTCAAATCCATCTGCATATGAAGAGCTCTCAACTGAACCAAGCACGGTAACCTCGAAGCCTGAATCTGAGCTGCACTACCATGCGATCTCCTACTCAATGCATCAGCCACCACATTGGCCTTCCCTGGATGGTACTCGATAATGCAGCCGTAATCCTTAAGCAACTCTAGCCATCTCCTCTGTCTCAGATTCAGCTCCCGCTGACTCAACAAATACCTCAAGATCTTATGATCGGTGAAGATCTGGAACGTCTCCCCATACAGATAATGTCTCCAGATCTTCAAAGCAAACACTACTGCAGCTAACTCCAAGTCATGCACAGGATAATTAATCTCATGGGATCTCAACTTTCGCGAAGCATAAGCTATAACTCTCCCATGCTGCATCAGCACACAATCTAAGCCCTGCTGCGAAGCATCACTATAAACCTCAAAACCCCCTACTCCAGATGGCAAAGCTAACACCGGCGCCGTAGTCAACCGACGTATGAACTCCTCGAAACTCCTCTGACACTCATCTGTCCATCTGAAGGCCACACTCTTCCTCAGAAGTCTTGTCAAAGGGGCTGAGATCACAGAAAACCCCTCGACAAACCTCCGGTAATATCCTGCTAATCTGAGGAAACTCCTTAACTCTGACACGTTCCTCGGAATCTCCCAACTCCTCACTGCCTCAATCTTGTGAGGATCCACCCGGATACCCTCACCAGACACAATGTGGCCTAGGAACAACACCTCATCTAACCAAAATTCACACTTGGTGAATTTGGCATACAGCTGCCTATCCCTCATAATCTGCAGCACTATCCTCAGATACTCCGCATGCTCCTGTCTAGACCTCGAATACACCAAAATATCGTCAATGAATACGATCACGAACTGATCCAGGTAGGGCTGAAAAACTCTATTCATCAAAGCCATGGAGGCTGCCGGGGTATTAGTCAACCCGAACGACATCACTAAGAACTCGAAATGCCCATACCTGCTCCTAAAAGCACTCTTAGGTACATCGGCCTCTGCGATCCTCAACTGATAGTATCCGGATCTCAAATCTAACTTGTTAAACACCTGAGCTCCCTGCAACTGAACAAATAAATCATCGATCCCAGGCAGTGGGTACTTATTCTTAACTGTAACCCGATTCAGCTGCCTATAATCGATGCACAGCCTCAAAGTCTCGTCCTTCTTCTTCACAAACAATACCGGAGCTCCCCACGGCGAAACACTCAGCCTGATGAATCTCTTATCTAACAACTCCTGCAGCTGAGCCTTAAGCTCCCTCAGTTCACCGGTGCCATCCTATATGGAGGTATCGATATAGGAGCGGTACCTGGAACGAGGTCTATCTCGAACTCCATCTCCCGATCTGGCGGCAAACCCGGTAACTCCTCGGAAAATACATCCAGAAATTCCCTAATCACGGGAACATCCTGCAAACTCTGCTGCACTCGGGAATCCACTATATGCCCCAAAATAGGCCTCACAGCCACCTCGCAACAACCTCAGAGCACTCATAAACGAGATCATCCTGGCTGGTACTGCCTGACTAACACCTCAAATCTGACCCTAAGTCACCAGAGACTCTAACACAACCTCCTTGGTATAACAATCCATAATCGCCCTATGGGCAGTGAGCCAGTCCATCCCCAAAATCAAATCAATCTCACAAAGGGACAACACAATCAAGTCTGCACACAACTCCGACTGATCAATCATAATCGGACACTGCACCTCTCCCAAAATCGTCAGACTACCAGAGGTGTACTCACCTCTAGTCCACACTGCAACATCTCCCTATCCACATGCAATCTACATGCCACATGTGGTGCAATAAAAGAATGCGTGGATCCTGGATCTATCAATGCATAAACCTCAATGCCAGAGATCAGAAGCAAACCTGCAACCACATCAGGAGAATCCTGAGCCTCCTGCCTAGTCATAGCGTAGACCCTGGCCTGGGACTGTGATCGACTGCCACAACTCTTGGACCCCACAAAGGAATCTCCAGCTCTACCTCGGGCTCTACTCGATCCACTCAATCCAGTCCACCATCATGGCTCACAGACTTTGTCGTTACTACCGACTCTCCCACTCGAAGCAGACTGAGCTCCCAAAATCTCTGGAAAGTGCCGAATTTGATGCTCCATCGAGCCACATCTCAGACAAGCTCCAGTAAACCTCCAGTACTCTCCACTATGTCTCCTCTCACAAAACTCACACAACGGAGGAAGCTGGCCGGAGGCTCTACCACTGCCACTACTACTGCCAGACTGCCCAAATCTCCCCCTCTGAATAGAACCAGACTGCCTGGGTCCTCTCGAAAATCTAAACCTGCCCTGGCGTCTGCTAAAGCTCCTACCAGAGCTGCCCTGATTGTCACTGGATCTCTTGCTCCTAGATCCCTGACTAACCTCAACTCGACTCTGTCTCAAGAGTCGCTCAAATCGACTCATGGTGATCTCGGCTCCAAAGGTGCCCATATCAGACCGGGCTAACCTGGTACGAATCTCCAGATTCAGCCTTCTCTCAAATCTCTGGCACCTATCAGCCTCAGAGGAAATCAAAACAGAAGCATACGCCGACAACTCATTAAACTCGACCTCATGATGGCCACCGCCATGGACCCCGTCTCAAATCTAAGAACTCTTGATCTTCATCTCCATATAGACCTTGGGCGTATAATTATCCCTAAAGGCTCTTAGAAAATCTGCCTAAGTCAAAACACAGGGTCTGGTGGAACTACCCGGGACAGTCTTCCACCACTGATAAGCGGGACCCTGAAGCAACGAAACAGCATAATCAAAAAGCTCATCGGGGTCACAGTCCATCTGGTCAAGGACTCGCTCGGTCCTCTCTAACTACCCTCGGCCTCGGCGAGGTCTCTTGCCATAAAGTCCACAACCCCTAACCTTTGCAGAGCGATCATACCTCCGCTCCCGTCTTATGGGAACTATCGGAGGCTTCTCCTCATACAAAGGCACAGAAGACTCCCTACTCGCTCCTACTGATCCTTGGTCAGCTGAGTGATCTACCTGATTACCAAAGACGGATGACCTATAACAAAACCTTAAACTTGATCAATTTCTGCTTTTCTTATCATAATTCAAGCCTAAAATATACTATGCCCAAAAGATGTCAAACCATGCTCTGATACCACCAATGTAGCGCCCCCTTACCGTAGAATATACGCCGGGACGCCCGTAGATCATACCGATACATACCCTACGATGAGGGTGCACTACGATACGATCAATTTTAAAAACCTCATGGCATCGATAATAAAGCAGTATAATCAATTTCACTAAATTTTAAAACCCAAAGGACTTCTCATTTCATTACCGAAAAACCATAAGTGCATAGTTCTGACATAATTACAACTGTACAGATCCAAAAGAACTAACACTACTCCTAGATAGGTCATCCACAAAATATTCCAAAAGATCCCAGCTGACTGACCTGTGGGCCATGCTCCTCTCGCCGGTACCCACACAGCAGAAAAAGTCTCACTATCTGGAGTAGGAGTCACTAACGCTGTCCTGAAAAATAGATGCAATTTTGGGTGAGTTTGCGAACTCAATGAGTAATCATCATCGATGGTTCACTCAATTCATGCATTACGCAAAATTGCATACAAAATAACATAATATCATATTTAGAATCACAGTCATACATTTACTCAACAATTATCACACATTTACTTTTAACTAATTGCAAACTCACAGCGCAGTCACATACTGAATGCATAATGATTTCCATTTCATTTTAGTGTTGTGACTGGGCGTCAGAATTATCCCATTGCTGGGCACATTATACATCACACAGAAATCGCGTTTTCGGGGGTAGGAGGGCGCTTTGGGTATGCACTACTGCCCACGCGCACTAATACTAGGGATAGGAGAGCCCTCTAGGCATGCACTATTCCCTTATCACAATAGTTGAGCTTAAAGCTCCGATCAGAATTGCTCCAGTCACAACTGTCAAATTACCGATTTATATTCATGCCTAGCATGCGGTCACAATTCATAATTGTAGGAAAATCCCGGGGTAGGCATCACATGCCCACAGTGCGGAATTTAAAATTTTGAGTCCCGGGACATTCCCGAAAGCCAGGATCCATGTGTAAGTACAAACAATCAAACCATAACGACCAAAGGAGACCGTCTCTAACGGTATCCACGCAGAGGTCGGAAAACCTAAGGGACAAACTCTTTTGACCGGGAATAGCTAGACTAAAGAAAAGAGTGCTAGCTCTTACCTTAGCCTGGAGAGCAAATGAGATGAACTTGGTGGAGCCTTGGAAGTAGAAGCAATCTTGAGAGGATGAGAGGAAGAAGGTGAAAATCAAATTTTCCAAGCTTAACCTTTAAACTTTCGACTCTTCTCTCTTCATCACAGTGCAAGCTCCCTTTCAATAGCTTCTTATATGTATATTTAACACTTAAAACACATATAAAGGCTTGGTGGATGGCTCATCCATGTAGGAGGCATAAAATGCCTTAAAATGCTAAATAATGATGAAGTTTGACTTTTCAAACTTACATCTCTTCTCCATTTAATGGCTTCCACGAAATTCAACATAAATATATATAATTAATTAATTATTTACTTAATTAATTAATATATATAATTGCTGAAGTGGTCGATCTGCTGAATTGGTCTACCTACTGCTGGGCCCCAACCGGCGAAAAATCACCGGAAGCGATTTTCAAGAATATCGATGTCGCGATCTCATCGAGACATATCCCAATCTCATCAGATCCATTTAATCCTATTGCTCTCCGGATATCGGATCTCGTGCGAAACTATTTCTGATTCTCAGAGTCACTCTTATCGTGTGACCCATTAGGTTCCGGTTATGTTGGCCACTTAGATTAACACTTAATCGAGCAAGTCATGAGCGGTATCTAGTAACACATCATGACCCCAATTGACCGGAAAGTAATTGGTTTGACTAATGAAACCATATCACGAACCCTTCCATAGACAATTCTGGTGCAATTCGTCCTTTCACCATGCTATACCCCACTTGGTTTGAGTATGGGCAATGTGTCAACTCTTACTAGACCGATCGGATCAAATCTAGTCCAAGTGTAATCAGTTCTCGCCCTAGGACTCATTACTTTATATGTCCATGAAGACCATCTTCATGACATATGTATCTCGGCGCCAGAGACTTCAAAGTAATGATCACGATAAGAGGCCATGGGTATCTCTTCCGCTATAACGAAGTGGTGAATCCTCTATTGGCTACTCAATTACCTTGAATACCTCAGTTGCACCCAATCACCACCTATGAGCGACCTCGAAAGGCAACAAGGAATGGAGTCAAAGTACGAATCGGTACCAAGATATCCTTGAGTACCTCGAGTTTAAAGATACTTGCACCATTGCTATGATGAGATTATCAACGACATTTGTATAGGACATCCATGTGATGATCTCATAGCAGGTCATCAATGTACTTACTACCACTAGTAAGCATCCACATGTCAAATCTAAATATCTCAATATTTACGGTTTTACGAGATCCTTTGCTTGATCCAATCAAGGAGTTTGACATATCTAGTCTATCCGGATTAACGATGTCGGTCTCATTAATCCTATGACTAGGGATAATTTGAATCTTGACATAATTGCACATGATAGGAATCTCAATAGTATGATCGCATCATAATTTCCTTCATGCTATGTCATGTATCGGGGACTTCATTAATTTGATTAAAGATCACTATCAATTCATAATAAAATGAACATCAAATAAATGAAATATGCCTTGCTTTATTTATTCATAAAGTGCATACATGACTATGAACAAAATGTGCTAAAGGGATTGCCTTTAGGGCACTACTCTAACAATCTCCCACTTGACCTAAAGCCAATCGCCTTGGTATCTAATACCATAAGCGAGTACATGAGAATCAAAATTCTTACGTGGCAATGGCTTTGTCAGCGGATCGACAATATACGCTTTCTGTGGAATTCTCTCTATCGGGACATCACCTCGAGCAATGATCTCCGAATCAAATGGTATCGGTGAATGCGTGTTTGGATCGTTGATGAGACCTTGGCTCCTTTGCTGCGCAATAGCCCGGTGTTGTCACAATACAAGCTGTATGGGTCCATCACACTAGGAACCACACCAAGTTGAAATGAACTTCTTCCAAACCGCTTCCTTTCTTTGCGTCGATGCGACAATGTACTGCCTCGGTCGTTAAATCGTGATCGTCTCCTATTTGGAACTCTTCCAACCGATCGCTCCGCCATTTAGTGTGAAAACATAACTGATTGGGACACAGGTCGTCCTTGTCAGTTGAAAAGCGGCATCTGATGCCGCTCACTGGAGACTTCCATCTCCATATATCAAGAAAACATCCTTAGTTCTTGTAAGTACTTTAGGATATTCTTGTGACCACCCGATGACCCTCACGAGATTCGATTGGTATCCGCTTTCGTAACACTTAGAGCATATGATACATCGGGTCTCGTACATAGCATTAACGTCATAATAGATCCTACTACGAGGCGCACACGGGATCATATTCATACGCATCCTCTCATCATGTGTCTTAGGACACATGGACTTGAAGTGTTATCCATGAGTAATGGGAAGAAACCCTCTCTTGGATTGCTCCATGCTAAACCTCTTTAGCACCTTGTCTATGTCGTTATTTGTGAAAGACCAAGCAACCTCTTGATCTATCTCTATAAATCTTTATCCCAAGGATATAAGTTGCTTCTCCAAGGTCTTTTATGGCAAATTGTTTGGACAACCAAATTTTTACTGATTGTAGCATTGAGACATCGTTTCCTAGCAACAATATGTCATCTACATATAACACAAGGAATACGATCGCAGTTCCATTCACTTTCTTGTACACACAGTGTTCATCCAGATTTTGTGAGAAACCAAACTCTTTGATTGTCTCATCAAAACGGATATTCCAACTCTGGATGCTTGCTTCAATCCATAAATGGATTTACGAAGCTTGCATACCTTTTCGCCATCGTGAAATGAAGCCCTCGGGTTGTGTCATGTACACATCCTCGGTGATTTCCATTCGGAAAGTTGTCTTCACATCCATTTTCCATATCTCATAATCATAATGGCGGCAATGGCTAGGAGTATCCTAATGGATTTAAGCATTGCTCTTGAATTTGAAGGTCTCGTCATAGTCAACTCCTTGTCTTTGTGAAAGCCTTTAACCACAAGCCTTACTTTATAGGTAATCACATTACCATCCATGTCGATTTTCTTCTTGAAAACCCATTTGCACCTATAGGTTTTATCCCTTGGTGCATCGACCAAAGTCCATACTTGGTTTTCATACATGGAATCCATTTGATTTCATGGCACGAAGCCATTTTTCGGACTCGAACTCTTGAGAACCTCTTCATAGGTGGTAGGCTCATCATCCTCTATGAGCAATATGTCATTCTGTTCACTCACGAAATCCATATCTCTCGAGAGCAGGCGTATCCTACTTGACCTCACAATTTCGTGTGAAGTAGAAGGTTGGCTATTACCTCATCTGTATGAGTTACGATTTGAGTTGAGCGATTGATCGCGTCTGTCAGAGCATCTTGAACTTCTTCAAGTTCAACTTTGCTCCCATTGTCCTCTTTAAAAGAAACTCTTTCTCTAAAAAGACAGCATGGATCGAAACAAACACCTTTTGTTCCTCAAAGAAAGTAGAATTGATATCCTCTTGTTTCTTTAGGATATCCTACGAACAAACACTTGTCGATTTTGCTCCAAGCTTATCGACCGTGTCCGCTTCACATAAGCGAGGACAACCCCATACTTTCAAATAAGAAAGATAAGGTTTCTTGTTAGTCCACATCTCATATGGAGTAACATCAAGCTGTCTTTGATGGAACTCTGTTTAACAAGTAGACATTTGTCTCGAGGCATACCCCAAAGGATTTTGGTAGCGTGCAAAGCCCATCATAGATTGTACCATGTCCAACAAGGTTCGATTTCTCCTTTCGCCATACCATTATCTTTGTGGTGTGTAAGGAGGGTCCACCGAGATAATATCCCATTATCTACGAGATAATCAAAAACTATTGGTCTAAGTATTCACCACCACGATCGGATCGTAATGTTTTGATACTTTTACCAAGTTGTTTTCTACTTCATTCTGAATTGTTTGAACTTTTCAAGCGCTTGATTTGTATCTCATCGAATCTGGTACCCATATCGAGAATAATCATCGATAAAGGTAATGAAATGCAAGCAACCACTTCGGCATGGATGGACATCGGACCACATACATCTAAATGTATTAGGTCTAATAATCCGATCTTCGTTCACCCTTTCCTTAAAGGTAACTTAGTCATCTTGCCTAATAAACAAGATTCACATGTGTCATATGATTCATAATCGAATGACCCTAAACTTCCACTCTTGTGGAGCTTAGCGATCGTCTCTCATTTATATGGCCAAGCGACAATGCCATAAGTAAGTTGATTTTAAATTATCTCTTTTATGTCTTTTAGCGTCATTGACATTCATAGCCGGATGTGACATATCTAATATGTAAATTCCATTGCATAATGTACCCAGTACCATAAAGCATTCCATTTGAACTAATAGAACAACCATTGTTACTAAAAGACAAATGGAAACCAATTCTATTTAAACAAGAAAGCAGACAGTATGTTCTTTGTTAACACGGATACAAAATAACAATCATCCAAGTTAAGTACAAGCCCTTTGGGAGTGTCAAAACATAAGTCCCTACGGCTAATCAAGAACTCTTGCTCCATTGCCAACACGCAGTCCATATCTCCCTTTATGAGTCGCCCTCGTCACGAGGCCTGCATATCATTACATATGTGTGAGCCACAACGGTATCTAATACCCATATGTTATGATCATAAGCGATATTAACCTCGATGACAAACATACGAAGAAGTCGAGGCGGTGATGCCTTCTTACGCTTGATTCTTCCAGATAGATTTTGCGATTCGCCTCTAATGACCGGTCTTACCGCAATGGAAGAGGTACCTTTTGGTGCGATCTCTTTGGTCTTCTTCTTGCCTTTCGCTGCACTTCCTTTCGCTTCGAGCCTTTTCTTCTTCTGTTTCCTCTTCTTGAAAGCGGAGGAAGAAGAATCCACCAATAACAACGCCTTGCTATCTTGCTTGACGACTTGTCTCATTGTCTTGGCGGATTGATCACTCGGGAATTGTGGTGGATATTTGGTTCATTCGATAGTTCAACACAAACTATGAATAACTATCGACAAACCAACAAGAATTAAGTCTATACTTAACTCGAATCCATCACAAAACCTAAGGCGGCCAACCTCTCGATATAGCCATTCATCTTGATGCATATTGCCTGCAGATGAACCAGAGTCATCTTCGTTGTAAAAGCAACCTTGAGGTCTCGAACCGTTCGGACCGTGCTTGCTCATCAAACAACTCTCTAAGATGAAACACTATCGTGTGAGCATCCATAGACTCGTCTTTGCTACTGCGGCTCGGTGACATCGATGCAAGCATAATGCGGTGGCTATGTCGCATCTTTTAGATGCTTCGATATGCCTTCGATCATCATCGAAGCTCCTTGAGAAGTGGATCCGGGCGAAAATCAAGAATATATCCTAGATCCTTAGATCGAGAACAATTCTCGATTCATGACCAATCAAGAAAATTTGATCCGGTTAATTTGTTTGCATCCATTAGTGGCGAAGATTCACACTAGTCGACATCTTGATCAACCTAAGCGTAGAGAGAAAGAAAGTTAGAATAGGATTAAATGTATGCTCATAAGGACTTAAATGACATACATATGGCTCCACTAGTTTCAACAGAATCCATAACCCTCATCATGAATCCATGAAACAAAATGGCACATTGACTGGTGGGTCGATATCAGACATTACTAAGAATGACCTTGAGGTTAGCTCAACAAGTCACCTTAGGTCAATCGGTAGGTATCGGTCATACCAATTGCATCATCGATGACCGACATTAAGAATGACCTTGAGGTTAGCTCAACAAGCCATCTTATGTCTCGGGAGGTATCGGACATACCAATTACATCTTAGACACAACTATCGATCGGTCTATCAGCGGTTGATGTATGCACGTACATTGGGTTATCAACACTTGATGCGCGTACATCGATGTACACTACCCAACCGCCTCTGTCACGTTGACCTTTAGGTTAACTCAACAAATCAACGCTTCTAGGAAAACCGACCCATTAATCCGAAAATCATATTTTCATGGTTTGAACATATTAAGTATAGAGTGAGCTTGAGGTTAGCTCAACAACCCGACCTATAAGAACTACGGTTCTTACCATATTAATGGAAGGCGTTAGTTTTCATATTTTAAGTGAGGATTTTAGGTCTCATCTTTCTAATCTCATCCAAGGATCATAGTCACCATGACTATATGGTGCGATTTAAGGCATTGCATCAATCACATTGAATTTATCGAAAATCACCCATCATCCCACGAGGCATGATATAAGTCGACTTGTATATGTATAAGTGGACTTATGGCTCTATATAAAGTCGACTTATGCATGTGTAAGTCGACTTTGCAACTAATGCATGAACAAGTCGATTTGTACCATTGTGCAAGTCGACTTATTAATCTGATGCACCAAACAAGTCGACTTATGAACATATAAGTCGACTTGTTCATTAATGCATTGGAATTGCTATCTAATCGGCTAATTCTCAATCCAGGCATTTCCAATTCACAACACCAATATAACAAGTATATAAACCTTTATATTAATGTGCTAATGAAACATTTTCATCAACTCATGCATGCCATATAGTCTAACTATATATGAAAACCTTGAAACCGATTAATCCATCATTAATCACTAGATTTCCACATAATTCAAGGACACCAAATAATCATGCTAAGTATCTCTAGGTAGGCTACACGTTATCAAGATTACTTCGGCACTTGTCACATAATTGTGACGGCCAAAATAACCAAGAAAACGGAATAAGCTAACGAGACGCTAAAGTGACCTATTCGACATCCAAAAATTATTAGAAACCAAATTTCAAGAATCTCATTTTGGGATGCATTCCACATCAATATAACACATTTTTAATCACTATAAAAATGATTCATGGCATTGGAACAGAAAATAACACAATCAATCATTCCAAACAAAACAGCCCCAGCAAGTTTCTCAAAACTGCCAAGATCAACATTTTGCTCAAAATGACCATTGAAACACTTTCAATAAATACTGAGAAAATTACAGAGGTTAAAACATGTTCCCAAAATGCTCCATGAATTTTTCCAGGATTTATTTCCCACAAAAACTCATTGAACCTCAGCAATCTAGCCGAACCATAATCTGTGTTCTCCAACACAGACATTCCCATCAGCACACAAGTAATTCAGAAATAAATGGTAAATCACCTTGAAAACATTTTTCCATCCACAGAGACATTCACAAACATCTTAGGGACTTGTCGGTGAAAACCAATCCAAAAAACAATTTTTCTAGAATTTATTCTCGAATTTACAAGCATACCTGTTTCAGAAACGTTCAACAAGACAGCATCCGAAACTTGAGGGAATTAAATAGCAAAACCATATCAAATCAAGTTGATAAATTCTCATCTTTCACAAACATATTCTATAACATGTTATGAACAATTATGAGCAAGAAATTTCGAAAACATGCATCTCTATACTGATTCGAAATTCACACAAATAACATGCATCAGCAGCTCAATTCACTAAGGAACTCCGACCTAGTTATCATTTCGACTGTTTATACAACACAAGTGGCATCACATGCCCACAGTGCGGAATTTAAAATTTTGAGTCCCGGGACATTCCCGAAAGCCAAGATCCATGTGTAAGTATAAACAATCAAACCATAACGACCAAAGGAGACCGTCTCTAACGGTATCCACGCAGAGGTCGGAAAACCTAACCGGGACAAACTCTTTTGACCCGGGAATAGCTAGACTAAAGAAAAGAGTGCTAGCTCTTACCTTAGCCTTGGAGAGCAAATGAGATGAACTTGGTGGAGCCTTGGAGAAGTAGAAGCAATCTTGAGAGGATGAGAGGAAGAAGGTGAAAATCAAATTTTCCAAGCTTAACCTTTAAACTTTCGACTCTTCTCTCTTCATCACCGTGCAAGCTCCCTTTCAATAGCTTCTTATATGTATATTTAACACTTAAAACACATATAAAGGCTTGGTGGATGGCTCATCCACGTAGGAGGCATAAAAATGCCTTAAAATGCTAAATAATGATGAAGTTTGACTTTTCAAACTTACATCTCTTCTCCATTTAATGGCTTCCACGAAATTCAACATAAATATATATAATTAATTAATTATTTACTTAATTAATTAATATATATAATTGCTGAAGTGGTCCGATCACCTTTGAATTGGTCCTACTAAACTGCCGGGCCCCGCCGCGAAAAGTCACCGAAGCGGTTTTCGGCAATGTCGATGTCGCGATCTCATGGGACATATCCCAATCTCATCGGGATCCATTTAATCCTATTGCTCTCCGGATATCGGATCTACGTCCGAAACTATTTCTGATTCTCGAGTCACTCTTATCGTGTGACCCATTAGGTTCCGGTTATGTTGGCCACTTAGATTAACACTTAATCTGAGCAAGTCATGAGCGGTATCTAGCAACACATCATGACCCCCAATTGACCGGAAAGTAATTAGTTTGACTAATGAAACCATATCACGAACCCTTCCATAGACAATTACCGTGCAATTCGTCCTTTCACCATGCTATACCCCACTTGGTTTGAGTATGGGCAATGTGTCAACTCTTACTAGACTGATCAGATCAAATCTAGTCCAAGTGTAATCAGTTCTCGTCCTAGGACTCATTACTTTATATGTCCATGAAGACCATCTTCATGACATATGTATGCTCCGGCGCCAGAGACTTCAAAGTAATGATCCTGATAAGAGGCCATGGGTATCTCTTCTGCTATAACAGAAGTGGTGAATCCTCTATTGGCTACTCAATTACCTTCGAATACCTCAAGCTGTACCCAATCACCACCCTATGGCGACCTCGAAAGGCAACAAGGAATGGAGTCAAAGTACAGAATCAGTACCCAAGATATCCTTGAGTACCTCAAGTCTAAGGATACTTGCACCATTGCTATGATGAGATTATCACTGACATTTGTATAGGACATCCATGTGATGATCTCATAGCAGGTCATCCAATGTACTTACTACCACTAGTAAGCATCCACATGTCAAATCTAAATATCTCAATATTTACAGTTTTACGAGATCCTTTGCTTGATCCAATCAAGGAGTTTGACATGTGCTAGTCTATCCGGATTAACGATGTCGGTCTCATTAATCCTATGACTAGGGATAATTTGAATCTTGACATAATTGCATGATAGGAATCTCAATAGTATGATCGCATCATAATTTCCTTCATGCTATGTCATGTATCAGGGACTTCATTAATTTGATTAAAGATCACTATCAATTCATAATAAAATGAACATCAAATAAATGAAATATGCCTTGCTTTATTTATTCATAAAGTCTGTACATGACTATGAACAAAATGCGCTAAAGGGGATTGCCTTTAGGGCACTACTCTAACAATAATAACATATTTCATGCAAACCACGCAATCATAATCGCAGATAGTTCACACAAGCATTTAACACATCAGAGATTGAGGAACCAACTAGGTTACTCACCTCTAAACTTCCGAGCTACTGCCGGGAAGTCTCTGCTGCGTCAGAGGATCGACGCTCCACTTGTGCCTCTACAATAATCATAATATTCGAATATCACTACTTGTATCAATTATAATACTCAAAAGTGCTGATGTCTCAAATGAATGCTGTACTATGCATGTTATGACATTTCCGACCTAAAAATCAATTATCTCAATCCCGCATTTTCACACTAATCCATAGCAATTTCAATACCATAAGGCAATTGGCTAAGTTCTATATCCTCCAAAATCAAATTCTAATACATAGGAATTATCGTTAAATCAGAATCAAATTCACTATTCAATTACCATCTGATTTCGAGAACCACCGAATTAAATCCCGAATTCACAGTCTCTAAATTGAAATCAATCCATATCTAATGGAATTATCAAATTCCTAAGTCCCAAAATCCAAAACCTCAAAAATTACCTTTTCAGAAATTCACATCCCTCGCCGCGGCGAGCTCCCTTTCTCAACGCCTTCGCCGCGGCGTCCGCACGCCTCGTCGCGGCGAACAATTCCTTCCTCGTCGCGGCGTACGCATTGCGCACGTCGCGACGTGGGCCGCTTCTGCTTTCGCCATGACGCGTTTCGGCCTTCGTCGCGGCGTCTTGCTTCTTACTTCTTTCGCCCATGGCGTGTTCTTCGTGCATGATGACGTCAATCGCAGAATCGCTAGAAAACCGAAATTCCCAGAATTTTCAGCTCTAATCCGATCCTTTCCCTTTTAAACACTCCTAAACAACATTCTACACTTAACACAACTCATTCCTAAGCTTCAATCCATCAAATAACCATTATCCATCAAACACCCAAATAAAATCACATATTTACCTTAAACCTACATCATCAGAAAATCTATAATTTCTCGAACAATTTATACTCAAATCCATGCTTAAATTAAACTATGCAAAACACAAAGGGTAGAAACTTACTTGATTAAAGCCTTAAACCCTTTGAAAATCACCAAGCAAACTCAATCTCAAACCTCAACTCATCGCGGTTTTCTCCCATATCGACCCAAACTCCATTTCATCTCTTTCAACCCCAAGCCGGAAGATAGATCCAAGATAGAAGAGAAGCAGATAGCAAGAAGGAATCAACAGCAACTCCAAGGAGGATCCACGATGAAGAAGAAAATCAAGAGCTAAAGGTCTTTCAAGAAGGAGAAAAATCGTGTAAGTTAAAAATACAAAGGTTAGGCTTTAAATAATAAAAGATTACTAAGGCTTGTTTGGCAAGTTCATTTGCCACAAGTCAAATCCGAACAATCCCGATCCAATTTCAAATTCTAGTGTCTCCCGAATTCTAATGGTCCAGACCCTAATTCCTCAAATCATAATTCACATTACCTCACATCAATTTTCAATCGAAGTCGGAACCGAAATTTCAATTAATCAGTCACTAAGCCATTTTTCTGGTCCGGACCTAATACTCCAAAAATTCCAGAAAAATTTCTATAAATTTCCAAAATTAGAAAACATCTAATCACATACTCAAATTTTCAATTCTCGATTCCTAAATTCAAAATGTGACACTCCAATTCACTAAGCGAAGCACAGTTAAATCCTTTAAAATCACAAAATCTTCAATTATTCACAATCAAGTCGGAAATCTGTCATACATGCATGTACATACATATGCTTATGCAATTATGAACAGTTATCAATCATGTAGAGGCTAAAAAATGCATATGCAAAATACGGATGCAGAATACGTATGAGACGAACTGTACCCATCCCATCGGTGACGAGATGTTACAATAGCTTCTTAACAAGTTCAGAAGTAATAAATGTCAAAATGAAATTTAGAAAAGGACATATGTAAGTAATATTATTAATAAATTCCATCGGGTTTGAAAAAAAAGACATAATAGATAGAATTTAAAAATTACCAAAACAGGTTTAGAACTTTCTTCGTGACCTAATAAATAAGCAAGCCCTTTTGTTATTTCAGCTGGAAATTCATTGGCTGTTAATTTCTCTATATTTAAAAAAAAGCCCACGATTAACTATTGAATTTATTAACTACTGATTTAAAGCAAAAGAATGAAAAGAAGTTGTATAAAAATTATAATGAAAATATTGATAATTATGCTTTCTCTCCAAGAAAGGCAAGCCTTCAATTTTTTACAACTAATTTAACGTTGTTATCGTTGGCTCTTAAGAACTGTTCAATACAATTCTTATTACAAAATTTTTTTCTATTATCAAGTAGAAAATAATGTTAGGTAAAGCAAATATTTTGTGCAATATTCATATAACGTTGTTTTTTCCTACTTAAAAATACGAAATAGTAGAGAAAGAGAAGTATTTGACCTGGTTTTGTGATAGAGGAGTTTCCTTAGTCATATACCAAATAACAACTTTAATTTTCTGAACCTGAGACATAGTTTTTGTGTAACTCATTTTGAAAAAGTAAAACAAGAGGAAGGCAATGGAATTGGAATACAATTAGAATGGAATGGAATTCTTGTGAACAAAATTTTAAATAAAAGGAATGCTTCTTCAGAAAATGTAAAACATATTAAATTTTTATTAAAGTAACATTAATTATTTGCATATTTCATTTGTAACAACCAAATAAATTGCGAATTTAAATAGTCAACCTAAGAATTCAAAATATTGTCTAACTGAAATAGCCAACATATCTGTATTTAAATAAGCAACGTATCAATTGAAAATATTCACGAATATCTATTGAAAGATTTGCGCATATCTATTGAAAGATTTTCTCATTCGACGGCGAATTTTTTACAAACGAGTAGAATTAACCAATTTCAACAAAAATTTTAAATATGTCATAGGTGTGAAATGTTAAGTCACACTTGTGAAAGTGAATTAATATGTTACGGTGCTTTCTACAATTTTTCCTAGCAAATTTGTTCGAATAAGGACTTAACCCATATTTTTATTCAAAAGGGTCAGAGTTTGATTTACCAAACAAATTGTTAACGACAAAAAGAATTTAAGAAGGTTGTATGTCAAGGGTGTGACATGTTGAGTCACACGCATGACACCTTTTCACGGGAGACTTAACACGTCATGCCTGTGGAGGATCTTAAGTTTTGCTAAAATTTTTCAATAATACAGATCGTGAAAAGTGATTTTTGTAAATTTTTTAAATAATTGATTTGGGAGAAGGTGCAAACAGATTTTTCAGGATGTTCGGTGCAAAATGATAATTGAGTATCTTGTGAATTTTTCCTTATATAAGAATCCATATTTAATTTTAACTATAAAAATAAATTTTCAATGAATTAATTAGGTTTTTATAAAATAAGTAAATAAACTTCTTTAATTAATTCAATAAACTTTGTGTAATTGTTTTAAATTAAAATTTAATTTAATTAATCATCCTATCAAATTAAGTTAAATTAATGGAATAGTTAATAATTTAAGTAGTTAATGGGCATCATCATCATCAACATCATCATCATCATCATCATCTTCATGATCATCATCATCATCATCATCATCATCATCATCATCATCATCATCATCATCATCATCATCATTATTATTATTATTATTATTATTATTATTATTATTATTATTATTATTATTATTATTATTATTATTATTATTCACATTAATTAAATAGTGCATATGTACTATATTATATTATAATTAACCAAGAAAAAATGTACAATATAGGACATAATTTTGTAAGGAATAGAATAAAAATATATTTTAGTAAAGAATATAATAAGCGCCTAATTTGATGCAAATTAAAATTAATTAATAAATGCTTAAAAGAAATTTTTAGAAAACAACAAAAAGAAATTAAGAGAAACACATTTCATCAATAACTATCGATAAATAAATAAAAGATAGCAAACAAGAGCCAAAAAAAAATTATTTATGTATGGTTAGGATTACAATCGTCTAAGCATTAAGGATTACCAGATAGCAAAAAAAGAAGAAGAAGGAAACAATAACATCTTCACACAGTTGACTGTATATAGTTCGCAATTCTATTTTTATGGAATACTAGGATAAGGAATATGAAATAGAACACATGAAGAAACATGAGCCTTAAACCACTGTCCACCTGCCATCATAAATAACCTAAAGTCATGATACTGATAAATAGAAAGCATCAAACATACATATCCTCAAAAAGACCTAATCCAAATAATGAATACATATTTTTTATTAAAAAGAATATGAAAATAACAATCTTTGATTAAATTCCAAAATGTAAGCATCCTTGATCTAACAAGAGAAAAAGAGAATAAATTTGTATATTTTGAAACTGTAGACTATTTACAACAGTGATATGAAGTAGGCAAGCAAAAAGATCGAACCTACTAAGAGCAAGTTACAAGATTATGGAAGTAAGTGGTAGACCTTGAGATTAGGCGAAAAAACCTACGTTTAACTGATAGTTATTTCATCCACAGCTTAAATTAAACTAGGATACCTTTGCTAATTTTGGGAAAAATTTTCTCAAGGTTACACATGCAGTGCCGGAGAGGGGGCCCTGCCCCACTCTACCTCCTATCTACACTACAAAGTTCATTTAATTGGCTCTCCATGTTAACGTTGTAACTAAACGACTCTCCTCTGCTCAGCCTTTTATAATATTATCATCGTTTAATGATGTTAACGTTATCTTTAAATGATACGGTAGAATTTAAAATTTATAAGTTAATATTATGGTCCTCAGCTTTATAAATAATTTTGAAATATTTAAGTTTATTTTTACCTTCTAATTTTTTATTGTCATTATTATATGTATTTAAAATACTCCATCTCAAAATTAGCGACAAAAAATTTTACGATTACATTTTTTGAGTTACGAGTATAATTTAAAGACAAAGTTTCTAATTTTTAATGTATTTTTGCTCTTTGTTTTTATTTTAATATTAGATATTAAATTTTGCTATTTATTTTTCCTCTATCACAGATATAATACCATTTATATATCTTTGTGATATATGTGAAAATTGTTGGAGTTTAGTTGTGCTTGCATACTTCTTTTAGTTTCATACAGATGCTTTTGTTCTTTTTCTACCAACTGTGTTATAATTAATTTATATTATGTTGCCTAAAAAGCATTTGTTTGGAAGTGAAAAAAGGAAAAAAAAAAAAGAAGAAGAAAACAAATAACACAGTTGATAGAATCCTAAAAAGGAACAATAAATAAATTTATTAAAAGAGTAGGCTACTCTAGTGAGAGTCCTGATAAATTAGGTGAAGGTAGTTTTGAACAATATAAAGAAAACTTAAGTGATGAGATTCATAAGAATCTCCTCCCTATCGACCCTTCTCATTGGGGCCCTTTTTTTAATTTCGCCCAGGGCCTATAAAATGATAGGAACGGTCCTGTACATATGAATCACTTTTATTAGTAACTTCATTCAGCTAATATAAGTGCCTATATAATTATAGATATCAACTACCAAACAAATAACTAATCAAAAGAAGCGTTGTACTGATCCCATATTATACTCCAAGTGTGGGCACTTCATATAATTTCTACCAATCAAACCATCGTAAAAGCAGTAATTCAATACTGTAAAATAGTAGTATCAAAATGATCTAATATAAGATAAAAAGAAGAAAGACTAGTTGAAACGTACCTTTGAAGTTAATTACTATGAACAAAATAAAACACATTAAAACAAAGAAAAAAATGTAATTAATAGCAAAAGAACATCGATATGGTCCCTCTCTTGAATTGTAGCTCAATTGTAATAATGATTCTTTTTTTTTTCCAGTGACTTCACAGATCTTATTTTCACTAAAATGAAAAGATTTTTTTGATCTTGTCATAAATGGTGCAGTTGAATGTAGAAGAAAGAGAACTAAAAGACAAGTGATTTAGACAAACAACGACGTGAGTTTTGAGACATGCAACATATTTCTTACTTCTGGGAAAGCAAGGACTTACAAAGTTTTGAGAACTATGCTTTCCTCAACATGTTTAATTTGTACATTTTCTACATAGATATTTGACGTATTGTTTCCATCATCAATTATCATGTCTATTTTCCAATATTAATCTAAGGTGAAAGAATATGTTTTTATGTTCTTGATAATCCCCTAATTCGCTTTGTTTTTATTATTTGATTTTGTTAAGCGCCAGAGAACATATGTACATATGCATTATATAGATCTGCTAAATGATAAAAGGATCAACAAACCCTAGATCAACAAAAAACCAAAGGTAATAAAGCAATAAGAAAGGGAGCTTACCATCCATGATTCTATTTAGAATCAGACTCTGCAGGAAAACACAATCAACTTTGAATAGTCTGTTTTGCATGTGCTTGTCCTGGAAAAACAAAGTTGACAATTAGCATTCCAAGAATTGAATAATAATAACAATTAAACGAAAACAAATAAAATCGTTAAATTGAGAATTCTCACCTGAGGAACCTTCACGAGTTTAACAGCAGGAAATGGAGGTATAAACCCATCTCTTGTCGATTCTTCCAGAGGTTTAACTACGTGAGAAAGGGTTTGGTGAGTACATTAAAGGTAGAAATTTCTAGAGATGTATGTTAATTAAATTAACCTCTGACGTGATTGAAAGCAGGAAGACTTATTAATTGGTGGGAGCAAAAGAATACAAATGTTACAATTTATATCGAGTCATTCAAAGATTTGAAATTAAGAATTATACTTTGAACAAATAATTAAAAATTATTTAACATGCACGGTTGTGACTTAAGAAGTCACAACTGTGCAAGTTTATATATACACACACTAAAGAGCTATATATTTCCTGAATATTAGTATATAATAACTAATAATAATTAACAATTAATATTAATATGTACTACTTAATCAAATAGTGATATTTCATTTAATTAATCATTTAATTAATTACTATTAATTATTATTAATTATAATTGAACAAAATAACTGTTAATGATCAATAATTAATTTATAAATAAACCATATTTTAATAAATCAATTAATTTTATATTTTGATTATCATTAGTGAAATTAAAATTAATTAATTAGCTATTTAATCAATTATATTTTAATCAATTAATAATATTTTATATGTGTTAAATATATTATAATTAATTAATCAATTAATTATGTTATAATTAATTAAATAATTAAAATATTTTAATTAATTAATTAATGATTTAATAAAAATGTTATAAAATCATACAGGTGTTATGTCACAACCGTACATTGGAGTTACGCCTGTGGCTATTAAGTGGTCACAAGCGTTACTAGTTAGCTATCTATATATATATATATATATGCACTGAATATTACTATATAATAATTAACAATTAATAATGCAATAAAAATATACTAAATATTAACATGTACTACTTAATCAATTAATTATATATTAATACATCAATTAATTAATTATATATTAATTATTATTAATTATAACTGAATAAACTTAATATTTAATTTATAAATAAAGTATATTTTAATAAATCAATTAATTTATTATATTCTAATTACTATTAATTATATCAAAATTAATTAAATAACTATGATTTAAGTATATTTAAATTATAGAATGAAAATAGTCACTCTATACTTAGTTATGTAATCAATATATTAATTATAATTTAATTAGTAAATTAATTAAATATCAATTACACTTAATTAAAAATGACAAAAATATATGGGCTAATTAGTCAATAACGCGAGGTCATGAGTAATATATATGCTAAATATTAATTCATACTAATTAATCAATTAATTATATTTTATTTAACACATCAATTAATAATTATAACTGAATAAACTTAACGAAAGCGATCAATAATTAATTTATAAACAAATTATAACTTAATTAATTAATTTATTTATTATATTTGAATTATCAGTAGTTAAACTCAATTTAACTAATTAGTTAATTAATTAATTATATTTTAAATAAATAATTATATTTTTATATGCATTAAATATATTATAATTAATACTAATTAATACTATTTTAATTCAATAATCAATGATTTAATAGAAAAAAGTGATAAAATTATATAGGCATAACAATAGCATTGGAGTCACGAGTGTGACTGTTAAGTCATAGGCGTGGTGTTGGGCCCCGAATTTTTTTTTATTTTTTATTGATTTATTTATTTATTCGTTTACTTTATTTATTCTTTATTTTTTGCTTTAATTGTCATATATATATATATATTTAATAGTTGAGTCTTGAAATTAGCAAGTATAAATGGGAATTAGAAATTTGAAATTAGAATGAAGGGTTAGGATTAAGTTAGATTAATTTGTAGTAGGTTTGTAAGTGTAGAGCCATAAGAGACAAAATAAGGGCAAAATGGGAAAGTCCTTATAAGTGAAGGGCATTTTTGGAAGGAATAGGCATTAGGGGTTAATGAATTAAAAGAAGAAGAAGCTAGTTGTCGTACAAACCAAAGGGAAAGAAGACAAAAACGTGAGCTAAGGAGAAGAACAAAAGAAAGAGCCGTAGGAAGCTTGAAGGGAGGGAAAAAGAAGAGAAGTCCACTTGCTGGAGGTAAGTTACATCTTTGCTTGTGCTAGATTCAAACAGGGGATAAAATGGAGGTTAGGGTTTGTATTGGAAATGAAGGAAGAAAGAAGAGAAAGGTGAAATCAAATGGATTTTGGGATTTCTAAGTTAAGGTTTTGGTTATTCTAGCTTAGATGGCCTATGGGTAGGTTAGGTTTAAAGTTGATTTTATCTTTGCTTGATTCTTGAATGTTATGACTTTCTTTGGAATGTATTCATTGAATCTGGTTTAATTAAAGGGAATCAAGAAAACCTCACTCAAGGTAGGGAGGAAGGGCAATCTTGACTTGGATTTCGACATTTAGGTGGGTAATATTTTTATAGTTGTTGTGTGATGGGCAAATGCCCTATATGTGTATTTTTGTTTAAATTGTGTACATGTTGAGTTGTGGTGTATATTTGAAAGTGTATGATGAAATAGATATGTTTTCTTTGATATGAATGAAAAGTACGAAACTATGAGGATTTGATAAAATGAAAGAAGCATAAAAATTCCATTTTTGCAATTGAATATTTGAGCATAGATTGGTTGTGATTGGGAAAGAGAGAACCTGTTTCGTTAGTCACGTGCATGATGACCCATAGCCTTCTCCCGACTGCTCGCTTGAGGCCACGAGATCCTGAGAAATCGGACTCGTTTTGTTTACGGTGTAAATCGTTTTGTTTATGGAACTCTCGAGCTATTTGTGTGCATTTCATCATTAATTGTGGTTATGATGCATAATACGTGTTATGACTGATAAAAGTTTTCATGTTATGCTTTATGTGATGAATTTGGTTGATTGTGTTTTATGTGATAAGGTTGGTTAATTATGCATAATATGATAAATTGCAAATGATTAGGATTTCTTGATTTATGTGTTGTATGACTCATTACCGATGGCTATAAACATGTTAGCCACTGAGCCGTGTTGCTCACCCCACTTTTCCTCCTCAGGTGCAAATCAAGTCAAGCGCTGAACTTTACAAGGCATCGGAAAACTCCAAGACTTTAGATACTTTTGTATTAAGTTAGTGACTAGCTTTTGAATAGCTTTACAAGCATATCAAACATTGAGCATCTCATATATTTTGTATCTTGTGCTTAATTCATGATGGATATGTTGATATGTAACTAAAACTATGCATGAACTCTTATTCTGATTGGAAAAGATAATGAGAACTCTAGTATTCTCTTCTTCGTGTGTTTGCGATGGTTTGCGAATTGTGTATGACCTTGCAAAAAGGAATGTGTATGTGTATATTTATTCATTGTTGAGTTGCTATTGGGTTTTGATTTGGAATAGCTCATTGGAAATTTGCAACGGTTTATGAGTTGATGAAGTTGGGCGTAAGTGCTGTCAATTTCTGGGCTGATGTGTTCATAGGGTTAGTTTTGGGTATGTTGTGCATTAAGGCAAATTCTTGGCGGATATAGATTGAATGGGATCGAGTAGCCTTCTTGAGAGTTGTAGAGGATCTTTAGAGCTTTCCAATGATGCATAATGTGCTATTTTCGGATGTGTTAAATGGGAAGAAGTGAGTTGTTAAAGTTGAGTGCAGGTGCTGCCAAAATGGCAAAATTTCAGACAGAAACTTTGAGTCCATATTTGACCCTTATAAAGTTGGAAGTTGTTCTTATGATCTTCATGGAAGTTGTAGAACGTTCTTTTACCTTTCCATAGACACCAAGTTTGTGAAATTTGGAGTTCTAGGTCAAAAGTTATGATGTTTACAAATTTTGGTACTGTTTATGAGGAGCTTGTCGATCGGTCATTTTGGAGTAAATTTTTGACCCCTTTATAGACCGAACTTGCTTTTGAGTCCTTCTTGAAAATGGTAGATCTGTCCTTTATCTTTCCAACGATACCAAGTTTATAAAATTTGGAGTTCGGAGCCAAAATATATGAAGGGTAGAAGATAGGAGGTCAAAATCGCTCCGAAGGCCGCTCGTCACTTCCTTGAAAGCACTCACAAGACACCCGCTTCAGACGAGCACGCGAGGCACTCTGGCGGCGTCTGACGGCGCCTGAGCGCTTCGATCGCTCGCCCAATGGGGCGGGCATGCGCTCACGCGCCCGAGCGGGTCTGCAGCGAGTCCGCTTCGGCCGCTTCGCAGCGCCCGTCTTGGTCTGCAGCGAGTCCATGCGGTTGATTTTCATTGGCCCGCCTCTCTTCCTTCTTTTGGCCATAACTTTTTCGTCGGACCTTCGATCGACCTGATTTTTAAAGCGTTGGACTCCTAAGACATTTTTCTATCTCTATATACCTTGTTGATCGGTCTTGATATTAAACTGAAAAAGGTGGATTGAAACAAAGTGTGATGATCGGCTGAAAAAGTCTGACTATGCTTCAGTATTTTGGTGATATCTTGACCTGTAGAGATTCGAATGAGGCCATTCTTGTTCCAAATTAAAATAGAGACATGGGGCTATAACTTATGTGAAGGAATCAAACCCCAATTCGGGCCAAAAAAATTTCAAATTCTGACATGAAGTTGGATATAGTATTCAGTCTTGGTTTATTATTTTTTCGACAGTATTTTGGTCATAACTTCTCCATTTCTAAACCAAATTGAGCGTTTTTGGTGGCGTTAGAATCATAAAGTAGTGGGGAACAGTTATTAGAAATGAGTCCTCCATGCTTTGATGCTTCCGAATGTTGGGCTTCGGAGACGGGGTCCAACACGTAGCTACTTAGCTATATATATACTGAATATTACTTCATAATAATTAATAATAGTTAACAGTTAATAATGCAATAACATATATACTAAATATTAATATGTAATACTTAATCAATTAATTATATTTTAATACATCAATTAACTAATTAATTATTATTAATTATAACTGAATAAATTTTATAATTAATTTATAAATAAAATATATTTTAATAAATCATTTAATTTATTATATTCTAATTACTTTTAATTATATCAAAATTAATTAATTAACTATAATTTAAGTATATTTAAATTATAGAAAGAAAAATAGTCACCTATACTTAGTTAAGTAATCAATCTATTAATTATAATATAATTAGTTAATTAATTATATTTAAATTACACTTAATTAAAATGACAAAAATATATGGGCTAATTAGTCAATAATGCAAGGTCATGAGTTGTATACTAATATTAATATGTGCTAAATAATCAATTAATTATATTTTATTTAACACATCAATTAATTAATTATTATTAATTATAACTTAATAAACTTAACGGTGATGATAAAAAATAAATTATAATTTAATAATCTGATAAATTTATTATATTATAATTATTAGCGATTAAACCGAAATTAGCTAGTTAGTTAATTAATTAATTATATTTTAAATTAGAAATTTTTTATTTGTGTTAAATATGTTATAATTAATTAATACTAATTAATAATATTTTAATTAATTAATCAATGATTTAATAAAGATGTGATAAAATTATATAGGCGTAATAGCATCGAGTCTATGACTATTAAGTTAGAGGCGTGACTACTAATATTACTACATAATAATTAGCAATTAATAATGTATGATAATGAATAACATATTTACCAAATATTAATATTTACTACTTAATCAATCAATTATTTTTTAATACATCAATTAATTAATTTTATGTTAATTAATTAATTATTAATTATAAATAAAGTATATTTTAAAATAAATTAAGTTATCATATTTTAATTATTTTTAATTATGTCAAAATAAATAAATTAGCTATAATTTAAGCATATTGAAATTAAAGAATGAAAAATTGGTCACTCTATACTTAATTAATGTTAACTAATCAATCTATTAATTATATTTTAATTAGTAAATTAATTATTTGTAAATTATATTTAATTAAAATCACAAAAATATATGGCCTAATTAGTTAATAATGCAAGGTCATGAGTAACATATATAATAAATATTAATACGTACTAATTAATCAATTAATTATGTTTTATTTAATACATTAATTAATTAATTATATATTAATTATTAATAATTATATATGAATAAATAGAACAGTTAACTTTCAATATTAATTTATAAATAAATTATTTTTAATAAATAAATAAATTTATTATATTTTATTTTTCATTATGTATACCAAAATTAATTAATTAATTATATTATAATTATTTATTAATTTTTCATATATATTATGTATCTTATAATTAATTAATCAATTAATTATGTTATAATTAATCAACTAATTAGTAATATTTTAATGTTATTAAATTATATAAGTGTTGGTAACAAGAAAAACAAAATGATCTGCAGTCCATTTAACGATCAATAACTAATTAGTTAGTAAATTATATTTTAATAAATAAATAAATTTATTATATTTTTGTTATCATTATTTATACCAAAATTAATTAATTAATTATATTTTAATTAATCAACTTATTAATAATATTTTAATATTATTAAATTATATAAATCTTGGTAATAAGAAAACAAAACAAAATACGATTATGACTTAACACGTCACAACCATGCATGACAGATGTGGGCTATTATATATGGTGAATAAAGATATGATATGCTAACGAATGTAGATTTTCTTTTAAAGAAATATCAAATATTACGAAAATGTCTCAACAATTATCTTTTTTCAATTTTTTAATATATACTTTTTGATTAATGTCCATCTATTTTAATCTAATTACTTATGGGGCCACTACAATTTAATTTGAGATTTTTTCTTACCCATTTAAAAGCTTAAAAATTTTGAATTTTTTTGGTAGATATGTCCGTTGCGTATATGTGCATGCAAGGCCATATTAGCCGAAGCAGAACACTTAGGGCTTGTTTGTTTGCGATTTTTTTTAGTTTTTGGTTGTGGTTTTCTTAAATTTAAAAACAAGTCTTAAAATCGTGTTTGGTTAATCTCCTTTTTATATTTCGTTGTTAAAAAAAAAAACAGCATCTATTTACGAAAACGTAAAAATAACGTTTTTGTAATTTTTGAAAACAGGTTTTCGTAATCACTTTTTCCACAAAA
Organism: Erythroxylum novogranatense; assembly: GCA_029891385.1. Taxonomy (NCBI): domain Eukaryota; kingdom Viridiplantae; phylum Streptophyta; class Magnoliopsida; order Malpighiales; family Erythroxylaceae; genus Erythroxylum; species Erythroxylum novogranatense. The sequence continues at coordinate 48,346,157 of CM057224.1, forward strand.
ATATATCATATTCGACTTTGTTTCTTCTCTGCACCGACTTCCTCTTCTCTTCTGCGTCTTCAACTCGCCTTCAAGTTTCTTTTTATACCTACATATTGTTTCTGCAATTTTTCTTATTTCTCTTGTCCATAACATCAAACCCATGGACGCTTTCGTACACCTCTATATTTAACCTCCTTATTACCGTCAACAACTACAACACCTGTCGTAGGATTAATAGATCCGTTGGTTTCAAAGTCCCTGTTTAACTGCTGCTAAAGTGAGTCCTCCTCTTCCTCTCCTCATAGGTTTAGAAAAGCACAACACAAAATCCGACATAACCCAGAACGGTCAAGAGTTGATTAAGGAAGGAAGTTGAGAGAACCTGAGGCGATTCAACGAGGAATCAATTAGAAAATAAAATGAAATCCTTAATGGAAATGGTACAAAGGCAAAAGGGTCAACAAGATATCGATTACAAAATCAAAAGGAAGAGGAAATATTGAAACTTTGTGGGTGAGACTGGGAGTGCGTGTGTGGGAGAGAGAGAGAGAGAGAGGGGATGTTGCAAGATGAAGATGAAGATGATAGAGCACTTGTCCGACTTTATTATCGTCACGGTACTTAATGTAGCAGCCTTTATTTAAATGTAGCAGCCTTTATTTATAGTGTTTAGCCTATTCTTGTCTTCACGAAGGTTATCGTTGCTGATAATCGTAAAGAACTAGACACTAATTTATAATTTTTAATAATATTTTCTTTACATATATTTAATTTTAATAATAATAATAAATAAATAAATTTAAAAATATAATGTATTATATTATAATTATTAGTATAATTAAAATAATAAAAATAGAATAATTGACAATTTTTATTAAAAATCTCAACCAAACAGGTTTTTGTTTTCAGTTTTTGTACTACAAATTTTAACCAAACAAGTTTTCGTTTTTTTTAAGGAAAAAACAGAAACAAAAAACAGGAAACAGAAACTAAAAATAACAACAGAAAAACAGAAGTAGAACCAAACGACCCCTTAATTTTCATCAATAACTGTTAAATTTTTAGGCAGATATGACCGTTGCGTATATGTGCATGCAAGGCCATATTAGTCGAATAACGGTTATTATCATGACCTAAGCTTTTACGTAACTTTAAAAATCTTTCCTATTTTATAGTAGAGCATTCCACACACAGTGAAGCAGGCAAAGTGGTGTGCGTCACCGGAGCTTCCGGTTACATTGCTTCCTGGCTTGTTAATCTTCTCCTCCACAGTGGCTACGCCATCAAGGCCTCCGTTCGTGACCCATGTATGTTTGCTTTCATCTTTTTCTCTGTCTTTATCTCTCTCATTCTGTGTCTCTTTTATCTCTGTTAGTATACACGTACATGACTTGGGGTGGATTCAATTTGGTATCTTTTGGTTGAAGACACGTGTCCTGCGGTTTGTTTAAGGTTTTGCATTTTTTTGATTTCTTTCTTTGGGTTTGCCGTCCTCACTGTCTCCTACAGTATAATACTATTATTTGATGGATGATCCGAGAATCTGAGATATTAGGTTTATGTGTGTTGTTTAGAGAGTAATGATGTTGGTATAAGTTGAATGTTTGCTACAAAACAAGGATCGACAGTCAGGGAAACCAATTATCTATTCTCTTTGACGAAACCAATTACTTATTATCTTTGACGAAACCCATTTTTCCAATATTGTTATTTGTATGGAGATGTAATCTTCCCATAAAAGATGCTGCCATTGAATTGCAATTTTATCGTCTGAGGATTTCGGAAAGAATTGTGCCTTCTACTGAAAATTTCAAACAGTAGATTGCTTCAGCTACTCGAATATAATTCTACTGGTTTATAACCTACAACGAGTGTAATATTTTTATAGGCACCAAGATACTGTTAAAATACTATGCTAACGTTTATGCTTTTATATTTTTATGCAGATGATCCCAAAAAAATAGAACACTTGCGAGCACTTGATGGAGCTCCAGAGAGGCTTCAATTGTTCAAAGTAAACCTTGGAAGAAGGATCTTTTGACTCTATCGTTGATTTGAAAGTGTGTGAAGGTGTTTTTCATACTGCATCTCCTTTTTATCTTGACGTCAAGGACCACAGGTTAATGTTCACACTCAATCTCTTGTAACTGACAATTAAACAGTGCGTTGAATCTGTTTATGAACCTCTGCTACATATCCAGCATACTGAAAATGTTATCAGGTATGTCAGGAAAAAAAATGCTATCAGGTAACCCATCTTTTTGTTCGTGTTAACCTATAACGTGAAACAGTGAGTAATTTTCTCTGCCCTAGTGTAACTTTCCAATATGGTTTACCAGAGAGGCGTATATTCAAATGGGAAAAGGACTAACTCCAAGTAGAGTTATTATCTTGAGCTCTCTTTAAAGAATTTAACAATCTATGTTCCTGTAACTGTCATTTTATCTTCCATTGCTGCAGTTGCTTACAATGGAAAGCCTCGAACTCCAGATATAGTAGACGTAACCTGGTTTTCTGAACCAAACCAAACTTCTTGACAAAATCTAAGGTGTGTAGGCAGGCATACTTATACCTTTATAAATTCACCTAGTTTAAGTGCTTTATCTCTATCCTCAGTTGTCGGTTTGGTGCTACTTTGAAGCTTTTTAATGTCACCACAAGCAACATCACTAAGCTTAATTATGTAGCTTTGCTGGAACATCTTGTTGTGCCAATACTTTTGATATTTAACGCATTTTTAGTCTATTAAACAATTTTTTTGAGAAATTAAAATTTCATTCAATATAAAAGATAAGTTGCAAAATAGGGGGGGATCCATCCCATGTGAGAGAAATCCTATTAAAACACTGGTTTTAGAAAAATACAAAAACGACAACGTATCTAGCCCAACATTTAATGACATGTCGTAGACAATTAGGTTAAAATTAATGTACCCTTTCTTGAATCTTCGCTTCATTTCTCAATTAGGGATGGTGAAGTTGACTCAGGGGGCTAGGCGATGGCTCCGCTACTCCAACTCGTATCTTCGTAGAAGAAGCTCGACATAGGTATCAAACTCAACAACCAAATTCTATAATTGTTTAGGGCATGGCTAATTTGAGTTCATCTCATCGGGATTTGATTTTTTTAAAGTACTTTGGAGGCTAGCTAGAGAGGGAGATCGGAGAGGAGATCTCATCCACAAAAAAGGTACCCAGTTCAAAGATTTTAAAAGCTTCCTTTCTTTTTTTCTTAAAACCTCCATTGATTAAACATTAATTCGTTGATGATAAGGATTTGGATGGATAGCATGGATCTTCAAACAATGCTCAACCTAGAAAGGAGAAGATCTTATTAATTCTAGGTGAGTCCAGATCTGAACAAACCTTATTTGTTCTTTAGAGGCTGTGAAAGAATAATCTGCTTGTATAAAGCATGAGAACTGTTGTGAAGAACTATTTTTTGGATTTCATTTATGCAAGTGTGAACTAAGTAACAAGAACGTAGGAGAGATCAGATAGGGCTAGGGCTATATTCTCCATACAAAGGTCATTCTCCTAATATAGTATATGTAACATCTCACCCTCAACGGGAAGGGTAGAATAGTAATTTGGCATAGGATGAGAGTGATTGGGCTTCATTAGGACTGTTCATGCATACTAGTATTGGTACACAGTGAATTTTGTGCACATGAAATAACTGTACATGCATACATGACATTCTCGGTTTTTGTGCCTAATGTAGTTTTACTGTGATTAACGTGGTTCTTGTGTTTGAAAAATTATTCTGATTGTGCCATTGAGTGTTTTATATTTTAAGGGATTTTTAGAAATTTTTTCTGAAATTTTCTGAAGAAAATTCCCAGACCGGAAAAATCGCCAAGCGGCGAACCGGTTGATTTTCGGTAGCAAAAATTTCTATCCAATGACACTGTAATATTGGGTATATTATTTTGGGATTGAAATTAAGGTCATTGGACTAGAATGGGTCAAATTGCATTAGGGTTCCTATTTACTAAATTGTTTTTAGCCTATTTTGTCCTTTTTCTTAGAATTTGCCACTTGTCCTAAAGAGTTTTAATGAGTTTTGTCTTATGCTAAAGCTCTTTCTCGGTTATGCCTTAACAAAAGAAGGAAAAGATGAATTGGATGGCTTATTTTCCTCACCATTCGAAAACCTTCCTTCCTTTGTCATCTCCATTGATTTTTTTTTCTCCTTCTTTAAGTTACTTCCTCCCACCTTAAGAACCCTCCTTATATGCTTGCAAACTTAAACCTTCTACCTCCTTACCTTGATGACAACTATGTATGAGGATTAGAAAGTTGAGAAAGTAGAGTAGTTGGAGTATTGAAGGGGGAAAAGCTTGATTTGGTAAGTTTTTGTTTTAAGCTTTCATTTATGCATTTAATGAATAAATTGGTTGTTAGATGCATTGATTGGTATGTATTGGTCATTAATCATGATTTATGATGATCTATTGGCTCAATTCTTTTGTGATTAGGATGCTTATGCATGTGGAATTGGTATTAGAAGTGATAGGATTTAAGTTGAAGATGAAAGCTGGAAAATTGATTTTTGACCTACTGTACTGTTTTGAGCATAAATCATTGTGTGGTTATTCAAATGAGGTGAGGTTTGTTCCAAATGAAACTTTTCCTTGTTGGCTACATTTTTGTGTGAAATAGATGTTGTCTAATTTTAGCCTTAAGAGGGTGAATTTTGGCTTGGAAAGTTACTGTTGATGTATGTATGAGCGATGAATCAACCAATGACCTAAGTGTTTTGATGATTTTCTAAATTAATTTAGAAGGAATTGATGAAAATGGTCTTCATGAGAGTTGAAGCCTATATTGTTAGCTTTCCATTTCCACTGATTTTGCAATTTTTCGATATGTATATTGGGAGATATCCACTGTTAACTTTTGACTGATTTTGTACATTGTGGTGAAACCTAGCCTAAGTGTCAGATTTGTGAGCATTCTGATTGGAAGCAATTTTAGCAATTTCTATGAATTGAATTGGCTTATGTGATCTTCTAAAAGGTTGTAGAGGAAGTAATTATATTGAAAATGGTATATAGCATGCTATTTTGGGATATCAGATTTGGGAGTAATGAATTTGCAAAAACTGAATCTGAATTAGGTCATTGACTACTGATTAGGGCAGTCACTTACATGGCAGTTTTGAACTTGTTAGGGATGGAATTGGATTTTAAATCCTTCATGAAAATTGAAGTATGAGATCTTATCTTTCTAATGATATAAGGTAGTGATTGTTTTGACATTTTTCCTAGGAGATATGCTACTTTGAAATGTACTGTTCAGATTGGGAAATTTCAGTGGACAGCTGCTTTGGTGAATTATTTGGCCTAGTTAGCAAATGAATTTGATTTCAGATTGTTCATGAAAGTTGTAGATAACATTGGGATCTTTCTGAGAATATTTATTGTGTAATTTTTGACAAAGAAAATGAGAAGTTATTGAATTTACAAGATACTTAACTGTTGTAGAACCCATTGACTAGGCAGTAGGTTTAATTGAATTTTTGACACCCTTAGGGGTGAAGTTGATTTTTATGGCCTTCATGAAACTTTTATAGGTTTTCATGATCTTTCCAACGAGATATGGTTTGTAATTTTCTGAATTGTGTGTAAAGAGTTATAGGTGTTCGAATTTCGGTTTGAAAATAAGAAAAAGGGAAGGAAATAGGGGCAATATATATATATATATATATTATTTTATTTGATTTTTTTGTTCTTTTGGGAATAATTTTTCCGTCCGACGTCCGATTGACCTAATTCTTGAGGCATCGAATTCGTAGAATATTTAATTTCATTTCTGAGAGATTGGAAATTTTTGGACGGGAAATTGACGTGGATCCGGTTTATTATTTTCTGGTCACTGTTTTATTTAATTTTTGACCTATAGAGGTCCGAATTGAATACCGTCAGTGCCATTAGATTTCTAATTTTTAGACAGATTTTTATGATGAAAAAGTTGAGTTTAGGGCCGGGAATATCATGCACATGCATTGTACACCTTTTAATTGTTACGTATGCATCATTAACTCGTTCTGATTGGACAATTAGTAATAGTTATCTTCTCTGATTATTATAGAGGCACAATTGGAGCGTCGATCGACCAACGTAGCAGAGACTTCCCGATATTAGCTCGAAAGTAATAGGTGAGTAACCTAGACGGATTTCTCAATTATTATTTGTCTAATATGGGGATAATGGCGGGATCAGGAATGTGTAAATTGTGTGACTTGTTTGCCCTTACTGGGATTACCGTGATTAATTGTGACTTATAGACTGTTAATTGTGAATTATAGGTATTAATTGTGGTGATGGAATGTTAATTGTGCATTATGGACTGTTAGTTAACTATTCAATTGGGCATAGATATTTCATACACAAATGCATAAACGGATAAAAATAATTGTGAACCGAGTCGCCACTGAAACTGAAAACGAGCCTAGAACTCGAAGGGAGATAATCCTCCTGAGACGCGCTCTCGATTCGACATCGCTAAGCGCTCGGTCACAACACTGAAATAAAACTAGAAAAAGAGTCACATGTGCATTGCATACTAGACTGAATACCTTAAATGACTTTTGTTGTATATGACTGTGTGATTTTTGAGCCTGTATTATCACTATGACTGCCTGATTACTGGAACATGCTTATGTGATGCATGAATTGGGTGAACCATCGATGATGGTTCCTCATTGAGTTCGCAAACTCATCCAAAATTGCAATCTATTTTTCAGGGTTAAGAGTAGACTGTTAGCTCCCTCAGGACTGTAGAGCCTTGGACATCGGATTGGCGAGAGGTTATGGCTCAAAGGTCGGTCGGTGGGATTTCTTTTGGAGACTTATAGTTAGGCTGTTCTTTGTGCCTTATTGTATAGTACTTAATGTAAAGTGTTTTGAAGGATTGTATAGTGAAAATCTTGACGGTTTGTACATTTCTAAGTTTGAGTAAATGAAATGAAATACTGAGTTTGGTTTTAAAAAGTTACCAATTTCTTATTTCTGTTTTATTATAGTGATGCCATAGAGAGTTTAGCGGTGGTTGTCAGTAGTAGTCTCTTATCGTAGGATATGTACCGGAATGATCTACGGGCGTTCCGGTGGGTACTCTATGGTAAGGGGCGCTACAGTATAGGTTTAACTGATTGATGATCAATTGCTCCCTATGCTAGCAGTAGTGAGTTCTATAAGAGGTATTAGTGAGGTAGATTTGTCCTTAAACCTTCTACTATTCCTCTCATTCCAGATTACTTGAAAACATGTAGCCACCGAGAGTAATATTATAACCCTATCATATTTAAAAATATGCAAATTAGGTAATTCCTGTAGGATATCTGTGAGTCTGTCATAGATAAAACCAGGGGCACATAGAGTAGAAAATTTAGCCCAAACTTCTCTAGAGAAGACATACTCAAAGAAGAGGTGATCTCTAATTTCATCCTCTAGATTGCATAGGATACATAACTTAGAGGAAGTTAGGAATTTCAGCCTACCCAAGGTACTAAGTCTATCCCACATTACTAGCCATAGTAGAAAACTAACATTAGGTCTAAGGGCCTTATTCCAAATCAATGAATCCCATCCTACTTGATTTGCAAACCCCTCCCTCATCTTTCTGACTTCCTTAGCAGTAATATCAGAAATAGGAAAGCCCTTCCATAAGTAGATATCTATCTCCCCATGGATTGTAAATTTAGGAAATAATAAAAATCTAGTCTCATTTAAAGAAAGGGACCAGTTCTCATTCCTAACTATTTCTTGGAGCTTAGTATCCTTAACAAACTAATTTAATAGGGATCTTGCCATCTGATTTTATATTAACGGTCCATTCCCTGTCCAGTTTTCATACCATAAGGAAATTCTTTCCCCTGTCTCTATCTGGCAAGTAATGTGCTAATACATCTCCTCCCTCCATTACAAGAAAAAGACCCCATTTGCGACGTTTTAAAAACATCGTAAATGTTTAAAAAACGTCGTACATTGTTATTCTTGACGTTTCTGAAAACATCGCAACAGACGTCGTTGAAGGGGGAGTAAGGAAATGGTTTTTTCGACGTTTTGTAAAAAACGTCGAAGAAGCGTAGGCTATTTGTCGACGTTTGGGAAAACGTCATAAAAGCGTAAGGGAATGGGCGACGAGAAAATTAGACGTCGTGGAAACAATATAGCTTTGTGCAACGTTTAGTAGACGTTGTTGTAGCATGACAATCTGCGACGTTTGGGATTAAACGTCGCAGATGATTAGTTTGTAATTTTTTTAAATATATTAAAATAAGTTTATTTTAATAAATTTTAAATTTTATATAATTAAATTTAAATGAGACATCCGAAATTATTAATAATAGGGAGAATTATTAAAATTATATTTGAAATTATATTTGAATCCAAATATGATTTTAAATTGAATTTTAATGGAATTATTATTTTGATTGAATATTAATAATTGGGAAAATTATTAAATATTATTTATTTTATAAGTATGTAATATTATATATTGAATTTTTATTTAGTAATTTGTCAATTTGTTGAGTACATCATGGATTTGCGAATGATTAATAATGTATAACAAGAATTTAATACATGTAGACAATGAATTATATAATTTAAATCCCAAACATGTCATAATATAGTAATTAATATGAACAACATGTCATAAGTGTCTAATATACCAGTATGAGTACTTATCTAATCAACGCGAATATTATGTGTAGAACATATGAGTTCCAAGACCTTTTTTTGTTGTTCGACTTCAGTAGTTAATTTATCCTGCATTTCTTCAATTTTTTTAGTTAATTCATCGACTTTAGACTGTAAGCCTTCATTAACCTTCTTGGACTCCTCTAATTTGTCTCGAAGTTTCTTTCTGACCGAAGTCTTCCCTTGTGGTCGAGGCCCCATTTTTATGCCAACAATGTAATCTGTTCTGGTCCCCAAGACTTTGTTGCACACTTCATCCACTATCATCGGATGACCTTGTTCAGTTGAATGTGTCAATTCGTGGCACATTAAGTTCTAAAAAAGTAAAGAATTAATTACATACACAATGTGATTTAAGAAATATTTATAAATAAACTATGTACTTGTAGGAAAATCCCGGTGTGAGCATCACATGCCCACAATGCGGAAAAACAAAAATTTTTGTTTCAGGACCTTCCCGAAAGCCAAGATCCATGTGACTATATAACAAAGTCAAACCAAACGACCAAAGGAGACCGTCTCTAACGGTATCCACGTAGAGATCGGAAAACCTAACCGGGACAAACCCTTTGATCCGGGAATAGCTAGAACAAAGTAAAGACTGCTAGATCTTACCTTTGTTCTGGAGAGCTTGGAAAAATGATGGAGAAGAAGCTTGAAAGATGAAGATGATCGATGGAGAAGCTTGAAAGATGAAAAACTCTTTTCCTTCTTCCTTGCTAAACCCACGAAGAACTCCTTATTTGGTTAGTTAGGTTTTAAAACTTGTTTTAAACCTCTTATATACAAACCAACGACCATCCTCATCTTTCATTTTCAAGTTTTTGTCTTTAGTCATTTAATGCCTTAATGACTAAGCATAATAAAGAAACTTCTTTCATCTTCTCCTTCCATCCCACATATACACACACATATATATATATATATATATTAATTAATTAATTATATATATATATATAAATAAATGCTGAGGTGGTCCGGTCACACTGGGTTGTCCCTACCGCCTCAAGGGTCCCGTATGGGAAAAACCCCCGGAAACGTTTTTCAGCAATATTGATGTCGCGATCTCATCGAGACATATCTCGATCTCATCAGGATCCATTTAATCCGATTGCTCTCCATTTATTGGAACTCTGTCCAAAACTATTTTACGAGTTCTCCGAGACACTCTTATGCGTGTGACCCATTAGGTTCTCGGTTATGTTGGCCACTTAGATCAACACTTAATCTAAGCAAGTCATGAGCGGTATCTAGCAACACATCATGACCCCCAATTGACCGGAAAGTAATTGGTTTGACGAATAAACATATATTCATCATGGACCATATCATGAACCTTTCCATAGACAATTACCGTGCAATTCGTCCTTTCACCATGCTATACCCCACTTGGTTATGAGTATGGGCAATGTGTCAACTCTTACTAGACTGACTATGTCAAATCTAGTCCAAGTGATTTCAGTTCTTGTCCTGGGACTCATTACTTAATACTTAATATGTCGATGAAGACACTCTTCATGACATATGTACTATGATCAGAGATTTCCAAGTAATGACCCTGACAAGAGGCCATGGGTATCATCTTCTGCTATCACAGAAGTGGTGAATCCTTTATTGGCTACTCAATTACCTTCGAATACCTCAAGCTGTACCCAAGCACCACCCTATGAGCGACCTCTGTAAGGTAACAAGGAATGGAGTCAAAGCACAGAATCAGTATCCAAGATATCCTTGAGCACCTCAAGTCTAAGGATACTTGCACCATTGCTATGATGAGATTATCACTGACATTAGAATAGTACATCCATGTGATGATCTCATAGTAGGTCATCCAATGTACTTACTACCTCTAGTAAGCATCCACATCTCAACCCTAAATATCTCATATGTACAGTTTCTGAGATCCACTGCTTGATCAAATCAAGGAGCTTGAGATGTGCTAGTCTTCCGGATTCCGATGTCGATCTCGATAATCCAATGACTAGGATAATTAAGATACTGACATAATTGCACATGATAGGAATCTCAGTAGTATGATCACATCATAATTTCCTTCATGCTATGTCATATATCATGGACTTCATTAATTTGCTTATTGATATATATCAGTTCATAAATAATGAACAGCAACGTAATGAAAAATTCCTTTCTTTATTTATTCATAAAAACTGTACACAAATTTGTACAAAATGCGCTAAAGGCGATTGCCTTCAGGGCACTACTCTAACAGTACTCACCCATTTTTTTTTGCATTCAGGAGTTATCCATTGACCTTTTCTTTTATCATAATGAGTGTGATACCATAACTTCATCCGGTCACACTCTTCTCCGTCTCTGTCACTCTGTTGTATAGAAATATATAAATAGTAATATTTATTATAAAATTTGAAATGTCAATAAAATAAAAATATAATTAAAAAAGATAATAACTTACAATCTCATGCCGTATCACTACAAAGGCCTTGGAGTCGGAGTTTGGTCGACATTTGACCTGACTCCTATCAACTTTTGCTTTTTGACTTTTTTCCTAATCGTACACGTAAGAAAATGTATTATAAAATCTATAAATCATAATTCATAAATACTAAAATATAATAAGTTGTAAAAATAGTAGTGATCAAATAAACTAACCTTTGTAGCTGATTGCTCCCAATATTCGCATAAGTTCATCCACTCTGCCACTGTGACATTATGCGGCTTAACATCCTTGTCGTGCTGGGTAAATTGTTTTTTTAAACTATATCTTTGATCTTTGGACCTTAAAGCAAGAAACTTCTTCACAGTAGCATGTACTTCGTTGTCAGTCCTCATTCCCTTGATTTCCAACTTTTGTTGCACAAAATTATAAATTATTGGTCAATGTTCTAAGCATATAGAAAACACATACAAATTAGATTGGTTTAGAATACTTACATCTAACTTGTCAAATGCAATATCCAATTCCTCAGTTGTAATTTTTGAAAATTTTGTTTTTACAGGTAAGGAAGTTCGGGATACCAGACCAATCTCACTCGAGAATTTGGCAGATTGTACGGAGTTGGTTGGTTGTCCTTCAGTTGGGGAGATCTCTATCTCCAATCTCTTACCTATGGCCTTGTTAATCTTTGCCAATCCGTGTCCTTTTGTAAGACCCCTTATTTTTCTTGCATCAGTCGTGGATCCTAAAATAGCAAAGAAAAAAGTATATAGCATACTCTTAATTGGTTAGATAAGCAAAATGACTAAAGTTAATAAATTTCACCAATGTAATGACAAAGATCAAACCTGCAGTGCTTGAAGAAGAAGAACCCACAGTGGATGTAATTGTCTGATTTACTAGTGTTTGATAAGCAAAAGTTGGAGGCATCTCTTGAGACGCGGATGGAGAACTAATGTTGTGGTGCAGATTCATAATTTGTTCATATTTATCTCTAGGATGAGTAATAGGCTGAGAAGGTGTGACTTCTCTTGGTGTTGGAGTAGGTTGACAAGGTGCAGGTGTGACTTCTCTTGGTGTTGGAGTAGGTTGACAAGGTGCAGGTGTGACTTCTCTTGGTGTTGGAGTAGGCTGACAAGGTGCAAGTGTCTAATTTTGTGGTTGTGTACAAGAAGATGACTCATTAGTTGCGTTCCCAAGAAGTTGACGATAACGTGACTGCAATTTTGTCGACACTAAGCTACTTGATGCAGCCTTATTCTTCTTCTTGGGTTGACCTAGTCCCATGTGAATTACCTACATCCAAATTGAGATTTGATTTCAAAGTACATATGCATCAATCATATTTAAAGACAACATGAAAGATCGACATGCTCTCAATAATGGAATTGTTTGTAGTCAATTATCAGGAAGTCAACAATGATAAGAAGTTATTCAAAAGAGCATGCGTTTCCACTTTTCACATGAAAGACAACAAGAAATTGTTGATGAAGATAAAGTTTATTGAGAAAACTATTTGTTTGATTTATGTGTTTGTTTCAATTCCTATGTCACTAGTACGTACTATTATTATACTTTTTATGTTCACCAAATCAGTTTATAGTACTCATAAGTAAGTGCTTGCACAATGAAAAGTGGGTTGTAATTGTCTACCAAATGTACAATGAAAAGTTAATATGATATACAAACACTTGCATCATATTGACAATGTTTACATGCATCAGCCCAAATGGAGATTTGTACATGTAAATGGAGATTTGTGCATCATATTGACAGTTGTACAATGTTTACATGCATCAGCCTAAATGCATCAGAAAGTCATTTGTGTCATATATAACCTGATTAAAATCCAAACGAGAACAGATATTTAAATAAGGAAAGGTTCGACAGAATGCCTAGTTGTCATCACTTGAAGCAGAGAAACAACCATTCTAGTTTTTAAAATGTCAATTCTTATTAAGCAATAACATCTTCAAGGAATGGCTAGTATTTAACTTATTTTTGCAAGTTGATGGTCACATCAATAAATATACACACCATAACAACACTCTAATATCACTTGTTACAATAATTGAACAATCTTATAACCTCAACCTAATCATGCTAACATGTTAAAAATCTTTCTTATGAACATAGTATGGTAATTTTCTTTAAGGATATGTTAAGTTTCCTGAATTGAAAGTTGTTACAGAGGTTAATTCTAAACCTCCTACATGCTATATTGCATCTTCACTTTCTGATGTTGAATCATTGATTAGTCTACCTTTAGATATATTGGCAAGAATATAGAGGAATGGAAATTTAGATTACAGAAATTGCAAAGTATTCCTAACCAAGATAATGTGAACAAGCAATATAATTTCAAGCTTTGTTATAGAACTGATAATGTGAACAACAGAACAGAACATATCCTAGAACACATCCCAGAAGCAGATTACTTGTTGATGCTTAAAAAGAGATGCATTGGAGTCAAAGAGAAGCATGGATGCTGCATATAAAGAAAGGGTGAAAGTCATGAAGTGGAAACAACAGATGGAAACAGTGGTTGAAGCATTAAAGACAACACTGGAGTAATGTGGACAATATCTTATTCTGATTATTAGACTAGGTTACATGCATCCTAAGATAACTAAGATCCAGTACCCTTAGTTGAGAGGTTCCTTGGTTGATCTCAGTAAACAAATTCATGTGGTTTACCCTTACTTCTTCAACTTCATAGCTATGTATAACACAATTTAAGTCAGTCCCTAACTATTGCTATCTATCAATTCTTACAAATCTCTAAATCTAAAGTTTAGAAGATCATCGAATTACCTGCCAATGTTGCTGAAGATGTGAACTGGAGTTTTTTTATCTTCAGAACAAGTTACAACAGCAGCCACAAATGATTGAACACAAATAGCCCTTTGCTTTCAAAATATGGAGTGCATATGATATATGAGGTAGATTAATGATTTGAGGTTGAGAAAGGAAGAAATAATGTGCATCCATAAACAACAACCACAAATGAATGAAAAGATTTGATATATGAGGTCAATTCATAATTTAAGGTTGAGAAATGCACAAATAATGTTTGAGGTTTGACAAGCCCCTGCAGATGAGTGGTACTCACACCATTACAGAAACTGCAACTTCCAAGTATTGGCATTGCAATCTATACATAAGGAGTCAATTCAAGTTTGTGTAAACATATATTCAAAAGAAAACAACCACCAAGAGCTGATAGGATACGTGATTATATCTTAATCATCAAGTGAGAATAATGATAGGATAAAGTTACTCCATTGCATATTGGATTTATAAGTGAGCAAGGTTTTGACATTTTGAGTAAGAAAGAATTGTCGAATGATTTTTTTTAACAAATGAATAAATATTGATTAACTTTAGCAAAGCTAGTATAATATTACAACATTACAATGATATCCAAAATTTAACAAGTTAGAATCTTACAACATGAATTGAACTTCCATTACAAATGAAACTTTGAAAACCGAAATAGTAATGTGTTAGCTTGTAATCTGGTGTAACAAGTAACTCATATATTCCATTTGATCTTCATTCTAGGGGATAGTAGATAGTTATCTTTTTTGGCAATTATAGCAGCTCTATTCCAGTGTAGAATTTTTTTCAACTAGCTGGTGTTTGTCTTCCTAAGTTTGCTTGTATAATCTACAATTTCTTTCTTTCCAAATCACGTAAATAGTGGTGGTGAATGCAACTTTGAGTAGGATTTCATTCTCTTTTCCAAGTATGGTATGGTTATGAACCAATTCAAAGCGTGCTCCTATTCGTATGTGTGGTTTATTGCTTCCAACATAAACTAAATTCTCCTCCAAATAGCTTTGCAGTAACCACAAGAGAAGAATAGGTGGTTTCTATCCTCATCTACTATTTTACATAGAACACAAGTGGTATCCCTAGGTCTAAACCATCTGTATTTTATCCTAAGCCTATCTCTAGTCACTAGCTAAGTGATTATTAAAGTTTTTGGGTTTAAAGAGTTCTTCCATAGAAGGTTATGCCAAGGCACTTCTATGGATCCATTTATGATAATTTTGTGGCGTGATTCATTTATGAATCTTCCTTGTGAGTTAGGAGTCTTGCAAATGACATCTTTTTTACTTCTATCATTTAGTTAATGAAGTTGTTCAACCAAAGTAGAGAATCCTCTATAGTTTCCATTCCATTCTCCATCTTATATTAGAAATCCACTTCTCAATTATAAAAACTATGGTCTATTTATTAGAGGGCTTGCTTCTAGCCAATTATCGAACTATAGCCAATTGTTAGTTGGATTTGCTACTAGGAATATGAAGTTTTATAAGTCTTGTATGTAGGAAAATCCCGGGGTGGGCATCACATGCCCAGGGTGCGGAATTAAAATTTTTAAGTCCCGGGACATTCCCGAAAGCCAGGATCCATGTGTATGTATACACAATCAAACCATAACGACCAAAGGAGACCGTCTCTAACGGTATCCACGCAGAGGTCGGAAAACCTAACCGGGACAAACTCTTTTGACCCGGGAATAGCTAGAACAAGATAAGGAGTGTGCTAGCACTAACCTTGTTCTTGGAGAGTTAGAATTAATGGAGGAGATGACAAAACCCACTTGGAGGAGATGAAGGACTCGTTGAGAAGATGGAGAACTTAGGTTTTCACCAAAACCCTTGCTTCCTCTTGTTTCCACGATGATGCTTCTCAAGCTAAAGGTTTAAAACTCATTTTAAGCCTTTTATATCATCATCTGAGCCATATCACCTTCCTCTTTATTGGTTTTGTCTTTATGCATTAAATGCTTAGTGACTAGCATATAAGGAAGCTTCCAAGCCTCTCCTCCTCTCCTCCACGTAAACACATATAAATATATATATTAATTAATTATTTAATCAATTAATTAATATATATAATTGCTGAAGTGGTCCATCAAGCTGGGTTGGTCCTACTCACTCGCTGGGCCCGCCGGCTAAAAAATCGCCGGAGACCCTTTTCAAGAATGTCGATGTCGCGATCTCATCGGGACATATCCCAATCTCATCGGGATCCATTTAATCCTATTGCTCTCAAGATATCGGATCTCGTCTCAAACTATTTTACTGATTCTCCGAGTCACTCTTATCGTGTGACCCATTAGGTTCCGGTTATGTTGGCCACTTAGATTAACACTTAATCTGAGCAAGTCATGAGCGTATCTAGCAACACATCATGACCCCAATTGACCGGAAAGTAATTGGTTTGACTAATGAAACCATATCACGAACCCTTCCATAGACAATTACGTGCAATTAGTCCTTTCACCATGCTATACCCCACTTGGTTTGAGTATGGGCAATGTGTCAACTCTTACTAGACCGATTAAATCAAATCTAGTCCAAGTGTAATTAGATCTCGCCCTAGGACTCATTACTTTATATGTCCATGAAGACCATCTTCATGACATATGTATGCTCCGGCGCAGAGACTTCAAAGTAATGATCCCGATAAGAGGCCATGGGTATCTCTTACGCTATCACGTAGTGGTGAATCCTCTATTGGCTATTCAATTACCTTGAATACCTCAAGTCGTACCCAATCACCACCCTATGAGCGACCTCGAAAGGAAAAGCAAGGAATGGAGTCAAAGTACGTAATCAAGACTCAAGATATCCTCGAGTACCTCAAGTCTAAGGATACTTGCACCATTGCTATGATGAGATTATCAACGACATTTGAATAGTACATCCATGTGATGATCTCATGGCAGGTCATCCAATGTACTTACTACCACTAGTAAGCATCCACATGTCAAATCTAAATATCTCAATATTTACAGCTTATGCGAGATCCACCGCTTGATCCAATCAGGAATTTGACATGTGCTAGTCTATCCGGATTAACGATGTCCAGCCTCATTAATCCTATGACTAGGGATAATTTAGATATCTTGACATAATTGCACATGATAGGAATCTCGATAGTATGATCACATCATAATTTCCTTCATGCTATGTCATATATCATGGACTTCATAAATTTGATTAAAGATCACTATCAATTCATAATAAAATGAATATCAAATAAATGAAAATGCCTTTGCTTTATTTATTCATAACGCGTCATACATGACTATGAACAAAATGCGCTAAAGGGATTGCCTTTAGGGCACTACTTAACAACCTCCCACTGACCTAAAGCCAATCGCCTTGGTATCTAATACCATAAGCGAGTACATGAGAATCAAAATTCTTCCGTGACAATGGCTTTGTCAACGGATCGGCAATATTCGCTCTGTGGAATTCTCTCTATCGGGACATCACCTCGAGCAATGATCTCCGAATCAAATGGTATCGGTGAGTACGTGTTTGGATCGTTGATGAGACCTTGGTTCTTTCGCTGTATAATAGCTCCATTGTTGTCACAATACAACCGAATGGGTCCATCACACTAGGAACCACACCAAGTTCAAGAATGAACTTCTTGATCCAAACGGCTTCCTTTCACGCATCCGATCTCGCAATGTACTCGCCTCGGTCGTTGAATCGTGATCGCCTCTTGCTTGGAACTCTTCCAACCGACCGCCCGCCATTTAGTGTGAAAACGTAACTGATTGGGACTCGAGTCGTCCTTATCAGATTGAAAACTGCATCTGATGCTCGCTCACTGGAGATTTCCATCTCCATATATCAAGAAAACATCCTTAGTTCTTCGCAAGTACTTAAGGATATTCTTGACACCACCCAATGACCCTCACCAGATCCGATTGGTATTTGCTCGTAACACTTAGAGCATATGATACATCGGGTCTCGTACATAACATTAACGTACATAATAGATCCTATCGCAGACGATACGGATCATATTCATACGCATCCTCTCGCCCCGTGTCCGAGGACATAGACTTCGAGTGTTATCCCATGAGTAATGGGAAGAAACCCTCTCTTGGATTGCTCCATGCTAAACCTCTTTAGCACCTTGTCTATGTCGTTGACCGTGAAAGACCAAGCAACCTCTTAGATCTATCTCTATAAATCTTTATCCCAAGGATATAAGTTGCTTCCAAGGTCTTTCATGGCAAAGTGTTTGGACAACCAAACTTTTACCGATTGTAACATTGAGACATCGCTTCCTAGCAACAATATGTCATCTACATATAACACAAGGAATACGATTGCGGTTCCATTAACCTTCTTGTACACGGTGTTCATCCGGATTTTGTGAGAAACCAAACTCTTTGATCGTCTCATCAAAACGGATATTCCAACTCTGGATGCTTGCTTCAATCCATAAATGGATTTCAAGCTTGCATACCTTTTCGCCATCGGCGGAAATGAAGCCCTCAGTTGTGTCATGTACACATCCTCACCAGATTTCCATTCGTGAAAGTCGTCTTCACATCCATTTGCCATATCTCATAATCATAATGAGCTGCAATGGCTAGGAGTATCCTAATGGATTTAAGCATTGCCATCGATCAAGGTCTCGTCATAGTCAACTCCTTGTCTTTGACGAAAGCCTTTGGCCACAAGCCTTGCTTTATAGGTAATCACATTACCATCCATGTCGATTTTCTTCTTGAAAACCCATTTGCACCCTATAGGTTTTATCCTTGGTGCATCAACCAAAGTCCATACTTGGTTTTCATACATGGAATCCATTTCGATTTCATGGCACGAAGCCATTTTTGATTCTCAACTCTTCGAACCTCTTCATAGGTGGTAGGCTCATCATCCTCTATGAGCAATACGTCATTCTGTTCACTCACGAAATCCATATCTCTAGAACAGAGCGTATCCTACTTGACCTACTTAATTTCGTGTGAAGTAGAAGGTTGAGCTGTTACCTCATCAGATGAGTCACAGTTTGAGTTCGCACAGTTGATCTGCGTCGTCCGAGCATCTTGAACTTCTTCAAGTTCAATTCGCCCCACCGCCTTCTTGTAAAAGAAACTCTTTCTAAAAAAAGACATGCATCAAACAAAGACCTTTTGTTCCTCAAAGATTGTAGAATTGATATCCTCTTGTTTCTTTAGGATATCCTACGAACAAACACTTGTCGATTTTGCTTCAAGCTTATCGACTTTGTCCGCTTCACATAAGCAGACAACCCCATACTTTCAAATAAGAAAGATAAGGTTTCTTGTTAGTCCACATCTCATATGGAGTAACATTAATCGTCTTTGATGGAACTCGTTTAACAAGTAAACAATTTGTCTCAAGTGTATATGCCCAAAAGGATTTTGGTAACTGTGCAAAGCCCATCATAGATCGTACCATGTCCAACAAGGTTCGATTTCTCCTTTCTGCCACACCATTATGCTGTGGTGTGTAAGGAGGAGTCCACTGAGATAAGATCCCATTATCTGGAGATAATCCAAAACTCTTGGTCTAAGTATTCACCACCACGATCGGATCGTAATGTTTTGATACTTTTACCAAGTTGTTTTTCTACTTCATTCTCAATTGTTTGAACTTTTCAAACGCTTCAGATTTGTATCTCATCGACATGTATACCCATATCGAGAATAATCATCGATGAAGGTAATGAAGTAACAACAACCATTTCGCATGGATGGACATCGGACCACATACATCCGAATGTATTAGGTCTAATAATCCAGTCGCTTCGCTCACCCTTTCCCTTAAAGGTAACTTAGTCATCTTGCCTAATAAACAAGATTCACATGTGTCATATGATTCATAATCAAATGACCCTAAACTTCCACTCTTGTGGAGCTTAGCGATCGTCTCTCATTTATATGGCCAAGCGATAATGCCATAAATAAGTTGATTTTAAATTATCTCTTTTATGTCTTTTAGCCATTGACATTCATAACCGGATGTGACATATCTAATATGTATATTCCATTGCATAATGTACCAGTACCATAAAGCATTCCATTTGAGCTAATAGAACAACCATTGTTACCAAAAGACAAATGGAAACCACTTTATTTAAACAAGAAATGATAATATGTTCTTTGTTAACACGGTACAAAATAACAATCATCCAAGTTAAGTACAAGCCCACGGGAGTGTCAAAACATAAGTTCCTACGGCTAATGCAGAACTCTTGCTCCATTGCCAACACGCAGTCCATTTCTCCCTTTATGAGTCGCCTCATCGTCCTCGAGGCCCGTGATATCATTGCATATGTGTGAGCCACAACCGTATCTAATACCCATATGTTATGATCGAAAAAAGATAACCTCAATGACAAACATACCTGAAGAAGTCGAGGCATCTGATGCCTTCTTCTGCTTCAGTTGTTCCAGATAGACTTTGCAGTTACGCCTCCAATGACCAGTCTTACCGCAATGGAAGCAGGTACCTTTTGGTGCAGTATCTTTGGTCTTCTTCTTGCCTTTCGCTGCACTTCCTTTCGGCTTCTGAGCCTTTTTCTTCTTCTGTTTCCTTTTCTTGGAAGCAGAGGAAGAAGAATCCACCAATAGCAACGCCTTGCTATCTTGCTTGACAGCTTGTTCTGCTGTCTTGAGCATGTTGATCAGCTCGGGAATTGTGGAGGATATTTGGTTCATCCGATAGTTCAACACAAACTGTGAATAACTATCTGATAAGCCAACAAGAATCAAGTCTATACTTAACTCAATCCATCACAAAACCTAAGACCGCCAACCTCTCAATATAGCCATTCATCTTCAATGCATATTGCATCGCAGATGAACCAGAGTCATCTTCGTTGTAAAGAGCAATCTTGAGGTCTCGAACTGCTCGGACCGAGCTTGCTCATCAAACAACTCTCGTAGATGATACACTATCGTGTGAGCATCCATAGACTCGTGCTGCTTCTGCAGCTCAGGTGACATCGATGCAAGCATAATGCATGTAGCTATGTCACTGTCTTTGAGATGCTTACGATATGCCTTCTGATCATCATCAGAAGCTCCTTCAGGTAGTGGATCAGGAAGCGGAAAATCAAGGATGTATCCAAGATCTTCAGATCTGAGAACAATTCTCAGATTTCGCAGCCAGTCAAGAAAATTCGGTCCAGTTAATTTGTTTGTATCCATTAGTGAGCGTAGATTCACACTAGTCGACATCTTGAATCAACCTAAACATAGAGAGAGAAAGGAAGTTAGAATAGAATTAAATGTATGATCATAAGGACTTAAATGACATACATATGGCTCCCACTAGTTTCAATAGAATCCATAACCCTCATCATGAATCCAAGAAACAAAATGGCACAATGTCCTGGTGGGTCGATATCCGACATTGCTAAGAATGACCTCGAGGTTAGCTCAACAAATCACCTTAGGTCAATCGGTAGGTATCGGTCATACCAATTGCATCTCGAATGCAACTATCGCTTCGATGCTATCAACAGTTGATGTATGCACATACATTGGGTTATCAACACTTGATGCGTATACATCGATGTACACTAC
Source organism: Erythroxylum novogranatense (assembly GCA_029891385.1). Lineage (NCBI taxonomy): Eukaryota > Viridiplantae > Streptophyta > Magnoliopsida > Malpighiales > Erythroxylaceae > Erythroxylum > Erythroxylum novogranatense. The sequence continues at coordinate 48,367,649 of CM057224.1, forward strand.
CCAATTTCGCCTCTCATCCACGTTGACCTCGAGGTTAGCTCAACAAATCAACGCTTCTAGGAAAACCACCCATTAATCCGAAAATCATATTTTCATGGTTCAACATATCCGTATAGAGTGAGCTTGAGGTTAGCTCAACAACCCAACCCTATAAGAACTCGGTTCTTACCATATTAATGGAAGGCGTTAGTTTTCATATTTAAATTGAGGATTTTAGGTCTCATCAAATTAATCTCATCCAAGGATCATAGTCATCTTGATCAGATGGACTGATTTAGGCATTGTATCAATCATATTGAACTTATACCTAAAATCATCCATCATCCCTCCAAAGAATGTGTTTATAGTCGATCGGAGCAAGTTCGGTCGATTGGTAGATGTGCCACCGACCGAACCTTTGTTCTAGTCGACTCACTCTATCGTAGACGCTCCAATGATTGGAACATGTTCTAGTCATTCGAAGGTTATCACGTTCGCCCAATGATCGACATGTTCTAGTCGATCGAACCTTCTTCCAATGATGGAACAAATCTCGGTCGATCGAATGCTCTTTCCAATGACCGAGCAATTCCTAGTCGATTGGAATGCTCTCTCAATGATTGGAGCAAGTCCCAAATGATTGGAATGAGCTAGGCTTGCTTTTAGTTGGCTAATTCTCAATTCGTGCAGTCCCAATTCACAAAACCAATATACCAAGTATATAAAACATTATATTGATGTGCTAATGAAACTTTTCATCAAATCATGCATGCCATATAGTCAAACTATATTTGAAAACTTGAAACCGATTAATCAACTATTAATCATTTTGATTTCCACATAATTCAAGGACACCAAATAATCATGCTAAGGATCTCTAGGTAGGTTACACGTTATCAAAATTACTTCGCACTTGTCACACAAATTGCACGGCCAAAATAACTAAGATAACGGAATAAGCTAACGAGACTCTAAAGTGACCTATTCGACATCCTAAAATTATTGGAAACCCTAAATTCAAGAATCTCACCTTGGCATGCATACCACATCAACATAACACATTTTACTCACTATAAAAATGATTCAAGGCATTGGAAAAGAGAATAACACAACCAATCATTCCAAACAAAACAGCCCCAGCATGTTTCTCAAAACTGCCAAGCTATGCATTTTGCTCAAAATGATCATTGAAACATTTTCAATAAATGCTGAGAAAATTACAGAGGTTAAAACATGTTCCCAACATGCTCCATGAATTTTTCAGGATTTATTTCCAACAAAGACTCATTGAACCTCAGCAATCTAGCCAAACCAGAATCTGTGTTCTTCAGCACAGACATTCCCAGCAGCATACAAGAAATTCGGAAATAAATAGTAAATCACCTTGAAAACATTTTTCCATCCACAGAGACATTCACAAACATCTTAGGGACGTGTCGGTGAAAACCAATCCGAAAACGATTTTCTAGAATTTATTCTCGAATTTACAAGCATAGCTGTTTCAGAAACGTTCAACAAGACAGCATCCGAAACTTAGGAATTAAATCAGCAAAACCTTATCAATCGGCATCGATAAAATTTTTCCTTTCATAGACACATTCAGCAGCATCTTATGAGCAAGTCTATGGCAGAAAATTTCGAAAACCCCAATTCTATACAGATTCAAAATTGCACAAAAGTAGCATGCAACACAGCTCAATTCACTAAGGAATTCCGACCTAGTTATCATTTTAACTGTTTATACAACACAAGTGGCTCTGATACCACTGTAGGAAAATCCCGGGGTGGGCATCACATGCCCAGGGTGCGGAATTAAAATTTTAAGTCCCGGACATTCCGAAAGCCAGGATCCATGTGTATGTATACACAATCAAACCATAACGACCAAAGGAGACCGTCTCTAATCAAGATCCACGCAGAGGTCGGAAAACCTAACCGGGACAAACTCTTTTGACCCGGGAATAGCTAGAACAAGATAAGGAGTGTGCTAGCACTAACCTTGTTCTTGGAGAGTTAGAATTAATGGAGGAGATGACAAAACCCACTTGGAGGAGATGAAGGACTCGTTGGAGAAGATGGAGAACTTAGGTTTTTCACCAAAAACCCTTGCTTCCTCTTGTTTCCACGATGATGCTTCTCAAGCTAAAGGTTTAAAACTCATTTTTAAGCCTTTTATATCATCATCTACGAGCCATATCACCTTCCTCTTTATTGGTTTTGTCTTTTATGCATTAAATGCTTAGGTGACTAAGCATATAAGGAAGCTTCCAAGCCTCTCCTCCTCTCCTCCACGTAAACACATATAAATATATATATTAATTAATTATTTAATCAATTAATTAATATATATAATTGCTGAAGTGGTCGATCAAACCGGGTCGGTCCTACCGGCCTGCCGGGCCCCGCCGGCGAAAAATCGCCGGAGACCCTTTTCAGCAATGTCGATGTCGCGATCTCATCGGGACATATCCCAATCTCATCGGGATCCATTTAATCCTATTGCTCTCCAGATATCGGATCTCTGTCCGAAACTATTTTACAGATTCTCCGAGTCACTCTTATGCGTGTGACCCATTAGGTTCCCGGTTATGTTGGCCACTTAGATTAACACTTAATCTGAGCAAGTCATGAGCGGTATCTAGCAACACATCATGACCCCCAATTGACCGGAAAGTAATTGGTTTGACTAATGAAACCATATCACTTAACCCTTCCATAGACAATTCTGGTGCAATTCGTCCTTTCACCATGCTATACCCCACTTGGTTTGAGTATGGGCAATGTGTCAACTCTTACTAGACCGATTAAATCAAATCTAGTCCAAGTGTAATTAGATCTCGCCCTAGACTCATTACTTTATATGTCCATGAAGACCATCTTCATGACATATGTATGCTCCGCGCCAGAGACTTCAAAGTAATGATCCCGATAAGAGGCTATGGGTATCTCTTCGCTATCACGAAGTGGTGAATCCTCTATTGGCTACTCAATTACCTTCGAATACCTCAAGTCGCACTCCAATCACCACCCTATGAGCGACCTCTCAAAGGCAAAGAAGGAATGGAGTCAAAGTACGTAATCAAGACTCAAGATATCCTCGAGTACCTCAAGTCTAAGGATACTTGCACCATTGCTATGATGAGATTATCACCGACATTTGAATAGTACATCCATGTGATGATCTCATGGCAGGTCATCCAATGTACTTACTACCACTAGTAAGCATCCACATGTCAAATCTAAATATCTCAATATTTACGGTTGTTCGAGATCCACCGCTGATCCAATCAAGGAATTTGACATGTGCTAGTCTATCCGGATTAACGATGTCCAGTCTCATTAATCCTATGACTAGGATAATTTAGATCTTGACATAATTGCACATGATAGGAATCTCAAGAGTATGATCACATCATAATTTCCTTCATGCTATGTCATATATCATGGACTTCATAAATTTGATTAAAGATCACTATCAATTCATAATAAAATGAATATCAAATAAATGAAAAATGCCTTTGCTTTATTTATTCATAACGTCTGTACATGACTATGAACAAAATGCGCTAAAGGGGATTGCCTTTAGGGCACTACTCTAACATTGTATTCTTGGCAAGTAGTTCACAGTGAAATTCAGTTTTGTTAAGCATACTTTCACTAGCATCTTTTATTATATTCTTCAATTTTATAGGGACTTACTCTAGTTAAGTCCCATAAAGGATGCAGTTACTTTGTAACACTCATTGATTAAGTATAGGTGTATTTTCTGAAAATAAAGATTAAGTATTTGGAAAGTTCAAGGAGTAGTAGAAAATGATTGAAAAATGTATTGGAAAATAGATCGAGAAAGTAATGACATATAATGGACTATAATTATATAATAAGCCATTTGATAAGTTTGCAAAAAGGAAGGTATAATGAGGCATCACATTGTGCGTTATACACTGTAGCAAAATGGAGTTGTAGAATGGATGAATTAAGCACTCACACAATTTAATTGGTGAATGCAGTCAAATGTTGAACTTCCAAGGTAGTTTTGTGTTAAATTAGTTAATACATGCTTATTTGGTGAATAGATCTCTATCAAGTGTAATAGATTTTAAGTCTTCTTAAGAGGTATGATACGATATGCACTTTGATTATTCTAGCATAAGAATAGTTGGTTTCCCTATATGTGGAAAGTGGAGCCTACGGTAATAAAGTACATATTTCTAGGGTATGTTAGAAGACTTAAAGGTTATAGACTATGTTATATTAATGAAGATATAACTCCAAGATTTGTGATTAGCAGAGACATTACCTTTGATGAATCTACTATGTTAGACCAGAGAGTGGAGCTTTGTAATCTTGCTCATAAAAAGGATTTGGTTGCTGACTAGAAAGTGGACTCTGAAATTAAAAATCAAGTAAGACAATGCATAATAAGATTATGATGTGCAGGAGGTATAACATTAAGTATTGTAGAAAGGAGGACAATGGGATAAATCAAGAAATCTATCTAGTATTTAGCTTATATTGATACTTGAGAAACTAATTATGTAGCTTATGCATCAGTAGCTGATATGAGCGTAAATAATGATGAAGGACTTATAGAGAGGCAATATATAGTAAAGACGCATCAAAATAATCGGTTTCCATGATAAAGACAAACAACCCCTAATTAAAAATAAGGTAAAGGTTTGTCCTTAATTATAAATAAGACATAGGAACTTGTACGTTTACTAAAAGGTGTGAAGCTAGTGGGATGCAAGTGGTTATTTAAGAAGAAAGAAGGTATTCCTGGAGTTGATCCATCCAGGTTCAAGGCGTAGCTAGTGGCATGGGACTTCTAAAAAAGGCAGGAAATGGACTACCATAAGGTGTTCTCACTAATTATGAAGCACATGACCATACAATTTCTTTTAGCTATGATAAACACAATTAATTTGGAATTAAAGCAACTTGATATAAGAATTATGCGTTTACATGGGAATTTAGAAGAACATATTTTTATGTCACAATCAGAGGGTTTTCTTCATTTCAAGAAGGACTACGTGTGTTTACTAAACAAAATTTCTGTATGAGTTTAAATATTCATTAAGGGAATGGTACAAAAGATTTAATGCATTCATATTGTCTCAAGATCTCTTTTCTAATCAATTTGACAATTATTTTTACTCTAGAAAGTTGTTAGGTGGTTTATGGATCTATGTGTTGTTATCTATGATGACATTTTAATTGTAGCTAAGAATAAGGTTGAAGTCATTTATCAAAAAAAAGAATAAGGTTGAAATTAACAGCTTGAAGAGATGATAGTGAATTTGAGATGATGGACTTGGATGTAATTAAAACAATTTTAGAGATGGAGATTTGGAGGGACAGGAGAACAAGCTTGTTGTACTTGTCTTAATAAAAGCAATTCAGGTTGTGTCTCTTATATAGCTCAAATAACAAGCAACATAATTTAAAGCTTTGTTATAGAACTGATAATGTGAGCAAGCCATATTCTCTTGTTCATTATGGCGACAACATATTAATCCTTATCTAAACAAAAAAAAGATACTGATGTTGCCTACATTATGCTTCCTCATTCTGTAAATTTTTCCAAGCCTTGTTCTTTACCTATTAAGCAATGACATCTTTAATAGAATGTAAATAACTATCCTAATGAAAATCGTATTAAGCAATGACATCTTGGAAAACATGTAAATAATCCATAAGCATACAACATTGACGTAGAAATAAACCATTCTAATTCTCATAGCTGCTGATTTTAAGAAAATAAATGTCAAACCTTATTAGCTGTGAAGTGGGAAATGATGACAGTGCATCATTGTTTTATGATAACTAGAGTATGTGGAAATTCTGATTGAAATCTAGCTCCCTCAATAAGTCATTTGTAACTTTCATAAAGATGTATGGTCAATGTGTGGATTGTAGGGTGCACAGATTATAAGTTGAAAGATAACTAGGTAAAAAAGAAGCCTATAAGAAGAAAAAGAAAGACTATCATAGTGCATTTACCATCATCCATTAAGGTTTGGATGAGCAAATTTAACTACTAGCTTCTTTCTAATGGCCTATGTGTTTTCACAAAAATAGGCACTGAAACCATCAAGCCTTAGAGACTTGATAGGATTAAGTCTGAGCAAATTACAGAACTTGTAATTTGCATTTCCTCTAGCTTGTTGGCTTCCAAGTGTTTCAGTATTAGATAAGAATGGTCCTAATAACACTCTTCCTATATTTTCATCAAAATCTCCTTATGAATCTGTTTTAACTTCTCCTTTACTAACTTTAGTTTTCTTTAAAGTTACAAGCCTTACATCTGCAGAATAAGATACAACAGCAGCCACAAATGATTGACACCTATACCATAGTACTTATCTGAAACAGGTCATTGACATCTATGACAGCAAGAAGTCATTCATTATAGGGTAGAGCTAAACAGAAAGTGACAGTGTACTCTTTATGAAATAAACCTTTTTATAGTCACTGCAACTTCAAAGTATTGGCATTGCAGCCCTATTCATAAGGAGTCAAAGAGAAACATGGATGTTGTATATAAAGAAATGGTGGACTGAGGTGATTTCCTTATAGGTGACTCAATTAATCCTAGATGCAAAAAGAATATGGAGATTGATTACTGATAAAAAGGATCTTTGGACCAAATATACCAATGAATATTTTCTGAAAAATTCAAGCTTCTGGCAAGTAAAAAGGCATGCACCTAAACATATGATAAAGCAACATAATTACCTCTAGATATTGCACCACTGGAAATAAATGCACAACAGCAGGATCTGTTGAACTCTCAGTCAAAAATACCTGAAATGTAACAGTAACATTTATATCAACAAGTGCAGCTACTTTTAGACAATTACATCAAGAAGTACAACTATATTAACATTAGGGTTATGAAGTGCTTTACATGGTTGATGCTATTGATGAGTATGCAATATCTCAAACACCAAGTTGGAAATGTTTACATGCATTGGTATAGAAATGATAAATGTGAGGAAGCAATATTAATCCTAAGCAACAGTATCATCTTTTCAAAGGACCGAGATAAACAATCCAACTTCTTTCATAGCAAAAGAATAGCAAACCAAAAAGCCTGAATTGAATTATAAGAATTTATTCATCATCGTCGTCGGTCGAATCTTGGAATACAATATCACATTCATTGTCACTACTACTTATCTCTAAGTCATCCAAATCGTCATTTAAATGTTGCTCGAAATTCAATACAACATTATTTATTACATCAAATGCAATATCAGTTCTATCTAAAAACTCTAAGGAACATTCCTCAACTTCGACTAGAACTTCATTACACTCTTCAACGTCATCTGAACCCTCTTCATTACCATGCGAAGGGATATCATACGCACGTCTTGTAGGAAAATCCCGGTGTGAGCATCACATGCCCACGGTGCGGAAAACAAAAATTTTTATTCCGGGACCTTCCCGAAAGCCAGGATCCATGTGTTTATACAACAAACTCAAACCATAACGGCCAAAGGAGACCGTCTCTAATGGTATCCACGCAGAGATCGGAGAAGCTAACCGGGACAAACCCTTTGACCCGGGAATAGTTAGAACAAATTAAAGAGTGTTAGCTCTTACCTTTGTCCTTGGAGAGCTTGATAAACGATGAAGAGGAGGTGAAGCCTTGGAGAAGGGCTTGAAAGATGATGAAGCTTGAGAGAGAAACTCTTTCTCTTCAAATCCTTAGGTTTTCTCTAAAACCCACGATAATCATCCATCAAAAAGAAAGAAACTCTTATTTTCCTTCTTAAAAGCCAACGAACATCATCACTCTTTCTTCCATAAGCCATATAGTCTTTTAACAATTAAAGGACATTTAATGCTAAGTGGTGATTCATTGATCCACGTTAGCCTTATATATATATATATAAGTTAATAAAGATAAGCTTCTCCTCCCTTCCATCCACGTATAACATATATATATATATATATATAAATGCTGAAGTGGTCCATTCACACTGGGGTCGGTCCTACCAGCCTACCAGGTCCTGGTATGGGAAAACCCACCGGAAACATTTTTCAGTAATATCGATGTCGCGATCTCATCGGGACATATCTCGATCTCATCGGGATCCATTTAATCCTTTTGCTCTCCATATATTGGAACTCTGTCCAAAACTATTTTACGAATTCTCCGAGACACTCTTATACGTGTGACCCATTAGGTTCCCGATTTTGTTGGCCACTTAGATTAACACTTAATCTGAGCAAGTCATAAGCGGTATCTAGCAACACATCATGACCCCCAATTGACCGAAAAGTAATTGGTTTGATGAATGAACATGTATTCATCATGAACCATATCACGAACCTTTCCATAGACAATTACCGTGCAATTCGTCCTTTCACCATGCTATACCCCACTTGGTTATGAGTATGGGCAAAGTGTCAACTCTTACTAGACTGACTATGTCAAATCCAGTCCAAGTGATTTCAGTTCTCGTTCTGGGACTCATTACTTTATATGTCAATGAAGACATTCTTCATGACATATATGCTCCGGCCAGAGACTTCCAAGTAATGACCCTGACAAGAGGCCATGGGTATCATCTTCTGCTATCACAGAAGTGGTGAATCCTTTATTGGCTACTCAATTAATTACCTTCGAATACCTCAAGCTGTACCCAATCACCACCCTATGAGCGACCTCTGTAAGGCAACAAGGAATGGAGTCAAAGCACGTAATCAAGATTCAAGATATCCTTGAGCACCTCAAGTCTAAGGATACTTGCACCATTACTATGATGAGATTATTACTGACAGTAGAATAGGACATCCATGTGATGATCTCATAGCAGGTCATCCAATGTACTTACTACCTCTAGTAAGCATCCACATCTCAACCCTAAATATCTCATATTTACAGTTTCTGAGATCCACTGCTTGACCAAATCAAGGAGCTTGAGATATGCTAGTCCGGAGCTTGAGATGTGGCTAAAGGCTTTCGCCAAAGACAAGGGGTTGACTACGACGAGACCTAGCAATGCTTAAATCCATTAGAATACTCCTAGCCATTGCCACTCATTATGATTATGAGATATGGCAAATGGATGTGAAGACAGCTTTCCTAAATGGAAATCTACCTGAGGATGTGTATGTGACACAACCTGAGGGCTTCACCTCCTATGATGGCGAAAAGGTATGCAAGCTTCAGAAATCCATCTATGGATTGAAACAAACATCCAGGAGTTGGAATATCCGTTTTGATGAGGTAATCAAAGAGTTTGGTTTCTCACAAAATCCGGATGAACACTGTGTGTATAAGAAGGTTAATGGGACAGAATCGACATTTGTCTGTATGTAGATGACATATTATTGCTAGGAAACGATGTCTCTATGCTACAATCAGTCAAGATTTGGTTGTCCAAACAATTTTCCATGAAATACCTTGGTGAAGCAACTTCTATCCTTGGGATAAAAATTTATAGAGATAGATCAAAAAGGTTGCTTGGTCTTTCACAATCAACGTACATAGACAAGATACTAAAAAGGTTTAGCATGGAGCAATCCAAGAAAGGGTACCTTCCCGTGACTCATGGGATAACACTCTCGAAATCTATGTGTCCTAAGACACAAGATGAGAGGATGCGTATGAATATGATCCCGTATGCATCTGCGGTAGGATCTATCATGTACGCTATGCTATGTACGAGACCCGATGTATCATATGCTCTAAGTGTTACGAGCAGATACCAATCGGATCCTGGTGAGGGCCACTGGGTGGCTGTCAAGAATATCCTCAAGTACTTGCGAAGGACTAAGGATGTTTTCTTGATATATAGAGATGGAGATCTCAAAATGAGTGGGTATACAGATGCCAATTTTTAATCTGATAAGGATGATTCCAAATCCCAATCAGGTTATGTATTCACACTGAATGGCGGGGCGGTCAGTTGAAAGAGTTCCAAACAAGAGACGACTGCCGATTCAACAACCGAGGCAGAGTACATTGCTGCTTCAGAAGTAGCAAAGGAAGCAGTTTGGATCAAGAAGTTCATTACTGAACTTGGTGTGATTCCTAGCAGTGATGGGCCCATACAGTTGTATTGTGACAACAATGGGGCTATTATGCAGCGAAGAACCAAGGTCTCATCAACGATCCAAACACGTACTCCGCAGATATCATCTGATCAGGGAGATCATAGGACGAGGTGATGTCCAGATCGAGAGAATTCCCATCGAGCAGAATATTGCTAATCCGTTGACAAAGCCATTATCACAAAAGAGTTTTGATTCTCATGTACTCGCCTATGGTATTAGATATCAAGGCGATTGGCTTTAGGTCAAGTGGGAGATTGTTAGAGTAGTGCCCTGAAGGCAATCGCCTTTAGCACATTTTGTACAAAGTTGTGTATATACTTTATGAATAAACAAAGAAAGACATATTTCATTAACTTGTTGTTCATTATTTATGAATGGATATTGATCTATAAGCAAATTAATGAAGTCCATGATATATGACATAGCATGAAGGAAATTGTTATGTGATCATACTACTGAGATTCCTATCATGTGCAATTATGTCAAGATTCTAAATTATCCCTAGTCATAGGATTCGAGACCGACATCAGAATCCGAGAGACTAACACATCTCAAGCTCCTTGATTTGGTCAAGCAAAGGATCTCAAAAACTGTAAATATGAGATATTTAGGGTTGAGATGTGGATGCTTACTAGAGGTAGTAAGTACATTGGATGACCTCGCTATGAGATCATCACATGGATGTCCTATTCTACTTGTCGGTGATAATCTCATCATAGCAATGGTGCAAGTATCCTTAGACTTGAGGTGCTCAAGGATATCTTGATCTTGATTACGTGCTGACTCCATTCCTTGTTGCCTTGAGAGGTCGCTCATAGGGTGGTGATTGAGTACAGCTTGAGGTATTCGAAGGTAATTGAGTAGTCAATAAAGGATTCACCACTTTTGTGAGCGACCTCTGTAAGGCAACAAGGAATGGAGTCAAAGCACAGAATCAGTATCCAAGATATCCTTGAGTGTAGCACCCCCTTACCATAGGAGATGTACCGGAACGCCCGTAGGTCATTTCGATACACACCCTACGATAAGGGTGCGCTACGAACAAACTACCAACTCCACATGGCATCAATGTATTATAAAGCAGTAGTATGGAATTCACTAATTATTTTTTTGGACATAACTTTCTCATTTCATATCCTCAAAGCAGTAATTTATACAACCGAAAGTGTCTGTACAAGTCTCCAAAAGAAAATCAAACAGAAAGCTAACTAGGTCATTCCTCCAAAAGTGCCGGTGACCGGCACATGTGCTATGACTTCTCTTGCCAACTCAATCTACACGGCAGAAAAGTCTATCCGGAGCTATGAGTCAACTGTCTCGGTCTGAAAAATAATTTGCAATTTTGGGTGAGTTTGCGAACTCGGTGAGGAACCATCATCGATGGTTCACCCAATTCATGCATATACAGAGTCACATAATTATTTCACCAAATCACATTCAATAATACCACGTAATTATCATATCATCAAGGAACCAATTTAAATGCATATGAAATGTATATGAGACGCTTTTCGATTTATTACATTGTTGTGACTGGCGCTCAAATCGTCCCATTAAGGCATGATACTCGGTGAGCCATAGGCTCAGATCACTTGTGGGCTCGAGGCCCAATCACGTTGAGCTATAAGCTCGCTGTCGCTTTCCGTCACAATCGCCAATTATCGATCATGCCGTTATGCATGAAATGCATATGTCCAATTTATCGAATCAATAGCATATCGATCCAAATTCATATAAGACCAATCCCATGAAATTCATACATAACACTTCTATATCACAGTTCAGATATTTCAGACACCTATGGTCCGAAATCAAGCAAATCAAACACATATAAATCCTCCATTATCCCCCACATGGCATAGTTGCAAAATAGTAAACACATAAAGGTTGAGGAACCAACTAGGTTACTCACCTAATAACTTCAGCGCTAATGCCGGAAGTCTCATAACGTCAGTGAAACGGCGGTCCAATGAGCCTCTATAGCAATTGAAATAAATTCACATTACCAACTGTATAATTAAAACGATCAAATAATGCACATGGAATCCTTAAAATGTGTATAATGCATGTTCATGGCATTCCCGGCCCTAATCTAAATTTTCCCATCACAAAAATCCGTCTAAAAATTAGAAAATTATAGGCGCTGACGGTGCGCAATTCGGACCTCTATGGGTTCCCAATTAAACAAAACAGTGATTACCGAACAATTATTCGGGGCCACGTCAATTTCCCGTCCAAAAATTCCCAAATTCTCACCAAATGAAATTAAATATTCTACGAATCCGATGCCTCAAGAATCAGGTCAATCGGACGTCGGACGGAAAAGAAATTGACAAAAGAACGATCGGATCACTAATGCCAAATAATAATTAACAATAATATATATATATATAATTATTCACACCTTCGCAGGGCGAGACGTCGCCCTTGCGAGGCTGTCTCATCTCGCCGTCATGAGGGCGTAGGCGTCCTCGCGACCGGGTCAATTTCTCTCGCCTCGAGGGCGAGACGTCGCCTCGCGATCCGTGAGTTTCCCTACTTCTTTGCCCCTTTTCCAGATTTCAATCCCAATCTCCAACTACTCTAATTCTTAGCACACAAATCAGAAAATACACACTATACCTCATTGGAAAGCTTATGAAAAGCTCTACAACTCTCAAGAAGACCATAAAATCAATTCAACCTCTAAGGGTGTCAAAATCCCATCCAAGGTACTGCTTACTCAAAACTCATAGATATAGGACAGTAACTCACAAATGCGAGGACTCACTGATTAGTCAGCTAAAATTACCACATAAATATGCTCAATCAGTTCACAATGTCCTCTACAACTTTCATGAACAACCCAAAATCAAATTCCATTTCTAAACAAGTCAATTAATTCACTCAATGATACTGTCCCTGAAACCATGCAATTTGAGCAGTAACTTTATAACCAACATAACTCCCTGTAGACAAGTCATTAAAATCAGAGCTTTATATCCCTGAAAAGATAAAATCCCAAACTTCAATTCTTCCTGAAATAACCAAACTCCAATTCAGCCTCTAACATTTTCAAATCTGTCATGCAAGTTTCTGACCTAAACAACACTTAACATCACAATGTAGATCCAGATTTTGAAATTCCATATTTCCCACATCTGACCTCCAAAATTAGAAGCCATATACCATTTTCAAGATCAATCTGATATCTAAAACTCTTCAGTACAATGAAAACCCCAAATCAAATCACAAAATTCCTAAAATTCCTCCAAACCCGAAAGTGCACTAAATGTGCCAATCCAGCTAGGTTTCAGCCAATGCATGAAAACAGTCATCAGTAATCAGGTCATATCTCCTAACATACAACTCGAAAATTGCAAAATCAGTGGCAATGGAAAGCTAATTTAATAGGCTACAACTTTCATTAAGACCATTTTCCCTAATTCCATACCAATTAATTTAGAAAAATCAGAAAAATTCATTGAACACATTTGCGGATACTGTTCACAGACAACAGAACAGCAACTTTCCATGCCAAATTTGGACCTTCTAGCATTATAATTTAACAACACCTATTTCACACTAAAATGAAGCCAACATCCCAAAGTTTACTTGGGCACAAACCCCACCTCATTTGCTCACCTATACAATAAGTTATGAATAAAACAGTAACATCAATTCTAATTCCAATTTTCCAGATTTCATCAACAACTTAACTTCTATCACCTCTAACATCACTAACACATCCTTAAGCATCCATTTCTACTTCTAATTCAACCACAACCTCATCACAAAAAAACTCTTCTATAATAACACAAAAGTGGCAGCACACATATATACAATTCCATACTTTATTTCCATGAATTAGACATTATAAACATCATTTATAACCTCACTTATCACCTATTTAAACTACCATAACCAATTCCCTTTCACAAACATGCATTAAATTCATTCTAACCTACTACTTCCATAATCAAATAAAAGCTCAAAGGATGCTTCTAAATGCTTCTAACTACCATGGTACTCAATACCTAATGAAAACATCATTAAAACAAAGAACTTAAATGAACTTACCTATCAAGCTTCCAATCTTTCACTCAATCTTCCAACTTGTAACAACTTCCTAAATTCTCTCCTACTTGCTCCAACACCTACGATTATCACCCATCACCATCTTCACAAGATTTATGATTGGTTTGTATGTGAGTGGAAGTAAGCAAGGAGACAAGGAAAGACTCTTGTAAAGTGGATGAAGACAAAACAATCAAAGGAGGAAGGGAACACACCAAGGTGATGCACTTTCGGATGGAGAAAGGAAGATGGATTTTCAAGCTTTCCACAATGAATTTTTAAGTAGAACAATGGAGAAAAGTCGATGGTGGGGTATATATATAAGACAAAATCATTAAATAGGATGCCACTTGGCTTTTAAAATGGAAAAGACAAATTTCAAGTTAATTAACTTACTTTAATCCTAATCTCTTCTTAATCTCACTTAAACACTAATCATGACTCTAAAATAATTCTTAACATTAATTATCCACTAATCTTATGCCATTAGTCAATCCTGTTCAAGACAAAAAGTTTCACCCGGTCAATTGTTGAATTTTCCTATCCGCAACAACCCCAAAAATTCGAGAAAAATTCCTATAAATCCTTAAAATATAAAATACCCGTATGCACTCCAAATAATTTTTCAAAAGCCATTGTCCCATAAATTTAACAAAAGAACACAATTTAAAACCTAAGCCGGAATATCATGAATGCATGTTTACTCTGTATGTGCAACCAAATCCATAATCATAGAAGCTATATATGTCAGGTGTTCATGCCGAGACCTAATGCAATACTTCTAACCCATCCCAATTTACCAAAATAACCCTTCCTATGGAGTTGGGATGTTACAATTCTCCTCCTAATAAAAATTTCGTCCCCAAATTCTTACCGATTGATCGAAAAGACGAGGATATTGTCTCCTCATATGCTCCTCGGTCTCCTGTGTAGCCTCCTCGGAAAGTGGTTCCTCCAAAGAACCTTCACCGGTGGAATACTCTTATTCCTCAACCGCTAATCTGTGACCGACAATGAATCGGGCCTCTACATAACTCGAGTTACTCGACACCTCAATCTCCGAGCCGGAATCACATGAGTCGGATCTCGACCGATATCTGCGGAGCATACTCACGTGGAAGACGTCATGCAACCTGGGACATCTCACTCGCAAAGCTAACCGACAGCCAAAGGTCCTATCCTCTCGGTGATCTCATACGGACCAATGTACCTAGGGCTCAACTTGCCCTTCTTGCCAAATCTCAAGACACCTCGCCACGGTGACACCAGAAGAAAACTCGTCGCCTACATCATACTCCATCTCCTCCTATGCCGATCCACATAGCTCTTACGCTTATCCCGAGCCGCCTTGATGCGACTCAATCACTTCACCTTATCAACAAGATCCCGAATCACCAGGACCTCAATCATCCTCACCCCTTCCTCATCCCAATACAGAGGCGATCTACGGTGTCGCCCATAAAGTGCCTCATATGGTGCCATCCCGATGCTCTTGTGAAAATGGTTATTGTATGCAAACTCAATCGGGGCTGATATCGATCCCATGCTCCTCGAACTCCAATACACATGCCCAAGCATATCCTCAACAGTCTTAATAGTCCTCTCACTCGCCCATCTGTTCGAGGATGAAAAGTCAGATCAAGTTCACCTAGTCCCCATAGTGATCGCAAACTCGCGTAACCTCAAGTAAATCTGGGATCCTGTCCGATACTATCGACATGGGACCCGTGCAGTCTCACTATCTCCGCCACATACTTCTGGGCCAACTGATCCATGGTATTGTTCTCCCTCACTGGCAAGAAATGGGCCGATTTAGTCAACCGGTCCACTATGACCCAGATAGCATCATGCTGCCTCGGCGTCCTAGGCAACCCCATAATGAAATCCATAGTAATTCGTTCCCATTTCCACTCCGGAATGGGCAACGAATGAAGCTTCCCATTGGAGCTCGGTGCTCGGCCTTAACTCTTGGGCACGTCAAACATCTAGATACAAAATCAGCTACCTGCTTCTTCATGCCAGGCCACCAAAAATGTTGCTTCAGGGTGTTATACATCTTGGTAGTATCATGATGCATAGCATAAGTGGCCATATGAGCCTCCTCCAATATCTCTCGCCTCAGATCATCCACATCAGGCACACAGAGCCTCTGTCCTAACCATAAAGTCTCGTCTCTCAAAACAAAACCCGAACTCAATCGCTTTTACTCTCTCCATCAACCTCACCATAACAGATCCTTGTCACGAACTCTCCGATCTGCCCAAGAGCATCGGTCTCGGCCTCAAAGTAGCCAATAACACTCCATCCCGATCCAGATTCAATCGCACATTCAAAGCCCTCAATCGAATCAAATTAGGCAACCTCATTGCCTGAATCTGAGCTGTACTCGTATGTGACTTTCTACTTAGAGCATCTGCCACCACATTGGCTTTCCCCGGGTGATACTCGATGGTGCAATCATAATCCTTCAGTAACTCCAACCATCTCCTCTGTCTCAAATTTAACTCTCTCGCTCAACAGTACCTCAAACTCTTATGGTCATGAAGATCCGAAAGGTCTCACCATATGTAATGCCTCCAAATCTTCAAAGGCAAACACAACTGCAGCTAATTCCAAATCATGAACAGGATAGTTTACCTCATGAGACCTCAACTGCATCTCGAGGCATAGGCAATGACTCTACCATGCCGCATCGTAACACACCCCAATCCCTGATGTGATGCATCGCTATACACCTCAAATCCTCCAGTCCCAGATGGAATAGCCAACACCGGTGCAGTAGTCAACCGATGTTTTAGCTCCTCAAAACTCTTCTGGCACTCCTCGGTCCATCTGAATGGCACATTCTTCCTCAGAAGTTTTGTCAGAGGGGCTGAGATCAATGAGAACCCCTCGACAAACCTCCGGTAATAACCAGCCAATCCGAGGAAACTCCGAATCTCCGGCACATTCCTAGGAGCCTCCCACTTCAGCACTGCCTCAACCTTACTAGGATCCACCTGAATACCCTCTCCCGTCACTATGTGCCCCAAAAAGATCACCTGATCCAGCCAAAATTCACATTTACTGAATTTGGCGTACAACTGTCTCTCCTTCATCGTCTGTAATACAATCCTCAAATGCTCACTATGCTCCTGTCTGTTCCTCGAATATACTAAAATGTCATCAATAAAAACAATAACAAACTGATCCAGGTAGGGCTGAAATACCTTATTCATCAAGGCCATGAAGGCTGCCGGGGCATTAGTCAACCCAAACGGCATCACTAGAAACTCGAAATGCCCATACCGCCCTAAAGGCGCTCTTAGCACATCGGCCTCTGCAATCTTCAACTGATAATAACCAGATCGCAGATCTAACTTGGTGAACACCTGAGCCCCCTGCAACTGATCAAACAAGTCATCAATCCTAGGCAGTGGGTACTTATTCTTTCTGATCACCCGATTCATTTGCCTATAATCGATGCACGACCTCAAAGTCCCATCCTTTTCTTTACAAACAAAACGGAGCTCCCATGGTGAGACACTAGGTCTAATGAACCCTTCTCCAAAGAACTCCCTGAATCGAACCTTCAACTCCCTCGGCCCACAGGTGCCATCCTATATGGAGGTATAGATATAGGAGCGGTACTGAACGAGGTCAATGATAAACTCGTCTCCGATCCGGCAAACCCAGAACTCATCAGAAACACATCTGGAAATTCCCTAACCACGGAATATCCCGAAGCCTCTGTTCAACTCTGGTGTCAATCACATGAGCCAGATATGCCTCACAGCCTCCCTGCATCAATCTCAGGGCACTAAGGAAAGAGATCATCCGGCCGCACCGCTGGCTAACTCCCCGAACACCGCTCTAGTGACCAGAGACTCCAACACAACCTCCTTGGTATAGCGGTCCATAATAGCCCTATGGGCGTCAACCATCCATCCCGTAATCACATCGATCTCTCGGAGGTAACACTATAAGGTTCCGCCTTAACACCGCTGATCAATCTGGATCAAGCATCCCCTGCAGACCTCTCCCAATGCAGTAGTAGTACCTAGAGGTGTACTCACCTCTAGCCCATACAGTAGCCTCTCCCTATCTCCATGCAACCTAGATGCCATATGAGGTGCAATAAAAGAATGCGTGGATCCAGGATCCAACAATGCAAACGCCTCAATATCAGAAATAAATAACATACCAGCCACAACATCAGGGGAATCCTGGGCCTCCTGCCTCGTCATGGCGTAGACCACGGCTCAGGATCGTGGTCGGCTGCCCCGACCCTCAGTCCTCACAAAGGATCCCTCTACTCTACCACGGCCTCTACCTCGGCCTCTCTGCACCGATCCACGTCCGGATCCACCCACTCTACTCTGCTGTACAGTGGTGCTACTCCCAGCTCGGCCACTACCAGCAGACTGAGCTCCCAATGTGGCTGGGCAATCCCGAATCTGATGATCCATGGAGCCGCATTTAAGGCAAGCTCCAGTCAATCGCCAGCACTCTCCAAAATGTCTCTTCTCACAGTGCTCACAGAATGGGGCATCTGCCCAAAACCTCTGCCACTACCACCGCCATCGCCACTACCACCATGCATACAAATCTACCTCTCGCCCAAAACCAGTATCGTTCGACCCTCCGAAGATCTAAAGGTCCCGCTCTGGCGCTGCTAAAACTCCTACCAGAGCTACCTCGATCGTCACTAACTCTCTTCCTCCGACCCCGACCCATCTCTCGATGTCTCGTCTCATAATCGCTCTACTCTCAAAGAAGCAGCTCTCAACTCTATAAAGAGCCCATATCGAACGAGCAGGCGGTCCGCGCGGATCTCCAAATTCAACCCCATCTCAAACCTCCGCACCTATCTCTCAAGAGAAACCACAGAGCAGACACCCCATCAACTCATTAAACCTCACCTCGTACTCTGCTACTGTCATCCTACCCTGTCTCAGCTCCAAGAATTCCTGCATCTTCATTTCCAGATACACCTTGGGCATATAATTATCTCTAAAAGCCCTCAAGAAGTCTGCCCATGTCAATAAACAAGGCCTGGTGGTACTGCCCGGGACAGTCTTCCACCATGTATAAGCCGGGCCCTGCAGAAGAGATACTGCATAATCGAACCTCTCATCAGGTTCGCAGTCCATCTGGTCGAGAACTCTCTCAGTCCTCTCCAGCCAACTCTCAGCCTCGGTGGGTGCAGATCTTGCCATAAGTCGACGACCCGCCACGCAAAGAAATCATATCTCCTCTCCCGTCTCACGGGGACTCTAGGAGGTAACTCCTCAGATCGAGGCACCGAGGACTCTCTGCTAGCTCCAACAGATCCCTGGTCAGCTGGTTGATCTATCTGAACACCAAATACGGATGACCTATCACAAACAAGAACTCTGATCAGTTTATACGTTTCTCACAATAATTCAAGCCTAATTATATACTAGTCCCAACAGATGCCAAACCATGCTCTGATACCACCTAATGTAGCACCCCCTTACCATAGGAGATGTACCGAACGCCCGTAGGTCATTTCGATACACACCTACGATAAGGGTGCGCCTTTAACAAACTACCAACTCCACATGGCATCAATGTATTATAAAGCGAAGAGTATGGAATTCACTAATTATTTTTTGGACATAACTTTCTCATTTCATATCCTCAAAGCGATAATTTATACAACCGAAAGTGTCTACAAGTCTCCAAAAGAAAATCAAATGTAAAGCTAACTAGGTCATTCCTCCAAAAGTGCCACCGACCGACTGTGCTATGACTTCTCTTGCCAACTCAATCTACACGGCAGAAAAGTCTATCCGGAGCTATGAGTCAACTGTCTCGGTCCTGAAAAATAATTTGCAATTTTGGGTGAGTTTATGAACTCGGTGAGGAACCATCATCGATGGTTCACCCAATTCATGCATATACACAGAGTCACATAATTATTTCACCAAATCACATTCAATAATACCACGTAATTATCATATCGATCGAGGAACCAATTTAAATGCATATGAAATGTATATGAGACGCTTTTCGATTTATTACATTGTTGTGATGGCGCTGGCTCGTCCCATTAAGGCGCATTACTCGGTGAGCCATAGGCTCTGTATCACTGTGGGCTCGAGGCCCAATCACGTTGAGCTATAAGCTCTCGTTGGCTGCTCTGGTCACAACTGCCAATTACTGATCATGCCGTTATGCATGAAATGCATATGTCCAATTTATCCGAATCAATAGCATATCAGATCCAAATTCATATAAGACCAATCCCATGAAATTCATACATAACACTTCTATATCACAGTTCAGATATTTCAGACACCTATGGTCCGAAATCAAGCAAATCAAACACATATAAATCCTCCATTATCCCCCACATGGCATAGTTGCAAAATAGTAAACACATAAAGGTTGAGGAACCAACTAGGTTACTCACCTAATAACTTCCGCGCTAATGCCGGGAAGTCTCCGCAACGTCCGTGAAACGGCGGTCCAACTGAGCCTCTATAGCAATTGAAATAAATTCACATTACCAACTGTATAATTAAAACGATCAAATAATGCACATGGAATCCTTAAAATGTGTATAATGCATGTTCATGGCATTCCCGGCCCTAATCTAAATTTTCCCATCACAAAAATCCGTCTAAAAATTAGAAAATTATAGGCGCTGACGGTGCGCAATTCGGACCTCTATGGGTTCCCAATTAAACAAAACAGTGATTACCGAACAATTATTCGGGGCCACGTCAATTTCCCGTCCAAAAATTCCCAAATTCTCACCAAATGAAATTAAATATTCTACGAATCCGATGCCTCAAGAATCAGGTCAATCGGACGTCGGACGGAAAAGAAATTGACAAAAGAACGATCGGATCACTAATGCCAAATAATAATTAACAATAATAATATATATATATAATTATTCACCTGCCTCGCAGGGGCGAGACGTCGCCCTTGCGAGGCTGTCTCATCTCGCCTCGTCGCGAGGGCGAGGCGTCGCCCTCGCGACCGGGTCAATTTCTCTCGCCTCGCGAGGGCGAGACGTCGCCCTCGCGATCCGGCGAGTTTCCCCTACTTCTTTGCCCCTTTTTCCAGATTTCAATCCCAATCTCCAACTACTCTAATTCTTAGCACACAAATCAGAAAAATACACACTATACCTCATTGGAAAGCTTATGAAAAGCTCTACAACTCTCAAGAAGACCATAAAAATCAATTCAACCTCTAAGGGTGTCAAAAATCCCATCCAAGGTACTGCTTACTCAAAACTCATAGATATAGGACAGTAACTCACAAATGCGAGGACTCACTGATTAGTCAGCTAAAAATTACCACATAAATATGCTCAATCAGTTCACAATGTCCTCTACAACTTTCATGAACAACCCAAAATCAAATTCCATTTCTAAACAAGTCAATTAATTCACTCAATGATACTGTCCCTGAAACCATGCAATTTGAGCAGTAACTTTATAACCAACATAACTCCCTGTAGACAAGTCATTAAAATCAGAGCTTTATATCCCTGAAAGATAAAATCCCAAACTTCAATTCTTCCTGAAATAACCAAACTCCAATTCAGCCTCTAACATTTTCAAATCTGTCATGCAAGTTTCTGACCTAAACAACACTTAACATCACAATGTAGATCCAGATTTTGAAATTCCATATTTCCACATCTGACCTCCAAAATTAGAAGCCATATACCATTTTCAAGATCAATCTGATATCTAAAACTCTTCAGTACAATGAAAACCCCAAATCAAATCACAAAATTCCTAAAATTCCTCCAAACCCGAAAGTGCACTAAATGTGCCAATCCAGCTAGGTTTCAGCCAATGCATGAAAACAGTCATCAGTAATCAGGTCATATCTCCTAACATACAACTCGAAAATTGCAAAATCAGTGGCAATGGAAAGCTAATTTAATAGGCTACAACTTTCATTAAGACCATTTTCCCTAATTCCATACCAATTAATTTAGAAAATCAGAAAATTCATTGAACACATTTGCGGATACTGTTCACAGACAACAGAACAGCAACTTTCCATGCCAAATTTGGACCTTCTAGCATTATAATTTAACAACACCTATTTCACACTAAAATGAAGCCAACATCCCAAAGTTTACTTGGGCACAAACCCCACCTCATTTGCTCACCTATACAATAAGTTATGAATAAAACAGTAACATCAATTCTAATTCCAATTTTCCAGATTTCATCAACAACTTAACTTCTATCACCTCTAACATCACTAACACATCCTTAAGCATCCATTTCTACTTCTAATTCAACCACAACCTCATCACAAAAAAACTCTTCTATAATAACACAAAAGTGGCAGCACACATATATACAATTCCCATACTTTATTTCCATGAATTAGACATTATAAACATCATTTATAACCTCACTTATCACCTATTTAAACTACCATAACCAATTCCCTTTCACAAACATGCATTAAATTCATTCTAACCTACTACTTCCATAATCAAATAAAAGCTCAAAGGATGCTTCTAAATGCTTCTAACTACCATGGTACTCAATACCTAATGAAAACATCATTAAAACAAAGAACTTAAATGAACTTACCTATCAAGCTTCCAATCTTTCACTCAATCTTCCAACTTGTAACAACTTCCTAAATTCTCTCCTACTTGCTCCAACACCTACGATTATCACCCATCACCATCTTCACAAGATTTATGATTGGTTTGTATGTGAGTGGAAGTAAGCAAGGAGACAAGGAAAGACTCTTGTAAAGTGGATGAAGACAAAACAATCAAAGGAGGAAGGGAACACACCAAGGTGATGCACTTTCGGATGGAGAAAGGAAGATGGATTTTCAAGCTTTCCACAATGAATTTTAAGTAGAACAATGGAGAAAAGTCGATGGTGGGGTATATATATAAGACAAAATCATTAAATAGGATGCCACTTGGCTTTTAAAATGGAAAAGACAAATTTCAAGTTAATTAACTTACTTTAATCCTAATCTCTTCTTAATCTCACTTAAACACTAATCATGACTCTAAAATAATTCTTAACATTAATTATCCACTAATCTTATGCCATTAGTCAATCCTGTTCAGACAAAAAGTTTCACCCAATCGGTCAGTTGGAATTTTCCGGTCCAGCAACAACCCGAAAAATTCCGAAAAATTCTATAAATCCTTAAAATATAAAATACCCGTGGCACTCCAAATAATTTTTCAAAAGCCATTGTCCCATAAATTTAACAAAAGAACACAATTTAAAACCTAAGCCGGGAATATCATGAATGCATGTTTACTCTGTGTATGTGCAACCAAATCCATAATCATAGAAGCTATATGCTGTGTGTTCATGCCGAGACCTAATGCAATACTTCTAACCCATCCCAATTTACCAAAATAACCCTTCCTATGGGAGTTGGGATGTTACATTGAGCACCTCAAGTCTAAGGATACTTGTACCATTGCTATGATGAGATTATCACTGACAGTAGAATAGGACATCCATGTGATGATCTCATAGCAGGTCATCCAATGTACATACTACCTCTAGTAAGCATCCACATCTCAACCCTAAATATCTCATATTTACAGTTTCTGAGATCCACTTCTTGACCAAATCAAGGAGCTTGAGATGTGCTAGTCTCTTCGGATTACCGATGTCCAGTCTCAGTAATCCTATGACTAGGGATACTTTAGATACTGACATAATTGCATATGATAGGAATCTCAGTAGTATGATCACATCCCAATTTCCTTCATGCTATGTCATATATCATGGACTTCATTAATTTGCTTATAGATCAATATCCATTCATAAATAATGAACACTAAGTTAATGAAATATGCCTTTCTTTATTTATTCATAAAGTATGTACACAACTTTGTACAAAATGCGCTAAAGGCGATTGCCTTCAGGGCACTACTCTAACACGTCTAACTTCACATTCTTGCACAATCTGCCAATTTGAACCGAGTACCAAATCTTCCACAAAAAAAACTTGCTTTGCTTGGTTTGCCAAAATAAATGGGTCTTCCTTGAACCAAAACTTAGCAACGTTAATGCTTTTTACAATGCCATTGACCCTCATATTCGAACTTCCAAGATCGTACCATTTGCATTTGAAAAGCACAACACTTTTACCCCTAATATATTCTAGCTTTATAATATCTGTCAGCATCCCATAAAATGTTATATTGTCTTCCCCATAATTTCCTAACACTGCAACACCACAATTTTGTGTAATCCTACGCAGATCACGGCCTTCAGTGCGAAATCGCATTCCATTAGTATTGCAAACTGTATACTTCTGCACCAAACTATGAGGTCCACATGCTAATGCATACAAAGACTCAAAGTTTTGTCCTTCATGGGAGCTAGCTAATGTCATCATCTATAACAAGAAAGGAACATTAGTTTATAATAAATAATTAGTAATGAACACCACGTTCAAATTTCTTCTCACCCGAGGCTTAAACCATGAAAAAAATTGTTCTTTATGTCTCCTGTCAACATATAATGGACTTTGTTGCCTCAACTCATCCATGTGCTCACTATGGATCATTGAAAATTGAATCAAATTAATTTATATGAATTATCTCAATTGATTACATATCTTAGTTTAACAGTTTGTTAGCAAAACTTACTCGATAAACGAACTTATCTCATGACAATTCATAAGCACAAACCAATGTGCAATCTCTAGCTCATTTGTAGGAAGAGCAACTATTTTTCCAGACCCAATTGGCTTACATTGTTGGAAGAACACTGATATGTCAGTACCATCAACCATATCATTGATCCGGTATGGCACGTTGAAGTTGGTTTCAATTCCTTTCAGATACATTGAACAGAATGTCGTGCACTCTTTAACAACATATGCTTTAGCAATTGACCCTTCTGGACTTACTTTATTTCTGACAAATCCCTTGAGTGTACCTAGGAATCTTAACAAATGATTAACCATAATTAGATAGGCCACTATTTAGTTAACTTTTAAGAGTAATACAATAAATTTAAAGAATACCTCTCAATTGGATACATCCATCTATACACAACTGGTCCACCAAGTAAGGCTTCATTTGGCAAATGAATAGCCAAATGTACCATCACATCAAAGAATGTCGGTGGGTATATCATTTCAAGTTTGCATAAGATTGAAATAATCTCCTGACACATCTTCTGACAATCATCCTTATTCAAACTTCGTCTACAAATTATGCGAAAGAAGTCCCCCAAGTCCAATAAAACACCTATCACATCTTTATTCAAAATGCCACGCGTCCTTAAAGGAAGAATGCTTTGTAACAATATATGACAATCATGCGACTTAAGCCCACTAATCTTCCTTTCATCAACATTAACACATCTAGATATATTCGATGCGTATCCATCTGGAAACTTCACCTGCTTGACAAACTCACAAAACTTCTTCTTCTCATCCAAAGACTTTGTATAGCATACTGGAGGTTTTCCCACAATAGTTCCATCAGCAGCTCTTATCAAGTGTAATTATTTTCGAATATTCATATCTTCCAAATCAAGCCGAGCCTTGATTGTATCCTTGGTTTTACCTTCAACATTCATCAACATACCAAGGATATTGTCACAAATATTATTTTCTATATGCATGACATCAAGGTTATGTCTTAATCTTAACTTATGCCAATATGGTAGATAAAAAAGAATGCTTTTTTTTATTCCAATTCAACTCCCCTTCCAATCTCCTTCTCCTTTTATTGCTGGGGTGCTTTCCATAACATATATTCTCCACATGACATAATTGATCCACCACAGCATCTCCATCTGGGAAGTTAGGTATAGTTCGATGATCACTCTTGCCATCAAACTTCTTGCTTCTTCTCCATGGATGATCGTATGGAAGAAAACGACAATGACCTAAGTAACCAATCTTACTTTTTAACTTACAAGAAGGAGTGTGCGTGTTACAAACAGGGCATGCCTTGCCTTTTGTGCTCCACCCAGAAATAGTACCATAGGCTGGAAAGTCATTGATAGTCCACATTAAAGCTGCATGCATTCGAAAATTTTTGCCCTTTGAGGCATCAAAAACATCAAAACCATCTTCCCATAACTCACTTAACTCATAAACTAATGGTCTCATATAGACATCAATGTCTCAACCAACAACTTTCGGACCTGGAATAACCAACGATAGCATAAAAATGACTCATCCATACACATCCATGGGGGTAAATTGTATACTAAAAGAACAATAGGCCACACGCTATATGAAAGTGACATATTGCCATGTGGATTGAATCCATCTGTTGCTAAGCCTAGTCTGACATTACGTGGCTCTCTAGCAAAGTAAGGATATAGCTCATCAAAGCTCTTCCAAGCTTCTCCATCAGAAGGATGAACCATGGTATTTCCGTCACCTTTAGGCCTATCATTATGCCAAGTCATTTGTTTAGCGGTCTTACTTGACATGAATAATCATTGCAGTCTGGAATTTAATGGAAAGTACCTTAACACTTTCCATGGTATCTTCTTACCCTTCCCATCATTAATTCTCCATCTTGATGTTCCACACTTGGGACAACTTTGCAAGTCCCCATACACTTTCCAAAACAGGGAGCAATCATACTTACATGTATGTATCGACACATAACCCAAACCTAGGCTCCGTAGAAATTGATTTGCTTCATAATAAGACTTCGACAAAGTTTCACAATTAGGTAATGCATCCCTCAACAGACCAAGTAACATGTCAAATGAAGTACTTATTGCTCCACTTGTTGTATACTTTCAAGTGAAGCAACTTTATTAAAAATGACAACTTTGAAAAGTTTGTACATTCGGGGTACAACTCTTCAATTGCTTTACTCAACAATTCATGAAAGCCTTGCCCTATAAAATCTTCGACGCCTTTAGGACGACTCCTTCCATCCTCATCAATTGGACAATCATTTACGAAGGTACCCACATCATGAAGCAAATCTTGCATGCCATCATCCTCCTCATCACCATCACCCTCATTAATATCATTCCCCATCCCATCAATGTCTACATTTGCATCATCAAGCCTTTCTACCCTAGAGATAAATCTATATTATGGCTTTTCACCGTGTAAAACCCAACAAGTGTATGATTGGTCCATGCCAAATCTCATTAAATGCTCACAAACATTCATTTGAGACCTCATATAACAATTCATGCAACGACTACAAGGGCATGAAATTTCACAATCTCTACCCTTTTTCTCCACCAAAAATTTCATAAATGCTTTAACTCCATCAATGTATTCACGGGAAACCCTAACACTGTTCATCCAACTCTTATCCATTGACCAAAAATAACCTATTAATTTAACATAAAAATGACAACATTATCTTATGTTAGTGGGAATTCAATTTACACATAAAACACATTATGAACAACTTGGACTAATAACGTGCTCTTACATGATTATATACACTTATTGCACGTATTAGCTACTATTGAAAAGGTTATGGCAATAACTTATTAGACTACAATTGTTGTCTTGTTTAGTTTACTCACATATAATCTAATCCCATTCGAGTCATCCTATACAACAAACATCCATTCTTTTCAAATTTAGTCAAAATTTGAAAAGGTTATTTTTGTCGTACACATCCTCACAAATTTGGAAAAAATTTATCTACCCCGCATCCTCAACCATGTTTAATAGTTCCACATCCAAAATAATTTGCACCATATAATTAAACTTATCAAACATGCCTATTATGTTCAAACCTCTACTTCTTAGGATTTTAAACCTTTTTGTTTAAAGGGTGACCAATAATCTCATTATTTCACACTTATTCCTTATGATGTTGAGTACCTATAACTAGTTGCTCAGTAGTCCAACAATAGTACCATGTAAAGTAGCTAATACACTACAAATAATGTACATATTAGATGGTATCCTCAAGCCATGTGTTACAATCCTAAGGAGTCCTCAAAATCAAGTACAAAAATGTTAATAGTATTCACAGAAAAAAAGTTACTACAACAAAACAAGGCATTTTGCAACACAAGAGAAGAGTACAAATCTTTCGAATTGCATAAGATAAAATGCATAATTTTCATACCAGATCCACTACTTCTGTGTTGAAATCTTTGACAACACTCAATTTACTTCAAAAATATTCCTCTGCTTTCTTTTAAGAGGGTCAGTCTTTAGTTCTGCAAAAACACCAACTGATGATGAGCTACAGCAATTGAACAAACATGACCAAATGTTTACATCTCAAGAAGGAAACTACTAATGGATAGATAGATAACAAAATATAACAACAATTATATTGCCACTGCATACAATAATAAACAAGTTTAAATATGAACAAATGAAAATGTTGTGTACAATTATATCAAAGTATACAAAGTGAAGTTCACTCATTTACAAGCTTCTTGTATTAAACCACTCATGTTTAGGTCCATCTTCATTATTATGAATCCAACTTTTATTATTTTTCATTCTATTATATCATATTCTTGCTTTTAAAATTTTAATCAAAAAAACAAAATTTATATAGAAGGTGTGAAGGAAAATGTGTTCATGAAAAAAAAAAGATGAAAGCAGGTGTGAAGGAACAATTACCTCAAAAAATTGCTGCTAAATGCAATGTGGAATTCTCATTAGCCTCTTTTGTTTTATTCAGTTTACGTATGCTTGCTTAATCCTTAAATTATTTTTCACCCGTAATCAATAATTCTTTTATTTTTTGACTTTACAAGGTTAAATTTTTGGATGAGTTTGTTTGTTTATTTAAAGAACCTGTGAGGGAGTGAAACACGAGTAGTTTGTCATCTTTGATAGTCAACATATGAGGGGTGTGAAAATAAATTTTTGTAACTTTTTAAAACTTCAAATATATATATTAAAGGAGTTATAACACCAAAAGGGAAGAAAAATAACTCACAAGTAAGATAAGCTATGCCACAACAATTTGATAATTATAGGTAAATTTAAAAAAAGCAATTTGAGAATAGGAGCATAAACCTTAAGATGAACATCATATTACTGAGGAGATCCTATCAAGTTGTAAAATTGTAAAGGGTACAGCATCATTGAGTTCCTAACAAGAGAAGGCCTACTATACGCAATCCAATACCTCTAAGAAAAGTTATTAAAGATAATAATAATGAACTTAGTCCTATTAACATTGATTTAGCTTTTAAGGATCAAGGGGATAAGCTTAGGACTAGGAGAGGAATTATAATCATAAGGGATGATGGAGAAGTGGGAGAAGCAAGTGAGTCAAAGGAAAAGGAAGCTATATAACCACCTAAAAAGTCTAGTGATGAGGGTTTTAAGTATGTTATTAAGTGTGAGATGTTTGTTACTAGAAGGCATCAAGTCTTCAAATCAAAGAAGATTAGCTAGAGACATAGAGGAAAAATATATTCCATAATAAAAGTCATATTCATAACAAGAAATATTAATGGATGAAATTGCACAGATGTCACCAATGCTACTTTTATAGAGAAATTTAACTTACATATTATGAAGCATCTACAGCCATACAAGCTATAAATACTAAATGAATATAGTCAGGTGAAGGTCAATAAAATAATGTTATTTTAGCTCTTCATTACAAGTTATTGTGAGGAGGTGTTTTGTGATGTGGATCCTTTTTATGGTGGCTATGTTCTTTTAGAGAGATCTTAAGAGTTTGATAGAAAGTCTAAAAAGATGAGTTTTGAAATAGGTATTCTTTCAATATGAACAATAAACCTATTAATGTTATACCTTTAACATTTAAGGAGGTCTATAAGACTATTTGAGATTGAAAAGAGACATTGAAGAGAAGAATAATGAAATTTGGGGAAAAAAGAGGAAGATAAAGAGTGTTATATTTACTCATCAACCCATGTTTGTACCTCTGTACAAAGAAGCTTCTTTTCCTTTTAATATAGGTATAAATTCGGTGACAAATGTAAGCATGATTAACTCAAAATAGGAGATCCATTACATATAATTTTAAAAATAATAGTACAAATACAAAGTGCTTACCCTATGACTCTCCTCTGTCAATCTTCAATGCTCAATGTTCAAGAACAAAATTATTAAGAATATGGGATTTAATCTTAATATTTAATATCATTAATAAATAAATAATTTGTTAATAATAAGAACAAAAGTACGAGAGAATTAATCATTAAAGCCTATATTTAAAAGTTAATTAATAAGAATAATTAGTAAATTAAATTTACTAATTATTATAATTATTACTATTATTATTATTATTAGTATTATTATTACTATTATTATTATTAAGTAAATTTACTAATTAATTTTATTTTTATTATTAAAATTACTGTTAAATATTATTATTAAATTTATTGTGCAG
Source organism: Erythroxylum novogranatense (assembly GCA_029891385.1). NCBI lineage: Eukaryota > Viridiplantae > Streptophyta > Magnoliopsida > Malpighiales > Erythroxylaceae > Erythroxylum > Erythroxylum novogranatense. Next base: position 48,398,079 of record CM057224.1, read on the forward strand.
TATTTATAAAATTTATTTATTTATTTATTATTATTATTATTAAATTTTTTATTAATATTAAATATTATTATTAATTTATTACTGTTATTGCAGGGTGTGGGAATGATGAACATGACACTACTTGTCGGTTGTTTTTGCACAGTACACAAATGGCTCTCTCTAGTTTTCAAAATTCTTTTCTTACAAACTTATCTATTCTTACCACTAACTATGCCTTCATCTCAAGCAACCAAGCTATCTCTCTTGTCTTGTTTGGATATGATGTAGTTGGTCTCGCGAGATGGGAGAAAGGCCTTCTAAAAGGCCAAAAGTTTTGGGCTCGCCCTCGCTAGATACCCGAAATCTCAATATGTCCAAAAATTAAGCCTTTTTTTGTATTTTATTATTAAAATTAGTAATATTTTTATTTGCTTTTATTATTTAATGGATTTATTTTTATTAAGTTAGTTTGTTTTTATTTATTTATATTAATAATATGTTAAGAATAATAATAAACATTTTAATAATAATGATAATAATAATAATAATAATAATAATATTTAATATTAATAATAATAATAAATTTCATAAATACTGCACAATAAATTTAATAATAATATTTAGCAGTAATTATAATAATAGAAATAAAATTAATTAGTAAATTTACGAATAATAATAATAATAGTAATTATAATACTACTACTACTAATAATAATAACAAGTAATAAAAATAATAATAATAAATAAAATAATAATAAATTTCATAAATACTCGCAATAAATTTAATAATAATATTTAACAAGAATTATAACAATGGAAATAAAATTAATTAGTAAATTTACAAATAATAATAATAATAACAATAATAATAAAACACTTTATAATAATAAGGAATTTCATAATGTTATGAATAATAATAAATATTTTAATAATATTATTACATTTGTTAATAAAACTAATATACAAGAAAATCGCCTAAATCAATAATAATAATAATTCAAATAATAATATTAATAATAACTAAATTAATAATGCTATTATTATGATTAATATTATTATATTAATCAGAACATCCTGCTACGAGTAACGGGTATGTCAGTAATTTGGATCGGGTTAGAATTGGGTACAGGAAAATGTGACATTGTGCATGCATTATTGTTTTTATAGATATCGGTAATAGATTATTGACTGCACAAGTATATATCTATATATGTACATACATGTATGACGATTCCCGAATTGATTGTGTATCGGAAATTGGTTATAATTGTATAGATGAGAATTGGTTGTGAAAATTGAAAATTTAATAATAAGTGTATAAATTAGGTTTTGAATATGGAATTGGAATGAAATGGAATTTAGAGGAATGGAAAGTGGAATATGAGTATAGGAATGGGTATTTGCTAATTTTGTGAATTTATGGAACTTTTCGGGATTTTTAGAGTAATGGATCCTAATCAAAGATTGGCTTAGTGGTGATTAAATTGATTCCGGTCCGAGATTGATTAACAATTGATATGAAACAATTGAGATTATAATTTCAAGATTTATTAGTTATGGTTATTGCGAAATGGGGAGAAAATAGAATAAGAATTAGGCGATAGACTATAAGTTTGGACTTGTGGCAACTAAATTGCCAAACAAGCCTTTAAAGCTTATATATATATATATAAGTTTAAATGTTCATTCTCACCATCGACGGTCGTGGGTGAGCATCTGGCGATTTGGAGTTCTTGGAAGATTTTTGAAAGTTTCTAGCGTGAATCAAGTAAGTTTCTATGTGTTTATGCCTTAAATCGTTTCATTTGATCATTGATTTGAGTAAGAAATTGGTTAGAAATTTGGAAAGTTGCGATGATAGGGTTTTCGTTGGTTTTGATTTGGGTTTTCATAAAGATGGTTTAAATGATGGATCGAGGCTAGAAATGAGTTGAGTGTAGTATACTAAGTTGATTGGGAGTGATTTGAAGTGAATCGGATAGATTGTTATCGAAAATCGAGAAATTTCGGGTTTGGACGATTTTCGGGTTCATGACGTCATGACGTGTGATGAACACGCCACGGCGAGCCTTTCCAGCGTGCACGTCGCGACGAATAAATAAATAAATTGTGCGCCACGACGAGCTGAAATCAGTTGCACGCCGCGACGAGGGATGTTGTGCATCATGGCGAAGCGACTTTCTTGCGCGACGAGACCTAAGCGCACGTCGCAGCGAGCGGATGTGGTTACGTCGAGGGAGAGAAAGGAAGCGTGGTGCGGCGAAGGCAGGAGACTCGCCGCGGCGAGCGACCATGCGTCGCGGCGACGACGCCTGAATTCCGATGGTGAATTGCTTGTTTTAAAAGGGTTTATTCTTAATGAATTGGCTATGGACTAATTGAATTTTTGAGACTAGGAATTGCAAATTAGAAGAAATGAAATTAAGTGATTATGAGATGATTGTTACAAGTAATGAGCTTGAGGATTGACTTCAAATGAATTGGTGTCTAAATGATTAATTGGAATTTGGAGACTAAGAATATTGAATGGATAAGAATGGAAATTCGGAATGTAATTATATGATTATTGGAATTGAGTGGTAAACGATTAGTGATTGTGATTCTAATTGAAATGTGATCTTAGAGTATGGAAATTTGTAAATTGATAAATGAGATCTGGAATTGTTATGGACTAGAGTGAGAGTGATCCAATTGAGAAATTCGGGAATTGAATCGGGAAAGTCATAACATGTATAGTATTTATCGAAATTGCTATTGATTATTGAATTTGACATGATTGGTAATGTGTGATTTATTTGATTTGATATAGAGGTTCCGATGGATCGACATTCCACGGACAGTATTGGGACTTCCAGGCGGTAGCTCGGAAGTGCAGGTGAGTAACCTAGTTGGTTTCTCAGCCTTATGTGTTTATACATTATATGCATTGATTTCCATGAGGAAGCGCGGATGGATAGATGTGTGATTGATTTGATTGATTTCGGACAATGGGTATTCGAAATATTTGATTGTGATATTGAAGTGCAAAGATGAGTAAATATGTATGAATGCATGAATGAATTAAATTGTAAATGCATTAGCGAAAATGATTGGGCGTAAATGACTGAAATTTGGAAGTGACACATGCATTCATGCATCATCGAATGATCGATAATGGTAGTTGTGACCGGTGGTACCAACGTATGCAGAGCCACAGGCTCAATGCACTGTGCCCGTCACTGGGCTTATCAGGGCAGATCACGTCCAACGTATATGAGAGCTTTAAGCTCAACACACAGGACCTCAGGTCCAACGATTGATAGAGCCTCAGGCTCACCGCAGGGCATATCATGCCCATGATTTCAGAGCCACCGCTCAACGTAAATGATTTCAAAGCACGGTCACAACAACGAAAAGAAAATGAAAGTGTCACATGTACATTGCATATGTGTATGACTGATTGAAAATGTAAATTGACTGCAAATGACTGAGAGATGTGAATAAGGAAATTGCATGTGATATTACTGTAAATGCTACTGTGTATTATATGTATATGATTGTGAATGCATGAGTTAGGTGAACCATCGATGATGGTTTCTCATTGAGTTCGCAAACTCACCCAACATTGCATCTATTTTTCAGGAATTGAAGAGTACCCCGTTAGTAAAACGGGAGTATGTTTGCAGGATTCAAGTGAAGGTCAGGGTCGGGATCAGTGTCGTCACATCTGCATTAATGTAGTGAGTTTATTAAGTGGGCCCCATTTGTCTATGTGTCATTGTATTGTACATGAAATGTTTAGAAATGACATTGGGCCCGTTGGGTCATACATTTCTATATGTACATGATGATTGAGCACTATTGAGTGCTAGTTAATAACTGAATTGTTCATATTTGAAAATGTTTTCATATTAAATCGGCCCAGATTGATTATCGCTTTTCGCGACTCAACTGTTTTAAAAGGAGAAAATGTTATAACAAGATTTAAAAGGTATTGAGTGTTTTAGTACGCCACCCTCGTGGGGCACGGGCTCGGATATCACCGTAGATGTCGGGTTCGGGTCTTGTCGGGAGTGGGGTGCTACATAATCAAACATAAATATATAATTTAAATTATTGCCGAAATTATTAATACTTGTGCTAATTTATACTTGCGAGCTAAACAATTTATTTCTGCCAAAAAATGGCTGGCTCTCTTTATCAAGCTCTTCAGGATTATGGTACCTCCCTTTATCATTTAAGAACAGAAGGATGTGAGCATGAGGTAGGCCACATTTCTGGAACTCAATTGTGTAAACAACTCACATAAGGATGAAAAAATTAACAAATAAATAATATATTATATATATATATATATATATATATATATATATATATATATATAATCAATTAACTATCGGGATCTACTTGAAAAGAGATGTTGATGAAGCAACTTTAAAATAATGACATTTAGTAATGCAAATGATTCAACGAATATTGTTTGGGCATATTAATAAGAATATTACTTATGATTAATAAATGTATTATTTGAAAAGAATTTGCTTATTATTATTCATAACTTTATTCAATTCATTATTGTTATGAAGGATAAAATTAATAATAATAAAGAATTAAATCATATTATTTAATATAATTAATAAATACACAATTTATTGATAATAAGAATAATAGTAAGTGGAGAAAAATAATTAAAGCTCATTTTAAAAATTAAATTAATGAGAATAATTAAAGAAACATAATAAAATTTAAAAATAATATAATTGTGAATAATAATAAGAAAATAAATTTAGCACAACCGATAACAATTGTGGCGTAATTTGTAAAATAACAAATTATAAGGAAATTAGAATTATGATATGTGAAAACAATTAAAATAATAAGATTGATTAAAGCAAGATAAGATTTTATTATTAATTGTAATATAATTTGTAATAAAAATTTTCAATTCCTCTAAAAATTAAATCGATGATAAGGAATGACAAAATATAAGCATATTTTTCCAATTTATTATCAAGAACAAAATTAATAATAATCGTAATAAAAGGTGAGTTATTTATAATAAGAGGCAATAATAATAGTAATGATAATAATAATAATAAGTTTAATGATGATAATGATAATAATAATAATAATAATTATTATTATTAGAATTAGTATTATTATTATTATTATTATTATAATAATAATTATTATTATTATTATTATTATCATTACCATCATTATTATTATTATTATTATTATTATTATTATTATTATTATTATTATTATTATTATTATTATTATTATTATTATTATTATTATTATTATTATTATTATTATTATTATTATTATTATTATTATTATTATTATTATTATTATTAACCTTATATTACTAATAATAATATAAGAGGACGCTCTCGCGAGGCTGACTTCAAATAAGCAGCATCGCGAGGGTGAGGGCTCGCCCTCGCGAGGGTGTTTATTTTTCGCTCGCCCTCGCGAGGCTCTTTATTATTATTATGCCTCACGAGGGCGAGCCCCTTGCCCTCGGGAGGCTCTTTATTATTATTATTATTATTATTATTATTATTATTATTATTATTATTATTATTATTATTATTATTATTATTATTATTATCATCATCATCATCATCATCATCATCATCATCATCATCATCATCATCATCATCATCATCATTATTATTATTATTATTATTATTATTATTATTATTATTATTATTATTATTATTATTATTATTATTATTATTATTATTGTTATTGTTACCATTATTATTATTATTATTATTATTGTTGTTGTTGTTGTTGTTGTTGTTGTTATTATTATTATTATTGTTACCATTATTATTATTATTATTATTATTATTATTATTATTATTATTATTATTATTATTATTATTATTATTATTAGTATTAGTATTATTATTGTTACCATTATTATTATTATTATTATTATTATTATTATTATTATTATTATTATTATTATTATTAGTATTAGTATTATTATTGTTACCATTATTATTATTATTATTATTATTATTGTTGTTGTTGTTGTTGTTGTTGTTGTTGTTGTTGTTATTATTATTATTAATTGTTATTATTATTGTTATTATTATTTTATTTTTACTATTATTATTATCATTAATTGTTAGTATTATTATTATTATTCTTATAATTATTATTATTATAAGTTTAATAATAATAATACTAATAATACTAATAATAATAATAATAATAGAAACAATAGTAATAATAATAATAATAAATATAATCCTAACAACATTCTTAATAATAATAATAATAATAATAATTAATTCATTTAATAATCATAACTAATATTGTAATTATCATCATAATACTAATACTAATAATAATTATAACAATAAATATAACAAAAGATTAATAAATTTATTAAAAGGAATTTAATGATAACGACAATAAATTTAATAATTACTCGCAATAAATTTTATAATACTTACTATTTTCATAATAATATTTTTAAATTCAAAATTAAAATGAAAAGATTCAAACTACACGAGGATCCAATGCAATTTACCAAAAATTTAGCATAGATGGTATGAATGAAAATACAATTATCATTTTTCTTTTACCCTTTGAAAGGTTAAGAGTCATTAACTTATAGAAATTACTTCTAAATCTATTCAACTTCTCTCTTTTTTTTCAAATTCTCACAATTTAAATATTAACAATCAAACTTTTTTTCTAATAACACTATTAAATTTTTTATTCAAATAACACAATGTCAATCATTTTATAATAATAATGAAGAGTTCATGGATTGTATCCACCAAATAGGAATCACATACCATAGATATGAATGCCACTAAGTCATTTAAAACAACAAAAAAAGGAATATGATTCTTACAAGAGAAATTCAATAAAGATCTAGTAAACTTTAGCTAGCTATCAACCTTTACCGATATTTTTGTGGATAAATGTTCAAGTGAGATCTTGCTTCAATTGTGGGTGATATGTTGAATAAATTGAGTAGTTATTGGTGTAGAATTAGTATAGAAGTGATATAATTTGAGTTAGGTTGAAAAGCTGGAAATTGGATTTGTTTGTGTTTTAATGTTTTTGCCATAACTTTTTATGTGGTTATGCAATTAAGATGAGGTTTGGCTTCAATAGGTATTATTTTTAAATGTGTGGGGGAAAAGGTATTGAATTTCAATGTTAAATTTGAAGCTTGACTTCCATTGATTATAATGATTGTGCACTTAATCCAGAGCTCCAAATTTTGCAAATTTGGTATCAATGGAAAGCTCTACAACTTCTATAAAGGGCTTAAAAACCAATTTGACCTCTAAGGGAGTCAAAAATCTACTCAAAGTTTCTGTCCAATTAATGTCACCCTAAACAGTAACATAACTTCTAAAAATCATAACTTTCTATTTCATAGCCCAAAAATTCCATACTTTATATCAATGGAAAGATCAAAACCCAATCTACAACTTCCAAGAAGGGCTTAAAAGCAATTTCAAACTTTAACTACGTCAAATTTCACTTCAAAGTTTTTGCCCCTTATCAATCTCATTAATTTTTTAATTATATTTATTATTAATATCAGTATCTACTTACGTACTTAAACCTCAATCCCTGCCCCTCCATTTCCCTCCAAAAAATTTCAATGCTTTATAAAGCATTTAATGCTGCTTTCAGAATGGCAAAACTTCTCACAACACCATTTAATGCTTTTAGAATAACGGTTTACGCAAAGCATTTAATGCTTGTGCGAATAATGGTTTACGTAGAGCATTTAATACTTCTTCATAATAGAAGTCATCCTTTTCTACAAAAATATTCTTAATGCTTCTGAAATTTAAATGGCGCTTCTTGGAAATTAAACACCCTCATAATATATATTTTTATTATTTTATTATTATTATTATATTACTATTATTATGATAATTATTATGATTAATATTAATAATAATAATATTATTATTATTATTAGTATTATTAGTTATGATTATTAAATTTATTAATTATTTTTATTGTCGTAATTATTATGAAATTTGTTATAATTACTAATTTTCTTGTCATTATTTTTAACTTTATTATTTTGACTAATTTAATTATCCTTATCATTATTAATTATTATTATTATTAGTTTCTAACTTGAGTGTATATACTTATTATTATCAATCTCATTAATTTTTAATTATATTTATTATTAATATTAGTATTATTATTATTACGAAATACCTTTTCATGATTAAATGCATGTATCTTTATTTCTATTATTATTATAAAATTGTTTATTATTATTATTTTTCTGCTTATTATTATTAAATATAGTATTCTTATTAATTTAATTATTATGATAATTAATTATTATTATTATTATTATTATTATTATTTTCGACTTTAGTTTATATACTTATTATTATAAATCTTACAAATATTTTTAGTATATTTACTATTAATATTTTTAATAATAATATAATGGTGAATATTAATAAGGAATATTAAATTAGCACAACTTAAAATAATTCCTAATTTTTTCTAAAATAACCAAATATGAGGAAATCATAATTAAATAATGATAAGGAATATAATAATAATAATAATTAAAAAATAAAGTAGTAGTAGTAGTAGTAGTAGTAGTAGTAGTAGTAGTAGTAGTAGTAGTAGTAGTAGTAGTAGTAGTAGTAATAATAATAATAATAATAATAATAATAATAATAATAATAATAATAATAATAATAATAATAATAATAATAATAATAATAATAATAAGGAATTTAATAATAACAATAATAAATTTCATAAATACTACACAATAAATTTAATAATAATATTTAACAAGAAGTCTTAATAATAGAAATAACATTAATTAGTAAATTTACTTAAGATAATAATAATAATAATAATAATAATAGTAATAATAATAATAATAATAGTAATAATAAAAGTTAAATTAATAAGAATAATTAAATAACTATAATAATTTTAACAATAATAAAATCTTGAATAATAATAAACAATATAAAATTTAAACAAGTATTAATAATGCGGGCAATAATTTCGGAATAACAAATTATAAGGAAATTACACTTATCATATTTCAAAATAATTAAAATAATAAGAATGATTAAAGAAACCTAACGTTTTATTATTTATTATTATATAATTTATAATAACTATTATATAAAATAGTCTTATTATGATTATTACTATGTTTAATAATAATAATATTATTATTATTAATCCATAAATAAATAATTACATTAACAAAAACAATTGATATAAAACATCAGGCCAGTCCTCGCAAGGGTGAGGGCTAGCCATTTCTGCTAGAAAATGCCTGGCTTGCGAGTGCGAGCCCTCGCCCTCGCGAGCTAGGTAATTTTTTGCCTGGCTCGCGAGGGCTAGTGCTTGCCCTCGCGAGCTAGGAAATTTTTTGCTGGCTCATGAGGCCGACCTGCCTCTCATGAGCTAGGCAATTTTTGTGCGCCTCATGAGCCACCAATTGAATAAATATTTAATTTTCAATTCAAATGTTTTACGAAAATTTAATTTCTAATGATATCTACAAAGTGTTTGAATATATATTTAAACTCTAAACAAACAATATTATACACTTCTATTCAGTTACTATTATTCTTATAATTATTAGATGGTTTCGTTATTGATTATATTAATATATATTCATTACTATAAAATTTTAAAAATCTTGAATCTTTAAAAATGTCTTCTATGTATTTTTGTTTAAAAAATACTTGATTTTAAGTTCAATTAAATTTTAAGTCAAATTTTAAAATTTTTGAATCCAACTGACGGGCTTTAGGATTGTTGGTTTAGCATAAACTGCATCCGAACTTAATTGGAATCTATGTAAGCTAGGTTTCAGATTTTGATTTTTGGAATCCAACCTTCATCTCGAGCCAAATTCTAACAAAAACTTAAGAATCCTAAAAATCTAAAACATACCCTCTTTACATTTTTTGTTTCAACCCTAAGTTTAATTGAAATTTAATTCAAATTCAAATTCGAAATTATGAGTTCATCATAAACCCAATCCGAACTTGATCAAAATCTGGGGCAATAAAAAAAAGCTATCAATAAAAAAAAGATAGAAAACAAGAGCAAAAATAATTTTTATTTATGTATGGTTAGGATTACAATCGTCTAAGCATTAGGGATTACCAGATAGCAAAAAAAGAAGAAAAAGGAAACAATAGCATCTTCACACAGTTGACTGTATATAGTTCGCAATTCTATTTTTATGGAATACTAGGATAAGGAATATGAAATAGAACACATGAAAAAACATGAGCCTTAAACCATTGTCCACCTGCCATCATAAATAACCTAAAGTCATGATACTGATAAATAGAAAGCATCAAACATACATATCCTGAAAAAGACCTAATCCAAATAATGAATACATATTTTTTATTAAAAAGAATATGAAAATAACAATCTTTGATTAAATTCAAAAATGTAAGCATCCTTGATCTAACAAGAGAAAAAGAGAATAAACCTGTATATTTTGAAACTGTAGACTATTTACAGCAGTGATATGAAGTAGGCAAGCAAAAAGATCGAACCTACTAAGAGCAAGTTACAAGATTATGGAAGTAAGTGGTAGACATTGAGATTAGGCGAAAAATCCTACGTTTAGCTGATAGTTATTTCATCCACATCTTAAATTAAGCTAGGATACCTTTGCTAATTTTGGGAAAAAATTTATCAAGATTACACATGAATCACTTTTATTAGTAACTTCATTCAGCTAATATATGTGCCTATCTCATTATAGGTATCAACTACCAAACAAATAACTAATCAAAAGAAGTGTTGTACCGATCCCATATTATACTCCAAGTGTGAGCACTTCATATAATTTCTACCAATCAAACCATCGTAAAAGCAGTAATTCAATACTGTAAAATAATAGTATCAAAATGATCTAATATAAGATAAAAAGAAGAAAGACTAGTAGAAACTTACCTTTGAAGTTAATTACTATGAACAAAACAAAACACATTAAAACAAAGAACAAAAATGTGATTAATAGCAAAAGAACATCAATATAATCCCTCTCTTGAATTGTAGTTCAATTGTAATAATGATTCTTTTTTGTTCTAGTGACTTCACAGATCTTATTTTCACTAAAATGAAATGATTTTTTTGATCTTATCATAAAAGTTGATAACCTTTTGAGGTAAATATTAAACCTAGCAGCAAAAACGATATCTCTCCTTTACCTCTATATCCAATTATTTGAAGAGAAATTATTAGCTAATATATGACAAGGTAAAAACTTAACACATTAAGAAGTCTAAAATGTTCTTTGATAAGGTAAAAGAGAAACCAAGTAGTTATTTAGTGTTCCCCAATTTAACTCTTTTTGCTTTATTTATAAAGCAATCGATCATAACACATTCTATGGCATATTCCACCACAAGTAATTACATGCCATTATACTATATTTAAGTCCATAATAAACTAACCTCATCTTTGTGAAGAGGTGACACCCCCATTTTTAGATTTGTGCTCCTCTGAGATTCGTTATCATCAAAGAATATGGTAGATTAGATTCAAGCATATAAATTTAGGAAAATTAGATTGAAGTATGAGAAACTCGTTTAGAAAAGTACCCAGATAGGAGCATTTTAGTAACCAATGACCTTGAATAACACCATCGACTCCAATTCTCATCCTAGAAATGACTATATTTTTTTCCAAAATAAAGTAGCTGTTATATCCTTATGAAGCAAAGTAGAAAGCTACAAACTGGAAAGTGTTCCAAATATAAGATTCTACAGGCACTAAGCCAGAAACTAAAGGTACTCAAATGCATGGCAGAATAAGTATGAAACACAAATGAGCACGAGTCTATTAGGCAGAAACTAAAGGCAATGAAATCCATAGAAAAATAAGGGTGAAAGATAAATTAGTACTAGTCTATCAGGGTCATTTATTCAAAAAATTTTGGGAGTTTGAATAGACCAACTGCTTCCCTAATTTGTGAGAATTCGATGCAAACATATTGCACTTCAATGAATAAATCCTTAACTACAAAACCACAAGCAATTGATCAAAATGAAGCAAAATATAAATGGTGCAGTTGAATGTAGAAGAAAGAGAACTAAAAGGCAAGTGATTTAGACAAACAATGACGTGAGTTTTGAGACATGCAACATATTTCTTACTATTAATTATATCAAAATTAATTAAATAAATATGATTTAAGTATATTTAAATTATAGAATGAAAATAGTCACTCTATACCTAGTTAAGTAATCAATATATTAATTATAATTTAATTAGTAAATAAATTAAATATGAATTATACTTAATTAAAAATGACAAAAATATATGGGCTAACTAGTCAATAATGCAGGTCATGAGTAATATATATACTAAATATTAATACATACTAATTAATCAATAATTATATTTTATTTAACACATCAATTAATAACTATAACTGAATAAACTTAATAAGAAGCGATAAATAATTAATTTATAAACAAATTATAACTTAATTAATTAATTAATTATATTTGAATTATCGTAGTTAAACTCAATTTAACTAATTATTTAATTAATTATATTTTAAATAAACAATAATATTTTTATATGCGTTAAATATATTATAATTAATACTAATTAATAATATTTTAATTCAAGAATCAATGATTTAACGTAAAAGTGATAAAATTATGTAGGCATAATAGCATTGGAGTCACGAGTGTGACTATTAAGTCACAGGCGTGGCTACTTAGCTATAAATATACTGAATATTACTACATAATCATTAATAATAGTTAACAATTAATAATGCAATAACATATATAGTAATATTAATATGTAATACTTAATCAATTAATTATATTTTAATACATCAATTAACTAATTAATTATTAATTATAAAATCATATAGGTGTTAAGTCACAACCGTACATCGGAGTTGCGCCTGAGACTATTAAGTGGTCACAGGCATGACTACTTAGCTATCTATATATATATATATACACTGAATATTACTATTTAATAATTAACAATTAATAATGCAGTAAAATATATACTAAATATTAATATGTACTGCTTAATCAATTAATTATATATTAATAAATCAATCAATTAATTATATATTAATTATTATTAATTATAACTGAATAAACTTAATAATTATTTTATAAATAAAGTATATTTTAATAAATCAATTAACTTATTATATTCTAATTACTATTAATTATATCAAAATTAATTAAATAACTATGATTCAAGTATATTTAAATTATAGAATGAAAATAGTCACTATATACTTAGTTAAGTAATCAATATATTAATTATAATTTAATTATTAAATTAATTAAATATCAATTACACTTGATTAAAAATGACAAAAAATATATGGGCTAATTAGTCAATAACGAGGGTCATGAGTAATATATATACTAAATATTAATACATACTAATTAATCAATTAATTATATTTTGTTTAACATATCAATTAATAATTATAATTGAATAAACTTAACAGAAATGATCAATAATTAATTTATAAACAAATTATAACTTAATAAATTTATTTATTTATTATATTTGAATTATCAGTAGTTAAACTCAATTTAGCTAATTAGTTAATTAATTAATTATATTTTAAATAAACAATAATATTTTTATATGTTAAATATATTATAATTAATACTAATTAATAATATTTTAATTCAATAATCAATGATTTAATGGAAAAGTGATAAAATTATATAGGCATAATAGCATTGAGTCACGAGGGTGACTATTAAGTCACCGTGGCTACTTAGTTATACATATCTTGAATATTACTCCATAATAATTAATAATAGTTAACGATTAATAATGCAGTAACATATATACTAAATATTAATATGCAATACTTAATCAATGAATTATATTTTAATACATCAATTAACTAATTAATTATTAATTATAACTGAATAAATTTAATAATTATTTTATAACTAAAATATATTTTAATAAATCAGTTAATTTATTATATTCTAATTACTTTTAATTATATCAAAATTAATTAATTAACTATAATTTAAGTATATTTAAATTATAGAAAGAAAAATAGTCACCTATACTTAGTTAAGTAATCAGTCTATTAATTATAATATAATTAGTGAATTAATTATATTTAAATTACACTTAATTAAAATGAAAAAATATATGGGCTAATTAGTCAATAATGCAAGGTCATGAGTAACAAATATACTAATATTAATATGTGCTAAATAATCAATTAATTATATTTTATTTAACACATCAATTAATTAATTATATATTAATTATTATTAATTATAACTGAATAAACTTAACAACTGATGATAAATAAATAAATTATAATTTAATAAATTGATAAATTTATTATATGATAATTATTAGCAGTTAAACCGAAATTAACTAATTAGTTAATTAATTAATTATATTTTAAATAAGAAATTTTTTATTTGTGTTAAATATGTTATAATTAGTTAATACTAATTAATAATATTTTAATTAATTAATCAATGATTTAATAAAATGTGATAAAATTATATAGGTGTAATAGCATCTAATCACGCCTGTGACTATTAAGTCGAGGCGTGACTACTAATATTACTAGATAATAATTAAGAATTAATAATTCATGATAATGAATAACATATATACCAAATATTAATATTTACTACTTAATCAACCAATTATTTTTAATACATCAATTAATTAATTTTATATTAATTAATTAATAATTAATTTATAAATAATGTATATTTTAATAAATCAATTAAGTTATTATATTTTAATTACTGTTAATTATATCAAAATAAATAAATTAGCTATAATTTAAGCATATTGAAATTATAGAATGAAAAAATTGTCACTCGATACTTAATTAATGTTAACTAATCAATCTATTAATTATATTTTAATTAGTAAATTTATTATTTGTAAATTATATTTAATTAAAATCACAAAATTATATGGCCTAATTAGTTAATAATGCAAGGTCATGAGTAACATATATAATAAATATTAATACGTACTAATTAATCAATTAATTTTATTTATTTAATACATTAATTAATTAATTATATATTAATTATTATTAATTATATCTTAATAAATAGAACAGTTAACTGTCATTGCATACCTGAGTGATTGCGAGGCGACACAGGCGGCGATTGCGAGGCGATCCCATGGCCGGCATCTCACCGGTGCCTCCACCGACAGGCGTGCGTTCTTTCTCCTAGGCTCTTACGGGAGCAAAGCCATCTCCCCGGATGATTTTGCAGCCGCAGCCATCAGAGGTTCACATCGTGTCTCGACCCAAGATGTATAAGGGGGAACCGACTTTCTTCCTTACCAAGGAGAAAGAAGCACAGCTCGCTGCTCCTTTTCAATTGGCGTTGGTAGGAAAATTTTCCAAAGGTAGGCCGAAGATGGATTTCCTAAGGTCTTCGTTCGACAAAATTAGGTTTAAGGGTAATTTTACCCTAGGCATGATTGACTTCCGCCATGTTTTCATCTGTTTTGATCTTGAGGAAGATTAGCAACGTTGTTGGTTGCGAGCCATATGGATGTTTGACAATCACCTTATGCGCGTCTTTAAATGGTCGTCGGATTTTCACCCCGATCATGAATCCTCTGTTGTTCCAATCTGGCTTTTTTTTTAGGGTTTGCCGATTCATTGTTTCAATGAGAAATACCTTCATTGGATGGCCACAATGATAGGGGTTCCACTAAAAATTGATGTTCCAACGTTAAATCTTTCTCGGGCCTCGATTGCTAGAGTGTGTATTGAAGTTGATTTGTTGAAGGAGCTGCCGACTCGCTTGAGACTGGGTACGGAAGAGCATGCGTATTTCCAATATGTGCTATATGAGAATATGCCTTCGTACTGTCGTCACTGTCGGAAGGTAGGTCATACGGAGAATGATTGTCGCCATAAGCAGCACAAGCCTTCTACCACTGTTGTAGCTACGGATTCAAAAATTTCTCCCGTTCAGGTTTGGAAGGCTAAAGATGTGCCAACTGCTTCTGGCCTGTCTGTGCAAGATAAGGATAACTCTCCTATCGCTCCCTCTGCTCCTACAACTGCTTCTGTTCTTGAGTCAGCGATGTCCGATGAACCTTTGAGTAAGACGCAGCCTCCTGAGCAGAACGTTGTTGTTGCTACCGACTCACCTTCGTCTTGCCTTCCCTTATCCTCTCAATTTGTGATATTGTCTGAGCTTGATGAGGCCACTGGCCATTCTATTCAACCTATACCATCTGTTCCCCAATCTAGTGAAATTCTTGAAATAGTTGACGATGAAGTGGTTAATCCAGCTACCGAATATATAAAACCTTCTGCTTTAACTGCCCTTGATTTTGTGCTTTCTGAAATACGCCATGCTGCTACAGATGTAATTATCGTTCAGACTAATGGTCCTACTAATACAACAATCGTTCCGATGGGTATATATGGGGACCCTGCCAATGTGGCTTCAATTAATACGGATTTAGCTGCACCAATTCAGACCTTTTCCACTGCCGTTGAGATTCCTCAGGTCAATTCTGAGGGTCCTGTACCAACTAAAGTTTAGGATGATTTCTGGCTTGGTACAAATTCTGGTCAACAGAATGTGGAGATTTCCAGAATGGTACAGTCTGAAGGAGAAACAACACTACCGAAACGGGGTCGTCCCACGGGTTCGAAAAATAAGAAAGTTACTTTTGATGATGAATCTCTTCGCCGATCGGCGAGAGCTCCTAAGGCTACTTCTTTTGCTCATCACTCATGATTAGTAGCCTAATTTGGAATATACGTGGGGTGGGTAACACGACCTCCCAACGTCGTCTTAAATCTCTGACTGATATGCACAAATTGTCTGCGATTTTTGTGATTGAGCCAATGGTGCAACTTGTTCTTTTGGATGGACTACTGAGGAAATTACACTTTACATCTGGCTTTGTTTCAGACACTAATAAAATCTGGGCCCTTTTTTCCAATGCTTATTCCGCTACGTTACTTAGTGGTACCGAACAAGTTATACACTTGCAATTAACCCACGCTAATGTGCCAACAGTTTTTTATATCTCTGTAGTCTATGCGACGTCGACAAGGCGAAACCGTCTTGAATTGTGGTCTGAGTTATGTGCTTTCCGAGCTGCTCATGCTAATGTCTCGTGGTTATTGGGGGGCGATTTTAACGTCATCCGAAGTCTTGATGAATATAGCGGTCTTGGATCTCCTGAGCTTGCCTCTATGGATGACTTTAACTCCTTCATAGCTTCTTGCAGCCTGTTGGAACTCGCCATGCAGGGTGCTGAATTCACTTGGGTAGGCACTAGATCCAATGATCGTGTTATGAAGAAGTTGGATCGGACATTGGTAACTACAGAGTGGGCCGATCTGTTTTCGATTTCTTCAATTCAGAACTTAAATTGAACGGGGTCAGATCATAGCCCGATGTTGTGCCAATTTGACACGGAGCAAGTTTCACGCCCACGCCTCTTTTGTTTCCAGCGGATGTGGCTACGTCGCGATGATTTCCTCACTTTGGTAAAATTGAATTGGGCTCAGCCAATAGCCTGTCATGGTATGTTACGGTTTTCCCTAAAGCTTCATCGCCTCAAATCCTGTTTGCGGCTCTGGAACAAGGAGAAGTTTGGGGATGTCTTCCTTAATCTGAAAACGGCGGAGTCAGCTATGATGCAGCTGGAACGAGAGTTTGAAGAATCTAGGACCAATGATGTTCTAATGACGCTGAACAAATCCAAAGCTGAACTGTTACTACGGCTTAAAGAACATGAGGATTTTATGCTTCAAAAGTTGAGATTAAAATGGCTTAAGGAGGGTGATGCTAACACTGCATATTTTCATGCCTCTTTGGCAGAGAAACGAATGCGATTGGGGATACACAAGATTAGAGATGGTAATAGGCAATGGTTGACAGACCCAACACACATTGAACTTGAAGCGGTCAGATATTTTCAATCCCTCTTATTAAAGGAGGTAGTTGAGGATGAGGAGGAAGCAACATCTAGGTTGCTAAGCTACATACCGAGGCTTGTTGAGGATGAGGACAATGTTTTCTTATTACAACCGGTAACAATGGAGGAGGTTAAGCAAGCAGTCATGAGTTTATCGTCCACTAGTGCACCCGGAGTTGATGGATACTGTGGAGCTTTTTATCATAATTGTTGGGACATCATCTGTCATGATCTCTTTGATGCATGTACTGAATTTATGTCAGGGATTCCAATTCCTCGTGCAGTAAGTAGTACGTTGATTACTCTTTTGCCGAAAAAGCTAAGTGTAAATTTCTTTTCTGACTTTCGACCAATAAGTCTCTGTACCTTCCTGAATAAAGTCTTCACGAAGATACTTACGGAACGGTTGAAAACTGTTTTACCCAAGTTGATCTCCCCGGAGCAGTCGACCTTTTTATCTGGGCGGGACATTGTGGACAACATACTGATGGCTCAGGACTTATGTCAATTTCTTAACCACCCTGCTCGAGGTGGTAATATACTTCTTAAACTGGATATGATGAAGGCCTTTGACCGTGTTTCTTGGTCATTTCTTTCCCGTATACTGGCGGAATTTGATTTCAATGGTGGGATTATCAGGTTGATTATTGGGACCCTTCAATCCAGCTGGTTCTCAATTTTGGTGAATGGTAGTCTAGTGGGTTTCTTCCAGTCATCCCGAGGCATTAAACAAGGAGACCCTTTGTCACCTTACTTGTTTATCTTAGTTTCGGAGGCTTTGACTTGCTCTATGCAATCATTTGTGATGCAAGGCAGGATATTGCCCTATGGTGTGCCTACTAGCTCGGAAGTCGTCTCTCATCTCTGCTTTGCTGACGATTTAATTATTTTTATCCGGAGCGATAAACGGTCACTAGCTCAGCTTAACCTCTTGCTTGCCGACTATGAAGCAGCCACGGTTCAAAAGGTTAATAAGCAAAAGAGTTGTTTTATATTGCCATAAGGCGTGTCTAACAATCATCGACGAGATGTTCTGCAGCTCCTGCAAATGGGCCAAGGCTATTTCCCCTTGCAATATCTAGGTTGCAGACTATTCCGGGGCAGAAAGACAGAGCGTATGTTCACTCATTTAGTTGAGGCAATTGAGACACGGGTTTGTAGTTGGAAGAATAAGTGGCTATTCCCTGCAGCTCGGATGATTTTGATCAAACATGTCTTATCCTCCATCCCACAACACATCTTCACTGCTATAGAACCTCCTAAATCCATCTTACATAAAATAGAGAAGGTTTTCCAACAATTTTTATGGGGAAGCTATTTTGCAGATAATAAACGACATTGGCGTTCATGGGATTGTCTTTCATTCCCGGTGGATGAGAATTGGGATTTCGAAAATTGGAGGATATTGTTGCAGCCTATTCGATTAAGTTATGGTGGAAGGTCAAAAACCAAGTAGGTCTTTGGGCTAAATTTGTCACCACATTATCACCGACTGCAAGACGTAGAACGCATTGGCGGAGAATTGCCAAGGTAGATCAGATTGCTCAGGAACATGAATATGTTTCTATCCATACTGGATTGGTGTCCTTCTGGACAGATAATTGGTCAGGTCTTGGAGCTTTTTCTTCGTTGGATCAAGTACAACAATTTCCTATGCTCATTGTCCGGGATTTCTTTTCCCAGCGAGAAGAGTTGTTGGGCTACATTATACCTCTCTTGCAACCTGATCACGCCATATTTATAAATACTCATTCACAGCAGTTTTCTTCTGGGCCTGATCGGCAAATTTGGAAACCAACTGTTATCGAAAAATTCAGCCTTTTCCTCGGCTTATGAATTGGTACGGTCCCGTAACCCTGTCAATGTCTCTCTTCGTCGGGCTTGGAATAAGTTTCTGCCAAAGAAGATCTCTATTTTTGTATGGCGTCTTTATAATTCCCTTCTTCCTTTCCCGGAAACATTGAACAAGTTGGGTTTCTTTTTAAATCCATCGAGATGTAGTATTTGTTCCTTGGCAGCCGATAGTGTGCAACATATTTTTTATGAGTGTCCCTCGGCTAGAATAGTATGGAGACATTTTGCAGCCCTGTTAGATCTTCATTTATCTTTCCCCCCTGAACTATGGCTTTTTATATGGGAGTGGTCTACTCTTGGAAAGGGGGCAACTGCAAGAACTGTGATCATTTCGGTCATACCTTACTTCATCCTTTGGGACCTGTGGAAAATGCGTAACCTGCGCGTATATGAGGGTAAGTCCACAACGGTCTCAGCCTTGATTTTTTTGATTATGCAACATGTTTCCTCTATGGTGCGAGTTCATAAATTACTTCCAAAGGATAGACAGGAAATGGTTAATTTATCCATTTCTTTTAACTGTCATTTTCAACTGCCTCGCAAGCCGGTGATTATGACTTTATGTTGGAGGCCCCCAGATGATTGTAACGTTGTTCTTAACACTGATGGCTCATCGCTTGGATGTCCCGGACCTTCAGGTTGGGGATTCGTGGTACGATATGCCACTGATTCTTTCTTGTTTGCTGAGTGTCGATACTGTAAATCAAATGTTAGCTTCGCCATGGAAATAGAAGCCATAGTTTGTGGCCTTCGTTTTTGTGTTACTTGTGGGTTCCGAAAAATAAAGGTTCAAGCAGACAATATGGGCATTGTGCAACTATTAAACCATAATTCAGAATTTTGGCCTTGGAGGTATGAAGCAGCGCTTGAAGATATTCGAAATATGCTCTCTGTCTCGACGTCGTCCATTATCCATGTTTATCGAGAGGTTAATAGCTTTGCGGATTTTTTAGCAAAGTTAGCTTCGGGTGGTAATTCGACACAATTCGCTACGGCAATTGTTCTACCTCTTCATCTCCGGACAATCTTGCGAATGGAACAGAACTTTGTTCCATACATACGATATAAACCATGAGTCTTACGTCTTTTATTCACATGCCTTTTGTATTGCAAAAAAAAAAAGAACAGTTAACTGTCAATATTAATTTATAAATAAATTATCTTTTAATAAATAAATAAATTATTTTATTTTATTTTCATTATGTATACCGAAATTAATTAATTATATTTTATTTTAATTATATTATAATTAATTAATCAATTAATTATGTTATAATTAATCAACTAATTAGTAATATTATAATGTTATTAAATTATATAAGTGTCGGTAATAAGAAAAACAAAATGATCACAAAGTCCATTTAACGATCAATAATTAATTAGTTAATAAATTGTATTTTAATAAATAAATAAATTTATTATATTTTATTATCATTATTTATACCGAAATTAATTAATTAATTATTTATTTTATATGTGTTAAATATATTATAATTAATTAATCAATTAATTATATTATAATTAATCAACTAATTAATAATATTTTAATGTTATTAAATTATATAGGTACTGTAACAAGAAAAACAAAACAAAAACACGGTTATGCTTAACACGTTACAACCATGCATGGGAGTCACGCCTTTGGCATAATAGTCACAAAGCGTGACTACTTAGCTAAATATTACAATATAATAATTAATAATTAACAATTAATAATGCAAGTGATCATTAACATATATACTAAATATTAATATTTACTACTTAATTAATTAATTATATTTTAATACATCAATTAATTTATTATATTCTAATTACTATTATGTATATCAAAATTAATTAATTAACTATAATTTAAGTATTTTAAATTATATAATGAAAAAGTCACTTTATACATCAATTATAGAATGAAAATAGTCACTCTATAATTACTATTAATTATATTTTAATTTGTTAATTAATTATATATAAATTATATTTGATTAACAATTACAAAACATATATGCGCTAATTAGCTAATTGCTTTGTTTTTCATAATTAACTTTCTTACTTTATGCAAATTTGCTCTCTTCAAAACTTCAAATAAATCTAGTCAATTTAATTGAGGAATTCATAATTATAATTCACAGAAGAAATAACGGAGAAAAAAAATGGACGGTAGGATTATTTGGATTGCGAGATTGAGAGAAGAAATATTAGCGAATAAAAAAAGATTGTCGGATCATTTGGATGGCGGGAAAGAATTTCATTTTCGTCCATCCTATTCGTCCTTAGTATTATATACTTAAAGAGATGTGGGCTATTATATATGGTGAATAAAGATATGATATGCTAACGAATGTAGATTTTCTTTTAAAGAAATATCAAATATTACAAAATGTCTCAATAATTATGTTTTTCAAATTTTTAATATATACTTTTTGATTAATGTCCATCTATTTTAATCTAATTACTTATGGGGCCACTACAATTTAGTTTGAGATTTTCTTACTCATTTAAAAGCTTAAAAATTTGAATTTTTTGGCAGATATGACCGCTATGAGATATGTGCATGCAAGGCCATACTAGCCAAAGCCGAACACTTAATTTTCATCAATAACTGTTAAATTTTCAGGCAGATATGACCATTGCGTATATGCGCATGCAAGGCCATATTAGTCGAATAACGGTTATTATCATGACCTAAGCTTTTACGTAACTTTAAAAATCTTTCCTATTTTATCGTAGAGCATTCCACACACAGACAAGTCCACCCACACACCCCACCATTGTGACAAAAAAACGAAGAAGAATGAGCAGTGAAGCAGGCAAAGTGGTGTGCGTCACCGGAGCTTCCGGTTACATTGCTTCCTAGCTTGTTAATCTTCTCCTCCACAGCGGCTACGCCATCAAGGCCTCCATTCGTTTGGGATTGCCGTCCTCACTGTCTCCTACAGTATAATACTATTATTTGATGGATGAATCTTAGATATTGGGTTTATGTGTATTGTTTAGAGAGTAATGATTTTGGTATAAGTTGAATGTTTGCTACACAACAAGGATCGACAGTCAGGGAAACCAATTATCTATTCTCTTTGACGAAACCAATTACTTATTATCTTTGACGAAACCTGTTAAGTCAAACCAGACTTCACGTATTAAATAATTTTGATAATAAACAAAGAGAAATATACGTAAGAAAAACAGACACGTAAAATGTATTTAAGAAAAGCGATTTATACAAAAGCGATTTAAAGAAAAGCAGGCGGAAGAAAAGATTTATACAAAAGGCATTTAAAGAAAAAAGATTTGAAGGAAAAGGCATTTATACAAAAGGCATTTAAAGAAAAAGCAGACTAAGGAAGCGGGCGATACAAAAGGCATTTAAAGAAAAAAGACGGAAGGAAAGGCATTTATACAAAAGGCATTTAAAGAAAAAGCAGACTAAGAAAAGCGGACGATACAAAAAGCATTTTAAGCTTTACGAAGACAAAAGCGAGCGATACGAAAATAAGACGGAAGAAAGAAACATCGCTTAAGACGGTTATGGAGCTAAACTGAATAACCGCTTTAAAGATTCAAGAAGCGATAGTCAAGAACAGTTGAAGTTCACTATAAATAAGAGTCGAGATTGAAGAAGAAATAACTTTTGGAAAAAGTGAATGAAACTCGTGTATTCAATATCTGCCTATATCGAGAAAAATTGCAAACTATTTTCGAGTGTATATTGTGAAGAGCAACTCTTTGTAAAAGCTCTTTATCGCTTTTTCATTTTGAAAAGTGCTACTGAGATAACTCAAGAGGCTAAGAGTAAAAGAATACTTCTGTTAAGAGACCAAGAGGCTCGGTCTAAAGAATACTTGTAATCGGTTTGAGATAGTGAAAATCTCGTAAGAATATCTCGAGGATCGGACGTAGCCCACGGTTTGGGGTGAACCAGATAAAATTGCGTGTTTCTCTCCTAACTCTTACTTTTCTTAAATCGTAGTTTTCATTATTAACAAAGTTTTCAAACTAGTTAAGAATTGATTTACGATAAGTTTTCGAAAGAACAAGCAATTGTTATCAAGGGATTAAAGAAAAGTTTATCACAATTCAACCCCCTTCTTGTGTATCTTGGTCATATTATTACTCAATATATTAACGTGTGATTTACTTCAATTGGTATCGAGCAAGGTGTTCAAGAATCACTCTAATAAAGTGTGAACTAAAGAAAATGGTGGAATCACACACGATATTGCAGTATGAGCCTCACCACCGGACCTCCAAAGATTCAATGGTGAAGACTACCACTATTGGAAGGATCGGATGAGATTGTTTATCGAGTCTACTCACATTGACCTTTGGGACATCATCGAGAATGGACCTTACACACGAAGATGATGATAAAATCCAATTCCACGAGAAAGATGGACGGAAAGCGAAGCAAGATTTCAACTAAACTCCAAAGCGAAATTTTCTCGAGTTGTGCATTGAAAGCGAAGCGAGTATGACAAAGTGCATGGATGCGATATCGCCAAAGAAATGTGGGATACATTATCAATTGCACATGAAGGAACAAATCAAGTGAAGGAGTCCAAGATAAGTATTTTGGTGCATCAAGACGAGTTATTCAAGATGAAAGAAGAAGAGACCATTGATCAAATGTTTGGAAGATTCCAAACAATTGTTAATGGGCTAAAAGCTCTGGAAGAACGTACAACAGTCAAGACCATGTTCGAAAGATTTTGAGGAGTCGCCCAAAAGATGGAGATCCAAAGTAATCGCTATACAAGAAGCCAAAGACCTAAGCGATCAAGCTTGATGAATTGCTTGGATCGTTGAAGATACACGGTAGAGCTTGATGCGGAAGATAAGCCCAAAAGAAGAAGTCCATAGCGCCAAAGCAAGTCAAAAGAATCACAAAATCCGTAAGAAGAAAACAAAAGGAATACATCAAAGGCGTTAAAGATTGAAGAAGCAAAGGATGATGATTCCAGAAGTCGAATCAATCAAGTGATGAAGACGATGAGCTATCTTTCATTTCAAGAAAGATAAGAAGAATGTGGAAAAGAAGTCCAAAGGAAATTCAACATTTAGAAGGAACAATGGTAAAGACGATGAAAAGTCGATAAAGCATCCATTACCGTTATGAATGCAAGAAGCGGGACATTACAAGTCCGAGTGTCCAATGTTGAAAAGACAACCCGAAGGAGTAGAGATAACAAGAAAAGCATGATGGCAACGTGGGAAGATCTGGATTCATCGAATCGATACAAGTTCACAAGTCGAACATGCTAACATATGTCCGTAGTCAAGAAGAAAGTGATGAGGAGGTAACTTCCACTATAATGATATACAAGATGCATATTCGAATTGTTAGAGGATTCTCATGCTATTCGAAACAAGACAAGTCGTTGAAGAAGAAATATGTAGAAAACCTCAAACATACTCATGAGATAGAGAGTGAGAATATAAGTTTGAGAAAGCAAGTCGAGGAATTGAATAACAACAAAGTTGTAGATAGATCTCAAGAGATTAATCAATTGAAAGCGAGAATTAATAATCTCTCAATTGATCTAGCTAAATTTGAGATAGTACAAAAAGATGAATGATATGATAGGAGAATCTGTATATCCGAGGGATAAAACTGGATTAGGGTTTACTAAAAATAAGCCTCGGCATTACGTAGTAAAATCGGTTGCTCAAAAAATAAGAAAAGATATCAATCGATTTTCGAAAGGTCATCAACATTATCATTCTACACATCATTATCATTCATTAAATCGATTAACCCTAAAGGACCCAAGAGAATCTGGGTACCTAAAATAAAATAATATCTCCCACGAAATCCTTCGTTGGAAGAACCAGAAGCACCATTGGTATATGGACGGTGGATGCTCGCGTCACATGACGGAAACAAGTCTATGTTCCTAGATCTTGAGACAAGAAAGGAGGATCAAGAACTTTTGGAGACAACCAACAAGGAAAGATAATCGGGTTTGGTAAGATTGGTAAGAATTCTCATGCATGCATTAATAACGTCTACTAGTCGATGGTTTAAAGCATAACTTGATAAGTATTAGTCAATTATGTGATTCGGTTTTGAAGTTTCTTTTAATCAAAATTTTGTGAAGTCGAAACAAAGATGGTTCCATCTTCTTTTCAGCCAAAAGACGAAACAATCTTTATAAAATTGATTTAGACGCTTTTCGGTCTCAAAATATTTCATGTTTTTATCTATCAAGATGAAAGATCGATCCGCATAAAAACTAGGTCATGTCAGTTTTAAACATATTTCAAAACTTTTGAAACATGATTTGGTAAAAGGTTTGCCACAAATTCGTTTTGACAAAGATTTCTTTTGTGAAAGTTGTCGAAAGGAAACAAGTTAAAACCTCTTCTCTTCAAAACATTTCATAACTTCTTCTAGACCACTTGAGTTGTTACATATGGACTTATTTGGTCCAACAAGAACAATAAGTCTTGGTGGAAAGAAGTATGGACTTGTGATTGTTGATGATTTTACAAGGTTTTGTTGGATACTTTTTCTATCACATAAAGATGAGTCTTTCAAGTGTTTTAGAAACCTTTCCATGAGATTACAAAATGAAAGAGGAATGTCTATAGCAAGCATAAGGAGTGATCATGGAGGAGAATTTGAAAATGAGAAGTTCGAGTATTCTGCGAAGAAAAGGAATTTTCATAACTTTCGCCCCAAGGACTCCACAGCAGAATGGAGTTGTTGAGAGGAAGAATAGGACAATTCAAGAGATGGCAAGAACAATGTTTGCGAGATGAATCTTCCTAAATACTTCAAGCGAAGTCATCAATACAAAGATGCTACATTCGAATAGAGAGGTCTGCGACCAATGTCAAGAAAACTCCCTATGAGTTGTGGAATGAAAGGAGACCAAACATTTCTTATTTCCATCCTTTTGGCTGCAAGTGCACTTTTTCAACACAAAGGAAGCTCTGGACAAATTTGATGCGAAGACACTTTCAGAATTTTCTAGTCTATTCTCTCACTTCAAAGGCATTTAGAGTCTTCAACCTCACCTCAAAGACTGTTGAAGAAACTATTCACGTTAAGTTCGATGATAGCTCTCAACCCAATAAGGAAGAGGAATCAAGATGATGTCATTATAGTGCCTTGACGCAGTTGTAAGGAAGTATCTTCATCAGAACACTTCATGATGAAAAGACAGATATCTCTAAGAATTTTGAGTTAAAGAAAGATTGGAGATACAAAGCTCTCATCCTAAAGAGTCAATTATCGGAGAAACCTCGGAAGGTGTAAGAACAAGGTCCAAGTTCGTAAGAGAAGCCAACGTGGCATTTATATCTCAAGTAGAACCTAAAAGATTGATGAAGCTCTAAAAGATGAAGCATGGATATTAGCTATGCAAGAGGAGTTGAATCAATTCAAGAGGAATAAAGTCGGTCCTTAGTTCCTAAACCCGAAAAGAAATCCATTATTGGTACTAGATGGATATTCAAGAATAAGCTAGACTAATCAGAAAAGTAAGTCGAATAAGGCAAGATTAGTAGCACAAGGCTATAATCAGCAGGAAGGAATAGACTATAATGAGACATATGCTCCAAAGAGCAAGACTTGAAGCAATAAGGATACCGCTTGCATATCTTGTTTGCCATGACATAAAGCTTTTTCAGATGGATGTAAAAGTGCATTTCGAATGACTTTATAGATGAAGAAGTCTATGTCAAGCAACCTCCTGGATTTGAGGATATAAAGTATCCAGATCATGTCTATGAGACTTCATAAAGCCTTATATGGATGAAACAGCTCTAGAGCATGGTATGATCGTCTAGAAAATGGATTTACTAGAGGTAAAGTTGACAAAACTCTTTTAGGAAGAACTTGTATAATGATTTTATTATTGTGCAAATCTATGTTGATGATATTATTTTGGTGCCACCTCAAAAAGTTATGCATAAGCTTTGAAAATATGATGAAAATGAATTTGAGATGAGCATGATGGGTGAGTTAAAATTCTTTCTTGGATTGCAAGTAAAGCAAACTAAGGATAAGATTTTTATCCATCAACAAAAATATGTCAAAGAATTGTTGTCTAAATTTGATATGTGCAGGTGTTAAAAGTATGTCTACACCGATGCATCCTTCAAACTTGTTGTCGAAAGACGAAAGTGGTAAGAAGGTGGATCAAACCCTATTTAGAGGGATGATTGGTTCTTTGCTTTATCTTACAGCAAGTAGACTGACATTCTATTCTGTATGCTTGGTGCAAGGTTTCAGCCGATCCTAGAGAATCTCATTACATAGTCGTAAAACGAATTTTGAGATATCTCGCAGTACTACCGATCTTTGCTTAATGTATGAGAAAGGTAAAGATTTCAGTTGAATGGATATTGCGATGCGGACTATGCCGGTGATAGGATTGAAAGGAAGAGCACGAGTGGTGGTTGTCACTACCTTGGACCAAACTCGTGTCATGGTCAAGCAAGAGACAAAGCTCGATTGCATTATCAACCGCAGGTTTAATATATGTCTTCCGCAAGTTGTTGTTCACAATTATCGTGGATCAAGTATCAATGGAGGACTACTCAATACAAGAGGAAGAGATTCCAATATACTGCGACAACACCAAAGTGCCATCACTTGTCAAAGAATCCAATTCAACATTCAAGGGTGAAGCACATTGAAGTTAGACATCATTTCTTGAGAGATTACGCTCGTAAGAAAGTTGTCACCTACAATTCGTGGAAACGAAATTTCAATGGGCGATATCTTCACAAAACCACTAAGTGAAGATCGCTTAAAGAAATCGAGACGAACCTCAATATGGTGATGTTAACGGACCAATCATCTGGTTTTTCGTAAAGAAGAAACAGATAGACGGAGGAGTTAACGGACCAATCATCTGGTTTTTCGCAAAGAAGAAAGACAATGAAACGGTGGAGTTAAACGGCGTTGACGGTTTCAGATTTAAAACTTCTTTCACAAAGAAAAATTTTAGAGGGAAAAAAGGCTGTCAGATCATCGAGAAGTACAATCGTTCTAGAATTTGCTATAAAATCCCTAAAACCGACGTTTGGGATCTCTAACAAATTCGAAATTGCTAGTTCTCTCAAATCTCTCGAAAATTCTTCAAGCGAGTTCCTATTCACTCAGAATCAACAAGATGAATGTCAAGCCCATTTTGCGAGTTGATCCAGGAGCAAACTGGGGAAGATTGGTAAACTTTGAAGATCTAAGAAGGGAACAAATGGATATAGAGCCGGAGATAATAGCGGCAGGATGGAGAAACTTCTTTCAAATACGAGAGCAAGTTTATCTCAAAGAAGTTTATGAGTTCGAAACATACTAAACTGTGGATAATACAATCGATCGTATGTAGAAACACTCCTCGTTATAGAACCAAGGAGTTACTAGAAAGAGTCACCGAATGTCCGAGTAGTGGAGTTCAACCTACTAACATGGTGAAATGGATGACTAAGCTGAACTTGAACGAAGATGAAGTTACTAAATCAACTTTATGGTCGAACAACCCAATCGAAAGAAGAGCCTCTTGGCTTGTACCAAAGGCAAGGGTTTTGTTTGTCATTTTGTGTGACTGTGTTACCTAGATAGGTTCAAGACATCAAGTCACTACTTTGATGAACAGTGTATCCTTCATCTCCTGAATCACCAACCAATAGATTTACCATTTTGATTTATCAATATATGGTTAAATCAATAAAGGATACAAACACTCTCCGTATGGGATGTTGTTGACAAGGATGTTTAAAGAATCAGAATCGATTGAGTTGGGAGTCGATGGAAGGTATCAGAAGAAGTTATATAGATTCTACATCGATTGCCAAAATGGGTCCGAGATTTTCGGACAAACAAGGACCGAAGAATCAAGAAAGCAACAACCGAGGGGAGCCTAAACCAAGAAATCCTCTATGAAGGAGAGAAGATCACACTCTCAGAGTCAAGTCAAGATCTGCTCAATTTTTGAATCGGTGACTTAAAGCGGAAGTGGAACCTTTGGTGAGTGACATTCATAAGCAAGCAAGAACGCCACCCACAAAGGAAAGCTGTCTGACGTAAAGAAGCCATCCTTCCAGAGATTCAAGCAAACTAAAGCATTATGAACGATGAGATCAAAAGCTACAAAATCATCGTTATCAATCCTTGAAAGTTTGTAAACTCAATCTCAAGGAAATGAAGGAAAAGGAAAGTAGAAGAACCTGAGAAGAAGAAAGTTCAATCCAAGAGGTCACCAAGGTTAAAGAAAATGAGTGCAAGCAAAGAAGAAAATCCAACAACAGAGGCAAAGGCTAAGAAGACAAGGCTAGAAGAAACTGTTGTTGACATTTCTAAAAATCACTGACGTGTCTTTGTTAGTCTTTGTTGATTCTTTGAAGTTAATATGGAAGTCGCCATCGGGCGATTGTGGAAGCTATTAAGGGTAATATTAAGGATTCTCACAAAATTTTAATAATCCAAATTTTGAAGAAATAGTTCCTACTACTTTTCAGTCCACACTTGTCCATAAACAAGTTGCTACACATGTTTTGGGACAGAAGGCTACTTCAAAAGTTGTAAGTGTGATGACTAATGTTCCATCCAAGTATTTAACTTTTCAAAGAGAAAGATGGGAACATAGATTGGTTGTAAGAAAGGAGAAGAAGACCAAGTCACCATCATCGAGATAAACCCAAGAGATTTGTCAAAGCATTCTTCAAATCAGAGAATATGATAATGGCATTTCTCATCCATTGGATAGGGGTTACAAAATTTCTATGATCAACTGAAGAGAGTTGGGAGAGAACCATATCCACCAGAGCCATTTGGAGAGCGTATCACTTCTTATCCTATACTGAGCAGTACAATAATCAAGGTGGTACCTGATCTTCAACCACCAAATTTTGTTGAACTCAATTATGAGAAGCTAAAGCTGAAAGTTCAACCCGAGCCAAGATTGGATGACATGTCCACGATCAGATGAAGAGGCAGTAAAATTGATTGATGAAGCATGTAAGGAGAAAAGGAGTGGTAAGTCCATCTGCGTGTATCAAGATCCGGGACCAAGTCTAACTAAGGCCACAGCAGATGATCCACAGGGAGGCAATATCAGAATGGGTCAAGATTGTTCGCTCGATTGGCAACTCGTAATGTTGTTTTACTATAATACGTAACATTCTCGCAAAATCGACCTCGTGGGAGATCACTTCAATTGCGAAGCTATGCCATGGTTTGGACGACTTTCAACGAATAAGAGATTCCTATGATCTTGATATCAATGAACAAGTCAGATTTGTTCCTCCTCCTCTTCGCAAATCATTGAACCAAATGTCTTTAACAAGGAAGCTTATACAACAACAAGTGGCTATCGTTGAAAAGCAAGTTGTTAAGACAAGACCCTCGATCGCAGATGAATCATCAACTCTAAAGAAGCATGTTCGAAGCTTGATAAAGATATGAAGAAGATTAAGAAGATCTGAAAAGTTGGTGAAGCAGATTGGAAAATAATTTTTGATCAATAACAAATAGAGGGAGAAGGAGAAGGAAGAGAGAAGGAGAAGGAAGAAATCAATTTGGAAGGATGAAGATAATTTTTATCTCAATACTTCAGATAATTCACAAGTATATGATACTTTTCATATTTCTCTAAATACAAGTATTTGTTATTATCAAAAGGGGAGAATGTTAAGTCAAACCGGACTTCACGATTAAATAATTTTGATAATAAACAAAGAGAAATATACTAAGAAAATGCAGACACGTAAAATGCATTTAAGAAAAGCGAGGCGATACAAAAGCGTATTTAAAGAAAAAGCAGGCGGAAGAAAAGCAAACGATACAAAAGGCATTTAAAGAAAAAGCGGAAGGAAAAGCGGGCGATACAAAAGGCATTTAAAGAAAAAAACGGAAGGAAAAGCATTTATACAAAAGGCATTTAAAGAAAAGCGATTTAAGAAAAGGAGGCGATACAAAAGGCATTTAAAGAAAAAGCAGGCGGAAGGAAAAGTAGATGATACAAAAGGCATTTAAAGAAAAATGTATTTAAAGGAAAAAGGCGATAGAAAAGTATTTAAAGAAAAATAGACTAAGAAAAGCGGGCGATACAAAAAGCGCAGCGGAAGCTTTATGAAGACAAAAGCGAGACGATACGAAAATAAGACGGAAGAAAGAAACATCGCTTAAGACAGTTACATTTTGAGCTAAACCGAATAACCGCTTTTAAAGATTCAAGAAGCGATAGTCAAGAAACAGTTGAAGTTCGGACTATAAATAAGAGTCGAGATTGAAGAAGAAATAACTTTTGGAAAAAGTGAATGAAACTCGTATTCAATATCATCTATCTCGAGAAAAATTGCAAACTATTTTCGAGTGTATATTGTGAAGAGCAACTCTTTGTAAAAGCTCTTTATCGCTTTTCATTTTGAAAAAGTGCTTCTGATAGCCCCAAGAGGCTAAGAGTAAAAGAATACTTGTTGTTAAGAGACCTAAAGAGGCTCATCTAAAGAATACTTGTAATCGGTTTGAGATAGTGAAAATCTCGGAAGAATATCCGAGGATCGGACGTAGCCTACGGTTTGGGGTGAACCAGATAAAATTGCGTGTTTCTCTCTAACTCTTACTTTTCTTAAATCGTAGTTTTCATTATTAACAAAGTTTTCAAACTAGTTAAGAATTGATTTCGATAAGTTTTCTCAAAGAACAAGCAATTGTTATTGAAGGATTAAAGAAAAGTTTATCACAATTCAACCCCCCTTCTTGTGTATCTTGGTCATATTATTACTCAATATATTAACGTGTGATTTACTTCAAAACCCATTTTTCCAATATTGTTATTTGTATGGAGATGTAATCTTCCCATAAAAGATCTTGCCATTGAATTGCAATTTTATCGCTCGAGGATTTTGGAAAGAATTGTGCCTTCTTGAAAATTTCAAAGAGATTGCTTCACTACTTGAATATAATTCTACTGGCATTTCACATTGTTTTGGCTTGTTCTTTCCGTATGAAAACTATTATTTCTCTTACATTTATGACACAAATAGCCTAGAACGAGTGTAATATTTTTATAGGCACCAAGATAATGTTAAAATACTATGCTAACATTTATGCTTTTATATTTTTATGCAGATGATCCCAAAAAAACAGAACACTTGCGAGCACTTGATGGAGCTCCAGAGAGGCTTCAATTGTTCAAAGTAAACCTTGGAAGAAGGATCTTTTGACTATATCGTTGATTTGAAAGTGTGTGATGGTGTTTTCATATCGCATCTCATTTTATCATGACGTCAAGGACCAAAGTTAATGTTCACACTCAATCTCTTATGGCGACAATTAAACAGGCGTTGAATCATTTATGGACCTCTCGCTACATATCCAACATACTGAAAATGTTATCGGTAGCCCATCTTTTGTTCGTGTTAACCTATAACGTGAAACGGTGAGTAATTTTCTACCCTATTGTAACTTTCCAATATGGTTTACCGAGAGGCGATATTCAAATGGAAAAGGACTAACTCCAAGTAGAGTCATTATCTTGAGCTCTCTTTAAAGAATTTAACAATCTATGTTCCGTTATCATTATTTTATCTTCCATTCTTAGCTTGCTTACAATGGAAAGTCTCGAACTCAGATATAGTAGACGAACTTGTTTTCTCAACCAAACTTCTTGACAAAATCTAAGGTGTGTAGGCAGGCATACTTATACCTTTATAAATTCAACTAGTTTAAGTGCTTTATCTATATCCTCAGTTGTCAGTTTGGAGCAGCTTTGAAGCATTTTAATGTCACCCCAACCAATATCACTAAGCTTAATTATGTAGCTTTGCTGGAACATCTTGTTGTGCCAATACTTTTGATATGTAATGCATATTTAATCTATTAAACAATTCTTTTGAGAAAATTTCATTCAATATAAAAGATAAGTTGCAAAATAGGGGGAGGATCCATCCCATGTGAGAGAAATCTTACTAAAATACTGGTTTTAGAAAAATACAAAAACGACAATGTATCCAGCCCAACATTTAATTACATTTCGTAGACAATTCGGTTAAAATTAACTTACCCTTTTTGAATCTTCGCTTCATTTCTCAATTAGGGATGGTGAAGTTGACTCTGGGGCTAGGCGATCGATGGCTCCGCTACTCCAACTCGTATCTTCGTACAAGAAGCTCAACACAGGTATCAAACTCAACAACCAAATTCTATAATTGTTTAGGGCATGGCTAATTTGAGTTCATCTCATCAGGATTTGATTTTTTTAAAGTACTTTGGAGGCTAGCTAGAGAGGGAGATCGGAGAGGAGATCTCATCCACAAAAAAGGTACCCAGTTCAAAGATTTTAAAAGCTTCACCTCCTTTAATTAAAAATTAATTCATTGATGACAAGGATTTATAGCATGGATCTTCAAGCAATGCTCAACCTAGAAAGGGAGAAGATCTTATTAATTCTAGGTGAGTCCAGATCTGAACAAACCTTATTTGTTCTTTAGAGACTGTGAAAGAATAATCTGTTTGTATAAAACGTGAGAACTGTTGTGAAGAACTATTTTTGGATTTCATTTCTGCATGTGTGAACTAAGTAACAAGAATTTAGGAGAGATCAGATAGGGCTAGGGCTATATTCTCCATACAAAGGTCATTCTCCTACTATAGTGTAGGTTTAACTGATTGATGATCAGTTGCTCCTTATGCTAGCAGTAGTGAGTTCTATAGGAGGTATTAGTGAAGTAGATTTGTCCTTAAACCTTCTACTATTCCTCTCATTCCAGATTACTTGAAAACATGTAGCCACCGAGAGTAATATTATAACCCTATCATATTTAAAAATATGCAAATTAGGCAATTCCTGTAGGATATTTGTGAGTCTGTCATAGATAAAACCAGGGGCACATAGAGTAGAAAATTTAGCCCAAACTTCTGTAGAGAAGGCATACTCAAAGAAGAGGTGATCTCTAATTTCATCCTCTAGATTGCATAAGATACATAGCTTAGAGGAAGTTAGGAATTTCAGCCTACCCAAGGTACTAAGTCTATCCCACATTACTAGCCATAGTAGAAAACTAACATTAGGTCTAAGGGCCTTATTCCAAATCAATGAATCCCATCCTACTTGATTTGCAGACCCCTCCCTCATCTTTCTGACTTCCTTAGCAGTAATATCAGAAATAGGAAAGCCCTTCCATAAGTAGATATCTATGTCCCCATGGATTCTAAATTGAAGAAATAGCAAAAGTCTAGTCTCATTTGAAGAAAAGGACCAATTCTCATTCCTAACTATTTCGTGGAGCTTAGTATCCTTAACAAACTAATTTAATAGGGATCTTGCCATCTGATTTTATATTAAAGGTCTATTCCCTGTCCAGTTGTCATGCCATAAGGAAATTCTTTCCCTTGCCTCTATCTGGCAAGTAATGTGCTAATACATCTCCTCCCTCATTCTAAGAAGTTGGTTAAAAAACCAGGTGTAGCTATCTTTGGTTTTTAGAGCCTAAACACTCCCTACTTTTAATAAATAAAAGTGAATCCATTTAGTCCATATAGATTGTTTTTTACTTAGGATTCTCCAAATCATCTTGGACGTAAGAAATATGTTTTTATTGAAGATTGACTCCAGTCCTAATCCTCATTCCTCTCTCGATTGATAGATTTTCTTCCAACTAACTTTGACTAATCCTTTCTCTCAATTCCCTTTTCTTATAGAAATTGTAATGCGCTCCACAAAATTGAAAGAACAAACCAAGAAAGTTGGTAGGAACAAAATCGCATCACAATCTGATTCAATTGATAAGTGAAGTTTACTTTCTAAGTTGAAAAGGACAAGAGGGTCTTCTCCTCTCAATATGGTCGATAGCTCATAGAAAGCAATATGATCAAAGTTGTGTTCCAAAACCCTAAAACATAAGTATTTATACCTAGGCTTAATGCTAAATGACTTGGGCTTAAAATACATAGAAGCCCAAAATATAATTATAACTTAAATCAAGTCCAAAATAGAATAATAAAAACATGTCTAAGCCTGGCCTAATGCACTTCTAATCTTATCATAGACACGCCTCTCCTCTTGGGCCTCAGTGATGATATTCAGCCTAATGGTCTTCAAGTCCTAAGTGAGTTCAATCCAAGGATTTGAAATAAATAAATTAATTTAGGCTGTGATTAAGATAGCTCTCCTCCAATAGACTTAGTGCACTTCATTCTCTCCACAAATTGGCTCACATGTGCATAGAGAGCCTCATTAAGTCTCTCAGTCCTATCTTTGGATATAGGTCCAACAGGAATGACAAACTCCCCCCATCACACATGCCATCTCCATGGTGATCCTTGCTCCTACTCACATCAGTCCCTCTCTCTTTAAGAAGATTCGTCCTTAAATCTAAATCCATATCAAAAGGAGAAAGATCAGTAATATTAAAAGTTGTAGAAATAGAATACTGACCTAGCAGGTCAATCTTGTATGCATTGTCATTTATCTTCTCCAACACCTGGAAAGGACCATCACCCCTAAGATCTAGTTTAGATTTCCACTAGGTAGGAAACATCTCCTTCCTCAGATGCACCCAAACCCAATCACCAGGTTTAAAAGTCACCAACTTTCGCCCCTTATTGGCTTGCTTAGCATACATTCTGTTTCTATGCTCAATGTGCTGTCTCGCCTTCATATGCAATTCCCTAAGCCATCTGTACTAGACAACTCATGCAAGGGTAAAGGCTCCAAATCCAAGACAGTCAAAGGATTTAAAATCGTAAACAAGCTTAAAAGGTGAATAACCTGTGGTAGAATGTACACATATATTATATGCAAACTCAATAAATGACAAAATAATCACCCTAAGTTTTCAAATTTTTACCAACTACAGCACACAACAGAGGTTTTATTAATAACTTTAGTCTATCCATCTATGCAGATGACAAGGAGTAGAATAAAGCAAATTAGTAGCCAACTTTCCCTACAGAACATGCCAAAAATGGCTAAAAAATTTAACATCTCGATCCAAAACAATCTCCTAGGAATACCATGCAATCTAACAATATCCCTAAAGAATAAATCAGTAACATGCACAGCATCATTAGTCTTATGACATGCAATAAAATACACCATCATACTAAAACAATCAATAAAAACAAAGATGTTATCATGCCCCTTCTTTGTTCTAGGCAGTCCTAAAACAAGATCTATAAAAATATCAACCCAAGGTTCAGTAGGCACAGGTAAAGAGGCATACAATCCATAGGGTTTAACAGTAGATTTTGCCTGTCTACATGCAATTCATTTGACACATACACTCTCAACATCCTTGTGCATAATAAGCCAATATAAATGTTTATGCAAAATATCCAAAGTTTTAATAACCCAAAAATGACCCATCAAACCACCATTATGGGCCCCATGCACAAATAAAGTTTGCAAAGAACAATTAGGCACACATATTTGATTATCACTATACAAATATCCATCATGCCTATAAAATTTCTGGAATGCAACATGCTTATAATTACAATACACATGAGCAAAATCATCATTAGAATGATACATGTCCTTAAGCTGCTCAAATCCTAATAATTTAGAACTAAAAGTAGAAAATAAGGAATACCTCCTAAATATAGCATTAGCTACCACATTTTCCTTCCCTCACTTGTAATTTAGCACATACAGAATTGTCTTTAGAAACTCCACCCAAGGAGCATGTCTCTTGTTTAGCTTGTCGTGTCCCTTCAAGTGCTTTAGGGACTCATGATCTATCCAAATGACAAACTCTCTGGGTTGAAGGTAATGTTGCCACACCTTCAATGCTCTCACCACAGCATAAAGCTCCTTGTCATAGGTTGGATAGTTGAGTTATGCACCACTCAGCTTCTGACTAAAATATGCCGGTTTATTTCTTGCAAAAGCATAACACCTATACCAATCCCAAAGCATCACATTCAACTTCAAAAGCCTTATCAAAATTAGGCAAACACAAAATAAGAGTAGAACATAATTTTTTTTCAACAATGCAAATACATGCTATTGTTCGTTACCCTATACAAACCCTTTCTCCTTCTTAACTATTTTAGTCAAAGGAGTAGCAATGGTAGAGAAATCTTTCACAAACCTCCTATAAAAACTAGCAAGCCCATGAAAACTCCTTACCTCACTCACACTCTTAGGCGTCAACAATTCCTAGATAGCCTTCACCTTCTCCTCATCCACCTTAACTCCCCTATAACTGACCACAAACCCCAAGAGTACAAGCTTATCAATGCAAAAAGTATACTTCTTAAGGTTTGCATACAGTTTCTCCCGTCTCAACACATCCAAGATACACTTCACATGCATAACATGCTCATCAAGATTGGTGTTGTATATCAAGATGTCATTAAAGTGAACAACCACAAATTTTCCAAGAAATGCACGTAAGACATGATTCATCAACCTCATAAAAGTGTTAGGTGCATTAGTTAAACCAAATGGCACGAGTAACCACTCATACAATCCATATTTAGTTTTAAAAGTAGTTTTCCATTCATCTCCTGGTTTTATTCTAATTTGGTGGTATCCACTTTTCAAGTTAATTTTAGTAAAGATACATGCACCATGCAACAAGTATATCATCTAACCTAGGGATAGGATGGCAATACGTTACAACAATTTTATTAATAGCTCTGCTGTTGGATCCCGCTTGGTTCTGAAATCCAACTCTTGCTCTCATGCCACATCTGTTGGACCTCGCTTGTTTCTAGACGTTTTCTCTGATACCATAATGATCCGAAGCCCAGCAACCGGAGTCATAAACCTTATGCTTATTACTCGGGAAGGTTATTGCCATCATTCCATAAGGTTGGTATGAGCACGCCAGTCAAATCACCTGAAAAACAACTTGACTTATTCAACAAAACTGTAGCTCTAAACCTCTAGTTTGCATTGAAGTAAAAATCAACTCAATTGGAGTTTTACAACTCAAGATATGTTTAAAAAGCTAAAGCGTGTTCATACCCCAATCATGCTCTCCCAATCAACCTATCACTTACTCTAATACAACTACCTCAAAACAACTCCAAAAGACATAAATTTTCATGTGAATATAGTAAAAGATGCTAGGAATCCATTGCTTTAAGAATCACTTCATTTGGATGTCGGATGAGGAAGTTATATCCGAAAGAATCGAACACGTTTATACCATCAATCAATTTGTACCTATCTTGGCGCAATTGCCGTAACACCCAATACAAATGTTGGATTGACTTCATTTTTAGACCATTTGAAAGAAGACTTCGAGATCTACAACTTTTGTGAAGATCTTAAAGCAAGATTCTACCTCTAAAATGATAAAAAATAGGACAGAAGATGACAATACAAACTAAGATGATGCTAACGTCATACTAAGACGCAAAACTAAGACGAAGCGTCTTAGGTACCAAAACTAAGACGAAAGAAGACTAAGACGATGCTGATGTCATACTAAGATGATGCTGACGTCATACTAAGTCGCAAAACTAAGACGAAACATCTTAGGTACCAAAACTAAGATGAAAGAAGACTAAGACGATGATGATGTCATACTAAGACGATGCTGACATTATACTAAGACAATGATGACATCATACTAAGACACAAAACTAAGATGAAGCATCTTAGGTACCAAAACTAAGACAAAAGAAGACTAAGATGATACTGACGTCATACTAAGACGATGCTGACGTCATACTAAGACGTAAAACTAAGAGGAAGCATCTTAGGCACGAAAACTAAGATGAAAGAAGACTAAGAAGATGCTGGCGTCATACTAAGATGATGCTGACGTCATACTAAGACGCAAAATTAAAACAAAGCATTTTAGGTACCAAAACTAAGACGGAAGAAGACTAAGATGATGCTGATGTCATACTAAGATGCAAAACTAAGACGAAGCGTCTTAGGTACCAAAACTAAGATGAAAGAAGACTAAGACGATGTTGACATCATACTAAGATGCAAACTCCATAACTGCCATATACACACATCCTATGTAACATCACAACTTGTAATGTTCATATCTCTCAACTTCGATATCCAAAATTTACAAACATTATATCGTTGGAAAGCTAGAAGAACTATCTACAACTTCCAAGAAGACCATTTTGCCTAAATCACCTCACATCAACCCATAAATACCCCAGAAGTAAGTACACGAATTTTCCCCCTTATGTAACCTTGAGAATTATGGGCGAAACCTGTAATATCCCGTTCCCTTGTGAAGGGTTGGAACCCTAAAATGTGATATGAGTGAGCTCAAAGAGCATAATGTGTCAAGAAAAATGAGTATGAGATCAGAGGCTTTGAAGAGGGTTTGTGTGAGTCATGTCCGTTTAACGGACATGGAAGTCCGTTTAACGGACAGCCTCGGGTGAATTGGAACAAGTTGGGTGATTCATGTCCGTTTAACGGACATGTAGGTCCATTTAACGGACCTTCTCGGGTGAATTTGGATTGCTTGGCTAGTCTATGTCCGTTTAACGAACATGTGAGTCCGTTTAACGGACATACTTGGGGCCACTTTGGTAAATTGCAATTTTGACCGTTTTACATTTGGTTCATGTGGGCTTAAGTGAAATTAAGATACAAAGGCATCATATGGGGGTACTCATGGATGAATTGGATTATTGCACACATTAAAATCATTGATCATGCACTCAATTGACATTTTCCGGGTATAATTGGTAATACATGGGATTGTTTTGAGAATCTCGAGTTGTGGTTATCGAAAATTATTTTGGATAGTGAACTTATTGATTTGGCATTTTTGGAAAATTTTAGGAAATTTCTCAAGAATTTTTCGGGAAAAAAATTTGGACTAGGAAAAATGTCGAGAGGCAGACTAACTGATAATTGGTAGTAGAATTTATTGTCTATGGTAGTGAATTATGGACATATGGTTATAGGAGGTCTTGACAAGTTGTATTTATTGGAAATTGGGCTTGGAAATGAGTAATTGAGAAGGATTTATGAGAGCTTGACAAGTGGCACACTTATGGCCATGCATTTAATTATCTTAACCCTTAAGTTACATTGAATCTAACCCTCTCATGCTCTTATTCACGACACACCCTCTTCTAAAGCAACTTGGAGTTTGTTTTGGGTGATTTTGATTCTTCTTCGTGGCTCTCTCTTCTTCTTGCTTATGTGTGGTGTTTTCCTTCAATTTGGGCATAGCTTCCATCTCTTCTTTGTTTTTTCATCTTGTTCTTCTTGCTCTCCATATAAACCTATCTCTATCACTTTGGATGATGATGAATGTTGGAGATGGTGAAAGCTAGGTCTTGGTGATTTCTTTGGAGAACTTGAAGATTAAGTGGTTAAATCAAGTAAGTTTTAGCTTTAAATGTTATGGTTATGTATGGTTATGGAAAAAATTGAAGTTAGTATGATGAGACCTTGATGATTTCGTTTTGCTTGTGTATAGGAGTCAATAGATGTTGTTCATGTGTGGGATGATTGTGTATGTTGAGCCTAATTCATGTAAATGTATAGAGAAAGTTGGAAAAATTGATTGATATGTTAATGGAGGAATTGGATGAGTACATAGGTGTATATGCCCCATTTTCTCGGTTGTAATTAAGTGTAGGTCATGAAATGTTTATGAGTGATAGCTTGAGTTGAAGTGAGTAGTGAATGATGGGGGAAGAGAGGAATTAGGCATAAGTGGTACTTGATGAGTTAAATGATAGGAAAGAATAAGTGTAAAATCTGGAAATTTGAAATGGTTTGAGCTTTAGAGTGTGCTCTAATTGGATAGTCATAATTGATTGCATAATTGTCTAAATGAGTTGAAATTTAGCTTAAATGAAACTAGAGATAATTGGCTACAAATTTTATGAAGCTATTGATTGTGAATGTGGTCTTGGAGAGTCCCATATGTTGGTATGAAGTTAGGAACTTAAGTGTTGAAATTGTTGAGAATAAATGTATATGATTGTGTTTCATGTCAAGTGTTTATGATCAATAATGGGATATCATTTGGCTATGGATGATGTAAAGTTGAAAGGGAGTTAGAATATGGGTAATTGATAAGCATTTCACTAGAAATGATGGGCTAAGCATGAGGAATTAAATGTTGTTAGTGAAGAGTTCAAAATCTGAATTTTTGTTAAAACTCAATTGAATATACTTTAGTGCAAGAGGCATAACTCTTTGTATAGAACTCAGAATGATATGATCTAGGTATGGTTTTAAACAAGACTTCAAGAGCTACAACTTCTATTTCAGGAAAAATTTAGAAATTTTGATTTTTTGAGGGTCGAATTTTCAAAGTGGTATAAGTGACCCGTAGCAGTCCATTAAACGGACATGCAAGTCCGTTTAACGGACATTCACTAGATTAATGGTACTAATTAAGCCTCAAATGAGTGTTTAAGTGAACCTAGAATGATCCTTGGTCTATGGGACTCATGTATAAAAGGTTTGAAGTGAAATCGAAGGTTAAAACTTAGTGAATGAATGGGTGGAATCAAAAGTGTCAAATGCATGTGTAAATGGGAATGGAAATGTTTACATGCTAGTGATATTGTTCAAGGAAGTTAAGTAAATGGTACTAAGTGATTTATTATGATAGGGAATTGGATATGAGGAGATCATATAAGGTTAGAAATGAAATGACAGGAAATTGAGTTATGTTATCAAATGAGCAAGTGTTTTTGAGATGTAAGAGTATGGTTTTGCTAGACTCTTAAAGAGTCAAATTTAAATGGATAATTGAAAATGATCACATAAAAAGGGAGTGTAAGTCTGAGTCCAATTCAAGTAGACAAATTGAATTATGATTTGAGAATGGATATTCAGTTTAAGTGTAAAGCATATACCCCCGAAATTGTCATTGAGCATGCATTATACTTTACTCATATACACATGTGAAAATGGGATGGTTATGATTGTACTTTTATTAATGTGTGTGCAAATTGTGTTTTGCATATGATTGATACAGGACAAAACGTCCTCAGCCAGACGTTTCCAGATCATGAAAGCAAATGCTAATATAGAGCGTACTGTGAGTAGACCTAGATGGTCTTATTTATTGGTTTATTGCTTTTGTTATAAATTGTATGAATATGGGTTCCGGACAGGAGGTCCGATGATTGTATACTGGGAATTGTGATATTGAAGTGCTCATTGAATGTGAATTGGATGAACTAAGTGTGCGTGATGTGAATTCTAAATTTGTTTTGAATGCAAATTTGCATATGACTGCACGTGTGATTTCTTGACTATATGTTGCATACCGGACTATGGTCCGATGATTCAGTGATTATGATTG
The DNA here is from genome assembly GCA_029891385.1 of Erythroxylum novogranatense. Taxonomy (NCBI): domain Eukaryota; kingdom Viridiplantae; phylum Streptophyta; class Magnoliopsida; order Malpighiales; family Erythroxylaceae; genus Erythroxylum; species Erythroxylum novogranatense. Next base: position 48,441,087 of record CM057224.1, read on the forward strand.
AATAAGTGCATATAAATGTGAACAATGCATTTCATTTCATGAATGCACAAAATATAACTCGTTGTGACCAGAGGAGCCAATGATCAGAGCTTAAAGCTCAATGAATGAAAATGAGCTTCGAGCTCAAAAGTGATTCAGAGCCTCAAGCTCAATGTTCAATGAGCCGTATATGGGGCAGTTTACAATGAGCCCTATATGGGATAGTTTACAATGAGCCCTATATGGGACAGTTTACAATGAGCCCCACGTGGGATAATTATCAATGAGCCCGATATCCAATGGATACGGGACAGTTTAGGCACTCGATCACAACGAAGAAATAAATGGAAATTGGGCCTCACGTATATATGCATGATATGATTGATTTAATTGAATTGAATGGGAATATGAAATGGTATTAAATGGGATTGGTTTACTTGAATCGAATGGAATTGACTTGATTGTATTGAATGGGATTGGTTTACTTGAATCAAATGAAATTGACTTGGTTGTATTGAATGGGATTGGTTTACTTGAATTGAATGGAATTGAATGGGATTGGTTTACTTGGATTGAATAGAATTGACTTCATTGTTTTCAATGGGATTGACTTAATTAAATTACATGGGAACGTTAATTGGCGTTGAATGTGAACATGAAATTGAATTGGTTGTGAATATAAAGTGTGTTAGTGAGTGTGAAATGCGATTATGGGAAGGTATTTATGTATTGTGTGACTGGGTGAACCATCAATGATGGTCACTCACTGAGTTCGCAAAACTCACCCAAATTTTGCATCTATTTTTCAGGTTTTAGAAGATTACCTCGTTATGCAACGAGAGTAGGCTTTCTGCAAAATTAGAGGTTGGGATCAGTTTGTGTCTGCATTACGATTTTTGTATAAAGTGTATTCTGCGATTTTTATGCAATGTATAATTGAACATTTCAGTTGTAATAAGTGCTAAAATATGGGAAGCTGAATAAATGGGATTGATTAAATATGAATATTCTTGTATATATCAATATGTATCAATTGTAAAGGTTTGTGAGTGTTTTGTGCATTGAAATGAGCCCCAATGGCTTAAAGTGAAATGGGTTGCAACTGAAATGCATTAGAAATGGAATTGGGCCCCTATTCGATTAGTGACACTGTATTGATCGTAATGCGTTGAAAACAATGTTTTATCAACTTGTGAATTAATTTGGCCCAAATTGAAAATGGACTTCTGCATTTGTTAATGCTTTTGTTTTTTTGTTTTTAAAAATGGTACCAATTATTGACTGATTGAGTGTCCTAGCATGCCACCCTCGCGGGTCACGAGCTCGGATATCACCGTCGATATCAGGTTCGGGTCTTGCGGGATTGGCTCAATGGTAAGAGGCGTGCACTTAAAGTGCAACTAAACCTTAAGGTCTTGGGTTCGAGTGGTGACTCATCCAAGTGTCAAAGAGGACAATACCTAGAGTGATGGCGGTAGAGGTCGGGCTCTACATAAAAAAGGTGCCTTTTTAATGTAGAGCCCGGCCTCTACCGCCATCACTCCAAGTATTGTCCTCTTTGGCCAAGGGTGAGTCCACGACTCGAACCCAAGACCATGAGGGAGCTCCATGTCACTAGCGGGCAAGCAGGACAAGCCTATACTTGAGTCAACGTGCACATGACGGTTCTCAAGGGACTACCACAAACCCACATAACGCATAGATTTTCATAATCTTGTAAGCTTGGCACCCAAAAAGACACATTCTCTTGAAAACTTTCTTTTCATATGCTTGTTATATCTTAAAAACCATTTCCAAAAGTATGGTTTAATAATCATGCATCATTTCAAAGAATCATTTTAAAAACAACTTTCCATAAATTATCACACAAATCATGTATATGCATGTAAGACAATCTTGCAGCATTTAACAATGTTAAATGCTCATGAACCTCTCAAATTGTTATTGCATGGCTCTCAAAGTGAAAGTGATATTTACATCTCCCCCTTGGTTGTTATCATTACTACCTCTCTGTGACATTGTAGATAAAATGATATACTTACAAAACAAGGTTAGTAATAAACAATCTCACACACTCCCTCATGTGTTTCACTCAAATGATGTCACTCCCCTCGTGTTTAAGTCACCACAATGACTCCCTCAAATAAACTCACACACTTGCCTTTTACCACTTAATCCCCTCTGAAATTCGATTCACCGCTCTAAATCAGTTCTCAACTAATCAAAAGAATCAAATGGGTGTGTACATTTTAAACCAACTAGCAAGTAGTATGACGAAACAACAAAAAATAAAAAAAAATTAGATTTTTTTCAGACTTTTTCAAAAAAAATTTTAACTTTTTCTTGAAACCTTTTTCCGAACTTTTGTTGGAAATTTTTTTCAAACTTTTTTTCGAACTTTGTTCAATTTTTTTTTAATATAGACCAAAAGTTTCACAAAAGAACCAAGAAGAATAATTGAAAACCCTAATTAAGAAAATAGAAAAAAGAGAAAGATTGAATGTTTGAAGCTCTCGGTTGTATATCTGGTACAATCTTGATCAATGTTTTATTTGTGATTGGGTAAATAGTATATCGATCCTTGGACATCTTCATTGGATATGGTTCTAACTTTTCATCTCGCATAATACCATATAGTCTTCTTTCCTCATGATTTGGAAGATGTATTGATCGATTATTGATCAGTATTGGTTCGACTTATACCTTGACTAACCTTTTCAAAGGTTCTCTTATGATAATTGAGCTTCTACTTCTAGTAGGCACTGATTCTTCAATCACCTTCATTCTCAAATCCTTTTTTCTGAGTTTGAGAAGTATTATGATGCATTTATTTGTGTTGAACTGACTTTTTCTTTTGTTGAACTTCAATTGAAGTAATCTTTTTCTTACTGGTCTTCAGCTTCTTACTTCCTTCTACCAGTCTAGAAGGAGGTTGTTGTTGAGTTTTCTTCATCAAGAGTCAATCCTTTCCCTCTCTTCTGTTCTTGTTGACGCAAGGTTAATAATCTTGGAGAACTTCTTAACTGTTTGGATTTCTCGGAATAAAGTGTCTCCCCTTTTCTTTTCAACGACACTTGTTTTACAAACTGTTTCACCTGGCTTTCTTCTCTTTGTGACATCATCATAGCTTTAATTGATACCTCTGACAATTTATTCTTCTTCTCTTCTATAGACATTTTTCTTATGGATTGAGGTTTTGTCTACCTTGCAGGTGTAACATTTTCATTCAAGCTGTGTCTGACAATACGCTCCCCCTCAGTTCTTGCTTTTGCCATAGAAACTGTATCCTCCTTTTCTTGAGACTTCAAACCTATTCCACAGATAGTTGACGCATTAATGATGCTTTTTATATTTATCTTCATTCTATTTCCTCTATCAAGAAGAATTCCAGTATCTCTAAAGATTCTTGTTAGTGGCATACCATACGGTAAGGCATTAGAATCTCTCTTCGACTTCATCATGTACCTTAAAATTAGGTGTGGAAGATTTATAAGTTGATGATTGAGTAGGTGAAACAAGCATTGTTCATCTATCATCGTCACAACGTTCTTCAAGCCTTTTCTTGGTAGAACACAACGAAAAAGTAGCGCATGTAGAACCCTAGCCTTCGAAACAAGTGTTGACGCCTTTTTGTCCTTTGGGTCACTACTTTCATAGAGTTGTCGATTGATATGTGCTTTCTCTACACTTCCTTGAGTCATCCGTCTTGTGTTAAGAGATGACTTTTCTCTAACACATGGACATTTACTAACTTTCTCGATTAACTCCATTGTCACAATAACTGACAATCTATCCACTGTTGATACTAAGGTATCCTCTACTACTTTTGCATTCTTCCAAAACTCATATACTTCATTCAGATAGATTGTTTCACGAACCTGAAAGAAAATTTTCCATCCCACTGCATAAATTTTTGGTTCAATATCCATCTGGTTCTTCTTCAAAGAGTCGAAATCAACATGCCTTCCATAAATCATAGATTGCTCCATTTGTGATCTATAGATAATAAAAACTAAACACACAAATGTATCTTTCTCAAAGTAATGATTTTAGTATCTGAAGATGAGAATGTGAACAAAAAGAACTTGATTTCAAGAACAGAGTAATGAAAGGTTTTGTTGAGAGTTTTGCAAAAGTTGATTTCAGAGTATTTCAAGAATATTCTAGAGTAGGCGATATTCTAAAACCTTTGAGATGATTTCCCTCTAATACCTTCTCTTAAAAAGATTACCGTCTGTAACTTACTGTTACTATTTTCTCGAATACTTGCGAATTTTTATCTTCCTTACTAAGAAAATCAGCTGGGTCATAACGTGTCAGATGATTGGTAACTCAACACTACCATATTCAATTTTCGTCTGATTTCTTTAAATCTTTCTTCATTTAAAGGTTTAGTGAAGATATTTGCCCATTGATGATTTGTCTAAACAAATTGTAGACTAACGATTCTCCTTTGCACATAGTCTCGTAGGAAATGATGTCTAATTTCGATATGCTTTACCCTCGAGTGTTGTATTGGATTCTTCGATAAGTTGACAGCACTTGTGTTGTCACAGAAAATTGGTATTTGTTCTTCTTGTATTGAATAATCTTTTAACTGATACTTGATCCACAACATCTGTAAGCAACAACTTGCTGTTGACATATATTTAGCTTCTGCAGTAGATAGAGCAATTGAACTTTGCCCCTTAATTGAACAAGAAACTAGATTATGGCCAAGAAAGTGACAACCTCCACTTGTACTCTTCCTATCAATCCTGTCTCTAGCATAATTGACATCACAATAGTCAATTAACCTGAAATCTTTTCCTTTCTCATACATTAAGCAAAGACCAGTAGAACCTGATAGATATCTCAAAATTCTTTTAACAACAATATAGTGAGATTCTCTAGGATATGCTTGAAATCTAGCACACAAACAGACACTAAACAGAATATCAGGTCTGCTTGTTGTAAGGTAAAGTAAAGAACCAATAATTCCTATAAAAAGAGTGTATTCAACCTTCTTACCTGTTTCATCCTTAGATAAAAGGTTTGAAGGACGCATAGGAGTTGACATAGGTTTCACTTTTTCCATTCCATATTTAACCAACAGTTCTTTGATATATTTCTGTTGATGAATAAAAATCTTTTCTTCGGTTTGCTTAATTTGTAAACCAAGAAAGAATTTTAATTCACCCATCATGCTCATTTCAAATTCACTTTCCATCAGATTTTCAAAACTGGAACATAACTTTTTAGATGTTGCATCAAAGATAATATCATCAACATATATTTGTACTATGATGAAATCATTCTTAATACATTTTCTAAATAAAGTCTTATCTACATGCCCTCTACTAAAACCATTTTCAATCAAAAAGGAACTTAGACGATCATACCAAGCTCAAAGGGCTTGTTTCAAACCATACAAAGCTTTATGAAGTCTATAGACATAATCTGGTTTCTTAGAATCTTCAAAATCAGGAGGTTTCTTTACATAAACCTCTTCATCTATAAAACTATTCAAAAAGGCACTTTTCATATCCATTTGAAACAGTTTTATGTCATGACAAACAGCATATGCAAGTAAAATCCTAATAGCTTCTAATATAGTTACAGGAGCATAAGTTTCATTATAGTCTATTCCTTCTTATTGATTATAGCCTTGAGCTACTAATCTAGCTTTGTTATGACTTACTTTACCTAGCTCGTATAGTTTATTTTTAAAAACCCATCTGGTTCCTACGATAGACTTTTTGGAGTGCCTGGGAACTAAAGACCAAACTTTATTCCTTGTAAATTGGTTCAGCTCCTCTTGTATGGATAAAATCCAACCTTCATCCTGAAGAGTTTCATCAATTTTCTTAGGCTCTATTTCAAAAATAAAAGCTACATTTGCTTCTCTTCTGAATTTAGACCTAGTTCTCACGCCTACTAAAGTTTCTCCTATAATCAGATTTTCTGGGTGAGAAGATTTATATCTCCAATCCTTTTTTAGACTAAGGTTTTCATAAATATCTTCTACTTTATCTAGAAGAGCATCTAATTGTGACACATCTACATTATCAACCAAGGGTACTGATAGGAGTTCATCATCAGTATCATTACTTCTATCTGGTTGAGAAACATCATCAAATTTGACATGAATAGATTCTTCTATAGCTTTAAAATCAAGATTATAAACCCTATAAGCTTTAGAAGATAATGAATATCTTAGAAAAATTCCTGAATAGACCTTAGAGTCAAATTTATCCAAAGCTTCTTTGGTATTCAATATAGTACACTTGCAACCAAATGGATGGAAGTAAGAGATATTAGGCTTCCTTCCTTTCTATAACTCATATGGAGTTTTATTCAACCATGGTCGCAAAAGTATTTTATTTTGAATATAACAAGCTGTATTTACAGCTTCTGCCCAGAAATACTTAGGAAGATTCATTTCACAGAGCATAGTTCTTGCCATTTCCTGAATCGTCCTATTCTTTCTTTCTACAACTCCATTCTGTTGTGGAGTTTTAGGAGTAGAGAAATTTTGGAAAATTCCATTCTCTTCATAAAATATTCAGAATTTTTTATTTTCAAATTCACCACCATGATCACTTCTAATTCTAGCAACAGAAGTTCCTTTTTCATTTTGTAACTTTTTGGAAAGAACTTTTAAACAATTAAAAGATTCATCCTTATGTGACAAAAATAATATCCAACAAAATCTTGTGAAGTCATCAACAATTATAAGACCATACTTCTTTCTTCCAAGACTTAATGTCCTAGTTGGACCAAATAAATTTATATGTAACAACTCTAGAGGTATAGATGAAGTTACAATAATTTTATAAGAAAAAGATGTTTTAACCTGTTTTCCTTTATGACAACTCTCACAAAAGAAATCCTTGTTAAAACTTATTTTTGATAAATCTCTTACCAAATCATGTTTGATCAACTTGGAAATATGTTTAAAACTAACATGACCTAGCTTTTTATACCAAAGTAGTTTTTCTTCATCTGTTGATATAAAACAAGAAATATTTTGACTTTGTAAATCTACTAAATTAATCTTATAAAAATTGTTTCGTCTTTTGGAAGAAAAGAATACGAAACCATCCTTGTTTTTGACTACATAAGATTTTTGATTGAAGGATACTTCAAAGCCAAAATCACATAATTAACTTACATTAATCAAATTATGTTTCAAACCTTCAACTCGCAGAACATTATCAATAGATGCAAAGGAATCTTTTTCGATTTTGTTAATTTCTACTATTTTGCCCTGCTGGTTATCTCCAAAAGTTATTGATCCTCCCTTCTTATTTTGAAGATCTAGGAATATAGACCTTCTTCTAGTCATGTGTCGCGAGCATCTACTGTCCAGATACCATTGGTGCTGGTTGCTTTTTCTAAGGAAGGAGATCTGCAGTAGAGATTATGTTCTTTTTAGGTACCCAGATTTTCTTGGTTCCTTTGAGGTTAGTCTTATAATTATTCATAGAATGATAATAAGAAGACTGGTGATATTTCTTTCTATAAGGAACAAAATTCTTTTTGTAATGAGTATTGCTATTAGTAAACCCTAAACCACTCTTATAATTAGGGTGTCTATATCTTCCAATCATGTCATTCATTTTTTTTGTACTTTCAGTAAAGGTTGATAAGATTGCTGAGAGAGAATTAATCCTTTGTTTCAACTAACTAATTTTCTCAAATCTATCTATAGTTATTTTTTTCTTCATATCATCTACTTGTTTCTTAAGACAAATGTTTTCTTTTTCTAATACTTCCGTGTTCTTCAAGTTTTTGACAAACTTTCTTTTTAAGGATTTATACTGCTTTATTATAACATGTGAATGTTCTAACAATTCTAAATATGCATCTTGGAGTTCATTAAAGTTAGAAGTTACCTCCTCGTCACCTTCTTTTTCAGCTACCAAACATATATTTGCTTGTACTGATTCTTCTAAATCAAAATCAGATTCAGACGAAACCAAATCTTTCGAAGTTGCCATCATACTCTTTTTATTTTCTTTATTTTTTTCAGTTTTCTTCTAAGTAGCGATCATTTAGACTTATAATGTCCTGGTTTGTTGCACTCGTAGCAAATGATAGAGGTCTTCTCGTTCTTGACTTCGTCTTTGCTATTTTTCTTAAAAGAAAAATCTTTATTTCCTTTTGCTTTCTTTTTCCACATTCTTATGGTCTTTCTTGAAATGAAAGATAATTCATCATCATCTTCACTTGAATCTTGACCAGATTCACTGGTATCATCATTCTTGACTTCTTCGATCTTTCATGCTTTTGACGATGAACTTCTGTTTCTTTGAGTCTTGTGATTTTTCTAAACAGCCTTTAATGCTATAGATTTGTCTCTTCTAGGTTTATCTTATGCATCAAGCTCTACTTCACATCTTCAAAGAACCAAGCAATTCGTCTAACTTTAATTTGCTCAAGTCCTTGGCTTCTTGTACTGCAATGACTTTGGGTCTCCATCTTTTAGGCAAACTTCTAAGAATCTTCCTGACATGATCTTGATTATCGTAGATTCTTCCAAGAGCTTTAAGTCCATTAACGATAGTTTGAAATCGTCCAAACATCTGATCAATAGACTCATCTTCTTTTTCTTAAATAGCTCATACTAATGTACAAGAATACTGATCTTGGACTCTTTCACCTGGTTTGTGCCTTCATGTGCGATGGATAAAGTGTCCCACATCTCCTTCGCAGTTTCACTTTCATGAACTTTATCATATTCACTTCTGCTTAAAGCACAACTCAAAAAGAACTTGTCCTTTGAATTTAGTCGAAATCTAGCTTTGTGATCGACTGATCATCTGGTATAAGGAATGGTATTTCCTTCATCATCTATTACTACGAATGGTCTATTCTCGATGATATCCCAAAGATCAATGTGTGTGGATTCTATAAAGAGCCGCATCTTGTCCTTCCAATAATGATAATCCTCACCATTGAATGTAGGAGGTCTTGTGACGGAGGCACCTTCAGCAAAAAAAACATGTGATTCAGCCATGGATCTTTTTCCTCACTTTGTAAAGGTGGTTCTTGGAAACCGAGCTCTAATACCAATTGAAGTAAATCACTTGTTAATATAGAATTCATGTACAATATACGAAATACCAAGAAGTGGGGTTGAATTGTGTAATCTTTTTGTAGATACAAAAACTTTGATATTTCTTGAAAAGAACATTTTCAACTATTAAATGAATAGCAAAAATGTTATACAAAAATAGCTACGTATTTAAATCGCAAATAACTTCTATATACTTGTCTAAGAATAAGAAAATTTTAACTGAAAGGTTAGAAGATAGAAGCTGTGATTTTATATTGATTCACCCCAAACCTTGGGCTACGCCCAATCCTCAGAGTTCGTATGAGATTTTACTATACTTCTTCAAATTTACAAGTATTCTTTCTTCCCCTCCAGAGCCTCTTCAGGTCTCTTACACAGAGTATTCTTTCTGCTATCTTAGCCTCTCCAGACTCTTTAAGATGACTTTTATTAAATGACAAATTATGACAAAGGAAGCATTCCTGACAGATTAATATTAAATAAACATATTAAAATTTTCACCATTGTAAGTTTTCTTTTAACCGAAAATCCCAATTAATTGTTGCTATTGATATTTTATAAAGTATAAAATTTTCCATTATGTTAAACTTAATAATTGTTGTTTTATTAGTCTAAAAACAAGTAAGTATAAATACATATTCTTATAGCAGACAAAAAGATTTCATGAGATATGCATTTCATTGTATCATAAAAAGATTTCATGATATATAATAAAAATAAGTTGTGCACGCTGCAAAATATAATTCTTATTTTAAAATCGATGTGATACAGAAAAGTGAGTTCATTTCAAATGAGGTGGTATAATAGATACTAGACTACCGATTGAGGCTCACATAATTGACTTATAAATGATCTCATTATAGGGGCTCCTATAAATTTTTAAGAAAGGTAAAAAGAACTCGTTAGAAAACAACAAGAATAATGTAACGATGATTTTTGTTAAAAAAATACTTAGGGTATGTTTGGGAGTTTAGGATGGAATGGAAGGGAATGACAATTAATGGAATGGAATGGAATGGAGTGGAATGGAATGGAATGAAATGGGCCACTCTATTGTTTGGAAGTTTAAATAAAATAAGAAGGTTTGGAAGGCAAACCATGCCATTCCATCCCTAACCCCCTAATTTGGGAGGTCACAAAATATTGGATTTTGGATGGCAAATGATGGCTTTCAAAGCCATCAATTGCCGTTCCATCTTGTTTTAAAATAGACTCCCAAATAATGGCCTTAGTCATTTGGGTCATTCCATTCCATTCCCTTCCGTCCCTCTACCCACATCCAAACATACCCTTAGTATTTTTCATAAATATTTTTAAAATTAGATAAAATAAACATAAAATAAAAAATTACATATATAAATAAGAAAAATACGTATCAATATTACCTTCCGTTGATAAGAAAAAAAAAAGATGGTGGGTCAATTACAAATACTTTGTAAAATCTGGATGGATAATAGTTAGTAACAATTTTCAATGCTGATAAAATATGAAGGTTAGAGTAGACTTGAAAAACCTGGAAAGATAAAAAAAATTCTGAGATTGTTTCATAAAGACTATCTTTAAAAAAAAATAGTTATTACACTTTTGTAGGTTATCACAGGAGTCTAAAAAAGCAACATACTTACGTAAAAAAGAATAACAAATTGTTCACAGTTTTTATGCATGGCTGATACAGCAACTTTTAAAGTAAACGCAACAACGCTTGTGAACCTACAAAAATCAAACCAAAAGATAATCCAGAGGAATTATCTAATAAGAAAGATAAAATTTGAAAAAATATGTAAAAAAATATACATGCTCACTTACAGTTTCCGTGAATGAAACTTCCTGTAATTTTTTTAAGGAGAAACATCTTTAGCCAAGAATAGGAAACTAAAGCTTCTTAACAAGTTTAGAAGTAATAAATGTCAAAATGAAATTTAGAAAAGGACATATGTAAGTAATATTATTAACAAATTCCATCGGGTTTGAAAAAAAAGACATAATAGATAGAATTTAAAAATTACCAAAACAAGTTTAGAACTTTCGTCGTGACCTACTAAATAAGCAAGCCCTTTTGTTATTTCAGCGGGAAGTTCATTGGCTGCTAATTTTTCTAAATTTTAAAAAAAAACCCACCATTAACTATTGAATTTATTAACTACTGACTTAAAGTAGAAGAATGAAAAGAAGTTGTATAAAAATTATAATGAAAATATTGATAATTATGCTTTCTCTCCAAGAAAGGTAAGCCTTCAATTTTTTGCAACTAATTTAACATTGTTGTCGTTGGCTCGTAAGAACTGTTCAATACAATTCTTATTGCAAAATTTTTTCTGTTATCAAGTAGAAAATAATGTTAGGTAAAGCAAATATTTTGTACAATATTCATATAACGTCGTTTCTTCCTAGTTAAAAATATAAAATAGTAGAGAAAGAGAAGTATTTGACCTGGTTTTGTGATAGAGGAGTTTCCTTAGTCAGATACCAAATAACAACTTTAATTTTCTGAACCTGAGACATAGTTTTTGTGGAACTCATTTTGAAAAAGTAAAAACAAGAGGAAGGTAATGGAATTGGAATACAATTAGAATGGAATGGAATTCTTGTGAACAAAATTTTAAATAAAAGGAATGCTTCTTCAGAAAAATGTAAAGCATATTAAATGTTTATTAAAGTAACATTAATTATTTGCATATTTCATTTGTAACAACCAAATAAATTGCGAATTTAAATAGTCAACCTAAGAATTCAAAATATTATCTAACTGAAATAGCCAACATATCTGTATTTAAATACGCAACGTATCAATTGAAAATATTCACGAATATCTATTGAAAGATTTGCGCATATCTATTGAAAGATTTTCTCATTTGACGGCGAATTTTTTACAAACGAGTAGAATTGACCAATTTCAACGAAAATTTTAAATATGTCATAGGTGTGACATGTTAAGTCACACTTGTGAAAGTGAATTAATATGTTACGGTGCTTTCTACATTTTTTCCTAGCAAATTTGTTCAAATAAGGACTTAACCCATATTTTTATTCAAAAGGGTCAGAGTTTGATTTACCAAACAAATTGTTAACGACAAAAAGAATTTAAGAAGGTTATATGTCAAGGGTGTGACATGTTGAGTCACACGTGTGACACCTTTTCACGGGAGATTTAACACGTCATGCCTGTGGAGGATCTTAAGTTTTGCTGAAATATTTCAATAATACAGATCGTGAAAAGTGATTTTTGTAAATTTTTTAAATAATAGATTTGGGAGAAGGTGCAAACATATTTTTCAGATGTTCAGTGCAAAATGATAATTGAGTAATACCGATTTAATTTTTCTTTATATAAGAATCCATATTTAATTTTAACTATAAAAAATAAATTTCCAAAGAATTAATTAGGTTTTATAAAATAAGTAAATAAACTTCTTTAATTAATTCAATAAACTTTGTGTAATTGTTTTAAATTAAAATTTATTTTAATTAATCATCCTATCAAATTAAGTTAAATTAATGGAATAATTAATAATTTTGTAATTAATGGGCATCATCATCATCATCATCATCATCATCATTATTATTATTATTATTATTATTATTATTATTATTATTATTATTATTCACGATTGTTAATTAAATAGTGCATATGTACTATATTATATTATAATTAACCAAGAAAAATGTACAATATAGGACATAATTTTGTAAGGAATAGAATAAAAGATATTTTAGTAAAAGAATATAATAAGCGCCAAATTTGATGCAAATTAAAATTAATTAATAAATGCTTAAAAGAAATTTTTAGAAAACAACAAAAGAAATTAAGAGAAACACATTTCATCAATAGCTATCAATAAATAAATAAAAAAGATAGCAAACAAGAGCATATATAATTTTTATTTATGTATCGTTAGGATTACAATCGTCTAAGCATTAAGGATTACCAGATAGCGAAAAAAGAAGAAGGAAACGATAGCATCTTCCCACAATTGACTGTATATAGTTCGAAATTCTATTTTTATGGAATACTAGGATAAGGAATATGAAATAGAACACATGAAGAAACATGAGCCTTAAACCACTGTCCACCTACCATCATAAATAACCTAAAGTCATGATACTGATAAAAAAGCATCAAACATACATATCCTCAAAAAGACCTAATCCAAATAATGAATACATATTTTTTATTAAAAAGAATATGAAAAATAACAATCTTTGATTAAATTCCAAAATGTAAGCACCCTTGATCTAACAAGATAAAAAGAGAATAAACTTGTATATTTTGAAACTGTAGACTATTTACAATAGTGATATGAAGTAGGCAAGCAAAAAGATCGAACCTACTAAGAGCAAGTTACAAGATTATGGAAGTAAGTGGTAGACATTGAGATTAGGCGAAAAAAACTACGTTTAACTGATAGTTATTTCATCCATAGCTTAAATTAAACTAGGATACCTTTCCTAATTTTGGGAAAAAATTTCTCAAGACTACACATGAATCACTTTTATTAGTGACTTCATTCAGCTAATATATGTGCCTATTTAATTATAGGTATCAACTACCAAACAAATAACTAATCAAAAGAAGCGTTGTACCGATCCCATATTATACTCCAAGTGTGGGCACTTCATATAATTTCTACCAATCAAACCATCATAAAAGTAGTAATTCAATACTGTAAAATAGTAGTATCAAATTGATCTAATATAAGATAAAAAGAAGAAAGACTAGTTGAAACGTACCTTTGAAGTTAATTACTATGACCAAAATAAAACACATTAAAACAAAGAACAAAAATGTGATTAATAGCAAAAGAACATCGATATGGTCCCTCTCTTGAATTGTAGTTCAATTGTAATAATGATTCTTTTTTGTTCCAGTGACTTCACAGATCTTATTTTCACTAAAATGAAATGATTTTTTTGATCTTGTCTCAAAAGTTGATAACCTTTTGAGGTAAATATTAAACCTAGCAGTGAAAACGATATCTCTCCTTAACCTCTATATCCAATTATTTGAAGAGAAATTATTAGCTAATATATGACAAGGTAAAAACTTAACACATTAAGATGTCTAAAATGTTCTTTGATAAGGTAAAAGAGAAATCAAGTAGTTATTTAGTGTTCCCCAATTTAACTCTTTATGCTTTATTTATAAAGCAATCGATCATAACACATTCTATGGCATATTCCGCCACAATTAATTACATGCCATTATACTATATTTAAGTCCATAATAAACTAACCTCATCTTCGTGATGGGATGACACCCCCATTTCTAGATTTGTGCTCCTCTAAGATTCGTTATCTATATCATCAAAGAATATGGTAGATTAGATTCAAGCATACAAATTTAGGAAAGTTAGATTGAAGTATGAGAAACTCGTTTAGAAAAGTACCCTGATAGGAGCATTTTAGTAACCAATGACCTCGGATAACACCATCGACTCCAATTCTCATCCTAGAAATAACTATACTTTTTTCCAAAATAATGTAGCTAATATATCCTTATGAAGCAAAGTAGAAAGCTACAAACTGGAAAGTGTTCCAAATATAAGATTCTACTGGCACTAAGGCAGAAACTAAAGGTACTCAAATGCATGGCAAAATAAGTATGAAACACAAATGAGCATGAGTCTATTAGGCAGAAACTAAAGGCATTGAAATCCATAGAAGAATAAGGGTGGAAGATAAATTAGCACGAGTTTATCAGGGTCATTTATTCAAAAAAATTTAGGAGCTTGAATAGACCAGCTGCTTCCTTGATTTGTGAGAATTCGAATTCGATGCAAACAGATTGCACTTCAATGAATAAATCCTTAACTACAAAACCACAAAGAATTCATCAAAATGAAGCAAAATATAAATGGTGCAGTTGAATGTAGAAGAAAGAGAACTAAAAGGCAAGTGATTTAGACAAACAACGACGTAAGTTTTGAGGCATGCAACATATTTCTTACTTCTGGGAAAGCAAGGACTTACAAAGTTATGAGAACTATGCTTTCCTCAACATGTTTAATTTGTACATTTTCTACATAGATATTTGACGTATTGTTTCCATCATCAATTATCATGTTTATTTTCCAATATTAATCTAAGGTGAAAGAATATGTTTTCATGTTCTTGATAATCCCCTAATTCACTTTGTGTTTATTATTTGATTTTCTTAAGCGCTAGAGAACATATGTACATATGCATTATATAGATCTGCTAAATGATAAAAGGATCAATAAACCCTAGATCAGTAAAAAACCAAAGTTAATAAAGCAATAAGAAAGGGAGCTTACCATCCATGATTCTATTTAGAATCAGACTCTGCAGGAAAACACAATCAACTTTGAATAGTTTGTTTTGCATGTGCTTGTTCTGGAAAAACAAAGTTGTCAGTTAGCATTCCAAGAATTGAATAATAATAACAATTAAACGAAAAAAATAAAATCGTTAAATTGAGAATTCTCACCTGATGAACCTTCGCTAGTTTAACAGCAGGAAATGGAGGTATAAACCCATCTCTTGTCGATTCTTCTAGAGGTTTAACTACGTGAGAAAGGGTTTGGTGAGTGCATTAAAGGTAGAAATTTCTATAGACGTATGTTAATTAAATTAACCTCTGACGTGATTGAAAGCAAGAAGACTTATTAATTGGTGGGAGCAAAAGAATACAAATGTTACAATTTATATCTAGTCATTCAAAGATTTGAAATTAAGAATTATATTTTGAACAAATAATTAAAAATTATTTAACATGCAGTTGTGACTTAAGAAGCCACAACTATGCAAGTTTATATATACACACACTAAAGAGCTATATATGTCACGAATATTAGTATATAATAACTAATAATAATTAACAATTAATATTAATATGTACTACTTAATCAAATATTGATATTTCATTTAATTAATCAATTAATTAATTACTATTAATTATTATTGAAAAATAATATTAATGATCAATAATTAATTTATAAATAAATCATATTTTAATAAATCAATTAATTTTTATATTTTAATTATCATTAGTGAAATTAAAATTAATTAATTAGCTATTTAATCAATTATATTTTAATTAATTAATAATATTTTATATGTGTTAAATATATTATAATTAATTAACTAATTAATAATATTTTAATTAATTAATTAATGATTTAATAAAAATGTTATAAAATCATATAGGTGTTAAGTCACAACCGTACATTGGAGTTACGCCTGTGACTATTAAGTGGTCACAAGCGTGACTAGTTAGCTATCTATATATATATATATATATATATGCACTGAATATTACTATATAATAATTAACAATTAATAATGCAGTAAAATATATACTAAATATTAATATGTACTACTTAATCAATTAATTATATATTAATACATCAATTAATTAATTATATATTAATTATTATTAATTATAACTGAATAAACTTAATAATTATTTTATAAATAAAGTATATTTTAATAAATCAATTAATTTATTATATTCTAATTACAATTAACTATTTCAAAATTAATTAAATAACTATGATTTAAGTATATTTAAATTATAGAATGAAAATAGTCACTCTATACTTAGTTAAGTAATCAATATATTAATTATAATTTAATTAGTAAATTAATTAAATATCAATTACGCTTAATTAAAAATGATAAAAATATATGGGCTAATTAGTCAATAACACAGGTCATAAGTAATATATATACTAAATATTAATACATACTAATTAATCAATTAATTATATTTTATTTAACACATCAATTAACAATTATAACTTAATAAACTTAACGAAGCGATCAATAATTAATTTATAAACAAATTATAACTTAATTTATTAATTAATTAATTATATTTGAATTATCGGTAGTTAAACTCAATTTAGCTAATTAGTTAATTAATTAATTATATTTTAAATAAACAATTATATTTTTATATCGTTAAATATATTATAATTAATACTAATTAATAATATTTTAATTCAATAATCAATGATTTAATAGAAAAAGTGATAAAATTATATAGGCATAATAGCATTGGAGTCACGAGTGTGACTGTTAAGTCACAAGCGTGGCTACTTAGCTATACATATACTGAATATTACTCCATAATAATTAATAATAGTTAACAGTTAATAATGTAGTAACATATATACTGAATATTAATATGTAATACTTAATCAATTAATTATATTTTAATACATCAATTAACTAATTAATTATTAATTATTATTGATTATAACTGAATAAATTTAATAATTAATTTATAAAAAATATATTTTAATAAATCAGTTAATTTATTATATTCTAATTACTTTTAATTACATCAAAATTAATTAATTAACTATAATTTAAGTATATTTAAATTATAGAAAGAAAATAGTCACCTATACTTAGTTAAGTAATCAATCTATTAATTATAATATAATTAGTTAATTAAATATATTTAAATTACACTTAATTAAAAATGAAAAAAAATATATGGGCTAATTAGTCAATAATGCAAGGTCATGAGTAACATATATACTAATATTAATATGTGCTAAATAATCAATTATTTATATTTTATTTAACACATCAATTAATTAATTATATATTAATTATTATTAATTATAACTGAATAAACTTAACAGCTAATGATAAATAAATAAATTATAATTTAATAAATTAATAAATTTATTATATGATAATTATTAGCGATTAAACCGAAATTAGCTAGTTAGTTAATTAATTAATTATATTTTAAATTAGAAATTTTTATTTGTGTTAAATATGTTATAATTAATTAATGCTAATTAATAATATTTTAATTAATTAATCATGATTTAATAAAGATGTGATAAAATTATAGAGGCGTAATTGCATGAGTGCATAACTATTAAGTTAGAGGCGTGACTACTAATATTACTACATAATAATTAACAATTAATAATGTATGATAATGAATAACATATATACCAAATATTAATATTTACTACTTAATCAACCAATTATTTTTAATACATCAATTAATTAATTTTATATTAATTTATAAATAAAGCATATTTTAATAAATAAATTAAGTTATTATATTTTAATTACATTAATTATATCAAAATAAATAAATTAGCTATAATTTAAGCATATTGAAATTATAGAATGAAAAAATGGTCACTCTATACTTAATTAATGTTAACTAATTAATCTATTAATTATATTTTAATTAGTAAATTAATTATTTTAAAATTATATTTAATTAAAATCACAAAATATATGGCCTAATTAGTTAATAATGCAAGGTCATGAGTAACATGTATAATAAATATTAATACGTACTAATTAATCAATTAATTATGTTTTATTTAATACATTAATTAATTAATTATATATGAATTATTATTAATTATATCGAATAAACAAAAGCAGTTAATTGTCAATATTAATTTATAAATAAATTATCTTTTAATAAATAAATAAATTTATTATACTTTATTTTCATTATGTATACCAAATTAATTAATTATATTATATTTTAATTATTTATTAATTTTTCATACATGTTAAGTATCTTATAATTAATTAATCAATTAATTATGTTATAATTAATCAACTAATTAGTAATATTTTAATGTTATTAAATTATATAAGTGTTGGTAACAAGAAAACAAAATGATCACAACCATCTATTAACGATCAATAATTAATTAGTTAATAAATTATATTTTAATAAATAAATAAATTTATTATATTTTTATTATTTGTTCAGCCTGATTCTAGCGAGGCTGCATGTTGCCGTTTAGATCCATGAACTCGACTGTCTCTAACAAGAGTTCCTGCAAAATAACACAAGGCACGCCGGGAGTTGGAATCCGACAAGCCCCTCCGACGCTCAAGTCAGTCTTTTGTGAGGGTTTTGGTTGCTGTAAAGCAGAAAAAGTCAGGGTTCTAATCTCGTACCTGAATCATGGCAACGTCGTACCTTATATATGGAATAGATGCTAAGTTTGTAGGAAAATCCCGGTGTGAGCATCACATGCCCACGGTGCGAAAAACAAAATTTTTTATTTCGGGACCTTCCCGAAAGCCAGGATCCATGTGTCTATACAACAAACTCAAACCATAACGGCTAAAGGAGACCGTCTCTAACGGTATCCACGCAGAGATCGGAAAACCTAACCGGGACAAACCCTTTGACCCGGGAATAGCTAGAACAAATTAAAGAGTGCTAGCTCTTACCTTTGTCCTTGGAGAGCTTGAATCAACGATGAAGAGAAGGAGAAGCTTGGTGAAGAAGAGATGAAACCTTAGATGAAAGATGATGAACCTTAGGATTTCTCAAATCCTCTTCAACACCCACGATCATCTACCCTCTTCTTTCTTTCTTAGCCTTTTGTCTTTAACAATTAAAGGCATTAAAAGGCTAATGGTGGAGGATTGTCCACGTTAGTCACTTTATATATATATATATATATATAAAGTTAAAAAGATAAGACTAACTTCCGTTCCTTCCACGTTTCAACATATATATATATATATATATTAATTAATTCTTTAATTATATATATATATATATATATATAAATAAATGCTGAAGTGGTCCAGTCACACTAGGGTCGGTCCTACCGGCCTACCGGGTCCTGATATGGGAAAAACCCCCAGAAACGTTTTTCAGCAATATCGATGTTGCGATCTCATCGGGACATATCTCAATCTCATCGGGATTCATTTAGTCTGATTGCTCTCCATATATTGGAACTCTGTCCAAAACTGTTTTACGAATTCTCCAAGACACTCTTATGCGTGTGACTCATTAGGTTCTCGGTTATGTTGGCCACTTCGATTAACACTTAATCTGAGCAAGTCATGAGCGGTATCTAGCAACACATCATGACCTCCAATTGACCGGAAAGTAATTGGTTTGACGAATGAACATGTATTCATCATGAACCATATTACGAACCTTTTCATAGACAATTACCGTGCAATTCGTCCTTTCACCATGCTATATCCCACTTGGTTATGAGTATGGGCAATGTGTCAACTCTTACTAGACTGACTACGTCAACTCTAGTCCAAGTGATTTCAGTTCTTGTCCTGGGACTCATTACTTTATATGTCAATGAAGACATTCTTCATGACATATATGCTCCGGCTAGAGACTTCCAAGTAATGACCCTGACAAGAGGCCATGGGTATCATCTTCTGCTATCACAGAAGTGGTGAATCCTCTATTGGCTACTCAATTACCTTCGAATGCCTGAAGTTGTACCCAATCACCACCCTATGAGCGACCTCTGTAAGGCAACAAGGAATGGAGTCAAAGCACAGAATTAGTATCCAAGATATCCTTGAGCACCTCAAGTCTAAGGATACTTGCACCATTGCTATGATGAGATTATCACTGACATTAGAATAGGACATCCATGTGATGATCTCATAGCAGGTCATCCAATGTACTTACTACCTCTAGTAAGCATCCACATCTCAACTCTAAATATCTCATATTTACAGTTTCTGAGATCCACTACTTGATCAAATCAAGGAGCTTGAGATGTGCTAGTCTTTCCAGTTTACCGATGTCCAGTCTCAGTAATCCTATGACTAGGGATAATTTAGATACTGACGTAATTGCACATGATAGGAATCTCAGTAGTATGATCACATCACAATTTCCTTCATGCTATGTCATATATCATGGACTTCATTAATTTGCTTATAGATCAATATCCATTCATAAATAATGAAAATCAAATTAATGAAATATGCCTTTTTTTATTTATTCATAAAGTATGTACACAACTTTGTACAAAATGCGCTAAAGGCGATTGCCTTCAGGGCACTACTCTAACAATCTCCCACTTGACCTAAAGCCAATCGCCTTGTTATCTAATACCATAGGCGAGTACTAGAGAATCAAAACTCTTTTGTGATAATGGCTTTGTCAACGGATCAGCAATATTTTGCTCGGTGGGAATTCTCTCGATCTGGACATCACCTCGTCCAATGATCTCCCTGATCAGATGATATCTGCGGAGTACGTGTTTGGATCGTTGATGAGACGTTGGTTCTTTCGCCTGCGCAATAGCCCCATTGTTGTCACATACAACTGTATGGGCCCATCACAGCTAGGAACCACACCAAGTTCAGTAATGAACTTTTGATCCAAGCGCTTCCTTTATTTGCTTACGAGCGGCAATGTACTCTGCCTCGGTCGTTGAATCAGCAGTCGTCTCTTGTTTGGAACTCTTCCAACTGACCGCCCCGCCATTCATTGTGAATACATAACCTGATTGAGATTTGAAATCATCCTTATCAGATTGAAAAGTGGCATTTGTATACCCGCTCACTTTGAGATCTCCATCTCCATATATCAAGAAAACATCCTTAGTTCTTCGCAAGTATTTGAGGATATTCTTGACAGCCACCCAGTGACCCTCACCAGGATCCGATTGGTATCTGTTCGTAACACTTAGAGCATATGATACATCGGGTCTCGTACATAGCATAGCATACATGATAGATCCTACCGCAGATGCTTACGGGATCATATTCATGTGCATCCTCTCATCTTGTGTCATAGGACACATAGATTTCGAGAGTGTTATCCCATGAGTCACGGGAAGGTACCCTCTCTTGGATTGCTCCATGCTAAACCTTTTAAGCATCTTGTCTATGTACGTTGATTGTGAAAGACCAATCAACCTTTTTGATCTATCTCTATAGATTTTTATCCTAAGGATATAAGTTGCTTCACCAAGATCTTTCATGGCAAATTGTTTGGACAACCAAATCTTGACTGATTGTAGCATAGAGACATCGTTTCCTAGTAATAATATGTCATCTAAATACAGCACAAGGAATACGATTGCAGTCCCATTAACCTTCTTATACACACAGTGTTCATCCGGATTTTGTGAGAAACCAAACTCTTTGATTACCTCATCAAAACGGATATTCCAACTCCTGGATGCTTGTTTCAATCCATAGATGGATTTCTGAAGCTTGCATACCTTTTCACCATCATAGGAGGTGAAGCCCTCAGGTTGTGTCATATACACATCCTCAGCTAGATTTCCATTTAGGAAAGCTATCTTCACATCCATTTGCCATATCTCATAATCATAATGAGTGGTAATGGCTAGGAGTATTCTAATGGATTTAAGCATTGCTATTGGGTTGAAGGTCTCGTCGTAGTCAACTCCTTGTCTTTGATGAAAACCTTTAGCCACAAGCCTTGCTTTATAGGTAATTACATTACCATCCATGTCAGTTTTCTTTTTGAAAACCCATTTGCACCCTATGGGTTTGATTCCTTCGGGTGCCTCAACCAAAGTCCATACTTGGTTTTCATACATGGAATCCATTTCATCCTTCATGGCTTGAAGGCATTTTTCAGACTCTGAACTCTTCAGAACCTCTTCATAGGTGGTAGGCTCATCATCTTCTATGAGCAATACGTCATTCTGTTCATTCACGAGAAATCCATATCTCTCGGGAACAGAGCGTATCCTACGTGACCTACGAACTTTGTGTGTTGTAAAAGGTTGAACTGTTAATTCATCTGTATGAGTCACAGTTTTAGGTTCAGGCAGTTGATCTATGTCTGTTCGAGCATCTTGAACTTCTTCAAGCTCAATTTTGCTCCCACTGTCTTCTTGTAAAAGAAACTCTTTCTCTAAAAAGACAGCATGCTTCGAAACAAACACCTTTTGTTCCTCAGCATGGTAGAATTGATATCCCATTGTTTCTTTAGGATATCCTACGAACAAACACTTGTCAAACTTTGCATCAAGTTTATCTGACTGTATCCACTTCACATAAGCAGGACAACCCCAAACTTTCATATGAGTAAGATAGGGTCTTTTGTTAGTCCACATCTCATATGGAGTAACATCAACTGTCTTTGATGGAACTCTGTTTAACAAGTAAACAGCTGTCTCAATTGCATACCCCCAAAAGGATTTTGGCAACTTTGCAAAGCCCATCATTGATCGTACCATATCTAACAAGGTTCGATTTCTCCTTTCTACTACACCATTATGTTGTGGTGTGTAAGGAGGAGTCCATTGAGATAAAATCCCATTATCTCTGAAATAATCCAAAAACTCTTGGTCTAAGTATTCCCCACCACGATCTGATCGTAATGTCTTGATACTTTTCCCAAGTTGGTTTTCTACTTCATTTCTGAATTGTTTGAACTTTTCAAATACTTCAGATTTGTATCTCATCAGATACAAGTACCCATATCGAGAATAATCATCGATAAAGGTAATGAAGTAAAGACAACCACTTACGGCATGGATGGACATCGGACCACATACATCTGAATGTATTAGGTCTAATACTCCGATCGCTTCGTTCACCCTTTCCTTAAAGGGTAATTTAGTCATCTTGCCTAATAAACAAGATTCGCATGTGTCATATGATTCATAATCAAATGACCCTAAACTACCACTCTTATGGAGCTTAGCTATCGTCTCTCATTTATATGGCCAAAGGCGACAATGCCATAAGTAAGTTGATTTTAAATTATCTCGTTTATGTCTTTTCGTGTCATTGACATTCATAATTGGATGTGACATATCTAATATGTAAATTCCATTGCATAATGTACGAGTACCATAAAACATACCATTCAAACTAATAGAACAACCATTGTTACTAAAAGTCAAATGGAAACCACTCTATTTAAACAAGAAATGCATAATATGTTCTTTGTTAATACAGGTACAAAATAGCATTCATCCAATTTAATTACAAGCCCAGTGGGGAGTGACAAGAAATAAGTGCCTACGGCTAATGCAGCAACTTTTGCTCCATTTCCCATACGCAGGTCTAATTCTCCCTTCATGAAAGGCATCTCATCGTCACGAGGGCACGCATATCATTGCATATGTGTGAGCCACAACCGGTATCTAATACCCATATATTATGGTCAGAAACAATATTAACCTCAATGACAAACATACCTGAAGAAGTCGAGGCATCTGATGCCTTCTTCTACTTCAATTCTTCCAGGTAGACTTTCTAGTTCGCTTCCGGTGGCGGTCTTGCCTGATGGAAGCAAGTTCCTTTAGTGCGATCTCTTTGGTTTTCTTCTTGGTTGCACTTCCTTTTAGTTTCTTAGACCTTTTCTTCTTCAGCTTCTTTTTCTTTGAACCAGAAGAAGAGTCCACCATAAGCACTTGCTTGTTATCCTTCTTAATAGCTTGCTCTGCTGTCTTGAGCAGATTGATCAACTCAGGGATTGTCGTGGATATTTGGTTCATCCGATAGTTTAACACAAACTGTGAATAACTATCAGACAATCCAACCAGAATTAAGTCAACACTTAATTCATAATCCATAACAAAACCTAAGACGGCCAACCTCTCAATATACCCATTCATCTTCAGTGCATACTGCACTGCAGATGAACTTGGAGTCATCTTAGTAGTGAAGAGTAGCCTCGAGGTCTCGAACCTTTCAGACCGAGCTTGCTTATCAAACAGCTCTCTAAGATGAAACACTATGATATGAGCATCCATAGACTCATGCTGCTTCTGCAGCTCTAGTGACATCGAGGCAAGCATAATGCAGGTAGCCATGTCACTGTCTTTAAGATGCTTACGATATGTTTTCTGATCCTCATCAGAAGCATCAGCAGCAGGTGGATCAGGAAGTGGAACATCTAGGACATATCCCAGTTCCTCAGACCTGAGAACAATTCTCAGATTTCTCAACCAATCTAGAAAGTTGGGTCCAGTTAATTTGTTGGTGTCCATTAGTGAGCGCAAATTCACATTGGAAGTCATCTTCAATAACCTATAGGGAAAGAGAGAAAGAATGTTAAAGTAGAATTACATGCATGATCATAAGGACTTGAATGACATGCATATGGCTCCCACTAGTTTCAAAGAATCCATAACCCTCAGTACGAATCCAAGAAACATTATGACAAAATGTCCTAGTGGGTCGATATCTGACATTACTAAAATGACCTTGGGTTTACCCAACAAGTCACCTTAGGTCAATCGGTAGGTATTGGTCATACCAATTGCATCATAGATATCCGACATTACTAAAATGACCTTGGGTTTACCCAACAAGCCACCTTAGATCTATCGGCAAGTATTGGTCATACCATTTGCTTCATAGATGTAACTATCGACTAGTGCTATCAACTCATGATGTATGCACACACATTGGGTTATCAACTCTTGATGCGCGTACATCTGATGCACACTGCCCAATTTCGCCTCTGTCCACGTTGACCTTGAGTTTACTCAACAAATCAACGCTTTTAGTGAAAACCGACCCATTAATCTGAAAATCTTATTTTCATGGTTCGAACATATCCGTATAGAGTGAGCTTGGGTTTACCCAATAACCCAACTCTATAAGAACTCTGGTTCTCCCCATATTAATGGAAGGCTTTAGTTTTCATATAATGTGTGAGGGTTTTCAGGTCTCATCTTCTTCTCCTCCAAGCCGTAGGATTATAGTCACCATGACTATATGGAATGATTTAGGGCATTTCATCAATCACATTGAATCTATACCTAAATCATCCATCATCCCACCTTTGCATGTTGTAAGTCGACTTGTGTATGTGTAAGTCGACTTATGCAACTGTGCACGAACAAGTCGACTTGTAACATTGTGCAAGTCGACTTATATGTCTACAGTGCACGGACAAGTCGACTTGTGCATGTGTAAGTCGACTTATCCGCATGGAATTGCTATCTAATCGATTAATTTCTCAATCCGTGCAGTTCCAATTCACAATACCAAGTGTAATATCCTTTATTATGATGTACCAATGAAACATTTTCATTGTTCCATGCTTACAACTATACATGAAAAACTTGAAATTGATGAATACACTCTTATTCTCCAAATAATTTGAGAATATCAAACTATCACCCTAAGTATCTCTAGGTAGTCTAAACTATATCAAGACTACTTCGGCACATGTCACAAAATTTGTGACGGCCAAAATAATCAAGACAACGAAATACACTAACGAGACGCTAATGTGACACATTTAACATCCGAAAAATATTTGGAAACCTAATTTCAAGAAATTCAATTTGGAAAGCATACAACATCAATATAAAACATTTTTAATCACATTAAAAATGATCCAAGGCATTGGAATTGAGAAAAACACAATTTATCATTCCAAACAAAGCAGTTCAACAACTTTCTCAAAGCTGCCAAGCTCTGTGTTTTGCTTGAAAAACTCATTGAAAAATTTTCAATAAATTATGAGAAAATTACAGAGGTTACAACATGTTCACCAACATGTTCCATGAATTGTTTCAGGATTTATTTCCAACAAAAACTCATCCAACCTCAGCAACAAAGCCAATGTAGAATCTGTGTTCCTCAACACAGTTATTCCCAGCAGCACACAATAAATTCTCAAATAAATAGAAAATAACCTCGAAAACATTTTCTCATTCTCATAGACATTCATAAACATCTTAGAGACATGTTGGTGAAAGAAAATCCGAAAAAAAGTTTTCTACAATTTATTCTCGAATTTATAAGCATGCCTGTTCATTGAATGTGCACAAAGACAGCAACCAGAACATTGGGGATTTTCAATAAATTATGTGCAGCTGTCACGTACGTCCTTTCAACTGTTGCACCACTCCGGATTTCGAATAACCCTAACTCACCTCAGCTCAGATTCTGCCACGTGTCTGAGCTTGGTTCGGATTTTCTCCATGTGTCGAGCGTTAATCGGAGCGTCTATTCGACCGATTTTTGATAAGTACTCAGGGTCAATAGACTGCAAATTTTCTTGCCCACAGTCTCTAGAGTTTTCTTTCAACCGCCGTCCAAACTTCCAACCTCAAGTCACCAAATAGGTACGCCCTTTTCCCTCGCCTCCTCCTCTAAATTTTTCTCAAAGGTTTCGTCTTAGTAAGTATGTCATCAGCCAGTTCTAGAGGTATGGTTAGCCCTAGGGGTGAAACCGCTAAGAGGGCCTCTCAACCTGTCGGGGCGTTTGAAGTAGCGGCGGTGTCGGGGGTAAGAGGTGTTGAAGAAATCTCGACGAGAGAACGCAACGAGGGATAAATCGTCGATGACCGTGGGGGAGCTGAAACGGTCGATTATGAGGAATAATATCCCTATGTCCTGGGGGCCTAGGCTGGCCTTGGGGAATGAACGGATCCACAGCAATTTGAGTGGGTATTTTGCTGTTTCTGATAGTTTCTTCGTGGTCGGTGGTATGAGGCTGCCATATGCCCCGATTGTTGACGAGGTGTGCGTCGAATACCAGTTGATGCTGAGCCAGATTCCTCCGAATGGCTGGAGGTTCATTAACGGTTTGGCCTTGCTGTGCCATCAGTTTGGCTGTTTGCCTTCGGTTGGCATCCTACGCCATTTTTTAAGGATGAATTAGAGTTCGAGCTCTAGGGCCGAGATCCCTCATTTGCAGTACAGAGATGCCCGATACCGCCCAGTCGGAACGGCTTCAAAAATTACTTCTTGGCGGACGAAGTACTTTTTTGTGAAGCTCTCAGGATCTTCCTTTGAGTGCCAGCCATGGAGGTACCCTTTAGCCGAGCGTTGGAACGATGCTTCGAGCGTATCTCTTACTAGGGAGGAGTGGGAGGTGGTCAATCGCATAAAGGGGCTCGGTCGGTATGACTTCGATCGACTCATTCTGGGATATCACGGGGGGCCTCGGCCGATTCTTTTCAAATTGACCCCCCGCCCCAAATTAGCGGGCTAGGAGAGGAAACTACCTCCTCTGGTTGACTCCTCGTAGTTGAACTATTTACTGTATTTGTAAGTATTGGTTTCACTTTCTAACCTATTTTTATTGTTGTGCAGCCACGGTAAGGATAGAAGATTTTGTTGGGTCCTCCCATCCCCCTAAATCCAAAATGCAAGCCAAAGGGAAGAAACAGAGGAAGGAGGCAGAGACCAGTGAAGGCGCCGCTCCGCCAATGCAGCCAGGCCATTCTAAAGTGTTGCTGGCCCCTCTGCCCACTGAAGATCGTCCTGACGTGTCGGCATCATTGCCGATCGTGCCCATGAGTGCGAACCGAGCGGATTCGGAGGAGGAGGGGACGGAGCCTCCACTCAAAAAGAAGAGGACTGCTTGGAGTGCCAGCCGGTCGTATGGTCAGCAGGAGAGAAGAGTGGGGGAAAAGCGAATGCCCCTGTTGGATAAGGGCAAACAGAAGGAGCGAGCCTCTAGTGGCGAACTATGGGAGTTCGCGGTCAGCTTTGACAAGGCTGTGTCGCTTAAGGACGCTGGTGTGGCTTTGCAGATTGCCCAGAAAGTCGTTCCTCCAGCGATATGGATGCGCTAGATAATAAAAAGCTGATGGCTCGTCTCGTCCGCAACTGCGTCAGAGATATGGTATACGCCTCTGAAATGTATCAACGTCTGGATCAGCTCGATGAAGTGAATCGAACAATGGATAGGGAGGTTCATGACCTTCTCGAGCAAGTTAACACTCTGAGAGTTGAACTTGCAGAGGCGAAGGAGGGGCAAGACATTTTGCGAGCTTAACTCTCTTCAGTTGAGGAGGAGAAGAAGTCTTAGGAGGAGGAGAGGAGCGCTTTGAAGGTTCAACTCACTACGGGTGAGGAGGAGAGAGATAGGGTGATTTTGGAGAGGCACGGGCTGGCTAAGGAGTGTGAGGGCTTGAAGAAGGAGGTGAAGATGGAGCAGGATCGCAGTAAGAAATTCCTCTAGGATTGTCATGCAGCGGTGAAGGGTAAGCATAGGACCGAGGATATATTGAGAGAGTTACGGTGCTCCATCAAGAAGCAGAGGGTTGAGGCGATAAAGCGGTGGAAGAAGCGGTTCCTACATGGCTGCTTAGAGTTCGCTTGCGACTTAACCCTTTCGTTCCTGTGGAGTTGCCATGACGTTCACATTCCTGACGGGTCGGAGGGTCCTTCATTTGAGGACTATGCCGAGCCGATGC
Organism: Erythroxylum novogranatense; assembly: GCA_029891385.1. Lineage (NCBI taxonomy): Eukaryota > Viridiplantae > Streptophyta > Magnoliopsida > Malpighiales > Erythroxylaceae > Erythroxylum > Erythroxylum novogranatense. The sequence continues at coordinate 48,470,025 of CM057224.1, forward strand.
TTCCAGCTGCTCTCGGCCTTTCTTTAGAGGAAATGAGGGAGAGGGCCGAGGGAGAGCGAACCTTAGTTCCAAACGAGGAGCTGGACCTTAGCTCAGAAGAGGAAGAGGATGTCTCTCCGCTGTCTTCTCCTCCTGATCCGGCTGCTGACCCTTCCTCTACCGAACCGGCTACTGGCCCTTCCTCTGTCGACCCGGCTACTGGCCCTTCCTCTGTCGACCCGGCTGATCGTTTCCCCTTGTAAGGCTCATCTGGTCGGGCTTGTGACGAGAGCTTTAAATCGAAGAAATAGAAGCTCGGTTTTCATTACCTCTTTTGTGTTAAAGATTAGATGATCCTCTCGAATAGCAGGTCACGAATGAGTGCATTCAATGTGCGTCGATCGGGTGAATTAGGCCGAGTGATAATGAGGTCGAACGATCCAAGATTTTGTCTTGGGATCTTGGCCGAGCGTAGTCGATCGACGTCGAGGCTGAGCTATGGTTCCAAGGATCTTGTCTTGGCAACCTGGCGAGTTATGTCGATCGATGTCGAGGCCGAGCCATGGTTCCAAGGATCTTGTCTTGGAAACCTGGCGGGCTATGTCGATCGATGTCGAGTTCGAACTAAGGTTCCAAGGATTTTATCTTGGCAACCTAGCTGAGCGATGGTCGAGACCGAGCCATGGTTCTAAGGATCTTGTCTTGGCAACCTGGCCAATCGTAGTCGATCGATGTTGAGGTCGAGCTATGGTTCCAAGGATCTTGTCTTGGCAACCTAGTCGAGCGATGGTCGAGACCAAGTCATGGTTCCAAGGATCTTGTCTTGGCAACCTGGCCAATCGTAGTCGATCGATGTCGAGGTCGAGCTATGGTTCCAAGGATCTTGTCTTGGTAACCTAGCCGAGCGATGGTCGAGACCGAGCCATGGTTCCAAGGATCTTGTCTTGACAACCTAGCGAGCTATGTCGATCTATGTCGAGGCCGAGCTATGGTTCCAAGGATCTTGTCTTGGTAACCTGGCAGGCTATGTCGATCGATGTCGAGGCCGAGCTATGGTTCCAAGGAAGAGTCTTGGTAACCTGACGGGCTATGTCGATCGATGTTGAGGTCGAGCTATGGTTCCAAAGATCTTGTCTTGGTAACCTGGCGGGCTATGTCGATCGATGTCGAGGACGAGCGATGGTTCCAAGGATCTTGTCTTGGCAACCTGGCGAGCTATGTCGATCAATGTCGAGGCCGAGCCATGGTTCCAAGGATCTTGTCTTGGTAACCTGGCGGGCTATGTCGATCGATGTCGAGGCCGAGCGATGGTTCCAAGGATCTTGTCTTGGCAACCTGGCGGGCAATGTCAATTGATGTCAAGGCCGAGCAATGGTTCAAAGGATCTTGTCTTAGCAACCTGGTCGATCGACGGTCGAAAGGATTTTTTACTCTTTGCCAAATTTAATGAAATTTTTCCTTGCCGACAAATCTAAAAACTCCTTTATTGATGATGATGAGAGCGTGGGCCGTTAAAAAACCTGAATGACATGGCCAGGAAAAAGATACCCACAAGTTGTGTACAATAAATAATAATAAACAAAGATTAACTAAAATAAAGCTTATTTACTGGTAGAACGCCTTCAGGTTTTGGGAGTTCCAAGGCCTCGGTAAAATTTTCCCGTTCGTATCGCGCAGGATGTAAGAACCATGTCCGGCTTGCTTGACCACTTGATAGGGTCCTTCCCACGCCTTTCCGAGCTTTCCAACCGCCTCGGCTTTTCGCAGGACGTATCTGTCGACCTTTATGTCACTCGGCTTTACCCTTCTATTGTAGAACTTCGTTGCTTTTTGCCTGATGGCCTTTGAACGAGTGGCTGCCGTATCCCTGTCTTCACTGAGGAGCACAAGTTCTGCCCGACGAGCTTCATTATTCCGTTCTTCTTCATAGCTCGACATTCTTTGGTTGTGCAACACTACTTCTACTGGAACTAGGGCTTCTGCCCCAAAGGTCATCCTGAACGGTGTTTCCCCTGTGGCTCCATTTGGTGTAGTTCTGTACGCCCACAATACTTCATCTAGTTCTTCTACCCAAGTCTTACGTCCATCTAAGCACTTGTTGAGAGCACTCATTATCTTTTTGTTAGTGTTCTCCTTGAGGCCGTTGCTTTGAGGGTGAGTTACTGAAGTCAATTGGAGCCTTATCTTTAGTTGGTCGCAGAAATCTCTGAACTTATCGTTATCGAACTGCTGAACGTTGTCTGTAACCAACACCATAGGCATCCCGAAGCGACTTAGTATATTTTTTCTTACAAAATTCTCCACCTTCTGCTCAGTAATTGTAGCGACCGCTTCCGGTTCTACCCACTTGGTGAAGTATTCCACTGCTATTACCAAAAACTTCTTCTGTCCAGGACCGAGAGGGAAAGGTCCCAGTATATCCATTCCCCATTGAGCAAAAGGGATAGGATGGCACACTAATTTCATCCTCTCGGTCGGCTGGTGAGACAGGTTACTATTTTTCTGGCAAGCCTCACAACGATTGACTTTCTCCTGCAATCTCTCTTCATTGTCAGCCAGTAATACCCCTGCCTAATTAATCTGTGAGCCAACATTCTGCCTCCTACGTGGTTTCTGCACATTCCTTCGTGGACTTCAGTCATTGCCTGCTCTGTCTCTTCTTCACTCAAGCATCGCAGTAGTGGCCAGTCATAAGACCGTTTGTACAAGGTGTCATTAATGATCGCATATTCAGCCGCCTTTATCCTTAGTTTTTTGGCTTCCAGGGTATCTTCAGGCTGCGTTCCCTTGAGGAGGTATTGTCTGATCGACTCCATCCAACTCGATCAATCGACATTTACGTCGAAGACTTCATTAGCTTTCTGAATGCTGGGTCGTTCTAGCCGCTTGACCAAAACCTTATTTTTCGCATCTCGGTCAGAAGCCATTTTGGACCCGTTCTATCCTGCTGACCGAGTATTGCTCAAAATTACTCAATTCTTGCTTTACCAGTTCTAGGTACTTGATCATGCTGCTCCCCTTGGCCTCGTACTGCCTAGTGACTTGACCAACTACTATTTGGCTATTGTTGTACACCTGGAGATGCTTTACCCCCATCTCCTTTGCCAATTGGAGGCTGGCTATCAGAGCCTCGTATTCCGCTTCATTATTAGAAGCTTTAAATTCTAACCGAAGAGCATATTCTACCTTTTCTTCCTGGTGCGGGCTGATTAATACCACTCCTGCTCCGCATCCCTCAGCGTTGGACGACCCATCAACGAATAGGGTCCAGGCAGGGCATTGCTCGCCCTGTGGGTTAGGTTGGCTCATTTTCGCAACGAAATCCACTAACACTTGGGCTTTGATCATCGTCTGAGGCTTATATTATATATCGAACTCCCCCAGCTCTACTGCCCATTTTATTAATCGCCCCGAAGTCTCAGGCTTTAGGAGGCACTACCTGAGGGGTTGGTCGGTCCATACCTCGATGGTGTGACTTTGGAAGTAAGGCCTTAGCTTCCGCGCTGTCGTTATCAAGGAGAGAGCCAGCTTTTCTATGGATGCGTACTGTGTCTCTGGTCCACTCAGCACCTTACTGACATAGTAGATCGGGTGTTGTTCGTTTCCCTCCGATCGAATAAGGACTGCGCTGATCACCCCCTCCGTGACTGCCAAATACAAAATCAGACTCTCCCCCTCAATTAGGCTTTGCAGGATGGCTAGACTAGTCAGATACTGCTTCAAGTGTTGAAATGCTCTTTCGCATTCATCCGGTCATTGGAACTGGGTCACATCTGCTTTCCTTAAAATTTTGAAGAACGGGAGGCACTTGTCCCGTCCCCCATCCTGGAGACGAATCTGCTAAAAAAGACTATCCGATCGGTCAATATTTGAACATCTTTCAAGCATCGCGACGAAGGCATTTGGATGATAGCTTCAGTTTTCTCTGGGTTAGCCTCAATTCTCCGCTGAGTAATCATAAACCCCAGGAATTTTCCGGATGCCACACCAAAGACGCACTTTTTTGGGTTCAACTTCATCTGAAATTTATTGAGGGTCTGGAAGACTTCTTTGAAATCTTCCACATGCTCACTGGCCGTCTTACTTTTGACCACCATATCATCCACGTAGGCCTCAACTGATCGACCGATCTGTTTCTTAAAAACTTCCATGACAAGCCGCTGATAGGTAGCCCCCGCATTCTTCAAGCCGAACGGTATTATTTGGTAGCAACACGTGCCCTGGTCGATTATGAAGGCTGCCTTCTCTTCGTCTTCGAGACTCATTTGAATTTGATGGTAGCCCGAGAAAGCATCCAAGAAGCTGAGAAGTTCATGCCCTGACGTGGAGTCTACCAGCTGATCGATCTGATCAATTTTGGGCAGAGGGAAGCTGTCCTTTGGGCACGCTTTGTTTAAGTCGATGAAGTCGATGCACATTCTCCATTTTCTATTTTTCTTCTTCACAAGCACAACATTTGCCAACCATTCAGGGGTATTTAACTTCCCGAATGAACCCAGCACTGAGCAGCTTTTCAATTTCTTTCTTAACCACCTCCTGCCTTTCTTTGCTTTGCCACCGCTTCTTCTGTCTAACTGGCTTGTAATCTTTTCGAATACTGAGAGAATCCGATGCAACCGAGTGAGAAATTCCAGGCATATCACTCGGTACCCAGGCGAAGACCGATCTATTTTCTATCAAGTAATCCGTGATTTCTTTAACTAGGCCCTTCTGAAGCTTGGAACCTAGATTTGTGAAATTGGAGAGGTCTGCTTCATCCAATACGATCCGCTGCGTTTCTTCTATGGGGTTTATCCTCTCCATTTCTTCATCGACTCACGTCAAGAGAGCTCGTCAAGACTACCGCCCCATCTAGAGTCCTTGTTTCCGCTAAGTAGTATTCCCTAGCAATTCTCTGCTGACGCCTGACAACACCGATTCCATGGGGTATTGGGAACTTCATTGCTTGGTAGTAGGTGGAGACGACTGCTCTGAGGGCATTTTGAGTGGCTTGACCTATTATCGCATTGTACGCCTCGCCAAACTTCACAACGAGGAACTCAACGTCCTTCTCTATCTGATACATTTTTTGTCCGAATTTCACTTTCAATTAGACTCGGGCAAACGGGTAGGCTGATGCTCCAGTTACCCATTTGATAGGTCCTTCTATAGGCAGTAGTCGATCCTCTAGTATCTCCATCTGCTTGAAGGCATCATAATACAATAGGTCGACCGAGCTGCCCGTATCAATCATTACCCGCTTTACTTCATTGTCGTCCATGTTCAGATTTACCACGAGCGCGTCATCATGAGGACAACTAACACCGTCAAGGTCAGATTCATCGAACGATATCATCCCATCATTCTGCCTCATTTTTTTGGCCGACAAACCTTCGCCGACCTGCCTGGCATACCTCTTTCTTCCTTTAACAGTGGACCCCCTGCTGCATTTCCACCAAAAATCATGTTAATGACCCTAACCGGTTGGTCATCTTGTTGTCCAGTGTTCCTGTCGCCTCTTGCCTTGGATTGCCCTCTCGCTTCGCGTCGATCATCAGTGTTCGCATTCTGCCTCCTTCCATCATTCCTATCATTTTGCCTCCAAGGCTGTCGCCAATTGTCAGGCCGATCGGTCTTACGCTCATTATCTCGATTGGTATTTTGTCCTTGCTTCAAAAATCGACCCAGCCTTCCCCTTTTGATAAGGAATTCGATTTCTTTTTTCAAGTGCCAACAATCTTCCGTGTCATGACCGATGTCTTTGTGGAAACGACAATATAAATCAGGGTCCCTCTTCCCGAGGGGAGTCTTCAACTTATTGGGTTCTCAGAGGGGTCTCCATCTGCTCTCATGGCCGCCAGTACTTCCGCATATCGCCTGTTGAGCGGGGTGAACTCTCGTCGATGTCCCTGTCGATCGGTCGGCTTTCTCCAGCTCGACTGATCCTTCTGCCGCTTGTGTGAACCATCTGCTCTGTAATTTGGCGAACGATCATCCGCCCTACGCTTCGTATTTTTCAGCACTTCTTCGAGCTGGATATACTTATCCGCCCTGTTTCTTACTTCCTGGATAGATCAGGGTTGATCGAGGGCCAATGACTTTTTGAACTCCTCATCCCTCGTGTTGCTCATAAGTACAACCAACATGGATGAGCAGGTAAGGTCAGGGACTTCGACAACTTCGTTATTGAACCGAGTGATGAACTCCCGTAAACTTTCATTCCTTCCTTGTGTCAACTGCATCACTTCGAAGGCGGTCTTTTGTGGTCGTTTACTTGTGGAGAATTGATTGAGGAAGAGCAGCCTAAAATCTTCGAAGCAAGTAATGCAACATGGGGGTAAACTATTGAACCATCGTCGACCTCCTTTTTGAAAGGCGGTGCAGAATGCCTTACACTGAATGGCGTTGGGGACGCAGTGTAGGTTCATCATCGACTGGAAGTGCTACAAATAGTCTAGGGGATCGGTCTTTCCAGTGTACTTTTCAGCTGTCGGTATTTTGGTACCGACCGCTGGGAGGCTATCCAAGATCGCCAGGGTGAAGGGAGAGCTATATTGAGTTGTTGGACGATCCGGGCAGAAACTCATTGTCACATTGATCCGATCGTAAAATCTGACGAATCAACATATCAGCTGCTTCCTCGATCTATTTTCGGGTGAGGGAGGTATGCACAGGCGCAGGAGGATTTGCATCTAGGGGGTGCTGGAGATTCGTATGCATATTGATCTCAGCATTGTCCTCAACGGATACGCTCTATTCTTCTTGATCTACGTTTTGAGGTTGTGGTTGATCATTCGGGTGCGAAGACTATGTGCGAGAATCATGGTGTGTTGGCGACAGAATGGCAGGTAACTGCAAACCCATCCGTTGTAGCGCCAGTGCCGCGACAGTGGCTATATCAGGGTTGGCTGCTGCCGCCTGACTGATCTGCGTATTTCTAGACGTGGTGTCTTGATGTCGGGCCCCACAATGGGTGCCAATTGGTTCAGCCTGATTCTGGCGAGGCTGCATGTTGCCGTTTGGATCTATGAATTCGACTGTCTCTAACAAGAGTTCCTGCAAAACAACACAAGGTACGCCGGGGGTTGAAATCCGGCAAGCCCCTCCGACGCTCAAGTCATTCTTTTATGAGGGTTTTGGTTGCTGTAAAGCAGAAAAAGTCAGGGTTCTAATCTCGTACCTGAATCATGGCAACGTCATACCTTATATATGGAATAGATGTTATGATGGAGAACCATGGGCTTGTGAAAGACAAGAAGAAACGCATCCATGGTGTGATTCGCCTCAAGGAAACCTAGGACGTGACTTGCATGGACATAAGCTTGCAAAAGGAGGCTTAGGAGCTGAAATTGGATCAGAATTGAAGTTTGAATGTTCAAGGTAAGGAGAAGAACGAAATTCCCATATCAAAGGCCCAACATTCAAGTCTAATATTCCTAAAGATCCATTACAAGATGTTGGAGGCCTAATGACAAGAGCTAGGGCCAAAGTAATGAAGCAAGCATTGAATTGTTTAATCCAACACCTTCAAGAGATAGAGCCCATATTGTTGAGTCAGATTTCATCTCATAAAGGTACAAGAGGTATTGTCTTATTCCTTGAAGCCCAACATAAAGTGTCCAAAGGCTCACATGGAGTCCAATTGGAAGAACTCACTTAAAGTACCATGTGACAAGCATGTGCCATTTAAAAATAAGGATAAGGACGTGATCCCTAAGGTCCAACATGTTGAGATCATGTTTTATTTAGTTTCCTTTTTTGTTTCCTTGAAATAAGGTGATCTAGTCAACACCTTTATAAGCTTATTTTGTTTCCTTTTAGGGATTGATTTGTTTCCTTTTATTTAGTATCTTCGTTAGGACATTAAGTTAGGAAGTTTTCCCTATAAATAGGCACGCTCTATGTACTTTGAAAGGGGATCTTTCATTTAGAAATAATATTGAGAGCTTTCTTGCTTTCTTTGTATTCTTTGAGAATACTTGACTTATCAAAAGAGTGATTTTCCTTTGTGGCGTCCTAAGGTTAGAGTTCTAAGAGACAAGTTCTCTTAGGATTCTTTCCATTGACCAACATTCTTGCTAGGGCTCTAAGAGACAAAGTTCTCTTAGGGTTCTTTTCATCGACCAACATTCTTCTAACTGCCCATTTTCTCTTTGTGTTCTGTTTCTATCTTTTCAATTTGTTTCTTGATATTTCGTGTGTTTGTTTGATTCTATCTACTCCCGAGCATAGCTCCATCTTGTTGAAGGTTCTATAAGACAAGTTCTTATTGGGTCTCCCATCATTTGGTATCAGAGCGCTTTGGTTGCTAGATTTCAAATAACTATCCTTTTTTTGTTTATTTTCGTTATTCTTTTCTGGTCATTTTTCATCCACTAGTTCGTGCCCCTTTTGCTTGAGTTTTTGGCAGAATAATAGGAATTTCTTCAATTTCAAAATCTCTTCTTTATTTTCGTTTTGGAATCACTCAAATCCAAGCTTTCTAGAGTAAGTTACACCAAGTCTAAATTGAGAGCATCCAGCTTCTGGAAAAAAAAAAGTAGAAGTCAAAAAAAGAAAAAAAAAAGAAATTTGTCAAAAAAAGACAAAATATATAAGTGAAAAAAAAGAAGAAAAAAAAAAGAAATTCGTCAAAAAAGGAGATAAAAAGAAAAAAATCGACAAAAAAAGAAAAAAAAAATAATCAGAGTGTGTGATGCAAGTTTTAGAGAAGTGGAGTACAAGTTTGCTACTTTCCTAATTGCAGGTACTTTCCTATCTTGTATTGCTTGAAACTTGCGATATTACTTTCCTATTTGCTTCGCTTTCCTATCTTGTATTGCTTGGAACTTGCTTGCTTTCCTATTTGCTTCACTTTCTTATTTCAGTTACTTTCCTATTTTGCTTTTTAGTTTCCTATTTCATTTCTTGCCTCATTCATCTTTCTTTAGCTTCAAGTTTGATTTTCCAAGGTAATCACTTCCTTAATTCATTCCTTATACCATTTTTTCCCACACTCTATTTCCCTTTTGGATTCTTTGAGAAATTTATCTTGGGATTCTAATCTTGGTTGCCACTTGGTTTGATTGCTTCTATTTGATTGTGTCTTGTTTCGAATAAGGATACTATAGAAAGCAAGTTGAGTGGTAAAAGGCAAGAGTGTTTACATTATAGAAAAACCCAATTTTTGTGTGAAACACGAGTGGTTTAACATTTGTTGAGTGTATACACGTGAGGTTGAGTGGTGAGGTCCATATTATTTTTTGTTGTTCACAAACATTTTGCAGTTCATAAATATGTATCAAGAAGATGAATCACCTGAGCAAGATCTTAAAGTCTTTATGAAGGCTGTGCAAGATCAATTCCAAAGGTTGAATGCTAGGTTGGATGATATCCAATCCACATCAAACTCCAAAGGTCCTAGAAGAGTGTTCCATGGAGAAGATGAAGATGTGCAATCCGAGGATGAAGGCCCCAACATTAGGAGAGGGAGACAATCTTCATCTCGTAATGAACTCGATAACATAAAATTGAAAATTCCTTCTTTTTAAGGGAAAAATGATCCTGAATTATATTTAGAATGGGAGAGGAAAATAGAACATGTATTTGAGTGTCATACATATAGTGAAGAGAAAAAGATAAAACTTACTGCTGTTGAATTGTGTGACTATGCTAGTATTTGGTGGGATCAACTACAAATAAATCGAAGGCGGAATCTTGAAAGACCAATCCACACATGGCAAGAAATGAAAGCCATCATGAGAAAGCGCTTTGTTCCAAGTCATTACTATCGAGACTTGTTCAAGCGACTACAAAGATTGAGGCAACGATCTATGAGTGTTGAAGAGTACCACCAAGAGATGGAGATCATCATGATTAGGGCCAATGTTGAGGAAGACATGGAAGCTACCATGAGAAGATTTCTTGATGGTTTGCGCCCTGAAATTGCTTCCATTGTAGAACTACAAAATTTTCTTGACATGGATGAGTTGTTACATGAGGCCATCATGGTAGAAAAGCAATTAAAGATCCAAAATGGTGTTGGGTCGAGTTCTAGGAAGAAAACCTTGAAGGAGTCCAAAAATTTCTTCAAATCCAAGGGAGACATTAAGCCAAAAGAGGAAAGTAAGCCTAAATTCTCTACTCCAAATCCTAAGGGTAAAAATGACTCTAAACCCTCTTCTTCTTCTAATCCTTCTTATAAAGTTAAGTGCTTTAAATGTCAAGGTTTTGGTCATATTGCTTCTCAATGCCCTAACAAAAGAACTATTATTTTACTTGAGAATGGTGATGTTGCTAGTGAAAGTAGTGACAGTGATGACTATGATGATGTGGCTCCATTGATGGATGCTTCCGATGTTGATTGTGATGCTGAGGTTGGTGAAGCCCTTGTGGCTAGGCGTGCTCTTAATATCCAACCAAAAGAAGATCTTGATGAAGAGCAACGTGAGCACATCTTTCATACAAGGTGTCTCATTAATGTTAAAGTTTGTAGCATGATCATAGATGGTGGAAGTTGTACCAATGTTGCTAGCACTTTACTTGTTGACAAACTTAATTTGCCTATTTTGAAACATCCTAGACCATATAAATTGCAATGGCTAAATGATTGTGGTGAGGTGAAAGTCACCAAACAAGTGATGGTTGCATTTTCTGTTGGCAAGTATTATGATGAGATTTTAAGTGATGTTGCACCAATGTATGCTGGACATGTTTTGCTTGGTAGGCCATGGCAATTTGATAGAAAAGTTAGGCATGATGGATATAAAAATTGTTATTCTTTTCCTTTCCATGGTAAAAATATGGTGTTGAAACTTCTTAGGCCCATTCAAGCTTACGAGGATCAAGTGAGGATTGAGAAAGAATGCAAATTCAAGGCAAAAGAAAAGAAAGAGAGAGACTTTGAAAAGAAAGAAAAAGGGAGAGAAAGTAAAACGAGTGAAAAAAATGAAGAAAAGAGAGTGACTTTATTTGCTGGAAAAAGTAAGATCAAGAGAGCTTTAAAATGTGAAGAATCTTATATACTTTTATATAAAGATTTTTTCTTAACTATTAATGAGCTTGATCCATCTTTGCCGTCTAGTGTTATGTCTTTGTTGCAGGACTTCAACGACTTATTTCCGAATGACATTCCTGATGGATTGCCCCCTTTGAAAGGCATTGAGAACCGTATAGACTTCCTTCCCGGAGCTTCAATTCCGAATAGGCCTGCGTATGGATCCAATCCGGAAGAAACTAAGGAGATCCAAAGACAAGTTAAAGAGCTTATGAAAAAGGGCTTTGTGAGAGAAAGCTTGAGCCCGTGTGCTATGCCAGTTATACTTGTTCCTAAGAAAGATGGCAAATGGAGAATGTGTGTTGACTGTAGAGCCATCAATAAAATCACGGTGAAATATCGTTACCCTATCCCTCGTTTAGATGATATGCTTGATGAGTTGCATGGTGCTTGTATATTTTCTAAAATTGATCTTAGAAGTGGGTACCATCAAATTCGCATGAAAAAGGGTGATGAGTGGAAAACTGCTTTCAAAACTAAGTTTAGGTTGTATGAGTGGTTAGTTATGCCTTTTGGCTTGACTAATGCACCTAGTACTTTTATGAGTTTAATGAATCATGTGTTTCGTCCTTTTATTGGAAAGTACGTGGTCGTCTATTTTGATGATATTCTAGTATATTCTAGGAGTTCAGATGATCATGTGAAACACTTGCACGATGTGTTTGAACTTTTAAGAGAAAATAAGCTTTATGCCAATTTAGAAAAATATTCCTTTTTCATTGATACTGTTGTGTTTCTTCGCTTTATTGTAGGTGCTAAAGGACTTCAAGTTGATGAAGAGAAAGTGAAAGCAATTAGAGAATGGCCAACTCCAAAGAATTCGAATGAAGTTCGAAGCTTCCACGACTTGGCTAACTTTTATCGGAGATTTGTGAAGGACTTCTCTACTATTGCAGCCCCTTTGAATGAATTGGTAAAAAAGAATGTGATATTTAAATGGGGTGATTCACAAGAGGTTGCTTTTAATACCTTGAAAGAAAAATTGACCAATGCTCCTCTTCTTATTCTTCCTGATTTTTCTAAAGTTTTTGAGGTTGAATGTGATGCTTCTGGAATAGTCATTGACGTTGTTTTAATGTAAGATTCTAAACCCATTGCTTATTTTAATGAAAAACTAAGTGGTGCTGCTTTGAATTACTCCACTTATGATAAAGAGTTGTATGCTTTAAAAAGGTCTTTAGAGACTTGGCAACATTACTTATGGCCAAAAGAATTTATCATTCATTTTGATCATGAAAGTTTGAAATTTCTAAAGTACCAAGGTAAATTGAACAAGAGACATGCTAGGTGGTTGGAATTTATTGAAACTTTTCCTTATGTTATTAAACGTAAACAAGGGAAAGAAAACATTGTGGCTGATGCTCTTTCTAGGAGATACTCTCTTCTTAGCTCTATGCATGCTAGATTACTTAGTTTTGAGATGTTGAAAGGCATGTATGAATCTAATTGTGACTTTGCAAAAATTTGGAAATCTTGTGAAAAACATGGTAATGATAATTTCTATAGATTTTATGGATTTCTATTCAAAAGATAAACTTTGCATTCCATCTTGCTCTCTGTCGTGAATTGCTTGTTAGAGACACATGGAGGTGGATTGATGGGTCACTTTGGTGTTGAGAAAACTTTAGCTCTTTTGCATGAACATTTTTATTGGCCTAACATGAGAAAGGATGTTGTTTCTATTTGTGCTAAATGTATTACTTGTAGGCATGCAAAATCTAAGGTGCAATCACATGGTTTATATTCTCCATTACCCGTCCCCTCTCATCCTTGGGTTGATATATCTATGGACTTTGTGCTTGGATTGCCTAGATTATCTAGTGGAAAGGATAGTATCTTTGTGGTGGTTGATCGATTTAGCAAGATGGCTCACTTGATTGCTTGTTCTAAAACCAATGATGTTGTTCATGTTGCTGACTTGTTCTTTAAAGAGGTTGTAAGATTGCATGGGTTGTCAAAGACTATTGTCAGTGATAGAGATGTGAAATTTCTTAGTCACTTTTGGAGAACTCTTTGGAATAAACTTGGCACTAAACTCTTGTTTTCTACTGTTGCACATCCTCAAACAGATGGTCAAACTGAAGTGGTAAACAGAACTTTGACAACATTATTGCGTGCGATCATCCAAAAGAACTTGAAGAACTGGGAAAAGTGTCTCCCACACATTGAGTTTGCTTATAATCGTGCTTTTTATTCTGCTACTCAATTTTCTCCTTTTGAGATTGTTTATGGATTTAATCCTTTGACTCCTTTGGAAATTATTCCATTGCCTTCTAATGAGTTTACTAACCTTGATGGTATAAAAAAGGCTAAATTTGTGCAGGAGTTGCATGCTAAAGTTAGAGCCAACGTTGAGAGGAGAAATGAACAATATGCAAAGCAAGCCAATAAAAGCAGAAGGCGTGTTATATTTGAACCTAGAGATTGGGTTTGGGTGCACTTGAGAAAGGAGAGGCTTCCAGAACAAAGGAAATCTAAGCTACAACTAAAAGCAGATGGCCCTTTTCAAGTTTTAGAAAGGATTAATGATAATGCTTATAAAATGGATTTGCCTAGCTCCTATGGTAATGTGAGTGCTACATTAAATGTATCTGATTTATCCCTCTTTGATGCTGCAGATTCGAGGACGAATCCTTTTAAGGAGGAAGGGAATGATGGAGAACCATGGGCATGTGAAAGATAAGAAGAAACGCATCTATGGTGTGATTCACCTGAAGGAAACCTAGGACGTGACTTACATGGACATAAGCTTGCAAAAGGAGGCTTAGGAGCTGAAATTGGATCAGAATTGAAGTTTGAATTTCAAGGCAAGGAGATGAATGAAATTCCCATATCAAAGGCCCAATATTCAAGTCTAATATTCCTAAAGATCCATTACAAGATGTTGGAGGCCCAATGACAAGAGCTAGGGCCAAAGTAATGAAGCAAGCATTGAATTGTTTAATCCAAGACCTTCAACAGATAGAGCCCATATTGTTGAGTCAGATTTCATCTCATAAAGATCCAATAGGCACTGTCTTATTCCTTGAAGCCCAACATAAAGTGTCCAAAGGCCCACATGGAGTCCAATTGGGAGAACTCACTTAAAGTACCATGTGACAAGCATGTGCCACTTAAAAATAAGGATAAGGACATGATCCCTAAGGTCCAACATGTTAAGATCATGTTTTATTTAGTTTCCTTTTTTGTTTCCTTGAAATAAGGTGATCTAGTCAACACCTTTATAAGTTTCTTTTGTTTCCTTTTAGGGATTGATTTGTTTCCTTTTATTTAGTATCTTCTTTAGGACATTAAGTTAGGAATTTTTCCCTATAAATAGACATCCTCTATGTACTTTGAAAGGGGATCTTTCATTTAGAAATAATATTGAGAGCTTTCTTGCTTTCTTTGTATTCTTTGAGAATATTTGATTTATCAAAGGAGTGGTCTTCCTTTGTGGCGTCCTAAGGTTAGAGTTCTAAGAGACAAGTTCTCTTAGGGTTCTTTCCATTGACCAACATTCTTGCTAGGGTTCTAAGAGACAAAGTTCTCTTAGGGTTCTTTTCATCGGCCAACATTCTTCTAACTGCCCATTTTCTCTTTGTGTTCAGTTTCTATCTTTTCAATTTGTTTCTTGAGATTTCGTGTGTTTGCTTGATTCTATCTACTCCCGGGCATAGTTCCATCTTGTTGAAGGTTCTATAAGACAAGTTCTTACTGGGTCTCCCATAATGCTAGGTTTAGGTCTTTACGTATGCATGGAAGACTTTCACCTGCAAGTAGACCGTGGATGCGTGGACTAGGGCCTGGGCCTAGCATAATCAATAGGGCTGGGTCAGTCCTTGCGGGATGGACCGATCGATCCATGAGTCATTTCGAGTGGGTTTGGGCCTAGCACGACCGACCTGACCAATTATCATTATTTATACCAAAATTAATTAATTAATTATATTTTAATTATTTAATTTTTTATATGTGTTAAATATATTATAAATAATTAATCAATTAATTATATTACAATTAATCAACTAATTAATAATATTTTAATGTTATTAAATTATATAGGTACTGGTAACAAGAAAAACAAAACAAAACAAAATACACGGTTATGATTTAGCACGTCACAACCATGCATTGGAGATGTGGGCTATTATATATGGTGAATAAAGATATGATATGCTAATGAATGTAGATTTTCTTTTAAAAATAGATTTTCTTTTAAAGAAATATCAAATATTACGAAAATGTCTCAATAATTATCTTTTTTCAATGTTTTAGTATATACTTTTTGATTAATGTCCATTTATTTTAATCTAATTACTTATGGGGCCACTACAATTTAGTTTGAGATTTTTTCTTACTCATTTAAAAGCTTAAAAATTTTGAATTTTTTTGGCAGATATGACCATTGCGTATATGTGCATGCAAGGCCATATTAGCCGAAGCCGAACACTTAATTTTTATCAATAATTGTTAAATTTTTAGGCAGTTATGACCGTTGCGTATAAGCGCATGCAAGGCCATATTAGTCGAATAACGATTATTATCATGACCTAAGCTTTTATGTAACTTTAAAAATCTTTCCTATTTTATAGTAGAGCATTCCACACACGACAAGTCCACCCACACACCCCCATGTTGTGACAAAAAACGAAGAAGAATGAGCAGTGAAGCAGGCAAAGTGATGTGCGTCACCGGAGCTTCCGGTTACATTGCTTCTTGGCTTGTTAATCTTCTCCTCCACAGTGGCTACACCATCAAGGCCTCCGTTCGTCACCCATGTATGTTTGCTTTCATCTTTTTCTCTCTGTCTTTATCTCTCTCATTCTGTGTCTCTTTTATCTCTGTTAGTATACACGTACATGAAATGCGGTGGATTCAATTTGGTATCTTTTGGTTGAAGACAGGTGTCCTACGGTTTGTTTAAGGTTTTGCATTTGTTTGATTTCTTTTTTTGGGATTGTCGACCTCACTATCTCCTACAGTATTATACAATAATACTATTATTTGATGGATGATCTGGGAATATGAGATATTGGGTTTATGTGTGTTGTTTAGAGAGTAATGATTTTGGTATAAGTTGAATGTTTGCTACACAACAAGGATCGACAGTCAGGGAAACCAATTATCTATTCTCTTTGAAGAAACCAATTACTTATTATCTTTGGCAAAACCCATTTTTCCAATATTGTTATATGTATGGAGATGTAATCTTCCCATAAAAGATGTTGCCATTGAATTGCAATTTTATCGTCTGAGGATGTCGGAAAGAATTGTGCCTTCTACTGAAAATTTCAAATAGTAGATTGCTTCAGCTACTCGAATATAATTCTACTGGCATTTCACATTGTTTTGGCTTGTTCTTTTCGTATGAAAACTATGATTTCTCTTACATTTATGACACAAATAGCCTACAACGAGTGTAATATTTTTATAGGCACCAAGATACTGTTAAAATACTATGCTAACCTTTATATTTTTATGCAGATGATCCCAAAAAAATAGAACACTTGCGAGCACTTGATGGAGCTCCAGAGAGGCTTCAATTGTTCAAAGTAAACCTTGGAAGAAGGATCTTTTGACTCTATCGTTGATTTGAAAGTGTGTGATGGTGTTTTTCATACTGCATCTCCTATTTATCATGACGTCAAGGACCACAGGTTAATGTTCACACTCAATCTCTTGTAACTGAAAATTTAACAGTGCATTGAATCTGTTTATGGACCTCTGTTACATATCCAGCATACTGAAAATGTTATCAGTTAGCCCATCTTTTTGTTCGTGTTAACCTATAACGTGAAACAGTGAGTAATTTTCTCTTCCCTAGTGTAACTTTCCAATATGGTTTACCAGAGAGGCGTATATTCAAATGGAAAAAAGACTAACTCCAAGTAGAGTCATTATCTTGAGCTCTCTTTAAAGAATTTAACAATCTATGTTCCTGTAATTGTCATTTTATCTTCCATTACTGCTGTTGCTTACAATGGAATGCTTCGAACTCCAGATATAGTAGACGTAACCTGGTTTTCTGAACCAAACTTCTTGACAAAATCTAAGGTGTGTAGGCAGGCATACTTATACCTTTATAAATTCACCTAGTTTAAGTGCTTTATCTATATCCTCAGTTGTCGGTTTGGTGCTGCTTTGAAGCTTTTTAATGTCACCCCAAGCAACATCACTAAACTTAATTATGTAGCTTTTCTGGAACATCTCGTTGTGCCAATACTTTTGATATTTAACGCATCTTTAGTCTATTAAACAATTCTTTTGAGAAATTAAAATTTCACTCAATATAAAAGATAAGTTGCAAAATAGGAGGAGGATCCATACCATGTGAGAGAAATCCTATTAAAACACTGATTTTAGAAAAATACAAAAGCGACAACGTATCCAGCCCAACATTTATTGACATTTAGTAGACAATTAGGTTAAAATTAACTTACCCTTTCTTGAATCTTCGCTTCATTTCTCAATTAGGGATGGTGAAGTTGACTCTGGGGGCTAGGCGATCCATGGGTCCGCTACTCTAACTCGTATCTTCATACAAGAAGCTCGACACAGGTATCAAACTCAACAACCAAATTCTATAATTGTTTAGGCAATGGCTAATTTGAGTTCATCTCATTAGGATTTGATTTTTTTTAAGTACTTTGGAGGCTACCTAGAGAGGGAGATTGGAGAGGAGATCTCATCCACAAAAAAGGTACCCAGTTCAAAGATTTTAAAAGCTTCCTTTCTTTTTTCTTGAAACCTCCATTGATTAAACATTAATTCGTTGATGACAAGGATTTGGATGGATAGCATGGATCTTCAAGCAATGATCAACCTAGAAAGGAGAAGATCTTATTAATTCTAGGTGAGTCCAGATCTGAACAAACCTTATTTGTTCTTTAGAGACTATGAAAGAATAATCTGCTTGTATAAGGCATGAGAACTGTTGTGAAGAACTACTTTTGGATTTCATTTCTGCATGTGTGAACTAAGTAACAAGAACTTAGGAGAGATCAGATAGGGCTAGGGCTATATTCTCAACACAAAGGTCATTCTCCTGCTATAGTGTAGGTTTAACTGATTGATGATCAGTTGCTCCCTATGCTAGCAGTAGTGAGTTCTATAAGAGGTATTAGTGAGGTAGATTTGTCCTTAAACCTTCTACTATTCCTCTCATTCCATATTACTTGAAAACATCTAGCCACCGAGAGTAATATTATAACCCTATCATACGTAAAAATATGAAAATTAGGTCATTCGTGTAGGATATCTGTGAGTCTGACATAGATAAAACCAGGGGCACATAGAGTAGAAAATTTAGCCCAAACTTCTCTAGAGAAGACATACTCAAAGAAGAGGTGATCTCTAATTTCATCCTTTAGATTGCATAGGATACATAGCTTAGGGGAAGTTAGGAATTTCAACCTACCCAAGGTACTAAGTCTATCCCACATTACTAGCTAGAGTAGAAAACTAACATTAGGTCTAAGGGCCTTATTCCAAATCATTGAATCCAATCCTACTTGATTTGCAGACCCCTCCCTCATCTTTCTGACTTCCTTAGCAGTAATATCAAAAATAGGAAAGCCCTTCCATAAGTAGATATCTATCTTTCCATGGATTGTAAATTGAGGAAATAACAAAAGTCTAGTCTCATTTGAAGAAAGGGACCAATTCTCATTCCTAACTATTTCTTAGAGCTTAGTATCCTTAACAAACTAATTTAATAGGGATCTTGCTATCTGATTTTATATTAAAGGTTCATTCCCTGTCCAGTTGTCATTCCATAAGGAAATTATTTCCCCTACCTCTATCTGGCAAGTAATGTGCTAATACATCTCCTCCCTCATTATAAGAAGTTGGTTAAAAAACTAGGTGTAGCTATCTTTGGTTTTGAGAGCCTAAACACTCCGTCCTTTTAATAAATAAAAGTGAATCCATTTAGTCCATATAGATTGTTTTTTACTTAGGATTCTCCAAATCCTCTTGGACATAAGAAATATGTTTTTATTGAAGATTGACTCCAGTCCTAATCCTCATTCCTCTCTCGATTGACAGATTTTCTTCCAACTAACTTTGACTAATCCTTTCCCTCCATTCCCTTTTCTTATAGAAATTGTAATGCGCTCCAAAAAATTGAAAGATGTAAAAGTTTGGATTCAAAGAAGGAATAAGAGGATAGATTCGAAATTAACGAAAACTAAATTTGATATACAAGGTTTCAAATTTACTTATTAGACCTCACAAAAAACTTGTCTCGAGCAACATAGATAACGGGTAAAGAACAAACCAAGAAAGTTGGTAAGAACAAAATCGCATCACAATCTGATTCAATTGATAAGCGAAGTTTACTTTCTAAGTTGAAAAGAACAAGAGGGTCTTCTCCTCTCAATATGGTCGATAGCTCATAGAAAACAATATGATCAAAGTTGTGTTCGAAAACCCTAAAACATAAGTATTTATACCTAGGCTTAATGCTAAATGACTTGGGCTTAAAATACATAGAATCCCAAAATATAATTATAACTTAAAACAAGTCCAAAATATAATAATAATAACACGTCTAAGCCTGGCCTAATGCACTTCCAGTCTTATCATAGACGCGCCTCTCCTCTTGGGCCTCAGTGTTGATATTCAGCCCAATACAATGGTCTTCAAGTCCCAAGTGAGTCCAATCCAAGGATTTGAGATAAATAGATCAATTTGGGCTGTGATTAAGATATCTCTCCTCCAATAGACTTAGTGCACTCCATTCTCTCCACAAATTGTCCCACATGCGCATAAAGAGCCTCTTTGAGTCTCTCGGTCCTATCTTTGGACATAGGTCCAACTAGAATGACAAACTCCTCCCATCACACATGCCATCTCCATGATGATCCTTGTTCTTACTCACATCAGTCCCTCCCTCCTTAAGAAGATTCGTCCTTAAATCTAAATCCATATCAAAAGGAGAAAGAGCAGTAATATTAAAAGTTGTAGAAATAGAATACTCACCTGGCAGCTCAATCTTGTATGCATTGTCATTTACCTTCTCCAACACATGGAAAGGACCATCACCCCTAAGATCTAGCTTAGATTTTCACTGGGTAGGAAACATCTCCTTCCTCAGATGCACCTAAACCCAATCACTTGTTTAAAAGTCACCAACTTTCACCCCCTTATTGGCTTGCTTAGCATACATTTTGTTTCTATGCTCAATGTACTGTCTCGCCTTCATATGCAATTTCCTAAGCCATCTATACTAGACAACTCATGCAAGGGTAAAGGCTCTAAATCCAAGACAGTCAAAGGATTTAAAACCATAAATAAGCTCAAAGGTGAATAACCTGTGGTAGAATGTACACATATATTATATGCAAACTCAATTAATGACCCTAAGTTTTCAAATTTTTACCTACTACAGCACACAACAAAACTTCTATTAATAACTTTAGTCTGTCCATCTACGCAGATGACAAGCAGTAGAATAAAACAAATTAGTACCCAACTTTCCTTACAGAACATGCCAAAAATGGCTCAAAATTTTAACATCTCGATCCAAAACGATCTCCTAGGAATACCATGCAATCTAACAATATCCCTAAAGAATAAATCAGTAACATGCACAACCTCATTAGTCTTATGGCATGCAATAAAATACACCATCTTATTAAATCAATCAATAACAATAAAGATGCTATCATGCCCCTTCTTTGTTCTAGGCAGTCCTAAAATAAGATCCATAAAAATATCAACCCAAGGTTCAATAGGCACAGGTAAAGAGGTATACAATCCATAGGGTTTAACTGTAGATTTTGCCTGTCTACATGCAATGCAATTGACACATACACTCTCAACATCCTTGTGAATAATAGGCCAATAGAAATGTTCATGCAAAATATCCAAAGTTTTAATAACCCCAAAATGACCCATTAAACCACCATTATGGGCCCCATGCACAAATAAAGTTTGCAAAGAACAATTAGGCACACATAGTTGATTACCACTATACAACTATCCATCATGCCTATAAAATTTCTGGAATGCAACATGCTCACAAGTAGCATACACATTAGCAAAATCATCATTAGAAGGATACATGTCCTTAAGCTGCTCAAATCCTAATAATTTAGAACTAAAAGTAGAAATTAAAGAATACCTCCTAGATAAAACATTAGCTACCACATTTTCCTTCCCTCTCTTATAATGTAGCACATACGTAAATGTCTCTAGAAACTCCACCCAAGGAGTATGTCTCTTGCTCAGCTTGTCGTGTCCCTTCAAGTGCTTTAGGGACTCATGATCCGTCCAAATGACAAACTCTCTGGGTTGAAGGTAATGTTGCCACACCTCCAATGCTCTCACCACATCATAAAGCTCCTTGTCATAGGTTGGATAGTTGAGTTGTGCACCACTCAGCTTCTCACTAAAATATGCAGGTTTATTTCCTGCAAAAGCACAACACCTATACCAATCCTAGAAGCATCCCATTCAACTTCGAAAGCCTTATCAAAATTAGGCAAACATAAAATAGGAGTAGAACATAATTTTTTTTCAACAATGCAAATGTGTGTTTTGTTCATTACCCCATGCAAACCCTTTCTCCTTCTTAACTATTTCAATCAAAGAAGTAGCAATGGTAGAGAAATCTTTTACAAACCTCCTATAACAACTAGCAAGCCCATGAAAACTCCTTACCTCACTCACACTCTTAGGCATCAACAATTCCTAGATAGCCTTCACCTTCTCCTCATCCACCTTAACTCGCCTAGAACTGACCACAAACCCTAAGAATACAAGCTTATCAATGCAAAAAGTATACTTCTTAAGGTTTGCATACAGTTTCTCCCCTCTCAACACATCCAAGATACACTTCACATACATAACATGCTCATCAAGATTAGTGCTATATATCCATTAAAGTAAACAACCACAAATTTTCCAAGAAATGCACGTAATACATGATTCATCAACCTCATAAAAGTGTTAGGTGTATTAGTTAAACCAAATGGCACGAATAACCACTCATACAATCCATATTTAGTTTTAAAAGTAGTTTTCTATTCATGTCCTGGTTTTATTCTAATTTGGTTGTATCCATTTTTCAAGTCAATTTTTGTAAAGATACATGCATCATGCAACAAGTATATCATCTAACCTAGGGATAGGGTGGCAATACGTTACAGTGATTTTATTAATAGCTCTAATGTTGGATCCCGCTTGGTTTCGAAAACCAACTCTTGCTCTCATGTCAAATCTTTTAGACCTCTATTGTTTCTAGAGTCCAACGCTTTCTCTGATACTATAATGATCCAGAGCCCAGCAACCGGAGTCATAAACCTTATGCTTATTACCCAGGAGGGTTATTACCATCATTCTATAAGGTAGTCAAATCACCTGAAAAACAACTTAACTTCTTCAAATAAACTGTAGTTCTAAACCTCTAGTTTGCATTGAAGTAAGAATCATCGCAATCGGAGTTTTACAACTCAAGATATGCTTAAAAAGCTAAAGCGTGTTCATACCCCAATCATGCTCTCCCAACCAACCTCTCACTTGGTCTAATACAACTACCTCAAAACAACTCTAAAAGACATAAATTTTTATGTGAATATTGTAAAAGATGCTATAAATCCATTGCTTTAAGAATAACTTTATTTGGAGGTCGGATGAGGAAGTTATACTCGAAAGAATCGAACACGTTTATACCATCAATCAATTTGTACCTATCTTAGAGAATTGCCATAACTCCCACTAAAAATGTTTGATTGACTTTGTTTTTAGACCATTTGAAAGAAAACTTCTAGATCTACAACTTTTATGAAGACCTCAAAGCAATATTATGCCTCTAAAATGATCAGAAATAGGATAGAAAATGACAATACAAATTAAGATGATGTTGACATCATACTAAGACTCAAAACTAAGATGAAGCGTCTTAGGTACCAAAACTACGACGGAAGAAGACTAAGACAATGCTGACGTCATACTAAGACGATGTTGACGTCATAATAAGATTCAAAACTAAGACGAAGCATCTTAGGTACCAAAACTAAGATGAAAGAAGACTAAGACGATGTTGACGTCATACTGAGACGATGCTGACATTATACTAAGACGATGTTGACGTCATACTAAGACGCAAAACTAAGACGAAGCATCTTAGGTACCAAAACTAAGACAAAAGAAGACTAAGACGATGTTGACGTCATACTAAAATGATGCTAATGTCATACTAAGACGCAAAATTAATACGAAACATCTTAGGTACCAAAACTAAGATGGATGAAGACTAAGACGATGTTGACGTCATACTAAGACGCAAAACTAAGATGAAGCTTCTTAGGTACCAAAACTAAGACAAAAGAAGACTAAGATGATGCTAACGTCATCCTAAGACACAAACTCCATAGCTGCCACATACACACATCTTATGCAATATCACAACTTGTAATGCCCATATCTCTCAACTCTGATATCCAAAATTCACAAACTTTATATCGTTGGAAAGCTGGAAGGATTATCTACAACTTCCAAGAAGACCATTTTGCCTAAATCAACTCACATCAACCCAAAAATATCCTAGAAGTTAGTACACAAATTTTTCCCCTTATGTAACCTTGACAATCATGGGCGAAACCAAAATCATAAACCATTAGTATCAAAAGATAGTAGTTTTTCAAAGCTTTAATGGGCATTTCAAGCCCCTAATACATGAATGTTTCAAAAAAATATCCCAAAATACAAAAGATACAGGAACAATAAATTGCTCAAAATGCAACTAAAGCCTTGGTTTACTAAATTTGCATAAATTACAATATTTCAAAAGTGAAGTGATGCCTTGGTCCTTAACTACTCAATCTCTTGCTCATCACCTGCTTATGGGGAGGAAAGTGGGGGAGAGCTTAAACCCCGTGGGTAACAATTTTATAGTTTGTAACAAGCAAAGACATTTTTAAAATATTTTCCATGCCGAAATTCATGGGTATGCAAATCATAAATGCATTACTCCAATCAACTTGCCATGAACACATAAACACATTAAATAGTTTGGGTAAGGCCGAAACATGACGCACTACACATTTCTAATGAAATGGTCCTATGTAGTCATGAATTCTTGGGGGAGTTCTTGAGGGAGCTCCATGCCACTAGAGGGAAGGTGGGAGAAGCCTATACTTGGGTCAACGTGCACGTGACGGTTCTTAAGGGACTATCACAAACCCACATAACGCATAGATTTTCAAAATCTTTTAAGCTTGGTGCCCAAAAAGACACATTCTCTTGAAAACTTGCTTTTCATATGCTTGTTATATCTTAAAAATCATTTCCAAAAATATGGTTTAATAATCATGCATCATTTCAAAGAATTATTTTAAAAAAAACTTTTCATAAATTATCACACAAATCATGTATATACATGTAAGACAATCTTACAGCATTTAACAATATTAAATGCACATGAATGAGGTGGTTCCAAAATTTATTTACTGTCATTTATTGACAGAAAACTTTTATTAGCTTATCACCTAACTATAAAAGTGAAACCCACCTTGAAGTCCTTGACTATGGCTTGTTCAAATATGCCTCTCCTCTTGCTACTCTTGTCTTTCTTGATTTTCTTCAACATAGACAAAAATCCTAAATCATAAGAATTCAAATAGGAAAACTCAAACGACCCCATGCATGAAATTGATCCTGAAATACTTAAACTCATGCATTTACTAAGCTCTTGAAACCAAAACCCTTCCAAAAATCTAAAACCTTACAATGCTCTTACCTCAAATCTTCTTCAAATGAAGAAATGCTTGGTTCAAAAGATAGCTCTTTTCTTCCTCTACCTTTTTCCCTTCTTGCACAACACCAAAATCTCTCTAGAAGGCCTAGAAAAATGAAACCCTAGCTCAACTCTTTTCTTTTCTCTCAACCACCGAAACCTCTCTTCTTCCTCTCTTTGGTTCTATTTTTCTTCTTCTTAAGGAAGGAAACAACGCTTCTTTCTTCCCATTTTACCCTTAATGAATGATAAAAGTCCACCTTGCCCTTCCTTTAATGCCTTATGGTTTTTAAACTTAAGTGACTTGCCAAATTTGGCCTTATGCTCTCCTATTACTTTAATAGTTCAAAACCCTTAACCTATACCATATCATCTTACCCACATCAACAAGTTAATCTATTCCAACATAAATAATCTAGCAATACCCCATATCATGTTAAAAATTTTCAGGGGCCAACATCTGCAATCCACACACGTCCTCCAACTTCCATCTTTCTTAGGCACCAGCAACACTGGCACCACATATGGGCTCAAGCTCTCCCTTATATGTCCCTTTTCTAACAATTCATCAACCTGCTTTTGAAGCTCCTTTGCTCCTCAGGATTACTCCTATAGGTTAGGCGGTTTGGAATTTGAGCTCCGGGCACCAAATCAATCTGGTGTTAGATGCCTCTCAAGGGTGACAGTCCCTTGGACATCTCCTCAGGAAAGACATCTGAATAATCCTATAAAAGAGAAACAAAAACATTAGGCAAAGCAATAAGAGGGTTAGTGTTAGAAAATAAACACTCTGTATTTCACCACTACTAGTGCTCTTTTCTCTCCAGTTACTCTCCTCAAGTCTTTTCCTTTAGCAAACAAGCTCACTTTTCTCTCTTTCTTTTTGCTCTTCTTTTTTTTTTCTTAGCTCTTCTCTCCTACAGATGCCACTTTCTTTTCCCCACTTATGCAATCACTCACTATTGGGCCAAACTCATTTTTCTTTTGGGCCTCTTTTCTCTCTTCTTTTTTTTTTTTGTTCTCACTACCTAAACCCTCCTCGCTTTTACTTGATTTAATATGATCCAGATACAATTCATGAGGTGATAAAGGTAGTAGAATGAAGTTCCTACCCTTAAACTTAAAGGAGTACCTATTGGTATACTCATCATGTGCTACCCTCCAGTCAAACTGCCTAGGTCTCCCAAAATATGACCAACCTCCATTAGTACCACATCACACAACACCTCATCCTCATATCTTCCTACTGAAAATGGCACTACAACCTGCCTAATCATCTTCACACCAACACTATCACACCAACACTATCTTGAACCACTGTAAATTGTACAGCTCCAGATGTTTCCTACATGTCAAGCCCAATTTTTATACCATAGTCCAACTAGCTTCATTAGTGCAACTACCCCTATCAATGATCAAATTGCATACTTTCCCACTAACTAAACACCTCAAATGGAAAGGATTTTCTCTCTGATCTACAACCTCATCTGTGGCCCTAACACTCAGTATTCTCCTAACTACTAGTGCTTCCCTTGTAATGGCTCTCTCAAAGCAACTATCATCCTCAAAGTCATTATCAATAACAAACTCATATTCACTTCCTTTATCTTCCGAATCAATCATCCTATTATCCCTCATAATCATGACTTTCTTATTTGAACATTGAGATGCAATATGGCCAGTATCCAAGTATTTTAAACAGTTTATAGATGAATAACTAGAAGTAGGGTTGTTGGAAGTACCTTTCAGTTCAAATCCCCCAATCGACTTCTTAGGTGCTTTCTTGAAGTCCACTCCTTTGTCCTT
This sequence comes from Erythroxylum novogranatense, assembly GCA_029891385.1. Classification (NCBI taxonomy): domain Eukaryota; kingdom Viridiplantae; phylum Streptophyta; class Magnoliopsida; order Malpighiales; family Erythroxylaceae; genus Erythroxylum; species Erythroxylum novogranatense. Next base: position 48,496,547 of record CM057224.1, read on the forward strand.
AGACTTCTCCTCCTTTCTAGGTCATTTGGAGTTCCATAAGTAGCTAGAGCTTGCTCCACTCCTCACTATCATTCTAACTTGGAACTGCCTCTACACCTTCATAGCCATGTTCACCATGTCCTCAATCCCTAAGTAGTGTTACAACTCCATAACAATTGCTCCTCCTTTATATTGGCTTGGATCATAGCCACCTCCATCTCCTTATGGTAGTCCTCAATTGATTTAGACCTCTGAGTGAGTCTCTGAAGTTTCTAGTGCATTTCTCTCTAATAGTAAGAAGGCACAAACTGATTCCTCATGCATGTCGAATATCATCGTAAGCAGTAATTAACATCTTTCCATTTCTCCTCTTGGATGTCACCAACTAATCCTACCATATTAGTTCATAATCTGTAAATTCAATAGTGGCTAGCTTTATCTTTTTATCTTCAAAAAATTGTGGCACTCAAAAACCTAGTCTACCTTCCTTTCCCACTCCAAGTAAGCCTCTGCATCATTCCTTCCCTTAAACGTTGGGATCTGCATCTTGATGAATTTAAGGTCTCCATCTCTCCTATTGAATGGCTAACTCTCTAAGCTATCCTAGGTCTACGTACCTCAGACTCCTCAAAGTCATCCTCGCTCATACCGAAGTGGTGCTCTACGAGGTGGTGGTTGCTGCTGATGTACACCTACACGCCTACCTTGAGGTTGCTCACAGCTCCCTTGTCTTAGTTCATCCATTTGTCCCCTAACCTCATTTAAGGCTAGATTGAACCTCTCAAATTGTTGCTGCATGGCTCTCAAACTGAAAGTGATATTTACGTCTCCCCCTTGGTTGTTATCGTTACTACCTCTTTGTGACATTGTAGATAAAGTGATATACTTGCAAAACAAGGTTAGTAATAAACAATCTCACACATTCCCTCATGTGTTTCAATCAAATGACGTCACTCCCCTCGTGTTTAAGTCATGACAATGACTCCCTCAAATAAACTCACACACTCTTGCCTTTTACCACTCAATCTCCTCTGAAATTCGATTCATAACTCGAAATCTGTTCTCAACTAATCAAAAGAATCAAATGGGTGTGTACATTTTAAACCAACTAGCAACTAGTATGACGAAACAACAAAAAATAGAAAAAAATTTCAGATTTTTTTAAGACATTTTCAAAACTTTTTTAACTTTTTCTTGAAACCTTTTTCCGAACTTTTGTTGGAAAATTTTTTCAAACTTTTTTTCAAACTTTGTTCAAATTTTTTAGTTTTTTTAATATAGATCGAAAGTTTCATAAAAGAACCAAGAAGAATAATTGAAAGCCCTAACTAAAACAAATAGAACAGAGAGAAAGATTGAATGTTTGAAGCTCTCGGTTGTATATCTAGTACAATCTTGATGAATGTTTTATTTGTGATTGGGTAAATAGTATATCGATCCTTGGACATCTTCATTGGATATGGTTCTGACTTTTCATCTGGCATAATACCATATAATCTTCATTCCTCATGATTTAGGAGATGTATTGATCGATTATTGAACAGTATTGGTTTGACTTGTACCTCGACTAACCTTTTCAAAGGTTCTCTTATGGTAATTGAGCTTCTACTTATAATAGGTACCGATTCTTCAATCACCTTCATTCTTAAATCCTCTTTTCTGAGGTTGAGAAGGATTATGATGCATTGATTTGTGTTCAACTGACTTTTTATTTTGTTGAACATCAGTTGAAGTAATCTTTTTTTGACTGTTCTTCAGCTTCTTACTTCCTTCTACCAGTCTAGAAGGAGGTTGTTGTTGAAGTTTCTTCATCAAGAGTCAATCCTTTCCCTCTCTTCTGTTCTTGTTGATGCAAGGTTAATAATCTTGGTGGCCTTCTTGATTGTTTGGATTTTTTGGAACAAAGTGCCTCCCCCTTTCTTTTCAACGACACTTGTTTTACAAACTGTTTCACCTGGCTTTCTTCTCTTTGTGACATCGTCTTAAGTTTAATTAATACCTCTGTCAATTTATTCTTCTTCTCTTATGTATACATCTTTCCTATGGATTGAGGTTTTGTCTTCCTTGCAGGTGCATTCAAGCTGCGTCTGACAATACGCTCCCCCTCAGTTCTTGCTTTTGCCATAGAATCTGTATCCTCCTTTTCTTGAGACTTCAAATCCATTCTACCGATAGTTGACGCATTAATGATGCTTTATATATTTATCTTCATTCTATTTCCTCTGTCAAGAAGAATTCCAGTGTCTCTAAAGATTCTTGTTAGCAGCATACCATACGATAAGGCATTAGAATCTCTCTTCGACTTCATCATGTACCTTAAAATTAGGTGTGGAAGATTTATAGGTTAATGATTGAGTAGATGAAACAAGCAACATATATCATCGTCACAACGTTCTTCAAGAACACAATGAAAAGTAGCGCATGTAGAACCCTAGCCTTCGGAAAAAGTAGCGCATGTAAAATCTTTTCTTCGGTTTTCTTAATTTGTAAACTAAGAAAGAATTTTAATTCACCCATCATACTCATTTCAAATTCACTTTCCATCAGATTTTCAAAACTGGAACATAGCTTTTTAGACGTTGCGCGAAAGATAATATCATTAACATATATTTGTACTATGATGAAATCATTCTTAATACATTTTCTAAATCTTATCAACATGTCCTCTACTAAAACCATTTTCAACCAAAAAAGGAACTTAGACGATCATACCAAGCTCGAAGGGCTTGTTTCAAACTATACAAAGCTTTATGAAGTCTATAGACATAATCTGGTTTCTTAGAATCCTCAAAACCAGGAGGTTGCTTTACATAAACCTCTTCATCTATAAAACCATTCAAAAAGGCACTTTTCATATCCATTTGAAACAGTTTTATACCATGACAAACAGCATATGCAAGTAAAATCCTAATAGCTTCTAATCTAGCTACAGGAGCATAAGTTTCATTATAATCTATTCCTTTTTATTGATTATAGCCTTGAGCTACTAATCTAGCTTTGTTACGACTTACTCTACTTGACTCATCTAGTTTATTTTTAAAAACCCATCTGGTTCCTACAATAGACTTTTTGGAGGGTCTGGGAACTAAAGACCAAACTTTATTCCTTATAAATTGGTTCAGCTCCTCTTGCATGGCCAAAATCCAAGTTTCATCATGAAGAGCTTCATCAATTTTCTTAGGCTCTATTTCAAAAATAAAAGCTACATTTGCTTCTCTTCTGAATTTAGACCTTGTTCTCACACCTTTTGAAGTTTCTCCTATAATCAAATTTTCTGGGTGAGAAGATTTATATCTCCAGTCCTTTTTCAGACTAAAATTTTCAAAAATATCTTCTACTTTATCTAGAGGAGTATCTGATGGTGACACATCTACATTATCAACAAAGGGTACTGATAGGATTTCATTATCAGTGTCATTACTTCTATCTAGTTACCATCATCAAATTTGACATGAATAGATTCTTCTACAGATTTACAAGCAAGATTATAAACCCTATAAGCTTTAGAAGATAATGAATATCCTAGAAAAATTCCTGAATAGACCTTAGACTCAAATTTATCCAAGGTTTCTTTGGTATTCAATATAATACACTTGCAACCAAATGGATGGAAGTAAGAGATATTAGGCTTCCTTCCTTTCCATAACTCATATGGAGTTTTATTCAACCATGGTCGCAAAAGTATTTTATTTTAAACATAACAAGTTGTATTTACAACTTCTGTCCAGAAATACTTACGAAGATTCATTTCACAGACCATAGTTCTTGCCATTTCCTGAATCGTCATGTTCTTTCTTTCTACAACTCCATTTTGTTGTAGAGTTCTAGGAGCAGAGAAATTATGGAAAATTCCATTCTCTTCATAAAATATTCAGAATTTTTCATTTTCAAATTCACCACCATGATCACTTCTAATTCTAGCAACAGAAGTTCCTTTTTCATTTTGTAACTTTTTGGAAAGAACTTTTAAACAATTAAAAGATTCATCCTTATGTGACAAAAATAATATCCAACAAAATCTAGTGAAGTTATCAACAATTACAAGACCATACTTCTTTCCGCCAAGACTTAATGTCCTAGTTGGACCAAATAAATCTATATGTAACAACTCTAGAGGTCTAGACAAAGTTAGAATATTTTTAGAAGAAAAAGATGTTTTAACCTATTTTCCTTTATGACAACTCTCATAAAAGAAATCCTTGTTAAAACTTTTTTTTGGTAAACCTCTTACCAAATCATGTTTAATCAACTTGGAAATATGTTTAAAACTAACATGACCTAGCTTTTTATACCAAAGCAGTTTTTCTTCATCTGTTGATATAAAACAAGAAATATTTTGACTTTGTAAATCTTCTAAATTAATCTTATAAAGATTGTTTCGTCTTTTGGAAGAAAAGAATATGGAACCATCCTTGTTTTTTACTACACAATATTTTTGATTAAAGGATACTTCAAATCTAGAATCATATAATTGACTTACATTAATCAAATTATGTTTTAAACCTTCAACTAGCAGAACATTATCAATAGATGTAATGGAATCTTTATCGATTTTGCCAATTTCAACTATTTTGCCCTACTGGTTATCTCCAAAAGTTACTGATCCTCCCTTCTTATTTTAAAAATCTAGGAACATAGACCTTCTTCTAGTCATGTGTCGCGAGCATCCACTGTCTAAATATCATTGGTGCTGGTTACTTTTCCAAGGAAGGAGATCTGCAGTAGATATTATGTTCTTTTTAGGTACCCAAATTTTCTTGGGTCCTTTGAGGTTAGTCTTATAATTATTCATAGAATGATAATAAGAAGACTGGTGATATTTCTTTCTATAAGGAACAAAATTCTTTTTGTAATGAGTATTGCTATTAGTAAACCCTAAACCACTCTTATAATTAAGGTGTCTATATCTTCCAATCATGTCATTCATTTTTTTCATACTTTCAGTAAAGGTTGATAAGATTGCTAAGAGAGAATTAATCCTTTGTTTCAACTGACTAATTTTCTCAGATCTATCTATAGTTATTTTTTCATCATATCGCCTACTTGTTTCTTAAGGCAAACGTTTTCTTTTTCTAATGCTTCCGTGTTCTTCAAGTTTTCAAAAAAATTTCTTTTTAAGGATCTATATTGTTTTAGTATAACATGTGAATCTTCTAACAATTCTAAATATGCATCTTGGAGTTCATTAAAGTTAGAAGTTACCTACTCGTCACCTTCTTTTTCAGCTACCAAACACATATTTGGTTGTACTGATTCTTCTGAATCAGAATCAGATTCAGACGAATCCAAATCTTCCAAAGTTCCCATCATACTCTTTTTATTTTCTGTATTTTTCTTTAGTTTTCTTCTAAGCAATGGACATTCAGACTTATAATGTCCTGGTTTGTTGCACTCGTAGCAAATAATAGAGGTCTTCTCGTTCTTGACTTCGTCTTTGCTATTTTTCTTAAAAGAAAAATCTTTATTTCCTTTTGTTTTCTTTTTCCACATTCTTATAATCTTTCTTGAAATGAAAGATAATTCATCATCATCAACTTCACTTGAATCTTGATCAGATTCACTGGTATCATCATTCCTGACTTCTTCGATCTTTAATGCTTTTGACGATGAACTTTTATTTCTTTGAGTCTTGTGATTTTTTACCAGCCTTTAATGTTATAGATTTGTCTCTTCTAGGTTTATCTTCTGCATCAAGCTCTACTTCGTGTATCTTCAAAGAACCAAGCAATTTGTCTAGCTTTAATTTGTTCAAGTCTTTTGCTTCTTGTACTACAGTGACTTTGGGTCTTCATCTTTTAGGCAGACTTCTGATAATCTTTCTGACATGATCTTGATTATCGTAGATTCTCGCAAGAGCTTTAAGTCCATTAACGATAGTTTGAAATCGTCCAAACATTTGATCAATAGACTCATCTTCTTTCATCTTAAATAGCTCATACTAATGTACAAGAATACTGATCTTGGACTCTTTCACCTGGTTTATGCCTTCATGTGCGATGGATAAAGTGTCCCACATCTCCTTCTCAGTTTCGCTTCCATGAACTTTATCATATTCACTTTTGCTTAAAGCACAACTCAGAAAGAACTTGGCCTTTGAATTTAGTTGAAATCTAGTTTTGTGATCGGCTAACCATCTGGTACGAGGAATGGTATTTCCTTCATCATCTATTAGTACGTATGGTCTATTCTCGATGATATCCCAAAGATCAATGTGTGTGGATTCTATAAAGAGCCGCATCCTGTCCTTCCAATAATGATAATCCTCACCATTGAATGTAGGAGGTCTTGTGACGGATGCACCTTCAGCTATAAAAAATATGTGATTCAGTCGTGGATCTTTATCCTCACTTTTTAAAGGTGGTTCTTGGAAACCAAGCTCTGATACCAATTGAAGTAAATCACTTGTTAATATAGAATTCACGTACAATATACGAAATACTCAAGAAGGGGGGTCGAATTGTGTAATCTTTTTGTAAATACAAAAACTTTAATATTTCTTGAAAAAAACTTTTTCAACTATTAAATGAATACCAAAAATGTTATACAAATATAGCTACGTATTTAAATCGCAAATAACTTCTATATACTTGTCTAAGAATAAGAAAAATTAAAGTGAAAGGTTAGAAGATAGAAGCTGTGATTTTATACTGATTCACCCCAAACCTTGGACTACGTCCAGTCCTTAGAATTCGTATGAGATTTTACTATACTTCTTCAAATTTACAAGTATTCTTTCTTCCCCTCCAGAGCCTCTCCAGGTCTCTTACACAAAGTGTTCTTTCTGCTATTTTAGCCTCTCCAGACTCTTAGCCTTTTCTTTCTCTCACTAGAAAGATATTATGAGCTTTTTATTATAGTAGAGCTTGCTCTCTTGTATCTGATGCACTCATATTTTCTTATCTTTTTATACTTTTACACTTAGTTTTTATTCTCATTTGATGTCTAAATCACGTAGCTTACATTGATTTTATCATTTCAAGTGTTTTAGGTGTCAAATGAAGAAAATCATGCTAAGGAGGGAGATTTAGGACTTTTGGATATCATTTTCAAAGTGAGGAGGTCAAAATACCCTAAGGTGACCAAAGTTGCAGAAATCCTAATCCTATAAGGAATCCTACTTCAACTAGGATTTCTACATTTGAAAGTTTCTTGTTAAGACTGCAAGAAATGGATCCAGAACAATCTAGGCGGTCGAGGACATGTAGATTGGGAGAAATGAAGATTTTAAAAAGAAAAGTCCTACCCTGTAAAGGTCTTAATTTGGAAAGGAAAGAAGAAAACCTACTTCTACTTGGAAAAGAAGTCATCTCCTTGTAAAGATCCTAATTCTACAAAAGAAGAAGACCCACTTCTACTTGGAAAAGAAGTCATCTCCTTGTAAAGATCTCATGTCTACAAGGAAAGAAATACCTACTTTTACTTGGAAAAGAAATCCTCTCTTACAAGACCTCCTCCAATATAAATAGGGTCCTTTAGCATTAGTTTGGGATGATTCACGTTTTCTATCTTCTTTGGATGTGAATTTCTCTTCTCTTCTCTCTCTTTTACGCTTTCTCTCTCTCCCTAGGTAGAACCCTAGTTTAATTTCTTTCTATTCTTCTTCTAATACCCAAAATCTACACTATGTTTTTCTAATTATGATATTTGGCTTTGTTTTAGTTAGAATTATGAACTAAATTCTCTTTTCCAATTGTTGAGGCTATTAACAAAATTCATGGTTGTTTTTATGAGAAGCATGTGCATATAATTGGTGAATTTATTATTAGAAATTTGTGCTCTTGATCTGGACATGATTGCCGAATTATGCATGTGGATTTGAAGTCATGAATTCGAATTTTGCATGAATAATTTGTATGCTATCTGATTAATTTAATTGCTAGACAATAAATTGATTAGGTTAAGTAGCATCAACTAATTAAAATTGAAGCTTGTATGTAGGTTTTAATTAGTTGGATCAAGACATAGGTTAATTTTATGCATGCTAGCTTTGCTGAAAGTTAACTTAGGTTTAGCAAACTTGATTTTAATCTTAATGCTCTTGTCAGTTCATGCTAGTTTTGGATTAACACATTAACAAGAAGTTGTTGCATGTCAAGCTTGTTTTGAATGCATCTATCTTTGCTTGATGAACCCTAATTTTCCAATCTAAGATATAATTCGTTTTCAATGATTAAAAACAACCTAAGGATTTAGTGAAAACCTTTGCAATTGGTCTTTAATTAATCTAAACTTTTTACTCAAATTTTCTTAGCAATTTCTCTCTTGAAAACTCTTAGCTTTGTTTTAATTTTCTAAACTTAAATCACGTCTTCTTCTTTCTTTTCTTATTTACTTTTAACATAAACAAACAAATCCCCCAATCTGGTCTTAAGAGAATTCGATTTTTGTTTTCCCCTTTGACGTTCACGCATACTTTGCTTGAAAGTAAGAAAATCTTCCTTGTGTTTTGATCTCTATGGGACGATACCCTTGCTTCGCTATACTACAAATCAATTTAAGTAGGGGATTAAATTTGTAGGCTAACGACACCCTATCAAATTTTTGGCGCCGTTGTCGGGGATGAAAGGGTTGATTTTTATCTTTCTTCTATAGTTTGCGTGCTATTTTTCTTTCTATTTGTGATTTGGTGCATTTAACCTTTTATTTTGAAGGTTGTATGTCCCAATCATCTGAAGAGCAACTTTCAGATCAAGAACAAGCCGACATAGATCAATTCTACAAAGATTTCTTGATAAACTCCACACAAACATCGACCCATACACCGTTGCACGATCCTATCATCCTTGAGCAACGCCATCCATGTTAGCGATCTAGAAGGGGGGGTTGAATAGATCTTTAAATCTTTTTGAAATTCTACAATAAAATCAGAAGTTAATTCACACAAAAACAATTTAAACAAATTTAAATGAAAAGAGTAGGGAAGAAGATCAAACACGGTTTTTATAGAGGTTCGGTGCTAAGACCTACGTCCTCTACCTAAGCTCCCACTTAGGATTTTGCAAACCACTTTATTACACACTTTGTAGTTCAGTGTGAACTCTTACAATACCGCTTGATTTCTGGCTCAAGCTACCTTTACACTTGATTTGTCTTCCGGCACAAATCCTTCCAATACCACTTGATTTTCGGCTCAAGCTACCTTTACAAATGATTTGTCTTCCAGCACAAATCCTACCAATACCACTTGATTTCTGGCTCAAGCTACCTTTACAAATGATTTGTCTTCCGGCACAAATCCTACCAACACCACTTGATTTCCGGCTCAAGCTACCTTACACGTGACCTTTCACTAGTCACTCAAATTGTAAGAGAAATAAGATAAAGTTTGAAGAACAAAGCTCAATACAATGATGTAACAAGATAAGAGCAATAGTGAGCAGAATATGGAGCAATAATGGAGTCTTTTGCTTGTAGAACTTCTCTACTATTTTTCCTTGATCATCCACTCTTATACTTGAAGAAAAATAGCTGTTGGAAGCCTTTCTAGCCATTGTATAATTGTTGTGACCGTTCCTTAACATCCTCCTTTCCATTTGTAGCTAATTGGACCGTTGGAATTAATGTGTTGTACCCATAAGTCGACTTGTCGAGTTGTATAAGTCGACTTGTGACCATAAGTCGACTTGTCGAGTTGTATAAGTCGACTTGTGACAACATTTTACGTAAAATTGCATCTCCGCTCTTCTATAAGTCGACTTGTGATGTGTAAGTCGACTTGTAGTCCTCGATAAGTCGACTTATGTATGATTAGTCGACTTGTGTTGTCTCAACCTGACAGATCTTCATATATTAGTCGACTTATGACGTACTAGTCGACTTATGCTGTTCGGATCTTGATGTATAAGTCGACTTATGCTGTGCAAGTCGACTTATGTTGCCTTCAAGGGTAACATCCAACCAAATCTTCTATAATCCTCATGATTTATTCCATTTTCACTTATAAGGAAACTCCCATCTTGATTTTTCAATGATTAAACACTTGCCCATCTTGATTTGTACAATTCTTTCATTGAATATCAATCCCAAAATACCTGAAACAATTTCTTAACTAATTCTATACATTTTATTACTATCAAAACATAAGTGGGATTTAATTTGTCAACCACCATTGGTCCAACAATCTCCCCCTTTTTGATAATGACAAAACACTTAGAAATTGTTTAAGAAATGAAAACTAAGAAACATTGATCAAGGTTTTTATACCTTGTCATTTTGGTTAGAAGTCTCCCCCTCAATCATATAAATCATTGAATTTAATAACCTTGTAAGATCAAATTCATAAAAGTAATTTGAAATCATGATAGACTTAAATTAAAGACAATTATCACATACTCCCCCTTAATCAAGGAACTAAAGAATATCCAATTTCTCATTTTTCTCCCCCTTTTTTGTCATAATCAAAACAACTAATACAAACCAACAATAGATGAAATATCGCAATCATATTAAATAGAGAAGCAAGTCATCAAACACAATAGTCTCAAGTAGCAAGCAAATACAAATAATATGAAATGTTGGTCTTGGCTAGATACAAAAACCATCATGGTGGAGAAACATCATCATCATGAATAAATCTCAAAAGTAGACGAGAATATGTTTTCGGAGATTTTGTGAAAAAGATAATTTTTAAAGAAGACCCAGATAACTTATATTCGACTGGCAATTCATAAGCAAACACAAAGAAAATGCAAAGTCATTACATAACATAACAATCCAACAATGGAATACGTGTAAACATAAGTCGACTTGTTTTACCTCCATAAGTCGACTTATCCTGAATTTTCTTCATTTCCATAGTGTTGTGTACATCATAGGTCGACTTATTGAATCACACAAGTCGACTTGTTAGCAGACTTGTCACCAATTAGTCGACATCCACTATCAATATACCATGTGCTTGGTGGATTTTCATTCCTTGCTTGTACCTACAACTGAAACATTCTTTCTACTCATTGGTACCCAGGCCATTTTGGGTCCATTTTGGTTAGTCATATAAACCATGTTAGGAGGAGTTGTACCTTTTACTACCCAGATTTTCTTCACATTAATACATCTTCTAATACTTTTGCATGCAATTTCTATATGACCATCTTTTAAGCATCTAGCACATTTAGCAACTTTGCCATCTTTAGTGAATTTAGAAATCAAAGAACAATCTCTATCAAATGGATCATATCCTAAACCATGTTTAGAAATTGAATATCTTTGTAAAGATAACATCTTTTCAAACTTTTCATTCCCACCAGCAAATTTTTTAACCACATAAGAAAATTCCTTTCTAAGTCTATCAAGCTCACAAGTAAGATTTTCTTTTTCAGCAAGGCATGTAGAATGATCTTCCTTAGGACAATCTAAATCATCAATCGTCTCATGTAAAACATTATTTTCAGCAACCAATTCCCTTATTTTCTCTCAATTTCTTGTTGATTTCAATAGCTTCTTCAAAATTAATTTGTAAAGCATTAAAAGAATCTATCAGATATTGATCAATGAAAGTTACCTCATCTTCATCATCACTTGTTGAGGAGCTATTAGCCATGAGAGCTAAGTTGTTTTCATCATTGCTTTGGTATGCTTCCTCATCATCACTCCAAGTAGCTACTAGGTTGGTTTTCTTTTTCCCTTTGTCGTATTTGTCACTTTTCTGGAAATTTGATGTGGAAGAAGTGCTCTTGCATTCTCTTGTATGATGTCCCCTTTTTCCACATTTCCAACATTCTTCATTTCTTTCCACGGCATATCTCTTTCTTTCTCCATTTTTTCCACCATTTAATTCTTTCCTCCAGTTTTTGAGAAGTCCTTTGAATTTTCTCAAATTTCTGGAGTACATTGCTATTTCTTCATCATCCTCTTCTTCATCTATTTCTTCATCACTTTCATCAAGAGAAGAAATATTAGCCTTTAAAGCAATTGACTTTTGTGACTTACCTCTACCTCCTCTGGATTTGAGAATGATTTTATAGTTGATGAGTGATCCCACCAAGGCGTTGAATTCCAAATGATTGAGATCTTTAGACTCCATAATTGATGTGACTTGTGAGTCCCATTCTTTTGGTAGTAAGCGGAGAATCTTCTTCACCTTCTCGCTATCCGTCATATGCTTTCTAAGGTTGCCTAATTCATTTATGATTTCTGCAAAACGATCAAGCATAATGGAAATAGACTCACCTTCCTTCATAACAAACATTTCATAATCATGGAGAAGCATGTTGATCTTTGTCTCCCGGACATGGTGGGTTCCTTCATGGGTGATGCAAAGTCTTTCCCACGTTTCTTTAGCGCTGGTACAAGAATTAACTTGGTTTTTTTCCTCGACCGTGAGAGCACAGTATATCAGTTTCATAGCCTTCGCATTGATGTAGGCTTGCCTCCAATCATTGTCGTCATACTCCATCTTTGTTTTTAACTCACCATTTTCTTTCAACGGTGGTTGTGGACCGAAGATAATGATCTTCCAAGATTCTACTCCCTCGCTTATAATGTGATACTTCAAATGATTTTTTCAAGAAAAATAATTAGTACCATTAAATAAAGGAGGGCGATAATTTGTATTACCTTCTTCCGCTAGTTTGTTGTGTGCCATCCCTGGATACTTCTTCTCTGATACCAATTGTTAGCGATCTAGAAGGGGGGGTTGAATAGATCTTTAAATCTTTTTGAAATTCTACAATAAAATCAGAAGTTAATTCACATAAAAACAATTTAAACAAATTTAAATGAAAAGAGTAGGGAAGAAGATCAAACACAGTTTTTATAGAGGTTTGGTGCTAAGACCTACGTCCTCTACCTAAGCTCCCACTTAGGATTTTGCAAACTACTTTATTGCACACTTTGTAGTTCAGTGTGAACTCTTACAATACCGTTTGATTTTCGGCTCAAGCTACCTTTACACTTGATTTGTCTTCCGGCACAAATCCTTCCAATACCACTTGATTTTCGGTTCAAGCTACCTTTACAAATGATTTGTCTTCCGGCACAAATCCTACCAATACCACTTGATTTTCGGCTCAAACTACCTTTACAAATGATTTGTCTTCCGGCACAAATCCTACCAACACCACTTGATTTCCGGCTCAAGCTACCTCACACGTGACCTTTCACTAGTCACTCAAATTGTAAGAGAAATAAGATAAAGTTTGAAGATCAAAGCTCAATACAATGATGTAACAAGATAAGAGCAATAGTGAGCAGAATATGAAGCAATAATGGAGTCTTTTGCTTGTAGAACTTCTCTACTATTTTTCCTTAATCATCCACTCTTATACTTGAAGAAAAATAGTTATTGGAAGCCTTTCTAACCGTTGTATAATTGTTGTGACCGTTCCTTAACATCCTCCTTTCCATTTGTAGCTAATTGGACCGTTGGAATTAATGTGCTGTACCCATAAGTCGACTTGTCGAGTTGTATAAGTCGACTTATGACAACATTTTACGTAAAATTGCATCTCCGCTCTTCTATAAGTCGACTTGTGATGTGTAAGTCGACTTGTGGTCCTCGATAAGTCGACTTATGTATTATTAGTCGACTTGTGTTGTCTTAACCTGACAGATCTTCATATATTAGTCGACTTATGACGTACTAGTCGACTTATGTTGTTCGGATCTTGATGTATAAGTCGACTTATACTGTGCAAGTCGACTTATGTTGCCTTCAATGGTAACATCCAACCAAATCTTCTATAATCCTCATGATTTATTCCATTTTCACTTATAAGGAAACTCCCATCTTGATTCTTCAATGATTAAACACTTGCCCATCTTGATTTGTACAATTCTTTCATTGAATATCAATCCCAAAATACCTGAAACAATTTCTTAACCAATTCTATACATTTTATTATTATCAAAACATAAGTGGGATTTAATTTGTCAACCACCATTGGTCCAACAATCCACTCTTCCGACCAAACTTTGAGAAGGAGTTATCTTTCACACGTGCACAGCCCACCGACTCATCACCATCCAACAACATCTACGTTGATCCTGCACAACAAAGAACTTTGAAGGAGCTTGGTGCTCCTGACTTGGAGAACCATCCTCTTTGTATTAATGTTGAGAATGCTAACTTTGAGCTAAAACCTGGTTTTATCCATTTGCTTCCTTGTTTTAACGGCCTTGCAGGTGAAGATCCACATGCTCATCTTAAGAATTTCCACATGATTTGCAATGGCATGAAGCCGAATGGTGTGGAGGAGGAGCAAGTCAAGTTGAAAGCTCTTCCTTTCTCTTTAAAGGGGACAGTTGAGGAGTGGTTGTTCTCAATCCCATCTGGTTCCGTAAGGACGTGGAATGACCTTAAGAGAATTTTCTTACAAAAGTACTTCCCAGCCTCAAGAGCCGCCAATATTAGGAAGGAGATATGTGGGATAAGACAAGCTCATGGTGAATCATTATCAGAGTATTAGGAGAGGTTCGAGAAGCTCTGCAACCAATGTCCCCACCACCAAATTTCTGACCAACTCCTTATTCAATATTTCTATGAGGGGTTAACTCCCCAAGATAGGAGTATTATTGATGCATCTAGTGGTGGAGCTTTGGTGAACAAAACACCTGAGGCGGCAAAGCATTTAATCTCTGATATGGCTGCAAATTCCAAGCAATTTAGCACCCGAGCTGATCATAGACGCGTGAATCAGGTAAGTATCTCTAACTTAGAGAATAAGGTTAATGAGCTTACTTTTATGATGCAATCCTTCATGAGAGGTGATATGCAAGCTATTGTCTGTTTTATTTGTTCCATGCATGGTCATAATGCTAATACATGTCCTACTATGCAAGATGATTCTACTGACCATGTGAATGCAGTTGGTGGTGTTTTTAATGCTAACCCACAGAGAAAGTATGATCCCTACTCTCAAACCTACAATCCGGGATGGAGAGATCACCCCAACCTTCGCTATGGGAATCCTCAACAACCACCTATGCATAATGGATCAAGAGCACCCAACCCCACTGGATTTCAACTACAACCGAACATTCCCAGAACTATGCCTCCACCTTCTAACCCTTCTTCTTCTTCTAATCCTTCTTTGAATGAGATTACAGATATGATGAAAACTATGACATCTAACACCTTGTCTATGCAGCAAAATTTCATGTGTTTTCAACAAGATTATAAATCTTTTCAGCAAGAGACAAGGTCGGGCATCCAAAACCTTGAGAGGCAAATGGGACAGTTGGCATCTAACTTTGGAAAAATGGAGGCCCAAAATTTTGGAAAATTGCCATCCCAAGGGCTGCAAGGCAAGGAAAGTGCTTTTGCACTTAAGCTAAGGAGTGGTAAGGAGATTGGAGACAAAGTGATTATTTTGGATGAAGAGGATGAGTTAGAGGCTCAAAATAACAACCGAAAACCAGCAACACTACCCTCTGACCTGAAGGGTGCCGAATCTTCTTCTCAACCCAAGCAACCATCTCATGCGTCTAAGGTATCTCCTAATCTTGTGGATTCCACTTATAAGCTAACTCCACCTTTCCCTTTGAGTTCTAACAGGCAAAAGAAGGAAGATAAGGAGAAAGAAATATTGGAATTGTTTAAAAAGGTGGAAATCAACATTCCTTTGCTGGAAGCAATAAGACATGTGCCTAAGTATGCTAAATTTCTCAAGGAGATATGTACCACCAAGAGAGCTAACAAGGTCAGAAATGGTGACATAGTTGGCTTAGGAGAGAATGTAAGTGCTATTCTTCAAAAGAAATTACCTACTAAGCAAGGAGACCCAGGTGCATTTTCTATTCCTTGTGTGATTGGTAATATGTGCTTTGATAAGGCTACATGTGACTTAGGAGCTTCAATTAGTGTGATGCCAAAATCCATCTTTGATTCTCTTAATGTTGGTTCTTTGAAAAACACTTCTGTTATCATTCAACTTGCTGATAGATCTTTTGTCTATCCTTTGGGTTTGTTGGAAGATGTGTTAGTGAAAGTTGGTAGCTTGATTTTCCCTTATGATTTCTATATCATTGAGACATGCGATGATCACCCTCACACATATTCACCTCTTCTACTTGGGAGACCATTTTTTAGGACTGCTAAGACTGTAATTAATTGTGATGATTGCACTTTATCTATGAGGATTGATGATGAACATATCTTATTTAATTTTAATGAGGCAATGAAATATAATGATGATGTGCATGAATTATATAACTTGGATATCATTGATCTATTGGTGGACCAATTTTGTGCTTATAGTAGTAATGATGGTGTTAATATTGCTCTTATTCGTTCCTTCTTCTCATCTTTTGATGTTAATGCCAATGGTGCCATGATATTTGAACCTTATGTGATTGATGCTATTATGGCATTGCAATCTTCTTATATGGTGCCAAAATTGGATGTGTTTGCTGATCTACCTCTTTCGCACAAGAAAGTCTTACCTTCTGTGTTGCATGCTCCTGAGTTAGAATTGAAACCTTTGCCTGATCATTTGAAGTATGCTTTTCTTGGATCTAATGATACTCTTCCAGTGATTATTGCAAAGAATCTAATGACTATCGCAGGAAGAAAGATTGTTGCGTGTCTTAAAGGACCATAAGACCACAATTGGATAGACTTTAGGCGACATCAAAGGATTAGTCCTTCTATGTGTATGCATCGCATACTCTTAGAGAGATAATTGAAGCCTTCGAGGAGATGCGAGACGACTCAATCCACCCATGATGGAGGTGGTGAAGGCAGAAATTTTGAAGCTTTTGGATGCAGGTGTCATATACCCTATTTCTGATAGCAAGTGGGTAAGTCCTATCCATGTGGTTCCTAAAAAGACGAGCATTACTGTGGTGAAAAATGTTCAGAATGAGTTGGTGCCCACACGTGTTCAAAGTGGCTGGTAAATGTGTATTGATTATAGGAAGTTGAACTTGGCGACAAAAAAAGACCATTATCCTTTACCTTTCATGGACCAAATGCTTGAGCGCCTAGCTGGTAAGTCTTTCTATTGTTTCCTTGATGGCTATAGTGGATATAATCAAATTGTTATTGCCCCTGAGGATCAAGAAAAGACTACCTTTACCTGTCCATTTGGTACATATGCTTATAGGAGAATGCCCTTTGGTTTATGCAATGCACCTGCTACTTTTCAAAGATGCATGATGAGCATATTTTCTGATTATGTTGAAAGGATAATTGAAGTTTTTATGGATGATTTTACTATCTATGGTGATTCCTTTGATCATTGTTTAGGAAATTTGTCTCTAATCTTGAAAAGATGCATGGGTACTAACCTTGTTTTGAACTATGAAAAATGTCATTTTATGGTAGAGCAAGGGATAGTTTTAGGGCATGTGGTTTCTGCACGTGGTTTAGAGGTTGATAAAGCTAAGATATATATTATCTCGTCCTTGCATTACCCCTCCTCTGTGAGGGATGTTCGATCTTTTCTTGGACATGCAGGTTTCTATCGCAGATTTATCAAGGATTTTAGCAAGGTAGCTGCCCCTCTATGCAAGTTGCTATCCAAAGATGCTGAGTTCATCTTCTCCCAAAAATGCAAAGATGCATTTGACTTGTTGAAAAATAAGTTGACAACATCACCCATCATCCAACCACCTAATTGGGAGCTTCCTTTTGAGATTATGTGTGATGCGGTGACTATCAGATTGGAGTTGTTCTTGGGGGCGTATAGGGAAGTATTTGCATGTGATTGCTTATGCTTCAGGACATTGGATGAAGCTCGGTGCAATTACCATACTGGCGAGAAGGAATTATTTGTTGTTGTGTTTGCTCTTGAAAAGTTTAGGTCATAATTACTTGGCACAAAAGTTGTTATTTTCACTGATCATGCAGCTCTTAGGTATCTCTTGAAGAAAAAGGAGTCCAAGCCGCACCTTATCAAATGGGTCTTGTTCCTACAAGAGTTTGACCTTGAGATTAAGGACAAGAAGGGAGCTGAGAACCTTGTTGCTGATCACTTGAGCCGACTTAATGCTAAGGGAGTTGATGTCGTTCCTGTCAAGGAGACCTTTCCTGATGAACAGTTGTATGCTGTCCTCCGTGTTACACCTCGTCCATGGTATGCTGATTTAGTTAACTTTTTAGTTACTAATGAGCTACCCTCAGGTATGTCTAAATCTCAAAGAGATAAATTTCGTGCTGATGCTAAGTATTATTATTGGGATAATCCATATTTGTGGAAGTTCTGTGCTGATCAAGTTATTAGGAGATGTGTGCCATAAGATGAGTTTAATTCCATACTTACTTTCTGTCATACTTATTCTTGTGGTGATCATTTTGGTGCTAAGCGCACAGCTCATAAAGTGCTTGAATGTGGATTCTTTTGGCCTTCATTGTTTAAAGATGCATTCCACTTCTGTAAATCATGTGAAAGATGTCAAAGAACTGGTAACATAACTAAGAGA
Source organism: Erythroxylum novogranatense (assembly GCA_029891385.1). Lineage (NCBI taxonomy): Eukaryota > Viridiplantae > Streptophyta > Magnoliopsida > Malpighiales > Erythroxylaceae > Erythroxylum > Erythroxylum novogranatense. The sequence goes on from CM057224.1 coordinate 48,514,886, forward strand.
GATCAGATGCCACAAACCAATTTGATTTTTAGTGAGATATTTGATGTCTGGGGTATTGATTTCATGGGTCCTTTTCCCTCTTCTTATGGATATCTTTATATCTTGCTTGCTGTGGATTATGTATCTAAATGGATTGAGGCTATTCCTACTAGAAATGATGATGCTAAGGTTGTTGTTGGATTTGTTAAGGCTAACATCTTTGATAGGTTTGGCATTCCCAAAGCAATAATCAGTGATAGAGGGACCCACTTTTACAATCGATCCTTTGAGGCTATATTGAAGAAGTACCACGTTTTTCACAGAACTAGCACGGCATACCATCCTCAAACAAGTGGGCAAGCTGAAGTTTCTAACCGTGAGATCAAGTCTATCTTGGAGAAAACAGTGCAACCTAATCGAAAGGATTGGAGTCTTAGATTGGGAGATGCATTGTGGGCTTATAGAATAGCTTACAAGACCCCTTTAGGAATGTCACCCTTTAGGATGGTTTATGGGAAAGCTTGTCACCTTCCAGTAGAACTTGAGCATAAAGCATTTTGGGCCATTAAGCAATGTAACTTGAACTATGATGAGGCTGGAACTTTTAGGAAGTTACAATTGCAAGAGTTGGAGGAGATACGAAATGACGCCTACGAGAACATGAGGATTTACAAGGAGAAGTTGAAGGCAGTCCATGATAAGATGATTAGTAGGAAGGAGTTTCATGTAGGTCAGAAAGTTCTCCTCTACCAATCCCACCTTCGCCTCTTCCCAGGTAAACTTCGATCTCGTTGACTTGGACCTTTTATTGTTACACGTGTTTTTTATTATGGTGCAGTTGAGGTTGAGAGCATGGATACAAGCAAGAGGTTTATAGTCAATGGCCATAGGTTGAAGCCTTTCCTTGAAGGTTTTCAATCTAACTTGGAGGAGATGCACTTGGTCAAGCCTGTCTATGAGGAGTGAGGAGCATTAACATGATGTCGAGCCAACGACGTTAAACAAAAGCGCTGAATGAGAGGCAACCCATCATACAAAAACCAGATTTGATTTCTCTTCCCTTTCCTTTTTCTCTTAACGTTTTTCATCATCTTCTTCTTCATATCAGAATTTCTTTCTTTTTCGTGTGTTTTTATCTTCTCTTCTGGCTTTGATTTCAACATTGAGGACAATGTTGTGTTTAAGTTTGGGGGAAGGATTTAGGTTAGTTTTTTTTTACATTAAATTTTCAGGTTTTAGCTGGTTATTGGTTCGGATATTTTCTTTACTTTTGTGCTTTAATGCACCGCACCTTTGCTCTTGCTTGAACTTGAAGGTTTTCACTGGTACTTGCATGCTTTATTAAAAAACCATAAACAGTAAAAAAAATGGTTCAAAAATCCAAAAAAATCTTTTTTTTTACATGTTTTGCACCTGAAGTGTTTGGTTTTTTTCTTTTTACCTCCCAATGATTAAGAAGAATATGAATGTTATAGGTGAGAATTAATCTGTGATTCTTGAATCATAAATTTGATGAATGTGTTTTTATGTAAGTTCTAAGCAAGATGATATTTATACTAACATTGAAACTACACATGTTGACTTAATAGATGATCGTCCCATGTGAGCTTTTGATCCTTCAACATGTCTCTTTGGTGTGTGATTTCATTCAATGTTTTGTATCTCTAGAACTTGCTTCATATCTTGATGAGACTACACTTGTGCATGCATTACATAAACATGATAAAGGCTCCTAGGATTTTAAACTAATTGAAAAAAGGCCAACCCAAAGCATATTGACCACTAGTTAGCCCACTTGAGCTTATTACCTATTCTTTGCTTTACCCATGTTTAACTTAGACTATTCTTACTTGATTCACCTTTCTAACCCCTATCATGGTTAGTAGAGCATGTTTTTGTTGATGTCAAACTTGAGGAGGTTGAACATGTTTGGTTATTTGTGGTATATGGCTTATTTTGTTCTTAATTATTAAGGGGGAGCATTCGGCCAAAAAAAACAAAAAAAGGCAAAAGAAAAACAAAAAGAAAAGAAGAAAAAGAAAAAAAAAAGAAAAAAGATTGAGGCCGAGAGTAAAAATGAAAGAAGTGAACTCCCGATGTGATTTTCTTGTTCAATATTATTGGAATTGAAAGTTTAAATAAAAAGTTTAGTTGAGTTTGATTGTTTGATGTTATACATGGTGCGTGACATGTATGCCATTGATTATTTTTATGCTCTGCTTTCCTTGATACTTAACCTTTTTCTTTGCCATTCTTTTACCTCACCCCTAGCCCAGCCAAGTTACATCCCTGTTAAGACCTTTTGATTTGTGTTGTGCATGTATGTTTAGTAGTATATTCGAGATTGAAGAGCAAGCATATGGTAGAGCATTGCATTGTTTGAATTTATGAGAGTTAAACACATATGAGCCTTAAACACTTTGAATGTTGGAGAGTATAACAATGAGAGGACCTATTATTTTGACATGGAGTAGATTTCCCTTGAGTCCTATATGCTATCTGGCTTGGTTCTTACATTTAGAGTAAGTTCTCTATGATGCTTGTGCTTCTTTGATGTTGTTGGGAGGTTAGGAGAAAAGCTATAACACTAAGAAAAGTTTCCCTACATTTGCATACACGTTTTCGTTTACTTTTACATCCACACTAGTTTTTTTTTCATGTCACAAATTTTCCTTAGTATATTTCTTTCGTCTTTGACGTTCACGCATACTTTGTTTGAAAGTAAGAAAATCTTCCTTGTGTTTTGATCTCTGTGGGACGATACCCTTGCTTCGCTATATTACAAATCAATTTAAGTAGGGGATTAAATTTGTAGGCTAACGACACCCTATCAGTATCGTACTTTTGAATACATAATTTTTCTTTGTAAGCTAAAAACTTGAAAACTAAAAGATTGTTCAGTCTTTGACTACGACTAGTATTTATAGCCTAAGTCTCCAACTACTTCTTGATAACTACTTCTTGCGTCTTGTAGAAACCGTTATTCAGTTGAGTTCTGTAACTAACTCCAACTGATTAACTATCCGAAGTACTAGAGTATCTTCATCTTTGTATCGTTTGTGTTTTTCTGCTTCTTCTGTGTTTTCTATTTTTCTGTGTTTTTCTGCTTCTTCTGTGTTCTTCGCTTCTTCTGTATTTTTTCGCTTCTTCTGTGTTTTTCACTTCTTATGTGTTTTCCGCTTCTTTTGTGTTTTTTGCTTCTTTTGTATTTTTCTGCTTCTTCTGTGTTTTTCACTTCTTATGTGTTTTCTACTTCTTTTGTGTTTTTCTACTTTTTTCTGTGTGTTTTGCTTCTTCTATGTTTTTTTGCTTCTTCTGTGTTTTCCACTTCTCCTGTGTTTTTCTGCACCCTTAACAAACTTATCAAAATAGTTCATTTATTTCTAATATTATTATTATTTGACTGTCACCAAAATTAATAGACGTAAAGTCTTCTTGACTTAACAAAAGGCAGTGAGGAATTCACAATTATGTACGATGCAAATAATTTTTGCATGGAAATAAAGATTTAGCTGATTAATATGTCATAAATTCAAAAATCGATCCAAAATTAAATAGTTATTAGAGAATAACATAATGTTTTCCAAAATAATCCTGTTTATAACAATTTTATTAAAAAATTTGAAAAGGAAAACTTACATTTGATTTATTATAAGTCATGGTTCTTCAATTTTTAAGTTGGTTTATGAATTTGCTTAATTGCAAATCATAATTAGTGAATAATTTCTAGATTCTACTAATAATTAAGATGACTTTTATTAAATGACAAATTTTGACAAAGGAAGCATTCACGATAGGTTAATATAAAATAAACATATTAAAATTTTCACCATTGTAAGTTTTCTTTTAACCGAAAATCCCAATTAATTGTTGCTATTGATATTTTATAAAGTATAAAATTTTCCATCATATCAAACTTACTAATTGTTGTTTTATTAGTCTAAAAACAAGTAAGTATAAATACATATTCTTATCGTAGGCAAAAGATTTCATGAGATATGCATTTCATTGTATCATAAAAGATTTCATGATATATAATAAAAATAAGTTGTGCCTATTTGCAAAATTTAATTCTTATTTTAAAATCGATGTGATACTGAAAAGTGAGTTCATTTCAGATGAGGTGGTATAATAGATACTAGACTACTGATTGGGGCTCACATAATTGACTTATACATGATCTCATTATAGGGGCTCCTATAAATTTTTAAGAAAGGTAAAAAGGACTCGTTAAAAACAACAAGAATAATGTAACGATGATTTATGTTTAAAAAATAAAACTTTTAGTATTTTCATAAATATTTTAAAAGTTAGATAAAATAAACATAAAATAAAAATTACATATATAAATAAGAGAAATACGTATCAATATTACCATCCGTTGATAAGGAAAAAAAAAAGATGGCGGATCGATTACAAATACTTTGTAAAGTCTGGATGGATAATAGTTAGTAACAATTTTCAATGCTGATAAAATATGAAGGTTAAAGTAGACCTGAAAAACCTAGAAAGATAAAAAAAAATTATGAGATTGTTTCATAAAGACTATCTTTTTTATTAAAAAAAATAGTTGTTATACTTTTATAGGTTATCACAAGAGTCTAAAAAAGCAACATACTTACATAAAAAAAGAATAACAAATTGTTAACAGTTTTTATGCATGGTTGATACAGCAACTTTTAAAGTAAACGCAACGACGCTTGTGAACCTACAAAAATCAAAGCAAAAGATAATCCAGAGGAATTATCTAATAAAAAAGATAAAAATTGAAAATATATACAAAAAATTATACATGCTCACTTACAGTTTCCGTGAATGAAACTTCCTGTAATCTTTTTTAAGGAGAAACATCTTTAGCCAAGAATAGGAAAGAAAAACTAAAGCTTCTTAACAAGTTTAGAAGTAATAAATGTCAAAATGAAATTTAGAAAAGGACATATGTAAGTAATATTATTAATAAATTCCATTGGGTTTGAAAAAAAAGACATAATAGATAGAATTTAAAAATTACCAAAACAAGTTTAGAACTTTCGTCGTGACCTACTAAATAAGCAAGCCCTTTTGTTATTTCAGCGGGAAATTCATTGGTTGATAATTTCTCTATATTTAAAAAAAAACCCACCCACCATTAACTATTGAATTTATTAACTACTGATTTAAAGCAGAAGAATGAAAAGTTGTATAAAAATTATAATGAAAATACTGATAATTATGCTTTCTCTCCAAGAAAGGCAAACCTTCAATTTTTTGCAACTAATTTAATGTTGTTGTCGTTGGCTCTTAAAAACTGTTCAATACAATTCTTATTACAAAAATTTTTCTGTTATCAAGTAGAAAATAGTGTTAGGTAAAGAAAATATTTTGTGCAATATTCATATAACGTTGTTTCTTCCTACTTAAAAACACGAAATAGTAGAGAAAGAGAAGTATTTGACCTGGTTTTGTGATAGAGGAGTTGACAAGCACAGCGGAAGACTTGACATCGAGGTGATGATTTGGAATTGAACAAACACGAAATAAAGGATACACAAGGTTTGATTTCTACGACACCTCTCGGAAACTTGTTCCGAGCAATCCCGATGATCAAAATAAAACCAAGAAACGAACAATCAACACACCACAATTGAAAAAAAATAATTGATAAGTGAAAGATGGTTCGGAAAGTAACAAGAACAAGAGAATAATGTTCTCTCTAAAGCTGACGGCACTCAAAACAATCATCTAAAAAAAATTGTAAAACCCTAAAACATAAGTATTTATACCTAGGTCAAATAATAAGAGGTTGGGCTAAAATACATGGAAGCCCAAAATAAAACGAAGTCCAAAAATTAAATAAATAGGTTTGATATCTTCTTGGGCTTAAGTGATGAATCATTAAATAGCCCAAGTCTTCATGTTTTCAAGCTTCAAGTGTATCCGGTCCAAGGATTTGAGTTAAATGGATTATTTTGGGCTCAATTCCATTAAACTCTCCTCCAATAGGCTCGGAGTTCGCCATCTTTTCAAGATCCTTACTCCTGCTCACATCAGTCCCTCCCTCCTCAAGAAGATTCATCCTAGAATCTGGTAGATCAGTTTTGTAGGTGGTGTCATTCATCTTCTCTAACATCTAGAACGGACCATCACCCCTGGAATCCAAAATAAAAACACTAGACAAAGCATCAAGAGGGTTAGCGTCAGAAACTAAACGCTCTCTGTATCTCTCCACTACTAGTGCTTTTTTCTCTTTCTTTTCGCTCTTTTTTCTCTCCCTGAACTTTTCTCTCCTGCACATCCCACTGCCTTTTCCTCACCTGTGCAGTCACTCTCCATTGGGCCAATCTTATTTTTCTTTTGGGCCTCTTTTCTCTCTTCACTTTTTTTATTCTCACTACCCAAACCCTCCTTACTTTTTCTTGATTTGATATGGTCCAGGTACAATTCACTAGGTGTCAAAGGTAGTAGAATGAAGTTCCTACCCTTAAACTTAAAGGAGTATCCATTAGTATACCCATCATGTGCTACCCTTTTGTCAAACTGCCAAGGCCTTCCCAATAGAAAATGTCCTGCCTCCATGGGTATCACATCACATGAAACCTCATCCTCATACCTCCCTACAGAAAATGGTACCAATACCTGTCTAGTCACCCTCACATCCGCACTATCATTAAACCACTGTAACTTATCTGGCTCTGAATGTTTCCTACATATCAAGCCCAATTTTTCCACCATAGTTTGACTAGCCCCATTAGTACAACCACCTCCATCTATGATCAAATTACACACCTTTCCACCCACCAAACACCTTGAATGGAATAGGTTCTCCCTCTGATCCATAATCTCATTTCTAACTCTAGCACTTAATACTCTCCTAACTACAAGTGCTTCTCCTGTGACAGCTCTTTCCACATATTCTTCATCATCATCACAAATACTATCACATGGCAAATCATCAACATCACTATCCTCAGAATCAATAACCCCATTTTCCTTCATATACATCACTTTTCTATTAGGGCATTGAGAAGCAATATGGTCAGTACCCAAACATTTAAAACATTTTATAGATGAATGTCTACTAGAAGTACCTTTTTTTTTCAGATCCTCCGATTGATTTCTTAGGTGCTTCCTTGAGGTCCACCCCCTTATCCTTGTATTTCTCCTCCTTCCTGGGCCATTTTGAGTTCCCTGAATAATTAGAACTTGCTCCACTTCTCGCAACCACTCTAGCCTTAATCTGTCTCTCCACCTTCATGGCCATGTTTACCATATCCTCAATCTACAAATAATGTTGTAACTCCACCACATTTGCTATCTCCCTATTCAATCCACTCAAGAACCTTGCCATGGTGGCCTCGGGATCCTCCACTATATTAGCACGAATCATAGCAATCTCCATCTCCTTGTGGTAGTCCTCTACTGACTTAGATCCTTGTGTGAGTCTTTGGAGCTTCTGGTGCATCTCTCTATAATGGTAAGAAGGCACAAATCTCTTCCGCATACACGCTTTCATCGCTGCCCAGTATTGATGGGTCTCTCTCCATTCCTCCTCCTAGAGGTCACAAACTGATCCCACCATATTAGTGCATAATTTTTAAATTCAACAGCAGCAAGTTTTACCTTCTTCTCCTCCGAGAAGTTATGACACTCGAAGATCATATCAACCTTCCTCTCCCACTCCAAGTACGTCTCAGCATCATTCCTCCCCTTGAATGCTGGGATCTGCATCTTGATGGATTTGAGATCTCCATCTCGTCTGTCGAGGGGTTCTCCTCTCCGAGCTCTCCTAGGCATGCGCCCTTCATAGTCCCCCTCCTCTTCATCAAACTCCTCCTCCTCAGGCTCATACTATGGTGGTTGCCGACGAGGTGGTGGAAGTCGCTGACGGATATCTGCACGCCTTCCCTGAGGGTTCTCGCGTTTCCCTTGTCTGAGCTCATCCATTTGGTCCCTAACCTCATTTAAGGCTAGATTGAACCTCTCAAATTGTTGTTGCATGGCTCTCAAAGTGAAAGCGATGTTTTCATCTCCCCCTTGGTTGTCATCATTACTACCTCCCTGTGACATTGTAATTAAAATGATATACCTGCAAAACAAAGTTAGCGATAAACAACCTCACACACTCCCTCACGTGTTTCACTCAGGAATTTATCACTCCTCTCGTGTTTAAGTCACGGCAATGACTCCCTCTAATAAGCTCACACACTCTTGCCTTTTACCACTCAAAGTTCTCTGAAATCCAAGTTACAATCAGAACAAAGGCTTCATCTAATCAATGTTTCCAACTATAGCTCAAGTATCAAGAACAACAAACCCCAATCAAGTAACAAGTATGAAAGATATTATTTTTTCGATTTTTTTTTTCAGAATTTTTTTTTGACTTTTTTTCTATTGACTTTTTTTTCTGATGATTGTTTTTTTTTCTACTGACTCTTTTTTTTCTTCCTTTCCCCTCCTTCTTCTTCTGGGGACGACTCTCACTCCTTTTCCAGAATTTTTTTTCGTTTTTTTTTCCTCTTTTTTTTCTTTTTTTTTGGCCTCTTTTTTTTGGCCTTTTTTTTTAACAAATACTGAAAACCCTAACTAAAACAACAGTAAGGAAAATTGAAATCCTATACCAAAAGTTAATTCACACCTGAAGGAAAGATCTGACGATAGTTGGATGGCGATGGGCAACAGTTTCTTGAAATTTTGATGGAGTTGAATAAGAATCCTCCTCCAAACTAGCTCTGATACCAAATTGACACGCACAGCGGAAGACTTGACGTCGAGGTGATGATTTGGAATTGAACAAACACGAAAATAAAGGATACGCAAGGTTTGATTTCTACGACACCTCTCGGAAACTTGTTCCGAGCAATCCCGATGATCAAAATAAAACCAAGAAATGAACAATCAACACGCCACAATTGATAAGTGAAAGATGGTTCGGAAAGTAACAAGAACAAGAGCATAATGTTCTCTCTAAAGCCGACGGCACTCAAAACAATCATCTAAAAAAAATTGTAAAACCCTAAAACATAAGTATTTATACCTAGGTCAAATAATAAAAGGTTGGGCTAAAATACATGGAAGCCCAAAATAAAACGAAGTCCAAAAATTAAATAAATAGGTTTGATATCTTCTTGGGCTTAAGTGATGAATCATTAAATAGCCCAAGTCTTCGTGTTTTCAAGCTCCAAGTGTATCCGGTCCAAGGATTTGAGTTAAATGGATTATTTTGGGCTCAATTCCATTAAACTCTCCTCCAATAGGCTCAGAGTTCGCCATCTTCTCAAGATCCTTACTCCTGCTCACATCAGGAGTTTCCTTAGTCAGATACCGAATAACAACTTTAATTTTCTGAACCTGAGACATAGTTTTTGTGTAACTCATTTTGAAAAAGTAAAACAAGAGAAAGGCAATGGAATTGGAATACAATTAGAATGGAATTGAGTTCTAGTAAAAAAAATTTAAATAAAAGGAATGCTTCTTCAGAAAAATGTAAAACATATTAAATGTTTATTAAAGTAACATTAATTATTTGCATATTTCATTTGTAACAACCAAATAAATTGCGAATTTAAATAGTTGACCTAAGAATTCAAAATATTGTCTAACTGAAATAGCCAACATATATGTATTTAAATACGCAATGTATCAATTGAAAATATTCACGAATATCTATTGAAAGATTTACACATATCTATTGAAAGATTTTCTCATTCGACGGCAAATTTTTTAGAAATGAGTAGAATTAACCGATTTCAACGAAAATTTTAAATATGTCATAGGTGTGACATGTTAAGTCACACTTGTGAAAGTGAATTAATATGTTACGATGCTTTCTACATTTTTCCCTAGCAAATTTGTTCGAATAAGGACTTAACCCATATTTTTATTCAAAAGGGTCAGAGTTTGATTTACCAAACAAATTGTTAACGACAAAAAGAATTTAAGAAGGTTGTATGTCAAGGGTGTGACATGTTGAGTCACACGCTTGACACCTTTTCACGAGAGACTTAACACGTCATGCCTGTGGAGGATCTTAAGTTTTGCTAAAAATTTTCAATAATACAGATCATGAAAAGTGATTTTTGTAAATTTTTTAAATAATTGATTTGGGAGAAGGTGCAAATAGATTTTTCAGATGTTCAGTGCAAAATGATAATTGAGTAATACCGACGAATTTTTCCTTATATAAGAATCCATATTTAATTTTAACTATAAAAAAAATAAATTTTGAAAGAATTAATTAGGTTTTTATAAAATAAGTAAATAAACTTCTTTAATTAATTCAATAAATTTTGTGTAATTGTTTTAAATTAAAATTTAATTTAATTAATCATCCTATCAAATTAAGTGAAATTAATGGAATAGTTAATAATTTAAGTAATTAATGAGCATCATCATCATCATCATCATCATTATTGTTATTATTATTATCATTATTATTACTATTATTATTATTATTATTATTATTATTATTATTATTATTATTATTATTATTATTATTATTATTATTATTATTATTATTATTATTATTATTATTCACTTTGTTAATTAAATAGTGCATATGTACTATATTATATTATAATTAACCAAGAAAAATGTACAATATAGGACAAAATTTTGTAAGGAATAGAATAAAAGATATTTTAGTAAAAGAATATAATAAGCGCCAAATTTGATGCAAATTGAAATAAATTAATAAATGCTTAAAAGAAATTTTTAGAGAACAACAAAAAGAAATTAAGAGCAACACATTTCATCAATAGCTATCAATAAAAAAAAGATAGCAAACAAGAGCAAAAATAATTTTTTTTTATGTATGGTTAGGATTACAATCGTCTAAGCATTAGGGATTACCAGATAGCAAAAAAAAAAGAAGAAGAAGGAAACAATAGCATCTTCACACAGTTGACTGTATATAGTTCGCAATTCTATTTTTATGGAATATTAGGATAAGGAATATGAAATAGAACACACGAAGAAACATGAGCCTTAAACCACTGTCCACCTGCCATCATAAATAACCTAAAGTCATGATACTGATAAATAGAAAGCATCAAACATACATATCCTAAAAAAGACCTAATCCAAATAATGAATACATATTTTTATTAAAAAGAATATGAAAATAACAATCTTTGATTAAATTCCAAATTGTAAGCATCCTTGATCTAACAAGAGAAAAAGAGAATAAACCTGTATATTTTGAAACTGTAGACTATTTACAACAGTGATATGAAGTAGGCAAGCAAAAAGATCGAACCTACTAAGAGCAAGTTACAAGATTAAGGAAGTAAGTGGTAGACATTGAGATTAGGCGAAAAAACCTACGTTTAACTGATAGTTATTTCATCCACAGCTTAAATTAACCTAGGATACCTTTGTTAATTTTGGGAAAAAATTTCTCAAGATTACACATGAATCACTTTTATTAGTAACTTCATTCAGCTAATATATGTGTCTATCTCATTATAGGTATCAACTACCAAACAAATAACTAGTCAAAAGTGAAGGTGTAAGTCGACTTGTATGAAGATGTAAGTCGACTTATACCAGTTCGGTACTAATAAGTCGACTTGTATACCCGTGTAAGTCGACTTATGCGTGTACAGTATCGTGAGATTGTTAGAGTAGTGCCCTAAAGGCAATCCCCTTTAGCGCTTTTTGTTCATAGTCATGTACAGACTTTATGAATAAATAAAGAAAGGCATATTTCATTTATTTGATGTTCTTTATGAATTGATATTGATCTTTAATCAAATTAATGAAGTCCATGATATATGACATAGCATGAAAGAAATTATGATGTGATCATAATCCTGAGATTCCTATCATGTGCAATTATGTCGATATCTAAATTCTCCTAGTCATAGGATTAATGAGGTGGACATCATTAATCCGGACGGACTAACATATGTTATACTCCTTGATTGGATCAAGCGGTGGATCTCGAAGCTGTAAATATGGGATATTTAGAGTTGACATGTGGATGCTTACTAGCGGTAGTAAGTACATTGGATGACTGCTATGAGATCATCACATGGATGTCCTATTCTAATGTCGGTGATAATCTCATCATAGCAATGGTGCAAGTTTCCTTAGACTTGAGGTACTCGAGGATATCTTGGATATTGATTACGTGCTTTGACTCCATTCCTTGTTGCCTTTGAGAGGTTACTCATAGGGTGGTGCTTGGAGTGCGACTTGAGGTATTCGAAGGTAATTGAGTAGCCAATAAAGTTCATCATACGTGATAGCGAAGAGATACCTGCCTCTTGTCGGGATCATTACTTTAAGTCTCGGCGGAGCATAAATATGTCATAAAGAGTGTCTTCATGGACATATAAAGTAATGAGTCCTAAGGCAGAGGCTGATATCACTAGGCTAGACTTAGTCTAGTAAGAGTTGACACTTTAACCATACTCATAACCAAGTGGGGTATAGGATATTGAAAGGACGAATTGCGACAAGAATTGTACATGGAAGGGTTCGTGATCCGGTTCGTGATGAATTCATCAAACCAATTACTTTCCGGTCAATTGGGGGTCATGATGTGTTGCTAGACGCCACTCATGACTTGCTCAGATTAATTGTTAATCTAAGTGGCCAACATAACCGGGAACCTAAAGGGTCACACGCATAAGAGTGTTTCAGAAAATCCATAAAATAGTATTGGACAGAGTTCCATAATGGAGAGCATTAGGATTAAATGGATCCCGATGAGATCGAGATATGTCCCGATGAGATCGCGACATTGATATTGCTAAGAAAGGTCTCCGGAGCTTTTTCAGTACCGGGGCCCGGTAGGCCGGTAGGACCGACCCCAATTTGACTGGACCTTCTTTAGCAAATATATATATATTAATTAATTAATTAAGTAAATTACTTAATTAATTATATATATATATGAGCATCGTTGGTATTGGAGAGTGGAAGAAGTGGGTAAGCTTTGACAAGTCAAAGCTTTGTTATTTAATTCATTAAATAATGAATGGCATTAAGCCATCCACTTGTAAGCTTCCTATAGTGTCTTGATACGTAAAAAAAAAAGACACTAATATAAAGGGATTTTCGTTGATGGAAAAAGTGTTCGTGGCTTTTGGGTGAAGCAAATATTTACTTAATTGTTAAGTTAACTTTGAAAGGGTTTCTAAGGTTTCCTTCTTCAACATCAACGATTTTTCTCTTCTTCTCCAGGGTAGCTTCGTCAAATCTCAAGCTCTCCAAGGACAGAGGTAGGGTCTAGCAGCCTTTACTTTGTTCTAGCTATTCCGGGTCAAAGGGTTTGTCCGGTTAGGTTTCGATCTCTGCGTGGATACCTTTAGAGATAGTCTCTATTGGCTATTCAGGTTTGAGTCTTCATACCGACACATAGATCCTGGCCTTCGGGAAGGTCCCGGTGACAAAAATTTTTGTTTTCCGCTCCTGGTACATGTGATGTACCTCCCGGGATTTTCCTACAGTGGTATCAGAGCCACTTGTGTCGTGTATGAAGCTAAAACCCTAGCTAGGTCGGACTTCCTATTTGAATTTGACGTTGATGCATGTATGCTGTCCAAATTTCGAATTATTATAGGGATATATTTTTCAAAAATTTTCTGCCCAGAATTTTTCATAACATGTTATAGAATATGTCTGTGAAAGATGAGAATTTATCAATTTGATTTGATATAGTTTTGCTAATTTATTCCCTAAGGTTCTAGATGCTGTTTTGTGACACATTCTGTGAACAGGCATGTGTATAAATTCGATAATAAATTCTAAAAAAATTGTTTTTCGGATTGGCCTTCACTAACATGTCTCTAAGATGTTTGTGAATGTCTATGTGGATGGAAAAGTGTTTTCAAGGTGATTTGCTATTTATTCACGAATTTATTCTATGCTGTTGGGAATAGCTGTGTTGATGAACACAGATTTTGAATCGGTTTTGTTGCTTAGGTTGACTGAGTTTTTGACGGATATAAATCCTAAAAAACTTCATGAGGAATTTCTGAACATGTAGTAACCTGTATAATTTTCTCAGAATTTATTGAAATTGTTTCAATGATTATTTCGAGCAATGTGTAGTACTTGGCAGTTTTGTGAAAATTGCTGGGACTGTTTTGCTTGACATAATTGAATGTGTATTTTTCAGTTCCAATGACTTGGACCATTTTTAATGTGATTGAAAATGAGTTATCTTGATGTAGTATGCTTGCTTAACTGAATTGCTTGAAGTTGGTTTTCCAAGAATTTTCGGATGCCGAATTGGTCACATTAGCGTCTCGTTAGTGTATTTCATTATCTTGCTTGTTTTGGCCGTCATAATTTTTGGTGACTTGTGCCAAAGTAATTTGATAACGTATGGACTAGCTAGAGATGCTTAGGGTGATAATTTGGTGTTTCCTGAATTGTTTGGATATTTATGAGTAATGACTCATTTTTAAGCTTTTCTTGTATGGTTTGACTGTATATGGCAATCATGTAACAATGAAGTGTTCATTGGTACATCAAACTAACAGATATTACCTTAGGTATGTTGGTATTGTGAATTGGGATTACATGGATTGAGGAATTAGCGATTAGAGATAATAGCAATTTTCGTTGGATAAATCGACTTATACGGGACATAAGTTGACTTGTTCGAGTCTTGCCATAAGTCGACTTGTATCATGATATAAGGCGACTTGTGCGTGAAGCGAGGGCATAAGGCGACTTGCATTCTTTGTAAGTCGACTTGTGACATCTCAAGAGGATGATGGATGATTATAAGGAAAGATTCAATGTGATTGATGAAACCTAAATCATTCCATATAGTCTGGCGACTATAATCCTTGACTTGGAGTCTAGAGTTGAAATCCTCCTCCGTATATGAAAACTAATGCCTTCCACTAATATGGTAAGAACCGAGTTCTTATAGGGTTGGGTTGTTGGGTAAACCCAAGCTCGCTCTATCTGGATATGTTGAACCATGAAAATGTGATTTTCGGATTAATGGGTTGGTTTTCACTAGAAGCATTGGTTTGTTGAGTAAACTCAAGGTCAGCGTGGATGAGGCGAAATTGGGTAGCATACATTAGATGTATGCGCATCAAAAGTTGATAACCCAATGTAAGTGCGCATCAACAAGTTGATAGCGATCGATAGTTGTGTCTAAGATGTAATTGGTATATCGATACCTCCGAGACATAAGGTAGCTTGTTGGGTAAACCCAAGGTCATGCTTAATGTCGATTATCGATGATGCAATTGGTATGTTCGATACCTACCGATTGACCTAAGTTGTGGCTTGTTGGGTAAACCCGAGGTCATTCTTAGCAATATCGGATATCAACCCACTAGGACATTATGTCATCTTGTTTCTTTGGCTTCCGTAATGAGGGTTATGGATTCTATGAAACTAGTAGGAGCTTTACGCATATCATTCAAGTCCTTATGATTATGCATCTTTTCTTATTCTAACATTCTTTCTCTCTTTCCGTTTAGGTTGGTTGAAGATGTCTTCCAGTGTGAACTTACGCTCGCTAATGGATTCCAACAAGTTAACTAGACCGAATTTTCTTGGTGGCTAAGGAATCGAAATTGTTCTCGGATCGAGGCTGGGATACATCTAGATGTTCCACTTCCAGATACACTTGTCGATGCTTGATGAGGATCGAAGGCATATAATAAGCATCTAAAGAACGATGACATGGCTACTTGCATTATGCTTGCCTCGATGTCACGAGCTGCTGCGAAGCGACGAGTCCATGGATGCTCACACTATAGTATTTCATCTTAGGGAGCTGTTTGATGAGCAAGCTCGATGCGAAAGGTTCGAGACCTTAAGGCTTCTCTTCACCACAAAGATGGCTCCAGGGACATCTGCTGTGCAGTATGCCCTGAAGATGAATGGCTATATTGAGAGATTGGTCGTCTTAGGTTTTGTAATGGATTATGAGTTAAGTATAGACTTAATTCTGGTTGGATTGTCCGAGAGTTATTCACAGTTCGTGTTAAACTATCGGATGAACCAAATATTCACAACAATACCTGAGTTGATCAATCTGCTCAAGACAGCTGAGCAGACTATCAAGAATGATAGTAAGCAAGTGCTAATGATGGCTGCTTCTTTTTCTGGTTCAAAGAAGAAAAAGAACCCAAAGAAGAAGAAGGCCAAGAAACCAAAGGGAAGTGTCATCAAGAAGAAGACCAAAAAAGCTGCCCCGAAAGGAACTTGCTTCCATTGTGGTAAAGATGGCCATTGGAGGCGCAATTGCAAAGTCTATCTGGAGTCACTGAAGCAGAAGAAGGCATCAGATGCCTCAACTACTTCAGGTATGTATGTCATTGAGGTTATCTTTTACGATTACAACATTTGGGTATTTGATCTGGTTGTGGCTCACATATGTAATGATATCACGGGGCCTAAGGGACGATGAGCGACTCGTGAAGGGAGAAGTGAACTGCGTGTTAGAAATGGAGCAAGAGTTCTTTGCATTAGCCGTAGGAACCTATGTTTTGTCTCTCCCACTAGGCTTGTACTCGAATTGGATGATTGTTATTTTGTACCCGTTTGACAAAGAACATATTATGCATTTCTTGTTTAAATAAATTTGGTTTCCATTTGAATTTTAATAGCAATGGTTGTTCTATTAATTCTAATGGAATGCTTTATGGTCTTGGTACATTATGCAATGGAATTTACATATTAGATATGTCTTATCCAATTATGAATGTCAATGACACCAAGCGGCATAAAGAGATAATTTAAAGTCAACTTACTTATGGCATTGTCGAACGGCCATATAAATGAGACACGCATCGCTAAACTCCATAAGAGTGGTAGTTTAGGGTCATTTGATTATGAATTATATGACACATCGAATCTTGTTTATTAGGCAAGATGACTAAGTTACCCTTGAGGAAAGGGTGAGCAGCATTGGAGTATTAGATCTAATACATTCGGATGTATGCGGTCCGATGTCCATCCATGATAGAAGTGGTTGTCGTTACTTCATTACCTTTATCGATGATTATTCTCGATATGGGTACTTGTATCTGATGAGATACAAATCTGAAGTGTTTGAAAAGTTCAAACAATTCAGAAATGAAGTAGAAAACCAACTTGGTAAAAGTATCAAGGCATTACGATCCGATCGTGGTGGAGAATACTTAGACCAACAGTTTTTGGATTATCTCAGAGATAATGGCATTTTATCTCAGTGGACTCCTCCTTACACACCACAGCACAATGGTGTGGCTGAAAGGAGAAATCGAACCTTGTTGGACATGGTACGATCAATGATGGGTTTCGCACAGTTACCAAAATCGTTTTGGGGTATGCGCTAGAGACATTTGTTTACTTGTTAAGCGAGTTCCCTCTAAGGCAGTTGATGTTACTCTATATGAGATGTGGACTAACAGAAAACCTTATCTTTCTCATTTGAAAGTTTGGGGTTGTCCTGCTTACGTGAAGCGGATTCAGTCAGATAAGCTTGAAGCAAAGTCTGACAAGTGTTTGTTTGTAGGATATCCTAAAGAGACCATGGGATATCAATTCTACCTTGCTGAGGAACAAAAGGTGTTTGTTTCAAAGCATGTTGTCTTCTTAGAGAAAGAGTTTCTTCTGCAAGAAGACAGTGGGAACAAAGTTGAACTTGAAGAAGTTCAAGATGCTCAACAGAACCTGAATCAACTGCTGAACTGAGAGGCATCACTCATTCGGATGAAGTAAGATTCAACCTTCTACTACACACGAAGTTCGTAGGTCAAGTAGGATCGCCTTTGTTCGAGAGATATGGATTTCGTAAGTGAGCAGAATGACGTATTGCTCATAGAAGATGATGAGCACTGCTACCTATGAAGAGGTTACGAAAAGTTGAGTCGAAAAATGGCTTTGTGCCATGAAAGTGAAATGGATTCCATGTACCAAAACCAAGTATGGACTTTGGTTGATGCACCTGAAGGGATAAAACCTATAGGGTGCAAATGGGTTTTTAAGAAGAAAACCGACGTGGATGGTAATGTGATTACTTATAAAGCAAGGCTTGTGGCCAAAGGATTTCGTCAAAGACAAGGAGTTGACTATGACGAGACCTTCAGCCCCGTAGCAATGCTTAAATCCATTAGGATACTCCTAGCCATTGCCGCTCATTATGATTATGAGATATAGCAAATGGATGTGAAGACAGCTTTCCTTAATGGAAATCTGGCCGAGGATGTGTACATGACACAACC
The DNA here is from genome assembly GCA_029891385.1 of Erythroxylum novogranatense. Lineage (NCBI taxonomy): Eukaryota > Viridiplantae > Streptophyta > Magnoliopsida > Malpighiales > Erythroxylaceae > Erythroxylum > Erythroxylum novogranatense. The sequence continues at coordinate 48,533,032 of CM057224.1, forward strand.
AGAGGGTTTCACTTCCATCGATGGCGAAAAGGTATGCAAGCTTCAGAAATCCATTTATGGATTGAAGCAAGCATCCAGGAGTTGGAACATCCGTTTTGATGAGTCAATCAAAGAGTTTGGTTTCTCACAAAATCCGGATGAACACTGTGTGTACAAGAAGGTTAATGGGACTGCAATCGTATTCCTTGTGTTATATGTAGATGACATATTATTACTCGGAAACGATGTTTCTATGTTGCAATCAGTTAAAATTTGGTTGTCCAAACAATTTGCGATGAAAGACCTTGGTGAAGCAACTTTTATCCTCGGGATAAAGATTTATAGAGATAGATCGAAGAGGTTGCTTGGTCTTTCACAATCATCGTACATAGACAAGATGCTAAAGAGGTTTAGCATGGAGCAATCAAGAGAGGTTTCTTTCCATGTCTCGTGGGATAACACTCTCGAAATCTATGTCCTAAGACACAAGATGAGAGGATCGCATGGATTAGATCCGTATCGTCTGCAGTAGGATCGATCATGTATGCTATGTTATGTACGAGGCCCGATGTATCGTATGCTCTGAGTGTCACGAGCAGATACCAATCGGATCCTGGTGAGGGTCACTGGGTGGCTGTCAAGAATATCCTCAAGTACTTGCGAAGGACTAAGGATGTTTTCTTGATATATGGAGATGGAAATCTCAGTGGCGAGCATCTGGATGCGATTTTCAATCGATAAGGATGATTCAAAATCGGTCAAAGGTTATGTTTTCACACCTGAGCGGCGGGCGATTAGTTGGAAGAGTTCCAAACAAGAAACGCATTGCGATTCGACAACCAAGCGAGTACATTCTTTGCATCGAGGCGTGAAAGGAAGCTATTTGGATCGAAGTTCATTCTTGAACTTGGTGTGGTTCCTAGTGTGATGGGCCCATACGGTTGTATTGTGACAACAATGGGGCTATTGCTCGAGCAAAGGAACCAAGGTCTCCAACGATCTAAACACGTACTCGAGATATCATCGATTCGTGAGATAATTGCGGAGGTGATGTCGCGATCGAGAGAATTCCTGAGCGAACATTGTTAATCCGTTGTGAAGCCATTGTCACAGAAGAGTTTTGATTCTCATGTACTCGCTTATGGTATTAGATACCAAGGTGATTGGCTTTAGGTCAAGTGGGAGATTTGAAGGTGTAAGTCGACTTGTATGAAGATGTAAGTCGACTTATACCAGTTCGGTACTAATAAGTCGACTTGTATACCCGTGTAAGTCGACTTATGCGTGTCTGATCTTAGTGAGATTGTTAGAGTAGTGCCTAAAGGCAATCCCTTTAGCGCTTTTTGTTCATAGTCATGTACAGACTTTATGAATAAATAAAGAAAGGCATGTTTCATTTATTTGATGTTCTTTATGAATTGATATTGATCTTTAATCAAATTAATGAAGTCCATGATATATGACATAGCATGAAGGAAATTATGATGTGATCATAATCCTGAGATTCCTATCATGTGCAATTATGTCAGTATCTAAATTCTCCTAGTCATAGGATTAATGAGGCTGGACATCATTAATCCGGACGGACTAACATATGTTATACTCCTTGATTGGATCAGCGGTGGATCTCGAAACTATAAATATGGGATATTTAGAGTTGACATGTGGATGCTTACTAGCGGTAGTAAGTACATTGGATGACTGCCATGAGATCATCACATGGATGTCCTATTCTAATGTCGGTGATAATCTCATCATAGCAATGGTGCAAGTATCCTTAGACTTGAGGTACTCGAGGATATCTTGGATATTGATTACGTGCTTTGACTCCATTCCTTGTTGCCTTTCGAGGTTACTCATAGGGTGGTGCTTGGAGTGCGACTTGAGGTATTGAAGGTAATTGAGTAGTCAATAAAGTTCATCACTTACGTGATAGCGAGAAGAGATACCACAACCTCTTATCGGGATCATTACTTTAAGTCTCTCGCGAGCATAAATATGTCATAAAGAGTGTCTTCATGGACATATAAAGTAATGAGTCCTAAGGCGAGGCGATATCACTTGGGCTAGACTTAGTCTAGTAAGAGTTGACACTTTGACCATACTCATAACCAAGTGGGGTATAGGATGTTGAAAGGACGAATTGCGATAATTATCTATGGAAGGGTTCGTGATGCGGTTCGTGATGAATTCATCAAACCAATTACTTTCCGGTCAATTGGGGGTCATGATGTGTTGCTAGACGCCGCTCATGACTTGCTCAGATTAATTGTTAATCTAAGTGGCCAACATAACTGGGAACCTAATGGGACACACGCATAAGAGTGTTTCAGAGAATCCGTAAAATAGTATTGGACAGAGTTCCATAATGGAGAGCATTAGGATTAAATGGATCCCGATGAGATCGAGATATGTCCCGATGAGATCGCGACATTGATATTGTTAAGAAAGGTCTCCGGAGCTTTTTGATCTGCAAGGGGCCGGTAGGTAGGTAGGGTGACCCAATTTGACTGGACCTTTTTTAGCAAATATATATTAATTAATTAATTAAGTAAATTACTTAATTAATTATATATATATATGAGCATCGTTGGTATTGGAGAGTGGAAGAAGTGGGTAGCTTTGACAAGTCAAAGCTTTGTTATTAATTCATTAAATAATGAATGGCATTAAGCCATCCACTTGTAAGCTTCTATAGTGTCTTGATAAGTAAAAAAGACACTAATATAAAGGGATTTTCGTTGATGGAAAAAGTGTTAAGTGGCTTTTGGGTGAAGCAAATATTTACTTAATTGTTAAGTTAACTTTGAAAGGGTTTCTAAGGTTTCCTTCTTCAACATCAACGATTTTCTCTTCTTCTCGGGGTAGCCGTCAAATCTCAAGCTCTCGAGGACGAGAGGTAGGGTTTAGCAGCCTTTACTTTGTTCTAGCTATTCCGGGTCAAAAGGGTTTGTCCGGTTAGGTTTCGATCTCTGCGTGGATACCTTTAGAGATAGTCTCTATTGGCTATTCAAGTTTGAGTCTTCATACCGACACATAGATCCTGGCCTTCGGGAAGGTCCCGGTGACAAAAATTTTTGTTTTCCGCGCCTGGTACATGTGATGTACCTCCCGGGATTTTCCTACAAAAAGATGTGTTGTACCGATCCCATATTATACTCCAAGTGTGGGCACTTCATATAATTTCTACCAATCAAACCATCGTAAAAGCAGTAATTCAATACTGTAAAATAATAGTATTAAAATGATCTAATTTAAGATAAAAAATAAGAAAGACTAGTTGAAACTTACCTTTGAAGTTAATTACTATGAACAAAACAAAACACATTAAAACAAAGAACAAAAATGTGATTAATAGCAAACGAACATCAATATGGTCCCTCTCTTGAATTGTAGTTCAATTGTAATAATGATTCTTTTTTGTTCCAGTGACTTCACAGATCTTATTTTCACTAAAATGAAATGATTTTTTTGATCTTATCGTAAAAGTTGATAACCTTTTGAGGTAAATATTAAACCTAGCAGCAAAAACGATATCTCTCCTTTACCTCTATATCCAATTATTTGAAGAGAAATTATTAGCTAATATATGACAAGGTAAAAACTTAACACATTAAGAAGTCTAAAATGTTCTTTGATATGGTAAAAGAGAAATCAAGTAGTTATTTAGTGTTCCCCAATTTAACTCTTTATGCTTTATTTGTAAAGCAATCGATCATAACACATTCTATGGCATATTCCACCATAAGTAATTACATGTCATTATACTATATTTAAGTCCATAATAAACTAACCTCATCTTCGTGATGAGGTGACACCCCCATTTCTAGATTTGTGCTCCTCTGAGATTCGTTATCTATATCATCAAAGAATATAGTAGATTAGATTCAAGCATATAAATTTAGGAAAATTAGATTGAAGTATGAGAAACTCGTTTAGAAAAGTACCCTGATAGGAGCATTTTAGTAACCAATGACCTGGATAACACTATCGACTCCAATTCTCATCCTAGAAATGACTATACTTTTTTCCAAAATAATGTATCTGTTATATCCTTATGAAGCAAAGTAGAAAGCTACAAACTGGAAAGTGTTCCAAATATAAGATTCTACAGGCACTAAGCCATAAACTAAAGTATCAAACACAAACGAGCATGAGTCTATTAGGCAGAAACTAAAGGCACTGAAATCCATAGAAAAATAAGGGCGAAAGATAAATTAGCACGAGTCTATCAGGGTCATTTATTCAAAAAAAATTAAGAGTTTGAATAGACCAGCTGCTTCCCTTATTTGTGAGAATTAGATGCAAACAGATTGCACTTCAATGAATAAATCCTTAACTACAAAACCACAAGCAATTGATCAAAATGAAGCAAAATATAAATGGTGCAGTTGAATGTAGAAGAAAGAGAACTAAAAGGCAAGTGATTTAGACAAACAATGACGTGAGTTTTCAGACATACAACATATTTCTTACTTCTGGGAAAGCAAGGACTTACAAAGTTCTAAGAACTATGCTTTCCTGAACATGTTTAATGTGTACATTTTCTACATAGATATTTGACTTATTGTTTCCATCATCAATTATCATGTTTATTTTCCAATATTAATCTAAGGTGAAAGAATACGTTTTCATGTTCTCGGTAATCCCCTAATTCACTTTGTTTTTATTATTTGATTTTGTTAAGCGCCAGAGAACATATGTACATTATGCCTTCTATAGATCTGCTAAATGATAAAAGGGTCAATAAACCCTAGATCAGCAAAAAACCAAAGGTAATAAAGCAATAAGAAAGGGAGATTACCATCCATGATTATATTTAGAATCAGGCTCTACAGGAAAACACAATCAACTTTGAATAGTCTGTTTTGCATGTGCTTGTCCTGGAAAAACAAAGTTCACAGTTAACATTCCAAGAATTGAATAATAATAACAATTAAACGAAAATAAACAAAATCGTTAAATTGAGAATTCTCACCTAAGGAACCTTCGCCAGTTTAAGAGCAGGAAATGGAGGTATAAACCCATCTCTTGTCGATTCTTCTAGAGGTTTCACTACTTGAGAAAGGGTTTGGTGAGTGCATTAAAGATAGAAATTTCTAGAGACGTATGTTAATTAAATTAACCTCTGACGTGATTAAAAGCAGGAAGACTTATTAATTGGTGGGAGCAAAAGAATACAAATGTTACAATTTATATCGAGTCATTCAAAGATTTGAAATTAAGAATTATATTTTGAACAAATAATTAAAAATTATTTAACATGCAGTTGTGACTTTTAAGTCACAATGTGCATGTTTCTCTATATACACACTAAAGAGCTATATATGTCACGAATATTAGTATATAATAACTAATAATAATTAACAATTAATATTAACATGTACTACTTAATCAAATATTGATATTTCATTTAATTATTTAATTAATTAATTACTATTAATTATTATTAATTATAATTGAACAAAATTACTGTTAATGATCAATTAATTTATAAATAAGTCATATATAAATAAATCAATTATTTTTATATTTTTAATTATCATTAGTGATATTAAAATAATTAATTAGCTATTTAATCAATTATATTTTAATCAATTAATAATATTTTCATATGTGTTAAATATGTTATAATTAATTAATCAATTAATTATGTTATAATTAATTAACTAATTAATAATATTTTAATTAATTAATTAATGATTTAATAAAATGTTATAAAATCATATAGGTGTTAAGTCTTAACAGTACATGAGTTACGCTGTGATTGTTAAATGGTCAAAGGCGTGACTAGTTAGCTATATATATATATATATAATTAACAATTAATAATGCAGTAAAATATATACTAAATATTAATATGTACTACTTAATCAATTAATTATATATTAATACATCAATTAATTAATTATATATTAATTATTATTAATTATAACATAATAAAATTAATTATTATTTTATAAATAAAGTATATTTTAATAAATCAATTAATTTATTATATTCTAACTACTATTAATTATATCAAAATTAATTAAATAACTATGATTTAAGTATATTTAAATTATAGAATGAAATGTTAGCGAATAAAAAAAGGCTGTCGGATCATTTGGACGGCGGGAAGGAATTTCATATTCGTCCATCCTATTCGTCCTTAGTATTATATACTTAAAGAGATGTGGGCTATTATATATGGTGAATAAAGATATGATATGCTAACGAATGTAGATTTTTTTTTAAAGAAATATCAAATACTACGAAAATGTCTCAATAATTATCTTTTTTCAATTTTTTAATATATACTTTTTGATTAATGTCCATCTATTTTAATCTAATTACTTATGGGGCCACTACAATTTAGTTTGAGATTTTTTCTTACTCATTTAAAAGCTTAAAAAATTTGAATTTTTTTGGCAGATATGACCATTGCGTATATGTGCATGCAAGGCCATATTAGCCGAAGCAGAACACTTAATTTTCATCAATAACTGTTAAATTTTTAGGCAGATATGACCGTTGCGTATATGCGCATGCAAGGCCATATTAGTCGAATAACGGTTATTATCATGACCTAAGCTTTTACGTAACTTTAAAAATCTTTCCTATTTTATAGTAGAGCATTCCACACACAGACAAGTCCACCCACACACCCCACCGCTGTGACAAAAAAACGAAGAAGAATGAGCAGTGAAGCAGGCAAAGTGGTGTGCGTCATCGGAGCTTCCGGTTACATTGCTTCCTGGCTTGTTAATCTTCTCCTCCACAGTGGCTACGCCATCAAGGCCTCCGTTCGTTTGGGTTTGCCGTCCTCACTGTCTCCTACAGTATAATACTATTATTTGATGGATGATCCGGGAATCTGAGATATTGGGTTTATGTGTGTTGTTTAGAGAGTAATGATTTTGGTATAAGTTGAATGTTTGCTGCACAACAAGGATCGACAGTCAGGGAAACCAATTATTTATTCTCTTTGACGAAACCAATTACTTATTATCTTTGGCGAAACCCATTTTTCCAATATTGTTATTTGTATGGAGATGTAATCTTCCCATAAAAGATGCTGCCATTGAATTGCAATTTTATCGTCTGAGGATTTCGGAAAGAATTGTGCCTTCTACTGAAAATTTCAAACAGTAGATTGCTTCAGCTACTCGAATATAATTCTACTGGCATTTCACATTGTTTTGGCTTGTTCTTTCCGTATGAAAACTATGATTTCTCTTACATTTATGACACAAATAGCCTACAACGAGTGTAATATTTTTATAGGCACCAAGATACTGTTAAAATACTATGCTAACCTTTATATTTTTATGCAGATGATCCCAAAAAAACAGAACACTTGCGAGCACTTGATGGAGCTCCAGAGAGGCTTCAATTGTTCAAAGTAAACCTTGGAAGAAGGATCTTTTGACTCTATCGTTGATTTGAAAGTGTGTGATGGTGTTTTTCATACTGTATCTGCTTTTTATCATGACGTCAAGAACCACAGGTTAAAGTTCACACTCAATTTCTTGTAACTGACAATTAAACAGTGCGTTGAATCTGTTTATGGACCTCTGCTACATATCCAGCATACTGAAAATGTTATCAGGTAGCCCATCTTTTTGTTCGTGTTAACCTATAACGTGAAACAGTGAGTAATTTTCTCTGCCCTAGTGTAACTTTCCAATATGGTTTACAATAGAGGCATATATTCAAATGGAGAAAGGACTAGTTAGAATTTTATACGCTACGTGTATAAATATATGTACGTAGATTTCTATCTCAGTTATAGGCCTAATAAAATGTGATCTAACTATAGTAAATAATTGGGCCTACAGAAATATTAATTAATTATTAGTATGGGCCTGATGCGTAGAAGCTCATTACGAGTCATTGTGGTTAATGAGCCCACAATGGCTCGTAAGTCGTTAGACGACTATAAATAGGTTGTAGTCTCCAAGTTAAACTCACTTCTTGATATTTTCTTTAAAAAAATATTGTGTTAAGTTTTCTCTATTTCATAAAGAGAAAACATTCGGTTTTTGAATCTTAACTTGGAAGAACACAAATCCATCGAGTTTTGCTGATAACACTTCCGTTGTGCATTGGATCAAAGTTAGTGTTATCTGCATGTGATTCTGGATGATTAAATGTTTAGAAATCGGATTATATTAATTATAAGATTAAATTTCTAATAAATGGTATCAGAGTACTTTACATAGATTGTTTCAACATGATATTCAATTTCTTGTTTTTACTCAATTCCATATATGGATGGTAGTAAAAACAATGAATTGCAGATTTATCATTTCAGGTTTCATTTGTTTTGGATTATGGTTTACTGTTTTCTTTTTTATAATCGACTGAGATTGAAATTTTTATGGGTAAAAGTAATTTTGATCTCTTATTTATCTTGTCTGCGGTGAATTAGAAAACAAGTATTATTGTCGAAAACTTGTTTCATTCAGTTTAGAAACCAATTGTTTGACTCAACCATGATGAAATATCACTGCGATATATGTTAAATCTCATACACAATTTTTTTACAGACCCGTTTTTTACATTCGGGTCCTCTATATCGGGTTAGAAGAGGTCAGGGATGACCGTTGTTCTACTGCAACGTCAGTTTCTCTGGCGCATAAACTAATGAAAGTCAGCTTCTTTTTGGGCATGAGACGCGTCTTTTGGACTGCACATAAACTGTTTGTATATATATGAGACGCGTCTTGTGGGACTGCACATAAACTGTTTGTACATATGAGAGGTGTCTTGTGGTTTGTGGGAATCGAACCCACAATCAAAAGGGGCACAGAGCCTTATGCTCAACCGCCCAATACAGCCATGCACACTACAACTTTAGTTCAGAAAATATATATTATCTTTGAGGCTGCGATGACTGTCAATACTCATGCTCTCTTTTATTTGTAACCTAAAGTTTAAATTATATAATTTTATACATACATATAAAATATAAAGTTTTCCACTGTTATATAATCTTATTACAAACTAAGGTTATAATTTCGTAATAATTAATTGAAGTCAAAATTTGGGGTTAATTAGTTGTCCATTTTTTAAAATAATTAAAATTACCTAATTTTATCTAAACTTTAGGTGCTTATCATTTTGAATTAAATAGATTGAACCGATACGTTGCAAAAGTAACCTCTATTGGGTAAAATTTATTAATTTTAGAATGATAATGCATGTTTCATCTATACAGAATAATCAGCCCAAAGGAAGGTTATTTTGGCCAGATAGTAAGTAAAATTTTAAAACATCATTGTGAAATAATCAGCCCAACAGAAGGTTATTTAGGCACGATGGATAGTATTAAATTATGTGAAGCATTTGGTACAACATGCTAACAATGAGTCGGTTTAAAGAAAGGCACATTGTTAGGCTGTTTTAGTTTCCATAGTTTTACTATGACCAAGAGTACCACTTATAAATTATTATTTTTGTCCAAAGAATGAATAATAATGTTGTGCTAGGTATCTTGTAATTGCCCCCTTTATAAATTTTGCTATTTTGACTTCTTAACTGATTATGAGCATTTTATTTTTTTCTTTCTTAAAGTGTCATCAATTTCTGCCAACATGAACAATATTCCCGTGCTTAACGGTACAAACTTCAAGAAATGGAAGGAGCACATAATGATTGTGCTTGGTTGCATAGATCTAGACTTTGCATTTAGATTTAAACATCCTGCAACTCTGACCAGCATCAGTATCGTTGATCAGATAGCTGCATACGAGAAGTGGGAACGTGCAAACCGCATGAGTCTAATGATCATGAAGCATTCCATTCCGAATTCCATAAGAGGAGGAATTCCTGATGAAGCTAATGCTGAGAGTTTTCTTAAGCAAATTTCTGACCGATTCGCTACAAACGAAAAGGTCGAAACAAGCACTGTACTAACCAAGCTTGTTTCAATGCGTTATAAGGGAAAAACAAACATCAGGGAGTACATACTGGAAATGTCTAATCTTGTCACAAAGCTAAGGGCACTTAAGCTAGAGTTGTCTGATGACATACTCGTGCACTTGGTTTTGATTTCCCTTCCTGCACAATTCAGTCAGTTCAAAGTATCCTACAATAATCAAAAGGAGAAGTGGTCCCTAAATGAGCTTATAGCTCAATGTGTGCAAGAAGAGGAAAGGTTGAAACAAGAGAAGATTGAAAGTGCTCATTTAGCAACAACTTCTAAGGGAAATTCCAATAAGAGGAAAAGGAATAAAGGTAAAGAAATTGCAAACTCTGGAACAGTGCAAGTGCATAAAAGAAATTAAATACGGCTGCTCTTTGCTTCTTTTGTAAGAAACCGGGTCACGTGAAGAAAGAATGTACCAAGCACGCTAACTGGTGTGTTAAAAAAGGTATATTTCTCAACTTTGTTTGTTCTGAAGTTAATTTGGCTTTAGTATCAATTGACACTTGGTGGCTGGATACCGGTGCTACCACTCACATAAGTGTTACCATACAGGATTGCCTCAGGAGTCGAAAGCCAACTGATGGTGAAAAATACATTTATATGGGAAATGGCAACACAGTTATTGTTGAAGCTATTGGTTATTTTAGAATTCAGTTAGAGTCTGGTGTTTATTTGGATTTAGATGAAACTTTTGTTGTGTCGTCGTTTAGACGAAACTTAATTTCTGTTTCTAATTTGGACAACTCTGGTTACTTTTGTCTATTTGGAAATGGTAATTGTGTTGTTTCTCTAAATTCTCAAGTTGTAGCCACTAGCACTCGTATCGACAAACTATACAAACTGGATTCTAAGATAATTAATCATTTTGAAAACCTGCACTCAAGTAACATTGGTATTAAAAGAAACATAACTAATGAGAATTCATCAATGTTGTGGCATAAGCGATTAGGTCACATCTCTAAACAGAGAATACAAAGATTTGTGTCTGAAGGAATTCTCAATTCCCTTGATTTATCAGATCTCAAGGTCTGCATAGAATGTGTAAAGGGAAAACAAACAAACATAAGGAAAACAGGTGCAAATAGGAGTAATGAACTATTGGAACTGATTCATATAGATATATGTGGTCCATTCCCTACGGCTTCATGGAACGGACAACAATACTTTGTTAGGGAACGAACAACAATACTTTATTAGTTTCATAGACGATTACTCTCGCTATGGATATTTGTATTAATTCATGAGAAGTCACAGTCCTTAGATGTGTTCAAGAATTTCAAAGCTAAAGTTGAAAATCAACTAAGCAAGAAAAAAAAGGCTGTTAGGTATGACCATGGTGGTGAATACTATGGCAGATATGATGGATCAGGTGAACAACGTCAAGGACCCTTCGCCAAATATTTAACTGAGTGTGGAATAGTTGCTCAGTACACCATGCCTGGGACTCCTAGTCAAAATGGTGTAGCTGAAAGACGAAACCGAACTCTTAAAGACATGGTGAGAAGTATGATTAATCATTCTTCTTTACCAGAATCACTTTGGGGCGAAGGATTAAAACTGCAGTTTACATCTTAAATTGAGTTCCTAGCAAAGCAGTAAATAAAACCCCATACGAGCTATGGACAGGTAAGAAGCCTAGTATTAGGCACTTGCATGTCTGGGGTTGTCCAGCTGAGGCTAGACCTTATACGCCAAATGAAAAGACATTGGACTCAAGAACTATTAGTTGCTACTTTGTAGGTTACCCGAAAAAACCTAGGGGTTTCAAATTCTATAATCCCTCAACCAGATCCTTTTTCGAAACAGGGAATGCCAAATTTATTGAGGATGTTGAATTGAGTTCCTAGAAAAGCAGTAACTAAAACCCCGTATGAGCTATGGACAGGTAAGAAGCCTAGTATTAAGCACTTGAATGTCTGGGGTTGTCCAGCTGAGGCTAGACCTTATAGGCCAAATGAAAAGACATTGGACTCAAGAACTATTAGTTGCTACTTTGTAGGTTACCCGGAAAAATCTAGGGGTTTCAAATTCTATAATCCCTCAACCAGATCCTTTTTCGAAATAGGGAATGCCAAATTTATTGAGGATGTTGATTACAGTAGGAGTAATCAAAATCAAGATATTGTGTTTACATAGGAGTGTGTTAACATTCCCACTACAGTAACAATTGAAAGTGAAGGGTTAACCATACAGCCCTATTCAAATTGTAAATCAAGATAATGCTGAAAACACAATTTTACCTGTCATACCTCCTACTGTTGATCAGGGGACATTGCCTGTTCCAGAAAATGACAATCAACCACCTCAATTAGAAGTGCCTATTAGGAGATCCACTAGAGAACGAAGAAGTGCAATATCAGATGACTATATTGTATATCTCAATGAACATGAATGTGGCGTTGGGGTGGAGGATGATCCAACATTTGTAAGTCAAGCCAAATCAAGTTCAAACTCTGATAAGTGGATTAAAGCCATGAAGGAGGAGATGAAGTCAATGGCAGACAATGGCGTTTGGGATCTTGTCGAGTTACCTAAAGGAGCGAAACCGATTGGTTGCAAATGGATATTTAAAACCAAAAAGGGACTCGCGTGGTAACATTGAAAGATATAAGGCACGCTTAGTCGCCAAAGGCTTCACTCAGAAGGAAGGCATTGATTATAAAGAGACCTTTTCTCCAGTTTCAACAAAGGACTCTTTTAGAATCACTATGGCACTTGTAGCTCATTGTGATCTTGAGCCACATCAAATGGACGTAAAGACAGCTTTTCTCAATGGTGACATTGATGAAACAATATATATGGTGCAACCAGAGAACTTTGAATTAAATGATTCAAAGCCCCTTGTTTGCAAACTTAAGAAGTCCATTTATGGTTTAAAGCAGGCATCCCGCCAATGGTACCGGAAATTTGATCACGTGATAACCTCGTTTGGTTTTAAGGAAAACATCGTTGATCAGTACATATATATCAAGTTCAGTGGGAGAAAATTTATTATCCTGGTGCTATATGTAGATGATATTATACTGGAAAGTAGCGATATAGGTTTATTGCATGAAACCAAGAAATTTATGTCAAAGAATTTTGAAATGAAAGATCTTGGTGATGCATCTTTTGTCTTGGGTATGCAGATCCATCGGGATCTTAAAGAAGGTATACTTGGTCTATCTCAAAAGCCCTATATTGATAAGGTGCTAAGTTGATATGACATGCACAATTGTTCACCAGGAGACACTCCTGTTTCAAAGGGTGATAAGTTTAGTTTGCTCCAATGTCCTAAATTGGACATACAGAAAGCTGAGATGGATAAAATCCCTTATGCTTCGGTTGTAGGGAGTCTCATGTATGCACAAGTATGTACGCTTCCGGATATAGCATTCATAACGGGAATGCTAGGTAGATATTTGAGTAACCCGGGAATGGATCACTGGAAAGTAGCAAAACGGGTTATGAGGTATTTACAGAGAACGAAGGACTATATGCTCACATACAAAAGGTCAGAACGCTTAGAAATCATTGGATATACTGACTCTGATCACGCTGGATACTTAGATAGCAGAAGATCCACCTCAGGTTATGTTTTCATGATGAGTGGAGGAGCTTTTTCATGGAAAAGTGAAAAAACATAAACTTGTAACTTCTTCTACTATGGAGGCAGAATATATAGCCTACTATGAAGCATCGTGTCATGGTGGAATATGACTACGCAACTTTATCACTGGGCTGCAAATGGTTGATGATATAAAAGGACCACTAAAGATTTATTGTGATAATCAAGCCACTGTACTGTATTCAAATAACAGCCGGAGTTCATCAAAATCAAAACTTATCGACATCAAGTATTTGGATGTAAAAGAAAGGGTTCAGAATCTTCAAGTGTCTGTAGAACATATTGGTACAAACTTTAATATTGCTGACCCACTCACCAAAGGGTTGCCACCTTCAGTGTTTCACGTACATGTGGCCAATATGGGAGTAGTAGCTCTATCAGACATGTCACTTTAGTGGGAGTTAATCTTTTAGTTCTATGTATGTTCTTTGAAATCTAAATTTTATGTTTTAAGGTTTAAGTTTCTAAGGTCTAAAGTTATCTTTCTGTACAGACTTTGGTTTATGAATTCTAAGGAATTTCATGTTTATCTGAAAATTCTGAACATATAGAATTTGCTTTCTGTTGCAGAATTGCATAAGGTTAGAAAGTATTTTGAGGCTCTTTGAGTCACAAATTTTGGACCAGTTGGAAATAGACATTATTATGATCAAATTACATGTAATTTCCATGCCACACATCCATACTAGATCTATGTCATTGATTCTGCTAGTATTGTGACAATTGTTCGATTTAATCACACAATTAGATGACAAAAGCCGCTTTGATCCTACACTAGTAAAATTGATGGACCAGATTGTTTTGGTATATTTCTGGAATGAGATAGCAAGTTTTGACGCATTAAGTTTTCTTCTGTGTACATTATCCGGAAACACACGTAGCCCAAGTGGGAGATTGTTAGAATTTTATGGGCCACGTGTATAAATATATGTACGTAGATTTCTATCTCAGTTATAGGCCTAATAAAATGTGATCTAACTATAGTAAATAATTGGGCCTAGAGAAATATTAATTAATTATTAGTATGGGCCTGATGCGTAGAAGCCCATTACAAGTCATTATGGTTAATGGGCCCACAATGGCCCGTAAGTCACTAGAAGACTATAAATAGGTTGTGGTCCCCAAGTTAGACTCACTTCTTGACATTTTCTCTTTAAAAAAATTTGTGTTAAGTTTTCTCTGTTCCATAAGGAGAAAACATTCCGTTTTTGAATCTTAACTTGGAAGAACAAAAATCCATCGAGTTTTGCTGATAACACTTCCGCTGTGCAATAGATCAAGGTTAGTGTTCTTATTTATATATATATAATTGTTGATTCTATCTGCATGTGATTCTGGATGATTAAATGTTTAGAAATCGGATTATATTAATCATAAGGTTAAATTAATAGGACTAACTCCAAGTAGAGTCATTATCTTGAGCTCTCTTTAAAGAATTTAACAATCTATGTTCCTGTAACTGTCATTTTATCTTCCATTGCTGCAGTTGTTTACAATGGAAAGCCTCGAACTCCAGATATTATAGACGTAACCTGGTTTTCTGAACCAAACTTCTTGACAAAATCTAAGGTGTGTAGGCAGGCATACTTATACCTTTATAAATTCACCTAGTTTAGGTGGTTTATCTCTATCCTCAATTGTCGGTTTGGTGCTACTTTGAAGCTTTTTAATGTCACCCCAAGCAACATCACTAAGCTTAATTATGTAGCTTTGCTGGAACATCTCGTTGTGCCAATACTTTTGATATTTAACGCATCTTTAGTCTATTAAACAATTCTTTTGAGAAATTAAAATTTCATTCAATATAAAAGATACAAAATAGGGGGATGATCCATCTCATGTGAGAGAAATCATAGGTGTGACATGTTAAGTCACACTTGTGAAAGTGAATTAATATGTTACGATGCTTTCTACATTTTTTCCTAGCAAATTTGTTCGAATAAGGACTTAGCCCATATTTTTATTCAAAAGGGTCAGAGTTTGATTGACCAAACAAATTGTTAACGACAAAAAGAATTTCAGAAGGTTATATGTCACAGGTGTGACATGTTGAGTCACACGCTTGACACCTTTTCACGGGAGACTCAACAAGTCATGCCTGTGGAGGATCTTAAGTTTTGCTGAAATTTTTCAATAATACAGATCGTGAAAAGTGATTTTTGTAAATTTTTTAAATAATAGATTTGGGAGAAGGTGCAAATAGATTTTCAGATGTTCGATTCAAAATGATAATTGAGTAATCTGAATTTAATTTTTCTTATATAAGAATCCATATTTAATTTTAACTATAAAAATAAATTTTCAAAGAATTAATTAGGTTTTATAAAATAAGTAAATAAACTTCTTTAATTAATTCAATAAAGCTGTGTAATTGTTTTCAATTAAAATTTATTTTAATTAATCATCCTATCAAATTAAGTTAAATTAATGGAATAGTTAATAATTTAAGTAATTAATGGGTGTCATCGTCATCATCATCATCATCATCATCATCATCATCATCATCATCATCATCATCATCATCATCATCATCATCATCATCATCATTATTATTATTATTATTATTATTATTATTATTATTATTATTATTATTCACGATTGTTAATTAAATAGTGCATATGTACTATATTATATTATAATTAACCAAGAAAAATGTACAATATAGGACAAAATTTTGTAAGGAATAGAATAAAAGATATTTTAGTAAAAGAATATAATAAGCGCAAAATTTGATGCAAATTAAAATTAATTAATAAATGCTTAAAAGAAATTTGTTTAGAAAACAACAAAAGAAATTAAGAGAAACTCATTTCATCAATAGCTATCAATAAATAAATAAAAAGATAGCAAACAAGAGCAAAAATAATTTTTATTTATGTATGGTTAGGATTACAATCATCTAAGCATTAAGGATTACCAGATAGCGAAAAAAGAAGAAGAAGGAAACAATAGCATCTTCACACAGTTGACTGTATATAGTTCGCAATTCTATTTTTATAGAATACTAGGAAGGAATATGAAATAGAACACATGAAGAAACATGAGCCTTAAACCACTGTCCACCTGCCATCATAAATAACCTAAAGTCATGATACTGATAAATAGAAAGCATCAAACATACATATCCTCAAAAAGACCTAATCCAAATAATGAATACATATTTTTTATTAAAAAGAATATGAAAAATAAAAATCTTTGATTAAATTCCAAAATGTAAGCATCCTTGATCTAACAAGAGAAAAGAGAATAAACTTGTATATTTTGAAACTGTAGACTATTTACAACAGTGATATGAAGTAGGCAAGCAAAAAGATCGAACCTATTAAGAGCAAGTTACAAGATTATGGAAGTTAGTGGTAGACATTGAGATTAGGCAAAAAAACCTACGTTTAACTGATAGTTATTTCATCCACAGCTTAAATTAAACTAGGATACCTTTGCTAATTTTGGGAAAAAATTTCTCAAGACTACACATGAATCACTTTTATTAGTAACTTCATTCAGCTAATCAAACCATCTTAAAAGCAATAATTAAATACTGTAAATTAGTAGTATCAAATTGATCTAATATAAGATAAAAGAGAAGAAAGACTAGTTGAAAGGTACCTTTGAAGTTAATTACTATGAACAAAATAAAACACATTAAAACAAAGAACAAAATTGTGATTAATAGCAAAAGAACATCGATATGGTCCCTCTCTTGAATTGTAGTTCAATTGTAATAATGATTCTTTTTTGTTCCAGTGACTTCACAGATCTTATTTTCACTAAAATGAAATGATTTTTTTGATCTTGTCGTAAAAGTTGATAACCTTTTGAGGTAAATATTAAACCTAGCAGCGAAAACGATATCTCTCCTTTACCTCTATATCCAATTATTTGAAGAGAAATTATTAGCTAATATATGACAAGGTAAAAACTTAACACATTAAGAAGTCTAAAATGTTCTTTGATAAGGTAAAAGAGAAATCAAGTAGTTATTTAGTATTCCCCAATTTAACACTTTATGCTTTATTTATAAAGCAATCGATCATAACACATTCTATGGCATATTCCACCACAATTAATTACATGACATTATACTATATTTAAGTCCATAATAAACCAACTTCATCTTCGTGATGGGGTGACACCCCCATTTCTAGATTTGTTCTCCTCTGAGATTCGTTGTCTATATCATCAAAGAATATGGTAGATTAGATTCAAGCATACAAATTTAGGAAAATTAGATTGAAGTATGAGAAACTCGTTTAGAAAAGTACCCAGATAGGAGCATTTTAGTAACCAATGACCTCGGATAACACCATTGCCTCCAATTCTCATCCTAGAAATGACTATACTTTTTTCCAAAATAATGTAGATGTTATATCCTTAGGATGCAAAGTAGAAAGCTACAAACTGGAAAGTGTTCCAAATATAAGATTCTCCAGGCACTAAGGCAGAAACTAAAGGTACTCAAATGCATGGCAAAATAAGTATGAAACACAAATGAGCATGAGTCTATTAGGCAGAAACTAAAGGCACTGAAATCCATAGAAGAATAAGGGCGGAAGATAAATTAGCACGAGTTTATCAGGTTCATTTATTAAAAACATTTAGGAGCTTGAATAGACTAGTTGCTTCCCTGATTTGTGAGAATTCGATGCAAACAGATTGCACTTCAATGAATAAATCCTTAACTACAAAACCACAAACAATTGATCAAAATGAAGCAAAATATAAATGGTGCTATTGAATGTAGAAGAAAGAGAACTAAAAGGCAAGTGATTTAGACAAACAATGACGTGAGTTTTGAGACATGCAACATATTTCTTACTTCTGGGAAAGCAAGGACTTACAAAGTTCTGAGAACTATGCTTTCCTCAACATGTTTAATTTGTACATTTTCTACATAGATATTTGATGTATTATTACCATCATCAATTATCATGTTTTCATGTTCTTGATAATCCCCTAATTCGCTTTGTTTTTATTATTTGATTTTGTTAAGCACCAGAGAACATATGTACATATGCATTATATAAATCTGCTAAATGATAAAAGGGTCAATAAACCCTAGATCAGCAAAAAACCAAAGGTAATAAAGCAATAAGAAAGGGAGCTTACCATCCATGATTCTATTTAGAATCAGACTCTGCAGGAAAACACAATCAACTTTAAATAGTCTGTTTTGCATGTGCTTGTCCTGGAAAAACAAAGTTGACAATTAGCATTCCAAGAATTGAATAATAATAACAATTAAATGAAAAAATAAAATCGTTAAATTGAGAATTCTCACCTGAGGAACCTTCGCGAGTTTAACAGCAGGAAATGGAGGTATAAACCCATCTCTTGTCGATTCTTCAAGAGGTTTAACTACGTGAGAAAGGGTTTGGTGAGTGCATTAAAGGTAGAAAGTTCTAGAGACGTATGTTAATTAAATTAACCTCTGACATGATTGAAAGTAGGAAGACTTATTAATTGGTGGGAGCAAAAGAATACAAATGTTACAATTTATATCGAGTCATTCAAAGATTTGAAATTAAGAATTATATTTTGAACAAATAATTAAAAATTATTTAACATACACGGTTGTGACTTAAGAAGCCACAACTATACAAGTTTATATATACACACACTAAAGAGCTATATATGTCACGAATATTAGTATATAATAACTAATAATAATTAACAATTAATATTAATATGTACTACTTAATCAAATATTGATATTTCATTTAATTAATCAATTAATTAATTACTATTAATTATTATTAATTATAATTGAACAAAATAACTATTAATGATCAATAATTATTTTATAAATAAATCATATTTTAATAAATCAATTAATTTTTATATTTTTAATTATCATTAGTGAAATTAAAATTAATTAATTAGCTATTTAATCAATTATATTTTAATCAATTAATAATATATTTATATGTGTTAAATATATTATAATTAATTAATCAATTAATTATGTTATAATTAATTAACTAATTAATAATATTTTAATTAATTAATTAAATTTAATAAAAATGTTATAAAATCATATAGGTGTCAAGTCACAACTGTAAATTAGAGTTACGTCATGACTATTAAGTGGTCACAAGCGTGACTAGTTAGCTATCTATCGATCTATCTATCTATATATATATATATATATGCCTTTGAATATTACTATATAATAATTAACAATTAATAATGCAGTAAAATATATACTAAATATTAATATCTACTACTTAATCAATTAATTATATATTAATACATCAATTAATTAATTATATATTAATTATAACTGAATAAACTTAATAATTAATTTATAAATAAAGTATATTTTAAAAATCAATGAATTTATTGTATTCTAATTACTATTAATTATATCAAAATTAATTAAATAACTATGATTTAAGTATATTTAAATTATAGAATGAAAATAGTCACTCTATACTTAGTTAAGTAATCAATATATTAATTATAATTTAATTAGTAAATTAATTAAATATCAATTACACTTAATTAAAAATGACAAAAATATATGGGCTAATTAGTCAATAACGCAGGTCATGAATAATATATATACTAAATATTAATACATACTAATTAATCAATTAATTATATTTTATTTAACACATCAATTAATAATTATAACTGAATAAGCTTAACGATAAGCGATCAATAATTAATTTATAAACAAATTATAACTTAATTAATTAATTATATTTGAATTATCAGTAGTTAAACTCAACTTAGCTAATTAGTTAATTAATTAATTATATTTTAAATAAACAATTATATTTTTATATGCATTAAATATATTATAATTAATACTAATTAATAATATTTTAATTCAATAATCAATGATTTAATAGAAAAAGTGATAAAATTATATAGGCATAATAGCATTGAGTCACGAGTGTATTTGTTAAGTCACAAAGTGGCTACTTAGCTATACATATCTTGAATATTACTCCATAATAATTAATAATAGTTAACAGTTAATAATGCAGTAACATATATACTAAATATTAATATGTAATACTTAATCAATTAATTATATTTTAATTCATCAATTAACTAATTAATTATTAATTATTATTGATTTTAACTAACTAAATTTAATAATTAATTTATAAATAAAATATATTTTAATAAATCAGTTAATTTATTATTTTCTAATTACTTTTAATTATATCAAAATTAATTAATTAACTATAATTTAAGTATATTTAAATCATAGAAAGAAAAATAGTCACCTATACTTAGTTAAGTAATCAATCTATTAATTATAATATAATTAGTTAATTAATTGTATTTAAATTACACTTAATTATAAATGAAAAATATATATGGGCTAATTATTTAATAATGCATGGTCATGAGTAACATATATACTAATATTAATATGTGCTAAATAATCAATTAATTATATTTTACTTAACACATCAATTAATTAATTATATATTAATTATTATTAATTATAACTGAATAAACTTAATAGCTGATGATAAATAAATAATTTATAAATACATTATAATTTAATTAATTGATAAATTTATTATATGATAATTATTAGCAGTTAAACCGAAATTAGCTAGTTAGTTAATTAATTAATTATATTTTAAATTAGAAATGTTTTATTTGTGTTAAATATGTTATAATTAATTAAAACTAATTAATAATATTTTAATTAATTAATCAATGATTTAATAAATATGTGATAAAATTATATAGGCGTAATAGCATCGAGATTGTGACTATTAAGTTAGAGCCATGGCTACTAATATTACTACATAATAATTAACAATTAATATTGTATGATAATGAATAACATATATACCAAATATTAATATTTGCTACTTAATCAACCAATTATTTTTAATACATCAATTAATTAATTTTATATTAATTAATTAATAATTAATTATAAATAAATTATATTTTAATAAATAAATTAAGTTATTATATTTTAATTACTGTTAATTATATCAAAATAAATAAATTAGCTATAATTTAAGCATATTGAAATTATAGAATGAAAAAATGGTCACTCTATACTTAATTAATGTTAACTAATTAATTATATATAAATTATATTTAATTAAAATCACAAAAATATATGGCCTAATTAGTTAATAATGCAAGGTCATGAGTAACATCTATAATAAATATTAATACGTACTAATTAATCAATTAATTATGTTTTATTTAATACATTAATTAATTATATATATATTAATTATTATTAATTATATCTGAATAAGCAGAGCGATTAATTGTCAATATTAATTTATAAATAAATTATCTTTTATATATTTATTTTTATTATGTATACGAAATTAATTAATTATATTATATTTTAATTATTTATTAATTTTCATATATGTTAAGTATCTTATAATTAATTAATCAATTAATTATTTTATAATTAATCAACTAATTAGTAATATTTTAATGTTATTAAATTATATAAGTGTTGGTAACAAGAAAACAAAATGATCACTACCAACCATTTCACGATCAATAATTAATTACTTAATAAATTATGTTTTAATAAATAAATAAATTTATTATTTATTTTACTATCATTATTTATACCAAAATTAATTAATTAATTATATTTTAATTATTTATTTATTTTATATGTGTTAAATATATTATAATTAATTAATCAATTAGTTATATTACAATTAATCAACTAATTAATAATATTTTAATGTTATTAAATTATATAGGTACTTGTAACAAGAAAAACAAAACAAAATACACGGTTATGACTTAACACGTCACAACCATGCATGGGAGATGTGGGCTATTATATATGGTGAATAAAGATATGATATGCTAACGTATGTAGATTTTCTTTTAAAGAAATATCAAATATTACAAAAATGTTTCAATAATTATCTTTTTTTAATTTTTTATTATATACTTTTTGATTAATGTCCATCTATTTAAATCTAATTACTTATGGGGCCACTACAATTTAGTTTGAGATTTTTTCTTACTCATTTAAAAGCTTAAAAAATTTAAAAAAATTTGGCAGATATGACCGTTGCGTATATGTGCATGCAAGGCCATATTAGCCGAAGCCGAGCACTTAATTTTCATCAATAACTACTAAATTTTTAGGCAGATATGACCGTTGCGTATATGCGCATGCAAGGCCATATTAGTCGAATAACGGGTATCATGACCCTTCCGTAACTTAAAAATCTTTCCTATTTTATAGTAGAGCATTCCACACACAGACAAGTCCACCCACACACCCCACCGCTGTGACCAAAAAACGAAGAAGAATGAGCAGTGAAGCAGGCAAAGTGGTTTGCGTCACCGGAGCTTCCGGTTACATTGCTTCCTGGCTTGTTAATCTTCTCCTCCACAGTGGCTACACCATCAAGGCCTCCGTTCGTGACCCATGTATGTTTGCTTTCATCTTTTTCTCTGTCTTTATCTCTCTCATTCTGTGTCTCTTTTATCTCTGTTAGTATACACGTACATGACATGGGGTGGATTCAATTTGGTATCTTTTGGTTGAATACACGTGTCCTGCGGTTTGTTTAAGGTTTTGCATTTGTTTGATTTCTTTATTTGGGTTTGCCGTCCTCACTGTCTCCTACAGTATAATACTATATTATTTGATGGATGATCCGGGAATCTGAGATATTGGGTTTATGTGTGTTGTTTAGAGAGTAATGATTTTGGTATAAGTTGAATGTTTGCTACAACTTATACCAAAATTGTGCCTTCTACTGAAAATTTCAAACAGTAGATTGCTTCAGCTACTCGAATATAATTCTACTGGCATGTCACATTGTTTTGGCTTGTTCTTTCCGTATGAAAACTATGATTTCTCTTACATTTATGAAACAAATAGCCTACAACGAGTGTAATATTTTTATAGGCACCAAGAAACTGTTAAAATACTATGCTAACCCAAAAAAACAGAACACTTGTGAGCACTTGATGGAGCTCCAGAGAGGCTTCAATTGTTCAAAGTAAACCTTGGAAGAAGGATCTTTTGACTCTATCGTTGATTTGAAAGTGTGTGATGGTGTTTTTCATACTGCATCTCCTTTTTATCATGACGTCAAGAACCACAGGTTAATGTTCACACTCAATCTCTTGTAACTGACAATTAAACAGTGCGTTGAATTTGTTTAATGGACCTCTGCTACATATCCAGCATACTGAAAATGTTATCAAGTAGCCCATCTTTTTGTTCGTGTTAACCTATAACGTGAAACAGTGAGTAATATTCTCTGCCCTAGTGTAACTTTCCAATATGGTTTACCAGAGAGGCGTATATTCAAATGGGAAAAGGACTTTGTTCGTGTTAACCTATAACGTGAAACAGTGAGTAATTTTCTCTGCCCTAGTGTAACTTTCCAATATGGTTTACCAGAGAGGCGTATATTCAAATGGGAAAAGGACTAACTCCAAGTTTTTGTATAGTATCTGTGAATGAAACTTCCTGTAATCTTTTTTAAGGAGAAACATCTTTAGCCAAGAATAGGAAAGAAAAACTAAAGCTTCTTAACAAGTTTAGAAGTAATAAATGTCAAAATGAAATTTAGAAAAGGACATATGTAAGTAATATTGTTAATAAATTCCATCGGGTTTGAAAAAAAAGACATAATAGATAGAATTTAAAAATTACCAAAACAGGTTTAGAACTTTCGTCGTGACCTACTAAATAAGCAAGCCCTTTTGTTATTTCAGCGGGAAATTCATTAGTTGTTAATTTCTCTATATTTTAAAAAAAAACCCACCAATAACTATTGAATTTATTAACTATTGATTTAAAGCAGAAGAATGAAAAGAAGTTGTATAAAAATTATAATGAAAATACTGATAATTATGCTTTCTCCCCATGAAAGGCAAGCCTTCAATTTTTTTGCAACTAATTTAACATTGTTGTCGTTGGCTCTTAAGAACTGTTCAATACAATTCTTATTACAAAATTTTTTCTGTTATCAAGTAGAAAATAATGTTAGGTAAAGCAAATATTTTGTGCAATATTCATATAACATTGTTTCTTCCTACTTAAAAATACGAAATAGTAGAGAAAGAGAAGTATTTGACCTGGTTTTGTGATAGAGGAGTTTCCTTAGTTAGATAACGAATAACAACTTTAATTTTCTAAACCTGAGACATAGTTTTTGTGTAACTCATTTTGAAAAAGTAAAAAAAGAGGAAGGCAATGGAATTGGAATACAATTAGAATTGAATTGAATTCTTATGAACAAAATTTTAAATAAAAGGAATGTTTCTTCAGAAAATGTAAAACATATTAAATGTTTATTAAAGTAACATTAATTATTTGCATATTTCATTTGTTGTAATCAAATAAATTGCTAATTTAAATAGTCGACCTAAGAATTCAAAATATTGTCTAATAGAAATAACCAACATATCCGTATTTAAATACACAATGTATCAATTGAAAATATTCACGAATATCTATTGAAAGATTTACGCATATCTCATTCGACGGCAAATTTTTTAGAAACGAGTAGAATTAACCGATTTCAATGAAAATTTTAAATATGTCATAGGTGTGACATGTTAAGTCACACTTGTGTAAGTGAATTAATATGTTACAGTGCTTTCTACATTTTTTCCTAGCAAATTTGTTCGAATAAGGACTTAACCCATATTTTTATTCAAAAGGGTCAAAGTTTGATTTACCAAACAAATTGTTAACGACAAAAAGAATTTAAGAAGGTTGTATGTCAAGGGTGTAACATGTTGAGTCACACGCGTGACACCTTTTCACGGGAGACTTAACACGTCATGCCTGTGGAGGATCTTAAGTTTTGCTGAAATTTTTCAATAATACAGATCGTGAAAGGTGATTTTTGTAAATTTTTTAAATATTTGATTTGGGAGAAGGTGCAAACAGATTTTTCAGATGTTCAGTGCAAAATGATAATTGAGTAATACTGATTTAATTTTTCCTTATATAAGAATCCATATTTAATTTTAACTATAAAAATAAATTTTGAAAGAATTAATTAGGTTTTTATAAAATAAGTAAATAAACTTCTTTAATTAATTCAATAAATTTTGTGTAATTGTTTTAAATTAAAATTTAATTTAATTAATCATCCTATCAAATTAAGTTAAATTAATGGAATAGTTAATAATTTCATAATTAATGGGCATCATCATCATCATCATCATCATCATCATCATCATCATTATTATTATTATTATTATTATTATTATTATTATTATTATTATTATTATTATTATTATTATTACATTTATTAATTAAATGGTGCATATGTATTATAATTAACCAAGAAAAATGTACAATATAGGACATAATTTTGTAAGGAATAGAATAAAAGATTTTAGTAAAAGAATATAATAATGCCAAATTTGATGCAAATTGAAATAAATTAATAAATGCTTAAAAAGAAATTTGTTTAGAAAACAACAAAAAGAAATTAAGAGAAACACATTTCATCAATAGCTATCAATAAAAAAAAGATAGCAAACAAGAGCAAAAATAATTTTTATTTATGTCTGGTTAGGATTACAATCATCTAAGCATTAAGGATTACCAGATAGCAAAAAAAGAAGAAGGAAACAATAGCATCTTCACACAGTTGACTGTATATAGTTTGCAATTCTATTTTTATGGAATACTAGGATAAGGAATATGAAATAGAACACATGAAGAAACATGAGCCTTAAACCACTATCCACCTGCCATCATAAATAACCTAAAGTCATGATACTGATAAATAGAAAGCATCAAACATACATATCCTGAAGAAGACCTAATCCAAATAATGAATACATATTTTTTATTAAAAAGAATATGAAAAATAACAATCTTTGATTAAATTCCAAAATGTAAGCATCCTTGATCTAACAAGAGAAAAAGAGAACAAACTTGTATATTTTGAAACTGTAGACTATTTACAACAGTGATATGATCAGTAGGCAAGCAAAAAGATCGAACCTACTAAGAGCAAGTTGCAAGATTATGGAAGTAAGTGGTAGACATTCAGATTAGGCGAAAAAACCTATCTTTAACTTATAGTTATTTCATCGACAGCTTAAATTAAGCTAGGATACCTTTTCTAATTTTGGGAAAAAATTTCTCAAGATTACACATGAATCACTTTTATTAGTAACTTCATTCAGCTAATATATGTGCCTATCTCGTTATAGGTATCAACTACCAAACAAATAACTAATCAAAAGAAGTGTTGTACCGATCCCATATTATACTCCAAGTGTGGGCACTTCATATAATTTCTACCAATCAAACCATCGTAAAAGCAGTAATTCAATTCTGTAAAATAATAGTATCAAAATGATCTAATATAAGATAAAAAGAAGAAAGACTAGTTGAAACTTACCTTTGAAGTTAATTACTATGAATAAAACAAAACACATTAAAACAAAGAACAAAAATGTGATTAATAGCAAAAGAACATCAATATGGTCCCTCTCTTGAATTGTAGTTCAATTGTAATAATGATTCTTTTTTGTTCCAGTGACTTCACAGATCTTATTTTCACTAAAATGAAATGATTTTTTTGATCTTATCGTAAAAGTTGATAACCTTTTGAGGTAAATATTAAACCTAGCAGCAAAAACGATAACTCTCCTTTACCTCTATATCTAATTATTTAAAGAGAAATTATTAGCTAATATATGACAAGGTAAAACTTAACACATTAAGAAGTCTAAAATGTTCTTTGATAAGGTAAAAGAGAAATCAAGTAGTTATTTAGTGTTCCCCAATTTAACTCTTTATGCTTTATTTATAAAGCAGTCGATCATAACACATTCTATGACATATTCCACCACAAGTAATTACATGTCATTATACTATATTTAAGTCCATAATAAACTAACCTCATCTTCGTGATGAGGTGACACCCCCATTTCTAGATTTGTGCTCCTCTGAGATTCGTTATCTATATCATCAAAGAATATGGTAGATTATATTCAAGCATATAAATTTAGGAAAATTATATTGAAGTATGAGAAACTCGTTTAGAAAAGTACCCAGATAGGAGCATTTTAGTAACCAATGACCTCGGATAACACCATCGACTCCAATTCTCATCCTAGAAATGACTATACTTTTTTCCAAAATAATGTATCTGTTATATCCTTATGAAGCAAAGTAGAAAGCTACAAACTGGAAAGTGTTCCAAATATAAGATTCTACAGGCACTAAGACATAAACTAAACGTACTCAAATGCATGGCAGAATAAGTATGAAAAACAAATGAGCATAAGTCTATTAGGCAGAAACTAAAGGCACTGAAACCCATAGAAAAATAAGGGCAAAAGATAAATTAGCACGAGTCTATCAGGGTCATTTATTCAAAAAAATTTAGGAGTTTGAATAGACCAGCTGCTTCCCTAATTTGTGAGAATTCGATGCAAACAGATTGCACTTCAATGAATAAATCCTTAACTACAAAACCACAAGCAATTGATCAAAATGAAGCAAAATATAAATGGTGCAGTTGAATGTAGAAGAAAGAGAACTAAAAGGCAAGTTATTTAGACAAACAATGACGTGAGTTTTGAGACATGCAACATATTTCTTACTTCTGGGAAAGCAAGGACTTACAAAGTTCTGAGAACTATGCTTTCTTGAACATGTTTAATGTGTACATTTTCTACATAGATATTTGACGTATTGTTTCCATCATCAATTATCATGTTTATTTTCCAATATTAATCTAAGGTGAAAGAATATGTTTTCATGTTCTTGATAATCCCCTAATTCACTTTGTTTTTATTATTTGATTTTGTTAAACGCCAGAGAACATATGTACATATGCATTACATAGATATGCTAAATGATAAAAGGGTCAATAAACCCTAGATCAGGAAAAAACCAAGGGTAATAAAGCAATAAGAAAGGGAGATTACCATCCATGATTCTGTTTAGAATCAGACTCTGCAGGAAAACACAATCAACTTTTAATAGTCTGTTTTGCATGTGCTTGTCCTGGAAAAACAAAGATCACAGTTAACATTCCAAGAATTGAATAATAATAACAATTAAATGAAAACAAATAAAATCATTAAATAGAGAATTCTCACCTGAGGAAACTTCGCCAGTTTAAGAGCAGGAAATGGAGGTATAAACCCATCTCTTGTCGATTCTTCCAGAGGTTTAACTACGTGAGAAAGGGTTTGGTGAGTTCATTAAAGGTAGAAATTTCTAGAGACGTATGTTAATTAAATTAACCTCTGACGTGATTGAAAGCAGGAAGACTTACTAATTGGTGGGAGCAAAAGAATTCAAATGTTACAATTTATAAGAAGTCACAACTGTGCATGTTAAATAATTTTTAATTATTTGTTCAAAATATAATTCTTAATTTCAAATCTTTGAATGGCTCGATATAAATTTTAAGAAGTCACAACTGTGCAAGTTTATATATATACAAACTAAAGAGCTATATATGTCACGAATATTAGTATATAATAACTAATAATAATTAACAATTAATATTAATATGTACTACTTAATCAAATATTGATATTTCATTTAATTATTCAATTAATTAATTACTATTAATTATTATTAATTATAATTGAACAAAATCACTGTTAATGATCAACAATTAATTTATAAATAAGTCATATTTTAATAAATCAATTAATTTTTATATTTTTAATTATCATTAGTGATATTAAAATTAATTAATTAGCTATTTAATCAATTATATTTTAATCAATTAATAAATTTTATATGTGTTAAATATATTATAATTAATTAATCAATTAATTATGTTGTAATTAATTAACTAATTAAAATATTTTAATTAACTAATTAATGATTTAATAAAATGTTATAAAATCATATAGGTGTTAAGTCAAGACTATTAAGTGGTCAAAGGTGTGACTAGTTAGCTATCTATCTATATACATATATATATTTATATATACGCACTGAATATTGCTATATAATAATTAACAATTAATAATACAGTAAAATATATACTAAATATTAATATGTACCACTTAATCAATCAATTATATATTATTACATCAATTAATTAATTATATATTAATTATTATTAATTATAACTGAATAAACTTAATAATTAATTTATAAATAAAGTATACTTTAATAAATCAATTAATTTATTATATTCTAATTACTATTAATTATATCAAAATTAATTAAATATCTATCATTTAAGTATATTTAAATTATAGAATGAAAATAGTCACTCTATACTTAGTTAAGTAATCAATATATTAATTATAATTTAATTAGTAAATTAATTAAATATCAATTACACTTAATTAAAATGAAAAAATATATGGGCTAATTAGTCAATAATGCAGGGTCATGAGTAATATATATACTAAATATTAATACATACTAATTAATCAATTAATTATATTTTATTTAACACATCAATTAACAACTATAACTGAATAAACTTAATAGTAAACAATCAATAATTAATTTATAAATAAATTACAACATAATTAAATATTTTATTTATTATATTTGAATTATCAGTAGTTAAACTCAATTTAGCCAATTAGTTAATTAATTAATTATATTTTAAATAAACAATTTTATTTTTATAAGTGTTAAATATAATATAATTAATACTAATTAATAATATTTTAATTCAGTAAACAATGATTTAATAGAAAAAGTGATAAAATTATGTAGGCATAATAGCATTGGGGTAACGACTGTGACGTGGCAACTTAGCTATACAGATACTGAATATTACTACATAATAATTAATAATAGTTAACAATTAATAATGCAATAACATATATACTAAATATTAATATGTAATACTTATTCAATTAATTATATTTTAATACATCAATTAACTAATTAATTATTAATTATTAATTAAAAAATCATATAGGTGTTAAGTCACAACCGTACATCAGAGTTGCGCCTGTGACTATTAAGTGGTCACGGGCGTGACTACTTAGCTATCTATATAAATATATATATGCACTTAATAGTACTATTTAATAATTAACAATTAATAATGCAGTAAAATATATATTAAATATTAACATGTACTGCTTAATCAATTAATTATATATTAATACATCAATTAATTAATTATATATTAATTATTATTAATTATAACATAATAAAATTAATAATTATTTTATAAATAAATTATATTTTAACAAAACAATTAACTTATTATATTCTAATTACTGTTAAATATATCAAAATTAATTAAATAACTATGATTTAAGTATATTTAAATTATAGAATGAAAATAGTCACTCTATACTTAGTTAAGTAATCAATATTTTAATTATAATCTAATTAGTAAATTAATTAAATATCAATTACACTTAAATAAAAATGACAAAAAATATTTGGACAAATTAGTCAATAACGCAGGTCATGAGTAATATATATACTAAATATTAATACATACTAATTAATCAATTAATTATATTTTATTTAACACATCAATTAATAATTATAACTGAATAAACTTCACATAAATGATCAATAATTAATTTATAAACAAATTATAACTTAATGTGTTTATTATATTTGAATTATTAGTAGTTAAACTAAATTTAGATAATTAGATAATTAATTAATTATATTTTAAATAAACAAATATATTTTTATATGTGTTCAATATATTATAATTAGTACTAATTAATAATATTTTAATTAGGTAATCAACGATTTAATAGAAAAATTGACAAATTTATGTAGGCATAATAGCATTGGAGTCACGAGTGTGACTATTAAGTCTCGACGTGGCTACTTAGCTATACATATCTTGAATATTACTACCTAATAATTAATAATAGTTAAAAATTAATAATGCAATAACATATATACTAAATATTAATATGTAATACTTAATCAATTAATTATATTTTAATACATCAACTAACTAATTAATTATTAATTATTATTTATTATAAAATCATATAGGTGTTAAGTCTCAACCGTACATCGGAGTTCACTTTGTGACTATTAAGTGGTCACGCGTGACTACCTAGCTATCTATATATATGCCTTTGAATATTACTTTTTAAAATTAACAATTAATAATGTAGTAAAATATATACTAAATATTAATATGTACTTTGCTTAATCAATTAATTATATATTAATACATCAACTAATTAACTATATATTAATTATTATTAATTACAACTGAATAAACTTAATAATTAATTTATAAATAAAGTATATTTTAATAAATCAATTAACTTATTATATTCCAATTACTATTAAATATTTCAAAATTAATTAAATAACTATGATTTGAGTATATTTAAATTATAGAATGAAAATAGTCACTCTATACTTAGTTAAGTAATCAATATTTTAATTATAATGTAATTAGTAAATTAATTAAATATCAATTACACTTAATTAAAATGACAAAAATATTTGGGCAAATTAGTCAATAACGCAGGTCATGAGTAATATATATACTAAATATTAATACATACTAATTAATCAATTAATAATTATAATTGAATAAACTTCACGATAAATGATCAATAATTAATTTATAAACAAATTATAACTTAATTTATTTATTATATTTGAATTATTAGTAGTTAAACTCAATTTAGATAATTAGATAATTAATTAATTATATTTTAAATAAACAATTATATTTTATATGCATTCAATATATTATAATTAATACTAATTAATAATATTTTAATTAAGTAATCAATGATTTAATAAAAAAAAGTGATAAAATTATGTGGGCATAATAGCATTGGAGTCACGAGTGTGACTATTAAGTGCTAATTAATAATATTTTAATTCAGTAATGACACGACCCACCTTTTTGGGCCGTGTTGGCACTAGGGAATTGGTAGGCTTAATGCCACCAAAACTCGTAGTAAGCCCAACTTCTACTAAATATTCGGCATGACCCATTTATTTTTCTGATAATCCTTATCGTCTTTAATTGGTTGTAAGAAGTAAGGATCCAATCATCAAATTCTCACATACATCATCAACAACCAACATTGTTCGCAACAACACAACAAGACCATAAATGTTTTATGTATATATGATTATGACAAACCCATGAAGTAGCTATAAGTATTTGCAAATTACATCACGTCGAATACAAAACTAAAACATTACTTGTCTGCTTATCCAAGCTAGTCTAAAAAAGGCTTGGATTTCTCTCTTTTCCGATCTGCTAATCTCCTGAAATAATGATAGTGAGGTGTGAGTCTACCACGTGACTCAGTGAGATATAAACATACTACCATGCTTGTGAGGCTAAGTACACAAGGCTAGCTTCATAAGAATGATCTATAGCATTCTGAACAATAACATATATGGCATCAATGAATATACAGGTAGTAAATCTCCAATGCGGCAATAACATGAGTATCAACAAGTAAGCTCAATATGAATTGTTCAAAGAAAACATGAATTTGGTTTTGAATTCTTTTCTAGGTTCGGGTTCTTTTCGAGTTTAGGTTTCTTTCTCATTCGAGGTTCTTTCTCATTTGAATTCTTTCTCATTCTTTCGAAATTCTTAGGAAGAGACAGAGGCATGCTAGTCGACATATCTCCCTTTTCGATTCTTGACAAGGTCGGCCTAACCTTGTCCCTAGAGGCTGCCCTCTCTAGGTAGGACCGGATCTAACCCATCACCGGCGGTTTATCTATGTGCACATAGTCGATAATAAACCCTATCGGTGGGTATTACGAGAACTCATCAATCTTGGTTAACATGGAAAACATGCTTCATCAAAGAATCGCAATCAATAGGTTCAACACAATAAGGGAACCAGAAGATGCAAAGAATCTGAAATCATATGGTCAATCGGCATACAACATGTGAGACTCAACTACATGGAGTCATATGTCAAAGAAGTCATAAGGATTCAAGAACAATTCGACAAGCCATGAGATAATGAAGAGGCTTACTACACAAGGATAGTAGTATGATTATACTCACCTCGACTATCTTAGAAATTCTGATTTCTTTCTACCTTTCTTGAACTTGTGAAGAACTAGGTACAATGTCTAGTTCTATTCCGTGTCCACTTCCACAAGCTATTGGGTAACATGCATGAAAATACATATACCCTCATTAGTCATTCTCACACAAAACCTCATTTCTTAACACATATCATAAAAATACTGCATAAGTCTCATTCATGACAGAATAACTCTTAACAAGAAAGTCCAATGTTTTTCAAACTTTGCAGAACTCTAGTATATACATAAAATCACATTTCTTCTTTTATGACCATATTCTAATTCAGTCATTAAGGATATCCAAATCTCCCATTTACAATCAGCCTGAACATGCAGTCATGAGTTGGACCCTTTTCTACTCAAAACCTTATAACTCATTCATCTCTCATCCAATTAAAGCGATTAAAAGCTTCATTTTCAATAGACTCATGTGACTATCACATATCCAAAGACGACTAAAAAAATGACTTAAATTGATTTATTGTGATTTTTACAAGCTGACTTGATTACGTTCTCTTCGTGTCACTAGGGTTAGTAACAACCTTCACTTATTCGGCCATATATAACAGAATACGCATCCAATTAATAAGCCCTTTCTACAAAACTTAGAGGACACATTGTGAAACATTTCGTAAGAAGAACTCGTCATCCAATTCTCACCCTAAGGTCTTCAAACAATTCACTTACAGTTCTCGTTTTAATCTTGCTGGTATTCTGAACCAGTACCAATTCGGGGCTTATTACTCTTATCTTATAGCCCTAAAATCGTGAAAAAAATCATAGAGATAGTAGACATCCGGATCTACAACTTCTATGTTTTAAGTTTCTCCAGATTCGTACGTTAAACAGCTCAAACCAAATGAACAAAGGGAGTTACAAATCGGTCTCCATGACAGCTCAACCTTCAAAACCCTAGGTTTTGGTTTAACCCCACAAATCACCAAATACACGAAATCTCTTCAAGAATAAGTGTCATTGGACATCAAAGAACACAAATCTATCATCCAATCATCAAACCTATACATCCCCTCAAATGGGTTTCACAAAAGAAGAGAAACTCAAGTTGAAATCCATAGATCTAAGCATTGGGATGAAGACTTACCTCTTTATGTTGATGAATTAGCTTGAATCACCTTCCCTTTCATGAAATAAGACTTGAAAAGCTTGAGAGGAGCTCTAAGGAGGTGAGGGTCGTGCATGAGGAGAGAGAAGAAGAAGACAAGGCACTAATTTCCTTATATACTCCCCATGTCCACTTATTTACAAAACGCCACTCTTGTCTTGGTTTTTTTACATCTGTTCGAATACCCTCCTGTGACCACCGAAAGATATCATACATCATTAATTTGATGTCACTAACATTATTGTTCACTGCTCTGATTTTAATGACATTAGTCTCAATATTAATTTATTTGATTGTAACGTTAATAGCGGGTGTTACATTCTCCCCTTATTAAAATTAGTCCACAATTTTGAAAATTTACCTGTTGGGGAAACAACTGTGGATATCTGCTTCTCATTGATTCTTCTCTCTCCATGTACATTCCTCAATTTTTGATTCGCCATTGAACTTTGATCATCGGAATATCTTTATTCCATAACTTTCTAATCTGCCTGTCTATAATGGCAACTGGGGTTTCTTCATAAGAGAGATCTTCTGCTATATTCACTTCTGGGGTTTGCAAGATATAAGAAGAATCTGGAATGTACTTTCTTAACATAGATATGTGGAAGACTGGATGCACAGAGCTAAGATGAGGAGGCAAACCGATATGACACATTTTCGACCCTTTCAAGGATCTCGAATGGTCCAATGTATCTAGGGTTCAGCTTTCCTCTCTTTCCAAATCTGACTACGCCTTTCATAGGAGAGACTTTTACGAAAACTTGATCACCTGGTTCATACTATACATCTCTTCTCTTAGAATCTGCATAACTCTTCTGTCTACTGAAAGCTATTCTCAATCTTTCCTGTATCAGAGGAACTTTTGCAGACGTTTCTTGAATTAGGTCTGGTCCTTCTAACTGTCTTTCTCCCACTTCTGTCCAGCATAGTGGAGATCTGCATTTTCTACCATACAATGCTTCAAAAGGTGTCATTCCAATGGTGGAATGGTAGCTATTGTTGTAAGCAAATTCTATTAAGGGCAAATGACGTTCCCAATCTCCACCAAAATCTAAGACACACATTCTTAACATGTCTTCGAGTGTCTGGATGGTTCTCTCTGATTGCCTATCAGTTTGTGGGTGGAATGTTGTACTAAAATTCAGCTGTGTACCCATAGCTTCTTGTAATTTCTGCCAGAATCTAGAAGTGAACTGCGTCCCTCTGTCAGAAACAATAGACACTGGCACTCCATGATACTTCACAATTATGTCCACATACTGTTGGGCTAAGCGAAAGCTGCACTATAAGTAGTCTTAATGACTATAAAGTGAGATGACTTAGTTAGTCTGTCGACTATAACCCAAATCGAATCATGCCCCTTAAGCGTTCTTGGCAATCCAATCACAAAGTCCATGGTAATCCGCTCCCACTTTCACTCGGGTAGCGGTAGCTCCTGTAGTAGTCCAGTGGGCTTCTGATGTTCAAACTTGACCTGTTGACAAGTTAAACAGGTGGATACAAATTGGGCTACATTTTTCTTCATACCTGGCCACCAATATATGCCTTTAACATCATGATACATCTTGGTGGTTCCAGGGTGAACGCTATAAGGTGCATAATGTGCTTCATGCATAATCTTTTGTCTTAGCCCATTTATATCAGGTACACATAACCTGTCACCACATCTCAATACTCCATCCACCATATTGAACTCTGTCACCTTACCATCTTGGACAGCTATTCTCAATTTGGCTAGCTCCGGATCACTACCTTGGACAGTTTTAATCTCATCCATCAAATTGGACTTCACCTGGAATTGAACAAGTAATGCTTGGGAATCAGATAATTCCAAGTGCAATCCCGCATTAAATAACCCATTTAAATCTTGAACTAACTCTTTCTTTTGAATGGAGATATGATGCAAACTCCCATCGATTTTACTTTCAAAGCATCACCACTACATTGGCTTTGCCTGGGTGATACAAGATCTGACAATCATAATCCTTCAATAACTCAATCCATCGTCTTTGTCTCAGATTCAATTCTTTCTGTTTATGAATGTACTGAAGACTCTTATGATCTGTATATATTTCACTCTTTTCACCATATAAATAGTGTCTCCATATTTTCAATGCAAATATCACAACTGCCATTTCTAGATCATGTGTAGGATAGTTCACCTCATGTCTTCTCAACTGTCTAGAAGCATAGGCAATTACCTTCCCATTCTGCATCAATACACAGTCTAAACCAACTTTGGAGGCATCACAGTATATCACATAATCACCTTGCCCTGAAGGTAATGCTAACACTGGAGCTGATGTGAGACATTAAGCTTTTGGAAACTTTGCTCACAGGAATCATCCCACTCAAATCTCACTTGTTTCCGAGTTAACTTCGTCAGAGGAGCAGCTATCTTGGAAAAATCCTTTACAAATCATCTGTAATAACCGCCATACCGGAAACTTCAGATTTGGTAACCTTCGTAGGTCTAGGCCAATTAGACTTTGCTTTCACCTTCGAGAATCTACCGAATCCCTTCTTTACTAATTATATGACCTAAGAAATTCACTCTGTCAAGCCGAACTCACACTTTGCCAACTTGGCATATAAGCGATTATCTCTAAGGATTTGCAACACCATTGCCAAGTGTCTTTCATGTTCCTCTTGGCTCTGGAATAAACCAATATGTCATTAATGAAAACTACAACGAATTTATCCAAATATGGCTGAAGATTCTATTCATTAAATCCATAAAGGTTTGTTGGTGCATTTGTTAACCCAAAGGAAGTACCAGAACTCATAGTGCCCATATCTAGTTCTAAGGCGTTTTGACACATCTTCTTTTCTGATTCTCAACTGATGATACCCAGATTTGAGATCAATCTTAGAGAAATGACTTGCTCCCTGTAATTGATCAAACAAATCGTCAATCTGAGGAAGAGGGTATTTATTCTTAATAGTTACTTTATTCAACTGCCTATAATCTATGCATAACCGCAAAGATCCATCTTTCTTCTTGACAAATAACAATGGCGCACCCCATGGTGAACTACTGGGTCTAATAAACCCCTTATCAAACAAATCCTGCAATTGCACCTTCAACTCTTTTAGTTCTATTGGTGCCATTCTGTATGGAGTAATGGAGATGGGGTTTGTACCAGGGAGGAGTTCTATACTAAACTCTATTTCCCTATCTGGTGGTAATCCAGGTAAATCTTCTGGAAACACATCCAAAAAATCCCTTACTATAGGAATCTGTTGTATCTCGCTAATCTCCTTCCTGGTATCCCTTACCTATGCTATATATCCCTGACATCCCTTTCTTAAGAATCTTTGGGCCTGCATAGCTGAAATTCTGTTAATAAGAAACCCAATTCGATCTCCTTGATATAACACTACATTTACGGATCCGCCTAAGTATGATTCTTTTGGCATAACAATCCATTGTAGCATGGTGATTTGACAACCAATCCATACCCAAGATGACATCAAATTCTAATACTGCCAACTCGATCAAATTTGCCATAAATTTTCGCCTTCTATTTTCTACACATGAGGAGTAAATATATGTCACTTCAACAGTTTCCCCTAAGGGTGTAACTATGAACAGTGGGTCTTTCATTACTTCTCTCCCTTTATCTAACTTTCTGGCAAAACTCGGCGCTATAAAAGAATGTGTGGCACCCGAGTCAAATAGCACTTTAGCATTCTCATTCTGGATAAGGACGATGCCTATATCAACATTCATCAATAAAAAGAAAGATCATATCTTTTATCATAACAAAGCATAAATATTCTATTCATAACAACAATTTAACTCAATGTCAACGGGTTTGCATAGGGTTACCTATGACAGCTGTATTAGAGGCCTGTGCTTCTTGGGGATTCACAGCAAACACTCTCCCGACCTCTATTCGTTGGGGCTGGTCTTGACATCATCCCATATTGCGAGTGGAGCTTTGGCCTTGAGGTCTACCTCTACCAGTGGGCCTCTATTAATGATCATCTATCCGAGCATGAGTCTGTGAAGTTGGGGTGGGGCGCTTGGTTTTTCGGCATTGGGCGTCTTTCATGAAATGTCCTTGTTGTCCGCACCTATAACAACCTCTGGACCCGAGTTTACAAGGTCTGGATGATTCTTTCCACAGACATTACAAGCGGTTCTACTTTGTGGTCGTGTTGGAGGTTCTGTGATCTAGGTGAGCTAGGTGTTGTGTACCACGAGGTTTGAAAAGACATATGCACTGGATTTCTAACTCTACCTTGACCCCTCTCCGAGGTTCCGAAAAGAAGCATTGTGTTGCTTGTTCTGTTTGTCTCATCCGGGAGCTATCTCTCTCTACGGCCTCTCTGCGCTCGGCCTTTACTTTTTCTTCTTGATTCTCGTTCTGCTCTCCCCTCCTTAAACTTTGCTTCTAATTGCCGAGTCTTATCAATCAACCTTGAAAAATTTGGGAAGTCAATAGTTGCAACAGCACTATACAAGGAAGGTATAAGTCCCAACTTGTATCTTTCCATTTTGCACCTCGATGAAGCACAATTGCTGTAGCAAATTTGTATAAGCGTAGAAATTCACTTGCATAATCACCTACACTCACACCAAAGTTTTGTCTGAGCCTTTCAAATTGTAGGGCTCGATTCTGTCTCTCATATGGAGAAACAAACTCATCGATTAATGCCTGCTTAAATAACTCCCAGGTTGGAGGGTTCCCACCATATAATTGATCTTCAATATTCCCCTAGAACCATTCCCAGGCATTCTTTGTCAATTTAATCCCCACTAATTCTATGATTCGTGCATCAGAGCAAGTCAATCTCCTAACCATTTTCTCAGTATGTCTTATAAACTCTTGGAGATCCTCATATCTCTCACCACCAAACTCAGGGGTTTGCAATTTCAAGAAATCATTGATGCTTACTCCTTCATCATCTAACGCTCGCCTAGGTAATCCTCTAGGCATTTGCATTGGCTGCGATGGTACAGGAGCAACTTCAGGTACAGCCTGAGTTCTTTCTCTCTCTCTTTCTCTAAGTATTCGTACTTCTTCTCTCAATTCTAGAACCTCCTGCCTCTCTCTTAAAGCTCGGTTCTCTGCTTCTAAGGCCTCAATCCTTTGTTGTAAGGTTCTAACATCTTCCCCTTGAGCAGCTGGGGGCTCAGGTTCATTTTCTATCTCTGATCTCCTCCTAACTCTAGGTGGAGACCTTTCTTCTTGTTGTTCTTGCTGTACCGATTCGACATCAGGTACAGTAGTCGGGATTTTCCTAGGACGACCTCGTCCTCGTCCTCGTTGAGGAGGTGTTCTTCTTTTAGGAGGCATCTCTAGTATTAAAAAAAATAAAAATCGTTTAGACACAAAAATAACATCCTATTGACATGATGCAGATCCTATACTCCATGGTGTCATGCTCATGCAAAATATCATATGCATATCTCTTATCCGAAATGTCTTTGTTTTTTTTTTAATATATATATAATTTTTTTGTCCATCATCTAGTTCACAAGATCCTTACTCTTATGCAACCTTTGTCTCTGATACCATCTGACACGACCCACCTTTTTGGGCCGTGTTGGCACTAGGGAATGGGTAGGCTTAATGCCACCAAAACCTGTAGTAAGCCCAACTTCTACTAAAAATTCGACATGACCTATTTATTTTTCTGATAATCCTTATCGTGTTTAATTGGTTGTAAGAAGTAAGGATCTAATCATGAAATTCTCACATACATCATCAACAACCAACATTGTTCACAACAACACAACAAGACCATAAATGTTTTATGTATATATGATTATGACAAACCCATGGAGCAGCTATAAGTATCTGCAAATTACATCATGTCGAATACAAAACCAAAACATTACTTGTCTGCTTATCCAAGCTAGTCTAAAAAAGGCTTGGATTTCTCTCTTGTCCGATCTGCTAATCTCCTGAAATAATGATAGTGAGGTGTGAGTCTACCACGTGACTCAGTGAGATATAAACATACTACCATGCTTGTGAGGCTAAGTACACAAGGCTAGCTTCACAAGAATGGTCTATAGCATTCTGAACAATAACATATATGGCATCAATGAATATACAGGTAGTAAATCTCCAAAGCGGCAAAAACATGAGTATCAACAAGTAAGCTCAATATGAATTGTTCAAAGAAAACATGAATTTGGTTTTTGAATTCTTTTCTAGGTTCTGGGTTCTTTTCTGAGTTTAGGTTTCTTTCTCATTCTGGGTTCTTTCTCATTTCTGAATTCTTTCTCATTCTTTCTGAAATTCTTAGGAAGAGACAGAGGCATGCTAGTACGGCATATCTCCCCTTTTCTGATTCTTGACAAGGACGACCTAACCTTGTCCCTAGAGGCCTGCCCTCTCTAGGTAGGACCCGGATCTAACCCATCACCGGCGGTTTATCTATGTGCACATAGTCTGATAATAAACCCTATCAGCTGGGTATTATGAGAACTCATCAATCTTGGTTAACATGGAAAACATGCTTCATCAAAGAATCGCAATCAATAGGTTCAACACAATAAGGAACCAGAAGATGCAAAGAATCTGAAATCATATGGTCAATCTGGCATACAACATGTGAGACTCAACTACATGGAGTCATATGTCAAAGAAGTCATAAGGATTCAAGAACAATTCGACAAGTCGCAAGATAACAAAAGAGGCTTACTACACAAGGATAGTAGTATGATTATACTCACCTCGACTATCTTAGAAATTCTGATTTCTTTCTACCTTTCTTGAACTTGTGAAGAACTATGTACAATGTCTAGTTCTATTCCTTGTCCACTTCCACAAGCTATTGGGTAACATGCATAAAAATACATATACCCTTATTAGTCATTCTCACACAAAACCTCATTTCTTATCACATATCATAAAAATACTGCATAAGTCTCATTCATGACAGCATAACTCTTAACACGAAAGTCCAATGTTTTTCAAACTTTGCAGAACTCTAGTTTATACATAAACTCACAATTCTTCTTTTATGACCATATTCTAATTCAGTCATTAAGGAGATCCAAATCTCCCATTTACAATCAGCCTGAACATGCAGTCATGAGTTGGACCCTTTTCTACTCAAAACCTTATAACTCATTCATCTCTCATCCAATTAAAGCGATTAAAAGCTTCATTTTCAATAGACTCATGTGGCTATCACATATCCAAAGACGACTAAAAAAATGACTTAAATTGATTTATTGTGATTTTTACAAGCCTGACTTGATTCTGTTCTCTTCTGTGTCACTAGGGTTAGTAACAACCTTCACTTATTCGGCCATATATAACAGAATACGCATCCAATTAATAAGCCCTTTCTACAGAAATTAGAGGACACATTTTGAAACATTTCGTAAGAAGAACTCGTCATCCAATTCTCACCCTAAGGTCTTCAAACAATTCACTTACAGTTCTCGTTTTAATCTTGCTGGTATTCTGAACCAGTACCAATTCGGGGCCTATTACTCTTATTCTTATAGCCCTAAAATCGTGAACAAAATCATAGAGATAGTAGACATTTGGATCTACAACTTCTATGTTTTAAGTTTCTCCAGATTCGCACGTTAAACAGCTCAAAACAAATGAACAAAGGGAGTTACAAATCTGTCTCCATGACAGCTCAACCTTCAAAACCCTAGGTTTTGGTTTAACCCCACAAATCACCAAATACACGAAATCTCTTCAAGAATAAGTGTCATTGGACATCAAAGAACACAAATCTATCATCCAATCATCAAACCTATACATCCCCTCAAATGGGTTTCACAAAAGAAGAGAAACTCAAGTTGAAATCCATAGATCTAAGCATTGGGATGAAGACTTACCTCTTTATGTTGATGAATTAGCTTGAATCACCTTCCCTTTCATGAAATAAGACTTGAAAAAGCTTGAGAGGAGCTCTTATGGAGGTTAGGTTCGTGCATGAGGAGAGAGAAGAAGAAGACAAGGCACTAATTTCCTTATATACTCCCCCATGTCCACTTATTTACAAAAACGCCAGTCTTATACTATTTTTTTATTTTACATCTGTTCCGAATACCCTCCTGTGACCACCGAAAGATATCATACATCATTAATTTGATGTCACTAACATTATTGTTCACTGCTCTGATTTTAATGACATTAGTCTCAATATTAATTTATTTCGGTGTAACGTTAATAGCATGTGTTACATAGTAATTAGAATATAATAAGTTAATTGATTTATTAAAATATACTTTATTTATAAAATAATTATTAAGTTTATTCAGTTGTAATTAATAATAATTAATATATAGTTAATTAGTTGATGTATTAATATATAATTAATTGATTAAGCAATACATATTAATATTTAGTATATATTTTACTACATTATTAATTGTTAATTTTAAAAAGTAATATTCATGCATATATATAGATAGCTAGGTAGTCACGCCTTTGACCACTTAATAGTCACAGGCGGAACTCCGATGTACGGTTGTGACTTAACACCTA
Organism: Erythroxylum novogranatense; assembly: GCA_029891385.1. Classification (NCBI taxonomy): domain Eukaryota; kingdom Viridiplantae; phylum Streptophyta; class Magnoliopsida; order Malpighiales; family Erythroxylaceae; genus Erythroxylum; species Erythroxylum novogranatense. Next base: position 48,576,097 of record CM057224.1, read on the forward strand.
TATGATTTTATAATTAATAATAATTAATAATTAATAATTAATTAGTTAATTGATGTATTAAAATATAATTAATTGATTAAGTATTACATATTAATATTTAGTATATATGTTATTGCATTATTAATTTTTAACTATTATTAATTATTAGGTTGTAATATTCAGTATATATATAACTAAGTAGCCACGTCGAGACTTAATAGTCACACTCGTGACTCAATGCTATTATGCCTACATAAATTTGTCAATTTTCTATTAAATCGGTGATTACTGAATTAAAATATTATTAATTAGTACTAATTATAATATATTTAACACATATAAAATATATTTGTTTATTTAAAATATAATTAATTAATTATCTAATTATCTAAATTTAGTTTAACTACTAATAATTCAAATATAATAAACAAATTAAGTTATAATTTGTTTATAAATTAATTATTGATCATTTACTGTGAAGTTTACTCAGTTATAATTATTAATTGATCGTTAAATAAAATATAATTAATTGATTAATTAGTATGTATTAATATTTAGTATATATATTACTCATGACCTGCGTTATTGACTAATTTGTCCAAATATTTTTTGTCATTTTTAATTAAGTGTAATTGATATTTAATTAATTTACTAATTAGATTATAATTAAAATATTGATTACTTAACTAAGTATAGAGTGACTATTTTCATTCTATAATTTAAATATACTTAAATCATAGTTATTTAATTAATTTTGATATATTTAATAGTAATTAGAATATAATAAGTTAATTGATTTATTAAAATATACTTTATTTATAAAATAATTATTAAGTTTATTCAGTTCTAATTAATAATAATTAATATATAGTTAATTAGTTGATGTATTAATATATAATTAATTGATTAAACAGTACCTATTAATATTTAGTATATATTTTACTACATTATTAATTGTTAATTTTTAAAAAGTAATATTAAGTGCATATATAGATAGCTAGGTAGTCACGCCTGTGACCACTTAATAGTCACAGGCGGAACTCCGATGTACGGTTGTGACTTAACACCTATATGATTTTATAATTAATAATAATTAATAATTAATTAGTTAATTAGTTAATTGATGTATTAAAATATAATTAATTGATTAAGTATTACATATTAATATTTAGTATATATGTTATTGCATTATTAATTTTAACTATTATTAATTATTAGGTAGTAATATTCAGTAAATATATAGCTAATTAGCCACGTCTGAGACTTAATAGTCACACTCGTGACTCCAATGCTATTATGCCTACATAAATTTGTCAATTTTTCTATTAAATCAATGATTACTGAATTAAAATATTATTAATTAGCACTAATTATAATATATTCAACACATATAAAAATATATTTGTTTATTTAAAATAAAATTAATTAATTATCTAATTATCTAAATTGAGTTTAACTACTAATAATTCAAATATAATAAACAAATTAGCTTATAATTTGTTTATAAAATAATTATTGATCATTTTTTGTGAAGTTTATTCAGTTATAATAATTAATTGATGTGTTAAATAAAATATAATTAATTGATTAATTAGTATGTATAAATATTTAGTATATATATTACTCATGACCTGCGTTATTGACTAATTTGCCCAAATATTTTTTGTCATTTTAATTAAGTGTAATTGATATTTAATTAATTTACTAATTAGATTACAATTAAAATATTGATTACTTAACTAATTATAGAGTGACTATTTTCATTATATAATTTAAATATACTTAAATCATAGTTATTTAATTAATTTTGATATATTTAATAGTAATTAGAATATAGTAAGTTAATTGATTTATTAAAATATACTTTATTTATAAAATAATTATTAAGTTTATTCAGTTATAATTAATAATAATTAATATATAGTTAATTAGTTTATCTATAAATATATAATTAATTGATTAAGCAATACATATTAATATTTTGTATATATTTTACTACATTATTAATTGTTAATTTTTAAAAAGTAATATTCAGTGCAGATATATAGATAGCTAGGTAGTCACGCCTGTGACAACTTAATAGTCACAGGCGAAACTCCGATGTACGGTTGTGACTTAACACCTATATGATTTTATAATTAATAATAATTAATAATTAATAATTAATTAGTTAATTGATGTATTAAAATATAATTAATTGATTAAGTATTACATATTAATATTTAATACATATGTTATTGCATTATTAATTGTTAACTATTATTAATTATTATGTAGTAATATTCAAGTATATGTATAGCTAAGTAGCTACGCCTGTGACTTAATAGTCACACTCGTGACTCAATGCTATTATGCCCACATAATTTTATCACTTTTTATTAAATCATTGATTACTTTGATAAAATATTATTAATTAGTATTAATTATAATATATTTAACATATATAAAATATAATTGTTTATTTAAAATATAATTAATTAATTATCTAATTATCTAAATTTATTTTAACTTCTAATAATTCAAATATAATAAACAAATTAAGTTATAATTTGTTTATAAATTAATTATTGATCATTTCTTGTGAAGTTTATTCAGTTATAATTATTAATTGATGCGTTAAAGAAAATATAATTAATTGATTAATAAGTATGTATTACTATTTAGTATATATATTACTCATGACCTCGTTATTGACTATTTTGTCCAAATATTTTTGTCATTTTAATTAAGTGTAATTGATATTTAATTAATTTACTAATTAGATTATAATTAAAATATTGATTACTTAACTAAGTATAGAGTGACTATTTTCATTCTATAATTTAAATATACTTAAATCATTGTTATTTAATTAATTTTAATATATTTAATTGTAATTAGAATATAATAATTTAATTGATTTATTAAAATATACTTTATTTATAAAATAATTATTAAGTTTATTCAGTTGTAATTAATAATAATTAATATATAGTTAATTAGTTGATGTATTAATATATAATTAATTGATTAAGCAGTACATATTAATATTTAGTATATATTTTGCTACATTATTAATTGTTAATTTTTAAAAAGTAATATTCAGTGCATATATATAGATAGCTAGGTAGTCACGCCTTTGACCACTTAATAGTCACAGGCGGAACTCCGATGTACGGTTGTGACTTAACACCTATATGATTTTATAATTAATAATAATTAATAATTAATAATTAATTAGTTATTCTTCTTCTTCTCTCTCCTCATGCACGACCCTCACCTCCCTTAGAGCTCCTCTCAAGCTTTTTCAAGTCTTATTTCATGAAAGGGAAGGTGATTCAAGCTAATTCATCAACCTAAAGAGGTAAGTCTTCATCCCAATGCTTAGATCTATGGATTTCAACTTGAGTTTCTCTTCTTTTGTGAAACCCATTTGAGGGGATGTATAGGTTTGATGATTGGATGATAGATTTGTGTTCTTTGATGTCCAATGACACTTATTCTTGAAGAGATTTCGTGTATTTGGTGATTTGTGGGGTTAAACCAAAACCTAGGGTTTTGAAGGTTGAGCTGTCATGGAGACAGATTCGTAACTCCCTTTGTTCATTTGTTTTGAGCTGTTTACCGTGTGAATCTGGAGAAACTTAAAACATAGAAGTTGTAGATTCTGATGTCTACTGTCTCTATGATTTTTTTTCACGATTTTAGGGTTAGAAGAATAAGAGTAATAGGCCCCGAATTGGTACTGGTTCAGAATACCAGCAAGATTAAAACGAGAACTGTACGTGAATTGTTTGAAGAACTTAGGGTTAGAATTGGATGACGAGTTCTTCTTACAAAATGTTTCAAAATGTGTCCTCTACGTTCTGTAGAAAGGGCTTATTAATTGGATGCGTATTCTGTTATATATGGCCGAATAAGTGAAGGTTGTTACTAACCCTAGTGACACAGAAGATAACATAATCAAGTCAGGCTTGTAAAAATCACAATAAATCAATTTAAGTCATTTTTTGAGTCATCTTTGGATATGTGATATCCACATGAGTCTATGGAAAATGAAGCTTTTAATCGCTTTAATTGGATGAGAGATGAATGAGTTATAAGGTTTTGAGTAGAAAAGGGTCCAACTTATGACTGCATGTTCAGGCTGATTGTAAATGGGAGATTTGGATCTACTTAATGACTGAGTTAGAATATGGTCATAAAAGAAGAAATGTGAGTTTATGTATAAACTAGAGTTCTGCAAAGTTTGAAAAACATTGGACTTTCGTGTTAAGAGTTATGCTGTCATGAATGAGACTTATGTAGTATTTTTATGATATGTGTTAAGAAATGAGGTTTTGTGTGAGAATGACTAATGAGGGTATATGTATTTTCATGCATGTTACCCAATAGCTTGTGGAAGTGGACAAGGAATAGGACTAGACGTTGTACCTAGTTCTTCACAAGTTCAAGAAAGGTAGAAAGAAATCAGAATTTCTAAGATAGTCGAGGTGAGTATAATCATACTACTATCCTTGTGTAGTAAGCCTCTTCTTTTATCTTGCAGCTTGTCGAATTGTTCTTGAATCCTTATGACTTCTTTGACATATGACTCCCTGTAGTTGAGTCTCACATGTTGTATGCAAGATTGACCATATGATTTTCAGATTCTTTTCATCTTCTGGTTCCCTTATTGTGTTGAACCTATTGATTGCGATTCTTTGATGAAGCATGTTTTCCATGTTAACCAAGATTGATGACTTCTCAGAATACCCAGCTGATAGGGTTTATTATCAGACTATGTGCACATAGATAACCCGCCGGTGATGGGTTAGATCCGGGTCCTACCTAGAGAGGGCAGGCCTCTAGGGACAAGGTTAGGCCGACCTAGTCAAGAATCAGAAAAGGGGAGATATGCCGTACTAGCATGCCTCTGTCTCTTCCTAAGAATTTCAGAAAGAATGAGAAAGAATTCAGAAATGAGAAAGAACCCAGAATGAGAAAGAAACCTAAACTCAGAAAAGAACCTAGAACCAAGAAAAGAATTCAAAAACCAAATTCATGTTTTCTTTGAACAATCCATATTGAGCTTACTTGTTGATACTCATGTTATTGCCGCATTTGGGATTTACTTCCTGTATATTCATTGATGCCATATATGTTATTGTTCAGAATGTTATAGACCATCCTTGTGAAGCTAGCCTTGTGTACTTAGCCTCACAAGCACGGTAGTATGTTTATATCTAACTGAGTCACGTGGTAGACTCACACCTCATTATCATTATTTCGTGGAGATTAGCGAAGCGGACAGAGAGAAATCCAAGCCGTTTGAGACTAGCTTGGATAAGGCACAAGTAATGTTTTGGTTTTGTATTTGACATGATGTAATTTGCGAGATACTTATAGCTGCTCCATGGGTTTGTCATAATCATATATACATAAAACATTTATGGTCTTGTTGTGTTGTTGCGAACAATGTTGGTTGTTGATGTTGTATGTGAGAATTTCATGATTGGATCCTTACTTCTTAAAACCAATTAAACACGATAAGGATTATCAGAAAAATAAATGGGTCATGCCGAATTTTTATTAGAAGTTGGGCTTACTACGGGTTTTGGTGGCATTAAACCGACCCATTCCCTAGTGCCAACAGGGCCCAAAAAGGTGGGTCGTGTCATACTATTAAATATATCAAAATTAATTAAATAACTATGATTTGAGTATATTTAAATTATAGAATGAAAATAGTCACTCTATACTTAGTTAAGTAATCAATATTTTAATTATAATCTAATTAGTAAATTAATTAAATATCAATTACACTTAATTAAAAATGACAAAAAATATTTGGGCTAATTAGTCAATAACGCAGGTCATGAGTAATATATATACTAAATAGTAACACATACTTATTAATCAATTAATTATATTTTCTTTAACACATCAATTAATAATTATAACTGAATAAACTTCACAAGAAATGATCAATAATTAATTTATAAACAAATTATAACTTAATTTGTTTAATATATTTGAATTATTAGTAGTTAAACACAATTTAGATAATTAGATAATTAATTAATTATATATTAAATAAACAATTATATTTTTATATGCGTTCAATATATTATAATTAATACTAATTAATAATATTTTAATTAAGTAATCAATGATTTAATAAAAAAGTGATAAAATTATGTGGGCATAATAGCATTGAGTCACGAGTGTGACTATTAAGTCACAGGCGTGGCTACTTAGCTATACATATACTGAATATTACTACATAATAATTAATAAAAGTTAACAATTAATAATGCAATAACATATGTACTAAATATTAATATGTAATACTTAATCAATTAATTATATTTTAATACATCAATTAACTAATTAATTATTAATTATTAATTATTATTAATTATAAAATCATATAGGTGTTAAGTCACAACCGTACATCGGAGTTCCGCCTGTGACTATTAAGTGGTCACAGGCGTGACTACCTAGCTATCTATATATATGCACTGAATATTACTTTTTAAAAATTAACAATTAATAATGTAGTAAAATATATACTAAATATTAATATGTACTGCTTAATCAATTAATTATATATTAATACATCAACTAATTAACTATATATTAATTATTATTAATTAGAACGGAATAAACTTAATAATTATTTTATAAATAAAGTATATTTTAATAAATCAATAAACTTATTATATTCTAATTACTATTAAATATATCAAAATTAATTAAATAACTATGATTTAAGTATATCTAAATTATAGAATGAAAATAGTCACTCTATACTTAGTTAAGTAATCAATATTTTAATTATAATCTAATTAGTAAATTAATTAAATATCAATTACACTTAATTAAAAATGACAAAAAATATTTGGGCAAATTAGTCAATAACGCAGGTCATGAGTAATATATATACTAAATATTAATACATACTAATTAATCAATTAATTATATTTTATTTTACACATCAATTAATAATTATAACTGAATAAACTTCACAGTAAATGATCAATAATTAATTTATAAACAAATTATAACTTAATTTGTTTATTATATTTGAATTATTAGTAGTTAAACTCAATTTAGATAATTAGATAATTAATTAATTTTATTTTAAATAAATAAATATATTTTTATATGTGTTAAATATATTATAATTAGTGCTAATTAATAATATTTTAATTCAGTAATCACCGATTTAATAGAAAATTGACAAATTTATTTAGGCATAATAGCATTGAGTCATGAGTGTGACTATTAAGTCTCGACGTGGCTACTTAGCTATATATATCTTGAATATTACTACCTAATAATTAATAATAGTTAAAAATTAATAATGCAATAACATATATACTAAATATTAATATGTAATACTTAATCAATGTATTATATTTTAATACATCAATTAACTAATTAATTATTAATTATTATTAATTATAAAATCATATAGGTGTTAAGTCACAACAGTACATCGGAGTTCACTTTGTGACTATTAAGTGGTCACAAAGTGACTACCTAGCTATCTATATATATGCATTGAATATTACATTTTAAAATTAACAATTAATAATGTAGTAAAATATATACTAAATATTAATATGTACCGCTTAATCAATTAATTATATATTAATACATCAACTAATTAACTATATATTAATTATTATTAATTACAACTGAATAAACTTAATAATTAATTTATAAATAAAGTATATTTTAATAAATCAATTAACTTATTATATTCTAATTACTATTAAATATATCAAAATTAATTAAATAACTATGATTTAAGTATATTTAAATTATAGAATGAAAAAGTCACTCTATACTTAGTTAAGTAATCAATATTTTAATTATAATCTAATTAGTAAATTAATTAAATATCAATTACACTTAATTAAAATAACAAAAAATATTTGGGCAAATTAGTCAATAACGCAGGTCATGAGTAATATATATACTAAATATTAATACATACTAATTAATCAATTAATTTTATTTTATTTAACACATCAATTAATAATTATAACTGAATAAACTTAATAGTAAATGATCAATAATTAATTTATAAACAAATTATAACTTAATTTGTTTATTATATTTGAATTATTAGTAGTTAAACTCAATTTAGATAATTAGATAATTAATTAATTATATTTTAAATAAAATTATATTTTATATGTGTTAAATATATTATAATTATTACTAATTAATAATATTTTAATTCAGTAATCACCGATTTGATAGAAAAAGTGACAAATTTATGTAGGCATAATGGCACTGGAGTCACGAGTGTGACTATTAAGTCTCAGACGTGGCTACTTAGCTATATATATACAGAATATTACTACCTAATAATTAATAATAGTTAAAAATTAATAATGCAATAACATATATACTAAATATTAATATGTAATACTTAATCAATTAATTATATTTTAATACATCAATTAACTAATTAATTATTAATTATTATTAATTATAAAATCATATAGGTGTTAAATCACAACCGTACATCGGAGTTCCGCCTGTGACTATTAAGTGGTCACAGGCATGGTCACAGGCGTGACTACCTAGCTTTCTATATATATGCTTGAATATTACTTTTTAAAATTAACAATTAATAATGTAGTAAAATATATACTAAATATTAATATGTATCGCTTAATCAATTAATTATATATTAATACATCAACTAATGAACTATATATTAATTATTATTAATTAGAACTTAATAAACTTAATAATTATTTTATAAATAAAGTATATTTTAATAAATCAATTAACTTATTTTATTCTAATTACTATTAAATATATCAAAATTAATTAAATAACTATGATTTAAGTATATTTAAATTATAGAATGAAAAAGTCACTCTATACTTAGTTAAGTAATCAATATTTTAATTATAATCTAATTAGTAAATTAATTAAATATCAATTACACTTAATTAAAATGACAAAAATATATGGGCTAATTAGTCAAGAATGCAGGTCATGAGTAATATATAAACTAAATATTATTATATACTAATTAATCAATTAATTATATTTTATTTAACACATCAATTAATAACTATAACTGAATAAACTTAACAAAGAAAGCGATCAATAATTAATTTATAAACAAATTACGACTTAATTTATTAATTTATTTATTACATTTGAATTATCAAGAGTTAAACTCAATTTAACTAATTAGTTAATTAATTAATTATATTTTAAATAAAAATTATATTTTTATATGCTAAATATATTATAATTAATACTAATTAAAATATTTTAATTCAATAAATGATTTAATAGAAAAGTGATAAAATTATGTAGGCATAATAGCATTGGAGTCACGAGTGTGACTATTAAGTCATAGGAGTGGCTACTTAGCTATACATATACTGAATATTAATACATAATAATTAATAATAGTTAAAATTAATAATGCAATAACATATATACTAAATATTAATATGTAATACTTATTTAATTATTAATTATTAATTATTATTAATTATAAAATCATATAGGTGTTAAGTCTCAACTGTACATCGGAGTTGCGCCTGTGACTATTAAGTGGTCACAGGTGTGACTACCTAGCTATCTATATATATGCAGCGAATATTACTATTTAATAATTAACAATTAATAATGCAGTAAAATATATACTAATTATTAATATGTATTGCTTATACTATTAATTATATCAAAATTAATTAAATAACAATGATTTGAGTATATTTAAATTATAGAATGAAAATAGTCACTATATACTTAGTTAAGTAATCAATATATTAATTATAATTTAATTAGTAAATTAATTAAATATCAATTACACTTAATTAAAAATGACAAAAAATATTTGGGCAAATTAGTCAATAACGCAAGGTCATGACTCATGAGTAATATATATACTAAATATTAATACATACTAATTAATCAATTAATTTTATTTTATTTAACACATCAATTAATAATTATAACTGAATAAACTTCATAGTAAATGATCAATAATTAATTTATAAACAAATTATAACTTAATTTGTTTATTATATTTGAATTATTAGTAGTTAAACTCAATTTAGATAATTAAATAATTAATTAATTATATTTTAAATAAACAATTATATTTTTATATGTGTTAAATATATTATAATTAATACTAATTAGTAATATTTTAATTCAGAATCACTGATTTAATAGAAAAGTGAAAAATTTATGTAGGCATAATGGCATTGGAGTCACGAGTGTGACTATTAAGTCTCGACGTGGCTACTGAGCTATATATATATCTTGAATATTACTACCTAATAATTAATAATAGTTAAAATTAATAATGCAATAACATATATACTAAATATTAATATGTAATACTTAATCAATTAATTATATTTTAATACATCAATTAACAAATTAATTATTAATTATTAATTATTAGTAATTATAAAATCATATAGGTGTTAAGTCACAATCGTACATCGGAGTTGCACCTGTGACTATTAAGTGGTCACAGGCGTGACCACTTAGCTATCTATCTATCTATATATATATATATATGTGTGCCCTGAATATTACTATTTAATAATTAATAATTAATAATGCAGTAAAATATATACTAAATATTAATATGTACTGCTTAATCAATTAATTATATATTAATACATCAATTAATTAATTATATAATAATTATTATTAATTATAACTGAATAAACTTAATAATTACTTTATAAATAAAGTATATTTTAATAAATCAATTAATTTATTATAATCTAATTACTATTAAATATATCAAAATTAATTAAATAACTATGATTTAAGTATATTTAAATTATAGATTGAAAATAGTCACTATATACTTAGTTAAGTAATCAATATATTAATTATAATTTAATTAGTAAGTTAATTAAATATCAATTACACTTAATTAAAAATGAGAAAAAATTTGGGCAAATTAGTCAATAACGAGAGTCATGAGTAATATATATAATAAATATTAATACATACTAATTAATCAATTAATTATATTTTATTTAACACATCAATTAATAATTATAACTGAATAAACTTAACCGTGAAAGATCAATAATTAATTTATAAACAAATTATAACTTAATAGATTAATTTATTTATTATATTTGAATTATCATGAGTTAAACTCAATTTAGCTAATTAGTTGATTAATTAATTATATTTTAAATAAACAATTATATTTTTATTTATGTTAAATATATTATAATTAATACTAATTAATAATATTTTAATTCAAGAATCAATGATTTAATAGAAAAGGTGATAAAATTATGTAGGCATAATAGCATTGAGTCACGAGTGTGACTATTAAGTCACAGGCGTGGCTACTTAGTTATACATATACTGAATATTACTACATAATAATTAGTAATAGTTAACAATTAATAATGCAATAACATATATACTAAAAATTAATATCTAATACTTAATCAATTAATTATATTTTAATACATCAATTAACTAATTAATTATTATTTATTATTTATAAAATCATATAGGTGTTAAGTCACAACCGTACATCGGAGTTGCGCCTGTGACTATTAAGTGGTCACAGGCGTGACTGTAGTCACAGGCGTGACTGTAAGTGATCTAGAAGGGGGGGTTGAATAGATCTTAAAATTCTTTGAAAATCTCTACAAGAAAATCAGAAGTTAAAACACACAAAAACAATTTAGATAAACTTAATTGAAAAGAGTAGGGAAGAAGATCAAACACTCGCTTTTATAGAGGTTCGGTCTAAGACCACGCCCTCTACCTAAGCTCCCACTTAGGATTTTGCCAACCACTTTGTTGCACACTTTGTAGTTGAGTGTGAACTTTTTACAACGCCACTTGAATTCACTCAAGTAACCTTTTACACTCGATTTGTCTTCCCAAGACAAATCCTACCTCACGTGACCTTCTCACTCGTCACTCAATTGTAACAAAACAATACAAATATTGAAGAACAAATGCTCAATACAATTTGTAACAAAATAAGAGCAATAGTGAGCAAGTTGAAGCAATATGAGAGTATTTGAACTTGTAGAACTTGTTTTTACTCTTCTTCCATCATCCTCTATTTATACTTGAAGAAATATAGCTGTTGGAGCTCTACTAGCCGTTGGTTAATTGGATATAGCCGTTCCTTGATAATCTCCATTCCATTTTTAGCAAATTGGACCGTTGGAGCTGAATCTGTGCATCCATAAGTCGACTTGTCGAATGAATAAGTCGACTTGTTTCAACCATTTACGTAAAACTTGTAACTCCGCTCTCCAATAAGTGGACTTGTTCTGTATAAGTCGACTTGTCTGCCTCGATAAGTCGACTTGTGTGATATAAGTCGACTTGTCTTAATACATCTTCATATAAATCGACTTGTACTGTTCTAGTTGACTTGTTATATTCAGACCTTGATGTAAGTCGACTTATATTACCAAATCTTTTATTATCCTTAAGCTTCATGCCATTTTTACTTAGTAGATAACTCCCAACTTGATTCCTCATTGATTAGACACTTGCTCATCTTGATTTACTCAATCCTTTCATTGAATAATACCTGAAATAATTTCTTAACTATTTCTAGATATTTTATTATTATCAAAACATAAAGGGATTTAATTTGTTAACCCCCATTGGTCCAACAATCTCCCCCTTTTTGATAATGACAAAATATTTAGAAATTGACAAGAAAATTGAAAGACATAAAATTTGATCAAGGTTTCCCTTGTCTTGATTGGTTAGGTTAACTCCCCCTTAATTCATAAATCAATGATTAGAATAGAATTCAATAAAACTGCAAATCAATGAAATGTTCAAATGAAATTTTCACTCCCCCTTAATCAAATATCAATTTCAATCTTACTCCCCCTTTTTGTCATAATCAAAAATCAATGGAGAAAATAAACTCAATTGAAGATTAATGAAGATTGAAAACCAAACAACAAACACAAGTAGTAGTCATTACAAGAAAATGTCAAACCAACACAAACATATAAACACACATAAAACAAACAAACATAAGTCGAAATGTTGGTCAAAGCACAATGCAATACACATCATGAAGAATCATCGTGCCTACACCGTAGCTTATCAAAAATCTTCTTAATGCTTTTCTCCAAGCGGGTAAGTATGTTGCGTTGTTCATCAATTTTTCTTTCCAGTCTAATCAAAGTGTCTTGTTGATCATCATGTCGCTCATTTATCTCATCCAACTGATCCCGAATTTCCTGAAAATCAGCCTGGGATGTCTCACTTCTTCCAACATTACTAGGTCGTGAGCTACTTAGACGATCTGCTGTCCTAGATCGTTTTCTTGAAGGAACCTGCTCACCCACCAAAGTTAACCCAAGTTTCTCAACGTGATAGGAATAGACGCAACCTTTTTCAACTGTCCTCACCAGCTTCATGCTCCTTAAGTTGTAAGGTGTGAACCTCCAACTCTGAGGATAAGGAAAACTAACATAGGAGTCCAAGTTGCATCCCCTAACCTGAGAGATATGGGTGATCAGTGCGGCATACAACATTCCTTTATGCCGGACTAATTTCCCCTTCAGCTGTCCACGTAATAAGCTTGCCTTTTTCCTTATCATCTGAATAATCAAACTCGGATAATTTATTTGCCGTCCTTCCTCCATATGCCACAGAATCTCCTTATCTAGAGAAGTAATCTGATTATTGCTCGCTTTCTTCGGATACACAACCCTGTTTATCGCATAATGCAGTAACCTATAATTCAATGGTAAATCCATCGCCTCAAATGGAGGGGAATGATCGGAACATAACCGAATTAACAAATCAGCCCCTTTTTCCTCAGTATAGTCGAAATTCTCTTCGGCTTCCTCATCAGTGTCTCCCTCAACATTTCTCAAAATCTCAAAATCAGTAAAAGAGGCTCTAGGCCTAACTCCTCCTCTAGGCAAATTAAACATGGTACACAAATCTGATTCACAAAGATAGAATGCTTTCCCGTTAATTTTAGAGGACAAGGTAACTCCATCCTCTACATTACTCCTAATCACAATCAGATTCGCATAAAATTCCTTTACTGCTTCTTCATAGATATCATCATGAAAACCCAGAAAATCTCTTAACCCAAGATTAACGATTTCAGAAAACACATCCGAGAACTCACTACTATCTAGCTCAACCTAATCAAATCTCATTGAGGCAATCAAAACTTCATCTTTAATTACCTTGTAATACAAATTTTGAGCATCCCTCGAAACGAACCTGGGTTCAATCGCATCATCCTCTCTTGACGCATCTCCCCTAGATGAGGACCCCCGAACCCGTGGTCTTTGAGGAACGTTGGAATCTTGAGTTTGAGCCGTTTCTTTCCCTTTCTGAGAAGCTTTTCTTGGAGCCATGGAAGATTTAGAGAGAAGGAGGAAAATTGTGAGGTTAGGGTTAGGGTTTTTTGAAAAGGGGTTTTCGAAAAGGAGGGTTGATTTGAAGAAATGGAGAGTGGGTTTTGATAAAAAGGTTATGGGTAGATGGTGGGTATAGTGGATCTGAAGAAAATTCAGGTTTTAAGTCGAGTTCTAGCAAGAGGTTCGAAGGTTTTAGAGTGAGAAGACTTGCGGAGAAGAGAAAAGATGAAGGGTTTTTAAAGAATCCGTCCACACATAAGTCGACTTGTTATCCACATAAGTCGACTTATTGACCTCCATAAGTCGACTTGTCTTATGCATAAGTCGACTTGTCTTATGCATAAGTCGACTTATTCATATCCAGAGAGCTGTGAAAACCATACCTCGACTTATTTTCCATAATCTCCTTTTATCCCAGAACAAATCAATATCCAACTCAAAATAACTCAAATAAATCCTCAACGGTAATAGACTGAAACTCCAATTAGGCTTTGTGTAAAACATGATGATGAAGTCTTTGGATGTAATTGCATGTGTGCCTCATATATTGACCATTTAATGTAGCAAAAACACATTCAACCAAAGGAATTTAAATCACACATGCCTAACCTTAATTTAATATTCACAAACACATCTTCCTTAAGAGGTTTAGTAAAATGTCACCAATTGATCATTAGTAGAAACATGCTTCAAAACAATGTCACCTTTCAAACAATGATCACGAATAAAATGATGTCTAATTTCTATATGCTTTGTTCTACTATGCAGTATGGGATTTTTACTCAAACAAATAGCACTGGTATTATCACAATAGATAGGAATATTTTTGATCACAATACCATAATCAAGCAATTGATGTTTAATCCAAAGAACTTGGGCACAAGCACTCCCAGCTGCTACATATTCAGATTCAGCAGTGGAAATTGCTACACTAACTTGCATTTTACTAGCCCAAGATATCAAAGATAATCCTAAGAAATGACATAAACCACTAGTACTTTTTCTATCAATTCTACAGCCACCATGATCAGCATCACTATAAGCATACAAATCAAATGAATCACAACTAGGATACCATAAACCATGATTAATAGTTCTACTCAAATATCTAAAATTCTTTTATCGGCACTCAAATGAGAAATCTTAGGACAAGATTGAAATCTAGCACAAAGACATGTGGCAAACATTATATCGGGTCTAGAAGCGATTAAATACAAAGAGAGCCGATCATACCTCTATAGAGTTTTTGATCAACGTCTTCTTCATTTTCATGTTTTCCAAGACCAGATTTGTCGCCATTGGTGTTGCCGCCACTTTGCATCCATCCATTTTAAACTTCTTAAGAAGTTCCTTGGTATACTTCAATTGGTGGATAAAAATGCCATTTTGTGTTGCTTGATTTGCAATCCAAGAAAGAACTTGAGTTCTCCCATCATACTCATTTCAAACTCACCTTGCATTAAATCACTAAATTCTTTGCACAAAAATTCATTAGTGGCACCAAACACAATGTCATCAACATAAATTTGACAAATAAGCATATCATTATCAACATGTTTAATAAACAAAGTATTATCTATCTTACCACGAACGTATCCATGTTGAGTTAGAAAAGTACTTAACCTCTCATACCATGCTCTAGGTGCTTGCTTTAGTCCAAATAAAGGCCTTCTTGAGTTTGTAGACGTAATCGGATGCTCGTGATCTTCAAATCCCGCGGTTGTTTGACATAGACTTCCTCTTGAATATACCCATTTAAAATGCGCTCTTGACGTCCATTTGATTTAATTTGATCCTTTTATGAGACGCGAATGCACATAGTAGCCTAATTGCCTCCAAACGAGCAACAGAGCGCGTATGTCTCATTGTAATCAAGGCCTTCTTCTTGATAAAATCCTTGAGCCACTAACCTTGATTTATTTTTGATCGCTTCACCATTCTCATCATATTTAATCCGATTTACCCACTTGACTCCAATGATGGTCTTGTCCTTTGGTGGAGCTACCAAATCCCAAACATCATTTCGCTTGAACTGATTAAGCTCCTCTTGCATAGTTAAAAGCCAGTTTTCATCTTTAAGAGCTTCTTCTATATTTTTGGGTTCTACCAACGAAATGAAGGCTGAATTACTCATATTCTCATAGATATTTCTCCTAGTTCTTACACCAACATTTAAATCTCCAATGACTTGCTCCATAGGATGATTCTTTGCTTTTGCCCATGATTTAATGTCGGGTACATGTTTTTCTTCGTCTAGCTTCAATTCCTCAATCTTGGATTCAATTTCTTCAACTTTATTACCTGAACTCCCTGCATCATCATCAAAACAAACCTTTCTCGGGGGTGAAATTATTTCATCAAATTTGACATGAATACTTTCTTCGACACATTTAGTCCTATTATTATAAACTCTAAACGCCTTACTAGTTTGAGAATAACCAATAAACACACCAATATCGGATTTAGAGTCGAATTTTCCTAAATTGCTCTTTCCATTATTATGAATGAAAACTTTACAACCAAAAGGATGAAAATAATAGATATTAGGTTTCTTACCTTTCCATAGCTCGTAAGGTGTCTTATTTTTGTCTCTTCGTAAGTGCACCCAGTTGATGACGTAATGCGATGTTGATCGCTTCGCCAAAATGATTTAGGAAGATTGTACTCATTCAAGATAGTCCCGCTCATTTCTTCAAGTGAGCGATTTTTCCTTTCTACTACACCATTTTGTTCATGGAGTCCTTGGTGTCGAGAAATTATGTTCCATTCTGTATTTGTCGTAAAGATTTTCGAAAGGTTCACATTCGAATTCTCCTCCATGATCGGTTCTAATTGCAACGATAGACAAATTTTTCTCATTTTGAACCAATCTACACCACTTGGTAAATTCATTAACGACATCATTTTTATTCGCAAGAAATCTTACCCAAGTAAATCTAGAGAAATCATCCACAATAACAAGTACATATAATTTACCACTAAGACTAGCATGTCTAGATGGACCAATCAAATCCATATGCACAAGTTCAAGAATTCTAGAAGTACAGATTTCTCTCTTTGGTTTAAAAGATTCTCTAACATGTTTGCCTTTCAAACAGGACTCACACAAATGATCTTTAACAAATTTAATCTTAGGCAAACCTCTTACAATGTCATCTTTGAAAGCTTAGAAATTAAAGGCAATGGTGCATGTCCTAATTTTCTATGCCATAAAAATGCATTTTCTTCCAATGTCACCAAGCATTTTTCATTAAACGACCTATCTGAAGTGAATCACACGTTAATATATTGAACAATAATATGATCAAGATACACAAGAAGGGGGGGTTGAATTGTGATAAACTTTTCGTTAATCCCTTTAGAAATTACTTGTTCTTTCAAAAACTTATCGTAAATCAATTCGTAACTAGTTTAAAAAAAACTTTGTTAATTTTGAAAACTACGATATAAGTAATATGAGAGTAGAAAGAAAAAACACAACAATTTATCCTGGTTCACCCCAAACCGTGGGCTACGTCCAGTCCTCAGATATCCTTATGAGATTTCACTATTTCTGAACTGTTTACAAGTATTCTTTCGACTGAGCCTCTCGTGTCTCTTTACGCAAGTATTCTTTTACTCTTAGCCTCTTCAGCTATCTCGTAACACTTTCTAATTGAAAGAATAGTAAAGAGCTTGTTACAATAGAAATGCTCTTAACATCGCTCACTCGAAATATCGTTCACAATTTTTCTCTCAGATAATCTGAAAATCAAAAGTTGAATATTCAAGGTTTCATGAAGTTATATCTTCTTCAATCTCGACTCTTATTTATAGTCGGGTTCTTCAACTGTTTCTTGAATATCTGCTTCTTGAATCTTGAAAGAAACGGTTATTCAGTTTGACTCCGTAACTAACTCAAACTGATGTTTCTTTCTTCCGTCTGATATTTTGTATCGGCTGCTTTTCTCTTGTAAAGCTTTTGTCTGCTTTTCTCTTGTAAAGCTTTTGTGCCTTTTCTCTTGTAAAGCTTTTCGCTTTTCTCTTGTAAAGCTTTCGCCCTTTTCTCTTGTAAAGCTTTAAATGCCGCTTTTGCTTCAATTGATTCTTACTTGGCTGATTTTTCTCCTTCACTGATTTTTACTTCTCATCGTCCATCTACTTTTCATTTGTATATTTCTCTTTGTTTGTCATCAAAATTATTTAATACGTGAAGTCCGGTTTGACTTAACATTCTCCCCTTTTGATGATAACAAATATTGTGAAATAGAGAAATATGAAAGGTATCAAATATCTGTAAGTATGAATAAATAAAAATAACTTCTGCTTTCAAAATTTCTTCTGCCTTTTCCTTTCAGTTGATTCTCCCTTCTCATTCTTCCTTCTCCCCCTATTTGTTATTAATAAAAAAATTATTTCCCAAACTGTTTCACCAACTTTTTCAGCATCTTCTTAATCTTCTTCATATCCTTATCAAGTTTTTGAACTTGTTTCTTTAAAGTCAATGATGCAGCTGCAGTCGAGGATTCTGTCTCAACAACTTGTCTGTCAACAACAACAACTGTTGTTGTATAAGCTTCCACGTTTGAGACATGTGGTTCAATAATTTGTAGGAGAGGCGGAGGAACATATACAGCTTGATCAGGAATATCAAGATCATAGGAATCAAGTATACGTTGAAATGTGCTTCCAAGCCAAGGCATAGCTTCTGCAACTGAGTTGATCTCCCACAGAGGTCGATTTTGCAGAATGTTCTGTAAAATACTATAAGAACATTTTAAGTTGCCAATCAGAAGAGAACGATACTGACCCTTTCTGATAGTGCCTCCCTGTGGATCATCTGCTGTAGCCTTAGTTTGGCTTGTTCCTGGATCTTGATAAATGCAGATAGAACTTCCACTTCTTTTCTCTTCACATGCTTCATCAATCAATTGCACTGCTTCTGCAATCTGATCAGAAGTCATGTCATCCAAAATCGTTTCGGTTGAACTTTCATTTCAGTTTCTCTTCACACTTATGCTCAACAAAATTTGGTGGTTGTAAATCGTACCACCTTGATTATTGATCGTCCAAAGATTGGATAAAAGTAAGACGCTCTCCAAATGGCTCGTGGATATGGTTCTCTTCCAACTCTCTTGATTGATCATAGAAATTTTGTAACCCTATCCAACAGATGTAGAATGCTGTTATCAAATTCAACTGATTTGAAGAAGGCTTTCACAAATCTCTTTGGTTTGTCTCGGATGATAACAGATTTGGTTTTCTTCTCCTCTGTGACAACCAATCTGTGTTCCCAACTTTCTCTTTAAAAAGTTAAATATTTGGATGGAACATTAGTCATCATACTCAAGACTTTTTGAGTAACCTTTTGTCCTATAACATGTGTAGCAATTTGTTTGCGAATAAGTGAAGACTGAAAAGTAGTAGAAACTACTTCTTCAAAAATTGGATTATCAAGGACATTGTGAGTATCCTTAAGATTACCAGTAACAGCTTCCATATTTACTTCAGCAATATCAACAACAGACTTTTCTGTAGTATTAACAACAGTCTTTTCTTGCCTTACCTTCTTAGACTTTGTTTCTGTTTTTGGACTTCCTTCTTTTGTCGCACTCATTTTCTTTCCCCTTGGTGACTTTTTAGGTTGCGTTTTTTTCTTTTCAGGTTTTTCTTTCCTTTTTCCTCCACTTCCTTGAGACTGAGTTTCTGAATCTATTTCAAGGATTGATGTCAACGACTTTGTAGCTTTTGATCTTTGCAGTTCAGAATGCTTTGATTGACTTGATTCTCTGGATTGACTGGCTTCTTTTTGTTGCACAGTTTTCGCTCTGGGTGACCTTCTTGCTTGCTTTGGAATGTCACTCAGTAGTGGTTCCCCTTTACGCTTCAAGTCACCTGATTCAAAAAATTGAACACTTCTCGACTTTGATTCCTGAGAATGTGATCTTGTTTCCTTCATAGAAGACTTCTTCAGTATACGCTCCTCCTCAATTGTTGCTTTCCTTGGCGATTCTGCTCCTTTTCTGTCTGAAAATCTCAGACCCATTTTAGCAATAGATGTTGAATCTATATAGCTTTTAACAGATATCTTCATCTAATTTCCCAATCCAATCGATGCGATTCTCGAACACTCTTGTCAACAACATCCCATAAGGACAAGTGTTTGTATCCTTTATTGATTTTACCATGTATCGATAAATCAAATATGGTAAATCTATTGGGTGATGATTCGAAGATGAAGAATACATTGTTCATCCAGGTAGTGACCGATGTCGTGAACCTATTCTCGGAAACACAACCACATAGAACGCTGAACAATACCCTTGCTTTGGTACCACCAAGAGGCTCTCCTTTCATTGGGTTATTTTGTCCATAAAGTTGACGACTAACTTCATCTTCGCTCATCTTAAGCTTAGTCATCCATTTCGCCATATTAGTGAGTTGAACTCCATCCATCGGACATTCAAGGACTTTCTCCAAGAACTCCTTCACATTATAACAGAGTGTGTGTCTACATACGACACGATTGTATCGCTCATCGACTTAGTATTCTTCCGTAACTCATAAACTTCTTGGAGATAGACTTCATCTCGCACTTGAAAGAAGTTTTCTAACCCGCCGCTATTATCTCCGGCTCTATATCCATCTGTTCTTTTCTTAGTTCTTGAAGTTTACCAATCTTCCCCACCGATCCTCGGATCAACTCGCAAAATAGGCTTGACATTCATCTTGCCGATTCGATTGAGTAGGAACTTGCTTGAAGAAATTTCAGAGAGATTTAAGAGAACTAGCAATTTCGAATTCGTAGAAATCCCAAAAGTCGCTTTTAGGAATTTATAACGAATTCTAGAACTATTGTACTTCTCGATGATCTCGACAGTTTTTTCCTCTAAAACTTTTTCTTGTGAAAGAAGTTTTATATCTCGAAACCGCCTAACGTCGTTAACTCCACCGCTCCACCTGCCTTGTCTTTATAAAAAATAGATGAATGGTCCGTTAACTCCTTCGCTCGTCATCTTGTCTTTATGAAAACCGATGAATGGTTCGTTAACTCCTCCGTCTCGTTCTGTCTTGTCTTTATAAAACCGGATGAATCGTCCGTAACCATCACCATATTGAGGTTGCGTCTGATTTCTTTAAGGCGATCTTCACTTAGTGGTTTTGTGAAGATATCCGCCCACTGATATTTCTTTTCTACAAATTGTAGACTGACGACTTTCTTCTGAACGTAATCTCTCAAGAAATGATGTCTGACTTCTATGTGCTTTACCCTTGAATGTTGAATTGGATTCTTTGACAAGCTGATGGCGCTGGTGTTGTCGCAGTATATTGGAATCTCTTCCTCTTGTATTGAGTAGTCCTCTAATTGATACTTGATCCACAATATTTGTGAACAACAACTTGCGGCGTATATATATTCAACGGCAGATTGATAATGCAATCGAGCTTTGTCTCTTGCTTGACCATGACACCGATTTGGTCCAAGAAAGTGACACCACCACTCGTGCTCTTCCTTTCGATCCTATCACCGCATAGTCCGCATCGCAATATCCATTCAACCTGAAATTTTACCTTTCTCATACATTAAGCAAAGATCAAGAGTACTGCGAGATATCTCAAAATTCGCTTTACAAAGAATATAATGAGATTCTCTAGATCGGCTGAAACCTTGCACACAAGCATACACTGAATAGAATGTCAGGTCTACTTGCTGTAAGATAAAGCAAAGAACCAATCATCCTTCTAAATAGGGTTTGATCCACCTTCTTACCACTTTCGTCTTTTGACAACAAGTTTGAAGGATGCATCGGGGTAAACATATATTTAACACTGCACATATCAAACTTAGACAACAATTCTTTAAGATATTTTTGTTGATGGATAAAAATCTTATCCTCAGTTTTCTTTACTTGCAATCCAAGAAAGAATTTTAACTCACCCATCATGCTCATCTCAAATTCATTTTTCATCAGATTTTCAAAACTCATGCATAGCCTTCTTGAAGTTGCACCAAAAATAATATCATCAACATAAATTTGCACAATAATGAAATCATTACTCAAGTTCTTCCTAAAAAGAGTTTTGTCTACTTTACCTCTAGTAAATCCATTTTCTATAAGAAATGAACTCAAACGATCATACCATGCTCTAGGGGCCTGTTTCAGTCCATATAAGGCTTTATGAAGTCTGTAGACATGATCTGGATACTTTATGTCCTCAAATCTGGGAGGTTGCTTAACATAGACTTCTTCATCTATAAAACCATTCAGAAATGCACTTTTTACATCCATATGAAAAAGCTTTATGTCATGGCAAACCGCATATGCAAGCAGTATCCTTATTGCTTCAAGTCTTGCTACTGGAGCATATGTCTCATTGTAGTCTATTCCTTCTTGCTGATTATAGCCTTGTGCTACTAATCTTGCCTTGTTGCGACTTACTTTTCCTGATTCGTCTAGTTTATTCTTGAATACCCATCTAGTACCAATAATGGATTTCTTTTCAGGTTTAGGAACTAAGGACCAGACTTTATTTCTACAGAATTGATTCAACTCCTCTTGCATAGCTAGTATCCATGCTTCATCTTTTAGAGCTTCATCAATCTTCTTAGGTTCTACTTCAGATATAAATGCCACGTTGGCTTCTCTTCTGAACTTGGACCTTGTTCGAACACCTTCTGAGGTTTCTCCAATAATTGACTCTTTAGGATGAGAACTTTTGTATCTCCAATCTTACCAATCCCGATTATCTTGCCCTGCTTGTTGTCTCCAAAAGTTACCGAACCTCCTTTCTTGTACTGAAGATCTAGGAACATAGACCTTTTTCCCGTCATGTGACGCGAGCATCCACTGTCCAAATACCAATGGTGCTTGCTGGCTCTTCCAAAGAAGGATTTCGTAGGAGATATTATCTTGTTTTTAGGTACCCAGATTCTCTTGGGTCCTTTAGGGTTAGTATGGTGTAATGAATGATAATAAGAAGTAGAATGAAAACGTTGATGACCTGTTTGAAAACCTGATTGATATCTTTTCTGAACAATTGATTTCACGTAATGCTGGGACTTATTTTTAGTAAACCCTAATCCAATTTTATCACTCGGATGTCTGCATTTTCCTAGCATTTCATTCATCTTTTTTGTACTATTTGTAAATTTAGCTAGATCAATCGAGAGATTATTGATTCTCGATTTCAATCGTTTAATCTCTTCGGATCTATCTATAACTTTGTTGTTATTCGATCCTCAACTTGCTTTCTCGCACTTATATTCTCACTCTCTATCTCATGAGTATGTTTGAGGTTTTCTACATATTTCTTCTTCAACGACTTGTCTTGCTTCGAGAATAGCATGAGAATCCTCTAACAATTCTGAGTATGCATCTTGTATATTATTATAGCTAGAAGTTACCTCTTCATCACTTTCTTCTTCAGCTACCAGACATATGTTAGCATGTTCTGACGCTTCTGAGCTTGTATCTGATTTTGATGAATCTAGATCCTCCCACGTTGCCATCATGCTTTTCTTGTTATCCCTACTCTTTTTGGGTTGTCTTTTCAACATTGGACACTCAGACTTGTAATCTCCCGGCTTATTGCATTCATAACATGTAATAGATGCTTTCTCGACTTTTCCATCGTCTTTGCTGCTGTTCCTTCTGAATGTTGAATTTCCTTTGGACTTCTTTTTCCACATTCTTCTTATCTTTCTTGAAATGAAAGATAGCTCATCGTCTTCATTACTTGATTCAGATTCTGACTTGCTGGAATCATCATCCTTTGATTCTTCAATCTTTAATGCCTTTGATGTATTCCTCTTTGTCTTTTTCTTCTGGATTTTGTGATTCTTTTGACCGCTTTAAGCGCTTATGGACTTCTCTTTCTTGGGCTTATCTTCGCATCAAGCTCTACGTGTATCTTCAATGATCCAAGCAATTCATCAAGCTTTAGTACGCTTAAGTCTTTGGCTTCTTGTACAACAGTTACTTTGGGTCTCCATCTTTTTGGCAGACTCCTCAAAATCTTTCGAACATGGTTTTGACTGTTGTATGTTCTTCCAAGAGCTTTTAGCCCATTAACAATTGTTTGAAATCTTCCAAACATTTGATCAATGGTCTCTTCTTCTTTCATTTTGAACAACTCATACTGATGCACCAGAATGCTTATCTTGGACTCCTTGACTTGATTTGTTCCTTCATGTGCAATTGATAATGTATCCCACATTTCTTTGGCGTTGTCGCATCCATGAACTTTGTCATATTCGTCGCTCGATGCACAACTCAAGAAAAATTTCGCCTTGGAGTTTAGTTGAAATCTTTCTTTCGCTTCGCTTGTCCATCTTTCTCGTGGAATTGGATTTTATCATCATCTTCGGTGTGTATGGTCCGTTCTCGATGATGTCCCAAAGGTCAATGTGAGTAGATTCGATAAACAATCTCATCCGGTCCTTCCAATAGTGGTAGTCTTCACCATTGAATCTTTGGAGGTCTAGTGATCAAGCTCCTTCGCAATATACATGTGTGATTCCACCATTTTCTTTAATTCACACTTTATTAAAGTGATTCTTGAACACCGTGCTCTGATACCAATTGAAGTGAATCACACGTTAATATATTGAACAATAATATGATCAAGATACACAAGAAGGGGGGGTTGAATTGTGATAAACTTTTCGTTAATCCCTTTAGAAATTACTTGTTCTTTCAAAAACTTATTGTAAATCAATTCGTAACTAGTTTAAAAAAAACTTTGTTAATTTTGAAACTACGATATAAGTAATATGAGAGTAGAAAGAAAAACACAGCAATTTATCCTGGTTCACCCCAAACCGTGGGCTACGTCCAGTCCTCAGATATCCTTCTGAGATTTCACTATTTTTGAACTGTTTACAAGTATTCTTTTGACTGAGCCTCTCCAGGTCTCTTTACAGCAAGTATTCTTTTACTCTTAGCCTCTTCAGGCTATCTGTAACACTTTCTAATTGAAAGAATAGTAAAGAGCTTGTTACAATAGAAATGCTCTTAACACTGTTCACTCGAAATATCGTTCACAATTTTTCTCTCAGATAATCTGAAAATCAAAAGTTGAATATTCAAGGTTTCATGAAGTTATATCTTCTTCAATCTCGACTCTTATTTATAGTCGGGTTCTTCAACTGTTTCTTGAATATCTGCTTCTTGAATCTTGAAAAAAACGGTTATTCAGTTTGACTCCGTAACTAACTCAAACTGATGTTTCTTTCTTCCGTCTGATATTTTGTATCGGCTGCTTTTCTCTTGTAAAGCTTTCGTCTGCTTTTCTCTTGTAAAGCTTTTCGTCTGCTTTTCTCTTGTAAAGCTTTAAATGCGCTGCTTCAAATTGATTCTTACTTCGGCTGATTTTTCTCCTTCAGCTGATTTTTTACTTCTCATGCGTCCATCTACTTTTCATTTGTATATTTCTCTTTGTTTGTCATCAAAATTATTTAATACATGAAGTCTGGTTTGACTTAACACTATCATCATGCAAGTCAACAATGTATGTGTTCCCATGTCTCAAACCAATAAAGGCAACATGATCATCCTTCTTAACTAAGCAATGTGATGATTCAAATGATACAATATAATTCATATCACAAAGTTGAGACACACTTAGTAAGTTATGTTTCAAGCCATCAACAAGCAACACATTGTCAATGGTAGGTAAAGGTTCCTTACCCACTTTACCAATGCCAATGACCTTACCTTTGTTGTTGTCTCCAAAAGTGACATAACCTTGATTCTTTGGTCTAATTTTTACAAATAAACTTTTATCTCCACTCATGTGCCTTGAGCATCCACTATCAATATACCATGTGTTTGGAGGTTTTTCATCCCTTGTTTGTACCTGCAATAGACACATTTTTTCTTCTTATAGGTACCCAAACCATTTTGGGTCCATTTTGGTTAGTCAGGTAAATCACATTAGAAGGTATATTCCTTTTTTCTATCCAAATTTTCTTGACCTTAATGCATCTCATAGTACTCTTGCATGCAACTTCTATATGCCCATCTTTCAAGCATCTAGCACATTGAGCAATTTTTCCATCCGTAGTGAACTTTGAAATCAAGGAACAATCTCTGTTAAACGGATCATATCCTAAACCATGTTTAGAAATTGAGTATCTTTGCAAAGATAACAAGTTCTCAAACTTTTCGTTTCCATTAGCAAATTTTCCGACCACGTATGAGAATTCCTTTCTAACTCTATCAAGTTCACAAATAAGATTTTCTTTTTCAACAAGACATGCAGAATGATCTTCTTTTGGACTATCTAAATCATCAATCGTTTCATGTAAAGCACTATTTTCAGCAACCAACTCTCGTATTTTCTTTCTTAATTTTTTGTTAATCTCAATAGCTTCTTCAAAATCAGCTTGTAAAGCATCAAAGGAATCTCTTAGATCTTGGTCATTGAAAGTTACCTCATTTTCATCATCACTTGATGAACTTTTTGCCATAAGTGATGATTGTTTTCATCATCGCTTTGGTATGTATCCTTTCATCACTCCAAGTTGCCACCAAGCTAGTTTTCTTTTTACCTTTGTCGATTTGTCATTTTTCTGAAAGTTTGATGTTGATGATGAGCTTTTGCATTCTCTAGCAAGATGTCCCCGTTTTCCACATCTCCAACATTCTTCGTTGCCCTTCTTTTCGTCATAGCCTTTTGATTTTCTTTCCGCACCAAACCTCTTTCTTTCTACCTGTTTTCTGCCATTTAATTCTTTCCTTCGATTTTTGAGAAGTCCCTTCAACTTCCTTAAGTTTCTAGCGTACATAGCGATTTCTTCATCTTCCTCGTCTTCATCTAATTCCTCATCACTTTCATCAACAAAAGTAGTGTTAGCTTTAAAAGCAATAGATTTTTTAGGCTTACCTCTACCTCCTCTGGATTTGAGAATAATCTCATAGTTGATGAGTGATCCCACCAAAGCGTTGAATTCCAGATGGTTAAGGTCCTTTGACTCCATGATTGCGGTGACTTGAGAATCCCATTCCTTCGGCAGTGAAAGAAGAATCTTCTTCACCTTCTCGCTATCCGTCATGTGCTTTCCCAGGTTGCTAATCCATTTATGATTTCGCAAAACGGTCAAGCATTGTAGAAATTGACTCACCTTCTTTCATGACGAACATCTCGTAGTCGTGGAGAAGCATGTTGATTTTGTCTCCGGACTTGATTTGTCCCTTTATGAGTAACTCAAGTCTCCCACATTTCCTTGGCGGTGGTGCAAGAATTTACCGGTTTCTTTCCTCAACCGTTAATGCACAATATATCACTTCATAGCTTTGGCATTGATGTACGCTTGCCTCCAATCGTTATCATCATACTCCAACTCCGTTTTCAACTCACCATTTTCTTTCAGAGGGGCTTGAAGTCCGAAGATAATGATCTTCCAGTATTCAACTCCCTCGCTAATGATGTGGTACTTCATAGGATTTTTCTAAGAAGAATAATTAGTACCATTAAACAATGGAGGAAGGTTATTAGTGTTACCTTCTTCCATGAGGTTGTTATGTGCCATCCCGGATACTTACGCTCTGATACCAATTGTAAGTGATCTAGAAGGGGGGGTTGAATAGATCTTAAAATTCTTTGAAAATCTCTACAAGAAAATCAGAAGTTAAAACACACAAAACAATTTAGATAAACTTAATTGAAAAGAGTAGGAAGAAGATCAAACACTGCGTTTTATAGAGGTTCTGCTAAGACCTCGTCCTCTACCTAAGCTCCCACTTAGGATTTTGCCAACCACTTTATTGCACACTTTGTAGTTGAGTGTGAACTTTTTACAACGCCACTTGAATTCCGGCTCAAGTAACCTTTTACATTCGATTTGTCTTCCGGCACAATTCCTACCTCACGTGACCTTCTCACTCGTCACTCAATTGTAACAAAACAATACAAATATTGAAGAACAAATGCTCAATACAATTTGTAACAAAATAAAAGCAATAGTGAGCAATTTGAAGCAATATGAGAGTATTTGAACTTGTAGAACTTATTTTTACTCTTCTTCCATCATCCTCTATTTATACTTGAAGAAATATAGTTGTTGGAGCTCTACTAGCCGTTGCTTAATTGGATATAGCCGTTCCTTGATAATCTCCATTCCATTTTTAGCAAATTGGACCGTTGGAGCTGAATCTGTGCATCCATAAGTCGACTTGTCGAATGAATAAGTCGACTTGTTTCAACCATTTACGTAAAACTTGTAACTCCGCTCTCCAATAAGTCGACTTGTTCTGTATAAGTCAACTTGTCTGCCTCGATAAGTCGACTTGTGTGATATAAGTCGACTTATCTTAATACATCTTCATATAAGTCGACTTGTACTGTTCTAGTTGACTTGTTATATTCAGACCTTGATGTAAGTTGACTTGTATTACCAAATCCTTTATTATCCTTAAGCTTCATGCCATTTTTACTTAGTAGATAACTCCCAACTTGATTCCTCATTGATTAGACACTTGCTCATCTTGATTTACTCAATCCTTTCATTGAATAATACCTGAAATAATTTCTTAACTATTTCTAGATATTTTATTATTATCAAAACATAAAGGGATTTAATTTGTCAACCCCCATTGGTCCAACAGTGACTACCTAGGTATCTATATATATGCAGTGAATATTACTATTTAATAATTAACAATTAATAATGCAGTAAAATATATACTAAATATTAATATGTACCGCTTAATCAATTAATTATATATTAATACATCAATTAATTAATTATATATTAATTATTATTAATTATAACTGAATAAACTTAATAATTATTTTATAAATAAAGTATATTTTAATAAATCAATTAATTTATTATATTCTAATTACTATTAATTATATCAAAATTAATTAAATAACTATGATTTAAGTATATCTAAATTATAGAATGAAAATAGTCACTATATACTTAGTTAAGTAATCAATATATTAATTATAATTTAATTAGTAAATTAATTGAATATCCATTACGATTAATTAAAATGACAAAAAAATATTTGGGCTAATTAGTTAATAACGCAGGTCATGAGTAATATATATACTAAATATTAATACATACTAATTAATCACTTAATTATATTTTATTTAACACATCAATTAATAATTATAACTGAATAAACTTAACGAAGAACAATCAATAATTAATTTATAATTAAATTATAACTTAATAAATTATTTTATTTATTATATTTGAATTATCAATAGTTAAACTCAATTTAACTAATTAGTTAATTAATTAATTATATTTTAAATAAAGATTTATATTTTATATGTGTTAAATATATTATAATTAATACTAATTAATAATATTTTAATTCAAGAATCAATGATTTAATGGGAAAAGTGATAAAATTATATAGGCATAATAGTATTGAGTCACGAGGTGACTATTAAGTCACAGCGTGGCTACTTAGCTATACATATACTGATTATTACTCCATAATAATTAATAATAGATAATGATTAATAATGTAGTAACATATATACTAAATATTAATATGCAATACTTAATCAATTAATTATATTTTAATACATCAATTAACTAATTAATTATTAATTATTATTAATTATAACTGAATAAATTTAATAATTATTTTATAAATAAAATTTATTTTAATAAATCAATTAATATATTATATTCAATTACTTTTAATTATATCAAAATTAATAAATTAACTATAATTTAAGTATATTTAAATTATAGAAAGAAAAATAGTCACCTATACTTAGTTAAGTAATCAATCTATTAATTATAATATAATTAGTTAATTAATTATATTTAAATTACACTTAATTAAAAATGACAAAAAATTTGGGCTAATTAGTCAATATTGCAAGGTCATGAGTAACATTTATACTAATATTAATATGTGCTAAATAATCAATTAATTATATTTTATTTAGCACATCAATTAATTAATTATTATTAATTATAACTGAATAAACTTAATAAATGATGATAAATAAATAATTTATAAATAAATTTATTATATTATTAGCAGTTAAACCAAAATTAGCTAATTACTTAATTAATTAATTATATTTTAAATAAGAATTTTTTATTTGTGTTAAATATGTTATAATTAATTAATACTAATTAATAATATTTTAATTAATTAATCAATGATTTGATAAAGATGTGATAAAATTATATAGGCGTAATAGTAAAACCTTCTAAGTAGTTTTTGTGGTCGTGACTTTCTACGTGACTTTGTCATTTACAACGCGGTTCTTTTTCTTTTTCTTATCTCTCCAAGTTACTTAGCATTATTTTTCTACTTGCCCTTTTCATAGAATTTCGTGCCTATATTTTTAGTGCTAAATCCGTTGTATTTTGATTTGATTATTATTCTTTATATATATATATATATATCATTTTATTTTATTTTCGTGTGGTACTAACTTTATCTATTATTTGCACTTTTACGTTTATTATTATTATTGCTATCTATTATTCCACTATTTTAGCCTTTTCTTGAGTTTATATATTTACCTTTAATTGTATCTTTTTCTTTAGTATTTTATTCTTATTATTCAAGTTATTGGATTATTGCCGTGTTTTATATTATTTTCTTCTTCTTAGTCATTTTGTGAGCTTATTATCTTTATTATTATTATTATTGTTATTATTTTACTATTATTTTCCTTGTATTAAGTCTCTTCCTAGCTTTACTTTTCCATTATTATTATTCTTATTAGTATTATACTATTAGTGGTATTTTTCTTATTCGTATGGTTGTTATTACTAGTGATTAGTATTTTTAATATTATTTGCATTGTTTTTTCCTATACCTTGAGTTTCGAGTATTTTTACCGGTGCTATTATTATTGTTATACCACATCATTCTTATATTGTCTCATTTGGATGCGGGTCCACCAGAAACAGCCTTTCTACTATGTAAGGGTAAAATTGCGTCTATCGGACCTCCTGCACCTCGCTTCATCATGAGATTTCGAATTGGATGATGATGATGATGATGATGATGATGATGTAATAGCATCAGAATCATGCCTGTGACTATTAAGTTAGAGGCGTGACTACTAATATTACTAGATAATAATTAACAATTAATAATGCATGATAATGAATAACATATATACCAAATATTAATATTTACTACTTAATCAAACAATTATTTTTAATACATCAATTAATTAATTTTATATTAATTAATTAATAATTAATTATAAATAAAGTATATTTTAATAAATCAATTAAGTTATTATATTTTAATTACGTTAATTATATCAAAATAAATAAATTAGCTCTAATTTAAGCATATTGAAATTATAGAATGAAAAATTGTCACTCTATACTTAATTAATGTTAACTAATCAATCTATTAATTATATTTTAATTAGTAAATTAATTATTTGTAAATTATATTTAATTAAAAATCACAAACTTATATGGCCTATTTAGTTAATAATGCAAGGTCATGGGTAACATATATAATAAATATTAATACGTACTAATTAATCAATTAATTATGTTTTATTTAATACATTAATTAATTAATTATATATTAATTATTATTAATTATATATTAATAAACATAACAGTTAATTTTCAATATTAATTTATAAATAAATTATATTTTAATAAATAAATAAATTTATTATATTTTATTTTTCATTATGTATATCAAAATCAATTAATTATATTATATTTTAATTATTTATTAATTTTTCATATGTGTTAAGTATATTATAGTTAATCAATCAATTAATTATGTTATAATTAATCAACTAATTAGTAATATTTTAATGTTATTAAATTATATAAGTGTGGTAACAAGAAAAACAAAATGATCACAACCATCCATTTAACGATCAACAATTAATTAGTTAATAAATTATATTTTAATAAATAAATAAATAAATTATATTTTTATTATCATTATTTATACTGAAATTAATTAATTAACTATATTTTAATTAATTATTTATTTTATATGTGTTAAATATATTATAATTAATTAATCAATTAATTATATTATAATTAATCAACTAATTAATAATATTTTAATGTTATTAAATTATATAGTTAATGGTAACAAGAAAACAAAACAAAAACATGGTTATGCTTAACACGTCACAACCATGCATGGGAGTCACGCCTATGACATAATAGTCACAGGCGTGACTACTAAGCTAAATATTACAATATAATAATTAATAATTAACAATTAATAATGCAAGTGATCATTAACATATATACTAAATATTAATATTAACTACTTAATTAATTAATTATAATTTAATACATCAATTAATTTATTATATTCTAATTACTATTAAGTATATCAAAATTAATTAATTAACTATAATTTAAGTATTTTTAAATTATATAATGAAAAAGTCACTTTATACATTAATTATAAAATGAAAATAGTCACTCTATAATTACTATTAATTATATTTTAATTTGTTAATTAATTATATATAAATTATATTTGATTAAAATTACAAAAATATATGCCCTAATTAGCTAATTGTTCTGTTTTTCATAATAACTTTCTTACTTTATGCAAATTTGCTCTTTTCAAAACTTCAAATAAATCTGGTCAATTTAATTGAGGAATTCATAATTATAATTCACAGAAGAAACAACGGAGAAAAAAAATGGACGGTAGGATTATTTGGATTGTAAGATTGAGAGAAGAAATATTAGCGAATAAAAAAAGACTGTCGGATCATTTGGACGGTGGAAAGGAATTTCATGTTCGTCCATCCTATTCGTCCTTAGTATTATATACTTAAAGAGATGTGGGTTATTATATATGGTGAATAAAGATATGATATGTTAACGAATGTAGATTTTCTTTTAAAGAAATATCAAATATTACGAAAATGTCTCAATAATTATCTTTTTTCATTTTTTTAATATATACTTTTTGATTAATGTCCATCTATTTTAATCTAATTACTTATGGGGCACTACAATTTAGTTTGAGATCTTTTCTTACTCATTTAAAAGCTTAAAAAATTTGAATTTTTTTGGCAGATATGACCGTTGCGTATATGTGCATGCAAGGCCATATTAGCCGAAGCCGAACACTTAATTTTCATCAATAACTGTTAAATTTTTAGGCAGATATGACCGTTGCGTATATGCGCATGCAAGACCATATTAGTCGAATAACGGTTATTATCATGACCTAAGCTTTTACGTAACTTTAAAAATCTTTCCTATTTTATAATAGAGCATTCCACACACAGACAAGTCCACCCACACACCCCACCGCTGTGACCAAAAAACGAAGAAGAATGAGCAGTGAAGCAGGCAAAGTGGTGTGCGTCATCGGAGCTTCCGGTTACATTGCTTCCTGGCTTGTTAATCTTCTCCTCCACAGTGGCTACGCCATCAAGGCCTCCGTTCGTTTGGGTTTGCCGTCCTCACTGTCTCCTACAGTATAATACTATTATTTGATGGATGATCCGGGAATCTGAGATATTGGGTTTATGTGTGTTGTTTAGAGAGTAATGATTTTGGTATAAGTTGAATGTTTGCTGCACAACAAGGATCGACAGTCAGGGAAACCAATTATTTATTCTCTTTGACGAAACCAATTACTTATTATCTTTGGCGAAACCCATTTTTCCAATATTGTTATTTGTATGGAGATGTAATCTTCCCATAAAAGATGCTGCCATTGAATTGCAATTTTATCGTCTGAGGATTTCGGAAAGAATTGTGCCTTCTACTGAAAATTTCAAACAGTAGATTGCTTCAGCTACTCGAATATAATTCTACTGGCATTTCACATTGTTTTGGCTTGTTCTTTCCGTATGAAAACTATGATTTCTCTTACATTTATGACACAAATAGCCTACAACGAGTGTAATATTTTTATAGGCACCAAGATACTGTTAAAATACTATGCTAACGTTTATGCTGTTATATTTTTATGCAGATGATCCCAAAAAAACAGAACACTTGCGAGCACTTGATGGAGCTCCAGAGTGGCTTCAATTGTTCAAAGTAAACCTTGGAAGAAGGATCTTTTGACTCTATCGTTGAAATGAAAGTGTGTGATGGTGTTTTTCATACTGCATCTCCTTTTTATCATGACGTTAAGAACCACAGGTTAATTTTCACACTCAATCTCTTGTAACTGACAATTAAACAGTGCGTTGAATCTGTTTATGGACCTCTGCTACATATCCAGCATACTGAAAATGTTATCAGGTAGCCCATCTTTTTGTTCGTGTTAATCTACACTACAAGAAAAGGAGGCTTTTAGCGTCGTTTTTAAAGTAAACGTCGTGAATGGTCTGAGGTATTAACGACGTCTGAAAAAACGTCAATAAAAGCTGGAAGATTCTTCGACGTTGTAGTAAGACGTTGGGGAAAAAGGAAGTGTTTGACGTCGTTTTGGTAGATAGACGTCGGAAAATATAATAAATGTCATTTATGAGAAATAGACGTCGGGAAAGGTCAGGTCCACGTAATTAATTTCCCCTTCCCCCACTTGTTGAGACGACGTCGTCTCATCTCCAAATTTCCAAACGTTAGCCGCTACCTTCGTTCCCTCTCTCATCTTCGTAGTCTCCCGCCCTGCGTTTTTCCCCTTGCGTTTCTTCCTCTCTCATCTTCGTTCCCTCTCTCCTTTTGTTGTCGCGTAACCAATCTGTGGAGATTGCTTAATCTACAGTCGACCCTCTATCATCACCAGTCGGAGTGGATGTCGCACTTAGAATCTGTGGAGATTGCTTGAGGTTAGTCATTGAAGTAGTTTTGCTACTAATGTCAGGTAATGTAAGTTTTTGAGTCGATTGAAGTGGCGATTTAATCTGGGTTTAAGATTGGTTAGTCGTTTGTTTTGATTATTTTGGGTTTGTATTGTGTTTTATACGATGATTCTGTTCATAAAGATAGTTTTTGTTATTAGTTGCGTTGTGTTTTGGGTTTTGGGAATGCATTGCTAAGTTATCAACCTGAATGGTTTAATGATTCAACATATGAGGGTGAGATAAGAAAGTAACTTTGATGTTTTAGTTAATCTAATTGTGAAGATATATTTGATGAGGAAGTCGGTGAAAAGGTCGTGACTAAGATTGTTTATAGTGGTGTAGAAGATGTCACAGATAATATATCGATATGCATACAAATTCAACATTTAAAGATTCATATGAGCTTAGGAGCATAGATCACAATTCAGATGAAGAATGAAGAAGAAGGATTAAGCTCCCATAATTTAAAGTAGTTAATGATATAATGAGGTGAATTGATTAAAATGTTATTATATTATCTAATTTAGTGAATGCATTTAGATAAAATGTAGTCCAATATGTTATTGATAAGGGTTTTTGATTATGTATATATTAAGAATAAAAAATCTAGAACAATTGTTGTATATAGAACAATTGTTGTATATAAAATGGGTTGTGCATGGAGCATACATACTTCTTCAATAAAACATAGGACCACATTTCAAATTAGGACAATCTGGATAGTTGGCCAAGTATCTTCTTCATGTCTTTTTGTCTCTGTTCATAAGTGTAAGATGATGGGATTTCCATTTCAGATATAAAATATTTATAGAAATAAGAGGAGACAGACATGCAACTACAGAATCCTACATTGTTTATTGTCTAATCTCCCATTTCCGGATTTCCATTTCAGATATAAAATATTTATAGAAATAAGAGGAGACAGACATGCAACTACAGAATCCTACATTGTTTATTGTCTAATCTCCCATTTCCATGTGAAGACATCGTGTAGAAGTAGAAATCTTCCTTCTCCTCCACCCTCTCGGAGCTTCACCTCAAGATTCCCTTAACTAGGTTCACTGCATTTTTTTCTTTCAACATTTGAGCATCAGAAGAAACAAAGTAAATGTCCTTTTCTTCTTCTTCTTCCTCTTTGTTCTCTGATTTTCCTTAAAATTTTAACCTTTTATCACAAATGGGCATCAAAGGACTCTCCCAAACTATTGAGTTTAGATTGCTGTTATAAAGAATATAGTTTATAATGCGAACAGAGCATAAAACTTAAGATTGTCTAATTTACATGCATTTAAACCTTGATATATATGATTATTCAAGTCATGCTTAACATTATATCTTTTTTTTTATCTTGAACATATACATGAAGCAATAAAAAGGTACTGCCAAATTGATCCAGCATTAGTTGGACAAGATACCAAACAACATGTGTTCTAGGCACACTTGTAATCTTAAGCTAAAATGTGATATGTTGTTGAACAATCACTATGAAAGTTTCTATGCCTAAATTAAGAAGGCTTTGGTCAATCCAATTATTATAATGCTTAGGAGTAGAAGAGCAATAATGAAGAGATTTAATAGGAAAAGGATGGGATGGAGAAGTATATGGATACATTTTCCTAGGATTTAAAAACCTTAAAGAAGTATAAATAACTTGACAAGAATTGGATGCCAAACATTTTCTTTTATATTTAGTTCTTTATACTTAGTTTTATGCTTAAATGTACTTAGTATTCTTATTTTTTGATTAAAGATGCAAATGGAGGTATTAAGGGGAAAATGAAAATACACAGCTTTCAAATCCTTGAAAGACCCGAATTTAATAAGTAAATAAATTAAGTCTGCAGTGGAGAATAATATCTAGTGTACCAGTTCCTTGCTTTTTGTCTCCTTCCTAAATAGTCCTTTCTTTCCATAGATTATACATACTAATCAGTATTAACTCATACTACTTTATATAATTTTAGGAGTATAAGCTTTTATTTTGATGTGCAACTAATTGGAAGTGCATCTAGTGATCTATGCGATCGTACACAACCACATAATAAGGCACCTGCACCTGCACCTCCACTTGCACCTACACAGGCAGAAGCTCAAACCCATTCACTTTCCGAACCTACTACAACACCAAGAGAAGGAACATCTATACCTAGTATTCGTCCAGAGATAAGTATGAACAAATTATGAATATGCGATTTAATATGAGTTCTCCGTCAACTTCAAGAGATGCCTCAAGCTACTTAAGAGATGCGTCCGACTTCTAATCATCGACTCAATACCTTATGTAAATCCTTCTCTGTTGGCTCCTCTTCTACAAGACTTTGCAGTATGATCTTAATATTAATTATTAACATTAATTTTAGTTATTAACATTGTTATATGTTAATTATACATTACTCCTTTCCTATTTTAGGATCCACGACTAATGCAAAGAAAACAAGGGGTCTTACAAAAGGACACGGATTAGCAAAGATTAATAAGGCAATTGGTAAAAAATTTGAGATAGAGATCTCCCCTACTGAAGGACGACCAACCAACTCCGTACAGTCTGCCAAATTATCCAGTGAGATTGGTCTGGTATCCCGAAATTCCTTACCTATGAGAACAAAATTTTCAAAAATTACTAATGAGGAATTGGACATTGCATTTGATAAGTTAGACGTAAGTATTCTAAACTAATCCTATTTGTACGTGTTTTTCACATGCTTAAAGCATTGACCAATAATTTATAATTTTCGCAAAGAAAAGATGGACGTCAAGGAATGAGGATGACAACGAAGTACATCTTTCGTGAAGAGGTTTCTTTCTTTAAGGTCTAAAGATCAAAGGTATAATCTAAAAAAGTATTTTACCAAGCACGGAAAGGACGTGAAGCCGGATTCTGTCACAGTGGCGGAGTGGATGGATTTGTGCGAGTATTGGGAGTAATCAGCTACAAAGGTTAGTTTTTTTTATAGTTAAACTTTATTTAACAACTTCTTTGATAATTAATTATATTTTGGTATTTATGAGTTGTGAGTTATAGATGTTATAATAGATTTTATTTCGTATGATTAGGAAAAAGTTAAAAGCTAAAATGGCAAGGAGTCGGTCAAATGTCCACCAAACTCGGCTCCAAGGCCTTTATAGCGATCGACATGAGATTGTGAGTTATTATCTTTTAAATTATATTTTACTTTGATTGACATTTTAAAAATTTGTGAAAAGAATTACTAGTAATATATTTCTTTACAACAGACTGACAGGGAAGGAGAAGAGTGTGACCGGATGAAGCTATGGTATCACACTCATTATAATGAAACCAAAGATCAATGGACAACTCCCGAATGCAAAGCAAAATGGGTGAGTACATAGTTCATTTACAAATATTTGCTACATGAGAATGTGTATGTAATTTATTCTTACTTTTCTAGGAATTAATGTGCAATGAAATGACACATTCAATAGAACAAGGTCATCCGATGACAGTGGATGAAGTGTGCGACAAAGTCTTGGGTACAAGATCAGATTACATTGTTGGCATGGGAATTGGGCCTCGACCACAAGGGAATACTTCGGTCAGAAAGAGACTTCGAGACGAATTAGAGGAGTCAAAGAGGGCTAATCAGGAGTTACAGTCTCAAGTCGATGAGTTGACTAAACAATTTAAAGAAATGAAGGATCGATTAACTTCACAAGTCGAACAACAAAATAAGCTCTTGCAAGTTTTATCTTCTACACATAATGTTCATTTAGACTAAACATGTTGATATATTAAACACTTATGACGTTTACTTTATTTTAATTATCGTATTATGACATGTTTGGGAATTACAGTTAAATAATAAGTTGTTTTTGCATGTATTCAATTCTTATTATACATGAACAATTATTAGAATTAATGATATATTAAAAAATTGATAAATTGTTAAATACATTTATTTATAAACAATATTTATTTTTACTAACTCATTAATAATTTACAAATTTGATAAATATTAAATTTGCAAAAATTATAAAACAAATGTAAATTAAAAATTAATTATAATTCATATTTATTAAATTCAATTTTATTTGGAAATTGAAATTTACAAAATTATTAATTCAAATTGATTAATCATTAATTTTGCAAAATAGTTTAAATCAATTTATTTTCAGTTAATTATTAATTATTCAACAATTTACGACGTCTATACAAGAAGACGTCGTAGAAAGGGTATTTTTTACGACGTCTTCCAAACGTCGGCATAACAACCCTTTATCGACGTTTCGTTATAACGTCGTAAAATATACTCACTTTCACGGACGTCTTCATACACGTCATAAAATGCTAGTTTTCCACGACGTCCTTAATACGTCGTTAAAACTTTTCTATCTGTGACGTTTAATTTAGACGTCGCAAAATGTGTTAACCTTTCCGGACGTCTTTATAAACGTCGAAGAATATCTGGGCCTTCAACGACGTGTTTCAACAGACGTTGTATATCACCAATGCCTACTCTACCTTCCACGACGTTGTTTGCGACGTTTGTATTGACGTCGAAGATAGTTTTCTACGACGACAAATTTCCTTTAACGACGTTTGAAAAACGACGCAAAAGGCCTCCTTTTCTTGTAGTGCTATAACGTGAAACAGTGAGTAATTTTCTCTGCCCTAGTGTAACTTTCCAATATGGTTTACCAGAGAGGCGTATATTCAAATGGAAAAAGGACTAACTCCAAGTAGAGTCATTATCGTGAGCTCTCTTTAAAGAATTTAAAAATCTATGTTCCTGTAACTGTCATTTTATCTTCTATTTTTGCAGTTGCTTACAATGGAAAGCCTCCAAAAAATCTAAGGTGTGTAGCTGCACATACTTATACCTTTATAAATTCACCTAGTTTAAGTGTTTTATCTCTATCCTCAGTTGTCGGTTTGGTGTTGCTTCGAAGCTTTTTAATGTCACCCCAACCAACATCACTAAGCTTAATTATGTAGCTTTGCTGGAACATCTGCCAATACTTTTGATATTTAACGCATCTTTAGTCTATTAAACAATTCTTTTGAGAAATTAAAATTTCATTCAATATAAAAGATAAGATGCAAAATAGGGGGAGGATCCATCCCATGTGAGAGAAATCCTATTAAAATACTGGTTTAAAAAAAAAACAAAAACGACAACGTATCCAGCCCAACATTTAATGACATTTCGTAGACAATTAGGTTAAAATTAACTTACCCTTTCTTGAATCTTTGCTTCATTTCTCAATTAGGGATGGTGAAGTTGACTCTGGGGGCTAGGCGATCAATGGCTCCGCTACTCTAACTCATATCTTCGTACAAGAAGCTCGACACAGGTATCAAACTCAACAACAAAATTCTATAATTGTTTAGGGCATGGCTAATTTGAGTTCATCTCATCAGGATTTGATTTTTTAAAAGTACTTTGGAGGCTAGCTAGAGAGGGAGATCGGAGAGGAGATCTCATCCATAAAAAAGGTACCCAGTTCAAAGATTTTAAAAGCTTCCTTTCTTTTTTCTTGAAACCTCCATTGATTAAACATTAATTCATTGATGACAAGGATTTGGATGGATAGCATGGATCTTCAAGCAATGCTCAACTCAACCTAGAAAGGAGAAGATCTTATTAATTCTAGGTGAGTCCAGATCTGAACAAACCTTATTTGTTCTTTAGAGACCATGAAAGAATAATTTGCTTGTGTAAAACATGAGAACTGTTGTGAAGAACTATTTTTGGATTTCATTTCTGCATGTGTGAACTAAGTAACAAGAACTTAGGAGAGATCAGATAGGGCTAGGGCTATATTCTCCATACAAAGGTCATTCTCCTACTATAGTGTAGGTTTAACTGATTGATGATCAGTTGCTCCCTATGGTAGCAGTAGTGAGTTCTATAAGAGGTATTAGTGAGGTAGATTTGTCCTTAAACCTTTTATTATTCCTCTCATTCTAGATTACTTGAAAACATGTAGCCACCGAGAGTAATATTATAACCTTATCATATTTAAAAATATGAAAATTAAGTAATTCCTATAGGATATCTGTGAGTTTGTCATAGATAAAACCAGGGGCACATAGAGTAGAAAATTTAGCCCAAACTTCTCTACAGAAGACATACTCAAAGAAGAGGTGATCTCTAATTTCATCCTCTAGATTGCATAGGATACATAGCTTAGAGGAAGTTAGGAATTTCAGCCTACCCAAGGTACTAAGTCTATCCCACATTACTAGCCATAGTAGAAAACTAACATTAGGTCTAAGGGCCTTATTCCAAATCAATAAATCCCATCCTCGCTTGTTTCTAGAGTCCAACGCTTTCTCTGAAACCATAATGATCCAAAGCCCAGCAACTGGAGTCATAAACCTTATGCTTATTACC
This sequence comes from Erythroxylum novogranatense, assembly GCA_029891385.1. Lineage (NCBI taxonomy): Eukaryota > Viridiplantae > Streptophyta > Magnoliopsida > Malpighiales > Erythroxylaceae > Erythroxylum > Erythroxylum novogranatense. Next base: position 48,617,534 of record CM057224.1, read on the forward strand.
TGGGAAGGTTATTTCCATCATTCCATAAGGTTGGTATGCACACACCAGTCAAATCACCTAAAAACAACTTGACTTCTTTAAAGAAACTGTAGCTCTAAACCTCTAGTTTGCATTGAAGTAAGAATCATCTCAATCGGAGTTTTACAGCTCAAGATATGCTTAAAAAGCTAAAGCGTGTTCATACCCCTATCATGCTCTCATAATCGACCTCTCACTTACTCTAATACAACTACCTCAAAACAACTCCAAAAGACATAAATTTTCATGTGAATATAGTAAAAGATGCTAGGAATCCATTGCTTCAAGAATCACTTCATTTGTAGGTCAGATGAGGAAGTTAAAACCGAAAGAATCGAACACGTTTATACCTGTTGGAAAATCCCGGGAGGTACATCACATGTACCGGCAGCGGAAAACAAAAATTTTTGTTCCCGGGACCTTCCCGAACCCAGGATCCAGGTATCCGTATGAAGACATCAACCTAAATAGCCAATAGAGACTATCTCTAAAGGTGATCCACGCAGAGATCAGAAAACCTAACCGAGTCAAACCCCTTTGACCCGGGAATAGCTAGAACAGATTAAAGGCTGCTAGACCTTACCTCTGTCCTGGAGAGCTTGAGGAGACGTTGGAACCTTGCCTTGGAGAAGAGAAAAACGATGATGGCTTAATGATAGAAGACTTGAAAAACCATTTTTCTAAGTAAGCTTAACACTTAAGCTTCCATCCTCTCCTCCTTACAAGCAAAACCTTCGACCATCCTCTCTTCATAAGCCTTTTATATGTCTTTTTAATACATTAAAGACTCATCAAAACTTATGGTGGAGAGAGCTCCACGTTTTTCTCTTTATATATATATATATATATATATATATATATATAAAGTTAAGATAAAAGCTTCCTCTCCACCTTATTCCACGTGCTTATATATATATATATATATATTAATTAATTAATTACTTAATTAATTAACATATATATATAATTACTAAGAGGTCCAATCAAGCTGGGTGGTCCTACGCCTCATAGGCCCCGATCTTTCAAATGACTCTGAAACCTTTCTTAGCAATATTGATGTCGCGATCTCATCGGGACATATCCCAATCCCATCGGGATCCATTTAATCCTAATGCTCTCCATAATTGGAACTCGTCCAATTACTATTTTCTGATTCTCAAACACTCTTAAGCGTGTGACCCTTTGAAGCTTCGGCTATGTTGGCTACTTAGATTAACAATTAATCTGAGCAAGTCATGAGCGGTATCTAGCAACACATCATGACCCCCAATTGACCGGAAAGTAATCGGTTTGATGTATTCATCAAGAACCAGATCACGAACCCTTCCATAGACAATTACCGTGCAATTCGTCCTTTCACCATCGTATACCCACTTGGTTATGAGTATGATCAAAGTGTCAACTCTTACTAGACTGAGTCTAGCCCAAGTGATAACAGATCTCGTCCTATGACTCATTACTCTATATGTCCATGAAGACACTCTTCATGACATATTCACTCTGGCAAGAGATTTACAAGTAATGATCCTGACAAGAGGCCATGGGTATCTCTTCTGCTAATCCAAAAGTGGTGAATCCTTTATTGGCTACTCAATTATCTTCGAATACCTCAAGCTGTACCCAAGCACCACCCTATGAGTTACCTCTGGAAGGCAACAAGGAATGGAGTCAAAGCACAGGATCAGTATCCAAGATATCCTTGAGTACCTCAAGTCTAAGGATACTTGCACCATTGCTATGATGAGATTATCACTGACACTAGATAAGATATCCATGTGATGATCTCATGGCAAGTCATCCAATGAACCTACTACCGCTAGTAAGCATCCACATGTCAATTCTAAATATCTCATATTTACAGTTTCTGAGATCCACTGCTTGATCCAATCAAGGAATATGACATGTGCTAGTCTATCCGGATTAATGATGTCCAGTCTCATTAATCCTTTGACTAGGAGAATTTAGATCTTGACACAATTGCATATGATAGGAATCTCGATAGTATGATCACATCATAATTTCCTTCATGCTATGTCATATATCATGGACTTCATTAATCGATTAAAGATCCAATCAATTCATAAACAATGTTTATGAATATCAAATTAATGAAGAATGCCTTTTCTTTATTTATTCATTCATGCGATACGATCGTGAATAAAAAGCGCTAAAGGGATTGCCTTTAGGGCACAAATAAACAAGATCGTCTTACATAAGTCGACTTATCCAATGTACAAGTCGACTTATCGGTATTTTCAAGAACAAGTCGATTTATCAGTAGTACAAGTCGACTTGTACTTACAAATCTCCCACTTGACCTAAAGCCAATCGCCTTAGTATCTAATACCATAAGCGAGTCCATGAGAAACACAATTCTCCTGTGACAATGGCTTTGTCAACGGAACAGCAACACTTTGCTCCGTGGAATTCTCTATCAGATATCATCTCGACTAATGATCTCCCGAATCGGCTAAATACGAGTTCGGATCGTCGATGAGACCTTGGTTCCTTTGCTGCAAGACTAGCCCCATTGTATCACAATACAATCCTATGGGCCCATCATACTAGGGACCGATCAAGTTCGAGAATGAACTTCTTGATCTAAACTGCTTCCTTTGCACATCTCATGCGACAATGTACTCTACCTCGGTTGTTGAATCAGCAGTCCTCTCTTGTTTGGAATTTTTCCAACTGACCGCCACGCTATTCAGTGTGAATGTGTATAACCTAATCATGATTCAGAATCATCCTTATCAGATTAGATACTGGCATCTGAATGCCCGCTCACATGGAGATTTCCATCTCCAAACATCAAGAAAATATCCTTAGTGCTTCGCAAGTACTTGAGGATATTCTTGACAGCCACCTAGTGACCCTCACCAGGATCCGATTGGTATGTGCTCGTAACACTTAGAGCATACCATACATCGGGCCTCGTACATAGCATTGTTTCATGCTAAACCTCTTTGGCATCTCATCTATGTACGATGCTTGTGAAAGACCAAGCAACCTTCGATCTATCTCTATAAATCTATATCCCAAGGATATAAGTTGCTTCACCAAGGTCTTTCAAGGCAAATTGATTGGACAACCAAATTTTAACTGATTGCAGCATAGAGACATCGTTTCCGAGTAACAGTATGTCATCTACATACAACACAAGGAATACGATTGCAGTCCCATTAACCTTCTTATGCACACAATGATCATCCGAATTTTGTGAGAAATCAAACTCTTTGATTGACTCAACTAAACGGATAATCCAACTCCTGGAAGCTTGCTTTAATCCATTAATGAATTTCTGAAGCTTGCATACTATTTCGCCATCGATGGAAGTGAAGCCCTCAGGTTGTGTCATACACATCCTCGGGTAGATTTCCATTCAGGAAAGCTGTCTTCACATCCACTTACCATATCTCATAATCATAATGAGCGGCAATGGCTAGGAGTATCCTAATGGATTTAAGCATTGCTTCTGAAATTTGAAGGTTTCGTCATAGTCAACTCCTTCTGCGATTTAAATCCTTTAACCGAAGCATTGCTTTATAGGTAATCAAATTACCATCCATGTTGGTTTTCTTCTAAAACCCCTTTGCACCCTGTGGGTTTTATCCCTTCAGGTGTAACAACCAAAGTCCATACTTGGTTTATGTACATAGAATCCATTTCAGATTTTTATGGCACAAAGCCATTTCTCAGACTCTGAACTTTTCAGAACCTCTTCATAGGTAGTAGGCTCATCATCTCATATGAGTAATACGTCATTCTGTTCCCTTACGAGAAATTCATATCTCTCGGGAACAGTGCGTATCCTACTTAACCTACGAAATTCGTGTGTAGTAGAAGGTTGAACTGTTACCTCATCTATATGAGTTATAGTTTCAAGTTCAGGCAGTTGATCTGTGTTTGTTCGAGCATCTTGAACTTCTCCAAGTTCAACTTTGCTCCCACTGTCCTCTTGTAAAAGAAACTCTTTCTTTAAGAAAACAGATGCTTGAAACAAACAACTTTTGTTCCTAAGCAAGGTAGAATTGATATTCCACGAACAAACACTTGTCGACTTTTACATCAAATGTATCTCGATCGTGTCCGCCCACGAAGGTGACAACCCCATACTTTCAGCTGAGAAAGATAGGGCTTTCAGTTAGTCCATATCTCCATATGGAGTAACATCAACTGTCTTTGATGGAACTCTGTTTAGCAAGTAAGCAATTTGTCTCGAGCGATATTCCCAAAATGCAAAACCTATCATCAATCGCACCATGTCTAACAAGGTTCGATTTACGCTTTCACCACACCTTCAGGTGCGGCGTGTAAGGTGGAGTGTATTGAGATAAAATCTCATGATCTCGAGATAATCCAAAACTGTTGGTCTAAGTATTTTCCACCACGATCGATCGTAATGTATTCATACTTGTACCAAGTTAGTTTTCACTTCATTTCGAATTATTTGAACTATTCAAATACTTGATTTATATCTCATCGATACATGTACCCATATCGTGAATAATCACCGATAAAAGTAATGAAGTAAAACAACCACTTCGGCATGGATGGACATCGGACCACATACATCCGAATGTATTAGGTCTAATATTCCATTCACTGCTCACCCTTTCCTTTAAAGGATAACTTAGTCATCTTGCCTAATAAACAAGATTCGCATGTGTCATATGATTCATAATCAAATGACCCTAAACTGCCACTCTCATGGAGCTTAGCTATGCGTGTCTCATTTATATGGCCAAGCCGACAATGCCATAAGTATTGATTTTAAATTATCTCGATTATGTCTTTTCGCGTCATTGATATTCATAATTGGATATGACATATCTAATATGTCAATTCCATTGCATAATGTACAGATACCATAGAGCATTCCATTGCAACTAATATAGCAACCATTGCTACTAAAAGTCAAATGGAAATCAGCTCTAATTAAACATAAAACATACAATATGTTCTTTGTTTAAGCGGGTACAAAATGACAATCATCCAATTTGAATATAAGCCCAAGAGGGAGTAATAAGACATAAGTGCCTACGGCAAATGTAGCAACTCTTGCTGCATTACCTACACAAAGGTCTAGTTCTCTTTTATGAGCTTTCATCGTCCACGAGGCCCGCATAACATTTCATATATATGAGCCACATCCGGTATCAAATACCGATATGTTTGGATCAGGAATAGTATTAACCTCAATGACAAACATACTTGAAGGAGTAGAGGCATCTGATGCCTTTTACTGCTTCAAGGACTCCAGATAGATTTTACAGTTTCGCCTCTAGTGGCTAGACTTGCCACAATGAAAGCAAAATCCTTTTGGGGAAGAATCTTTGGTCTTCTTCTTGTTGGCACTTCCCTTTGGTTTCTATGCCTTTTCTTCTTTGATTTAGAAGAAGAAGCATCCACCATCAGCACTTGCTATCTATCGTGATAGCACGTCTTTCATTGTATGAAAGCAGATTGATCATTTCGGTATTGTTGTGGATATTTGGTTTATCCGATAGTTTAACACAAACTGTGAATAACCATTAGACAATCCAACCAGAATTAAGTCTCTACTTAACTCATAATCCATTACAAATCCTAAGACGACCAATCTCTCAATATAGCCATTCATCTTGAGGTATCTTGCATGTTAGATTGTCCCTGGAGCCATCTTTGTGATGAAGAGAAGCCTTGAGGTCTTGAACCTTTCAAACCGAGCTCACTCATCAAACAGCTCCCTAAGATGAGATTCTATAACGTGAGCATCCATGGACTCGTGCTGCTTCTGCAGCTCTGGTGACATCAAGACAAGCATAATGCAAGTATCCATATCACTGTTCTTTAGATGCTTACGATATGCTTTCTGATCCTTATCAGAAGCATCGACAGCAGGTGCATCTGGAAGTGGAACATCTAGGACGATCCGGTTCCTCGATCTGAGAACAATTCTCAGATTCCTTAGCCAATCAAGAAAATCGGTCCAGAATAGAGAGCGTATATTCACACTGAATGACTTCTTCAATCAACCTAAACGCGATAGAGAGAAGGAATGATAGAATAGAAATGCCTACATGATCATAAGGACTTGCATGACATGCATATGGCTCCCACTAGTTTCCTAGAATCCATAACCCTCTTTACGAATCCAAAGAAACAATGTGACATAATGTCCTAGTGGGTCGATATCCGACATTGCTAAGAGTGACCTTGGGTTTGCCCAACAAGCCACAACTTAGGTCAATCGGTAGGTATCGGTCATACCAATTGCATCATCAATAACCGACATTAAGAATGACCTTGAGGTTAGCTCAACAAGCCACCTTATGTCTCGGGAGGTATCAGATATACCAATTACATCTTAGACACAACTATCGATCAGTGCTATCAACTTGTTGATGTGTGCACTTCATTGGGTATCAACTCTTTGATGCGCATACATCTAATGTATGCTACCCAACTTCGCCTCTGTCCACGTTGACCTTGAGGTTAGCTCAACAAATCAACGTTTCTAGGAAAACCGACCCATTAATCCGAAAATCTTATTTTCATGGTTTGAACATATTCGTATAGAGTGAGCTTGAGGTTAGCTCAACAACTCAACCTTATAAGAACTCTGGTTCTTACCATATTAATGAAAGGCGTTAGTTTTCATATACCGAGGAGGGATTTCGGGTCTCTAGACTCTAAGCTTAAGGATTATAGTCACGAAGACTATATGGAATGATTTAGGTTTCATCAATCACATTGAATCAATCCTTATAATCATCCATCATCCAACCTGAGCATGCCACAAGTCGACTTTCATCAAATGCAAGTCGACTTATGCTTCTGCCCACACACAAGTCGACTTGTATGACACAAGTCGACTTATTTCACCTGCCCATGAACAAGTCGACTTATAAGGTACTACAAGTCGACTTATACTGAGATCCTGAACAAGTCGACTTATTCTATAGACAAGTCGACTTATCCCAAAAACCTTGAACAAGTCGACTTATTTTATAGACAAGTCGACTTATCCAGGTAAATTTGTTAAAATCTCTAATCGGCTAATTCCTCAATCCATGCAATTCCAATTCACAACACCTTCATACCTAAGGTAATATCTGATAAATTTGATGTATCAATGAACAATTCATTGAACCATGAAAGCCTTAAATAGTCAAACTATATGAAAAACTTGAAATGAGTCAAAACTCATTAATTTCCAAACAATTTAGGAACACCCAAATTATCATCCTAAGCATCTCTAGCTAGCATATACATTATCAAATTTACTTCAGCACATGCCATAAAAATATGACGGTCAAAACAAACAAGATAATGCAATATACTAACGAGATGCTAATGTGACCAATTCGGCATTCAAAAATTCTTGGAAAAGCAACTTCAAGCAATTCACTTTGGCAATCATACCACATCAAGATAACACATTTTTAATCACATTAAAAATGGTTCAAGGCATTGGAATTGAAAAAGCAACCTCAATCAAGCCAAGCAAAACAGTCCCAACAATTTTCACAAAAACTGTCCAGTTCTGTACATTGCTCGAAATGATCAATGACACAATTTCAATAAATCATGAGAAAATTATATAGGTTACTACATGTTCAGAACATGATACATGAATTTTTTCAGGATTTTATTCCATCAAAAACTCAGTCAACCTAAATAACAAAACCGATTCAAAATCTGTGTTCATCAGCACAACAATTCCCAACAGCATAGAATAAATTCGTGAATAAATATCCAATCACCTTTAAATCCAATTTCCATGCTCACAGATATTCACCAACATCTTAGAGACATGTAGGTGAAGGAAAAACCAGAAAAAGATGTTTCTAGAATTTATTCTCGATTTTATACTACTTCCTGTTCCAGAATCGTTTCACAAAACAGCATCTGTAACCTTATGGAATTAATTAGCAAAACTATATCAAATCAAATCTATAAATTCTGAAAATTCATAGACATATTCTCTAACATGTTATGAACATTTCTGGGCAGAAAAATTTCGAAAAATGCATCTCTATAGCAAAACGAAATTTGGACAGCAAGCATGCATCAACAGCAACAGCACTTAGGGTTTCTGATCTCGCTTAGGTTTTAGCTTCATACGGGATACCAGACGCTCTGATACCACTGTTGGAAAATCCCAGGAGGTACATCACATGTACCGGCAGCGGAAAACAAAAATTTTTGTTCCCGGGACCTTCCCGAACCCAGGATCCAGGTATCCGTATGAAGACATCAACCTAAATAGCCAATAGAGACTATCTCTAAAGGTGATCCACGCAGAGATCAGAAAACCTAACCGAGTCAAACCCCTTTGACCCGGGAATAGCTAGAACAGATTAAAGGCTACTAGACCTTACCTCTGTCCTGGAGAGCTTGAGGAGACGTTGGAACCTTGCCTTGGAGAAGAGAAAAACGATGATGGCTTGATGAGAGAAGACTTGAAAAACCATTTTTCTAAGTAAGCTTAACACTTAAGCTTCCATCCTCTCCTCCTTACAAGCAAAACCTTCGACCATCCTCTCTTCATAAGCCTTTTATATGTCTTTTTAATACATTAAAGACTCATCAAAACTTATGGTGGAGAGAGCTCCACGTTTTTCTCTTTATATATATATATATATATATATATATATAAGGTTAAGATAAAAGCTTCCTCTCCACCTTATTCCACGTGCTTACATATATATATATATATATATTAATTAATTACTTAATTAATTAACATATATATATAATTACTAAGAGGTCCAGTCAAACTGGGTCGGGTCTATCGCCTCTAGGGCCCCGGTCTTTCAAAAAATGACTCTAAACCTTTCTTAGCAATATTGATGTCGCGATCTCATGGGACATATCCCAATCCATCGGGATCCATTTAATCCTAATGCTCTCCATAATTGGAACTCGTCCAATTACTATTTCTGATTCTCTGAAACACTCTTAAGCGTGTGACCCTTTGGGCTTGGCTATGTTGGCCACTTAGATTAACAATTAATCTGAGCAAGTCATGAGCGGTATCTAGCAACACATCATGACCCCCAATTGATCGGAAAGTAATCGGTTTGATGTATTCATCAAGAACAGATCACGAACCCTTCCATGAGACAATTCTGTGCAATTCGTCCTTTCACCATCCTATACCCACTTGGTTATGAGTATGGTCAAAGTGTCAACTCTTACTAGACCGAGTCTAGCCCAGTGATAACAGATCTCGTCCTATGACTCATTACTCTATATGTCCATGAAGACACTCTTCATGACATATTCACTCGCCGAGATTTACAAGTAATGATCTGATAAGAGGCTATGGGTATCTCTTACGCTAATCCGAAGTGGTGAATCCTTTATTGGCTACTCAATTATCTTGAATACCTCAAGCTGCACCCAAGCACCACCCATGAGTTACCTCGGAAGGCAACAAGGAATGGAGTCAAAGCACGGGATCAAGATTCAAGATATCCTTGAGTACCTCAAGTCTAAGGATACTTGCACCATTGCTATGATGAGATTATCACCGACACTAGATAAGATATCCATGTGATGATCTCATGACAGTCATCCAATGAACCTACTACCGCTAGTAAGCATCCACATGTCAATTCTAAATATCTCATATTTACGGTTTCGAGATCCTTGCTTGATCCAATCAAGGAATACGACATGTGCTAGTCTATCCGGATTAATGATGTCCGGTCTCATTAATCCTTTGACTAGGAAGAATTTGAATCTTGACACAATTGCACATGATAGGAATCTCGATAGTATGATCACATCATAATTTCCTTCATGCTATGTCATATATCATGGACTTCATTAATCTGATTAAAGATCCAATCAATTCATAAACAATGTTTATGAATATCAAATTAATGAAGAATGCCTTTTCTTTATTTATTCATTCAGTCTGCATACGACTGTGAATAAAACGCGCTAAAGGGGATTGCCTTTAGGGCACAAATAAACAGTACCGTCCTTACATAAGTCGACTTATCCAATGTACAAGTCGACTTATCGGTACTTTTCAAGAACAAGTCGACTTATCAGTAGTACAAGTCGACTTGTACTTACAATACCATCAATCAATTTGTACCTATCTTGGCGCAATTGTCGTAACTCCCACTACAAATGTTAGATTGACTTCGTTTTTAGACCATTTTAAAGAAGACTTCTAGATCTACAATTTTTGTAAGACCTTAAAGCAAGATTCTACCTCTAAAATGGTCAAAAATAGGACAGAAGATGATGAAACAAACTAAGATGATGCTAACATCATACTAAAATGCAAAACTAAGACTAAGTGTCTTAGGTACAAAACTAAGACGAAAGAAGACTAAGACGATGCTGACGTCATACTAAGATGCAAACTCTATAGCTACCACATACACACATCCTATGCAACATCACAGCTTGTAATGCTCATATCTCTCAACTTCGATATCTAAATTTTACAAACTTTATATCGTTGGAAAGCTGGAAGGATTATCTACAACTTTCAAGAAGATCATTTTGCCTAAATCACCTCACATCAACCCAAAAATATCCCAGAAGTAAGTACATGAATTTTTCACCTCATGTAACCTTGAGAATTATGGGCGAAACCAAAATCATAAACCTAATATCAAAAGATCGTAGTTTTTCTGTAGCACCCCACTCTCGCGAAACCCGAGCCCGACATCGACGATGATATCCGAGCCCGCGACCCGCGAGGGTGGTATGCTAGAGCAGTCAATACAGTGTAAAAACTCATTATGATATATCTTTTTTTTTCAGGTCTTGAAGAATACCCCGTTTGACATGGGAGTATTGTATGCAAGTGAAAGATAAAGGTCGGGATCAGTTTGTGTCTGCATTAGTGTGTTTTTATTTTCTGATATCCTGTATTATTGATTAAGTCAGTTTGTAATGAAAAGGGCCCCAAGGCCATTAAATTGGTTATAATTGTTTTCCGCATATGTTATAATTTGTGTGTGTGTGTTTGCGTAACAAAAAATATATATACTGAGTGATGTAGCGCATCAACCTCGCGGGGCACGGACTCGGATATCACCATCGATGTCGAGTTCGGGTCGTGCGGGAGTGGAGTGTTACATTTTCAAAGCTTTAGTGGACATTTCAAGCCCCCAATACATGAATGTTTCAAAAAATATCCCAAAATACAAAAGATACAGGAATAATAAATTGCTCAAAATACAATCAAAGACATTTTTAAAATATTTCCATGTCAAAATTCATGGGTGTGAAAATCATAAATGCATTACTCCAATCAACCTGTCATGAACACATAAACACATCAAATAGTTTGGGTAATTCCGAAACATCACGCACTACAACTTTCCAATGAAATGGTCCTGTGTGGTCGTGAATTCTTGGGGGAGTCCTTGAGGGAGCATGGCACTAGTGGGCAGGGGGACAAGCCTATAGTTGAGTCAACGTGTACGTGACGATTCTTAAGGGACTACCACAAACCCACACAACGCATAGATTTTCAAAATCTTGTAAGCTTGATGCCCAAAAAGACACATTCTCTTGAAAACTTGCTTTTCATATGCTTGTTATATCTTGAAAACTATTTCCAAAAGTATGGTTTAATAATCATGTATCATTTCAAAGAATCATTTTAAAAACAACTTTCCATAAATTATCACACAAATCATGTATATGCATGTAAGACAATCTTGCAGCATTTAACAATATTAAATGCACATGAATGAGGTGGTTACAAAATTTATTTACTGTCATTTATTAACAGAAAACTTTTATTAGCTTATCACCTAACTATAAAAGTGAAACCCACCTTGAAGTCCTTGACTATGGCTTGTTCAAATATGCCTCTCCTCTTGCTCCTCTTGTCTTTATTTTTTTTCTTCAACATAGACAAAAATCCCAAATCATAAGAATTCAAATAGGAAAACTCAAAGGACTCCATGCATGAAATTGATCCTAAAATACTTAAACCCATGCATTTACTAAGCTCTTGAAACCAAAACCCTTCCAAAAATCCAAAACCTTATAATGTTATTACCTCAAATCTTTTTCAAATGAAGAAATGCTTAGTTCAAAAGAAAGCTCTTATCTTCCTCTACCTTTTTCCCTTCTTGCACAACACCAAAATCTCTCTAGAAGGCTTAGAAAAGTGAAATCCTAGCTCAACCCTTTTCTTTTCTCTCAACCACCGAAACCTCTCTTCTTCCTCTCTTTGGTTTTGTTTTTCTTCTTCTTAAGGAAGGAAAAAACACTTCTTTCTTCCTATTTTACCCTTAATGAATGATAAAAGTCCACCTTCCCCTTCTTTTAATACCTTATGGTTTTTAAACTTAAGTGACTTGCCAAATTTGGCCTTATACTCTCCCACTACTTTAATAGTTCAAAACCCTTAACCTATACCATATCATCTTACCCACTTCAACAAGCTAATCTATTCCAACATAAATAATCTAGCAAGACCCCAAAAATTAGTCTTATCATGCTAAAACTTTTCAGGGGCCAACATCTGCAATCCAGACAGATCCTCCAGGTTCCATCTTACTTAGGCACCAGCAACACTGGCACCACATATGGGCACAAGCTCTCCCTTATATGTCCCTTTTCTAACACTTCATCAACCTACTTTTGAAGCTCCTTTTCTCCTCAGGATTACTCCTATAGGTTAGGCAGTTTGGAATTTGAGCTCCAGACACCAAATCAATCTGGTGCTCGATGCCTCTCAAAGGTGGCAGTCCCTTCGACATCTCCTCAGGAAAGAAATCTGAATAATCCTATAAAAGAGAAACAAAAACATTAGGCAAAGCAATAAGAGGGTTAGTGTTAGAAAATAAACACTCTGTATTTCACCACTACTAGTGCTCTTTTCTCTCCAGTTACTCTCCTCAAGTCTTTTCCTTTAGCAAAACAAGCTCACTTTTCTCTCTTTCTTTTTGCTCTTCTTTTCTCTTTCTGAGCTCTTCTCTCCTACACATCCCACTTTCTTTTCCTCACTTGTGCAATCACTCACCATTGGGCTAAACTCATTTTTCTTTTGGGCCTCTTTTCTCTCTTCTTTTTTTTTTGTTCTCACTACCCAAACCCTCCTCACTTTTACTTGATTTCATATGATCCAGGTACAATTCATGAGGCGATAAAGGTAGTAGAATGAAGTTCCTACCCTTAAACTTAAAGGAGTACCTATTGGTATACCCATCATGTGCTACCCTCCAGTCAAACTACCAAGGTCTCCCAAAATATGAACAACCTCCATTAGTACCACATCACACAACACCTCATCCTCATATCTTCCTATTGAAAATGGCACTACAATCTGCCTAATCACCTTCCCACCAACATTTTCATTGAACCACTGTAAATTGTATGGCTCCAGATGTTTCCTGCATGTCAAGCCCAATTTTTATACCATAGTCCAACTAGCTTCATTAGTGCAACTACCCCTATCAATGATCAAATTGCATACTCTCCCACTAACTAAACACCTCTAATTGAAAAGATTTTCTCTCTAATCTACAACCTCATCTGTGGCCCTAACACTCAGTACTCTCCTAACTACTAGTGCTCCCCTTGCAACAACTCTCTCAAAGCAACTTTCATCCTCAAAATCATTATCAATAACAAACTCATATTCACTTCCACTATCTTCCAAATAAATCATCCCATTATCCCTCATAATCATGACTTTTTTATTTGAACATTGAGATGCAATATGGCTAGTACCCAAGCATTTAAAACATTTTATAGATGAATAACTAGAAGTAGGGTTGTTGGAAGTACCTTTCAGTTCAAATCCCCCAATCGACTTCTTAGGTGCTTCCTTGAAGTCCACTCCTTTGTCCTTGGACTTCTCCTCCTTTCTAGGTCATTTGGAGTTCCATAAGTAGTTAGAGCTTGCTCCACTCCTCACTATCATTCTAACTTTGAACTGCCTCTCCACCTTCATAGCCATGTTCACCATGTCCTCAATCTCCTAAGTAGTGTTACAACTCCATAACATTGGCTATCTCCCTATTGAGTCCACCTAAAAATCTGGTCATCGTAGCCTCTGGGTCCTCCTCTATGTTGGCTTAGATCATAGCCACCTCCAACTCCTTGTGGTAGTCCTCAATTGATTTAGACCCCTGAGTGAATCTCTGAAGTTTCTAGCGCATTTCCCTCTAATAGTAAGAAGGCACAAACTGATTCCTCATGTATGCCTTCATATCATCCTAAGTGGTAATTGGCATCTCTCCATTTCTCCTCTTGGATTTTACCAACTAATCCCACCATAATAGTGCATAATCTATAAATTCAATAGTGGCTAGCTTTACCTTTTTCTCTTCAGAAAAATTGTGGCACTCAAAAACCAAGTCCACCTTCCTTTCCCACTCCAGGTAAGCCTCTGCATCATTCCTTCCCTTAAACGCTAGGATCTGCATCTTGATGAATTTGAGGTCTCCATCTCTCCTATTGAATGGTTAAACTCTCTGAGCTCTCGTAGGTCTACGTACCTCAGACTGCCCCTCCTCCTCAAAGTCATCCTCCTCTAGCGCATACCGAAGTGGTGGTCTACGAGGTGGTGGCCGCTGCTGATGTACACTTGCACGCCTACCTTGAGGTTGCTCACGTCTCCCTTGTCTTAGTTCATCCATTTGTCCCCTAACCTCATTTAAGGCTAGATTGAAGCTCTCAAATTGTTACTGCATGGCTCTCAAAGTGAAAGTGATATTTACATCTCTCCCTTGGTTGTTATCATTACTTCCTCTCTGTGACATTGTAGATAAAATGATATACTTGTAAAACAAGGTAAGTCATAAACAATCTCACACACTCCCTCATGTGTTTCACTCAAATGATGTCAGTTCCCTCGTGTTTAATTCACGACAATGACTCCCTCAAATAAACTCACACACTTGCCTTTTACCACTTAATCCCCTCTGAAATTCGATTCATCGCTCGAAATCTGTTCTCAACTAATCAAAAGAATCAAATGGGTGTGTACATTTTAAACCAACTAGCAAGTAATATGACATAACAACAAAAAATAGAAAAAAAATCAGATTTTTTCATACTTTTTCAAAACTTTTTTTAAACTTTTTTTTGAAACCTTTTTCTGAACTTTTGTTGGAAATTTTTTTCAAACTTTTTCTCGAACTTTGTTGAATTTTTTTTTATTTTTTTAATATAAACCAAAAGTTTCATAAAAGAACCAAGAAGAATAATTGAAATCCTTAACTAAAAAAATAGAACAAAGAGAAAGATTGAATGTTTGAAGCTCTCGGTTGTATATCTGGTACAATCTTGATCAATGTTTTATTTGTGATTGGGTAAATAGTATATCAATCCTTGGACATCTTCATTGGATATGGTTCTGACTTTTCATCTCGCATAATACCATATAATCTTCTTTCATCATGATTTAGAAGATGTATTTGATCGATTATTGATCAGTATTGGTTCGACTTGTACCTTGACTAACCTTTTCAAAGGTTCTCTTATGATAATTGAGCTTCTACTTCTAGTAGGTACCGATTCTTCAATCACCTTCATTCTCAAATCCTCTTTTCTGAGGTTGAGAAGGATTATGATGCATTGATTTGTGTTTAACTGACTTTTTCTTTTGTTGAACATCAATTGAAGTAATCTTTTTCTTACTGGTCTTCAGCTTCTTACTTCCTTCTACCTGTCTAGAAGGAGGTTGCTGTTGAGGTTTCTTCATCAAGAGTCAATCCTTTCCCTCTCTTCTGTTCTTGTTGACGCAAGGTTAATGATCTTGGTGACCTTCTTGATTGTTTGAATTTCTTGGAATAAAGTGTCTCCCCTTTTCTTTTCAACGACACTTGTTTTACAGACTGTTTCACCTGGCCTTCTTCTCTTTGTGACATCGTCTCAGCTTTAATTGATACCTTTGACAATTTATTCTTCTTCTTTTCTATAGACATTTTTCTTATGGATTGAGATTTTCTCTTCCTTGCAGGTGTAACATTTTCATTCAAGCTATGTCTGACAATACGCTCCCCCTCAGTTCTTGCTTTTGCCATATAATCTGTATCCTCCTTTTCTTGAGACTTCAAACCCATTCTACAAATAGTTGACGCATTAATGATGCTTTTTATATTTATCTTCATTATATTTCCTCTATCAAGAAGAATTCCAGTATCTCTAAAGATTCTTGTTAGCGGCATATTATACGGTAAGGCATTAGAATCTATCTTCGACTTCATCATGTACCTTAAAATTAGGTGTCGAAGATTTATAGGTTGATGATTGAGTAGATGAAACAAGCATTGTTCATCTATCATCATCACAACGTTCTTCAAGGCTGTTCTTGGTAGAACACAATGAAAACGTAGCGCATGTAGAACCCTAGCCTTCGAAACAAGAGTTGACGCCTTCTTGTCCTTTGGGTCACTACTTCCATAGAGTTGTCGATTGATATGTACTTTCTCTACACTGCCTTGAGTTATCCGTCTTGTGTTATGAGATGGCTTTTCTCTAACACTTGGACATTTACTAACTTTCTCGATTAACTCCATTGTCACAATAACCGACAATCTATCCACCGTTGATACTAAGGTATCCTTTACTACTTTTGCATTCTTCCAAAACTCATATACTTCATTCAGATAGACTGTTTCAAGAACCTGAAAGAAATTTTTCCATCCCACTGCATAAATTTTTGGTTCAATATCCATTTGGTTCTTTTTCAAAGAGTCGAAATCAACATGTCTTCTATAAATCATAGATTGCTCCATTTGTGATCTATAGATAATAAAAACTAAACACACAAATGTATCTTTCTCAAAGTAATGATGTTAGTATCTGAAGATGAGAATGTGAACAAAAAGAACTTGATATCAAGAACAGAGTAATGAAAGGTTTTGTTGAGAGTTTTACAAAAGTTGATTTCAGAATATTTCAAGAATATTCTAGAGTAGGTGATATTCTAAAACCTTTGAGATGATTTCCCTCTAATACCTTCTCTAAAAAAAATTACCGTCTATAACTTACTGTTACTGTTTTCTCGAACACTTGCGACTTTTTATCTTCCTTACTAAGAAAATCAGCTGGGTCATGACGTGTCAGATGATTGGTGACTCAACACTACCATATTCAAGTTTCGTCTGATTTCTTTAAATCTTTCTTCATTCAAAGGTTTAGTGAAGATATTTTCCCATTGATGATTTGTCTCAACAAATTGTAGACTAACGATTCCCCTTTGTACATAGTCTCATAGGAAATGATGTCTAACTTCGATATGCTTTACCCTCGAGTGTTGTATTGGATTCTTCGATAGGTTGATAGCACTTGTGTTGTCACAGAAAATTGGGATTTGTTCTTCTTGTATTGAATAATCTTCTAACTGATATTTGATCCACAACATTTGTGAGCAATAACTTACAGCTGACATATATTTAGCTTCTGCAATAGATAGAGCAATTGAACTTTGCCCCTTACTTGACCAAGAAACTAGATTATGGCTAAGATAGTGACAACCTCCACTTGTACTCTTCCTATCAATCCTATCTCCAGCATAATTGACATCACAATAGCCAATTAACTTGAAATCTTTACCTTTCTCATACATTAAGCAAAATCAGTAGAACCTGATAGATATCTCAAAATTCTTTTAACAACAATATAGTAAGATTCTCTAGGATATGCTTGAAATCTAGCACACAAACAGATACTAAACAGAATATCAGGTCTGCTTATTGTAAGGTAAAGTAAAGAACCAATAATTCTTGTAAAAAGAGTTTATCCAACCTTCTTACCTGTTTCATCCTTAGATAAAAGGTTTGAAGGATGCATAGGAGTTGACATAGGTTTCACTTTTTCCATTCCATATTTAACCAACAGTTCTTTGATATTTTTTTTTGATGAATAAAAATATTTTCTTTGGTTTGCTTAATTTGTAAACCAAGAAAGAATTTTAATTCACCCATCATGCTCATTTCAAATTCACTTTCCATCATATTTTCAAAACTGGAACATAGCTTTTTAGACGTTGCACCAAAGATAATATCATCAACATATATTTGTACCATGATGAAATCATTCTTAATACATTTTCTAAATAAAGTCTTATCTACATGTCCTCTACTAAAACTATTTTCAATCAAAAAGGAACTTAGATGATCATACCAAGCTCGAAGGGCTTGTTTCAAACCATACAAAGTTTTATGAAGTCTATAGATATAATCTGGTTTCTTAGAATCTTCAAAAATAGGAGGTTGCTTTACATAAACCTCTTCATCTATAAAACCATTCAAAAAGGCACTTTTCATATCCATTTGAAACAATTTTATATCATGACAAATAGCATATGCAAGTAAAATCCTAATAGCTTCTAATCTAGCTACAGGAGCATAAGTTTCATTATAGTCTATTCCTTCTTATTGATTATAACCTTAAGCTACTAATCTAGCTTTGTTACGACTTACTCTACCCGACTCGTATAGTTTATTTTTAAAAACCCATCTGGTTCCTACGATAGACGTTTTGAAGTGTCTGGGAACCAAAGAGCAAACTTTATTCCTTGTAAATTAGTTCAGCTCCTCTTACATGGCTAAAATCCAAGCTTCATCTTGAAGAGCTTTATCAATTTTCTTAGGCTCTATTTCAAAAATAAAAGCTACATTTGCTTCTCTTCTGAATTTAGACCTAATTCTCACGCCTTCTGAAGTTTCTCCTATAATCAGATTTTCTAGGTAAGAAGATTTATATCTCCAGTCCTTTTTTAGACTAAGATTTTCATAAATATCTTCTACTTTATCTAGAGGAGCATCTGATGGTGACACATCTACATTATCAACCAAGGGTACTAATAGGAGTTCATTATCAGTATCATTACTTCTATCTAGTTGAGAACCATCATCAAATTTGACATGAATAGATTCTTCTACAGCTTTAGAAGCAAGATTATAAACCCTATAAGCTTTAGAAGATAATGAATATCCTAGAAAATTTCCTAAATAGACCTTGGAGTCAAATTTATCCAAAGCTTCTTTGGTATTCAATATAGTACACTTGCAACCAAATGGATGGAAGTAAGAGATATTAGGCTTCCTTCCTTTCCATAACTCATATGGAGTTTTATTCAACCATGGTCGCAAAAGTATTTTATTTTGAATATAACAAGCTGTATTTACAGCTTCTGCCTAGAAATACTTAGGAAGATTCATTTCACAGAGCATAGTTCTTGTCATTTCCTGAATCGCCCTGTTCTATCTTTCTACAACTCTGATCTATTGTGGAGTTCTAGGAGTAGAGAAATTATGAAAAATTTCATTCCTTTTTAAAATATTCTGAATTTTTTATTTTCAAATTCACCACCATGATCACTTCTAATTCCAGCAACAGAAGTTCCTTTTTCATTTTGTAACTTTTTGGAAAGAACTTTTAAACAATTAAAAGATTCATCCTTATGTGAAAAAAATAATATCCAACAAAATCTAGTGAAGTCATCAACAATTACAAGACCATACTTCTTTTCGCCAAGACTTAATGTCTTAGTTGGACCAAATAAATTTATATGTAACAACTCTAGAGGTCTAGACAAAGTTACAATATTTTTAGAAGGAAAAGATGTTTTAACCTGTTTTCCTTTAGGACAACTCTCTCAAAAGAAATCCTTGTTAAAACTTATTTTTGGTAAACCTCTTACCAAATCATGTTTGATCAACTTGGAAATATGTTTAAAACTAACATGACCTAGCTTTTTATACCAAAGCAATTTTTCTTCATCTGTTGATATAAAACAAGAAATATTTTGACTTTGTAAATCTTCTAAATTAATCTTATAAAGATTGTTTCATCTTTTGGAAGAAAAGAATATGGAACCATCCTTGTTTTTTACTACATAAGATTTTTGATTAAAGGATACTTCAAAGCCAGAATCTCATAATTGACTTACATTAATCAAATTATGTTTTAAACCTTCAACTAGCATAACATTATCAATAGATGCAAAGGAATGTTTATCGATTTTGCTGATTTCAACTATTTTTCCCTGCTGGTTATCTCCAAAAGTTATTGATTCTTATTTTGAAGATCTAGCAATATAGACCTTCTTCTAGTCATGTGCCACGAGCATCTACTATCCAAATACCATTGGTGCTGGTTGCTTTTTCTAAGGAAGGAGATCTCCAGTAGATATTATGTTCTTTTAGGTATCCAGATTTTCTTGGGTCCTTTGAGGTTAGTCTTATAATTATTCATAGAATGATAATAAGAAGACTGGTGATATTTCTTTCTATAAGGAACAAAATTCTTTTTGTAATGAGTATTGCTATTAGTAAACCCTAAACCACTCTTATAATTAGGGTGTCTATATCATCCAATCATGTCATTCATTTTTTCGTACTTTCAGTAAAGGTTGATAAGATTGCTGAGAAAAAATTAATCCTTTGTTTCAACTGGCTAATTTTCTCAGATCTATCTATAGTTATTTTTTTCCTTCATATCGTCTACTTATTTCTTAAGAAAAATGTTTTCTTTTTCTAATGCTTCTGTGTTCTTCAAGTTTTCGACAAACTTGATTTTTAAGGATCTATACTGCTTTAGTATAACATGTGAATCTTCTAACAATTCTAAATATTCATCTTGGAGTTTATTAAAGTTAAAAGTTACCTCCTCGTCACCTTCTTTTTCAGCTACCAAACATATATTTGCTTGTACTAATTCTTCTGAATTAGAATCAGATTCAGACGAATCCAAATCTTCCCAAGTTGCCAACATACTCTTTTTATTTTCTTTATTTTTCTATGGTTTTCTTATAAGCAACGAGCATTTAGACTTATAATGTCCTGGTTTGTTGCACTTGTAGCAAATGATAGAAGTCTTCTCGTTCTTGACTTCATCTTTGCTATTTTTCTTAAAAGAAAAATCTTTATTTCCTTTTGTTTTCTTTTTCCACATTCTTCTGATCTTTCTTGAAATGAAAGATAATTCATCGTCATCTTCACTTGAATCTTGATCAGATTCACTGGTATCATCATTATTGACTTCTTTGATCTTTAATGCTTTTGACGATGAACTTCTATTTCTTTGAGTCTTGTGATTTTTCTGACCAGCCTTTAATGCTATAGATTTGTCTCTTCTAGGTTTATCTTCTACATCAAGCTCTACTTCGTGTATCTTCAAAGAACCAAGCAATTCGTCTAGCTTTAATTTTCTCAAGTCCTTAGCCTCTTGTACTGCAGTGACTTTGGGTCTCCATCTTTTAGGCAGACTTCTAAGAATCTTCCTGACATGATCTTGATTATCGTAGATTCTCCCAAGAGCTTTAAGTTCATTAACGATAGTTTGAAATCGTCCAAATATCTGATCAATAGACTCATCTTCTTTCATTACAAGAATACTGATCTTGGTCTCTTTCACCTGGTTTGTTCCTTCATGTGCGATGGATAAAGTGTCCCACATCTCCTTCGTAGTTTCACTTCCATGAACTTTATCATATTCACTTCTGCTTAAAGCACAACTCAGAAAGAACTTGGCCTTTAAATTTAGTTGAAATCTAGCTTTGTGATCGGCTGACCATCTGGTACGAGGAATGGTATTTCCTTCATCATCTATTAGTATGTATGGTCTATTCTCGATGATATCCCAAAGATCAATGTGTGTGGATTCTATAAAGACCAGCATCCTGTCCTTCCAATAATGATAATCCTCACCATTGAATGTAGGAGGTCTTGTGACGGAGGCACCTTCAACTATAAAAACATGTGATTCAGCCATGGATCTTTATCCTCACTTTGTAAAGGTGGTTCTTAGAAACCGAGCTCTGATACCAATTGAAGTAAATCACTTGTTAATATGGAATTCACTACAATATACGAAATATTCAAAAAGGGGGGTTGAATTGTGTAATCTTTTTGTAAATACAAAAATTTTGATATTTCTTGAAAAAAACTTTTTCAACTATTAAAAGAATGCCAAAAATGTTATACAAAAATAGCTATGTATTTAAATCGCAAATAACTTCTATATACTTTTCTAAGAATAAGAAAAATTAAAGTGAAAGGTTAGAAGATAGAAGCTGCGATTTTATACTGATTCACCCCAAACCTTGGGCTACGTCCAATCCTCAGAGTTCGTATGAGACTTTACTATACTTCTTCAAATTTACAAGTATTATTTCTTCCCCTCCAGAGCCTCTTCAGGTCTCTTACACAAAGTATTCTTTATGCTATCTTAGCCTTTCCAGACTGTTAGCCTTTTCTTTCTCTCACTAGAAAGATATTATGAGAGTTAGAGTAGAGTTTGCTCTCTTGTATCGCATTCTTGATAACTACTTCTTGCATCTTGTAGAAGTCGTTATTCAGTTGAGTTCTGAAGTACTAGAGTGTCTTCATCTTTGTATCATCTGTGTTTTTCTGCGTCTTCTGTGTTTTGTACTTTTTCTGTGTTTTTCCACTTCTTCTATGTTTTCTGCTTCTTTTGTGTTTTTCGCTTCTTTTGTGTTTTCCACTTCTTCTGTGTTTTTTTGTTTCTTCTGTGTTTTCTGCTTCTTCTGTATTTTTCCGCTTCTTTTATGTTTTTCACTTCTTATGTGTTTTTCACTTCTTCTGTGTTTTTCTGCTTTTTTCTGTGTTTTTTTGCTTCTTCTATGTTTTTCCGCTTCTTCTGTGTTTTCCACTTCTTTTGTATTTTTCTGCACGCTTAACAAACTTATCAAAATAGTTCATTTATTTCTAATATTATTGTTATTTGATTGTCACCAAAATTAATAGACATGAAGTCTTCTTGACTTAACAAGAGGCAGTGAGGAATTAACAATTATGTACGATGCAAATAATTTTTGCATGGAAATAAAGATTTAACCGATTAATATGTCATAAATTCAAAATGGATCCAAAATTAAATAGTTATTAGAGAATAACATAATGTTTTTCCAAAATAATCCTGTTTATAACAATTTTATTAAAAATTTAAAAAGGAAAACTTACATTTGATTTATTATAAGTCATGGTTCTTTAATTTTAAGTTGGTTTATGAATTTGCTTAATTGCGTAATCATAATTAGTGAATAATTTCTAGATTCTACTAATAATTAAGATGACTTTTATTAAATGACAAATTATGACAAAGGACGCATTCGATATATTAATATAAAATAAACATATTAAAATTTTCACCATTGTAAGTTTTCTTTTAACCGAAAATCCCAATTAATTGTTGCTATTGATATTTCATAAAGTATAAAATTTTCCATTATGTCAAACTTAATAATTGTTGTTTTATTAGTCTAAAACAAGTAAGTATAAATACATATTCTTATAGTAGGCAAAAGATTTCATGAGATATGCATTTCATTGTATCGAATAAGATTTCATGATATATAATAAAATAAGTTGTACATTTGCAAAATTTAATTCTTATTTTAAAATCGATGTGATCTGTAAAAGTGAGTTCATTTAGATGAGGTGGTATAATAGATACTAGACTACCGATTGGGGCTCACATAATTGACTTATAAATGATCTCATTATAGGGGCTCCTATAAAGTTTTAAAAAAGGTAAAAAGGACTCGTTAGAAAACAACAAGAATAATGTAACGATGATTTATGTTAAAAAAATAAAAATTAGTATTTTCATAAATATTTTAAAAGTTAGATAAAATAAACATAAAATAAAAAGTACATATATAAATAAGAGAAATAAGTATCAATATTACCTTCCGTTGATAAGAAAAAAAAAGATGGCGGGTCGATTACAAATACTTTGTAAAGTCTGGGTGGATAATAGTTAGTAATAATTTTCAATGCTGATAAAATATGAAGGTTAGAGTAGACCTAAAAAACCTAGAAAGATAACAAAAAATTATGAGATTGTTTCATAAAGACTATCTTTTTTTTAAAAAAAATAGTTATTAATCTTTTGTAGGTTATCACATGAGTCTAAAAAAGCAACATACTTACGTAAAAAAGAATAACAAATTGTTCACAGTTTTTATGCATGGTTGATACAACAACTTTTAAAGTAAACGCAACGACGTTTGTGAACCTACAAAAATCAAACCAAAAGATAATCCAGAGGAATTATCTAATAAGAAAGATAAAAATTGAAAAAATATACAAAAAATTATACATGCTTACTTGTAATCCTTTTTAAGGAGAAACATCTTTAGCCAAGAATAGGAAAGAAAAACTAAAGCTTCTTAACAAGTTTAGAAGTAATAAATGTCAAAATGAAATTTAGAAAAGCACATATGTAAGTAATATTATTAATAAATTCCATCGGGGTTTGAAAAAAAAGACATAATAGATAGAATTTAAAAATTACAAAAATAGGTTTAGAACTTTCGTCGTGACCTAATAAATAAGCAAGCCCTTTTGTTATTTCAGCGGGAAATTCATTGGCTGTTAATTTCTCTATATTAAAAAAAACGCACCATTAACTATTGAATTTATTAACTACTGATTTAAAGCAAAAGAATGAAAAGAAGTTGTATAAAAATTATAATGAAAATATTGATAATTATGCTTTCTCTCCAAGAAAGGCAAGCCTTCAATTTTTTACAACTAATTTAACGTTGTTATCGTTAGCTCTTAAGAACTGTTCAATACAATTCTTATTACAAAATTTTTTCTGTTATCAAGTAGAAAATAATGTTCGGTAAAGCAAATATTTTGTGCAATATTCATATAATGTTGTTTTTTCTTGCTTAAAAATACGAAATAGTATAGAAAGAGAAGTATTTGACCTGGTTTTGTGATAGAGGAGTTTCCTTAGTCAGATACCGAATAACAACTTTAATTTCTTGAACCTGAGACATAGTTTTTGTGTAACTCATTTTGAAAAAGTAAAATAAGAGGAAGGCAATGGAATTGGAATACAATTAGAATGGAATGGAATTCTTGTGAACAAAATTTTAAATAAAAGGAATGCTTCTTCAGAAAGATGTAAAACATATTTAATGTTTATTAAAGTAACAATAATTATTTGCATATTTCATTTGTAACAACCAAATAAATTGCGAATTTAAATAGTCAACCTAAGAATTCAAAATATTGTCTAACTGAAATAGCCAACATATCCGTATTTAAATACGCAACGTATCAATTGAAAATATTCATGAATATCTATTGAAAGATTTGCGAATATCTATTGAAAGATTTTCTCATTCGACGGTGAACTTTTTACAAACAAGTAGAATTAACCGATTTCAACGAATAGGGACTTAACCCATATTTTTCGAATAAGGACTTAACCCATATTTTTATTCAAAAGGGTCAGAGTTTGATTTACCAAACAAATTGTTAACAATAAAAAGAATTTAAGAAGGTTGTATGTTAAGGGTGTGACATGTTGAGTCACACGCGTGACACATTTTCACGGGAGACTTAACATGTCATGCTGTAGGAAAATTCCGGTGTGTGCATCACATGCACATGGTGCGGAAAACAAAAAAATTTTATTCCGGGACCTTCCCGAAAGCCAGGATCCATGTGTCTATACAACAAACTCAAACCATAACGGCCAAAGTAGACCGTCTCTAACGGTATCCACGCAGAGATCGGAGAACCTAACCGGGACAAACCTTTTGACCCGGGAATAGCTAGAACAAGTTGAAGACTGCTAGATCTTACCTTGTTCTTGGAGAGCTTGGAGAATAACGATGAAGAGGAGATGAAACTTGGAGAAGAAGAGTGCTTGATCGATGGTGAGAAGAGATTTTCCTTTTTCACCTTAGGTTTTTAAGAACTCTTTCTTGAAAAACCCACGATCTCAATTCTTCAAGCTATCTTTTACAAGCCTTTTATGTCTTTTAACACTTTAAAACACATTTAATGCTTATGGTGACAAGGCTTATCCACGTATAGCCTTTATATATATATATATATTTAAAGTTAAAGGATAAAACTTCCTTCTCCTCCATCCACGTACACACACACACACATATATATATATATATATATATAATTCCGATTTTAGTGATGGACCACTTCAAAGCATTTATTTATATATATATATATATTAATTAATTAATTAATTAATTATATATATAAATAAATGCTGAAGTGGTCCAACACACTGGGTCGGTCCTACCGCCTAGGGTCCCAGATGGGAAAAACCCCCGAAAACCTTTCTCAGCAATATCGATGTCGCGATCTCATCGGGACATATCTCGATCTCATCGGGATCCATTTAGTCCGATTGCTCTCCATATATTGGAACTCTGTCCAAAACTATTTTACGAATTCTCCGAGACACTCTTATGCGTGTGACCCATTAGGTTCCCGGTTATGTTGGCCACTTAGATTAACACTTAATCTGAGCAAGTCATGAGCAGTATCTAGCAACACATCATGACCCCCAATTGACCGGAAAGTAATTGGTTTGACAAATGAACATGTATTCATCATGAACCATATCACGAACCTCTCCATAGACAATTACCGTGCAATTCGTCCTTTCACCATGCTATACCCCACTTGGTTATGAGTATGGGCAAAGTGTCAACTCTTTACTAGACTGACTATGTCAAATCCAATCCAGTGATTTCAGCTCGCCCGGGACTCATTACTTAATATGTCAATGAAGACATTCTTCATGACATATATGTCTCCGACGAGACTTCCAAGTAATGACCCTGACAAGAGGCCATGGGTATCATCTTCTGCTATCACAGAAGTGGTGAATCCTCTATTGGCTACTCAATTACCTTTGAATACCTCAAGCTGTACCCAATCACCACCCTATGAGCGACCTCTCAGAAGGCAACAAGGAATGGAGTCAAAACACGTAATCAAGATCCAAGATATCCTTGAGCACCTCAAGTCTAAGGATACTTGCACCATTGCTATGATGAGATTATCACTGACATTAGAATAGGACATCCATGTGATGATCTCATAGCAGGTCATCCAATGCACTTACTACCTCTAGTAAGCATCCACATCTCAACCCTAAATATCTCATATTTACGACTTTCCGAGATCCATCGCTGATCAAATCAAGGAGCTTGAGATGTACTAGTCTCTCCAGATTACCGATGTCCGCCTCAAGAATCCTATGACTAGGATAATTTAGATATCTTGACATAATTGCACATGATAGGAATCTCAGTAGTATGATCACATCACAATTTCCTTCATGCTATGTCATATATCATGGACTTCATTAATTTGCTTATAGATCAATATCCATTCATAAATAATGAACAGCAAGTTAATGAAATATGTCTTTCTTTATTTATTCATAAAGTATGTACACAACTTTGTACAAAATGCGCTAAAGGCGATTGCCTTCAGGGCACTACTCTAACACATGTATGCGTAACTATACTACTATGCATACACATCACATATATGTGCATACTAGCATATAGTATATACTGCATGGTACTATGTAGTCATGCGTATGCATAATGTATATATTCATATGCATATGTATAGTTACCATGTACATAGTGTATGTCTATAGTAGCATGTATGTAGTTACCATTGTGAATAGTTATGTGCATATAGGAATCATTACGTATTGTATGCCATATATGTAGTTATGTATGTGTTACTATGTTAACCATTAGTCTATGTATACATGTATACATATGTATACACTGTTACCATAATTTTACCACATGCATGCATATGGCATATGTACATGTGTAGCTCATATGTATAATAGTGTAACCATATAATACATGGTTATGGGTATGCATATACAATGCCACCATTATACACTATGATGGTATAGCAGTATGCACAGTATGGTATACAGACATATGTAGTAATATATTTATGTAATAGTCTAAGCTATGCATAGTACATAAATAATGTCAATACTATATGTATTGTGTACATATATACCTAGTATCTGTATAATGGTACATATGTGTATGGGTACATGCATTGACATTATGAATGGGTACAACCATAGTGTAGGTATAGTACATGCATATGCATATAGTATGTACCATGGTAACACATAGTGTACATACCATATGTGTGGTGTACCCACATATGCATGTATGTGTTAGTGTACATGTCTATTAACCCATACTACCATACACGTAATACCATATGGTAGGTCATGCAATGGTATACATTTACATGCATATGTGGGTACGCTATGTATGACATATATATGGTGTACCAATGCACATGTGGTATTTGTACATACCATGCATTTTACTATCATTTAGTGATGTATGTATATGCACCTACATGACTATGGTACACCATGTACACTATGGTAATGATACCCATACCATGTACATATGTATACATTTACTAACATGCATACTACAATTGGTGTATTATACTATATAATACACATGCAATGCATATGCATAGTGCTACTATATACATGTATAGTGTACTCAATAGTATGCATGTATTGTGGCAATGTATCTATACACATATAATACACACTGTTAACATAGTTACATGTATACTTATGTACACACTATGGTTTGCACATATGCACATATAGGATTTGTGTGCATACACATTGACATCATGTACTACTATAGTATAACAATAGTATTTATACAATTGCAAGTACTATATAATTTACACATCCCATACATAACATTTGTATACATTACATATTTATACCATTGTACCCAATTGAAAAACATATTGAAAAACAATTTGCATATGACTGTACGCATCAAGTAATGTACATATAGTGTACACCATAGTTATGCATGCATATGTTATTGTATACTATGTAAACGATTGCTCTATAAATCGTAAAGTAGTGTATAGTTATATGTATAATGCAACACACACATGCTATAACATGCTAGTTATAGCATATGTTATGGTTATGCAACAGTACACACATACCATGGTAGTGTACTGATGCACTCATATTTTCTTATCTTTTTATACTTTTTCACTTAGCTTTTTTTCTCATTTGATGTCTAAATCATGTAGCTTACATTGATTTTATCATTTCAAGTGTTTTAGGTGTCAAATGAAGAAAATCATGCTAAGGAGGGAGATTTAGGACTTTTGGATATCATTTTCAAAGTGAGGAGGTCAAAATACCCTAAGGTGACCAAAGTTGCAGAAATCCTAATCCTATAAGGAATCCTACTTCAACTAGGATTTCTACATTTCGGAAGATTCTTGTTCGGCACTGCAAGAAATGGATCCAGGAACAATCTAGACGGTCAAGGGACATGTAGATTGGGAGAAATGAAGATTTTTTAAAAAGTCCTACCCTGTAAAGGTCTTAATTTGGCAAGGAAAGAAGAAAACCTACTTCTACTTGGAAAAGAAGTCATCTCCTTGTAAAGATCCTAATTCTACAAAAGAAGAAGACCCACTTCTACTTGGAAAAGAAGTCATCTCCTTGTAAAGATCTCATGTCTACAAGGAAAGAAATACCTACTTTTACTTGGAAAAGAAATCCTCTCTTACAAGACCTCCTCCAATATAAATAGGGTCCTTTAGCATTAGTTTGGGGAGATTCACGTTTTCTATCTTCTTTGGATGTGAATTTCTCTTCTTTTCTTTCTCTTTCACGTTTTTTTCTCTCTCCCTAGGTAGAACCCTAGTTTTATTTCTTTCTATTCTTCTTCTTATACCCAAATTCTGCACTATGTTTTCTATTATGATATTTGGCTTTGTTTTAGTTAGAATTATGAACTAAATTCTCTTTTCCAATTGTTGAGGTTATTAGCTAAATTCATGGTTGTTTTGATGAGAAGCATGTGCATATAATTGATGAATCTATGATTGGAAATTTTTGCTCTTGATCTGGACATGATTGCCGAATGATGCATGTGGATTTGAAGTCATGAATTCGAATTTTGCATGAATAATTTGTATGCTATCTGATTAATTTAATTGCTAGACAATAAATTGATTAGGTTAAGTAGCATCAACTAATTAAAATTGAAGCTTGTATGTAGGTTTTAATTAGTTGGATCAAGACATAGGTTAATTTTATGCATGCTAGCTTTGCTGAAAGTTAACTTAGGTTTAGCAAACTTGATTTTAATCTTAATGCTCTTGTTATTGTGTTGTTCAAGCTAGTTTTGGATTAACACATTAACAAGAAGTTGTTACATGTCATGCTTGTTTTGAATGCATCTATCTTTGCTTGATGAACCCTAATTTTCCAATCTAAGATATAATTCGTTTTCAATGATTAAAAAACAACCTAAGGATTTAGTGAAAACCTTTGCAATTGGTCTTTAATTAATCTAAACTTTTTACTCAAATTTTCTTAGCAATTTCTCCCTTGAAAACTTTTACCTTTGTTTTAATTTTCTAAACTTAAATCACGTCTTCTTCTTTCTTTTCTTATTTACTTTTAACATAAACAAACAAATCCCCCAATCTGGTCTTAACAGCATTCGATTTTTTGTTTTCCCCTTTCACATTCATGCATACTTTGCTTGAAAGTAAGAAAATCTTCCTTGTGCTTTGATCTCTGTGGGACGATACCCTTGCTTTGCTATACTACAAATCTATTTAAGTAGGGGATTAAATTTGTAGGCTAATGACAACCTGTCAAATTTTTGGCGCCGTTGCCGGGGATCAAAGTATTGATTTTTATCTTTCTTCTATAGTTTGCGTGCTATAAACTTGTCTTGAAATTTGACTAAGTAATAGCCCCTCCACATGCCCTCTCTAGAAGAATCACAAGCTTGACTACTCCACTTGAATTCTCCACGGATGGTTTGGTCTTGTCATCAAGGTGAGATGTAATGTGACTTTGAACAAACCTTTGAAGTGCTTGTTTAAGCCTTGCTGCACGTTGTCTTGTAATAGGTCCACTTGGCAAAGTAAGCTTGTCTTGGCGTGTTGCACCTTGATCTCCATGGCCATAGTTTCTTGTATCATTCCCTCCCTCCTCAAAAGGATTCGTCCTCGAATCAGCCCCTGCATTATAATATGGAGAGAGATCAACAACATTAAACGTAGCAGATACTTGATACTCACCTGGAAAATCAATCTGATGTTCAATGCCCCTCAATGGTGGTAGTCCCTTGGGCAACTCATTTGGAAAGACATCAGAGTATTCCTGCAAAACAAGTTTCACAACTATGACCTTCTTCAACTCTTTTTCTTTTGCAAAGAAAGTACTTTTTCTTGTTGCAAAGAAAGTACTTTTTTTTGTTCCACTCTTCTTTTCAATCTTCTTTCCTTTTTCAACCGAATCGCTCTCTTTCTTTGTCTCGCTAGTGCAATTACTCTCAGTTGGGCCTTCATTCTTATTTTCTTGAATGGCCTCTTTTTCTTTTTTTTCTTTTTAAACTCTCAGCCTCTCCAAGTTTTTGTTCTTCCATGGCTTTTGTAAGTCTCAACTGATCCTCATGAACTGCTTTTGGTGAAAGGGGTGCCAATGTGAAGTGTTTCTCCCCCATCTTGAATGAATATCTATTTTTGAATCCATCATGTAGTACACGCCTATCATATTGCCATGGTCTCCCCAATAGTAAATGACTAGCATGCATAGGAACTACATCACACAACACTTCATCAGAATATCTCCCAATTGAGAACGCCACTAGCACTTGCTTGTTCACCCTAACCTGTCCACACTCATTAAACCATTGCAACTTATAAGGACTAGAGTGCTTAATGAGAGGCAGCCCCAATTTCTCAAGTAAAATTGTGCTTGCAACATTGGTGCAACTACCTCCATCAATTATTAAACTGCACATCTTACCCTTAATTAAACATCTGGTGTGGAATATATTCTCCCTTTGTTCCTCAAGCTCTATCTTTTCTTGTACATTGAGAGCTCGCCTCACTACTAATGCTTCGGCTTGGACTGGTTGCTCAACTTCTTCATCAGTGCAATCCTCCAACTCAGGCATATCACTTCCATCACTATCTTCTGATTCAATTACCCCATCTCGCAAATACATGATCTTCCTATTAGGACATTGGTTTGCCCTATGACCCGAACCCAAACACTTGAAGCATTTGATGTCTCTTTGCTTAGTGCTAGCATTTTGATCATTAGATGTAGGCGCACCTTGAGAGGCTGTCCACTTTTCCTTCGACTTGTCCTTATTGGCATAGGACTTATCCTTGCTCTTTTCCTCCTTTGGCCATTTAGGACCCCAAGAATTTGAAGATCCTAAGGTATTGCCCTTGCTGAAACTTTTTCCCTTCAATTGCTTTTCAATCTTCATTGTCATGCTTACCATGTCCTCCAACTCTAAGTATCGATGAAGCTCTAACACATTAGCGATCTCTTTATTTAGACCAAGAAGGAATCGAGCCATTGTAGCCTCTCTATCCTCCTCTATGTTAACTCTTATCATAACTATCTCCATCTCCTTGTGGTAATCTTCCACGCTCTTTGTGCCTTGCCTCAATGTTTGGAGTTTTTGATGCAACTCCCTATAGTAGTAACTTGGCACGAATCTCTTTTTCATGATGTGTTTCATCTCATCCCAGGTTTCAACCGATCCTTGTCCAGTTCGTCTTCTACTAACCATCAATTGATCCCACCAAACAGCAGCATAATCAGAGAACTCAACTGCCGCTAACTTCACCTTCTTCTCATCAGAATAATTGTGGCAGGCAAATATTATATCTACTTTCCTTTCCCACTCTAAGTAGGCATCAGCATCATTCCTTCCTTGAAATGGTGGCATCTTCATTTTGATGTTGCCAATGTTTCTATCTACTCTTTCAATCTCTTCCTCCTCTCTGCCTCTTTCTGCTCTTCCTCTATAACCACCTCTATTTTGGCCTCCATCTCCTCTACCACCTCTTGCATTGTTTCGGCCTCCATACCATTCTTCCTCATCAAATCCATCTTCATCTTGCTCCTCCTCATAGTGATAATGATTATGAAGTGGAGGGTTCTCTTCTTCTTGCCCCATTATTCCTCGAAGATTCAGCTTGAATAGTTCTAAGAAGTCTATCTTGTCTTTCAAAGTTTCTATCTTGCTGTTCGAACTTGTCTTTGACTTCAAGGAACATAGTCTCTATTCTCTTGAACTGATTTTGCATTGCTTCAAGAGTAAAGAATGTATTTCTTTTGTCCTCTTCACTCCCATCACTCTTTCCATCTTTATTGCTATTATGAGACATAATCAATTCCTGCAAGAAAACGTTAGAAACCTCACAACACTCCCTCACGTGTTTCTCTCTAGAACAAAATTTTGCACTCGTGGTTCACACAATAAAACGGCTTTTCACTATATAATCTCACACTCTTGCCTTTTTCCACTCAAGTGTCTCCTTTATGTTACTTTTCAGGATCACTTCAACAAGATCAAGAAAATCAACAAGAAACAAGTTCAAGAAGAAAACACAAAGACAACAAGCCTAACAAAGAAAAACGAATAGATGAAACAAATCTAGAAGCAAAATATTGTATGGACAGAAAATAAATCAAAGTGCCAATACACGGATGAAAAATAGTGCAGGCAACGATTCTTGTGTCAATTGAACAATTATGAGTGCAACAATTGTTCAAATCAATGTGGAGAAGCAAAGATAGGTACCAAAACAAGAAATAAACTAGGAAACAAAGAAAGACACACAAAACTATGAAAAAACTTACCGAATCCCAAGACGAATTTTTTTAATTTTAATATCCCAATCAACCCAGAGTTCCAAGAATTGAACAAAAGATTCAAAGAAATCGTTTCTTGATAGGTTCTTGAATGAAAGAAGGACAATCTTAATGAATCTTGAATGATACGAACAAATCTTGAATGAAAGATCAAATAAAGATTCAAAGAATCACAATCTTGGATGTTTCTTAATCAATCTTGAAATTTTCTTTTCTTTTCTTTTCTTTCTACTGTTCACTTTTTTCTATTTTTTCACCTTTTTTTATTTTTTTTGTTTTTTTGCTTTTTCTTTTTTTTAATTGTTGATCAAGAAAACAAAGAATCAATTGAGGAAACAAGAACAAAAAGAACCAATAAAGGCAGATTCGTTCCAAGCAATTTAAACCTTTTTTTTTACTTTTCTAAAAAATTCAACAAAGAAAACAATAAAAGATACATATGAGTTCAATAGAATTAAGCCAAAGATACAGAAACCCCAAGAAAATAAGGTTCTTGAAACCCCCTAATCCTACTGAATCAAAACTCCAATCTTTCTATTCTTAGAACATGCTAGTTCAAACCCCAATTATACGAAATTGAGACCCAAACCCAAAGAAAATTGAAGAATTGAACACGCCACAAGTGATTACCTTAATAAGTGATGCAATCCTTGAAGTAACACTAAGAAGAACACACCTTACTTGAAGAGAATATCTCTCAATTTCGTTAATCAACCAAATCTAATGTTTACAAGGATAAAATAAGGTATTTATACCCTTGTCCATGACCTAAACCTAAAAGGAATAGGTTATAAGACCCCTTTAATGCTAAAACAAGCCTAATCCTAACTAGTTTAGGAGTTTATAGCCCAATAATGCAATCTGATCCTAATCCACTTAGAATTGGGCTAAACTAACTTAAATAAGACCAAAATAACTTAAATAAACCTAAGGGAGGTGGATGGGCCTAATGGATTACTCTACTTAGGCCCACATACTTGGTTGTCCAAAACTAGCTTTAAATAAACTAAGGCAAGTACTAATAAATACCTAGCCCATAACAAATCTCTTTGGGCCTAATAAACAAAGGATAAATAACAAGCCCAATGTATTAAAATAAGTCCATAAGAATAAATGAACTTGTCTTGAAATTTGGCTAAGTATTAGCCCCTCCACATGCCCTCTCTAGAAGAATCACAAGCTTGACTACTCCACTTGAATTCTCCACGGATGGTTTAGTCTTGCCATCAAGGTGAGATGTAATGTGACTTTGAATAAACCCTTGAAGTGCTTGTTTAGGCCTTGCTGCACGTTGTCTTGTAATAGGTTCACTTGGCAAAGTAAGCTTGTCTTGGCATGTTACACCTTGATCTCCATTGCCATGGCTTCTTGTATCAGGATTGATATAAATAGATTTGAGCAAAGTTTCGTATGGAAAGTTGTAGATATTTCTTTTATCTTTCCAACGGTATATAGCATGAAAAATTTGGACATTTAAGCTGAAAGTTATGTCCTTTTAATTGCTTCAGCCTTAGACTCCGTCTCAGTTTGACTTTTTGCGTCTCAGTTTGACCGTCTGAGTTACTGTTCATCATCTTAGTTTGATTTTTTGCGTCTTAGTTTGACCGTCTGAGTTACGTTGTGTTTGGTTGCTGTCTTCAAGGTGAGGCGTAAAGAGACGAATGTAAGAGAAGGAACAAAAGCAAACCGGGATAGTTAGGTGTTTGGTTGTGGTGGACGGGACAGATAAAATTATCCCCGTCCCAATGATGTAAATGTGTTTGGTTTTGATGGATGTAACCAAAAGACAAGATGAATGACAATATTGCCCTTGCGTGTAATATGAGTAGATATAAGTAAGTAAGTGGTTATTATATAATTGTATGAATATTTATTTTAAGTAAATTTGTAATTTTATAATTACAATGAAATAAAATGAGATACCAAAATGATGATGGAAATGTTAAACCTTTAAAATTAAAAGAAATGAGTTATTTAATATAAAATGCCTACAAACTAAAATATTAAATTATAGGTTAACAAAATTGTATGATTTAGAAATTGAAATACGTAATAATGTAATAAAACGCCTAAGCATTCATTCAATTAATGACATAATAATTTAGTACATAAACATTTAGTTAAATGTTTAGCGCTTATGAAACTAATTACATAATAGGAGTTAAAAAATCGTATAATGTATAATTTTAATACATAATATCAAGTATATCATGCAAGCAATCATGGAATTAATTACATAAGATGTTACAAATTGGTAGAAGTTAGAAATTGTACAACATAATAAATTAATAAAACATGTAACCATTCATGAAACAAATTGCATAATAAGTATTAGAAAGTCCGACAAGTTCGAAATTGTTACATAATAAGTTAACACAACATCTAGGCATTCATAGAATTCATTACATAATAAGTTGAAGATACATACAACCCTTATATTTTATTCAGAATGCCGGTAATAATAATACCCAAAATTAAACCAACAACAACCAGTAAAAATCCTTGATTCCAAGCAATTTTCTTCTTCAAAGTAGCAACTTCAATTTGGAGTTCATTTGTTGGAAGCGAAGATTGATACAGTATTAATGACGGTTCATTAGTGGCATGAACAATTTCTTCATTCCGACGAGTCCGCCTATCAACATCAATGAGATAGGCACGTTCTGCTTCTACATAAGTCTGATACCCCTTGAATTTTGCATTAGGAAACCCCTCTATTGCCAGTTTTACATCATCCCAGTTTGTAAAAATTCCTACGTGACGCCCAACAAACACGACATAAAAGTTATATCGGCCCATAGGAAAGTACCTGAAAATGAATAATAATGTCATCATTCATACACCAACATACATCACAAACATCCAAATAGTTAACAAAGCAACCATTCATCATGGATTCACAAGTGCACAAACAAAATCAACAATTCGAAGTACCATCATTCAACATCACACAAGCTGTTTAAAGGAAAATAATGAAGCCATAAAATATTTCTAACTATAGTCAGTCTTCATCATATAAGAGGCTCCTAACATAAGCCTGTCTGTGATCTGCAGTTACACGCCAGAACAGTCCCTCAACATGAGCATTCACAGAGAACATCCTCATAGACCTAACAATTTCTGTTGTGGAGAACCCCAACTTCTCAAGCTCTTCACCTAGGTTGGGTCCTTCAGCTCCTTTAATTGCATCAGCAATTATCTTTGCATTCTCACGACTAGCATCAATGGCCTAAGCAAATGTTGCAGAAAGGCCATCAAAAAGTTCAACATACGTCATCTTCCTTTTGGCTTTATTTTGTCGGGTTCCTGCTATGTTGCTGGAAGATGAGACAGCTTCCGTGACATTGGTAGGTGCTGATCCAGGGGGAGTCCCCGATGGGCACATTGGATCAAATGAGCCAACAGGAGGTGTTGGCTCATCGCCCTCAGTGTCATCGATATCCAGTTCAGCTACAGCATCCGCAGCAACTTGAGCACCTGAGCCAACAGCTCTGTCCCTTCCAAAGATATTCTCAAGTCTAGGATAAATCGGGAACGGCTTCCCAGGAGTGTAGTACTTGTTGGGGTTTTTCTGGAAAACAATAACACAACTTGAGCATGATAAACAAATTACTTTGGAGATGATTCAACAAATAACCAGAGGTGAAAATAAAACAGTTACCCTCCTCCATTCATGCAGCACTTGCTTGTTGTCAACCTCTACACATTGCATGGTTTCATTCCAACCAAAGCCACTACAGTTCAACATGTCAAAAGCTGTTTGATATTTTTCCTTCAACCTCTTGTGCTTATTTTTAACATGCCTCTTGTCAATGCCACAATCAGGAAACTTGTCCACCATCCTTTCAGCAAGAAGTTGGAAGGTACCAGACATAAATTTCCCATTATTAGTTATATAACTAGCAACAACTGCCTCTTCCATAAATGTCACCAATGCTTCTGTTTCATCTGAATTTCAGATTCTTGACATCTGACCTAAACCATGGAATGTCATTCCGCAAACAAAGCAACCAAACCATTTCCATAATATATTAATCACCATTATTTGAAACTTGTATGGAAATAAAGAAGAATATACATAAACTTATCACATTCGGTTAATATATAAAGTGAAATTAAACCAAAAGCCTCAAGTCAATTACAATGAAAGTGAAACAAAGTTCAGTACAATGCAATAAATAAAAACAGAAACTGAATTAAAGTTCACAACTTAATGGTTTCTTCTCCAATCATCATAAATGTTCCTAGCTAACTCATCTCTCCATCGACTCCATTCATTAGTTGGCTCAACACGATCAACAAATTCGGGAAATGGTGCATCTTCCCCAATCGGCATATCCTCTTCTTCAAAAGGGGTGTGCTCCGCTGGATCATCTGTCATATGCAATCTAATAAAGTTGTGCAACAAGCAACATGCAAGAATTATGTTCACATGAGTGGCTGTTGGATAAAAAGATGGATTTCTGAGGATTTTCCATCTTTTTTTTCAATAAACCGAATGCACGTTCAATGACATTTCTGGCAGATGAATGTCTCTTATTAAACAACTCTTCTGGAGTCCTAGGTGCTCTTCCATCTCTTGCCCACTCTTGAATATGGTATCTTGTGCCTCTAAAAGGTGTAAGGAAACCATGACCATTGGTATAGCCAGCATCCACTAAGTAGTAATTTCCTATAGCCAGAAACACACTCCAACCATTATATTTGTAATCACACCTTAATAAACTAATTTCCAAATTCTGAAAAATATTATTATCTTACATACCCCTTGGAACTTCAAGTCTATTACGCTTAATAACAGCATCATGCAGAACCCTTGAATCTGCAGCTAAACCCTCCCATCAAGCAAGAACATATACAAAGTTTAAGTTCTTATCACACACGCCTAACACATCCACCTATTGTCTGTGCAATCATCAGAAATTGGTATGGGCTTCACATACAACATATGTTGAAGCTTCAGTATTACCTTCAACACACTATGGAAGATCCTACTTATGGTTTCTCCTAACCTCATAAACCGAACTTGTAATACTCTATTGGATTCATTTTGTGCCAATATTCTTAGGAAGATTAATACTTTTTCTTGTATAGCCACATGTCCATTAGCATTCAACCCACCATGAACCTGAAGCATTTGACATAACAATCTAAATGCATTTAAGTCCATCCTTAAATCCCAAAGTGGCAATTCCTATCACCCTCATGCAAAATTCTATCTATATTGGCTTGCTCGCTAGGTATTCTCAATGCCCGACTACCTCTAGCATTTGCACTCCTTCTCCTTTTCTAGTGTGCACATACAAACATAACAATGTAAACATTCTCATAAAATCCAATTCCCCCAATCCATAGCTCATACAGAGTTAGACACTTAAAAATAGCATCACGACATGATTATTCATTTTAAAATGAAAATTGTCTGCAAAGAAAAACACAATGGATCATAAACAAGCCACAACCAATAATAATATAAATTGTAAAAATGATGTTTATATGATATATATATATGTACATATATATATCATATGTATATATATAACACATCCACATGCACATGGAAACCATGTGGATATATATATCCGTATATATATGTGCATATATATACGGAGAGATATATATATATATACGTATGTATATGTGTGTATATACATAAGTTCATATATATATTACCTAGGTATTGAGAGACTAAACAAATTTAAATGTATGAAATATTGGTGTATTCTATGTAAATGATGTTTAGTGTTCAAATGTGCAACATATCAATAAAAAATTCAATGTGCAACATATCAATATATCAATAAAAAATGTTGGACAAATCAAAATTCAATTCCTTTTTCTTTAGCCTCTTTCCTTTGTTCTTGAATTAGAATTCAATTCCTAACTGCACATATATAATGGCTTTTTGGCAATGCCAAATCAGAAAAAGATATTCAAACTAGGCTCGTTAGAAATTCAAAACAAGATAATTAGAATTAGCTCTGCAGCGGTGATCCAATCGCTTAACTGTGATGTTTATGTAATTCATAAAAAGAATAAGTGAAAGCAGGCAAATCAACGAACTTAGATGGACAAATTAACAAAATCTGAACATTAAACCTCATCATAAAAATAACAATGCAAGAAAATTGTTAAACACTTGCCATAAATATTGATTTAATCTATCCTCAGTTCAAAAGCTTTTTTCTTAAAAGAATTCGACTACAATTATTACGTCAGAATCCAATTAGAAGTCGTAGTTATGTATAAATATTAACCAATTGCGTTTTTTCTGTATGCTTGTTAGAGCTCGACCATGGGAATCCGAGTCCAGTTAGGAATAGGTATCACTCTGATTATATATAAGTGATCTTGATAAAAAAAGAATTCAATACAAATTATTTGTTCACACTTACTGTCAGGATTGCAACTTAGTTCGTAAATCTATTTTCAATCATGGCCACATTAATAACAAAAGTTGAATATGTATCAAGTACAAAGCTGGTATAGAAGCAATATAGTTAAAGATAGGTGTAAAGAAATTAGGCATCAACAATAAACTGCCTTATATCTAGTAAGAAATTCAACATTTCTTTTTATATGAGTTCAATTTTACTCAATTATGAGGAAGTGGAGAGAAAAATGTAAGGTGTCAAAACTCCATACTAAAGACAATATACTTTATGATAAATACAATCAACAATGAATAATTTGTGTAATGTCAATCCTCATTGAAATATAAACAATCATACATAAAATGAAAGGCATATCAACTTCAAAAATCAATTATCCATGCTAGATAAAAATGAGCACAAATACTGAGATATATTGGACAGTACTATCTATAAAGAAACATAATACTAGGGTAAAGGCCATTAAATACACTTACAATAGTAGTTGTACAAATTTGGAGATGAAGTTCTCCATCTAATATGAGAAGCCTACTTACCCTAACAACAAATCCAAATGTTCTTCTTCACAGTGGACAACAATCAGATGTTGAATCAAAACGAAATTTTGGTTGAACCAGAATAATATTTCTTTGTTTACATTCTTAAATCTTTCATATAGCTGAGACCCTAGATTGTTTACATTTCTTTGTTAAATATACCATCATTTACTAGAAAGTTGAATTATAAAGCTATTAGGACTCCCCTTAATGTTAGTGATAAATTGTCTATTGGTAATGGAG
Source organism: Erythroxylum novogranatense (assembly GCA_029891385.1). Lineage (NCBI taxonomy): Eukaryota > Viridiplantae > Streptophyta > Magnoliopsida > Malpighiales > Erythroxylaceae > Erythroxylum > Erythroxylum novogranatense. The sequence continues at coordinate 48,658,197 of CM057224.1, forward strand.
TTAAGAAGGATGTGTTTCTAAATGAGATATAGTTACATTTCATTATCCAGTTCAGCAAAGAAGAACCAAGCATATTGAGATATAGTTACATTTCATTAGAGAATGTGTTTCTAAATGAGAAATAAAATTGAGTTAGACATTGGAGAGCATCCCATAGATAGATTAACAAAAGCTTTGCTAGAGAAAGGTACAAAAGTTTTACATAATGGTTGAAGTTTCTCTTGCTTGAATTGTTAAGAAAATGCTCAGCATAACATGCTGATATGCCCAATTGTTAAGAAAATGCTCTGTTATCATGATGTTTCACCATGTACTGCCTCTGACAATTTGTACTTCTGGTGATAAGTATTGAAAGGGAATTAATGATCTAGAGGTTTATATTGAAAGCATCTTTCAAAATAGAAGGCAGGGCAGAAGAGAAACAATGGAAGCAGAAGATAACAAAGCACATGGATATGCTATCGTTTCAACATATCAGTCACAGCACATCGATAACAGACCATATACAGAAATGCAGGCAGAAGATAAATAGAGCATATCATCTGACCATTCCATTACATGGCTTACCTGATATGCTATCGTTTTCAAATGCTTTTGTAGTTATCTCTTGATCCACCTGAACAGAGAAATAAACAAGCATCGGTCATTCCCTACCCATGAGGACAGTCGATAGAAATATCAGATACAATCCACTCCAGAAGCACAACAATTATCATAGTATAATGGGAAGAGAAAAATCCAAATTTGTAAAACAAAAAGAAATCCAGCATTGTCGAAATGAAAAGCCACTAGTGATAAGGATTAAGAAAGAGCAAGGGGAATATGTGAATCTGCAAAACCACGTAAAGTATAGTAGTGAAGAGAGGAACTATGACACGTTATTTTAGATCTGAATCTCGCAATCTGAAACCAACGACACTAAATTGGCATTCAAATTTTGGTAAAGAAAACAAATAAAAGTCTTCGATTAAACGAAACCAAAGATCCACCAAACAGAGACAAAAAATTAAAACAACAAGAGAGAAACACTTCTTCGGGTCTGAATCTCCCGATTGACAAACAAGAAGAAGAACCAAAATATATCAAGAAGACCACAAGACAGTAACCCAGATCCAGATCCACAAGAAGAAGACAACAAAAGAATAACAACAGATCCAGATCCACAAGAAGACGACAAAAAAATTATAAACGGAAGAGAGAAGAGAGGAGACCGATCCCAAAAGGCAAACACGGAAGAAAGACCAGTGCGATTTGGGAGAAAGACAAAACTTACCTCAGCCTCCACGAACCACAAACCAGAGAAAGACCAGTGCGTTGGGAGAAAGAGACGGTAGCGATTTGGGAGAAACGAAAGATAGTAGAGAAAACGGGGATAGGTTTCGATGTTGTAAGGGGTAACGTGATAATTGCATTTTCAGATTAGTTTTCGTCCTGGGACGGAAAAAAATTGTACCATAGTCTATACAGGTACACAAAATCACCGTCCCTATATTCCTGAGATGGGGACAAAATTCATCGAGACATCAAGCAAACACCTTGGAGATGGGTTTTTTGTGTCTCCGTCCACTGTCCCCACCTATAAGGACAGTAACCAAACACTGTGTTACTGTTCATCGTCTCAATTTGACTTTTTGCGTCTCAGTTTGACCGTCTTAGTTACTATTCATCCTCACATTCTAATCCATTTTCTACCCTTCAAACGTTGGAATTGGCCTTTGAGATCTTCATAAGAGTTGTAACTCTTGAAATTATCTTTCCATCCATATAAAGAAATCCTTAATCCAATGTCTGTAGGGAAAGTTATGGAGATTTTCCCAATCTGTATCGTCTGATGACGTCATCATCATCTCAAAATGACGTCATCATCGTCTGCTTTTGTTTTTGACCCCTCAGATGAATGAATTAGCCTTTGAGGTCTTCATAAGAGTTGTATCTATTGAAATTATCTTTCCATCCATATAAAGAACTCCTTAATCCAATGTCTGTAGGAAAAGTTATGGAGATTTTCCCAATCTGTATCGTCTGATGACGTCATCATCATCTCAAAATGACGTCAAGCATCGTCTTCTTTGTTTTTGACCCCTCAGATGAAAGATTTGGCCTTTGAAATCTTTATGAAAGTTGTAGCTATTCATGTCCTCTTTCGAACCATTCAAAGAACACCTCAATCAGAATTTTCTACAGAAAGTTATAGCTGTTTCCCCGAAATAGGTTCAGTATAATTGAGTTCATAAACATGGTTGCTTCTTTTGACCATAACTTCTTCTCTAGTCCTCCGAATGACTTGATTATTGAACCATTGGATTCGTAAGACTCTACATCTCCTCCAAAAATAGAAGCCATTTGAAATGAAGTGAAAAAGATTAAGTGGAAAAGGTGGGACGGGTACAGCAAGTGTGCTCTTAAGTGTTATGAACTGGTGATAATCCACTGAATATACTTCAGTATTTTGATGATTTTGGGATCAGTAGAACTCCAAATGAGATGATTTCTGATTTGTGATAAACTAGAGTCATGGCGCTACAAATGATATGAAGAAAGTGGAATCTAATTCAGTCTCTAAGATGTTTAAAATTCAGATAGAAGTTGTGCATAGTATATTGTTTTGGACAAGAGCAGTCAAAAAATGTTTGAAATATATCTTTTGAATCACTGAACCAAATTAAATATTTTCAGTGGCATTAGAAACTTAAGACAATGGAGGACATTTTCTAGAAGAAAGTATTATGTCAGAATGTTCAAGGGTATTTTTGGCAAGACACTTAAGTTTAAAAGAACATAAGCCTATAAGGAAGGATAAAATGGACTTTTTGGACTCATTAAGGGTATAATTGGAAGAAGTATTGTCTTGCTTATAAATAAAAGAAACAATGAATGAGAAGATTTTGGAAAAGAAAAATGTGCGGATGAGGAAAGAGATAAGGGAGAGAAAACATGAAAAAGAATGAAAGAGAAAAAAGAGAATACAAGCTAGGGTTTTAATTCCCTTAGCCTTCAAGAGAGATTTTGAGGTTATTCAAGAAGAGAAAAAGGTAGAGGAAGACAAGAGCTTTCTTTTGAGCACAAGGATCCCTTCATTTGGTGAAGAATGAAGGAAAGATCATTTTTGAAACTTTTGGGTTTTTGAAAAGAATTTAGTTCATGAAGTTAGAAAATGCTTGAGTTTAAGTATTTTAGGACCCATCTCAGTGATTATACTTTGTGGAATTTTTAATTGAAAACCCTATTGAACGGGATTTGTGTTATTGTTAAAGGGATCAAGAGGAACCATAGAAAGAACCTTTGATACCTCAGGTTGTTAGCAAAGAGAAGAGGCATTTTGAGTAAGTCAAGTCTTTAAGCAAGGAAATCAAGGTGGGTACATGTTTATAATATAAATATGCTACTACTGTTTTCTTTAAATCAAAGAAGTTTTCTGATTTCATTTGCACTATAAGTGCTGCATTATTGTTTATGAATGACTTGTGAAATATGTTGTGTTTGTTACATGATTTGAGTGATATTTTGAAAAAGATGCATGTTTATGAAATCATATTTTCAAGAATGGTTTTTAAGATATAACAAGCTTATGGAAAGCAAGTTTTCAAGAAAATGTACCTTTGTGGGCATCAAGCTTACAAGACTTTGAAACTCTATGTGTTATGTGGATTTTTGGTAGTCCCTCAAGAACCGTCACGTGCACATTGACCCAAGAATAGGTTTCTCCCGCCTGCCCGCTAGTGGCATGGAACTCCCTCAAGAACTCCCTCAAGAATTCACGACTACACAGGACCGTTAAGTGGAAATGTGTAGTGTGACATATTTTCGGACTTACCCAAACCATTCTGATGTGATTATGTGCTCATGATATGTTTGATCAAGTTTGATGCATTCATGTTTTGTAACTTATGAATTTTGGCTGAAAGCCTAGGAAGCATGCGTTTTATAAACTCAATGAAAGTTTTCTAAGACAAGTAAACTATTTTCAAGGTTTCTGCTTATCTTTTTATTATAAACTGTTTCCCACGAGCTTTTGAACTCACCTCCTCTCTGTCCCCCTCCTCAGGTATTTTGATGAGAAGTCAAGAAAGCAAAAGCATGAAGGAAATACTTTAGTCTTGCTTACTTTGTATTTTTGGAGTTTTGATAAAGTTGTAATGTTTGTACCGATTATTTCGGATAATGATATATTAGAACTTGTAAGTCCCCTTTTGTTTGAGGGTAATGAAATGTAAATGATCATATTTTCAGCTGTAAGGAATGCATTGAGAAGTATGATGGATGTAAATATTCGTTTAAGTTATCGGATATTCATAAGTTAGTTGGGTTCGCGGAAGTGACGCCCAACATTTGTGGCTAGAAAAAAAATCGATGATAGTTAAGAAGTCTTCTTTGAAGTACGTTCACGTCATAGGGTATCCGATTCAGAGTTGGGTTCCGATACCGGGATCCAACACATACTCACCATGGTGAGTGTGTGCATGGTGTACCCATTCACATATAAATACTAATATGTACCATATGTTCCACATATACTATGCAATGTGTATATTAATACCAATATAATGGAATATTGTGTATAGTACTATAGCTCAACATATAGCTTATACTATTGTGTATACACTATGCCATTGTACGTATGCATAGTGTACTATTATGTGCATATACCATGTATAGTGTGCACAAAATGTAATAATATGTGTATATATGCCATATTGTACTAGCATAACATGTTATGGTATATACAATGCATGGTACACTATATAGTATAGTGTACTATACTACCATGGTGTACTACCACTGTAGCCATGTACATAGTGGTGCAAACATAGGGTAATCTGTTTTGTACTATAGTAGCATATAACTAGTGGCACTATTATATGTGTACCATATGTACCATGCACACATATGTATGTTACATATGTGTATACTATAATAAAGTAGTGCCTGCATGGTTCTATATGCATACATATGTATACAAGCACCAAGGGCCATAACATTACTAGTTACACTACTTGTATACAATGGTACTATATCTAAAGACAATATATCTACATTTAATAAAATATGGTAGGATATGACTACATTAGTGTATAGTTATATGTATAGTTATGGTACATTAATACATATGTATTCTATGTAGAAAAACATGCATAACCCTATGTGTGTACAAATGTATATAGATGACACATGCATGGTTATGCCACTAGTGTGTACATATGTACCATACTATGACAAATTATATGTTACACATGTACACAATAATAGTACTATTAAATGTATCAATATTGAATAACCATTGTAACCATGGTTACACATGATACTGAATATGTACAAGTTAACATTATAGAGCTATAATCAACATAGTGTGTACATACATATGGTGTACACATGCTAGCATTTGTACCATGGTCATGTACGGGTAATAGCATAATGGTTGTATGCATATAGTGTACACACATTGCATGTTACTAGTGTTATACATGCAATGTGTGTACACTATATGCATACACATGTAGCATTTATGTATATGGTACCATGCTATGCATACATGGCACACGTGTTATACACCATGTATTAGACATACCTATATACATACTTGAAGTATAATATACATAGTGTATACCATAGTATGTATTACTTAGTAATGTATACCGTGCACATACATTATATATGCATATAGTTACTTATATACGTGCATAGTTGGGTATATATCAATTGCATAGTCCATGTTTCGTGACATAGTATAATAATGCACACTATGTACACACTATGCATATACATATGCACTAGTATTGTGTATATACGTGCACTACAACTAGTATTGGTATATACATGTGTGCACAATATGTGTAGTACATAGTATGGTCTGAAGAGGAGTCAGAGTTTGAATGTTATTCTTCTGATGAAGAATATGATTGTAATTTACATGCATGCACAATGGTATACTCATGGTGTGTACCATATGTATGCACATGCATTATGCATGTACATGCATTCACATACAATACTAGTTGTTAATATACCATTTACATGTATGTTATGGTTATCATTTCACTATGCAATTGATACCTATGCTCACCATTATAGTATATACCATAGTGCATGGTCATACTATTGCATAGCATAGTATATGCATTACTATTGGTAGACATCGTTACACAATTGCATAGCATTGCAACATAAACTTAGTGTTGCATGGTAAATACCAATTGCCATACACACACTATGCATAGTGTACCTAGCAATATTTATGTACATACTAGGTAATTGCTCACCATGCATATGTACCATGTGTACCTATGTGCACCAGGTGCATGTACTATACATAGGGTTCCATATGCATGTTCCATATCCATAGACAAATATTATTTATGTATTATGCATGGCTACATAAATACACTAGTATTACTAGGTACTGTACTGCACATATTGTTGCACTCTATTGACATATTATGCACATGTATCCAACATACTACTATGTTATGGGTACACATGCAATGTATGGTGCACAATGGTATACTCATGGTGCACAATGGTAACTACGTACATGCTACTATAGTGCGTATGCACATTACATAATAGGTATACATTGTTTACCACTATGCATGTGTGTAGCCATGTACGCCCATATATATTACAGTGGGATTGGTACTAACAGACTATGGCTATGTTAGTACCAATCCCACTGTAATTATATGCATGTGTAGTATGCTATACAATGCATGGTACATGTATGGTATAGTACACTATATTACATGTGTACCATTGTACTATACCATGTATGCATATAGTATACCATGATGTACCACTATGTATATACCCATATGCATATGTATATACATTATAATGCATGTATGCATATGCACATACATATATATGTACCATGGGTTACATATGGTACTATCTGTGTGTACTAGGGTTAAACACACAGATAGTGCATATGATACATGTATTAGTAGCATATGTACATAACTATGCATATGCATAACTATACATGTGGTATCATGCATGCATATGTACACGTAAATAGTACACAATTGTATAGCATTGCAACATGAACTTAGTGTACCATGGTTAGTGTGTAGTATAGTTATATGTATAGTTATATACAATAATATGCATAGTATAACAATGGTAGTGTGTGTATGGCATGTATAATAGCATAATAGTAATGGTATTATGTGTATATGCTTGTGTACTTGAGTGTACTCATGTATGTGCATATTGTAGTGTGTACATATATACCATAACATGTATTATGTGACTATTACTACCATAATATGCATATAATACCACACTACTATACATGTACTACATAGTGTATGGCCATACATGTAATATACCAAGTACTACATAACTATTCATATACATAATGCATAGTGCCCTATTTTACATATTATATACCATAGTACACTGTACACTCACTACTAATGGTGAGTGGTATATATAAACATTACTATTACATGGTATGCGTACACTATGGTATATATACTATACAATGGTAGTGGTACTAAGTAGTATGTATACTATGTAATAACTATTATTACACATGGTATACATGCATATTATACCAATAGTACAATAACAATTATAATTGCACACATTGGTACCATTATACCATACACGTGATGCATATTATTGTACTATAACAATAGATTATGCTATATACACATGCATACCATGTATCAATTGTACATGTGTATACTATATATAGTGTGACATACTGTGACCAATATGTGCACACAAGATACTATAGTGGCATACTAGTATTTGTAATTGCAATTCACCCAGTGTTGCACATGGTAATAGCATCACTATGGTAACTATATAATTGATACATTGCCATGTGATGATACCATACATGTACACAACTATGGTGAGTGCAACAGTACACATATATAGTGCAATAGTGTATGGATACTATGTATACTTTACATACATACATGTGATGTATATTATATACATATACATGTATCATAATTGCTATATACATGTATGGTATATGTACACTATAGTGTAGCAATAGTAGTTATTGGCATAGTATTACCATGTATGTATTCACATATCTTGTAGCATAGTACACTATTGTAATGGTAGCTCATTACTGTATGTACCAATACTAGTACATCATGTAATAGTATGCATATACTATGCATTATGTTATTTTTGTACCATACATGTACAATGGTACCATATGCACTATTATATACCCTATGCACTATATAACCAAGTATTATAACACATATGTGCATACTATATACATATGTAAAACACCATTCACTATGTGTTACTATGTTAACCATTAGTCTATGTTACATTCTTATTATACCATATGTTCATACATGCCATACACACACCAGTACACAATGCATACTAATGGTACATATGTAACATGCACTAATTGTAGCAATACATAGTGTAACTATAGTGTACAATATAGCTATGCACCAGATGCATATACACTATCTTGTTAGTATCCATTGTGTATAAAACTTTAATAATCTTTCTATTTGATGTATTTATATAATTATATTTGTGAGGTACACATATGTGATACATTATAACAAATTTATGTACTATATTCATATAACTATGTAAAATGGTATACATGTATACATGTACAATGGTAAAATGTCACGAAATGTCATATGTAGTTATACACATTAGTAGTTGGCATACTACATTGTTACTACATAGTGTAGGTATAGTACATGCATATGCATATAGTACAATAATATGCATCACTATGTACATATGTGTATATACAATAATACACATGCATATGTATAGTCACATGCACTGTGATGCATACCATGCACTAGCTGGCATGGTACATATACATGGTATACTATTGTACATAGTTACATTACATTTTACCATGGTACCCACATATGCATAGTAGGGTGTATATACACTTGTATTATGTGTATATAGTATTGCATGTGTATTATAATACCATGTTACCATGTTATGTACTATGAACTATAGTACATACATGTTATTGTATATACATATGGTACATAGTTGCCAATGTGTACTAACATTATACAGTATGGATACATGCATGTATTATGTTATGTAACACCAGGTAATAACTATTACATACATGCAATTGCACTCACCATATACAATGGTGCTACACTTTACGTGGTTGATACATAGAGTGTACTAATATATTATACATGTACCAAGTACCACACTATACATAACTATACATATGTAATGGTACCGTATGCACATACAATACCATGTATTATGTGTACACGTGTATACAATACTATATACTATACACTTGCATATAGTATATAACTATGTAATGGTTTCATAGTACATAGCTATGTAACCATATAATGTGTATAGTGGATGCACATTATATGGTTACATAGCTATGCACTATGTAAACATTACATAGTTATGTACTATATGCAAGTGTATAGTATTGATAATACATATGTAGGTACCTGATACGGCAACAACCTAGAATCAATGTCTAGATCACCTCCGTTTTAATGATTGTTTCCAAACCTAAATTCAATCAATCTAACAAGACCCTTCACCCTCAAAACAGCAAGGAATTGGTAACAAAGAGTATAAGATTGTAGGAATTGAATTAACGCCACAAGTTAGAACTTAATTGATAAGTTGAATCAATCCTTAAGGTAAAACAAGCAAGAATCTCAATTCTCTCTTGAAGAATGCTTTCTAATTTTATTGATCTCTCTAAAAAACTCGTGTTCATGGCTAAAGCAAAGGTTTAAATACCCTTTGCAATGTAAACCCTAACAAAGATAACCTAAAAACCCTAAAGAATGCCCAAAATATCAAAAGACCTTCTTGAAACAAATCTGCCTAAGAATAAATCCCACATGGATTTGAGCTTCAAAACTAATTAAAATTGACTAGTCCTTGTCCAAATAGGATAAGAAAATCACAAAATAGAAGACTAACTTAAGAGGGGCGAATTGGGCTTTTAAACTAGGCCCACAAGCTTGGTTCCTTAAAATAAAACATGCACATGACTTTTTTAATAAAGCACATGCACACTTAATGCAAACCAGCCCATGAAAAAGCCTAAAAGAAGTCCACATTCCCTTTATAAGATAAAATAAGCCCAAGCCCATTGATTAGACTTGTGCTTGTGAAAATTGGCTAAGTGTTAGCCCTCTTGATTTGATACCTCCAATGTGCACACACACTTAGGTGTCTTCCTAAGCTCTTCCCCAAGCTTGATCAACAAAACTTCTTGAAGTTCTTGTGAAACAAAAGCTTGTACATAAATCTGAAATTGTGCTTTAAGCTTGTTGGAGCGTGACCTTGTAATTGGACCCATTGGCATCCTCAAATCTCCATTGCCTTAGTGAGTTGTATCATTCCCTCCCTCCTCAAAAGGATTCGTCCTTGAATCAAGAACTACATTATCAAAGGGAGATAAATCAGAAACATTAAAAGTAGCACTAACACTATACTCTCCTGGCAAATCCACCCTATAGGCATTGTCATTGATGCGTTCAAGCACTTGAAAAGGACCATCCTCTAGGATCAAGCTTGGATTTCCTTTGTTTAGAAATCTCTCCTTCTGAAGTGCACCCAAACCCAATCTCCGTGTTCAAACTTCATCTCCTATGCCCTTGATTGGCTCTTTGAGCATACTTCTTGTTCTTTTCCTCAATGTGCTGCCTAGTTTTCTCATGTATTGTCTTAACCAATTCGCCCTTTGCTGCCCATCTACATTAACAATCTCATTCAAGGGTAAAGGCAACAAATCCAATGGAGTTAATGGGTTAAAACCATACACAATCTCAAATGGAGAATAACGTAGAAGAATGAATGCTTCTATTATATGCAAACTCATTCAAAGGCAAACAATCTTCCCAAGCTTTCAAATTTTACCCACAACAAGACGCAATAAAGATCCTAAGGTTCTATTAACCACTTTAGTTTGTCCATCTGTTTGGGATGACAAGTTGTAGAAAACAAAAGCTTTGTTCCCAATTTATTCCATAGAATACGCCAAAAGTGACTTAAAAACTTAGAATCCCTATCCTAAAACAGTGGTTCTAGGAATGCCATGCAACCTAACAACATCCCTAAAAACAAATCAGCAACATGTGTAGCATCATCGATTTATGACATGCAATAAAATGAGCCATTTTACTAAATCGATCAACTACAACAAAGATGCTATCACGCCCTTTTCTAGTCCTAGGCAATCCTAACACAAAATCCATAGATATATCAATCCAAGGACTAATAGGGACAGGTAGGCGTGTACAACCCATGTGGTTGCACCTTGGATTTGGCGTGCCTACATGCTACACAACTAGAGCAAACTCTTTCAACATCCTTTTTCATGTTAGCCAATAAAAATGCTCTGTAATATGTCAAGTGTTTTAGCAATACCAAAATGTCCCATTAAACCTCCATCATGAGACTCCCTAGCAAGCATCTCACGATAGAACAAGTAGGAATACATAGTTTATTATCTCTAAACAAATATCCATCATTCCTATAAAACTTTTGAAAAGCAACTTGTTCACATGCATCATACACATTAGCAAAGTCAGAATCTGATTTGTACAAATCTTTTATATACTCAAACCCAATCAACTTAGAACTAAGAGAAGAGATTAGAGCATACCTCCTAGACAATGCATCAGTGATCACATTTTCTTTACCTTGCTTGTATTTCACAACATATGGGAATGTCTCCATGAACTCCAACCACTTAGCATGTCTTTTATTTAACTTTCCTTGGCCCTTAAGATGCTTCAAACTCTCATGATCAGTGTGAATCACGAATTCCTTTGGCCATAAAGAATGTTGCCAAGTTTGTAGAGCTCTTACCAATGCATATAGCTCCTTGTCATAAGTGCAATACTTCATTTGAGCACCATTCAACTTCTCACTAAAATAGGCAATGGGACGCCTTCCCGCAATAAAACAAAGATCAATACCTATCCTAGAGGCATCACATTCAATCTCAAAAGTAGAAGAAAATCAGTAAACTCAAAATAGGTGTAGAACAAAGTTTTTCTTTTAGAGTGTTAAAAGCAATTTCTGCGCCTCTCCCACTTAAATCCTACCTCCTTTTAACAATCTCACCAATGGAGCTGCAATGGAACTAAAATATTTCACAAACCTCCTATAGAAACTAGCAGGTCCATGAAAAGATCTCACCGAGTAATACTTGTAGGTCTCGCCACTCCCTAATTGCCTTGACCTTTCTTGGTCCACCTCAATTCCATTAGAAGAAACAACATAACCAAGAAATATGACACGATCCATGCAAATGTACACTTCTTTAACTTAGCTTACAACTTTTCTCGCCCTAAGTGCATCTAACACAAGCCTAAGATGCTCAATATGCTCATTAATGCTTTTGCTATATATCAATATGTCATCAAAATATACCACAACAAACTTACCAATAAATGACCTCAAAACATGATTCATCAAACGATAAATGTACTAGGAGCATTAGTTAAGCCAAAAGGCATCACAAGCCACTCATATAAACCATGTTTTGTTTTAAAAGCGTTTTCCATTCATCACCAATTTTCATTCTAATCGATGGTAACCACTCATAAGATCAATTTTGGTAAACACACATGCACCATGCAATTCATCAATCATATCATCCAATCTAGGTATAGGATGGCGATACTTTACTGTTATCTTGTTAACAACTCGCAATCCACACACATGCGCCAACTCCCATCCTTCTTTGGAACCAATATCACGGCACGGCACAAGGACTAAGACTCTCCCCGATGTGTCCCTTTGTAGCAATTCTTCCACTTGCTTCGGAGCTCCTTAGTTTCTTCAGATTAGCCCTATAAGTCGGTCTATTTGGAATCTGCGCCCTGCATGAAGTCAATCGATGTTCTATTCCTCTAATAGGCGGCAATTCCTTAGGCAACTCCTTAGGAAAACATCTCCATACTCTGCAAAGAGAAACAACACTACTAGGCAAACAAGGGTCAAGGTCGATTCATTAAAATAAGCTTGATTGTATAAAAGTACAAACAAACATCTCCTTTCCACACAAGCAACCCTTACATCTCTCATTTTTGCATAGAAGTTTTGTTTCTTTCTACCCTCTCTCTCATTTGGGCCTTTTAATTGAATTTCTTTTAAGGCCTTTTTCCCCACTTTTTTTCTCTCAGTCTCGGCCTCACTTTCTCTCTTTTCTTTTGATTTAGATTTCTGCTCCCCTTTTGCAAGGTTCTCAACCTTCCCCTCAATTTTTGTATTGTCATGTTTGTCTTGAAGTTTTTTATCCTGTCTTTCTTGCATTCCCTCCATACTCCTTTTTAATTGCATTTGGTCCTCATATACCTCTTTTGGGGCCAATGGAGCAAGAACAAATTTCTGATCCCCCATAGTAAATGAATACCTATTCTTAAAACCATCATGTAACACTCTTCTATCATATTGCCAAGGTCGACCGAGCAACAAATGACAAGCATGCATAGGCACAACATCACAAAGTACTTGATCAGAATACTTTCCAATGGAGAAAGATACAAGGACTTGTTTATTTACCTTGATTTCTCCCATGTCATTCAGCCATTGTAGTCTATACGGCCTAGGGTGTTTCAAGCACTCCAACCTGAGTTTTTCTACCATCAATGTACTAGCCACATTAGTGCAGCTTCTCCCATCAATGATCAGGCTACAAATCTTCTCATTCACTAGGCATCTGGAATGAAAATATTTTCCTTTGCTCAATTCCATCTTCCTTCACTTGAGCATTCAAAACTCGCTTAGTAACAAGTAATTCACCCTAGGTGCATCCTCAACTTCCACATCGTAACAATCTTCCAACTCGTGCATGGAAGTCAAATCATCTTCTTCCTCCTCGATACAACTTCTCCTCCTCTCACAAACATTGTTTTCTTGTTTGGGCATTGAGAAGCAATATGACCAACACCAAGACATTTAAAGCATTTAATAGTCCTATGCTTTTCAGAAGTGGAACTAGAAGAACTTGGAGTTTTAAAAGTACCTTTTGGATCTGCCTTGTTCTTCTCTTCCTTTAGCTTGTCGTTGTCCTTCTCATTTTTCTTGGACCATTTCGAGTTCCAATTTGTAGTAGAGCTTGGGTAAGAAGTCTTGTTGGAGCTTTTGTACTTGGATTGCCTCTCCACCTTCATGGCCATATTCACCATCTCCTCTAACTCCACATAATGGTGCAATTCAATAACATTGGCAATGTCTTTGTTCAAACCAGCTAAGAAACGTGCCATGGTGGCTTCTCTTTCTTCTTCTACATTAGCCCTAATCATGGCTATCTCCATCTCCTTATGGTACTCTTCTACACTTTTGGTGCCTTGTCTCAAGGTTTGGAGCCTTTGATGGAGCTCCCTATAGAAGTAACTAGGCACAAACCTCTTCTTCATGACCCTCTTCATTTCAGCCCAAGTATCAATAGGATCCTCTCCATTCCTTCTTTTGTTCAAAACAAGCTTATCCCACCAAATAAGTGCATAATCATGAAATTTCACTAAAGAAGCTTCACCTTCTTCTCCTCGTAATAGTTATGGCACTCAAAATCATCTCCACCTTTCTTTCCCATTCTAAGTAAGCTTTTGGATCATTCTTACCTTGGAAAGATGGTATTTTCATCTTGATCTCGCCTAAGTTTCTATCCACACGCCAACTGCCTTCTCCCTTGCATTGTCTCGGCCTCTATAACCTCTTCCTCTTCCTCTATCATTCCGTCCCCCTCTTCCACCAAATCTGGCCCTATGCCAATCTTCTTCATCTTCCCCATCGTCATATTCATCTTCATACTCATAGCGCACAGGAGTTGGCTCCCTAGCATTTTGCCTCCTTGTTGCACCATTAGATGAAGCCTCTCGTTGTAAATTCCTAATGGCTTGATCTTGTCTATCAAATTTATCAATGACATCCCTGAATTGGGTTTTTTAACTAGGCCCACAAGCTTGGTTCCTTAAAATAAAACATGCACATGACTTTTTTAATAAAGCACATGCACACTTAATGCAAACCAGCCCATGAAAAAGCCTAAAAGAAGTCCACATTCCCTTTATAAGATAAAATAAGCCCAAGCCCATTGATTAGACTTGTGCTTGTGAAAATTGGCTAAGTGTTAGCCCTCTTGATTTGATGCCTCCAATGTGCACACACACTTAGGTGTCTTCCTAAGCTCTTCCCCAAGCTTAATCAACAAAACTTCTTGAAGTTCTTGTGAAACAAAAGCTTGTACATAAATTTGAAATTGTGCTTTAAGCTTGTTGGAGCGTGACCTTGTAATTGGACCCATTGGCATCCTCAAATCTCCATTGCCTTGGTGAGTTGTATCAGTACCATATGCATATGTATGTGTACTATTACATTATACTCATGTATTATTATGTACCTATATGTAAGTGACGATGTTGTATGCATACATGCACATAGTGATGTGTATAACTATGTTATCGTATTATTATGCATGGTACATTGCATAGTGCTATGACATATAGTACACTTAATATGGTGCATACATTTGTACATATGTTAGTACCATTATCAGTACACATATACTATACCTTACACGTGATGCTATGGTGTAAATAGTACCATACTATTATACCACACTATGCCATAATAATGCACATGCATACACTATTAAACACTATCATGTATATATTATGGTATGCATACTATGTACATGCAATTGTACACACCGTTACTATTATATTGGTGCACCCATAGTCTAATATAGCTATACTACTATAACTAGTGTATAATAGTAGTATTTACACTAGTTAGTGCACATTCACATGCATAGTGTACCAATTACATTATATAGTACACTATTCTACATACTCATTTACAATAACTATGCATGCATTACCATATGTACCATGCATACATATGTATGGGATGTGTACCATATATGTGTATTATGTAAATGCATGTGTACTAGTATACTTGATGGTGATGTATTTACATACATATGCATATGTTCATACCAATTACATATGCATACGTATGTAAATACATCATATCATAGTGTTTGCACAAATGTATGCATATACCAATGGTACATTTGATACCTGGTATACATACCATACACGTAATACCATATGGTAGGTCATACATGGTAGTACATGATGTATGTACCATGCATGTACCACGTATTATTTCATGGTATTACACAACCATGGTACATAATGCCAATAGTACCACATATATTGTGCAAATATGTACATGCAATGGAGCACCACATATACTATGCATGTGTCTATAGTATACATGTACACTACACAATACTACTTGCCAATACATTGTACATATGTAGTGTAACTATAACACATGCATACCAGGTGAATACACATTACACTAGTGATAACGTAATATGTGTACATGTTAATAATATGCTATTTTTTGCCAATACATGCATACAGTACATAGTATATGTCACTATTACACATGTACTATGAATGGGTAACTATACATAGTATATGCATACTAGTGCATGGTATGCATTGTACGGGTTCCATGCATGTATATGGAACAACATTGGTATTCACCTGGTGTGTGTACCATATGCATGTGCACTATGTTACCATGCATAAGCATTGTAACATAATAGTTATGGTGCATATGGCATCCATATGTACAATATACATAGTTACATAGTGTATGACATATATTCCATACGTAGTTACACCTAGCAATATTTACACCATTAGACATGTATAATAGTGCATACTATAGTATAGCTAGTGTGTACATAGTGTATATACATGTACCCATTAGCTATGCAATCACACCATTGCATGTACAGATAGTATATACATATAATGCATGTATTATTGTGTATACATGTATAACCCTGTTATCTACACTAATACATATGCTAACTATGGTACCATCAGTATATTAGTACCAATAGTGTACATAACTAGTGTAGCATTATATATATACATATGGGATTGGCACATAGTTACACATGTAACATAATAGCATATGCATGTACATTGTATTAAAGTGTAATAGTGATGTGTACCATATGTGCATATGCTATGGTAACATAGCTATATTATGTGCATATATACTATATAGTATGTGTACACATGGTAATGCATATGTACCATGCATATAGTAGTGTGGCAAATGCAATGGTATAATAGTGTACCTTGTATTATGTTACATTGTTTGCATGTGTACATACGTAACTACAGTGATAGTGTGCACATGGTATATATGTGTACCACACTATGTACATGCAATTATATGTGCACTATATACCACATATTATGGTACACATGCACATATACTACTATATGTACTATAACATTGTAGCGTATAGTACTAGCTAGAGAGTGGTAGTATTCATTACCACTACCACTACTATTATACTATTTACCATATAGTTTGCATATACCATGTACTTTGTGTACTATGCATAATCTAGTGTATATGTTTATACCACTACTTGTATACAATGGATGCATAACTATAATGTATAACAATGTACACTAAAACATAAGGTTTGGTACATATCATGTAATACTTGCAAGTGTCATTGCATGTGTAATACTATTCATGGCACATAATGTACATTTACTAGAATGTAAATATTATGGCACATATCACGCTATGTACCATACATAATGTATATAACTATACACTAATACTTAATTGGTAATAGTTATGTACACATGCATATATAGTAGTTATAACATACATTTAGCAATACTAGTTGCTAAATGTATACACATGTGTGCACATGTACCATTATACAGATACTAGGTATATACTATATGTACTATACGTGGCAATGTACCACTATGGTAGTGACTTGTGCCACATATATGTATCAACTATGCATGTTTACACATTACACAATTCATGGCAACTATATGTAACTATTAATAGAATTAGACAAATAGTATATTGGTACATACACACCAAGTGTATGTACCAATATATTATTTGTCTAATTTATTCACATACACACATGCACATATTATAACTATTATTATGCATGTACTACATAAAACATGGTATGTAGTGTACAGGCTATATACATGTATGTATGTACATGTATGTACATACATACATGTATATAGCCTTGTACACTGCATGCATAACTATACATATGTAGCATATGCATATGTAGTGGTAAACAACATGTCTAATGGTATGTATACATTACCACTACCATTGTAAGTATTATACTAGTGATGTGTACCATAGTATGCACACTACTACTATTACATGATGTAGTATGCAATATGTAATATGACAGTTTGGAGATAGATGTACATGCAATGTACAATTGCACTATACACTAATTACATAATGTAGTATGCAATACTATGCATGTGTACGTGATATATATGTGTACCATACATATATAAATGTATAGATGTGCCTAAGTATACACATGCAAAGATTACTATGTACATGTGTATTATACTGTGTACATGCATATACATACTAGTTATGGTACCACTATGTATATGGTACTAGTGACTGTGCAGAAATGCATATTATACACATACATATATTATGGTACTATACATGTGTGTACATATGGAACCATAATAATTTAGTAATACCAAACACATATGTAACAATGCATAGTTACATTACCCCATGTACCAATTAGTGTACATTGTTATATATAGTACCATACCGTCACAAATGTATTTATGCATTGTTATACATTGTAAGATATGCAACATTTCGTCCATTATGGTGACAATGTACGAAATATATATAATAGTAACTATGTATGCATAATACTATGGTAGTATGGTAGCATTGTGCACAATGTATGCATGTATTGACACAGCATTGTACACCATGTACATAATATGTGTACTATTATTACATACCATACAAATGTACATATAGCACGTATATGCTACTGTACCATTGTTACATACATACATGTGATACGGCAACAACCTAGAATCAATGTCTAGATCACCTCCGTTTCAATGATTGTTCCCAAACCTAAATTCAATCAATCTAACAAGACCCTTCACCCCCAAAACAGCAAGGAATTGGTAACAAAGAGTATAATATTGTAGGAATTGAATTAACGCCACAAGTTAGAACTTACTTGATAAGTTGAATCAATCCTTAAGGTAAAACAAGCAAGAATCTCAATTCTCTCTTGAAGAATGCTTTCTAATTTTGTTGATCTCTCTAAAAACTCGTGTTCATGGCTAAAGCAAAGGTTTAAATACCCTTTGTAATGTAAACCCTAACAAAGATAACCTAAAAACCTTAAAGAAAGCCCAAAATATCAAAAGGCCTTCTTGAAACAAATCTGCCCAAGAATAAATCCCACATGGATTTGGGCTTCAAAACTAATTAAAATTGACTAGTCCTTGTCCAAATAGGATAAGAAAACCACAAAATAGAAGACTAACTTAAGAGGGGCGAATTGGGCTTTTAAACTAGGCCCACAAGCTTGGTTCCTTAAAATAAAACATGCACATGACTTTTTTAATGAAGCACATGCACACTTAAAGCAAATCAGCCCTTGAAAAAGCCTAAAAGAAGTCCACATGTCCCTTATAAGATAAAATAAGCCCAAGCCCATTGATTAGACTTGTGCTTGTGAAAATTGGCTAAGTGTTAGCCCTCTTGGTTTGAAGCCTCCAATGCTTTTTAATTGCATTTGGTCCTCATATACCTCTTTTGGTGCTAATGGAGCAACAACAAATTTCTGATCTCCCATAGTAAATGGATACCTATTCTTAAAACCATCATGTAACACTCTTCTATCATATTGCCAAGGTCGACCGAGCAATAAATGACAAGCATGCATAGGTACGACATCACAAAGTACTTGATCAGAATACTTTCCAATGGAGAAAGATACAAGGACTTGTTTATTTACCTTGATTTCCCCCATGTCATTCAGCCATTGTAGTCTATACGGCCTAGGGTGTTTCAAGCACTCTAACCTGAGTTTTCTACCATCAATGTACTAGCCACATTAGTGCAGCTTCCCCATCAATGATCAAAGCTACAAATCTTCTCATTCACTAGGCATCTGGAATGAAAATATTTTCCTTTGCTCAATTCCATCTTCCTTCACTTGAGCATTCAAAACTCGCCTAGTAACAAGTAATTCACCCTAGGTGCATCCTCAACTTCCACATCGAACAATCTTCCAACTCGGGCATGGAAGTCAAATCATCTTCTTCCTCCTCGACACAACTTCTCCTCCTCTCACAAACATTGTTTTCTTGTTTGGGCATTGAGAAGCAATATGACCAACACCAAGACATTTAAAGCATTTAATAGTCCTATGCTTTTCAGAATTGGAACTAGAAGAACTTGGAGTTTTAAAAGTACCTTTTGGATCTGCCTTGTTCTTCTCTTCCGTTAGCTTGTCTTTGTCCTTCTCATTTTTCTTGGACCATTTCGAGTTCCAATTTGTAGTAGAGCTTGGGTAAGAAGCCTTGTTGGAGCTTTTGTACTTGAGTTGCCTCTCCACCTTCATGGCCATATTCACCATCTCCTCTAACTCCACATAATGGTGCAATTCAATAACATTGGCAATGTCTTTGTTCAAACCAGCCAAGAAACGTGCCATGGTGGCTTCTCTTTCTTCTTCTACATTAGCCCTAATCATGGCTATCTCCATCTCCTTATGGTACTCTTCTACACTTTTGGTGCCTTGTCTCAAGGTTTGGAGCCTTTGATGGAGCTCCCTATAAAAGTAACTAGGCACAAACCTCTTCTTCATGACCCTCTTCATTTCAGCCCAAGTATCAATAGGATCCTCTCCATTCCTTCTTTTGTTCAAAACAAGTTTATCCCACCAAATAAGTGCATAATCATGAAATTCCACGGCAGCAAGCTTCACCTTCTTCTCCTCAGAATAGTTATGGCATTCAAAAATCATCTCCACCTTTCTTTCCCATTCTAAGTAAGCTTCTGGATCATTCTTACCTTGGAAAGATTGTATTTTCATCTTGATACTGCCCAAATTTCTATCCACACGCCGACCTGTCTTCTCCCTTGCATTGTCTCGGCCTCTATAACCTCTTCCTCTTCCTCTATCATTCCGTCCCCTCTTCCACCAAATCTGGCCCTATGCCAATCTTCTTCATCTTCCCCATCATCATATTCATCTTCATACTCATAGCGCATGCGGAGTTGGCTCCCTAGCATTTTGCCTCCTTGTTGCACCATTAGATGAAGCCTCTCGTTGTAAATTCCTAATGGCTTGATCTTGTCTATCAAATTTATCACTGACATCCCTGAACATGTTCTCAATCCTTTGGAATTGATGTTACATAGCCTCCAAAGTAAAGAGTGTGTGTTGATCAGCCTCACTATTCTTTTCATCCTTGTCACTACCTTTACTATCCTTTGAATTGGACATGATGTAAAACCTGCAAAAACACGTTAGAATAGCTCCTCACACACTCCCTCACGTTTTTCTCTCTAAATCAGATTGGATACCCTCGTGTTTCACTCAAGAAGATGGCTTTTACCCTTAAATGAGCTTACACACTCTTGCCTTTTACCACTTTAGATTCTAGCACGCTTTACTTGTGCGGATCAATCACTACCAACCAAATAAGCACAACAGCAACGTAATTCAAAAGGAAAGCAACGAATACCTAAATAAAGGATGAAAAACACAAAGCTAGATGCAATTTAATGTAAAGAAAACAATGAAGACGAAAATAAACACATACTAGATGGAGAAAACGTATATGAACGATTTTTGGTGCCAATTGAGCAATATGAAACAAGATTACTCAATTTAAGTGTAATGGAAACAAAAAGGACAGCAAACAAAAAAAAACAACCAAAGAGTTGAAGAAAAGACGAAACTAGGAATTAAACTCAACCCTAAACCCAAATTAACAAGAACATTCCAATCTGCCCCAATTACTCAAGAACTTAAAGATAAGTAATTATATCAAAGACACACGTTTTGAGCGAAGAACGTAAATCTTGAAACAAGAAAGTGTTTCTTGGTGCAAGAAAACAAGTCTGGATGAGTTTCTTTAATGAGGGATGTGTTCTTGATGAATCTTGAATAATAATGAAACGAAATTAAAGAATTCTTGAATGATCAGATTCGTTCTTGATGAAACTTGCAAGCAAATCAACTCAAACTCACAAAGATTCACAATCTTGATTTTTTTTTCTTTTTTTAACTTCTTTCTTTCTTTCTTTTCTTTCTTTTCTTCTTTTTCTTTCTTTCTTTCTTTCTTTTCTTTTCTTTCTTTCTTTCTTTCTTTCTTTTCTTTCTTTTCTTTCTTTTCTTTCTTTCTTTCTTTCTTTCTTCTTTTTTCGAATTTTAATGATGAACTAACTATAATAATCAAGAACAAACAGAAAATTAAAGATAAAGATTGAATTTAAAACCTAGGCTCTGATACCAAAGATGATACGGCAACAACCTAGAATCAATGTCTAGATCACCTCCGTTTCAATGATTGTTCCCAAACCTAAATTCAATCAATCTAACAAGACCCTTCACCCCCAAAACAGCAAGGAATTGGTAACAAAGAGTATAATATTGTAGGAATTGAATTAACGCCACAAGTTAGAACTTGCTTGATAAGTTGAATCAATCCTTAAGGTAAAACAAGCAAGAATCTCAATTCTCTCTTGAAGAATGCTTTCTAATTTTGTTGATCTCTCTAAAAACTCGTGTTCATGGCTAAAGCAAAGGTTTAAATACCCTTTGCAATGTAAACCCTAACAAAGATAACCTAAAAACCCTAAAGAAAGCCCAAAATATCAAAAGGCCTTCTTGAAACAAATCTGCCCAAGAATAAATCCCACATGGATTTGGGCTTCAAAACTAATTAAAATTGACTAGTCCTTGTCCAAATAGGATAAGAAAACCAAAAAATAGAAGACTAACTTAAGAGGGGCGAATTGGGCTTTTAAACTAGGCCCACAAGCTTGGTTCCTTAAAATAAAACATGCACATGACTTTTTTAATGAAGCACATGCACACTTAATGCAAATCAGCCCTTGAAAAAGCCTAAAAGAAGTCCACATGCCCCTTATAAGATAAAATAAGCCCAAGCCCATTGATTAGACTTGTGCTTGTGAAAATTGGCTAAGTGTCAGCCCTCTTGGTTTGAAGCCTCCAATGTGCACACACACTTAGGTGTCTTCCTAAGCTCTTCTCCAAGCTTGATCAACAAAACTTCTTGAAGTTCTTGTGTAACAAAAGCTTGTACATAAATCTGAAATTGTGCTTTGAGCTTGTTGGAGCGCGACCTTGTAATTGGACCCATTGGCATCCTCAAGTCTCCATTGCCTTGGTGAGTTGTATCAACATGTGAGTTATGTTTACAATACCATGCAGCATGGTTATTTATATTGACATCAAGACTATGTTACATGGGCATATATGGTACACATCACTATGTACACACAATTGTACTATGTATTATGTGACTATGTTACCACGTAATTGGTAATGACTATGTACCACACAACAATTGTATTTACATATGTACACATGCATTAGTGTATGCATGTCACATAGGTAGTGATGGTGCATACTAGTATATGGTAGCATGTTGTACCAATGTTACCCACACATAGGGTATACTATGCCAATCCCATATGTATATATATAGTGCTACACTAGTTATGAACACTATTGGTACTAATAAGTGTATCCATATAATGTGCCAATGGAATTGATGTACCATAGTCACATCAATTGGTACCATAGTCACATCAAGTATACATGTACACATGCATACTTGGTATGATATGTATGTAAACATGAATGTGTACGTATTCATGTCTACATTTTGAGTGCATGTGCAGTATATAACTATACACTATATGCATAGTGTACTATTATGTGCATGTACACATTCACATGAATACTATAATGCAATGTGTATTAGTGTATAGTTACTATTACCATGCAATGTGTACTAAACACAATCATATGCATGTGTATGTCTGGTAGTACATACTTGCATGACTAAATGTTTTAATACATAGACATACTGAATAGATATACAAGTGCACCATAGTGATGTGTATTCAATAATGTAGTAGATTATTGTAACACTCAGTGGTACTAACCATAGTGTACCATACTGTAGTGGTAATAATGCATTCGTGACATTTTCATAACTTTATCTATCTCCAAAATGTAGACATCATGTACTATATCATGTCAATACATATGTTATATAACATAGTGTGTATGACTAGTGCATGTTTATTGCATGGATAGACAATGTAGTACCATATGTGTATGTGTATACCATATAGTACTGTACTATGCATATACCATATTTTATATGTACCATGCATACACATAAATACTATAGATACTATATATTACATGGTAACTAGTACATGGAGATTACCAAATCGCATATAGTATGTGCACATTGGTACTATACACTAACTATTGTTACATGTGCTATAGTTATATTACATATGGTGGTGCATGTACATGGTAATAGCATGGTAATTTACATGTGTACACTATTCCAATACTACTTGCATTAGTTCTATTGAGTACTATAGTGTACCATGTGTATGCATGTGTACATAGTTATAACATGTACAGTTATACATGTGTACATTTTGATGTATGGAATGGTGTCATTACATACCGTATGATAACACTACTAATAGTAAATATTGATAACATATGTATTATCAGTATTTACTATATATAGTAGTACATTACATGCATATTGTCTGACCTTTCTTGCACTCAACTACACATATGACTCATTATGACACACACAAGTATTATGCACATGTATACATAGTATAACTAGTTATGTTTATGGTGGTACCATGGTATCATATGTACACTATTATGCATACAAGTAGTGCATAAATGTGCAATATAATATGCACACATTTGTTACACATATATCTCATGCATGTTATGTGTATCATTACAGTGCATATATCTATGTCATACATTTTACATTACATTGGTATGTGTAACCAAGTACCATACTATAGGTACATAATGGTTAATACTCAAAATAGGAATCACTTGTATATCTATGTCATTCTTGACGATTTAAAAGAGAACTTATAGATGTACAAGTTTTATGAAGACTGAATATAGTATATACATTCTCACAATGTACACATTCTAATAATGTATACACAATTGTACACCATATATCCCATGGTGTTATGCATACTGTTACATGTAGCATGTACCATTGTGTACAATGTATACCATATGCATACAATGCATAATATACGCTATTATACACTATAGTATTACATGGTGTGTATACATACCACCATTGATGTATATTATGCATGTATACACACCATATATGTACTAGTTACACACCATATATAACATATAGCCATACATTTACACATGTTTAATATGCTACAAAATATTACTACCATGTGGTACATGCATATTCTCGTATAAAGCATAACATATGGTGTACATGTATACCAGTATGTACAATATACATAGTTATATGCATGTCTACTAGTACACATGCATTTACATACTAATGTAGCTTATATGCATACAAATTACATGATACTATAGGCTACATTGTGTTGTGTCACATATATGCATAGTATATATGGTGTACTAATAATGCATATACCATACTATATGGTATGGTGTATAATGTATGGTACTATGCATGGTGAATACATGCATGCGTGGTACATACATATGTATGTGTACACATCCATGTAGACAAGTAAAGTATTATGATGTATACTATATTGTACATATATACCATTATACACATGCATATATTACATGTACTAATAGTATGCATAGCATTTATAGATAAAGTTATTACCAAACGCTAGATGATGTGTACCATAGCAATGTACCAATATCACATCTGTATACACATTATTGTAATATGTACGGGTTCCATATGCTACTTTATGGTATATACATATGCATGTATATACATGCATATGTACATATGAGCTATAGTACATGTATATACTATAGTTTGCATAATGTATGTATATACTAATGGTATTTGTATTATTGCATAAGTATACACTTATAGTTATATACTATTATATGGTGTGCCCTATATAATAGTATGCATTGGTGTGTATATTATGCATGTATACACACCATATATGTACTAGTTACACACCATATATAACATATAGCCATACATTTACACATGTTTAATATGCTACATAGCTGTCAAGTGTATATGCATATACTTACATTGCATATACACATGACAACTATGTAGCATATTAAACATATGCGCTTACCATGTGTGCATTGCCATGTGATGATACCATAATGGTACATATGTGATGCGGAACCCCAAGACCCTCAATCGACCCTTAGAACTCGTTACCAATCAAATCAGAATTAGTTTCTCAACAAGTGATCAGATTAGGATTTGTTCTTACACCCAAGAACACTTATGACAAGAACCCAAGTTAATTGTTAGAAATCCCCTTGAACCCTAATCAGTTAAGCACTCAAGAACACAAGAAATAGGAATTAAAACTGATAATAAAAGATAAACTCAATTGCAATTAATAAGAACACCTTGTGCATAAACATAAAAGAAAGCAATCTCTCTTTCATTCAGATCTGAAATTTTGAAAATACATCTTGTTCTTGCATTACAACTGAAAGTAGCCTTGTTATAGGCATTACAATGTAAGACAAAACAATAAAAAACTGAAATAAATGTCTTCAAGGTAGTAAAGAAGATGGCTGATGTGGAAAAAACGTGGTGGAGAAGGTGGGTGAGATGAAAAGACAATCTTCAATGTTGAGAGAGAGGCGACTGCTGGAGAGAATAAGATAGAGAGTGAATATGACAACCACAAAATCCTAAAACATGCGTAATTAAACCTAGAGCTAATGGATTTCGAAATGGGCTTAAGTAAAATAAAAAGGGCCCCATGTATTCTAACTTAAAAAGCTAAATTGAACCCATAAACTAAGTCTAAAAAAGAAGTGACTAAAAACCAATGTGCCCCCCTTGAAAAGTAGCAAATTTCACTTATTCTAAACCCAAAAAGACAAATAAAAACAACCCATAACAAACAAACCCAAATTTGACCCAAAACAAGCTCCAAAACATAAACACTCCAAACTAGTTTGTTAGGCCAATTATGTAGACATACTTAGGCTCCAAAACATTTCCATATATGGACTTTCCATATTTGGATAGCCCACTTTCAACATGGTTTTGCACATAAATTTGGAGTTGCTCATTTAGACGCTTTGCTTGGGACCTTGTGACCGGACTGACAAAACTTTCCATATTGGGGAAACCTTCCACATTGGCACTTGAATGATCTTGTTTTTCTTGAACAACCTCAATATGATTTCCCATGGCATCTCCATGCATTTTAGCTCCATGTTCCAAATTTGGTGAAGTTTCCTTATTTAGAACCCGAAAACTTTCCATATTTGGAATCCGGTCTAAATCACGTTATAATACATATTCCCTACATGTGTAAATGTAACTATACTATAGTATAATGGTAACTCATACTAGTATAGTTGCACTATTATGTGTCCCAAATGTGTTATGGTCACACATAGTATATTGCTACTATGTACCATTATGTATACATATGCATATACATATACTATAGTGTGCACATGCAATTAGTTGAAGTACACACTAGTACATAATGTACCACGTATATGTACAACTTAATACCATACATGTATAATATACTAGTATGCACTCAACATCACTACTCACTTATGTACTATGTGCATACTAGTATATTATACACATGTGTAACATAGTCTAATTAGTATATGTTACTACATGTGTATATTACTGTAATATCTGTTACACATGTATATACTATACCACTATAGCATAGTATATGTGCTACATATGGTACACTAGTCATTAGTGTACATGTACCCAATTATATAATATATGTAATAGC
Organism: Erythroxylum novogranatense; assembly: GCA_029891385.1. Lineage (NCBI taxonomy): Eukaryota > Viridiplantae > Streptophyta > Magnoliopsida > Malpighiales > Erythroxylaceae > Erythroxylum > Erythroxylum novogranatense. The sequence continues at coordinate 48,686,079 of CM057224.1, forward strand.
ATAATATAGGTATGCTATTATGTGTACAATAACATAGTATGCATTAACTAGTATTAAGGAGCCATAAAATAGCATGGTAATAGTTATTATTGGTGCATCACAATGTAACCATGTGCATGTGTAACATAGCATGGTACACATGTACACTATGTACCTACAATAACTATAGCATGCGCTATGGTAGTATCTATACACAATACATTATGCATATGGTGACATTTGTATGTGACGACACACATAGCACACGTATTGTGCTAATAAGTTGACGCATATGTATGCAATTGATGGAGAACCATGGGCATGTTAAAGTTAAGAAGAAATGCATCCATGGTGTGATTCGCCTCAAGGAAGCCTAGGACGTGACTTGCATGGACATAATCTTGCAAAAGGAGGCTTAGGAGCTGAAAGTGGATCAGATTTGAAGTTTGAATGTTCAAGGCAAGGAGATGAACGAAATTCCCATATCAAAGGCCCAACATTCAAGTTTAATATTCCTAAAGATCCATTACAAGATGTTGGAGGCCCAATGACAAGAGCTAGGGCCAAAGCAATGAAGCAAGCATTGAATTGTTTAATCCAAGACCTTCAAGAGATAGAGCCCATATTGTTGAGTCAGATTTCATCTCATAAAAGTACAAGAGGCATTGTTTTACTCCTTGAAGCCCAACATAAAGTGTCCAAAGGCCCACATGGAGTCCAATTGGGAGAACTCACTTAAAGTACCATATGACAAGCATCTGCCACTTAAAAATAAGGATAAGGACGTGATCCCATATAACGCGCTCCGCGGAAGATTTGACGTCGAGGTGATGATTTGGAATTGAACAAACACGAAAATAAAGGATACGCAAGGTTTGATTTCTACGACACCTCTCGAAAACTTGTTCCGAGCAATCCCGATGATCAAAATAAACCAAGAAAAAGCGAACAATCAACACGCCACAATTGAGAAAACAATTGATAAGTGAAAGATGGTTCGAAAAGTAACAAGAACAAGAGAATAATGTTCTCTCTAAAGCCGACGACACTCAACAATATGATCTAAAGGTGCTCTAAAACCCTAAAAGATAACTATTTATACCTAGGTCAAATAATAAAGGGTTGGGCTTAAAATACATGGAAGCCCAAAATAAAGTGAAGTCCAAAAAATTAAATAAATAGGTCTGATTCGTGAGTCTTCAAACTCCAAGTGTATCCGGTCCAAGGATTTGAGTTAAATGAACTAGTTTGGGCTTAGTTCCATTAAACTCTCCTCCAACAGGCTCGGAGTTTGCCATCTTCTGAATATAAAAGCCCGCATGCGTACAAAGAACTTCTTTAAATCTCTTGGTCCTAGCTTTGGTCGTGGCCCATTCTGGTATGACTAGCTCTCTGCCTAGACTTGTTTGATTGTCCTTGGTCCCGCTTACATCAGTCCCTCCCTCCTCAAGAAAATTCGTCATCGAATCTGAATCCATACCAGCAACATTAAAAGTAGCAGACACATTATACTTACCTGGAAGATCAACTTTATAGGCATTGTCATTGATCCGCGCCAACACTTGAAATGGACCATCACCCCTAGGGTCCAACTTGGATTTCCTCTGGGTAGGAAACCTCTCCTTCCTCAGATGAACCCAAACCCAATCACCAGGTTCAAAGGTCACCATTTTTCGCCCCTTATTAGCTTGCTTCGCATATATCTTGTTTCTATGCTCAATATGCTGTCGTGCCTTCTCATGCAACTCCTTGACCATCTCGGCTTTCCTTTTGCCATCTGTACTAGACAACTCATGCAAGGGTAAAGGCACCAAATCCAAAACAGTCAAAGGATTAAATCCATAGACAAGCTCAAAAGGTGAAAAACCAGTGGTAGAATGCACACTCCGATTATATGCAAATTCAATAAATGGCAAACATTCTCCCCAAGTTTTCAAATTCTTACCGACTATAGCGCGCAACATAGTACCCAAGGTCCTATTAACTACCTCGGTTTGTCCATCTGTCTGTGGGTGACAAGTAGTAGAATAGAGCAATTTTGTACCCAACTTGCCCCACAACACTCGCCAAAAATGGCTCAAAAATTTAGCATCTCTGTCAGATACAATAGACATAGGAATGCCATGCAATCTAACAACATCTTTGAAAAATAAGTCACCAACATGCACAACATCATCAGTCTTATGACATGCAATAAAATGCGCCATCTTACTAAAGCGATCAATTACAACGAAGATGCTATCAAAACCCCTCTTTGCCCTAGGCAAGCCCAAGATAAAGTCCATAGAAACATCAACCCACGGCTCAGTAGGCACAGGTAAAGGGGTATAAAATCCATGAGGTTTGACAGTGGATTTTGCCTGTCTATATGCAATACACTTGACACATACACGTTCAACATCTCTACGCATTCCAGGCCAATAAAAATGTTCATGCAAAATATCCAAAGTCTTAGCAACCCCAAAATGACCCATTAAACCACCACTGTGGGCCTCATGCACAAATAAAGCACGCATAGAACCATTAGGCACACACAATTGATTACCTCGAAACAAGAAGCCATCATGCCTATAGAATTTCTGAAATGCAGCATGCTCACAAGCAGAATAAACAGTAGCAAAGTCAATATCTCAAGCATACAATTCCTTAAACTTTTAAAACCCAAAAGTTTAGAACTAAGAGCGAGAAAGTAAAGTGTACCTCTAGACAATGCATCGCCTACCACGTTCTCTTTCCCTTGCTTATAGTGAAGCACGTATGGGAAGGTCTCCAGAAACTCCACCCAAGTAGCATGTCTCTTACTCAACTTGCCTTGTCCTTTCAAGTGTTTTAAGGACTCATTATCTGTCCGAATGACAAACTCTCTAGGCTGAAGGTAATGTCGCCACACCTCCAGTTCTCTCACCACAGCATACAGTTCCTTGTCATAGGTCGGATAATTGAGTTGTGCACCACTAAGCTTTTCACTGAAATATGCAACTGGTTTGTTTTCCTGCAAAAGAACAACACCTATACCAATCCCAGATGCATCACACTCAACCTCAAAAGCTTTTTCAAAATTAGGTAAACAAAGAATAGGAGCAGAACACAACTTATCTTTTAACTTTAAAAATGCATGTTCTTGTTCCTTACCCCATGTAAACCCCTTCTCCTTCTTGACTATTTCAGTCAACGGAGCAGCAATAGTAGAAAAGTTCTTCACAAATCGCCTGTAAAAACTGGTAAGTCCATGAAAACTCCTTACCTCACTAACACTCTTAGGTGTTGGCCACTCTTGAATAGCCTTCATCTGTCTCTCCACCTTCATGGCCATGTTTACCATATCCTCAATCTCCAAATAATGTTGTAACTTCACCACATTTGCTATCTCCCTATTCAATCCACTCAAGAACCTTGCCATGGTGGCCTAGGGATCCTCCACTATATTAGCACGAATCATAGCAATCTTCATCTCCGTGTGGTAGACCTCTACTCACTTAGATCCTTGTGTGAGTCTTTGGAGCTTCTGGTGCATCTCCCTATAATGGTAAGAAGGCACAAATCTCTTCCGCATACACGCTTTCATTGCTGCCCAACTATTGATGGGTCTCTCTCCATTCCTTCTCCTAGAGGTCACAAACTGATCCCACCATATTAGTGCATAATCTGTAAATTCAACAGCAACAAGTTTTACCTTCTTCTCCTCCGAGAAGTTATGGCACTCAAAGATCATATCAACCTTCCTTTCCCACTCCAAATACGCCTCAGCATCATTCCTCCCCTTGAATGCTGGAATCTGCATCTTGATGGATTTGAGGTCTCCATCTCGTCTGTCGAGGGTTCTCCTCTCCGAGCTCTCCTAGGCATGCGCCCTTCATAGTCCTCTTCCTCCTCCTCATCAAATTCCTCCTCCTCAGGCTCATACCGTGGTGGTTGTCGACGAGGTGGTGGTTGTCGTTGACTTATATCTGCACGCCTATCTTGAGGTTCCTCGCGCCTCCCTTGTCTGAGCTCTTCCATTTGTCCCCTAACCTCATTCAAGGCTAGATTGAACCTCTCAAATTGTTGCTGCATAGCTCTCAAAGTGAAAGTGATGTTTGTATCTCCCCCTTGGTTGTCATCATTACTACCTCCCTATGACATTGTAAATAAAATAATATACCTGCAAAACAAAGTTAGCGATAAACAACCTCACACACTCCCTCACGTGTTTCACTCAAGAATTTGTCACTCCCCTCGTGTTTAAGTCACGGCAATGACTCCCTCAAATAAGTTCACACACTCTTGCCTTTTACCACTCAAATTTTTCTGAAATTCAAGTTACAATCAGAACCAAGGCTTCATCCAATCAATGTTTCCAACTATAGCTCAAGTATCAAGAATAACAAACCCCAATCAAGTAACAAGTACGAAAGATAAGATTTTTTTTTTCGAATTTTTTTTCCAGAATTTTTTTTGACTTTTTTTTTCTATTGACTTTTTTTTCTGCTAACTGTTTTTTTTCTGCTAACTTTTTTTTTTCTCTCCCCTCCGGGGATGACTCTCACTATTTTTTTTCAGATTTTTTTTTCGTTGTTTTTTCTGGCCCCATTTTTTTCTGGCCTCTTTTTTTTTCTGGCCTCTACTTTTTTTTTCAACAAATACTGAAAACCCTAACTAAAACAATAGTAAGGAAAATTGAAATCCTATACCAAAAGTTAATTCACACCTGAAAGAAAGATCTGACGATAGTTGGATGGCGATACCAAATTGACGTGTTCCGCGGAAGATTTGACGTCGAGGTGATGATTTGGAATTGAACAAACACGAAAATAAAGGATACGCAAGGTTTGATTTCTACGACACCTCTCGGAAACTTGTTCCAAGCAATCCCGATGATCAAAATAAACTAAGAAAAAGCGAACAATCAACACGCCACAATTGAGAAAACAATTGATAAGTGAAAGATGGTTCGAAAAGTAACAAGAACAAGAGAATAATGTTCTCTCTAAAGCCGACGGCACTCAACAATATGATCTAAAGGTGCTCTAAAATCCTAAAAGATAACTATTTATATCTAGGTCAAATAATAAAGGGTTGGGCTTAAAATACATGGAAGCCCAAAATAAAGTGAAGTCCAAAAAATTAAATAAATAGGTCTGATTCGTGGGTCTTCAAACTCCAAGTGTATCCGGTCTAAGGATTTGAGTTAAATGAACTAGTTTGGGCTTAGTTCCATTAAACTCTCCTCCAATAGGCTCGGAGTTCGCCATCTTCTGAATATAAAAGCCCACATGCGTACAAAGAGCTTCTTTAAATCTCTTGGTCCTAGCTTTGGTCGTGGCCCATTCTGGTATGACTAGCTCTCTGTCTGGACTTGTTTGATTGTCCATGGTCCCGCTTACATCACCATAGGTCCAACATGTTGAGATTATGTTTTATTTAGTTTCCTTTTTTGTTTCCTTGAAATAAGGTGATCTAGTCAATACCTTTATAAGTTTATTTTGTTTCCTTTTAGGGATTGATTTATTTCCTTTTATTTAGTATCTTCTTTAGGACATTAAGTTAGGAAGTTTTCCCTAAAAATAGGCACCCTCTATGTACTTTGAAAGGGCATTTTGATTCAGAAATAATATTGGGAGCTTTCTTGCTTTCTTTGTATTCTTTGAGAATACTTGACTTATCAAAGGAGTGGTCTTCCTTTGTGGCGTCCTAAGGTTAGAGTTCTAAGAGACAAGTTCTCTTAGGGTTCTTTCCATTGACCAACATTCTTGCTAGGGTTCTAAGAGACAAGTTCTCTTAGGGTTCTTTTCATCGACCAACATTCTTCTAACCTTCCATTTTCTATTTGTATTCTGTTTCTATCTTTTCAATTTGTTTCTTGTGATTTTGTGTGTTTGCTTGATTCTATCTACTCCCAGGCATAGTTCCATCTTGTTGAAGGTTCTATAGGACAAGTTCCTATTGGGTCTCCCATCATTTGGTATCAGAGCGCTTTGGTTGCTAGATTTCAAATAACTATCCTTTTGTTGTTTATTTTCGTTATCCTTCTCTGGCCATTTTTCATCCACTAGTTCGTGCCCCTTTTGCTTGACTTTTTGGCAGAATAATAGGAATTTCTTCAAGTTCAAAATCTCTTCTTTATTTTCGTTTTGGAATCACTCAAATCCAAGCTTTCTAGAGCAAGTTACACTAAGTCTAAATTGAGAGCATCCAGCTTCTGTAAAAAAAAAGAAATTTGTCAAAAAAAGAAAAAAAGTAAAAGTGAAAAAAAAGGAGAAAAAAGAAAAAAAATCGATAAAAAAAGAGAGAAAAAAACAGAGTGTGATGCAAGTTTTAGAGAAGTAGAGTCCAAGTTTGCTACTTTTCTAATTGCAAGTACTTTCCTATCTTGTATTTCTTGGAACTTGCTATATTACTTTCCTATTTGCTTCCCTTTCCTATCTTGTATTGCTTGGAACTGGCTTGCTTTCCTATTTGCTTCACTTTCTTATTTCAGTTACTTTCCTATTTTGCTTTTAGTTTCCTATTTCATTTCTTGTCTCATTGATCTTTCTTTAGCTTCAAGTTTGATTTTCCAAGGTAATCACTTCCTTAATTCATACCTTATAACATTTTTTCCCACACTCTATTTTCCCTTTTGGATTCTTTGAGAAATTTATCTTGGGATTTTAATCTTGGCTGCCACTTGGTTTGATTGCTTCTATTTGATTGTGTCTTGTTTCGAATAAGGATACTATAGAAAGCAAGTTGAGTGGTAAAAGGCAAGAGTGTTTACATTATTAAAAAACCAATTTTTTGTGTGAAACACGAGTGGTTTGACATTTGATGAGTGTATACACGTGAGGTTGAGTGGTGAGGTCCATATTGTTTTTTGTTGTTCACTAGCATTTTGCAGTTCATAAATATGTATCAAGAAGATGAATCACCTGAGAAAGATCTTAAAGTCTTTATGAAGGCTATCCAAGATCAATTCCAGAGGTTGAATGCTAGGTTGGATGACATCCAATCCACATCAAACTCCAAAGGTCCTAGAAGAGTGTTCCATGGAGAAGATGAAGATGTGCAATCCAAGGATGAAGGCCCCAACACTAGGAGAGGCAGACAAGCTTCTTCTCGTAATGAACTCGATAACATAAAATTGAAAATCCCTTCCTTTCAAGGAAAAAATGATCCTGAATTATATTTAGAATGGGAGAGGAAAATAGAACATGTATTTGAGTGTCATACATATAGTGAAGAGAAAAAGATAAAACTTCCTGCTGTTGAATTGTGTGACTATGCTAGTATTTGGTGGGATCAACTGCAAATAAAGATAAAACTTCTCGATTTTTCTAAAGTTTTTGAGGTTGAATGTGATGCTTCTGGAATAGGCATTGGCGCTGTTTTAATGCAAGATTCTAAACCCATTACTTATTTTAGTGAAAAACTAAGTGGTGCTGCTTTGAATTACTCCACTTATGATAAAGAGTTGTATGCTTTAAAAAGGTCTTTAGAGACTTGGCAACATTACTTGTGGCCAAAAGAATTTATTATTCATTCTGATCATGAAAGTTTGAAATTTCTAAAGTCCCAAGGTAAATTAAACAAGAGACATGCTAGGTGGTTGGAATTTATTGAAACTTTTCCTTTTGTTATTAAACACAAACAAGGGAAATAAAACATTGTGGCTGATGCTCTTTCTAGGAGATACTCTCTTCTTAGCTCTATGCATGCTAGATTACTTGGTTTTGAGATGTTGAAAGGCATGCATGAATCTGATTGTGACTTTGCAGAAATTTGGAAATCTTGTGAAAAACATGGTAATGATAATTTCTATAGATTTGATGGATTTCTATTCAAAAAAGATAAACTTTGCATTCCATCTTGCTCTATGCGTGAATTGCTTGTTAGAGAGACACATGGAGGTGGATTGATGGGTCACTTTGGTGTTGAGAAAACTTTAGCTCTTTTGTATGAACATTTTTATTGGCCTAACATGATAAAGGATGTTGTTTCTATTTGTGCTAAATGTATTACTTGTAGGCATGCAAAATGTAAGGTGCAATCACATGGTTTATATTCTCCATTACCCGTCCCCTCTCATCCTTGGGTTGATATATCTATGGACTTTGTGCTTGGATTGCCTAGATCATCTAGTGGAAAGGATAGTATCTTTGTGATGGTTGATCGATTTAGCAAGATGGCTCACTTTATTGCTTGTTCTAAAACAAATGATGTTGTTCATGTTGCTGACTTGTTCTTTAAAGAGGTTGTAAGATTGCATGGGTTGCCAAAGACTATTGTCAGTGATAGAGATGTGAAATTTCTTAGTCACTTTTGGAGAACTCTTTGGAATAAACTTGGCACTAAACTCTTGTTTTTTACTGCTGCACATCCTCAAACAGATGGTCAAACTGAAGTGGTAAATAGAACTTTGACAACATTGTTGTGTGCGATCATCCAAAAGAAATTGAAGAACTGGGAAAAGTGTCTCCCGCACATTGAGTTTCCTTATAATCGTGCATTTCATTCTGCTACTCAATTTTTTCCTTTTGAGATTTTTTATGAATTTAATCCTTTGACTCTTTTGGAAATTCTTCCATTGCCTTCTAATGAGTTTACCAACCTTGACGGTATAAAAAAAGGCTAAATTTGTGTAGGACTTGCATGCTAAGTTAGAGCCAACATTGAGAGGAGAAATGAACAATATGCAAAGCAAGCCAATAAAAGCAGAAGGCGTGTTATATTTGAACCTGGAGATTGGGTTTGGGTGCACTTGAGAAAGGAGAGGTTTCCAGAACAAAGGAAATCTAAGCTACAGCCAAGAGGAGACAACCCTTTTCAAGTTTTAGAAAGGATTAATGATAATGCTTATAAAATTGATTTGCCTAGCTCCTATGGTAATGTGAGTGCTACATTCAATGTATCTGATTTATCCCTCTTTGATGCTGCAGATTCGAGGACGAATCCTTTCAAGGAGGGAGGGAATGATGGAGAACCATGGGCATGTGAAAGACAAGAAGAAACGTATCCATGGTGTGATTCGCCTCAAGGAAGCCTAGGACGTGACTTGCATGGACATAATCTTGCAAAAGGAGGCTTAGGAGCTGAAAGTGGATCAGATTTGAAGTTTGAATGTTCAAGGCAAGGGGATGAATGAAATTCCCATCTCAAAGGCCCAACATTCAAGTTTAATATTCCTAAAAATCCATTACAAGATGTTGGAGGCCCAATGACAAGAGCTAGGGCCAAAGCAATGAAGCAAGCATTGAATTGTTTAATCCAAGACCTTCAAGAGATAGAGCCCATATTGTTGAGTTAGATTTCATCTCATAAAAGTCCAAGAGACATTGTTTTACTCCTTGAAGCCCAACATAAAGTGTCCAAAGGCCCACATGGAGTCCAATTGGGAGAACTCACTTAAAGTACCATGTGACAAGCATGTGCCACTTAAAAATAAGGATAAGGACGTGATCCCTTAGGTCCAACATGTTGAGATCATGTTTTATTTAGTTTCCTTTTTTATTTCCTTGAAATAAGGTGATCTAGTCAACACCTTTATAAGTTTATTTTGTTTCCTTTTAGGGATTGATTTGTTTCCTTTTATTTATTATCTTCTTTAGGACATTAAGTTAGGAAGTTTTCCTTATAAATAGGCACCCTCTATGTACTTTGAAAGGGGATTTTGATTCAGAAATAATATTGGGAGCTTTCTTGCTTTCTTTGTATTCTTTGAGATTACTTGACTTATCAAAGGAGTGATCTTCCTTTGTGGCGCCCTAAGGTTAGAGTTCTAAGAGACAAGTTCTCTTAGGGTTCTTTCCATTGACCAACATTCTTGCTAGGGTTCAAAGAGACAAGTTCTCTTAGGGTTCTTTTCATCGACTAACATTATTCTAACCTTCCATTTTCTCTTTGTGTTCTGTTTCTATCTTTTCAATTTGTTTCTTGTGATTTCGTGTGTTTGCTTGATTCTATCTACTCCTGGGCATAGTTCCATCTTGTTAAAGGTTCTATAGGACAAGTTCCTATTGGGTTTCCCATCAGCAATATACATGATAGGTTGTCGTTAGCCGACAAATTTAATCCCCTACTTAAATTGATTTATAGTATAGCGAAGCAAGGGTATCGTCCCACAGAGATCAAAACACAAGGAAGATTTTCTTACTTTCAAGCAAAGTATGCCTGAATGTCAAAGGGGAAAACAAAAATCGAATGCTCTTAAGTCCAGATTGGGGGATTTGTTTGTTTATGTTAAAAGTAAATAAGAAAAGAAAGAAGAAGACGTGATTTAAGTTTAGAAAATTAAAACAAAGCTAAAAGTTTTCAAGAGAGAAATTGCTAAGAAAATTTGAGTAAATAGTTGAGATTAATTAAAGACCAATTGCAAAGGTTTTCACTAAATCCTTAGGTTGTTTTTTAATCATTGAAAACGAATTATATCTTAGATTGGAAAATTAGGGTTCATCAAGCAAAGATAGATGCATTCAAAACAAGCATAACATGCAACAACTTCTTGTTAATGTGTTAATCCAAAACTAGCATGAACAACACAATAACAAGAGCATTAAGATTAAAATCAAGTTTGCTAAACCTAAGTTAACTTTCAGCAAAGCTAGCATGCATAAAATTAACCTATGTCTTGATCCAACTCATTAAAACCTACATACAAGCTTCAATTTTAATTAGTTGATGCTACTTAACCTAATCAATTTATTGTCTAGCAATTAAATTAATCAGATAGCATACAAATTATTTATGCAAAATTCGAATTCATAACTTCAAATCCACATGCATAATTCGGCAATCATGTCCAGATCAAGAGCACAAATTTTCAATAATAGATTCATCAATTATATGCACATGCTTGTCATAAAAACAACCATGAATTTAGCTAATAGCCTCAACAATTAGAAAAGAGAATTTAGTTCATAATTCGAACTAAAACAAAGCCAAAAATCATAATAGAAAACATAGTGCAGAATTTGGGTATAAGAAGAAGAATAGAAAGAAATAAAACTAGGGTTCTACCTAGGAAGGAGAAAAAAACGTAAAAGAGAAAGAAAAGAAGAGAAATTCACATCCAAAGAAGATAGAAAATGTCCATCTCCCCAAACTAATGCTAAAGGACCCTATTTATATTGGAGGAGGCCTTGTAAGAGAGGATTTCTTTTCGAAGTAAAAGTAGGTATTTCTTTCCTTCTAGACATGAGATCTTTACAAGGAGATGACTTCTTTTCCAAGTAGAAGTGGGTCTTTCTTTCTTTATAGAATTAGGATCTTTAAAAGGAGATGACTTCTTTTCCAAGTAGAAGTAGGTTTTCTTCTTTCCTTGCCAAATTAAGACCTTTACAGGGCAGGACTTTTTTTTAAAAAAACTTTGTTTCTCCCAATCTACATGTCCCTTGACCGTCTAGATTGTACCTGGATCCATTTCTTGCAGTGCCGAACAAGAATCTTCCGAAATGTAGAAATCCTAGTTGCTTATATGATTAGGATTTCTGAAACTTTGGTCACCTTAGGGTATTTTGACCTTGATGAAGAATCATGGGCATGTGAAAGACAAGAAGAGAAGCATTCATGGCGTGATTCGCCTCAAGGAAGCCTAGGACGTGACTTGCATGGGCATGAGCTTGCAAGAGGAGGCTTAGGAGCTGAAAATGGATCAGATTTGGAGTCTGAATATTCAAGGCAAGGGGATGAACGGAAATCTCATATCAAAGGCCCAACATTCAAGTCTAATGTTCCTAAAGATCCATTACAAGATGTTGGAGGCCCAATGACAAGAGCTATGGCCAAAGCAATGAAGCAAGCATTGAATTGTTTAATCCAAGACCTTCAAGAGATAGAGCCCATATTGTTGAGTCAGATTTTATCTCATAAAGGTCTAAGAGGCATTGTCTTACTCCTTGAAGCCCAACATAAAGTGTCCAAAGGCCCACATGGAGTCCAATTGGGAGAACTCACGTAAAGTACCATGTGACAAGCATGTGCCACTTAAAAATAAGGATGGACGTGATTCCTATGGTCCAACATGTTGGGATCACATTTTATTTAGTTTCCTTTTTTGTTTCCTCTAAATATGATCTAGTCAACACCTTTATAAGTTTGTTTTGTTTTCTTTTAGGGATTGATTTGTTTCCTTTTATTTAGTATCTTCTTTATGTACGAAAATCCCGGTGTGTGCATCACATATACACGGTGCGAAAAAATAAAATAAAAATTATTCCGGGACCTTCCCGAAAGCCAGGATCCATGTGTCTATACAACAAAGTCAAACCATAACGACCAAAAGAGACCGTCTCTAACGGTATCCACGCAGAGATCGGAGAACCTAACCGGGACAAACCCTTCGACCCGGGAATAGCTAGAATAAAGTAAAGACTGCTAGATCTTACCTTTATTCTTGGAGAGCTTGGAGAAACGATGAAGAAGGAGGCTTGGAGAGGAGATGACGCTTGAAGATCGATGGTGAGAAGAGAGGAAAACTTTTTTTCCTTCAAACCTTTCTTGCTTCTTCACAAACCAACGAACATGCACCTTACTCTCTCCATGATACAACTCACCAAGGCAATGGAGATTTGAGGATGCCAATGGGTCCAATTACAAGGTCACGCTCCAACAAGCTTAAAACACAATTTCAGATTTCTGTACAAGCTTTTGTTTCACAAGAACTTCAAGAAGTTTTGTTGATCAAGCTTGGGGAAGAGCTTAGGAAGACACCTAAGTGTGTGTGCACATTGGAGGCATCAAATCAAGAGGGCTAACACTTAGCCAATTTTCACAAGCACAAGTCTAATCAATGGGCTTGGGCTTATTTTATCTTATAAAGAGAATGTGGACTTCTTTTAGGCTTTTTCATGGGCTGGTTTGCATTAAGTGTGCATGTGCTTTATTAAAAAAGTCATGTGCATGTTTTATTTTAAGGAACCAAGCTTGTGGGCCTAGTTTAAAAGCCCAATTCGCCCCTCTTAAGTTAGTCTTCTATTTTATGGTTTTCTTATCCAATTTGGACAAGGACTAGTCAATTTTATTTAGTTTTGAAGCCCAAATCCATGTGGGATTTATTTTTGGGCAGATTTGTTTCAAGAAGGCCTTTTGATATTTTGGGCTTTCTTTAGGGTTTTTAGGTTATCTTTGTTAGGGTTTACATTGCAAAGGGTATTTAAACCTTTGCTTTAGCCATGAACACGAGTTTTAGAGAGATCAATAAAATTAGAAAGCATTCTTCAAGAGAGAATTGAGATTCTTGCTTGTTTTTACCTTAAGGATAGATTCAACTTATCAAGTAAGTTCTAACTTGTGGCGTTAATTCAATTCCTACAATCTTATACTCTTTGTTACCAATTCCTTGCTGTTTTGGGCGTGAAGGGTCTTGTTAGATTGATTGAATTTAGGTTTGGGAACAATCATTGAAACGGAGGTGATCTAGACATTGATTCTAGGTTGTTGCCGTATCATCTTTGGTATCAGAGCCTAGGTTTTAAATTCAATCTTTATCTTTAATTTTCTGTTTGTTCTTGATTATTATAGTTAGTTCATCATTGAAATTCGAAAAAAAGAAGAAAGAAAAGAAAAGAAAAGAAAGAAAAGAAAGATAGATAGAAAGAAAGAAAGAAAGAAAAGAAAGAAAGAAAGAAAGAAAGAAAAAGAAGAAAAGAAAGAAAAGAAAGAAAGAAAGAAGTTAAAAAAAAAAAAAAGAAAATCAAGATTGTGAATCTTTGTGAGTTTGAGTTGATTTGCTTGCAAGATTCATCAAGAACGAATCTGATCATTCAAGAATTCTTTAATTTCGTTTCTTTATTATTCAAGATTCATCAAGAACACATCCTTCATTCAAGAAACTCATCCAGACTTGTTTTCTTGCACCAAGAAACACTTTCTTGTTTCAAGATTTACGTTCTTCGCACAAAACGTGTGTCTTTGAAATAATTGCTTATCTTTAAGTTCTTGAGTAATTGGGGCAGATTGGAATGTTCTTGTTAATTTGGGTTTAGGGTTGAGTTTAATTCCTAGTTTCGTGTTTTCTTTAACTCTTTGGTTGTTTTTTTTTGTTTGCTGTCCTTTTTTGTTTCCATTACACTTGAATTGAGTAGTCTTGTTTCATATTACTCAATTGGCACCAAAAATCGTTCACATACGTTTTCTCCATCTAGTATGTGTTTATTTTCGTCTTCATTGTTTTCTTTACATTAAATTGCATGTAGCTTTGTGTTTTTCTTCCTTTATTTAGGTATTCGTTGCATTCCTTTTGAATTACGTTGCTGTTGTGCTTATTTGGTTGGTAGTGATTGATCCGGACAAGTAAAACTGTGCTAGAATCTAAAGTGGCAAAAGACAAGAGTGTGTAAGCTCATTTGAGGGTAAAAGCCATCTTCTTGAGTGAAACACGAGGGTTTCCAATCTAATTTAGAGAGAAACACGTGAGGGAGTGTGTGAGGAGCTATTCTAAAGTGTTTTTGCAGGTTTTACATCATGACCAATTCAAAGGATAGTAAAGGTAGTGACAAGGATGAAAAGAATAGTGAGGCTGATCAACACACATTCTTTACTTTGGAGGCTATGCAACATCAATTCCAAAGGATTTTGAGAACATGTTCAGGGATGTCATTGATAAATTTGATAGACAAGATCAAGCCATTAGGAATTTACAACGAGAGGCTTCATCTAATGGTGCAACAAGGAGGCAAAATGCTAGGGAGCCAACTCCTGTGCGCTATGAGTATGAAGATGAATATGATGATGGGGAATATGAAGAAGATTGGCATAGGGCCAGATTTGGTGGAAGAGGGGGGCGGAATGATAGAGGAAGAGGAAGAGGTTATAGAGGCCGAGACAATGCAAGGGGAGAAGACAGGGTCGAGCGTGTGGATAGAAACTTAGGCAGTATCAAGAAGAAAATACCATCTTTCCAAGGTAAGAATGATCCAGAAGCTTACTTAGAATGGGAAAGAAAGGTGGAGATGATTTTTGAATGCCATAACTATTCTGAGGAGAAGAAGATGAAGCTTGCTGCCGTGGAATTTCATGATTATGCACTTATTTGGTGGGATAAGCTTGTTTTGAACAAAAGAAGGAATGGAGAGGATCCTATTGATACTTGGGCTGAAATGAAGAGGGTCATGAAGAAGAGGTTTGTGCCTAGTTACTTCTATAGGGAGCTCCATCAAAGGCTCCAAACCTTGAGACAAGGCACCAAAAGTGTAGAAGAGTACCATAAGGAGATGGAGATAGCCATGATTAGGGCTAATGTAGAAGAAGAAAGAGAAGCCACCATGGCACATTTCTTGGCTGGTTTGAACAAAGACATTGCCAATGTTATTGAATTGCACCATTATGTGGAGTTAGAGGAGATGGTGAATATGGCCATGAAGGTGGAGAGGCAACTCAAGTACAAAAGCTCCAACAAGGCTTCTTACCCAAGCTCTACTACAAATTGGAACTCGAAATGGTCCAAGAAAAATGAGAAGGACAACGACAAGCTAAAGGAAGAGAAGAACAAGGCAGATCCAAAAGGTACTTTTAAAACTCCAAGTTCTTCTAGTTCCAATTCTGAAAAGCATAGGACTATTAAATGCTTTAAATGTCTTAGTGTTGGTCATATTGCTTCTCAATGCCCAAACAAGAAAACAATGTTTGTGAGAGGAGGAGAAGTTATGTCTGAGGAGGAAGAAGATGATTTGACTTCCATGCCTGAGTTGGAAGATTGTTCTGATGTGGAAGTTGAGGATGCACCTAGGGGTGAATTACTTGTTACTAGGCGAGTTTTGAATGCTCAAGTGAAGGAAGATGGAATTGAGCAAAGGGAAAATATTTTTCATTCCAGATGCCTAGTGAATGAGAAGATTTGTAGCCTGATCATTGATGGGGGAAGCTGCACTAATGTGGCTAGTACATTGATGGTAGAAAAACTCGGGTTGGAGTGCTTGAAACACCCTAGGCCGTATAGACTACAATGGCTGAATGACATGGGGGAAATCAAGGTAAATAAACAAGTCCTTGTATCTTTCTCCATTGGAAAGTATTCTGATCAAGTACTTTGTGATGTTGTGCCTATGCATGCTTGTCATTTGTTGCTCGGTTGACCTTGGCAATATGATAGAAGAGTGTTACATGATGGTTTTAAGAATAGGTATTCATTTACTATGGGGGATCAAAAATTTGTTCTTGCCCCATTGGCCCCAAAAGAGGTATATGAGGATCAAATGCAATTAAAGGAGATGTTTGTTTGTACTTTTGTACAAGCAAGCTTATTTTAATGAATCTGACCTTGACCCTTGTTTGCCTAGTAGTGTTGTTTCTCTTTTGCAGGAGTATGGAGATGTTTTCCCTAAGGAGTTGCCTAAGGAATTGCCGCCTATTAGAGGAATAGAACATCAGATTGACTTCATGCCTGGGGCGCAGATTCCAAATAGACCAGTTTATAGGGCTAATCCTGAAGAAACTAAGGAGCTCCAAAAGCAAGTGAAAGAATTGCTACAAAAGGGACACATCAGGGAGAGTCTTAGTCCTTGTGTCGTGCCAGTGATATTGGTTCCAAAGAAGGATGGGAGTTGGCGCATGTGTGTGGATTGCAGAGTCATAACAAGATAACGGTAAAGTATCGCCATCCTATACCTAGATTGGATGATATGATTGATGAATTGCATGGTGCATGTGTGTTTACCAAAATTGATCTTATGAGTGGTTACCATTAGATTAGAATGAAAATTGGTGATGAATGGAAAACTGCTTTTAAAACAAAACATGGTTTATATGAGTGGCTTGTGATGCCTTTTGGCTTAACTAATGCTCCTAGTATATTTATGCGTTTGATGAATCATGTTTTGAGGTCATTTATTGGTAAGTTTGTTGTGGTATATTTTGATGACATATTGATCTATAGCAAAAGCATTAATGAGCATATTGAGCATCTTAGGCTTGTGTTAGATGCACTTAGGGCAGAAAAGTTGTATGTTAAGTTAAAGAAGTGTACATTTTGCATGGATCGTGTCATATTTCTTGGTTATGTTGTTTCTTCTAATCGAATTGAGGTGGACCAAGAAAAGGTCAAGGCAATTAGGGAGTGGCCGAGACCTACAAGTATTACTCAGGTGAGATCTTTTCATGGACTTGCTAGTTTCTATAGGAGGTTTGTGAAAGATTTTAGTTCCATTGCAGCTCCATTGACTGAGATTGTTAAAAAGGAGGTAGGATTTAAGTGGGGAGAGGCGCAGGAAATTGCTTTTAACACTCTGAAAGAAAAACTTTGTTATGCACCTATTTTGAGTTTACCTGATTTTTCTTCTACTTTTGAGATTGAATGTGATGCCTCTGGGATAGGTATTGGTCTTGTTTTATTGCGGGAAGGCGTCCCATTGCCTATTTTAGTGAGAAGTTGAATGGTGCTCAAATGAAGTATTCCACTTATGACAAGGAGCTATATGCATTGGTAAGAGGTCTACAAACTTGGCAACATTATCTATGGCCAAAGGAATTCGTGATTCACACTGATCATGAGAGTTTGAAGCATCTTAAGGGCCAAGGAAAGTTAAATAAAAGACATGCTAAGTGGTTGGAGTTCATAGAGACATTCCCATATGTTGTGAAATACAAGCAAGGTAAAGAAAATGTGATCGCTGATGCATTGTCTAGGAGGTATGCTCTAATCTCTTCTCTTAGTTCTAATTTGATTGGGTTTGAGTATATAAAAGATTTGTACAAATCAGATTCTGACTTTGCTAATGTGTATGATGCATGTGAACAAGTTGCTTTTCAAAAGTTTTATAGGAATGATGGATATTTGTTTAGAGATAATAAACTATGTATTCCTACTTTTTCTATGCATGAGATGCTTGCTAGGGAGTCTCATGATGGAGGTTTAATGGGACATTTTGGTATTGCTAAAACACTTGACATATTACAGGAACATTTTTATTGGCCTAACATGAAAAAGGATGTTGAAAGAGTTTGCTCTAGTTGTGTAGCATGTAGGCACGCCAAATCCAAGGTGCAACCACATGGGTTGTACATGCCTCTACCTGTCCCTATTAGTCCTTGGATTGATATATCTATGGATTTTGTGTTAGGATTGCCTATGATTAGAAAAGGACGTGATAGCATCTTTGTTGTAGTTGATCGATTTAGTAAAATGGCTCATTTTATTGCATGTCATAAATCTGATGATGTTACACATGTTGCTGATTTGTTTTTTAGGGATGTTGTTAGGTTGCATGGCATTCCTAGAACCATTGTTTCAGATAGGGATTCTAAGTTTTTAAGTCACTTTTGGCGTGTTCTATGGAATAAATTGGGAACAAAGCTTTTGTTTTCTACAACTTCTCATCCCCAAACAGATGGACAAACTGAAGTGGTTAATAGAACCTTAGGATCTTTATTGCATGCTGTTGTGGGTTAAAATTTGAAAGCTTGGGAAGATTGTTTGCCTTTGATTGAGTTTGCATATAATAGAAGCATTCATTCTTCTACAGGTTATTCTCCATTTGAGATTGTGTATGGTTTTAACCCATTAACTCCATTGGATTTGTTGCCTTTACCCTTGAATGGGATTGTTAATGTAGATGGGCAGCAAAGGGCCGAATTGGTTAAGACAATACATGAGAAAGCTAGGCAGCACATTGAGGAAAAGAACAAGAAGTATGCTCAAAGAGCCAATCAAGGGCGTAGGGAGATGAAGTTTGAACCTAGAGATTGGGTTTGGGTGCACTTCAGGAAGGAGAGATTTCCTAAACAAAGGAAGTCCAAGCTTGATCCTAGAGGGGATGGTCCCTTTCAAGTGCTTGAACGCATCAATGACAATGCCTATAGGGTGGATTTGCCAGGAGAGTATAGTGTTAGTGCTACTTTTAATGTTTCTGATTTATCTCCCTTTCATAATGTAGGTCTTGATTCGAGGATGAATCCTTTTGAGGAGGGAGGGAATGATACAACTCACTAAGGCAATGGAGATTTGAGGATGCCAATGGGTCCAATTACAAGATCACGCTCCAACAAGCTTAAAGCACAATTTCAGATTTATGTACAAGCTTTTGTTTCACAAGAACTTCAAGAAGTTTTGTTGATCAAGCTTGGGGAAGAGCTTAGGAAGACACCTAAGTGTGTGTGCACATTGGAGGCATCAAATCAAGAGGGCTAACACTTAACCAATTTTCACAAGCACAAGTCTAATCAATGGGCTTGGGCTTATTTTATCTTATAAAGGGAATGTGGACTTCTTTTAGGCTTTTTCATGGGCTGGTTTGCATTAAGTGTGCATGTGCTTTATTAAAAAAGTCATGTGCGTGTTTTATTTTAAGGAACCAAGCTTGTGGGCCTAGTTTAAAAGCCCAATTCGCCTCTCTTAAGTTAGTCTTCTATTTTGTGGTTTTCTTATCCTATTTGGACAAGGACTAGTCAATTTTAATTAGTTTTGAAGCCCAAATTCATGTGGGATTTATTCTTGGGCATATATGTTTCAAGAAGGCCTTTTTTGATATTTTGGGCTTTCTTTAGGGTTTTTTAGGTTATCTTTGTTAGGGTTTACATTGAAAAGGGTATTTAAACCCTTGCTTTAGCCATGAACACGAGTTTTTTAGAGATCAATAAAATTAGAAAGCATTCTTCAAGAGAGAATTGAGATTCTTGCTTGTTTTACCATAAGGATTGATTCAACTTATCAAGTAAGTTCTAACTTGTATGCTAATTCAATTCCTACAATCTTATACTCTTTGTTACCAATTCCTTGCTGTTTTGGGGGTGAAGGGCCTTGTTAGATTGATTGAATTTAGGTTTGGGAACAATCATTGAAACGGAGGTGATCTAGACATTGATTCTAGGTTGTGTCCGTATCATCTTTGGTATCAGAGCCTAGGTTTTAAATTCAATCTTTATCTTTAATTTTTTGTTTGTTCTTGATTATTATAGTTAGTTCATCATTAAAATTTGAAAAAAAGAAGAAAGAAAAGAAAGAAAAGAAAAGAAAAGAAAGAAAAGAAAGATAGAATGAAAGAAAGTAAGAAAAAAAAAAGAAAGAAAGAAAGAAAGAAAAAGGAAGAAAGAAAGAAAAGAAAGAAAGAAAGAAGTTAAAAAAAGAAAAAAAGAAGAAGTCATGAGCGGTATCTAGAAACACATCATGACCCCTAATTGACCGGAAAGTAATTGGTTTGACGAATGAACTTATATTCATCACGGACCATATCACGAACCTTTCCATAGACAATTACTGTGCAATTCGTCCTTTCACCATGCTATACCCCACTTGGTTATGAGTATGGGCAAAGTGTCAACTCTTACTAGACTGACTACGTCAAATCTAGTCCCAGTGATATTAGTTCTTGTCCTGGGACTCATTACTTTATATGTTAATGAAGACACTCTTCATGACATATGTACTCCGGCCAGAGATTTCCAAGTAATGACCCTGACAAGAGGCCATGGGTATCATCTTCTGCTATCACAGAAGTGGTGAATCCTCTATTGACTACTCAATTACCTTCGAATACCTCAAGCTGTACCCAATCACCACCCTACGAGCGACCTCTGTAAGGTAACAAGGAATAGAGTCAAAGCACAGAATCAGTATCCAAGATATCCTTGAGTACGTCAAGTCTAAGGATATTTGCACTATTGCTATGATGAGATTATCACTGACATTAGAATAGGACATCCATGTGATGATCTCATAGCAGGTCATCCAATGTACTTACTACCTCTAGTAAGCATTCACATCTCAACCCTAAACATCTCATATTTACAGTTTCTGAGATCCACTGCTTGATCAAATCAAGGAGCTTGAGATGTGATAGTCTCTCCGGATTACCGATGTCCAGTTTCATTAATCCTACGATTAGGGATAATTTAGATACTGACATAATTGCACATGATAGGAATCTCAGTAGTATGATCACATCATAATTTCCTTCATGCTATGTCATATATCATGGATTTCATTAATTTGCTTATAGATCAATATCCATATCAGTTCATAAATAATGAACATCAAATTAATAAAATATGCCTTTCTTTATTTATTCATAAAGTCTGTACACAACTTTGTACAAAACGCGTTAAAGGCGATTGCCTTTAGGGCACTACTCTAACAATCTCCCACTTGAACTAAAGCCAATCGCCTTGATATCTAATACCATAGGCGAGTACATGAGAATCAAAACTCTTTTGTGATAATGGCTTCGTTAATGGATCAGCAATATTTTGCTCTGTGGGAATTCTCTCTATCTGGATATCACCTCGACCAATGATCTCCTTGATCAGATGATATCTGCGGAGTACGTGTTTAGATCGTTGATGAGGCCTTGATTCCTTCGCCTGCGCAATAGCTCCATTGTTGTCACAATACAACTGTATGGGCCCATCACAGCTAGGAACCACACCAAGTTCAGTAATGAACTTTTGATCCAAATCGCTTCTTTTCTGCGTCTCAAGCAAAGAATGTACTTTGTCTCGGTTATTGAATCAGCAGTTGTCTCTTGTTTGAACTCTTCCAATGACCGCCGCCTGCTTCGGTGTGAATATATAACCTGAGTGGGATTTAGAATCATTCTTGTCGATTGAAAGCGGCATCTGATACCCGCCACTTTGAGATTTCCATCTCCATATATCAAGAAAACATCCTTAGTCATTCGCAAGTACTTGAGGATATTCTTGACACCACCCAAAGGACCTCACCAAGATCCGATTGGTATCTCTTTCAGTAACACTTAGAGCATATGATACATCGGGTCTCGTACATAGCATAGCATACATGATAGATCCTACTGCAGATGCATACGGGATCCTATTCATGCGCATCCTCTCATCTTGTGTCTTAGGACACAGATTTCGAGAGTGTTATCCCATGAGTCACGGGAAGGTACCCTCTTTTGGATTGTTCCATGCTAAACCTCTTTAGCATCTTGTCTATTTACATTGATTGTGAAAGACCAAGCAATCTTTTTGATCTATCTCTATAGATCTTTATCCCAAAGATATAAGTTGCTTCACCAAGGTCTTTCATGGCAAATTGTTTGGACAACCAAATCTTCACAGATTGTAGCATAGAGACATCGTTTCCTAGTAATAATATGTCATCTACATATAGCACAAGGAATACGATTGCAGTCTCACTAACCTTCTTATACACACAGTGTTCATTAGGATTTTATGAGAAACCAAACTCTTTGATTACCTCATCAAAACGGATATTCCAACTCCTGGATGCTTGCCTCAATCCATAGATGGAATTTTGAAGCTTGCATACCTTTTTGCCATCATAGAACGTGAAGCTCTCTGGTTGTGTCATATAAACATCCTCAGCTAGGTTTCCATTTAGGAAAGCTGTCTTCACATCCATTTGCCATATCTCATAATCATAATGAGTGGCAATGGCTAGGAGTATCCTAATGGATTTAAGCATTGCTACTAGGCTGAAGGTCTCGTCGTAGTCAATTCTTTGTCTTTGACGAAAACCTTTAGCCACAAGCCTTGCTTTATAGGTAATCACATTACCATCCATGTCAGATTTCTTTTTGAAAACCCATTTACACCCTATGGGTTTTATTCCTTCGGGTGCCTCAACCAAAGTCCATACTTGATTTTCATACATGGAATCCATTTCAGCCTGCATGGCATGAAGCCATTTCTCGCACTCAACTCTTCGTAACCTCTTCATAGGTGGTAGGCTCATTATCATCTATGAGCAACACGTCATTCTGTTCATTCACGAGAAATCCATATTTCTCGTAAGCGAGCGTATCCTACGTGACTCACTTAATTTCGTGTGTTGTAGAAGGTTGAACTGTTACTTCATCTGTATGAGTCACAGTTTCAGGTTCAGGTAGTTGATCTGCGTCTGTTCGAGCATCTTGAACTTCTTCAAGTTCAACTTTGCTCCCACTGTCTTCTTGTGAAAGAAACTATTTCTCTAAAAAGAATTGAAACAAACACCTTTTGTTCCTTAGCAAGGTAGAATTGATATCTCATTGTTTCTTTAGGATATCCTACAAACAAACACTTGTCAGACTTTGCATCAAGTTTATCTGACTGTATTCGCTTTACATAAGCAGGACAACCCCAAACTTTCAAATGAGTACGATAGGATTTTTTGTTAGTCCACATATCATATGGAGTAACATCAACTGTCTTTGATGGAACTCTATTTAACAAATAAACAGTTGTCTCAAGTGCATACCCCCAAAAGGATTTTGGTAATTTTGCAAAGCCCATCATCGATCGTACCATGTCTAACAAGGTTCAATTTCTCCTTTCTTCCACACCATTATGCTGTGGTGTGTAAGGTGGAGTCCATTGAGATAAAATCCCATTATCTCTGAGATAATCTAAAAATTGTTGGTCTAAGTATTCCCCACCACGATCGGATCGTAATATCTTGATACTTTTCCCAAGTTGGTTTTCTACTTCATTTCTGAATTATTTGAACTTTTCAAATGCTTCAGATTTGTATCTCATCAGATACAAATACCCATATCGAGAATAATCATGGATAAAGGTAATGAAGTAAAGACAACCACTTCTAGCATAGATGGACATCGGACCACATACATCTGAATGTATTAGGTCTAATACTCCGATCATTCGCTCACCCTTTCCTTAAAGGGTAACTTAGTCATCTTGCCTAATAAACAAGATTCACATGTGTCATATGATTCATAATCAAATGACCCTAAACTACCACTCTTATGAAGTTTAGCTATGCGTCTCTCATTTATATAGCCAAGGCGACAATGCCATAAGTAAGTTGATTTGAAATTATCGCATTTATGTCTTTTCGTGTCATTGGCATTCATAATTGGATGTGACATATCTAATATGTAAATTCCATTGCATAATATACCAGTACCATAGAGGATTCTATTCAAACTAATAGAACAACCATTGCTACTAAAAGTCAAATGGAAACCAGTTCTATTTAAACAAGAAATGATAATATGTTCTTTGTTAAACAGTACAAAATAACATTCATCCAATTTAATTACAAGCCCACCGGGAGTGACAAAAATAAGTGCCTCACGGCTAATGCAGCAACTCTTGCTCCATTTCCTACACGCAGTCTAGTTCTCCTTCATGAGTCAGCTCATCGTCCTCGAGGCCCTGATATCATTGCATATGTGTGAGCCACAACCGTATCTAATACCCATATGTTATGATCGAAATAGTATTAACCTCAATGACAAACATACCTGAAGAAGCTGAGGCATCTGATGCCTTCTTCTGCTTCAATTCATCCAGATAGACTTTACAATTTCGCTTCTAGGGGCCAGTCTTGCCACAATGGAAGCAAGTTCCTTTTGGTGCAGTTTCTTTGGTTTTCTTTTTAGCTGCACTTCCTTTCGGTTTCTTAGACTTTTTCTTCTTTAGATTCTTTTTCTTTGAACTAGAAGAAGAAGAGGCCACCATAAGCACTTGCTTGCTATCTTTCTTGATAGCTTGCTCTGCTGTCTTGAGCAGATTGATCAACTAAGGGATTGTCGTGGATATTTGGTTCATCCGATAGTTTAACACAAACTTTGAATAACTATCAGACAATCCAACTAGAATTAAGTCAACACTTAATTCATAATCCATAACAAAACCTAAGACAACCAACCTCTCAATATACCCATTCATCTTCAGTGCATACTGCACTGCAGATGAACCTGGAGTCATCTTAGCAGTGAAGAGTAGCCTCGAAGTCTCAAACCTTTCAGACCGAGCTTGCTCATCAAAAAGCTCCCTAAGATGAAACACTATGGTATTAGCATCCATAGACTCATGCTGCTTCTGCAGCTTTGGTGACATTGAGGCGAGCATAATACAGGTAGACATGTCACTGTCTTTGAGATGCTTACGATAAGCTTTCTAATCCTCATCAGAAGCATCAACAGCAGGTGGATTAGGATGTGGAACATCTAGGACATAGCCCAGTTCCTCATATCTGAGAACAATTCTTAGATTTCTCAGCAAATCGAGAAAATTAGGTCCAGTTAATTTATTAGAATCTATTAGGGAGCGCAAATTCACACTAGAAGTCATCTTCAATCAACCTAAAGAGAAAGAGACAAAGAATGTTAGAATAGAATTACATGCATGATCATAAGGACTTACATGACATACATATGGCTCCCACTAGTTTCAAAGAATCCATAACCCTCATTACGAATCCAAGAAATATTATGACAAAATATCCTAGTGGGTCGATATCCGATATTACTAAAATGACCTTGGGTTTACCCAACAAACCACCTTAGGTCAATCGGTAGGTATCAGTCATACCAATTGTATCATAGATATCCGACATTACTAAAGTGACCTTGGGTTTACCCAACAAGCCACCTTAGATCAATCGGCAGGTATCGGTCATACCAGTTACATCACAGGTGTAATTATCGACTAGTGCTATCAACTCGTGATGTATGCACACACATTGGGTTATCAACTCTTGATGCGCGTACATCTGATGTACACTACCCAATTTCGCCTCTGTCTACGTTGACCTTGAGTTTACTCAACAAATCAAAGCTTCTAGCAAAAACTGACCCATTAATCCGAAAATCTTATTTTCATGGTTCGAACATATCCGTATAGAGTGAGCTTGGGTTTACCCAACAACCCGAACTCTATAAGAACTCTGGTTCTCCCCATATTAATGGAAGGCGTTAGTTTTCATATTATGTGTGAGGGATTTCATCTTTCTTCACACTTCTTCTTCTCCAAGCTGTAGGATTATAGTCACCATGACTATATGGAATGATTTAGGGCATTTCATCAATCACATTGAGTCTATACCTATAATCATCCATCATCCCACCTTTGCATACGTTAGTCGACTTGTGCATTTGTTAGTCGACTACTTTTGACTACTGTGCACGAACTAGTCGACTAGTGCATGTGTTAGTCGACTAATCTTGATGTGCAATCTGATGATGAAGGCCCCAACATTAGGAGAGGTAGACAAGCTTCTTCTCGTAATGAGCTCGATAACATAAAACTGAAAATCCCTTCCTTTCAAGGGAAAAATGATCCTGAATTATATTTAGAGTGGGAGAGGAAAATTGAACATGTATTTGAGTGTCATACATATAGTGAAGAGAAAAAGATAAAACTTGTTGCTGTTGAATTGTGTGACTATGCTAGTATTTGGTGGGATCAATTGCAAATAAATAGAAGGCGGAATCATGAAAGACCAATCCGCACATGGCAAGAAATGAAAGCCATCATGAGAAAGCGCTTTGTTCCAAGTCAATACTATCGAGACTTGTTTAAGCGGCTGCAAAGATTGAGGCAAGGATCTATGAGTGTTGAAGAGTACTACCAAGAGATGGAGATCATCATGATTAGGGGCAATGTTGAGGAAGACATGGAAGCTACCATGAGAAGATTTCTTGATAGTTTGCACCCTGAAATTGCTTCCATTGTAGAGTTGCAAAATTACCTTGACATGGATGAGTTGTTGCATAAGGCCACCATGGTAGAAAAGCAAATAAAGATCCAAAATGGTGCTGGATCGAGTTCCTGGAAGAAAAGCTTGACGGAGTCAAAAAATTTTCTTTAAATCCAAGGGAGACATCAAGCCAAAAGAGGACAATAAGCCAAAATTCTCTACTCTAAATCCTAAGGGTAAAAATGACTCTAAACCCTCTTCTTCTTCTAATCCTTCTTATAAAGTTAAGTGCTTTAAATGTCAAGGTTTTGGTCATATTGCTTCTCAATGCCCTAACAAAAGAACTATGATTTTACTTGAGAATGGTGATGTTGCTAGTGAAAGTAATGACAGTGATGATTATGATGATGTGCCTCCATTGACGGATGCTTCCGATGTTGATTGTGATGTTGAGGTTGGTGAAGCCCTTGTGGCTAGGCGTGCTATTAATATCCAACCAAAAGAAGATCTTGAAGAAGAGCAACGTGAGCACATCTTTCATACAAGGTGTCTCATTAATGGTAAAGCTTACAGCATGATCGTAGATGGTGGAAGTTGCACCAATGTTGCTAACACTTTACTTGTTGACAAGCTTAATTTGCCTATTTTGAAACATCCTAGACCATATAAATTGCAATGGCTAAATGATTGTGGTGAGGTGAAAGTCACCAAACAAGTGATGGTTGCATTTTCTGTTGGCAAGTATCATCATGAGATTTTATGTGATGTTGCGCCAATGTATGCTGGACATGTTTTGCTTGGTAGGCCATGGCAATTTGATAGAAAAGTTAGGCATGATGGATACAAAAATTGTTATTCTTTTCCTTTTCATGGTAAAAATATTGTGCTGAAACCTCTTAGGCCCATTCAAGCTTATGAGGATCAAGTGAGGATTGAGAAAGAATGCAATTTGAAGGCAAAAGAAAAGAAAGAGAGAGACGTCGAAAAGAAAGAAAAAGGGAGAGAAAATAAAACTAGTGAAAAAGAAGAAGAAAAGAGACTGACTTTATTTGCTGGAAAAAGTGAGATCAAGAGAGCTTTAAAATGTGAAGAATCTTATATACTTTTATATAAAGATGTTTTCTTAACTATTAATGAGCTTGATCCATCTTTGCCGTCTAGTGTTTTGTCTTTATTGCAGGACTTCAACGACTTATTTCCAGAGGACATTCCCGAAGGATTGCCCCCTTTGAGAGGCATTGAGCACCGAATAGACTTTCTTCCCGGAGCTTCAATTCCAAATAGCCTGCGTATAGAGCCAATCCAGAAGAAACCAAGGAGATCCAAAGACAAGTTGAAGAGCTTATGAAAAAGGGCTTTGTGAGAAAAAGCTTGAGCCCGTGTGCTGTGCCAGTTATACTTGTTCCTAAGAAAGATGGCAAATGGAGAATGTGTGTTGACTGTAGAGTGATAGGGTGTCGTTAGCCTACAAATTTAATCCCCTACTTAAATTGATTTGTAGTATAGCGAAGCAAAGGGATTGTCCCACAGAGATCAAAACACAAGAAAGATTTTCTTACTTTCAAGCAAAGTATGCGTGAACGTCAAAGGGGAAAACAAAAATCGAATTCTCTTAAGACCAGATTGGGGGATTTGTTTGTTTATGTTAAAAGTAAATAAGAAAAGAAAGAAGAAGACGTGATTTAAGTTTAGAAAATTAAAACAAAGCTAAGAGTTTTCAAGAGAGAAATTGCTAAGAAAATTTGAGTAAATAGTTCAGATTAATTAAAGACCAATTGCAAAGGTTTTCACTAAATCCTTAGGTTGTTTTTAATCATTGAAAACGAATTATATCTTAGATTGGAAAATTAGGGTTCATCAAGCAAAGATAGATGCATTCAAAACAAGCATGACATGCAACAACTTCTTGTTAATGTGTTAATCCAAAACTAGCATGAACAACACAATAACAAGAGCATTAAGATTAAAATCAAGTTTGCTAAACCTAAGTTAACTTGCAGCAAAGCTAGCCTGCATAAAATTAACCTGTGTCTTGATCCAACTAATTAAAACCTACATACAAGCTTCAATTTTAATTAGTTGATGCTACTTAACTTAATCAATTTATTGTCTAGCAATTAAATTAATCAGATAGCATACAAATTAGTCACGCATAATTCGAATTCATGACTTCAAATCCACATGCATAATTCAGCAATCATGTCCAGATTAAGAGCACAAATTTCCAATCATAGATTCATCAATTATATGCACATGCTTCTCATAAAAACAGCCATGAATTTAGCTAATAGCCTCAACAATTGGAAAAGAGAATTTAGTTCATAATTCTAACTAAAACAAAGCCAAATATCAGAATAGAAAACATAGTGTAGAATTTGAGTATCAGAAGAAGAATAGAAAGAAATAAAACTAGGGTTCTACCTAGGGAGAGAGAAAAAACGTAAAAGAGAAAGAAAAGAAGAGAAATTCACATCCAAAGAAGATAGAAAACGTGAATCTCCCCAAACTAATGCTAAATGACCTATTTATATTGGAGGAGGTCTTGTAAGAGAGGATTTCTTTTCCAAGTAAAAGTAGGTATTTCTTTCCTTCTAGACATGAGATCTTTACAAGGAGATGACTTCTTTTTTAAGTAGAAGTGGGTCTTTCTTTCTTTGTAGAATTAGGATCTTTACAAGGAGATGACTTCTTTTCCAAGTAGAAGTAGGTTTTCTTCTTTCCTTGCCAAATTAAGACCTTTACAAGGTAGGACTTTTTTTTAAATCTTCAATTTTCCCAATCTACATGTCCCTTGACCGTCTAGATTGTTCCTGGATCCATTTCTTTCAGTGCCGAACAAGAATCTTCCGAAATGTAGAAATCCTAGTTGAAGTAGGATTCCTTATAGGATTAGGATTTCTGCAACTTTGGTCACCTTAGGGTATTTTGACTTCCTCACTTTGAAAATGATATCCAAAAGTTCTAAATCTCCCTCCTTAGCATGATTTTCTTCATTTGACACCTAAAACACTTGAAATGATAAAATCAATGTAAGCTACGCGATTTAGACATCAAATGAGAATAAAAACTAAGTGTAAAAGTATAAAAAGATAAGAAAATATGAGTGCATCAACTTCCCCCACACTTAGCACTTGCTCGTCCTCTAGTAAGGAAAATGAAAAAAAGACGAAAGAAATATACTAAGGAAAATTTGTGACATGCAAAAAAGACTAGTGTGGATGTAAAAGTAAACAAAAACGTGTATGTAAATGCAGGAAAACTTTTCTTAGTGTTATAGCTTTTCTCCTAACCTCCCAACAACATCAAAGAAGCACAAGCATCATTGAGAAAAAGTAAGCTGTGACATTCAATCCATAAACTCAATGAACTTACTCTAAATGTAAGAACCAAGCCAAATAGCATATCGGACTCAAGGGAAATCTACTCCATGTCAAAATAATAGGTCCTCTCATTGTTATGCGCTCCAACATTCAAAGTGTTTAAGGCTCATATGTGTTTAACTCTCATAAATTCAAACAATGCAATGCTCTACCATATGCTTGCTCTTCAATCTCGAATATACTACTAAACATACATGCACAACACAAATTAAAAGGTCTTAACAAGGATTTAACTTGGCTGGGCTAGGGGTGAGGTAAAAGAATGGCAAAGAAAAAGGTTAAGTATCAAGGAAAGCAGAGCATAAAAATAATCAATGGCATACATGTCGCGCACCAAGTATAACATCAAACAATCAAACATAACTCAACTTTTTATTTGAACTTTCAATTCCAATAATATTGAACAAGAAAATCACATGGGGAATTCACTTTTTTTTTTATTTTTTACTCTCGGCCTCAATCTTTTTTTCTTTTTTCTTTTTTTTTTCTTCTTTTTTTTTTTGTCGAATACTCCCCCTTAATAATTAAGAACAAAATAAGTCATATACCATAGATAACCAAACATGTTCAACCTCCTCAAGTTTGACATCAACAAAAACATGCTCTACTAACCATGATAGGGGTTAGAAAGGTGAATCAAGTAAGAATAGTCTAAGTTAAACATGGTAAAGAAAAGAATAGGTAATAAGCTCAAGTGGGCTAACTAGTGGTCAATATGTTTTGGGTTGGCCTTTTTCCAAATAGTTTAAAATCCTAAGAGCCTTTATCATTTTTATGTAATGCATGCACAAGTGTAGTCTTATCAAGATATGAAGCAAGTTCTAGAGATACAAAGCATTGAATGAAATCACACACCAAAGAGACATGTTGAAGGCTCAAAAGCTCACATGGGACGATCATCTATTAAGTCAACATGTGTAGTTTCAATGTTACTCCAAATACCATCTTGCTCAGTACTTACATAAAAACACATTCATCAAATTTATGATTCAAGAATCACAGATTAATTCTCATCTATAACATTCATATTCTTCTTAATCATTGGGAGGTAAAAAGAAAAAAACCAAACACTTCAGGTGCAAAACATGCAAAAATAGATATTTTTTTTGAATTTTTGAATCATTTTTTAATGTTTATGGTTTTTTTAATAAAGCATGCAAGTGCCAGTGAAAACCTTCAAGTTCAAGCAAGAGCAAAGGTACGGTGCATTAAACCAAGAAAGTAAAGAAAATATCCGAACCAATAACCAGCTAAAACCTGAAAATTTAATGTAAAAAAAACTAACCTAAATCCTCCCCCCACACTTAAACACAACATTGTCCTCAATGTTGAAATCAAAGCCATGAGAGAAGATAAAAATACACCAAAAAGAAAGAAATTCTGATATGAAAAAGAAGATGATGAAAAACGTTAAGAGAAAAAGGAAAGGGAAGAGAAATCAAATCTGGTTTTTGTATGATGGGTTGCCTCCCATTCAGCGCTTTTGTTTAACGTCGTTGGCTCGACATCATGTTAATGCTCCTCACTCCTCATAGATAGGCTCGACCAAGTGTATCTCCTCCAAGTTAGATTGAAAACCTTCACGGAAAAGCTTCAACCTATGGCCATTGACTATAAACCTCTTGCTTGTATCCATGCTCTCAACCACGACTACATGAAACTCCTTCCTACTAATCTTGTCATGGACTGCCTTCAACTTCTCCTTGTAAATCATCATGTTCTCGTAACTTCCTAAATGCCTAAAAGTTCCAGCCTCATCATAGTTCAAGTTACATTGCTTAATGGCCCAAAATGCTTTATGCTCAAGTTCTACTGGAAGGTGACAAGCTTTCCCATAAACCATTCTAAGGGGTGACATTCCTAAAGGGGTCTTGTAAGCTGTTCTATAAGCCCACAATGCATCTCCCAATGTAAGACTCCAATCCTTTCGATTAGGTTGCACTGTTTTCTCCAAGATAGACTTGATCTCACGGTTAGAAACTTCAGCTCGGCCACTTGTTTGAGGATGGTATGCCGTGCTAGTTCTGTGAAAAATGTGGTACTTCTTCAATATAGCCTCAAAGGATCGATTGCAAAAGTGGGTCCCCCTATCACTGATTATTGCTTTGGGAATGCCAAACCTATCAAAGATGTTAGCCTTAACAAATCCAACAACAACCTTAGCATCATCAGTTCTAGTAGGAATAGCCTCAATCCATTTAGATACATAATCTACAGCAAGCAAGATATAAAGATATCCATAAGAAGAGGGAAAAGGACCCATGAAATCAATACCCCAAACATCAAATATCTCACTAAAAATCAAAGTGGTTTGTGACATCTGGTCTCTCTTAGTTATGTTACCAGTTCTTTGACATCTTTCACATGATTTACAGAAGTGGAATGCATCTTTAAACAATGAAGGCCAAAAGAATCCATATTCAAGCACTTTATGAGCTGTGCGCTTAGCACCAAAATGACCACCACAAGAATAAGTATGACATAAAGTAAGTATGGAATTAAACTCATCTTGTGGCACACATCTCCTAATAACTTGATCAGCACAGAAATTCCACAAATATGGATTATCCCAATAATAATACTTAGCATCAGCACGAAATTTATCTCTTTGGGATTTAGACATACCTGAGGGTAGCTTATTAGTAACTAAAAACTTAACTGAATCAACATACCATGGACGAGGTATAGCATGGAGGACAGCATACAACTGTTCATCAGGAAAGGTCTCCTTGACAGGAACGACATCAACTCCCTTAGCATTAAGTCGGCTCAAGTGATCGGCAACAAGGTTCTCAGCTCCCTTCTTGTCCTTAATCTCAAGGTCAAACTCTTGTAGGAGCAAAACCCATTTGATAAGGCGCGGCTTGGACTCCTTTTTCTTCAAGAGATACCTATGAGTTCCATGATCAGTGAAAATAACAACTTTTGTGCCGAGTAAGTATGACCTAAACTTTTCAAGAGCAAACACAACAACAAATAATTCCTTCTCAGTTGCATGGTAATTGCACTGAGCTTCATCCAATATCCTAGAAGCATAAGCAATCACATGCAAATACTTCCCTATACGCTGCCCAAGAACAGCTCCAACTGCATAGTCAGTGGCATCACACATAATCTCAAAAGGAAGCTCCCAATTAGGTGATTGGATGATGGGTGATGTTGTCAACTTATTTTTCAACAAGTCAAATGCATCTTTGCATTTTTGGGAGAAGATGAACTCAGCATCTTTGGCTAGCAACTTGCGTAGAGGGGCGGCTACCTTGCTAAAATCCTTGATAAATTTGCGATAGAAACCTGCATGTCCAAGAAAAGATCGAACATCCCTCACAGAGGAGGGGTAAGGCAAGGACGAGATAATATCTATCTTAGCTTTATCAACCTCTAAACCACGTGCAGAAACCACATGCCCTAAAACCATCCCGCTCTACCATAAAATGACATTTTTCATAGTTCAAAACAAGGTTAGTATCCATGCATCTTTTCAAGATCAGAGACAAATTTCCTAAACAATGATCAAAGGAATCACCATAGATAGTAAAATCATCCATAAAAACTTCAATTATCCTTTCAACATAATCAGAAAATATGCTCATCATGCATCTTTGAAAAGTAGCAGGTGCGTTGCATAAACCAAAGGGCATTCTCCTATGTACCAAATGGACAGGTAAAGGTAGTCTTTTCTTGATCCTCAGGGGAAATAACAATTTGATTATATCCACTATAGCCATCAAGGAAACAATAGAAAGACTTACCAGTCAGGTGCTCAAGCATTTGGTCCATGAAAGGCAAAGGATAATGGTCTTTTTTTGTTGCCAAGTTCAACTTCCTATAAT
Source organism: Erythroxylum novogranatense (assembly GCA_029891385.1). Taxonomy (NCBI): domain Eukaryota; kingdom Viridiplantae; phylum Streptophyta; class Magnoliopsida; order Malpighiales; family Erythroxylaceae; genus Erythroxylum; species Erythroxylum novogranatense. The sequence goes on from CM057224.1 coordinate 48,719,564, forward strand.
CAATACACATTCGCCAGCCACTTTGAACAAGTGTGGGCACCAACTCATTTTGAGCATTTTTCACCACAATAATGCCCGTCCTTTTAGGAACCACATGGATAGGACTTACCCACTTGCTATTAGAGATAGGGTATATGACACCTGCATCCAAAAGCTTCAAAATTTCTGCCTTCACCACCTCCATCATAGGTGGATTGAGTCGTCTCTGCATCTCCCTCGAGGGCTACGAATTATCCTCTAAGAGTATGCGATGCATACACATAAAAGGACTAATCCCTTTGACGTCAGCTAAAGTCCATCCAATGGCGGTCTTATGGTCCTTTAAGACACGCAACAATCTTTCTTCCTGCATAGCTGTTAGATTCTTTGCAATAATCACTGGAAGAGTATCATTAGATCCAAGGAAAGCATACTTCAAATGATCAGGGAAAGGTTTCAATTCTAACTCAGGAGCATGCAACACAGAAGGTAAGACTTTTTCGTGTGAAAGAGGTAGTTCAGCAAACACATCCAATTTTGGCACCATATAAGAAGATTGCAATGCCATAATAGCATCAATCACATATGTTTCAAATATCATGGCACCATTGGCATTAACATCAAAAGATGAGAAGAAGGAACGAATAAGAGCAATATTAACACCATCATTACTACTATAAGCACAAAATTGGTCCACCAACAGATCAATGATATCCAAGTTATGTAATTCATGCACATCATCATTATATTTCATTGCCTCATTAAAATTAAATAAGACATGTTCATCATCAATCCTCATAGACAAAGTGCAATCATCACAATTAATTACAGTCTTAGCAGTCCTCAAAAATGGTCTCCCAAGTAGAAGAGGTGAACGTGTGTGAGGGTGATCATCGCATGTCTCAATGATATAGAAATCACAAGGAAAAATCAAGCTACCAACTTTCACTAACACATCTTCCAACAAACCCAAAGGATAGACAAAAGATCTATCAGCAAGTTGAATGATAACAGAATTGCTTTTCAAAGAACAAACATTAAGAGAATCAAAGATGGATTTTGGCATCACACTAATTGAAGCTCCTAAGTCACACATAGCCTTATCAAAGCACATATTACCAATCACACAAGGAATAGAAAATGCACCTGGGTCTCCTTGCTTAGTAGGTAATTTCTTTTGAAGAATAGCACTTACATTCTCTCCTAAGCCAATTATGTCACCATTTCTGACCTTTTTGGCTCTCTTGGTGGTACACATCTCCTTGAGAAATTTAGCATACTTAGGCACATGTCTTATTGCTTCCAGCAAAGGAATGTTGATTTCCACCTTTTTAAACAATTCCAATATTTCTTCCTCCTTATCTTCCTTCTTTTGCCTGTTAGAACTCAAAGGGAAAGGTGGAGTTAGCTTATAAGTGGAATCCACAAGATTAGGAGATACCTTAGACGCATGAGATCGTTGCTTGGGTTGAGAAGAAGATTCGGCACCCTTCAGCTCAGAGGGTAGTGTTGCTGGTTTTCGGTTGTTATTTTGAGCCTCCATCTCATCCTCTTCATCCAAAATAATCACTTTGTCTCCAATCTCCTTACCACTCCTTAGCTTAAGTGCAAAAGCACTTTCCTTGCCTTGCAGCCCTCGGGATGGCAATTTTCCAAAATTTTGGGCCTCCATTTTTCCAAGGTTAGATGCCGACTGTCTAACACGCACCAAAGGAAGGATTGAAGAGGAATTTGCGTTCATCTTGTATAAGGAATAAATCCAAGCTCTGGGTATGGCTGGAATGATTGAATTGTTGGAAGAACTTGCGTCGGTTATGAAGAACAAGGAAGAACAGACTTGAATTCGAAAATTGACAAGCAAAACTAACTAAGATACGATGAAATCAATCCCACGACACCCCTAAAGACCGCCTTAGGTAACCCGATGATCGAATTGAATTCAAAGAAAGAACTCAAACACGCCACAATTGGGAAAGCAATTGATAAGTGAAATAAGTTCTTAAGGTAACAAGAACAAGAGAAGGTTTGTTTTCTCTCAAGTTGGAAGCCAGTGGCTGCACACAATAATCTGAATCAGTCTCTCCCAATCTGACCTAAAACAATCTCCCCCAATCTGACCTAAAACAAGTCTATAAATACTAGGTTTTAAGTGACTAATGAGTTGGGCTAATAATACAAGAAATCCCAAGTAAATAATAAGTCCAAGAAAGCTAATTAAAATGCCCCCATGTCCGGTCCGATGGGTGTGCCTTTCACGATCACTTAAGTCCACATAAGTTGGGCTCAAGTGAATTAAAACAGCCCATTCATGCAAGTCCTCAAGCCACATGCATATCTGACCCAAAGACTTGAGTTAAGTGGATCCATTTGAGCTGTGACCCAAATAACTCTCCTCCTATAGGATTAGCACGCTGCATGTCTTCCATAAATGAGCCCACATGCGCATACAAAGCCTCTTTGATCCTCTTAGCCCGCGCCCTAGTCATTGGCCCAATTGGTATGGACAGGTCTCTTCCTTGGCCTTGATCACGCAAGCTCTTCTTCAAGTCCAAACCTCCATGCACGCCTTCACCATGCACGCCACCACCTTCATGCACATCGTCATCCATGCCTTTGCTCACATCACTGTCCCATTTGCCTCTCAAGGTTTTGGATGCCCGACCTTGTCTCTTGCTGAAAAGATTTATAATCTTGTTGAAAAGACATGAAATTTTGCTGCATAGACAAGGTGTTAGATGTCAAAGTTTTCATCATATCTGTAATCTCATTCAAAGAAGGATTAGAAGAAGAAGAAGGGTTAGAAGGTGGCGGCATAGTTCTGGGAATGTTCGGTTGTAGTTGAAATCCAGTGGGGTTGGGTGCTCTTGATCCATTATGCATAGGTGGTTGCTGAGGATTACCATAGCAATTGAGTTTATCTTTTGTTATCAATTCTAATTCCTATTTCTTGTGTTCTTGAGTGCTTAACTGATTGTGGTTCAAGGGGATTTCTAAAAATTAACTTGGGTTCTTGTCATAAGTGTTCTTAGGTGTAAGAACAAATCCTAATCTGATCGCTTGTTGAGAAACTAATTCTGATTTGATTGGTAACGAGTTCTAACGGTCAATTAAGGGTCTTGGGGTTCCGCATCATTTGATATCAGAGCCTTGGTTCCAATCAAGTAAGTATTTATTCCGTTTTGACTGAACAATAGAATTAAAAAAAATCGTTCTTGTGGGCTTGTTTGTTTCAAACGCAAAATTTCAAGATCTTACATATAAAAAAAAGTGGAATTGAGCTAAACAACTATTATTTTCGATTTTTGGTGGCTTCCATTACTCTGAAAAATGTTAAAATTCAAGGGGAAAACGTGATTACAGCTGCTGGTATAATTAACGCAATTTTGGGGTTGTTCATTTCTAATTCTTTTCAATTGAGTTTGGTGGCTGGTAAAATCCATACTTTACGCTTTTTTTTTGTTTGAGTGTTTTGGGTGCTAATTTGAGGTTCCAATTGGGAATTTCAAGTTTCTGATATTAAATTCCAGATTTCGTCATTTGTTTGCATCCTTTAGTTTTCTGTTATTGAATCTGCCCATTTGCATCTAATACATTAAAAAGGGTGTAATATTGATTCATTGCTGCCTTAAAAAAAAATCGCCATACACTTACTGGTAATTCAAGTGTGTGCTTTCAATTTATTATTTGTGTCGTTTTTGCTTCTAGAATTTTGCATGTTTTCCTTCTTTGTTTAGGTTTTTCCTTGCAAATTCTCTAGGAAAAAATCGCCATACTCTTTGTTTTCCTTCTTTATTTAGAAATCCCCTAGTTATGTAGACATACTTAGGCTCCAAAACATTTCCATATATGGACTTTCCATATTTGGACAGCCCACTTTCAACATGGTTTTGCACATAAATTTGGAGTTGCGCCTTTATACGCTTTGCTCGGGACCTTGAATGATCTTGTTTTTCTTGAACAACCTCAATATGATTTCCCATGGCATCTCCATGCACTTTAGCTCCATGTTCCAAAACTGGTGAAGTTTCCTTATTTAGAACCCGAAAATTGTCCATATTTGGAATCAGGTCTAAATCACCTAGATTGCTTCTTGTAGCATCTTGAACGTCATTTGTATCATTTCCCCTCCCCTCAAAATGATTCGTCCTCGAATCTTCACCTTCATCAAAATCAAAATGAGACAGGTCAGATACATTAAAGGTACTAGAAATAGCATACTCACCAGGAAGATCAACTTTATATGCATTGTCATTGATATTAGCAATAATTTGAAATGGTCCATCACCACGAGCATCCAATTTAGATTTTCTTTTGGAAGGAAACCGTTCCTTGCGCATGTGCACCCATACCCAATCTCCTGGTTCAAAGGTTACCTTGCGCCTTCCTTTGTTCACTTTGTTAGCAACTTGTTGATTTCTCTTCTCAATCCTTTCTCGTGCTTTATTGTGAATGGCCTTAACCAATTCAGCCTTTTTGAGCCCATCTAAGTTAGAGATCTCACTTAAAGGAAAAGGCACAAGATCCAAAGGGGTTAGTGGTTGAAAACCATACACAATCTCAAAAGGAGAAAATCCAGTAGAAGAATGCACACTTCTATTATAAGCAAATTCAATAAATGACAAAAGTTCTTCCCAAGACTTTACATTCCCTCTAATTAAAGCACGCAACAAGGTACCAAGAGTCCTGTTTACTACTTCAGTTTGACCATCAGTTTGAGGGTGTGATGAAGTAGAAAATAACAACTTAGTCCCAAGTTTAGACCAAAGTACATGCCAAAAATGACTAAGAAACCTAACATCTCGGTCAGATACAATAGTTCTAGGTATGCCATGCAAACGTACTACCTCACGGAAAAACAAATCGGCAATGTGAGATGCATCATCTGTTTTATGACATGGAACAAAATGAGCCATTTTAGAAAAACGATCCACTACAACAAAAATTGAGTCTCGTCCTTTCTTAGTCCTCGGTAACCCTAAAACAAAGTCCATAGAAATATCAATCCAAGGATGAGTAGGAACAGGCAATGGCATGTATAACCCATGCGGTTGAACTCTAGACTTAGCTTGTCTACATGATATGCAACGTGAACAGATTTTCTCAACGTCTTTGCGCATATTTGGCCAAAAGAAATGCTCATGCCATATAGTCAATGTCTTGTCTATACCAATCCCAGAAGCATCACATTCGATTTCAAAAGTTAATTCAAAATTAGGCAGCCTAAACAATGGTGCATTACTCAACTTATCCTTTAATAATGCAAATGCATGCTCTTGCTCTTTTTCCCAAATAAACCCCTTGTCTTTTTTCATGATTTTAGTCAATGGTGCAGCAATTGCACTAAAATCTTTTACAAATCTCCTATAGAAACTTGCCAAACCATAAAAACTCCTCACCTCACTAACATTCTTAGGTTTTGGCCATTCACGTATAGCCTTTACCTTTTCGCTATCTCCTTCAATTCCTTTTGCACTCACCACATATCCCAAGAAAATAATGTGATCAATGCAAAATGTACATTTCTTCATGTTAGCATACAATTGAAATTTGCGCAACACATCAAACACACATTTTAAATGAACGAAATGTTGTTCAATAGATTTGCTATACACTAGAATGTCATCAAAATAGACAACTACAAACTTGCCAATAAATTCTCGCAAAACATGGTTCATTAAACGCATAAAGGTACTTGGTGCATTAGTTAAGCCAAATGGCATTACCAACCACTCATACAATCCATGTTTAGTTTTAAAGGCAGTTTTCCATTCATCACCCGGTTTCATTCTAATTTGGTGATAACCACTCTTCAAATCAATTTTAGAAAAAAAAATGCATGCGTCATGTAACTCATCCAACATATCATCAAGTCGAGGTATGGGATGTCGATATTTTACCGTTATTTTGATGACAGCTCTGCAATCCACACACATACGCCAACTTCCATCCTTCTTTGGTACCAACAAAACGGGTAATCGCATATGGGCTTAAGCTCTCTTATATGTCCTTTCTCTAAAAGTTCTTCCACTTGCTTTTGCAATTCTTTAGTCTCCGCAGGATTGCTTCGATATGCTGGTCTATTTGGTATGGCAGCCCCAGGAATGAGATCGATTTGATGTTCAATTCCTCGCAAAGGTCGTAAACCTTGAGGTAGATCATCGGGAAAAACATCGCTATATTCCTGCAAAACATCAATCACAACACTAGGCAAAGTAGGGTCAAGATCGTTAGTTGAAAAATAAACCTCTTTGTACAAAAGTACAAACATTGGCATGTTTGTTATCAAAGCTCTCTTCACATCCCTCACTTTTGCATAGAAATTCACTTTTCTCTCTTCTTTTCTCTCATTGGCTGAATTATCTTCACTCTTTTTCTCTTTACATTTGCCTTCTATTTTTCTCTCTCTCTCCTTTTTCTCTTTCTTTCTCACTTTCTTTTCTTTTTTGTTCAGCCTCTTTTTGTGCAAATTCGTCATAGGATTTTTCAAGTTGCATTTGGTCTTCAAAAATTTGTTTTGGTGTCAAAGGTAAAAGTGTATACCTTTTGCCCTCTTTCTCCACTATACACCTATTCAAATACCCATCATGCATTACTCTCACTTCCCCACTATTATTAAGCCACTGTAATTTGTAAGGTTTGGGGTGTTTAGTGGTTTCTAGTCCCAATTTTATCAATAAACAATGTACTAGCCACATTTACACAACTACCACCATCAACAATCACACTACACACTTTTCCACTAACTAAGCATCTAGTATGAAAGATATTTTCTCGTTGAAGTCTCGCCCCCTCTTGGTCTTCTTTATATTGTGCACTCAAAGCACGCTCAAAGCACGCCTAGTCACCATCAATCTACCCTCCATAGGTAACTCCCCATCACTACCATCCTCCAACGAAGGCATCTCATCATCGACATCACTCTCATCATCGGTTTCAACCTCACCACCACGCATCACCATTACTCTTTTGTTTGGGCATTGTGAAGCTATATGACCAAATCCCAAACATTTAAAACATTTGATATCTCTATTTCTATTAGTGTGGGAAGTAGAAATACCTTTGTTTTTTTTGTCGAATGGTTATTTTGCCTTGGTTTTGTCATCTTTTTTTAATTGGGCAGCCTTGATATCATTCCTCCAATTCGACTTCCATGTGGAATTTTGAGTCGAATATGTGTTGGCTTGCCTCGTAAATCCCTTTCGCTTCAATTTTTTTTCTATTTTCATGGCCATGTGTACCATGTCTTCTATCTCCACATAATGTTGAAGCTCTACCACATTAGCAATATCTCTGTTGAGTCCATTGAGAAACCTTGCCATGGTGGCTTCTCTATCTTCCTCCACATTTGCCCTTATCATTGCTATCTCCATCTCTTTATAGTAGTCCTCCACGCTCTTTAATCCTTGAACAAGGCTTTGCAATTTTTGATGCAATTCCCTATAATAATGGCTAGGAACAAAACGTATTCTCATAATGGCTTTCATCTCCTCCCATGTTTGGATAGGACATTCTCTATTTCTCCGTCTACTCATAATCAATTGGTCCCACCACACAATGGCATACTCACTAAACTCTACGGCAGCAAGCTTTACCTTCTTTTCTTCTGAGTAATTATGACACTCAAAAATGAGCTCCACCTTTCTTTCCCATTCCATGTACGCCTCAGGATTATTTTTGCCCAGAAACGATGGAATTTTCATTTTGATACTTCCTAGGTTTCTATCAAGATCATTTCGACCCCTCCTTGCTCCTCCATAGTTTCTACCTTCATTTATCATGGTGGCTTGATCATCAAACTCTTCATTATATTCGTCATCAATTGGAGGTGTTGGTTGTCTTCTCGGACTTGGAACATTTTGGGCAGAACCCTTGTCAATTCTTTCGCTCATGTCCCTCATCATGATTTGCATTCTTTGGAACTCCTGTTGCATGGCTTTTAGAATGAAAGCTTGATCCTGTTTCTTAACCCCACTTTCTTGAGAATCCATGGTCAATCTGAAAATTTCAACAAAGATAACAACAAAATATTCCCCACAAACACTCCCTCACGTATTTACTCTCAAAGTAACGACACACCTCTCGTGTTTTCACTCAAACTTGGCTTTTTCCCTCTTTTGAGCTCACACACTCTTGCCATTTACCACTCAAACAATCTTTCAATGTTTATACTTAAGGGCCAAATCAAGCAGCAATCATATATCTTAATGCAACCAATTTTAATTGAGAATTTGCAAGGAAAAACCTAAACAAAGAAGGAAAACATGCAAAATTTTAGAAACAAAAACGACACAAACAAAAAATTGAAAGCACACACTTGAATTACCAGTAAGTGTATGACAATTTTTTTAAGGCAGCAATGAATCAATATTACAGCCTTTTTAATGTATTAGATGCAAATGGGCAGATTCAATAACAGAAAACTAAAGGATGCAAACAAATGACGAAATCTGCAATTTAATATCAGAAACTTGAAATTCCCAATTGGAACCTCAAATTATCACTCAAAACACTCAAACAAAAACAAAAGCGTAATGTATGGATTTAACCAGCCACCAAACTCAATTGAAAAGAATTAGAAATGAACAGCCCCAAAATTGCATTAATTATACCTAAACGGTTCTGAAATTGAAAACACCTAACCAGCTGTAACACCCGCTATTAAATTGAGTTTAGGTATAAACTAGAGTTCTGCAAAGTTTGAAAAACATTGGACTTCCGTGTTAAGAGTTATGCTGTCATGAATGAGACTTATGCAGTATTTTTATGATATGTGTTAAGAAATGAGGTTTTGTGTGAGAATGACTAATGAGGGTATATGTATTTTCATGCATGTTACCCAATAGCTTGTGGAAGTGGACAAGGAATAGGACTAGACGTTGTACCTAGTTCTTCACAAGTTCAAGAAAGGTAGAAAGAAATCAGAATTTCTAAGATAGTCGAGGTGAGTATAATCATACTACTATCCTGTGTAGTAAGCCTCTTCTTTTATCTTGCGACTTGTCGAATTGTTCTTGAATCCTTATGACTTCTTTGACATATGACTCCTATAGTTGAGTCTCACATGTTGTATGCCGATTGACCATATGATTTCAGATTCTTTGCATCTTCCGTTCCCTTATTGTGTTGAACCTATTGATTGCGATTCTTTGATGAAGCATGTTTTCATGTTAACCAGATTGATGAGTTCTCGAATACCCAAATTGATAGGGTTTATTATCGACTATGTGCACATAGATAACCCACCGGTGATGGGTTAGATCCGGTCCTACCTAGAGAGGGCAGGCCTCTAGGGACAAGGTTAGGCCGACCTAGTCAAGAATCAGAAAAGGGGAGATATGCCGTACTAGCATGCCTCTGTCTCTTCCTAAGAATTTCGTAAAGAATGAGAAAGAATTGAGAAATGAGAAAGAACCCGAATGAGAAAGAAACCTAAACTTAAAAGAACCCGAACCTAGAAAAGAATTCAAAAACCAAATTCATGTTTTCTTTGAACAATCCATATTGAGCTTACTTGTTGATACTCATGTTATTGCCGCATTTGGGATTTACAACCTGTATATTCATTGATGCCATATATGTTATTGTTCAGAATGCTATAGACCATCCTTGTGAAGCTAGCCTTGTGTACTTAGCCTCACAAGCACGGTAGTATGTTTATATCTCATTGAGTCACGTGGTAGACTCACACCTCATTATCATTATTTCAGGAGATTAGCATAACGGACAAGAGAGAAATCCAAGCCGTTTTGAGACTAGCTTGGATAAGCAGACAAGTAATGTTTTGGTTTTGGTTTTGTATTTGACATGATGTAATTTGCAGATACTTATAGCTGCTCCATGGGTTTGTCATAATCATATATACATCAAACATTTATGGTCTTGTTGTGTTGTTGCGAACAATGTTGGTTGTTGATGTTGTATGTGAGAATTTCATGATTGGATCCTTACTTCTTACAACCAATTAAACACGATAAGGATTATCAGAAAAATAAATGGGTCATGCGAATTTTTAGTAGAAGTTGGGCTTACTACGGGTTTTGGTGGCATTGTTTGACCCATTCCCTAGGCCAACACGGCACACAAAAGGTGGGTCGTGTCAGATGGTATCAGAGCCAAAGGTTGCATAAGAGTAAGGATCTTGTGAGCTAGATGATGGACAAAAAATTATATATATATATATATATATAACAAAACAAAAACAAAAACATTTCGGATAAGAGATATGCATATGATATTTTGCATGAGCATGACACCATGGAGCATAGGATCTGCATCATGTCAATAGTATGTTATTTTTGTGTCTAAACGATTTCTATTTTTTTAATACTAGAGATGCCTCCTAAAAGAAGAACACCTCCTCAACGAGGACGAGGACGAGGTCGTCCTAGGAAAATCCCGACTACTGTACCTGATGTCGAATCGGTACAGCAAGAACAACAAGAAGAAAGGTCTCCACCCAGAGTTAGGAGGAGATCAGAGATAGAAAATGAACCTGAGCCCCCAGCTGCTCAAGGGGAAGATGTTAGAATCTTACAACAAAGGATTGAGGCCTTAGAAGCAGAGAACCGAGCTTTAAGAGAGAGGCAGGAGGTTCTAGAATTGAGAGAAGAAGTACGAATACTTAGAGAAAGAGAGAGAGAGAGGACTCAGGCTGTACCTGAAGTTGCTCCTGTACCATCACAGCCAATGCAAATGCCTAGAGGATTACCTAGGCGAGCTTTAGATGATGAAGGAGTAAGCATCAATGATTTCTTGAAATTGCAAACCCCTGAGTTTGGTGGTGAGAGATATGAGGATCTCCAAGAGTTTATGAGACATATTGAGAAAATGGTTCGGAGATTGACTTGCTCTGATGCACGGATCATAGAATTAGTGGGGATTAAATTGACAAAGAATGCTTGGGAATGGTTCCAGGGGAATATTGAAGATCAATTATATGGTGGGAACCCTCCAACCTGGGAGTTCTTTAAACAGGCATTAATCGATGAGTTTGTTTCTCCATATGAGAGATGTAATCGAGCCCCATAATTTGAAAGGCTCATAAAACTTTGGTGTGAGTGTAGATGATTATGCAAGTGAATTTCTACGCTTATGCAAATTTGCTACAAGAATTGTGCCTCTTGAGGCTGCAAAATGGAAAGATACAAGTTGGGACTTATACCTTCCTTGTATAGTGCTGTTGCAGCTATTGACTTCCCAAATTTGTCAAGGCTGATTGATAAGACTCGTCAATTAGAAGCAAAGTTTAAGGAGGGGAGAGCAGAAAGAGAATCAAGAAGAATAGGTAAAGGCCAGAGCAGTAGAGGCCGTAGAGAGAGAGATAGCTCTCAGATGAGACAAACAGAACAAATAACACAGTCTGCTCCTTCAGAACCTCAGAGAGGGGGTCAAGGTAAAGTTAGAAATCCAGGTGCATCTGTCTTTTCAGCACCTAGTGGTACACAACACCTAGCTCAGTCTAGATCACAGCAACCTCCAACACAGCCACAGGTTAGAACTGCTTGTAATGTCTGTGGAAAGAATCATCCAGGACCTTGTAGACTCGGGTCCAGAGGTTGTTATAGGTGCGAACAACAAGGACATTTCATGAAAGACTGCCCAATGCCAGAAAACCAAGCAGTTCCACCCCCAGCTTCACAGACTACTGTTCAGATAGACAGATCTGTTAATAGAGGCCCACTGGTAGAGGTAGACCTCAAGGCCAAAGCGCCACTCGAATATGGGATGATGTCAAGCACCACCCCCAAAGAATAGGAGTCAGGGAGAGTGTTTGTGAATCCCAAGAAGCACAGGGCCTCTAATACAATTTATCACAGTAACCCTATACAAACCCGTTGATATTGAGTTAAATTGTTGTTATGAATAGAATATTTATGCTTTGTTATGATAAAAGATATGATCTTTCTTTTATCGATGAATGTTGATATAGACATAGTCCTTATCCGAATGAGAATGCTAAAGTGCTATTTGACTCGAAAGTGCCACTCATTCTTTTATATACCGAAGTTTTGCCGAAAGTTAGATAAAGGAGAGAAGTAATGAAAGACCCACTGCTCATAGTTACACCCTTAGGGAAACTGTTGAAGTGACATATGTTTACTCCTCATGTAGTAGAAATAGAAGGCGAAAATTTATGGCAAATTTGATCGAGTTGGCGATTAGAATTTGATGTCATCTTGTGTATGGATTGGTTGTCAAATCACCATGCTACAATGGATTGTTATGCCAAAAGAATCATACTTAGGCGATTCGTAAATGTATGTTATATCAAGAAGATCGAATTGGGTTTCTTATTAACAGAATTTCAGCTATGCAGGCCCAAAGATTCTTAAGAAAGGGATGTCAGGGGTATATAGCACAGGTAAGGGATACCAGAAAGGAGATCAGCGAGATACAACAGATTCCTATAGTAAGGGATTTTTCGGATGTGTTTCCAGAAGATTTACCTGGATTACCACCAGATAGGGAAATAGAGTTTAGTATAGAACTCCTCCCTGGTACAAACCCCATCTCCATTACTCCATACAGAATGGCACCAATAGAACTAAAAGAGTTGAAGGTGCAATTGCAGCATTTGCTTGATAAGGGGTTTATTAGACCCAGTAGTTCACCATGGTGAGCGCCAATGTTATTTGTCAAGAAGAAAGATGGATCTTTGCGGTTATGCATAGATTATAGGCAGTTGAATAAAGTAACTATTAAGAATAAATACCCTCTTCCTCGGATTGACGATTTGTTTGATCAATTACAGGGAGCAAGTCATTTCTCTAAGATTGATCTCAAATCTGGGTATCATCAGTTGAGAATCAGAAAAGAAGATGTGTCGAAAACTGCCTTTAGAACTAGATATGGGCACTATGAGTTCCTGGTACTTCCTTTTGGGTTAACAAATGCACCAGCGGCCTTTATGGATTTGATGAATAGAATCTTCAGGCCATATTTGGATAAATTCGTTGTAATTTTCATTGATGACATGATACGGCAACAACCTAGAATCAATGTCTAGATCACCTCCGTTTCAATGATTGTTCCCAAACCTAAATTCAATCAATCTAACAAGACCCTTCACCCCCAAAACAGCAAGGAATTGGTAACAAATAGTATAAGATTGTAGGAATTGAATTAACGCCACAAGTTAGAACTTACTTGATAAGTTGAATCAATCCTTAAGGTAAAACAAGAAAGAATCTCAATTCTCTCTTGAAGAATGCTTTCTAATTTTGTTGATCTCTCTAAAAACTCGTGTTCATGGCTAAAGCAAAGGTTTAAATACCCTTTGCAATGTAAACCCTAACAAAGATAACCTAAAAACCCTAAAGAAAGCCCAAAATATCAAAAGGCCTTCTTGAAACAAATCTGCCCAAGAATAAATCCCACATGGATTTGGGCTTCAAAACTAATTAAAATTGACTAGTCTTTGTCCAAATAGGATAAGAAAACCACAAAATAGAAGACTAACTTAAGAGGGCGAATTGGGCTTTAAACTAGGCCCACAAGCTTGGTTCCTTAAAATAAAACATGCACATGACTTTTTTAATGAAGCACATGCACACTTAATGCAAATCAGCCCATGAAAAAGCCTAAAAGAAGTCCACATGCCCCTTATAAGATAAAATAAGCCCAAGCCCATTGATTAGACTTGTGCTTGTGAAAATTGGCTAAGTGTTAGCCCTCTTGGTTTGAAGCCTCCAATGTGCACACAAACTTAGGTGTCTTCCTAATGATGAAGAACCATGGGCATGTGAAAGACAAGAAGAGAAGCATCCATGGCGTGATTCGCCTCAAGGAAGCCTAGGACGTGACTTGCATGGACATGAGCTTGCAAAAGGAGGCTTAGGAGCTGAAATTGGATCAGATTTGAAGTCTAAATATTCAAGGCAAGGGGATGAACGAAATTCCCATATCAAAGGCCCAACATTCAAGTCTAATGTTCCTAAAGATCCATTACAAGATGTTGGAGGCCCAATGACAAGAGCTAGGGCCAAAGCAATGAAGCAAGCATTGAATTGTTTAATACAAGACCTTCAAGAGATAGAGCCCATATTGTTGAGTCGATTTCATCTCATAAAGGTCCAAGAGGCATTGTCTTATTCCTTGAAGCCCAACATAAAGTGTCCAAAGGCCCACATGGAGTCCAATTAGGAGAACTCACTTAAAGTACCATGTGACAAGCATGTGCCACTTAAAATAAGGATATGGACGTGATCCCTATGGTCCAACATGTTAAGATCACATTTTATTTAGTTTCCTTTTTGTTTCCTCTAAATAAGGTGATCTAGTCAACACCTTTATAAGTTTATTTGTTTCCTTTTAGGGATTGATTTGTTTCCTTTTATTTAGTATCTTCTTTAGGACATTAAGTTAGGAAGTTTTCCCTATAAATAGGCACCCTCTATGTACTTTGAAAGAGGTCTTTGATTCAGAAATAATATTGAGAGCTTTCTTGCTTTCTTTGTATTCTTTGAGAATACTTGACTTATCAAAGGAGTGGTTTTCCTTTGTGGCATCTTAAGGTTAGAGTTCTAAGAGACAAGTTCTCTTAGGGTTCTTTCCATTGACCAACATTCTTGCTAGAGTTCTAAGAGACAAGTTCTCTTAGGGTTCTTTCATCGATCAACATTCTTCTCACCTCCCATTTTCTTTGTGTTCTGTTTCTATCTTTTCAACTTTGTTTCTTGTGATTCCATGTGTTTGCTTGATTCTATCTACTCCGGGCATAGTTTCATCTTGTTGAAGGTTCTCTAGGACAAATTCCTATTGGGTCCGCCATCATTTGGTATCGAGCGCTTTGGTTGCTAGATTTCAAATAACTATCCTTTTGTTGTTTCTTTTCGTTATTCATTTCTGTCCATTTTGCGTCTACTAGTTCGTGTACCTATTTGCTTGAGTTTTGGCAAAATAATAGGAATTTCTTCCAGTTCAAAATCTCTTCTTTATTTTAATCTTGGGATCACTCAAATCCAAGCTTTCTAGAGCAAGTTACACAAAATCTAAATTGAGAGCATCCACTTCGAAAAAAAGTAGAAGTCAAAAAAAGAAAAAAATTGTCAAAAAAAAGAAACAAAAAAGTAGAAGTGAAAAAATTCGTGAAAAAAGAAAAAATCGACAAAAAAAGAAAACAATCGAGTGTGTGATGCAAGTTTTAGAGAAGTGGAGTCCAAGTTTGCTACTTTCCTAATTGCAAGTACTTTCCTATCTTGTATTGCTTGGAACTTGCTATATTACTTTCCTATTTGCTTCACTTTCCTATCTTGTATTGCTTGGAACTTGCTTGCCTTCCTATTTGCTTCACTTCCTTATTTCAGCCACTTTCCTATTTTGCTTTTCGCTTCCTATTTGATTTCTTGCCTTATTAATCTTTCTTTAGCTTCAAGTTTGACTTTCCAAGGTAATCACTTCCTTAATTCATTCCTTATACTATTTTTTCACACTCTATTTCCTTTTGGATTCTTTGAGAATTTTATCTTGGGATTCTAATCTTAGTTGTCACTTGGTTTGATTGCTTCTATTTGATTGTGTCTTGTTTCAATAAGAATACTATAAAAAGCAAGTTGAGTGGTAAAAGGCAAGAGTGTTTACATTATAGAAAAGCCAATTTTGTGTGAAACACGAGTTGTTTGACATCCGTTGAGTGTATACACGTGAGGGAGAGTGGTAAGGTCTATATTGTTTTTTTTGTTCGCTAACATTTTAGAATTCATAAATATGTCTCAAGAAGATGAATCACCGAGCAAGATCTTAAAGTCTTTAAGAAGGCATGCAAGACCAATTCCAGAGGTTGAATGCTAGGTTGGATGACATCCAATCCACGCCAAACTCCAAAGGTCCTAGAAGAGTGTTCTATGGAGAAGATGAAGATGTGCAATCCGATGATGAAGGCCCCAACATTAGGAGAGGTAGACAAGCTTCTTCTCGTAATGAACTGGATAACATAAAACTGAAAATCCTTCCTTTCACGGGAAAATGATCCTGAATTATATTTAGAGTGGGAGAGGAAAATTGAACATGTATTTGAGTGTCATACATATAGTGAAGAGAAAAAGATAAAACTTGATGTCGTTGAATTGTGTGACTATGCTAGTATTTGGTGGGATCAATTGCAAATAAATAGAAGACGAAATCTTGAAAGACCAATCCGTACATGGCAAGAAATGAAAGCCATCATGAGAAAGCGCTTTGTTCCAAGTCATTACTATCGAGACTTGTTCAGCGACTACAAAGATTGAGGCAAGGATCTATGAATGTTGAAGAGTACCACCAAGAGATGGAGATCATCATGATTAGGGCCAATGTTGAGGAAGACATGGAAGCTACCATGAGAAGATTTCTTGATGGTTTCGCATACCAAATTGTTTCCATTGTAGAACTGCAAAATTTTCTTGACATGGATGAGTTGTTACATAAGGCCATTATGGTAGAAAAGCAATTAAAGATCCAAAATGGTGCTGGGTCGAGTTCTTGGAAGAAAACCTTGAAGGAGTCCAAAACTTCATTCAAATCCAAAGGAGACATCCACCAAAAGAAGAAAGTAAGCCTAAATTCTCTACTCCAAATCCCAAGGGTAAACATGACTCTAAACCCTCTTCTTCTTCTAATCCTTCTTATAAAGTTAAGTGCTTTAAATGTCAAGGTTTTGGTCATATTGCTTCTCAATGCCCTAACAAAAGAACTATGATTTTACTTGAGAATGGTGATGTTGCTAGTGAAAGTAGTGATGTGATGACTATGATGATGTGGCTCCATTGGCGGATGCTTCCGATGTTGATTGTGATGTTGAGGTTGGTGAAGCACTTGTGGCTAGGCGTGCTCTTAATATCCAACCAAAAGAAGATCTTGATGAAGAGTAACGTGAGCACATCTTTCATACAAGGTGTCTCATTAACGGTAAAGTTTGTAGCATGATCATAGATGGTGGAAGTTGTACCAATGTTGCTAGTACTTTACTCGCTGACAAGCTTAATTTGCCTATTTTGAAACATCCTAGACCATATAAATTGCAATGGTTAAATGATTGTGGTGAGGTGAAAGTCACCAAACAAGTGATGGTTGCATTTTCATTGGTAAGTATCATGATGAGATTTTATGTGATGTTGCACCAATGTATGCTGGACATGTTTTGCTTGGTAGGCCATGGCAATTTGATAGAAAAGTTAGGCATGATGGATATAAAATTGTTATTCTTTTCCTTTTCATGGTAAAATATGGTGTTGAAACCTCTTAGGCCCATTCAAGCTTATGAGGATCAAGTGAGGATTGAGAAAGAATGCAAATTGAAGGCAAAAGAAAAGAAAGAGAGAGACGTCGAAAAGAAAGAAAAAGGGAGAGAAAGTAAAACGAGTGAAAAAAATGAAGAAAAGAGAGTGACTTTATTTGCTGGAAAAAGTGAGTTCAAGAGAGCTTTAAAATGTGAAGAATCTTATATACTTTTATATAAAGATGTTTTCTTAACTATTAATGAGCTTGATCCATTTTTGCCGTCTAGTGTTTTGTCTTTGTTACAGGACTTCAACGACTTATTTCCGGAGGACATTCCTGATGGATTGCCCCCTTTGAGAGGCATTGAGCACCGTATAGACTTCCTTCCCGGAGCTTCAATTCCGAATAGGCCTGCGTATAGAGCCAATCCGGAAGAAACTAAGGAGATCCAAAGACAAGTTGAAGAGCTTATGAAAAAGGGCTTGTGAGAGAAAGCTTGAGCCCGTGTCTTTGTGCCGTTATACTTGTTCCTAAGAAAGATGGCAAATGGAGAATGTGTGTTGATGTAGAGCCATCAATAAAATCACGGTAAAATATCGCTACCCTATCCTCGTTTAGATGATATGCTTGATGAGTTGCATGGTGCTTGTATATTTTCAAAATTGATCTTAGAAGTGGGTATCATCAAATTCGCATGAAAAAGGGTGATGAGTGGAAAACGCTTTCAAAACTAAGTTTGGGTTGTATGAGTGGTTAGTTATGCCTTTTGGCTTGACTAATGCACCTAGTACTTTCATGAGTTTGATGAATCATGTGTTTCGTCCTTTTATTGGAAAGTATGTGGTTGTCTATTTTGATGATATTCTAGTGTATTCTAGGAGTTTAGATTTAACATGTGAAACACTTGAATGATGTGTTTGAACTTTTAAGAGAAAATAAGCTTTACGCCAATTTAGAAAATGTTCCTTTTGCATGGATACTTTGTTGTGTTTCTTGGTTTTATTGTAGGTGCTAAAGGACTTCAAGTTGATGAAGAGAAAGTGAAAGCAATTAGAGAATGGCCAACTCCCAAGAATGCGAATGAGGTTCGAAGCTTCCATGGCTTGGCTAGCTTTTATCGGAGATTTGTGAAGGATTTCTCTACCATTGCAGCCCCTTTGAATGAATTGGTAAAAAAGAATGTGATTTTTAAATGGGGTGATTCACAAGAGGTTGCTTTTAATAGCTTGAAAGAAAAATTGACCAATGCTCCTCTTCTTATTCTTCCTGATTTTTCTAAAGTTTTTGAGGTTGAATGTGATGCTTCTGGAATAGGCATTGGTGCTGTTTTAATGCAAGATTCTAAACCCATTGCTTATTTTAGTGAAAAACTAAGTGGTGTTGCTTTGAATTACTCCACTTATGATAAAGAGTTGTATGCTTTAAAAAGGTCTTTAGAGACTTGGCAACATTACTTGTGGTAAAAGAATTTATCATTCACTCGATCATGAAAGTTTGAAATTTCTAAAGTCCCAAGGTAAATTGAACAAGAGACATGCTAGGTGGTTGGAATTTATTGAAACTTTTCCTTATGTTATTAAACATAAACAAGGGAAAGAAAACATTGTGGCTGATGCTCTTTCTAGGAGATACTCTTCTTAGCTCTATGCATGCTAGATTACTTGGTTTTGAGATGTTGAAAGGCATGTATGAATCTGATTGTGACTTTGCAGAAATTTGGAAATCTTGTGAAAAACATGGTAATGATAATTTCTATAGATTTGATGGATTTCTATTCAAAAGGGTAAACTTTGCATTCCATCTTGCTCTATCGTGAATTACTGTGTTAGAGACACATGGAGGTGGATTGATGGGTCACTTTGGTGTTGAGAAAACTTTAGCTCTTTTGCATGAACATTTTTATTGGCCTAACATGAGAAAGAATGTTGTTTCTATTTGTGCTAAATGTATTACTTGTAGGCATGCAAAATCTAAGGTACAATCACATGGTTTATATTCTCCATTACCCGTCCCTCTCATCCTTGGGTTGATATATCTATGGACTTTGTGCTTGGATTGCCTAGATCATCTAGTGGAAAGGATAGTATCTTTGTGGTGGTTGATCGATTTAGCAAGATGGCTCACTTTATTGCTTGTTCTAAAACCAATGATGCTGTTCATGTTGCTGATTTGTTCTTTAAAGAGGTTGTAAGATTGCATGGGTTGCCAAAGACTATTGTGAGTGACAGAGATGTGAAATTTCTTAGTCACTTTTGGAGAACTCTATGGAATAAACTTGGCACTAAACTCTTGTTTTCTACTGTTGCACATCCTCAAACGGATGGTCAAACTGAAGTGGTAAATAAAACTTTGACAACATTGTTAATGCGATCATCCAAAAGAACTTGAAGAATTGGGAAAAGTGTCTCCACACATTGAGTTTGCTTATAATCGTGCTCTTCATTCTTCTACTCAATTTTCTCCTTTTGAGATTGTTTATGGGTTTAATCCTTTGACTCCTTTGGAAATTCTTCCATTGCCTTCTAATGAGTTTACTAACTTTGACGGTATGAAAAAGCTAAATTTGTACAGGAGTTGCATGCTAAAGTTAGAGCCAACATTGAGAAGAGAAATGAACAATATGCAAAGCAAGCTAATAAAGGTAGAAGGCGTGTCATATTGAACACAGTGATTGGGTTTGGGTGCACTTGAGAAAGGAGAGGTTTCGAACAAAGGAAATCTAAGCTACAATCAAGAGGAGATGGCCCTTTTCAAGTTTTAGAAAGGATTAATGATAATGCTTATAAAATTGATTTCCTAACTCCTATGGTAATGTGAGTGCTACATTCAATGTATCGATTTATCCCTCTTTGATGTTGCAGATTCGAGGACGAATCTTTTGAGGAGGAGGAATGATGAAGAACCATGGGCATGTGAAAGACAAGAAGAGAAGCATCCATGGCGTGATTCGCCTCAAGGAAGCCTAGGACGTGACTTGCATGGACATGAGCTTGCAAAAGGAGGCTTAGGAGCTGAAATTGGATCAGATTTGAAGTCTAAATATTCAAGGCAAGGGGATGAACGAAATTCCCATATCAAAGGCCCAACATTCAAGTCTAATGTTCCTAAAGATCCATTACAAGATGTTGGAGGCCCAATGACAAGAGCTAGGGCCAAAGCAATGAAGCAAGCATTGAATTGTTTAATACAAGACCTTCAAGAGAGAGAGCCCATATTGTTGAGTCAGATTTCATCTCATAAAGGTCCAAGAGGCATTGTCTTATTCCTTGAAGCCCAACATAAAGTGTCCAAAGGCCCACATGGAGTCCAATTGGGAGAACTCACTTAAAGTACCATGTGACAAGCATGTGCCACTTAAAAATAAGGATATGGACGTGATCCCTATGGTCCAACATGTTAAGATCACATTTTATTTAGTTTCCTTTTTTGTTTCCTCTAAATAAGGTGATCTAGTCAACACCTTTATAAGTTTATTTGTTTCCTTTTAGGGATTGATTTGTTTCCTTTTATTTAGTATCTTCTTTAGGACATTAAGTTAGGAAGTTTTCCCTATAAATAGGCACCCTCTATGTACTTTGAAAGAGGTCTTTGATTCAGAAATAATATTGAGAGCTTTCTTGCTTTCTTTGTATTCTTTGAGAATACTTGACTTATCAAAGGAGTGGTTTTCCTTTGTGGCGTCTTAAGGTTAGAGTTCTAAGAGACAAGTTCTCTTAGGGTTCTTTCCATTGACCAACATTCTTGCTAGAGTTCTAAGAGACAAGTTCTCTTAGGGTTCTTTTCATCGATCAACATTCTTCTCACCTCCCATTTTCTTTGTGTTCTGTTTCTATCTTTTCAACTTTGTTTCTTGTGATTCCATGTGTTTGCTTGATTCTATCTACTCCCGGGCATAGTTTCATCTTGTTGAAGGTTCTCTAGGACAAATTCCTATTGGGTCTGCCATCACCTAAGCTCTTCTCCAAGCTTGATCAACAAAACTTCTTGAAGTTCTTGTGAAACAAAAGCTTGTACATAAATCTGAAATTGTGCTTTGAGCTTGTTGGAGCGCGACCTTGTAATTGGACCATTGGCATCCTCAAGTCTCCATTGCCTTGGTGAGTTGTATCATTCCCTCCCTCCTCAAAAGGATTCGTCCTCGAATCAAGACCTACATTATCAAAGGGAGATAAATCAGAAATGATGCGAATCAGCTTGGTCAAGAGCAAGGACGTGAGGAGCATGAAGAGATGATCTCCAATACAATTGTTTTGCCAAGAGGTCCAATTACTAGATCACGAGCCAAAAAGATTCAGCAAGCATTAAATTGCCATTTACAAGGCTTGCTCACAAACTTTATCGCAAAGGTATGTGTTACTTAATTCTCTTAGTGCTAGATTGCTAGGCTTTGAGCATATTAAGGAATTGTATGCCAGTGATGAGGATTTTGGTGACATATATAATTCATGTGGTGATGTGGCTGTTTTG
This sequence comes from Erythroxylum novogranatense, assembly GCA_029891385.1. Taxonomy (NCBI): domain Eukaryota; kingdom Viridiplantae; phylum Streptophyta; class Magnoliopsida; order Malpighiales; family Erythroxylaceae; genus Erythroxylum; species Erythroxylum novogranatense. Next base: position 48,741,206 of record CM057224.1, read on the forward strand.
AGAGAATTTCATTTGTTTGATGGTTTCTTGTTTAAGAAAAGTAGGTTGTGTATTCCTAAGTGTTCCATGAGAGAATTGTTAGTTAAGGAAGCACATGGAGGAGGATTGATGGGTCATTTTGGGGTAAGTAAAACCTATGATATGCTGATAGAGCATTTTTATTGGCCTGGTATGAAACATGATGTGCATAAAGTTTGTGAGCATTGCATTACATGTAGAGAAGCTAAGTCTAGGCTGAAACCACATGGTTTGTACACACCACTTCCTGTTCCTAATGGACCTTGGACTGATTTGTCTATGGATTTTGTGCTTGGTTTGCCTAAAACTAGGAAAGGTCGTGATAGTATGTTTGTTGTGGTTGATAGATTTAGTAAAATGGCTCATTTTATACCGTATCATAAGACTGATGATGCTAAGATGATTGCTGATTTGTTCTTTAAAGAGGTCGATGCGTTTGCATGGTATACCTAAAAGCATTATTAGTGATAGAGATGTTAAATTTTGAGCCATTTCTGGCGTGTTCGTGGGGAAAGTTGGGAACTAAGTTGTTGTTTTCAACAACTTGCCATCCTCAAACCGATGGCCAAACCGAGGTTGTGAATCGAACATTGATTACTTTACTTAGTTTGTGTTAGAAAAGAACATTAGGGCGTGGGAGGATTGTTTACCATTTGTGGAGTTTGCTTATAATAGGGTTGTTCATAGCACTACTCATTGTTCTCCTTTTGAAATTGTGTATGGTTTCAATCCGCTTACTCCTTTGGATATATTACCCTTGCCATCTAATGATTTTGTGAGTGTTGATGCTAGTTCAAAGGCAGATTATGTGAAGAAGTTACATCAGCAAGTTAAGGAGAGGATTGAGAAGCAAAATGTCAAAGTAGCTTCTAGGGTGAATAAAGGAAGGAAACCAATGTTGTTTCAGCCTGGTGATTGGGTTTGGGTTCATTTTCAAAGAACGATTTCTGCAAGAACGAAAGTCTAAACTAAATCCACGAGGAGTGGTCCTTTTCAAATCCTTGAACGGATTAATGATAATGCATATAAAGTGGATTTGTCAGTGAGTATAATGTGAGTGCTTCATTTAATGTTGCTGATTTGAGTCCTTTTGATGTAGGTGATGCTTATGATTCGAGGACTAATCCTTTTGAGGAGAGGGAAATGATGCGAATCAGCTTGGTCAAGAGCAAGGACGTGAGGAGCATGAAGAGATGATCTCCAATCCAATTGTTTTGCCAAGAGGTCCAATTACTAGATCACGAGCCAAAAGATTCAGCGAGCATTAAATTGCCATTTACAAGGCTTGGTGACTTTGGCTAGCAATGGCTTGCATGGACTGCATGGGATGCCACGCTTGGAGACAAGGCTGAAGATGTCAACTTTAATTTGTTACAAGTTGACATTCACGAATGAGGCTTGATTTAGTGTTTAACCACGCTTTTATTAAGTTTTCCATATCGAATAGGTTTCTATTCAGTTTTCCATATCGAATAGGCTTCCTATTTATTAAGTTTTCCATATCATAATAGGTTTCCTATTTATTAAGTTTTCCATATCGAATAGGTTTCCTATTTTATTAAGTTTTCCATATCGAATAGGTTTCCTATTCATTAAGTTTCCATATCGAATAGGTTTTTTAATGTTATGTAAAGGCTATATATATGCCTAGGACTAATTGTTATGGGTTCTTTTGGATGAAATTTTAACCTAAAAGCCGCTTTTGCTTTTATCTTTGTGTTCTTGCGTGAATACATGCTTGAAACATTCAAGTAGTTTGATCAACTTTCTTGTGGAGTGTTTCAAATCTAGGATTAGAGGCTGAATTGTTTCAATCTTAGATCTAGATCAATTCAAGGTAATCTGAATTCTAACCTTCATCCTCGAGGTTGTCTTGAATTCGACTAGGGGTTTTCAGTCGATTTGGGTTAAATCGTTAAGGAGTTCTCAAAGTCTATTCTTGGAGGTTCCAGATCATTTGGTATCGAGCTCGGCTCTAGATCAGGTTTTATCCTATCAATTTCGTTTCGCTTCTAAATTTGATCTTGTTCTGGTCTTGTTCTTTGTTGCTATCCTTGTTTCGTTGGGGTGAATTGAGGTTGTCTTCAAAGAGATAGTGAGAGGGAGCCAAAAAAAAAAAAGAGAGTACAAAATCCCTTCTACAAAAAATTTTCATTCTCCTTGCTATTTAGGAGATAAGGATCGAATCTAGGTGGGTTAGAATCAATATAATTTTTCAGTCCCGAAATTTTCACCATTGATGGGGGCTGTTTGAACCGACTTGATTAGTGAGGCATTGGGAATTTTAGGTTCGGGATACATCACGAGGAAGGCTATTGGAATTGTTTCATAAAGTGTGATTCTCCTAAGAACATAAAAGAAATCAGCTTGAGAGGTGTGAGCTGAACCTTGAGCGAAAACATCAATTGAGTGAAACACGAGTGAACAACCTTCATTATTTGAGTGTAAACACGCGAGGGAGTGTTGTGAGGCCTATATTTGTTTGTACTAACCTTTTCTTGCAGGTATAATGTCTAATCAAGGTGATGATGAAAGGAGAGTTCAGATTGATCCGGATAGGTTGCGTGAGGCTCAACAAGCGAATTTACACGCTTATACCGAGCCATGGAGAATATAAACGAAACCTTGAACGTATGAATTTAAGGTTGCGGAATGTTGAAAGAGCAACTCCGGAACGACAAGGAAGACAAGTTGGTGGTGAAATCAGGTGCAACAACCAGAATTTGAGGAAGATGACCATGAGCTTGAGGAGGAAGATGCAGCTGATGTTGAACTAATTTTCCCTAGAGGTGGAGGAAGAAGAGGCCGTGGTGCTGGAAGGGGTAGGGTAAGGCCAAATAATAATGTTAACTATGGCAGAAATCATAGAGGTGAAGATGGTGCGGATAGAAGCTTTGGGAGCATCAAGCTTAAAATACCAAATTTTCGAGGTACATCGATCCGAAGCTTATTTGCAATGGGAGAAACAAGTTGAACTTATTTTGAGTGCCATAGATGTATTGAAGAAAAGAAGGTCAAGCTATCGTTACTCAATTCACGATTATGCAATAGCCTGGTGGGATCAGTTAGTGGCTAGTAGGAGAAGGAATTTGGAGTACCCAATTGAAAAGTGGGCTGATCTAAAATCAGTCATGAGGAAGCGGTTTGTTCCTAGACATTTCCATAGGGAAATCATGCAAAGACTTCAGGTTCTTAAGCAAGGAAGTAAGAGTGTTGATGATTACTACAAAGAAATGGAGATGTTGATGACTAGGGCTGACTTAGAAGAGGATGTGGAGACGACCATGGCACGTTTCTTGGCTGGTTTGAATCAAGACATAGCTGACCGAGTGGATTTACAGCCATATGTGGAATTAGAAGAAATGGTGCACATTGCCATCAAAGTAGAAAGGCAAATTCAAAGAAAAGGAACAGCAAGGTATTATTCCAAACCTATTTCTAATGCAAATTCTTCTTGGAATAGGGATGGAAAACGTGATTTTAAAGGTGGCAGCATGGCTGTTCAAGATGGTGGTAAAGCGAAGGCCGAATCAAGTTCTAAGGCAAGTCCAAATTCGATGAGCCAAGGCAAATAAATCGAGATATTAAGTGTTGGAAGTGTCAAGGTGTGGGACATATCAGCAAAGAATGTCCAAACAAGAGAGTTATGACTATGAAAATGGTGAGATAGTGGTGATGAAGAAGAAAGTGATGATGAGAGTGATGGTGGTGAGATGCCGAATTGGAAGATCTGTAGTGATGGGAGCATTGAAGAACCAATAAAGGGAGATTTGCTGGTTACTAGGCGTGTTCTTAACATGCAATTGAAGGAGGAAAACCATGAGGATCAGCGAGACAACTTGTTCCATACAAGATGTCATGTTCAAGGGAAGGCTTGCATTGTGATTGTGGATGGTGGTAGCTGTACCAATGTGGTAAGTACACTCTTGGTTGATCGATTGGGGCTGTCTACACAACCTCATCCACGACCTTACAAACTTCAGTGGCTGAATGAATGTGGAGAGGTTAAGGTAAATCGGCAATCTATAGTTTCTTTTCCATTGGTAAATATCATGATGACGTGTTGTGTGATGTGGTGCCAATGCATGCTGGAGAGATTTTGCTTGGACGTCCATGGCAGTATGATAGGCGAGCTATACATGATGGATACCTCAATCGGTATTCATTCACTAAAGATGGACGAAAGACGATTCGACACGCTCTCTTCCAAAGAAGTATATGAAGATCAATGTAAAATGGAAAGAATGAGACTTGAATTTGAAAAGAAAGAAAGAAAAAGTGAAAAGAGAGAAAAAAGAGTGAACAAAACTGAATGAAACGAGAGAAAAGAGAGTGAACAAAACTGAGTGAAAAGAAAGAGAGAAAAGCTAACAAAAGCAAATCCAGATTGAAAAAATAAAAGAGGAGAGAAAATGTGAGTTTGTTAGCTAGTACAAGTGAGGTTAAACATGTTTTCTTCTCCAAACAGCCTATGTTTGTGCTTTTGTGCAAAGGGCCTTGTTTGGAAACTACTAATGCTAACCAATCTTTGCCCAAAGTGTGTTTGTTGATCTTTTGCAGAATATGCTGATTTGTTTCGAGGAAATGCCGATGGGTTGCCACCAATCCGAGGCATAGAGCATCAAATTGACTTCATTCCGGGCTGCCATTCCCAATAGGCCAGCATATCGAGCTAATCCTTCGAGACAAAGGAGATCAGAGACAGGTGGAGGAATTGCTAGCTAAGGGATATGTGAGAGAAAGCTTAAGTCCTTGTTAGGTTCTGTTATTCTTGTGCCAAAGAAGGACGGACGACAGGATGTGCGTGGACCTGTCGAGCAATCAATAAAATCACTGTAAAGTATCGACATCCTATTCCTAGATTAGATGATATGCTTGATGAATTACATGGTTCTTGTTTGTTCACAAAAATTGATTTGAAATCTGGTTATTATCAAATTCGAATGAGTGTGGGTGATGAGTGGAAAACAGCGTTTAAGACTAAATATGGGCTGTATGAGTGGTTGGTTATGCCGTTTGGTCTTACTAATGCACCTAGTACATTCATGCGCTTGATGAATCATGTGTTGCGTGAGCACTTGGGTAAATTTGTTGTTGTGTATTTTGATGATATTCTTGTTTACTCTAAGTGTTTGGATGATCATGTCATGCATGTGCGTATTGTGTTAGACGTTCTTAGGCGTGAGAAGCTATATGCTAACCTTAATAAGTGTAGTTTTTGCATGGATAAGGTTCATTTTCTTGGTTTTGTGGTGACTAGTGATGGTATAGAGGTTGATGAGGACAAGGTCAAGGCTATTAGAGATTGACCGAGTCCTCCGAAAAGCTAGTGAGGTGAGGAGTTTTCATGGACTTGCTGGTTTCTATAGGAGGTTTATTAGAAATTTCAGCACCATAGCTGCACCCTTGAATGAGTTAGTTAAGAAAATGTCACATTTGTTTGGTGAGAGGCCTAAGAACATGCATTTAATGAACTGAAAGATAAATTGTGTAATGCACCTTTGCTTGCTTTGCCTAATTTTGATAAGACTTTTGAGATTGAATGTGATGCAAGTGGCATAGGAATTGGAGCTGTTTTGTTCTGAGGATCAAAGGCCATTGATGTTCTTTAGTGAAAAATTAAGTGGGGCAGCTTTGAAGTATCCAACGATGACAAAGAGTTATATGCATTGTATCGAGCTTTGCATACATGGCAGCACTATTTGTGGTCAAAGGAGTTTGTGATACATACTGACCATGAGAGTTTGAAACATTTGAAGGGGCAAGATAAGCTGAACCGTAGACATGCCAAATGGGTGGAGTTCATATAAACATTTCCATATGTGATTAAATACAAGAGAGGTAAGGAAAATGTTGTGGCTGATGCGTTATCGCGAAGGTATGTGTTACTTAATTCTCTTAGTGCTAGATTGCTAGGCTTTGGGCATATTAAGGAATTGTACGCCAGTGATGAGGATTTTGGTGACATATATAATTCATGTGGTGATGTGGCTGTTTTGAGAGAATTTCATTTGTTTGATGGTTTCTTGTTTAAGAAAAGTAGGTTGTGTATTCCTAAGTGTTCCATGAGAGAATTGTTAGTTAAGGAAGCACATGGAGGAGGATTGATGGGTCATTTTGGGGTAAGTAAAACCTATGATATGCTGATAGAGCATTTTTATTGGCCTGGTATGAAACATGATGTGCATAAAGTTTGTGAGCATTGCATTACATGTAGAGAAGCTAAGTCTAGGCTGAAACCACATGGTTTGTACACACCACTTCCTGTTCCTAATGGACCTTGGACTGATTTGTCTATGGATTTTGTGCTTGGTTTGCCTAAAACTAGGAAAGGTCGTGATAGTATGTTTGTTGTGGTTGATAGATTTAGTAAAATGGCTTATTTTATACCGTGTCATAAGACTGATGATGCTAAGATGATTGCTGATTTGTTCTTTAAAGAGGTCGTGCGTTTGCATGGTATACCTAAAAGCATTATTAGTGATAGAGATGTTAAATTTTTGAGCCATTCTGGCGTGTTCTTGTGGGGAAAGTTGGGAACTAAGTTGTTGTTTTCAACAACTTGCCATCCTCAAACCGATGGCCAAACTGAGGTTGTGAATCGAACATTGATTACTTTACTTAGGGCTGTGTTAGAAAAGAACATTAGGACGTGGGAGGATTGTTTACCATTTGTGGAGTTTGCTTATAATAGGGCTGTTCATAGCACTACTCATTGTTCTCCTTTTGAAATTGTGTATGGTTTCAATCCGCTTACTCCTTTGGATATATTACCCTTGCCATCTAATGATTTTGTGAGTGTTGATGCTAGTTCAAAGGCGATTATGTGAAGAAGTTACATCAGCAAGTTAAGGAGAGGATTGAGAAGCAAAATGTCAAAGTAGCTTCTAGGGTGAATAAAGGAAGGAAACCAATGTTGTTTCAGCTGGTGATTGGGTTTGGGTTCATTTTAGAAAGAACGATTTCGCAGCAACGAAAGTCTAAACTAAATCCACGAGGAGTGGTCCTTTTCAAATCCTTGAACGGATTAATGATAATGCATATAAAGTGGATTTGTCGGTGAGTATAATGTGAGTGCTTCATTTAATGTTGCTGATTTGAGTCCTTTTGATGTAGGTGATGCTTATGATTCGAGGACTAATCCTTTTGAGGAGAGGGAAATGATGCGAATCAGCTTGGTCAAGAGCAAGGGCGTGAGTAGCATGAAGAGATGATCTCCAATCCAATTGTTTTGCCAAGAGGTCCAATTACTAGATCACGAGCCAAAAGATTCAGCGAGCATTAAATTGCCATTTACAAGGCTTGGTGACTTTGGCTAGCAATGGCTTGCATGGACTGCATGGGATGCCACGTTTGGAGACAAGGGCTGAAGATGTCAACTTTAATTTGTTACAAGTTGACATTCACGAATGAGGCTTGATTTAGTGTTTAACCACGTTTTTATTAAGTTTTCCATATCAGAATAGGTTTCCTATTCAGTTTTCCATATCAGAATAGGCTTCCTATTTATTAAGTTTTCCATATCATAATAGGTTTCCTATTTATTAAGTTTTCCATATCAGAATAGGTTTCCTATTTTATTAAGTTTTCCATATCAGAATAGGTTTCCTATTCTATTAAGTTTTCCATATCAGAATAGGTTTTTTTTAATGTTATGTAAAGGCTATATATATGCCTAGGACGAATTGTTATGGGTTCTTTTTGGATGAAATTTTAACCTAAAAGCCGTTTTGCTTTTATCTTTGTGTTCTTGCGTGAATACATGCTTCAGAAACATTCAAGTAGTTTGATCAACTTTCTTGTGGAGTGTTTCAAATCTAGGATTAGAGGCTGAATTGTTTGAATCTTAGATCTAGATCAATTCAAGGTAATCTGAATTCTAACCTTCATCCTTGAGGTTGTCTTGAATTCGACTAGGGGTTTTCAGGTCAGATTTGGGTTAAATCGTTAAGGAGTTCTCAAAGTCTATTCTTGGAGGTTCCAGATCATTTGGTATCGAGCTCGGCTCTAGATCAGGTTTTATCCCTATCAATTTCGTTTCGTTTCTAAATTTGATATTGTTCGGTCTTGTTCTTTGTTGCTATCCTTGTTTCGTTGGGGTGAATTGAGGTTGTCTTCAAAGAGATAGTGAGAGGAGCAAAAAAAAAAGAGAGTACAAAATCCTTCTACAAAAAATTTTCATTCTCCTTGCTATTTAGGAGATAAGGATCGAATCTAGGTGGGTTAGAATCAATATAATTTTTCAGTCCCAAATTTTCACCATTGATGGGGCTGTTTGAACCGACTTGATTAGTGAGGCATTGGGAATTTTAGGTTGGGATACATCACGAGGAAGGCTATTGAAATTGTTTCATAAAGTGTGATTCTCCTAAGAACATAAAAGAAATCAGCTTGAGAGGTGTGAGCTGAACCTTGAGCGAAAACATCAATTGAGTGAAACACGAGTGAACAACCTTCATTATTTGAGTGTAAACACGAGGGAGTGTTGTGAGGCCTATATTTGTTTGTACTAACCTTTTCTTGCAAGTATAATGTCTAATCAAGGTGATGATGAAAGGAGAGTTCAGATTGATCCGGATAGGTTGCGTGAGGCTCAACAAGCAGAATTTACACGTTTATACCGAGCCATGGAGAATATAAACGAAACCTTGGAACGTATGAATTTAAGGTTGCGGAATGTTGAAAGAGCAACTCCGGAGCGACAAGGAAGACAAGTTGGTGGTCAAATCAGGTGCAACAACCAGAATTTGAGGAAGATGACCATGAGCTTGAGGAGTAAGATGCGGTGATGTTGAACTAATTTTCCTAGAGGTGGAGGAAGAAGAGGCCGTGGTGCTGGAAGGGGTAGGGGAAGGCCAAATAATAATGTTAACTATGGCAGAAATCATAGAGGTGAAGATGGTGCGGATAGAAGCTTTGGGAGCATCAAGCTTAAAATACCAAATTTTCGAGGTACATCAGATCCGAAGCTTATTTGCAATGGGAGAAACAAGTTGAACTTATTTTGAGTGCCATAGATGTATTGAAGAAAAGAAGGTCAAGCTTACTGTTACTCAATTCACAGATTATGCAATAGCCTGGTGGGATCAGTTAGTGGCTAGTAGGAGAAGGAATTTGGAGTACCCAATTGAAAAGTGGGCTGATCTAAAATCAGTCATGAGGAAGCGGTTTGTTCTAGACATTTCCATAGGAAATCATGCAAAGACTTCAGGTTCTTAAGCAAGGAAGTAAGAGTGTTGATGATTACTACAAAGAAATGGAGATGTTGATGACTAGGGCTGACTTAGAAGAGGATGTGGAGACGACCATGGCACGTTTCTTGGCTGGTTTGAATCAAGACATAGCTGACCGAGTGGATTTACAGCCATATGTGGAATTAGAAGAAATGGTGCACATTGCCATCAAAGTAGAAAGGCAAATTCAAAGAAAAGGAACAGCAAGGTATTATTCCAAACCTATTTCTAATGCAAATTTTTCTTAGAATAGGGATGGAAAACGTGATTTTAAAGGTGGCAGCATGGCTGTTCAAGATGGTGGTAAAGCGAAGGCCGAATCAAGTTCTAAGGCAAGTCCAAATTCGATGAGCCAAGGCAGCGAAATCGAGATATTAAGTGTTGGAAGTGTCAAGGTGTGGGACATATCAGCAAAGAATGTCCAAACAAGAGAGTTATGACTATGAAAAATGGTGAGATAGTGACTGATGAAGAAGAAAGTGATGATGAGAGTGATGGTGGTGAGATGCCAGAATTGGAAGACTGTAGTGATGGGAGCATTGAAGAACCAATAAAGGGAGATTTGCTGGTTACTAGGCGTGTTCTTAACATGCAATTGAAGGAGGAAAACCATGAGGATCAGCGAGACAACTTGTTCCATACAAGATGTCATGTTCAAGGGAAGGCTTGCATTGTGATTGTGGATGGTGGTAGCTGTACCAATGTGGTAAGTACACTCTTGGTTGATCGATTGGGGCTGTCTACACAACCTCATCCACGACCTTACAAACTTCAGTGGCTGAATGAATGTGGAGAGGTTAAGGTAAATCGGCAATCTATAGTTTCTTTTTCCATTGGTAAATATCATGATGACGTGTTGTGTGATGTGGTGCCAATGCATGCTGGAGAGATTTTGCTTGGACGTCCATGGCAGTATGATAGGCGAGCTATACATGATGGATACCTCAATCGGTATTCATTCACTAAAGATGGACGAAAGACGATTCTGACACCGCTCTCTTCCAAAGAAGTATATGAAGATCAATGTAAAATGGAAAGAATGAGACTTGAATTTGAAAAGAAAGAAAGAAAAAAGTGAAAAGAGAGAAAAAAAAGAGTGAACAAAAACTGAATGAAACGAGAGAAAAAGAGAGTGAACAAAAACTGAGTGAAAAGAAAGAGAGAAAAGCGCAACAAAAGCAAATCCAGATTGAAAAAAATAAAAGAGGAGAGAAAAATGTGAGTTTGTTAGCTAGTACAAGTGAGGTTAAACATGTTTTCTTCTCCAAACAGCCTATGTTTGTGCTTTTGTGCAAAGGGCCTTGTTTGGAAACTACTAATGCTAACCAATCTTTGCCCAGTGTGTTTGTTGAACTTTGCAGAATATGCTGATTTGTTTCGAGGAAATGCCTCGATGGGTTGCCACCAATCCGAGGCATAGAGCATCAAATTGACTTCATTCCGGGCTGCCATTCCCAATAGGCCAGCATATCGAGCTAATCCTTTCGAGACAAAGGAGATCTGAGACAGTGGAGGAATTGCTAGCTAAGGGATATGTGAGAGAAAGCTTAAGTCCTTGTTCGGTTCCTGTTATTCTTGTGCCAAAGAAGGACGGGATGTACAGGATGTGCGTGGACTGTCGAGCAATCAATAAAATCACTGTAAAGTATCGACATCCTATTCCTAGATTAGATGATATGCTTGATGAAATACATGGTTCTTGTTTGTTCACAAAAATTGATTTGAAATCTGGTTATTATCAAATTCGAATGAGTGTGGGTGATGAGTGGAAAACAGCGTTTAAGACTAAATATGGGCTGTATGAGTGGTTGGTTATGCCGTTTGGTCTTACTAATGCACCTAGTACATTCATGCGCTTGATGAATCATGTGTTGCGTGAGCACTTGGGTAAATTTGTTGTTGTGTATTTTGATGATATTCTTGTTTACTCTAAGTGTTTGGATGATCATGTCATGCATATGCGTATTGTGTTAGACGTTCTTAGGCGTGAGAAGCTATATGCTAACCTTAATAAGTGTAGTTTTGCATGGATAAGGTTCATTTTCTTGGTTTTGTGGTGACTAGTGATGGTATAGAGGTTGATGAGGACAAGGTCAAGGCTATTAGAGATTGGCCGAGTCCTACGAAAGTGCTAGTGAGGTGAGGAGTTTTCATGGACTTGCTGGTTTCTATAGGAGGTTTATTAGAAATTTCAGCACCATATCTGCACCTTGAATGAGTTAGTTAAGAAAATGTCATATTTGTTTGGGGAGAGGCCTAAGAACATGCATTTAATGAACTGAAAGATAAATTGTGTAATGCACCTTGCTTGCTTTGCCTAATTTTGATAAGACTTTTGAGATTGAATGTGATGCAAGTGGCATAGGAATTGGAGCTGTTTTGTTACAGGATCAAAGGCCATTGATGTTCTTTAGTGAAAAATTAAGTGGGGCAGCTTTGAAGTATCCAACGATGACAAAGAGTTATATGCATTGTATCGAGCTTTGCATACATGGCAGCACTATTTGTGGTCAAAGGAGTTTGTGATACATACTGACCATGAGAGTTTGAAACATTTGAAGGGCAAGATAAGCTGAACCGTAGACATGCCAAATGGGTGGAGTTCATAGAAACATTTCCATATGTGATTAAATACAAGAGAGGTAAGGAAAATGTTGTGGCTGATGCGTTATCGCGAAGGTATGTGTTACTTAATTCTCTTAGTGCTAGATTGCTAGGCTTTGGGCATATTAAGGAATTGTACATGATGATGAGGATTTTGGTGACATATATAATTCATGTGGTGATGTGACTGTTTTGAGAGAATTTCATTTGTTTGATGGTTTCTTGTTTAAGAAAAGTAGGTTGTGTATTCCTAAGTGTTCCATGAGAGAATTGTTAGTTAAGGAAGCACATGGAGGAGGATTGATGGGTCATTTTGGGGTAAGTAAAACCTATGATATCTGATAGAGCATTTTATTGGCCTGGTATGAAACATGATGTGCATAAAGTTTGTGAGCATTGCATTACATGTAGAGAAGCTAAGTCTAGGCTGAAACCACATGGTTTGTACACACCACTTCCTGTTCCTAATGGACCTTGGACTGATTTGTCTATGGATTTTGTGCTTGGTTTGCCTAAAACTAGGAAAGGTCGTGATAGTATGTTTGTTGTGGTTGATAGATTTAGTAAAATGGCTTATTTTATACCGTGTCATAAGACCGATGATGCTAAGATGATTGCTGATTTGTTCTTTAAAGAGGTCGATGCTTGCATGGTATACCTAAAAGCATTATTAGTGATAGAGATGTTAAATTTTGAGCCATTTCTGGCGTGTTCGTGGGAAAGTTGGGAACTAAGTTGTTGTTTTCAACAACTTGCCATCCTCAAACCGATGGCCAAACCGAGGTTGTGAATCGAACATTGATTACTTTACTTAGGGTGTGTTAGAAAAGAACATTAGGATGTGGGAGGATTGTTTACCATTTGTGGAGTTTGCTTATAATAGGGCTGTTCATAGCACTACTCATTGTTCTCCTTTTGAAATTGTGTATGGTTTCAATCCGCTTACTCCTTTGGATATATTACCCTTGCCATCTAATGATTTTGTGAGTGTTGATGCTAGTTCAAAGGCGATTATGTGAAGAAGTTACATCAGCAAGTTAAGGAGAGGATTGAGAAGCAAAATGTCAAAGTAGCTTCTAGGGTGAATAAAGGAAGGAAACCAATGTTGTTTCAGCCTGGTGATTGGGTTTGGGTTCATTTTCAAAGAACGATTTCATGAGAACGAAAGTCTAAACTAAATCCACGAGGAGCTGGTCCTTTTCAAATCCTTGAACGGATTAATGATAATGCATATAAAGTGGATTTGTCGGTGAGTATAATGTGAGTGCTTCATTTAATGTTGCTGATTTGAGTCCTTTTGATGTAGGTGATGCTTATGATTCGAGGACGAATCCTTTTGAGGAGAGGGGAAATGATGCGAATCAGCTTGGTCAAGAGCAAGGACGTGAGGAGCATGAAGAGATGATCTCCAATCCAATTGTTTTGCCAAGAGGTCCAATTACTAGATCACGAGCCAAAAGATTCAGAAGCATTAAATTGCCATTTACAAGGCTTGGTGACTTTGGCTAGCAATGGCTTGCATGGACTGCATGGGATGCCACGTTTGGAGACAAGGGTGAAGATGTCAACTTTAATTTGTTACAAGTTGACATTCACGAATGAGGCTTGATTTAGTGTTTAACCACGTTTTATTAAGTTTTCCATATCGAATAGGTTTCCTATTCAGTTTTCCATATCGAATAGGATTCCTATTTATTAAGTTTTCCATATCGAATAGGTTTCCTATTTATTAAGTTTTCCATATCGAATAGGTTTCTATTTTATTAAGTTTTCCATATCGAATAGGTTTCCTATTCTATTAAGTTTTCCATATCGAATAGGTTTTTTAATGTTATGTAAAGGCTATATATATGCCTAGGACTTAATTGTTATGGGTTCTTTTGGATGAAATTTTAACCTAAAAGCCGTTTTGCTTTTATCTTTGTGTTCTTGCATGAATACATGCTTCAGAAACATTCAAGTAGTTTGATCAACTTTCTTGTGGAGTGTTTCAAATCTAGGATTAGAGGCTGAATTGTTTCGAATCTTAGATCTAGATCAATTCAAGGTAATCTGAATTCTAACCTTCATCCTTGAGGTAGTACTGAATTCGACTAGGGGTTTTCAGGTCAGTATTTGGGTTCGTCGTTAAGGAGTTCTCAAAGTCTATTCTTGGAGGTTCCGTATCAAGAAACATTAAAAGTAGCACTAACACTATACTCTCCTGGCAAATCCACCCTATAGGCATTGTCATTGATGCGTTCAAGCACTTGAAAAGGACCATCCCCTCTAGGATCAAGCTTGGACTTCCTTTGTTTAGGAAATCTCTCATTCCTGAAGTGCACCCAAACTCAATCTCCAGGTTCAAACTTCATCTCCCTACGCCCTTGATTGGCTCTTTGAGCATACTTCTTGTTCTTTTCCTCAATGTGCTGCCTAGCTTTCTCATGTATTGTTTTAACCAATTCGGCCCTTTGCTGCCCATCTACATTAACAATCTCATTCAAGGGTAAAGGCAATAAAATCAATGGAGTTAATGGGTTAAAATCATACACAATCTCAAATGGAGAATAACCTGTAGAAGAATGAATGCTTCTATTATATGCAAACTCAATCAAAGGCAAACAATCTTCCCAAGCTTTCAAATTTTTACCCACAACAGCACGCAATAAAGATCCTAAGTATCTATTAACCACTTCAGTTTGTCCATCTGTTTGGGGATGACAAGTTGTAGAAAACAAAAGCTTTGTTCCCAATTTATTCCATAGAACACGCCAAAAGTGACTTAAAAACTTAGAATCCCTATCTGAAACAATGGTTCTAGGAATGCCATGTAATCTAACAACATCCCTAAAAAACAAATCAGCAACATGTGTAGCATCACTAGATTTATGACATGCAATAAAATGAGCCATTTTACTAAATCGATTAACTACAACAAAGATGCTATCACGTCCTTTCCTAGTCCTAGGCAATCCTAACACAAAATCCATAGATATATCAATCCAAGGACTAATAGGGACAGGTAGAGGCGTGTACAACCCATGTGATTGCACCTTGGACTTGGCTTGCCTACACGCTACACAACTAGAGCAAACTCTTTCAACATCCTTTTTCATGTTAGGCCAATAAAAATGCTCCTGTAATATGTCAAGCAAGCAATACCAAAATGTCCCATTAAACCTCCATCATGAGACTCCTTAGCAAGCATCTCACGCATAGAACAAGTAGGAATACATAATTTATTATCTCCATCAGGTTGCCAAGTTTGTAGAGCTCTTACCAATGCATATAGCTCCTTGTCATAAGTGGAATACTTCATTTGAGCACCATTCAACTTCTCACTAAAATAGTCAATGGGACGCCTTCCCTGCAATAAAACATCACCAATACCTATCCCAGAGGCATCACATTCAATCTCAAAAGTAGAAGAAAAATCAGGTAAACTCAAAATAGGTGCAGAACAAAGTTTTTCTTTCAAAGTGTTAAAAGCAATTTCCTGCGCCTCTCCCCACTTAAATCCTACCTCTTTTTTAACAATCTCAGTCAATGGAGCTGCAATGGAACTAAAATCTTTCACAAACCTCCTATACAAACTAGCAGGTCCATGAAAAGATCTCACCTGAGTAACACTTGTAGGTCTCGGCCACTCCCTAATTACCTTGACCTTTTCTTGGTCCACCTCAATTCCATTAGAAGAAACAACATAACCAAGAAATATGACACGATCCATGCAAAATGTACACTTCTTTAACTTAGCATACAACTTTTCTGCCCTAAGTGCATCTAAGACAAGCCTAAGATGCTCAATGTGCTCATTAATGCTTTTGCTATAGATCAATATGTCATCAAAATATACCACAACAAACTTACCAATAAATGACCTTAAAACATGATTCATCAAACGCATAAATGTACTAGGAGCATTAGTTAAGCCAAAAGGCATCACAAGCCACTCATATAAACCATGTTTTGTTTTAAAAGCAGTTTTCCATTCATCACCAATTTTCATTCTAATCTGATGGTAACCACTCATAAGATCAATTTTGGTAAACACACATGCACCATGCAATTCATCAATCATATCATCCAATCTAGGTATAGGATGGCGATACTTTACCGTTATCTTGTTAATGACTCGCAATCACACACACGCGCCAACTCCCATCCTTCTTTGGAACCAATATCACTGGCACGGCACAAGGACTAAGACTCTCCCTGATGTGTCCCTTTTGTAGCAATTCTTCCACTTGCTTTTGGAGTTCCTTAGTTTCTTCAGGATTAGCCCTATAAGCTGGTCTATTTGGAATCTGCGCCCCAGGCATGAAGTCAATCTGATGTTCTATTCCTCTAATAGGCGGCAATTCCTTAGGCAACTCCTCAGGGAAAACATCTCCATACTCTTGCAAAAGAGAAACAACACTACTAGGCAAACAATGGTCAAGGTCAGATTCATTAAAATAAGCTTGCTTGTACAAAAGTACAAACAAACATCTCCTTTCCACACAAGCAACCCTTACATCTCTCATTTTTGCATAGAAGTTTTGTTTCTTTCTACCCTCTCTCTCATTTGGGCCTTTTAATTGAATTTCTTTTGAGGCCTCTTTCCCCACTTTTCTTCTCTCACTCTCGGCCTCACTTTCTGTCTTTTCTTTTGATTTAGATTTCTGCTCCCCTTTTGCAAGGTTCTCAACCTTCCCCTCAATTTTTGTATTGTCATGCTTTTCTTGAAGTTTTTTGTCCTGTCTTTGTTGCATTCCCTCCATACTCCTTTTTAATTGCATTTGGTCCTCATATACCTCTTTTGGTGCCAATGGAGCAAGAACAAATTTCTGATCTCCCATAGTAAATGAATACCTATTCTTAAAACCATCATGTAACACTCTTCTATCATATTGCCAAGGTCGACCGAGCAATAAATGACAAGCATGCATAGGTACAACATCACAAAGTACTTGATCAGAATACTTTCCAATGGAGAAAGATACAAGGACTTGTTTATTTACCTTGATTTCCCCCATGTCATTCAGCCATTGTAGTCTATACGGCCTAGGGTGTTTCAAGCACTCCAACCCGAGTTTTTCTACCATCAATGTACTAGCCACATTAGTGCAGCTTCCCCCATCAATGATCAGGCTACAAATCTTCTCATTCACTAGGCATCTGGAATGAAAAATATTTTCCCTTTGCTCAATTCCATCTTCCTTCACTTGAGCATTCAAAACTCGCCTAGTAACAAGTAATTCACCCCTAGGTGCATCTTCAACTTTCACATCAGAACAATCTTCCAACTCAGGCATGGAAGTCAAATCATCTTCTTCCTCCTCAGACACAACTTCTCCTCCTCTCACAAACATTGTTTTCTTGTTTGGGCATTGAGAAGCAATATGACCAACACCAAGACATTTAAAGCATTTAATAGTCCTATGCTTTTCAGAATTTGAACTAGAAGAACTTGGAGTTTTAAAAGTACCTTTTGGATCTGCCTTGTTCTTCTCTTCCTTTAGCTTGTCTTTGTCCTTCTCATTTTTCTTGGACCATTTCGAGTTCCAATTTGTAGTAGAGCTTGGGTAAGAAGCCTTGTTGGAGCTTTTGTACTTGAGTTGCCTCTCCACCTTCATGGCCATATTCATCATCTCCTCTAACTCCACATAATGGTGCAATTCAATAACATTTGCAATGTCTTTGTTCAAACCAGCCAAGAAACGTGCCATGGTGGCTTCTCTTTCTTCTTCTACATTAGCCCTAATCATGGCTATCTCCATCTCCTTATGGTACTCTTCTACACTTTTGGTGCCTTGTCTCAAGGTTTGGAGCCTTTGATGGAGCTCCTATAGAAGTAACTAGGCACAAACCTCTTCTTCATGACCCTCTTCATTTCAGCCCAAGTATCAATAGGATCCTCTCCATTCCTTCTTTTGTTCAAAACAAGTTCATCCCACCAAATAAGTGCATAATCATGAAATTCCACGGCAGCAAGCTTCACCTTCTTCTCCTCAGAATAGTTATGGCATTCAAAAATCATCTCCACCTTTCTTTCCCATTCTAAGTAAGCTTCTGGATCATTCTTACCTTGGAAAGATGGTATTTTCATCTTGATACTGCCCAAATTTCTATCCACACGCTCGACCCTGTCTTCTCCCCTTGCATTGTCTCGGCCTCTATAACCTCTTCCTCTTCCTCTATCATTCCGTCCCCCTCTTCCACCAAATCTGGCCCTATGCCAATCATCTTCATCTTCCCCATCATCATATTCATCTTCATACACAAAGCGCACAGGAGTTGGCTCCCTAACATTTTGCCTCCATGTTGCACCATTAGATGAAGCCTCTCGTTGTAAATTCCTAATGACTTGATCTTGTCTATCAAATTTATCACTGACATCCCTGAACATGTTCTCAATCCTTTGGAATTGATGTTGCATAGCCTCCAAAGTAAAGAATGTGTGTTGATCAGTCTCACTATTCTTTTCATCCTCGTCACTACCTTTACTATCCTTTGAATTGGCCATGATGTAAAACCTGCAAAAACACGTTAGAATAGCTACTCACACACTCCCTCACGTGTTTCTCTCTAAATCAGATTGGATAGCCTCGTGTTTCACTCAAGAAGATGGTTTTTACCCTCAAATGAGCTTACACACTCTTGCTTTTTACCACTTTAGATTCTAGTACAGATTTACTTGTCCGGATCAATCACTACCAACCAAATAAACACAACAGTAATGTAATTCAAAAGTAAAGCAATGAATACCTAAATAAAGGAAGAAAACACAAAGCTAGATGCAATTTAATGTAAAGAAAACAAGGAAGACGAAAATAAACACATACTAGATGGAGAAAACGTATGTGAACGATTTTTGGTTCCAATTGAGCAATATGAAACAAGATTACTCAATTCAAGTGTAATGGAAACAAAAAGGACAGCAAACAAAAAAAACAACCAAAGAGTTGAAGAAAAGACAAAACTAGGAATTAAACTCAACCCTAAACCCAAATTAACAAAAACATTCCAATCTGCCCCAATTACTCAAGAACATAAAGATAAGCAATTATATCAAAGACACATGTTTTGAGCGAAGAACGTAAATCTTGAAACAAAAAAGTGTTTCTTGATGCAAGAAAAAAAGTCTTGATGAGTTTCTTGAATGAAGGATGTGTTCTTGATGAATTTGAATAATAAAGAAACGAAATTAAAGAATTCTTGAATGATCATATTCGTTTCTTGATGAATCTTGCAAGCAAATCAACTCAAACTCACAAAGATTCACAATCTTGATTTTTTTTTACTTCTTTCTTTCTTTCTTTTCTTTCTTTTCTTCTTTTTCTTTCTTTATTTCTTTCTTTCTTTCTTTTCTTGATTTTCTTTCTTTCTTTCTTTTCTTTTCTTTCTTTCTTTCTTTCTTTCTTTCTTTTTTCTTTTTCCAATTTTAATGATGAACTAACTATAATAATCAAGAACAAACAAAAATTAAAGATAAAATTGAATTTAAAACCTAGGCTCTGATACCAAAGATGATATGGCAACAACCTAGAATCAATGTCTAGATCACCTCCGTTTCAATGATTGTTCCCAAACCTAAATTCAATCAATCTAACAAGACTCTTCACCCCCAAAACAGCAAGGAATTGGTAACAAAGAGTATAAGATTGTAGGAATTGAATTAACGCCACAAGTTAGAACTTACTTGATAAGTTGAATCAATCCTTAAGGTAAAACAAGCAAGAATCTCAATTTTCTCTTGAAGAATGCTTTCTAATTTTGTTGATCTCTCTAAAACTCGTGTTCATGGCTAAAGCAAAGGTTTAAATACCCTTTGCAATGTAAACCCTAACAAAGATAACCTAAAAACCCTAAAGAAAGCCCAAAATATCAAAAGGCCTTCTTGAAACAAATCTGCCCAAGAATAAATCCCACATGGATTTGGGCTTCAAAACTAATTAAAATTGACTAGTCCTTGTCCAAATAGGATAAGAAAACCACAAAATAGAAGACTAACTTAAGAGGGGCGAATTGGGCTTTTAAACTAGGCCCACAAGCTTGGTTCCTTAAAATAAAACATGCACATGACTTTTTTAATGAAGCACATGCACACTTAATGCAAATCAGCCCATGAAAAAGCCTAAAAGAAGTCCACATGCCCCTTATAAGATAAAATAAGCCCAAGCCCATTGATTAGACTTGTGCTTGTGAAAATTGGCTAAGTGTTAGCCCTCTTGGTTTGAAGCCTCCAATGTGCACACACACTTAGGTGTCTTCCTAAGCTCTTCTCCAAGCTTGATCAACAAAACTTCTTGAAGTTCTTGTGAAACAAAAGCTTGTACATAAATATGAAATTTGGCTTTGAGCTTGTTGGAGCGCGACCTTGTAATTGGACCCCTTGGCATCCTCAAGTCTCCATTGCCTTGGTGAGTTGTATCATGACATATTGGTTTATTCCAGGAGCCAAGAGGAACATGAAAGACACTTGGCAATGGTGTTGCAAATCCTTAGAGATAATCAGTTATATGCCAAGTTGGCAAAGTGTGAGTTCTGGCTTGACAAAGTGAATTTCTTGGGTCATATAATTAGTAAAGAAGGGATTCAGGTAGATCCTCAGAAGGTGGAAGCAGTGTCTAATTGGCCTAGACCTACGAAGGTTACCGAAATACGAAGTTTCCTGGGTATGGCCGGTTATTATAGACGATTTGTAAAGGATTTTTCCAAGATAGCTGCTCCTCTGATGAAGTTAACTCGGAAACAAGTGAGATTTGAGTGGGATGATTCCTGTGAGCAAAGTTTCCAAAAGCTTAAGGAATGTCTCACATCAGCTCCAGTGTTAGCATTCCCTTCAGGGTAAGGTGATTATGTGATATACTGTGATGCCTCCAAAGTTGGTTTAGGCTGTGTATTGATGCAGAATGGGAAGGTAATTGCCTATGCTTCTAGACAGTTGAGAAAACATGAGGTGAACTATCCTACACAAGATCTAGAAATGGCAGCTGTGATATTTGCATTGAAAATATGGAGACACTATTTATATGGTGAAAAGAGTGAAATATATACAGATCATAAGAGTCTTTAGTACATTCAGAAACAGAAAGAATTGAATCTGAGACAAAGATGATGGATTGAGTTATTGAAGGATTATGATTGTCAGATCTTGTACCACCTAGGCAAAGCCAATGTAATGGCTGATGCTTTGAGCAGAAAATCGATGGGGAGTTTGCGTCATATCTCCATTCAAAAGAAAGAGTTAGTTCAAGATTTAAATGGGTTATTTAATGCGGGATTGCACTTGGAAGTATCTAATTCCCAAGCATTACTTGCTCAATTCCAGGTGAAGTCCAATTTGATGGATGAGATTAAAACTGTCCAAGGCAGTGATCTGAAGCTAGCCAAATTGAGAATAGCTGTCCAAGATGGTAAGGTGATAGAGTTCAATATGGTGGATGGAGTATTGAAATGTGGTGACATGTTATGTGTACCTGATATAAATGGGCTAAGACAAAAGATTATGCATGAAGCACGTTATGCACCTTATAGTGTTCACCCTGGAACCACCAAGATGTATCATGATGTTAAAGGCATATATTGGTGGCCAGGTATGAAGAAAGATGTAGCCCAATTTGTATCCACCTGTTTAACTTGTCAACAGGTCAAGTTTGAACATCAGAAGCCCACTGGACTACTACAGGAGCTACCGCTACCCGAGTGGAAGTGGGAGTGGATTACGATGGACGATTGGATTGCCAAGAACGCTTAAGGGACATGATTCGATTTGGGTTATAGTCGACAGACTAACCAAGTCATCTCACTTTATAGCTGTTAAGACTACTTATAGTGCAGCTCAGTTACCCAGTTGTATGTGGACATAATTGTGAAGTATCATGGAGTGCCAGTGTCTATTGTTTCTGACAGAGGGACGCAGTTCACTTCTAGATTCTGGCAGAAATTACAAGAAGCTATGGGTACACAGCTGAATTTTAGTACAGCATTCCACCCACAAACTGATGGACAATCAGAGAGAACCATTCAGATACTCGAAGACATGTTAAGAATGCGTGTCTTAGATTTTGGTGGAGATTGGGAACGTCATTTGCCCTTAATAGAATTTGCTTACAACAATAGCTACCATTCCACCATTGGAATGGCACCTTTTGAAGCATTGTATGGTAGAAAATGCAGATCTCCACTATGCTGGACAGAAGTGGGAGAAAAACAGTTAGAAGGACCAGACCTAATTCAAGAAACGTCTGCAAAAGTTCCTCTGATACAGGAAAGATTGAGAATGGCTTTCGATGAGAGCGGAAGAGTTATCAGATTCTAAGAGAAGAGATGCAGTATGAACCGGTGATCAAGTTTTAGTAAAGTCTCTCCTATGAAAGGCGTAGTCAGATTTGGAAAGAGAGGGAAGCTGAACCCTAGATACATTGGACCATTCGAGATCCTTGAAAGGGTGGAAATGTGTCATATCGGTTAGCTTTGCCTCCTCATCTTAGCTCTGTGCATCCAGTCTTCCACATATCTATGTTAAAAAGTACATTCAGATCCTTCTCATATCTTCCAAATCCCGAAGTGAATATAGCGAAGATCTCTCTTATGAAGAAACCCAGTTGCCATTATAGGCGGTGATTAGAAAGTTGCGGAATAAAGATATTAGATGATCAAAGTTTAATGGCAAAATCAAAGAATTGAGGAATGTCCATGGGAGACGAAGAATCTATGAAGCGAGATATCCACAGTTGTTTCCCCAATAAGGTAAATTTTCAAAATTCGTGGACGAATTTTAATAAGGGGGGGAGAATGTAACACCCGCTATTAACGTTACACCGAAATAAATTAATATTGAGACTAATGTCATTAAAATCGAAGCGATGAACAATAATGTTAGTGACATCAAATTAATGATGTATGATATCTTTCGGTGGTCACGGGAGGAATTCGAACAGATGTAAAACAAAAAAATAGTACAAGAGTGGCGTTTTCGTAAATAAGTGGACATGGGGGAGTATATAAGGAAATTAGTGCCTTGTCTTCTTCTTCTCTCTCCTCATACACGACCCTAACCTCCATTAGAGCTCCTCTCAAGCTTTTTCAAGTCTTATTTCATGAAAGGGAAGGTGATTCAAGCTAATTCATCAACCTAAAGAGGTAAGTCTTCATCCCAATGCTTAGATCTATGGATTTCAACTTGAGTTTCTCTTCTTTTGTGAAACCCATTTGAGGGGATGTATAGGTTTGATGATTGGATGATAGATTTGTATTCTTTGATGTCCAATGACACATATTCTTGAAGAGATTTCGTGTATTTGGTGATTTGTGGGGTTAAACCAAAACCTAGGGTTTTGAAGGTTGAGCTGTCATGGAGACAGATTCATAACTCCCTTTGTTCATTTTTTTTTGAGCTATTTAACGTGCGAATCTGGAGAAACATAAAACATAGACGTTGTAGATCCAGATGTCTACTATCTCTATGATTTTTGTCACGATTTTAGGGTTAGAAGAATAAGAGTAATAGGCCCCGAATTGGTACTGGTTCAGAATACCAGCAAGATTAAAACTAGAACTGTAAGTGAATTGTTTGAAGACCTTAGGGTTAGAATTGGATGACGAGTTCTTCTTACGAAATGTTTCAAAATGTGTCCTCTACGTTCTGTAGAAAGGCCTTATTAATTGGATGCGTATTATGTTATATATGGCCGAATAAGTGAAGGTTGTTACTAACCCTAGTGACACAGAAGAGAACATAATCAAGTCGGGCTTGTAAAAATCACAATAAATCAATTTAAGTCATTTTTTGAGTCGTCTTTGGATATGTGATGGCCACATGAGTCTATGAAAAATGAAGCTTTTAATCGCTTTAATTGGATGAGAGATGAATGAGTTATAAGGTTTTGAGTAGAAAAGGGTCCAACTCATGACTACATGTTCAGGCTGATTGTAAATGGGAGATTTGGATCTCCTTAATGACTGAGTTAGAATATGGTCATAAAAGAAGAAATGTGAGTTTATGTATAAACTAGAGTTCTGCAATGTTTAACTTACCTTGGCCCTTAAGATGCTTCAAACTCTCATGATCAGTGTGAATCACGAATTCCTTTGGCCATAGATAATGTTACCAAGTTTGTAGAGCTCTTACCAATGCATATAGCTCCTTGTCATAAGTGGAATACTTCATTTGAGCACCATTCCACTTCTCACTAAAATAGGCAATGGGACGCCTTCCCTGTAACAAAACAGCACCAATACCTATCCTAGAGGCATCACATTCAATCTCAAAAGTAGAAGAAAAATCAGGTAAACTCAAAATAGGTGCAGAACAAAGTTTTTCTTTCACAGTGTTAAATGCAATTTCCTGCGCCTCTCCCCACTTAAATCCTACCTCCTTTTTAACAATCTCAATCAATGGAGCTGCAATGGAACTAAAATCTTTCACAAACCTCCTATACAAACTAGCAAGTCCATGAAAAGATCTCACCTGAGTAACACTTGTAGGTCTCGGCCACTTCCTAATTGCCTTGACCTTTTCTTGGTCCACCTCAATTCCATTAGAAGAAACAACATAACCAAGAAATATGACACGATCCATGCAAAATGTACACTTCTTTAACTTAGCATACAACTTTTCTGCCCTAGGTGCATCTAACACAAGCCTAAGATGCTCAATATGCTCATTAATGCTTTTGCTATAGATCAATATGTCATCAAAATATACCACAACAAACTTACCAATAAATGACCTCAAAACATGATTCATCAAATGCATAAATGTACTAGGAGCATTAGTTAAGCCAAAAGGCATCACAAGCCACTCATATAAACCATGTTTTTTTTTAAAAGTAGTTTTCCATTCATCACCAATTTTCATTCTAATCTGATGGTAACCACTCATAAGATCAATTTTGGTAAACACACATGCACCATGCAATTCATCAATCATATCATCCAATCTAGGTATAGGATGGCGATACTTTACCGTTATCTTGTTAACAGCTCTGTAATCCACACATATGCGCCAACTCCCATCCTTCTTTGGAACCAATATCAATGGCACAACACAAGGACTAAGACTCTCCCTGATGTGTCCCTTTTGTAGCAATTCTTCCACTTGCTTTTGGAGCTCCTTAGTTTCTTCAGGATTAGCCCTATAAGCTGGTCTATTTGGAATCTGCGCCCCAGGCATGAAGTCAATCTGATGTTCTATTCCTCTAATAGGCGGCAATTCCTTAGGCAACTCTTCAGGGAAAACATCTCCATACTCCTGCAAAAGAGAAACAACACTACTAGGCAAACAAGGGTCAAGGTCAGATTCATTAAAATAAGCTTGCTTGTACAAAAGTACAAACAAACATCTCCTTTCCACACAAGCAACCCTTACATCTCTCATTTTTGCATAGAAGTTTTGTTTCTTTCTACCCTCTCTCTCATTTGGGCCTTTTAATTGAATTTCTTTTGAGGCCTCTTTTCCCTTTTCTTCTCTCGATCTCGGCCTCACTTTCTCTCTTTTCTTTTGATTTAGATTTCTGCTCCCCTTTTGCAAGGTTCTCAACCTTCCCTCAATTTTGTATTGTCATGCTTTTCTTGAAGTTTTTTGTCCTGTCTTTGTTGCATTCCCTCCATACTCCTTTTTAATTTCATTTGGTCCTCATATACCCCTTTTGGTGCCAATGGAGCAAGAACAAATTTCTGATCTCCCATAGTAAATGAATACATATTCTTAAAACCATCATGTAACACTCTTCTATCATATTGCCAAGGTCGACCAAGCAATAAATGACAAGCATGCATAGGTACAACATCACAAAGTACTTGATCAGAATACTTTCCAATGGAGAAAGATAGAAGGACTTGTTTATTTACCTTGATTTCTCCCATGTCATTCAGCCATTGTAGTCTATACGGCCTAGGGTGTTTCAAGCACTCCAACCCGAGTTTTTCTACCATCAATGTACTAGCCACATTAGTGCAACTGCCCCCATCAATGATCAGGCTACAAATCTTCTCATTCGCTAGGCATCTGGAATGAAAAATATTTTCCCTTTGCTCAATTCCATCTTCCTTCACTTGAGCATTCAAAACTCGCCTAGTAACAAGTAACTCACCCCTAGGTGCATCCTCAACTTCCACATCAGAACAATCTTTCAACTCAGGCATGGAAGCCAAATCATCTTCTTCCTCCTCAGACACAACTTCTCCTCCTCTCACAAACATTGTTTTCTTGTTTGGGCATTGAGAAGCAATATGACCAACACCAAGACATTTAAAGCATTTAATAGTCCTATGCTTTTCAGAATTGGAACTAGAAGAACTTGGAGTTTTAAAAGTACCTTTTGGATCTGCCTTGTTCTTCTCTTCCTTTAGCTTGTCTTTGTCCTTCTCATTCTTCTTGGACCATTTTGAGTTCCAATTTGTAGTAAAGCTTGGGTAAGAAGCCTTGTTGGAGCTTTTGTACTTGAGTTGCCTCTCCACCTTCATGGCCATATTCAACATCTCCTCTAACTCCACATAATGGTGCAATTCAATAACATTGGCAATGTCTTTGTTCAAACCAGCCAAGAAACGTGCCATGGTGGCTTCTCTTTCTTTTTCTACATGAGCCCTAATCATGGCTATCTCCATCTCCTTATGGTACTCTTCTACACTTTTGGTGCCTTGTCTCAAGGTTTGGAGTCTTTGATGGAGCTCCCTATAGAAGTAACTAGGCACAAACCTCTTCTTCATGACCCTCTTCATTTCAGCCCAAGTATCAATAGGATCCTCTCCATTCCTTCTTTTGTTCAAAACAAGTTGATCCCACCAAATAAGTGCATAATCATGAAATTCCACAGCAGCAAGCTTCACCTTCTTCTCCTCAAAATAGTTATGGCATTCAAAAATCATCTCCACCTTTCTTTCCCATTCTAAGTAAGCTTCTGGATCATTCTTACCTTGGAAAGATGGTATTTTCATCTTGATACTACCCAAGTTTCTATCCACACGCTCAACCCTGTCTTCTCCTCTTGCATTGTCTCGACCTCTATAGCCTCTTCCTCTTCCTCTATCATTCCGTCCCCCTCTTCCACCAAATCTGGCCCTATGCCAATCTTCTTCATCTTCCCCATCATCATATTCATCTTCATACTCATAGCGCACAGGAGTTAGCTCCCTAGCATTTTGCCTCCTTGTTGCACCATTAGATGAACCTCTCTTTGTAAATTCCTAATGGCTTGATCTTGTCTATCAAATTTATCACTGACATCCCTGAATATGTTCTCAATCCTTTCGAATTGATGTTGCATAGCCTCCAAAGTAAAGAATGTGTGTTGATCAGTCTCACTATTATTTTCATCCTTGTCACTACCTTTACTATCCTTTGAATTGGACATGATGTAAAACCTGCAAAAACACGTTAGAACAGCTCCTCACACACTCCCTCACGTGTTTCTCTCTAATCAGATTGGATACCCTCGTGTTTCACTCAAAAAGATGGCTTTTACCCTCAAATGAGCTTACACACTCTAGATTCTAGCACAGTTTTACTTGTCCGGATCAATCACTTCCAACCAAATAAGCACACCAGCAACTTAATTCAACAGAAAACAACGAATACCTAAAGAAAGGAAGAAAACACAAAACTAGATGCAATTTAAGGTAAAGAAAGCAAGGAAGACGAAAATAAACACATACTAGATGGAGAAAACGTATGTGAATGATTTTTGGTGCCAATTGAGCAATATGAAATAAGGTTACTCAATTCAAGTGTAATGGAAACAAAAGTACAGCAAACAATAAAAAGCAACCAAAGAGTGCAAGAAAAGAGGAAACTAGGAATTAAACTCAACCCTAAACCCAAATTAACAAGAACATTCCAATCTGCCCCAATTACTCAAGAACTTAAAGATAAGTAATTATATCAAAGACACACGTTTTGAGCGAAGAACGTAAATCTTGAAACAAGAAAGTGTTTCTTGGTGCAAGAAAACAAGTCTGGATGAGTTTCTTTAATGAAGGATGTCTTCTTGATGAATCTTGAATAATAAAGAAACGAAATTAAAGAATTCTTAAATGATCAGATTCGTTCTTGATGAATCTTGCAAGCAAATCAACTCAAACTCACAAAGATTCAAAATGTTGATTTTCTTTTTTTTTTAACTTCTTTCTTTCTTTCTTTTCTTTCTTTTCTTCTTTTTCTTTCTTTCTTTCTTTCTTTCTTCTTTTTTTCGAATTTTAATGATGAACTAACTATAATAATCAAGAACAAACAGAAAATTAAAGATAAAGATTGAATTTAAAACCTAGGCTCTGATACCAAAGATGATACGGCAACAACCTAGAATCAATGTCTAGATCACCTCCGTTTCAATGATTGTTCTCAAACCTAAATTCAATCAATCTAACAAGACCCTTCACCCCCAAAACAGCAAGGAATTGGTAACAAAGAGTATAAGATTGTAGGAATTGAATTAACGCCACAAGTTAGAACTTACTTGATAAGTTGAATCAATCCTTAAGGTAAAACAAGCAAGAATCTCAATTCTCTCTTGAAGAATGCTTTCTAATTTTATTGATCTCTAAAAAACTCGTGTTCATGCCTAAAGCAAGGGCTTAAATACCCTTTGCAATATAAACCCTAACAAAGATAACCTAAAAACCCTAAAGATAGCCCAAAGTATCAAAAAGGCCTTCTTGAAACAAATCTGCCCAAGAACAAATCCCACATGGATTTGGGCTTCAAAACTAATTAAAATTGACTAGTCCTAGACCAAATAGGATAAGAAAACCATAAAATAGAAGACTAACTTAAGAGGGGCGAATTGGGCTTTTAAACTAGGCCCACAAGCTTGGTTCCTTAAAATAAAACATGCACATGACTTTTTTAATGAAGCACATGCACACTTAATGCAAACCAGCCCATGAAAAAGCCTAAAAGAAGTCCACATGCCCTTTATAAGATAAAATAAGCCTAAACCCATTGATTAGACTTGTGCTTGTGAAAATTAGCTAAGTGTTAGCCCTCTTGATTTGATGCCTCCAATGTGCACACACACTTAGGTGTCTTCCTAAGCTCTTCCCCAAGCTTGATCAACAAAACTTCTTGAAATTCTTGTGAAACAAAAGCTTGTACATAAATCTGAAATTGTGATTTGAGCTTGTTGGAGCGTGACCTTGTAATTGGACCCATTGGCATCCTCAAATCTCCGTTGCCTTGGTGAGTTGTATCAAGTAGGTATTTCTTTCCTTCTAGACATGAGATCTTTACAAGGAGATGACTTCTTTTTCAAGTAGAAGTGGGTCTTTCTTTCTTTGTAGAATTAGGATCTTTACAAGGAGATGACTTCTTTTCCAAGTAGAAGTAGGTTTTCTTCTTTCCTTGCCAAATTAAGACCTTTACAGGGTAGGACTTTTTTTTAAATCTTCATTTCTCCCAATCTACATGTCCCTTGACCGTCTAGATTGTTCCTGGATCCATTTCTTGCAGTGCCGAACAAGAATCTTCCGAAATGTAGAAATCCTAGTTGAAGTAGGATTCCTTATAGGGTTAGGATTTCTGCAACTTTGGTTACCTTAGGGTATTTTGACCTCCTCACTTTGAAAATGATATCCAAAAGTCCTAAATCTCCTTCCTTAGCATGATTTTCTTCATTTGACACCTAAAACACTTGAAATGATAAAATCAATGTAAGCTACGTGATTTAGACATCAAATGAGAATAAAAACTAAGTGTAAAAGTATAAAAAGATCAGAAAATATGAGTGCATCAACTTCCCCCACACTTAGCACTTGCTCGTCCTCGAGTAAGGAAAATTAAAGAAAGACGGAAGAAATATACTAAGGAAAATTTGTGACATGCAAAAAAAACTAGTGTGTATGTAAAAGTAAACGAAAACGTGTATGCAAATGCAGGGAAACCTTTCTTAGTGTTATAGCTTTTCTCCTAAGCTCCCAAAAACATCAAAGAAGCACAAACATCATAGAGAAAAAGTAAGCTGTGACATTCAATCCATAAACTCAATGAAGTTACTCTAAATGTAAGAACCAAGCCAAATAGCATATCGGACTCAAAGTAAATCCACTCCATGTCAAAATAATAGGTCCTCTCATTGTTATACTCTCCAACATTCAAAGTGTTTAAGGCTCATATGTGTTTAACTCTCATAAATTCAAACAATGCAATGCTCTACCATATGTTTGCTCTTCAATCTCGAATATACTATTAAACATACATGCACAACACAAGTCAAAAGGTCTTAACAGGGATGTAACTTGGCTTGGCTAGGGGTGAGGTAAAAGAATGGCAAAGAAAAACGTTAAGTATCAAGGAAAACAAAACATAAAAATAATCAATGGCATACATGTCGCGCACCATGTATAACATCAAACAATCAAACACAAGTTAACTTTTTATTTGAATTTTCAATTTCAATAATATTGAACAAGAAAATCACATGGGGAATTCACTTTTTTTAACTCTCGGCCTCAATCTTTTTTTCATTTTTCTTTTTTTTGGTTTTTTTCTTCGTTTTTTTTGTCGAATACTCCCCCTTAGTAATTGAGAACAAAATAAGCCATATACCACAGATAACCAAACATGTTCAACCTCCTCAAGTTTGACATCAACTCTACTAACCATGATAGGGGTTAGAAAGGTGAATCAAGTAAGAATAGTGTAAGTTAAACACGGGTAAAGCAAAGAATAGGTAATAAGCTCAAGTGGGCTAACTAGTGGTCAATAAGCTTTGGGTGGTTTTTTTTTCAATTAGTTTAAAATCCTAGGAGCCTTTATCATGTTTATGTAATGCATGCACAAGTGTAGTCTCATCAAGATATGAAGGAAGTTCTAGAGATACAAAGCATTGAATCAAATCACACACCAAAGAGACATGTTGAAGGCTCAAAAGCTCACATGGGACGATCATCTATTAAGTCAACATGTGTTGTTTCAATGTTACTCTAAATACCATCTTGCTCAGAACTTTCATAAAAACACATTCATATTCTTAATCATTGGGAGGTAAAAAGAAAAAAAACCAAACACTTCAGGTGCAAAACATGCAAAAATAGTGATTTTTTTTATTTTTGAATCATTTTTTAATGTTTATGGTTTTTTTAATAAAGCATGGAAGTACCAGTGAAAACCTTCAAGTTCAAGCAAGAGCAAAGGTACGGTGCATTAAAGCACGAAAGTAAAGAAAATATCCAAACCAATAACCAGCTAAAACCTGAAAATTTAATGTAAAAAAAAACTAACCTAAATCCTCCCCCCACACTTAAACACAACATTGTCCTCAATGTTGAAATCAAAACGAAGAGAAGATAAAACACACCAAAACACACCAAAAAGAAAGAAATTCTGATATGAAGAAGAAGATGATGAAAAACGTTAAGAGAAAAAGGAAAGGGAAGAGAAATTAAATCTGGTTTTTGTATGATGGTTTGCCTCCCATTCAGCACTTTTGTTCAACGTCGTCAGCTCGATATCATGTTAATGCTCCTCACTCCTCATAGACAGGCTCGACCAAGTGCATCTCCTCCAAGTTAGATTGAAAACCTTCAAGGAAAGGCTTCAACCTATGGCCATTGACTATAAACCTCTTGCTTGTATCCATGCTCTCAACCTCAACTGCACCATAATCAAAAACACGTGTAACAATAAAAGGTTCAAGCCAACGAGATCGAAGTTGACCTGGGAAGAGGCAAAGGCGGGATTGGTAGAGGAGAACTTTCTGACCTACATGAAACTCTTTCCTACTAATCATCTTGTCATGGACTGCCTTCAACTTCTCCTTGTAAATTTTGATGTTCTCGTAGGCGTCATTTCGTATCTCCTCCAACTCTTGCAATTGTAACTTCCTAAAAGCTCCAGCCTCATCATAGTTCAAGTTACATTGCTTAATGGCCCAAAATGCTTTATGCTCAAGTTCTACTGGAAGGTGACAAGCTTTCCCATAAACCATCCTAA
Organism: Erythroxylum novogranatense; assembly: GCA_029891385.1. NCBI lineage: Eukaryota > Viridiplantae > Streptophyta > Magnoliopsida > Malpighiales > Erythroxylaceae > Erythroxylum > Erythroxylum novogranatense. Next base: position 48,772,961 of record CM057224.1, read on the forward strand.
AGGGTGACATTCCTAAAGGGGTCTTGTAAGCTATTCTATAAGCCCACAATGCATCTCCCAATGTAAGACTCCAATCCTTTCGCTTAGGTTGCACTGTTTTCTCCAAGGTTCTCAGCTCCCTTCTTGTCCTTAATCTCAAGGTCAAACTCTTGTAGGAGCAAAACCCATCTGGTAAGGCGCGGCTTGGACTCCTTTTTCTTCAAGAGATGTCTCAGAGCTGCATGATCAGTGAAAATAACAACTTTTGTGCCAAGTAAGTATGACCTAAACTTTTCAAGAGCAAACACAACAACAAATAATTCCTTCTCAGTTGTATGGTAATTGCACTGAGCTTCATCCGATATCCTAGAAGCATAAGCAATCAAATGCAAATACTTCCCTATACGCTACCCAAGAACAGCTCCAACTGCAAGAACAACTCTACCATAAAATGACATTTTTCATAGTTCAAAACAAAGTTAGTATCCATGCATCTTTTCAAGACCAGAGACAAATTTCCTAAACAATGATCAAAGGAATCACCATAGATAGTAAAATCATCCATAAAAACTTCAATTATCCTTTCAACATAATCAGAAAAAAATGCTCATCATGCATCTTTGAAAAGTAGTAGGTGCATTGCATAAACCAAAGGGCATTATCCTATAAGCATATGTACTAAATGGACAGGTAAAAGTAGTCTTTTCTTGATCCTCAGGGGCAATAACAATTTGATTATATCCACTATAGCCATCAAGGAAACAATAGAAAGACTTACCAGCCAAGAGCTCAAGCATTTGGTCCATGAAAGGCAAAGGATAATGGTCTTTTTTTGTCGCCAAGTTCAACTTCCTATAATCAATACACATTCACCAGCCAATTTGAACAAGTGTGGGCACCAACTCATTCTGAGCATTTTTCACCACAATAATGCCCGTCTTTTTAGGAACCACATGGATAGGACTTACCCACTTGCTATCAGAGATAGGGTATATGACACCTGCATCCAAAAGCTTCAAAATTTCTGCCTTCACCACCTCCATCATAGGTGGATTGAGTCGTCTCTGCATCCCCCTCGAAGGCTTCAAATTATCCTCTAAGAGTATGCGATGCATACACATAGAAGGACTAATCCCTTTGATGTCAGCTAAAGTCCATCCAATGGCGGTCTTATGGTCCTTTAAGACACGCAACAATTTTCTTCCTGCATAGCTATTAGATTCTTTGCAATAATCACTGGAAGAGTTTCATTAGATCCAAGAAAAGCATACTTCAAATGATCAGGCAAAGGTTTCAATTCTAACTCAGGAGCATGCAACACAGAAGGTAAGACTTTCTTGTGCAAAAGAGGTAGATCAGCAAACACATCCAATTTTGGCACCATATAAGAAGATTGCAATGCCATAATAGCATCAATCACATAACGTTCAAATATCATGGCACCATTGGCATTAACATCAAAAGATGAGAAGAAGGAACGAATAAGAGCAATATTAACACCATCGTTACTACTATAAGCACAAAATTGGTCCACCAACAGATCAATGATATCCAAGTTATGTAATTCATGCACATCATCATTATATTTCATTGCCTCATTAAAATTAAATAAGAGGTGTTCATCATCAATCCTCATAGACAAAGTGCAATCATCACAATTAATTACAGTCTTAGCAGTCCTCAAAAATGGTCTCCCAAGTAGAAGAGGTGAACGTGTGTGAGGGTGATCATTGCATGTCTCAATGATATAGAAATCACAAGGGAAAATCAAGCTACCAACTTTCACTAACACATCTCCCAACAAACCCAAAGGATAGACAAAAGATCTATCAGCAAGTTGAATGATAACAGAAATGCTTTTCAAAGAACCAACATTAAGAGAATCAAAGATGGATTTTGGCATCACAGAAGTAAGCTCATTAACCTTATTCTCTAAGTTAGAGATACTTACCTGATTCACGCGTCTATGATCAGCTCAGGTGCTAAATTGCTTTGAATTTGCAGCCATATCAGAGATTAAATGCTTTGCCGCCTCAGGTGTTTTGTTCACCAAAGCTCCACCACTAGCTGCATCAATAATACTCCTATCTTGGGGAGTTAACCCCTCATAGAAATATTGAATAAGGAGTTGGTCAGAAATTTTGTGGTGGGGACATTGGTTGCAGAGCTTCTCGAACCTCTCCCAATACTCTGATAATGATTCACCATGAGCTTGTCTTATCCCACATATCTCCTTCCTAATACTGGCGGCTCTTGAGGCTGGGAAGTACTTTTCTAAAAAAATTCTCTTAAGGCTGAGAAGAACCACTCCTCAGCTGTCCCCTTCAAAGAGAAAGGAAAAGCTTTCAGCTTGATTTGCTCCTCCTCCACACCATTCGGCTTCATGCCATTGCAAATCATGTGGAATGATGAAGAACCATGGGCATGTGAAAGATAAGAAGAGAAGCATTCATGGCGTGATTTGCCTCAAGGAAGCCTAGGATGTGACTTGCATGGACATGAGCTTGCAAAAGGAGGCTTAGGAGCTGAAATTGGATCAGATTTGAAGTCTGAATATTCAAGGAAAGGGGATGAACGAAATTCGCATATCAAATGCCCAACATTCAAGTCTAATGTTCCTAAAGATCCATTACAAGATGTTGGAGGCCCAATGACAAGAGCTAGGGCCAAAGCAATGAAGCAAGCGTTGAATTGTTTAATCAAAGACCTTCAAGAGATAGAGCCCATATTGTTGAGTCAGATTTCATCTCATAAAGGTCCAAGAGGTATTGTCTTACTCCTTGAAGCCCAACATAAAGTGTCCAAAGGCCCACATGGAGTCCAATTGGGAGAACTCACTTAAAGTACCATGTGACAAGCATGTGCCACTTAAAAATAAGGATATGGACGTGATTCCTATGGTCCAACATGTTGAGACCACATTTTATTTAGTTTCCTTTTTTGTTTCCTCTAAATAAGGTGATCTAGTCAACACCTTTATAAGTTTATTTTGTTTCCTTTTAGGGATTGATTTGTTTCCTTTTATTTAGTATCTTCTTTAGGACATTAAGTTAGGAAGTTTTCCCTATAAATAGGCACCCTCTATGTACTTTGAAAGGGGATCTTGGATTCAGAAATAATATTGAGAGCTTTCTTGCTTTCTTGCTTTCTTTGTATTCTTTGAGAATACTTGACTTATCAAAGGAGTGGTCTTCCTTTGTGGCGTCCTAAGGTTAGAGTTCTAAGAGACAAGTTCTCCTAGGGTTCTTTCCATTGACCAACATTCTTGCTAGGGTTCTAAGAGACAAGTTCTCTTAGGGTTCTTTTCATCGACCAACATTCTTCTAACCGCTCATTTTCTCTTATTGTTCTGTTTCTATCTTTCAATTTGTTTCTTGTGATTTCGTGTGTTTGCTGGATTCTATCTACTCCTGGGCATAGTTCCATCTTGTTGAAGGTTCTATAGGACAAGTTCCTATTGGGTCTCCCATCATTTGGTATCAGAACGCTTTGGTTGCTAGATTTGAAATAACTATCCTTTTGTTGTTTATTTTCATTATTCTTTTCTGGCCATTTTTCATCCACAAGTTCATGCACCTTTTGCTTGAATTTTTGGCAGAATAATAGAAATTTCTTCAAGTTCAAAACCTCTTCTTTATTTTCGTTTTGGAATCACTCAAATCCAAGCTTTCTAGAGCAAGTTACATCAATTCTAAATTGAGAGCATCCAACTTCTGAAAAAAAAAAGAGTAGAAGTCAAAAAAAAAGAAAAAAAAAAGAGATTTGTCAAAAAAATGAGAAAAAAGAAAAAAAGTAGAAGTGAAAAAAAAAGAAATTCCTCAAAAAAAAGGAGAAAAAAGAAAAAAAATTGACAAAAAAAGAAAACAATCAGAGTGTGTGATGCAAGTTTTAAAGAAGTGGAGTCCAAGTTTGCTACTTTCCTAATTGCAAGTACTTTCCTATCTTGTATTGCTTGGAACTTGCTATATTACTTTCCTATTTGCTTCGCTTTCCTATCTTGTATTGCTTGGAACTTGCTTGCTTTCCTATTTGCTTCATTTTCTTATTTCAGTTACTTTCCTATTTTGCTTTTTAGTTTCCTATTTCATTTCTTGCCTCATTCATCTTTCTTTAGCTTCAAGTTTGATTTTCCAAGGTAATCACTTTCTTAATTCATTCCTTATACCATTTTTCCCACACTCTATTTCCCTTTTAGATTCTTTGAGAAATTTATCTTGGGATTCTAATCTTGGCTGCCACTTGGTTTGATTGTTTTTATTTGATTGTGTCTTGTTTCGAATAAGGATACTATAGAAAGCAAGTTGAGTGGTAAAAGGCAAGAGTGTTTACATTATAGAAAAAGCCAATTTTTGTGTGAAACACGAGTGGTTTGACATTTGTTGAGTGTATACACGCGAGGTTGAGTGGTGAGGTCCATATTGTTTTTTGTTGTTCACTAACATTTTGCAGTTCATAAATATGTATCAAGAAGATGAATCACCTGAGCAGATCTTAAAGTCTTTCTGAAGGCTGTGCAAGATCAATTCCAAAGGTTGAATGCTAGGTTGGATGACATCCAATCCACATCAAACTCCAAAGGTCCTAGAAGAGTGTTCCATGGCGAAGATGAAGATGTGCAATCCGATGATGAAGGCCCCAACATTAGGAGAGGGAGACAAGCTTCATCTCGTAATGAACTCGATAACATAAAATTGAAAATTTCTTCTTTTCAAGGGAAAAATGATCCTGAATTATATTTAGAATGGGAGAGGAAAATAGAACATGTATTTGAGTGTCATACATATAGTGAAGAGAAAAAGATAAAATTTGTTGATGTTGAATTGTGTGACTATGCTAGTATTTGGTGGGATCAACTGCAAATAAATCGAAGGCGAAATCTTGAAAGACCCAATGACAAGAGCTAGGGCCAAAGCAATGAAGCAAGCATTGAATTGTTTAATCCAAGACTTTCAAGAGATAGAGCCCATATTGTTGAGTCAGATTTCATCTCATAAAGGTCCAAGAGGCATTGTTTTATTCCTTGAAGCCCAACATAAAGTGTCCAAAGGCCCACATGGAGTCCAATTGGGAGAACTCACTTAGTTTCCTTTTTTGTTTCCTCTAAATAAGGTGATCTAGTCAACACCTTTATAAGTTTATTTTGTTTCCTTTTAGGGATTGATTTGTTTCCTTTTATTTAGTATCTTCTTTAGGACATTAAGTTAGGAAGTTTTCCCTATGTTCTTTGAAAGGGGATCTTTCATTTAGAAATAATATTTAGAGCTTTCTTGCTTTCTTTGTATTCTTTGAGAATACTTGACTTATCAAAGGAGTGGTCTTCCTTTGTGGCGTCCTAAGGTTAGAGTTCTAAGAGACAAGTTCTCTTAGGGTTCTTTCCATTGACCAACATTCTTGCTAGGGTTCTAAGAGAAAAAGTTCTCTTATGGTTCTTTTCATCGACCAACATTCTTCTAACTTCCCATTTTCTCTTTGTGCTTTGTTTCTATCTTTTCAATTTGTTTCTTGAGATTTCGTGTGTTTGCTTGATTCTATCTACTCCCGGGCATAGTTCCATCTTGTTGAAGGTTCTATAAGACAAGTTTTAATTGGGTCTCCCATCATTTGGTATCAGAGCGCTTTGGTTGCTAGATTTCAATTAACTATCCTTTTGTTGTTTATTTTGTTATCCTTTTCTGGCCATTTTTCTTCCACTAGTTTGTGCCCCTTTTGCTTGAGTTTTTGGCAGAATAATAGAAATTTCTTCAAGTTCAAAATCTCTTCTTTCTTTTCGTTTTGGAATCACTCAAATCCAAGCTTTCTAGAGCAAGTTACACCAAGTCTAAATTGAGAGCATCCAGCTTCTGAAAAAAAAAGTACAAGTAAAAAAAATTGTCAAAAAAAGAGAAAAAAGAGAAAAATTAGAAGTGAAAAAAAAAGAAATTTGTCAAAAAAAGAGAAAAAAGAAAAAAAAGTAGAAGTGAAAAAAAAAGAAATTCGTCAAAAAAAGGAGAAAAAAGAAAAAAATTGACAAAAAAAGAAGAAAACAATCAGAGTGTGTGATGCAAGTTTTAGAGAAGTGGAGTCCAAGTTTGTTACTTTCCTAATTGCAAGTACTTTCCTATCTTGTATTGCTTGGAACTTGCTATATTACTTTCCTATTTGCTTCACTTTCCTATCTTGTACTCTTGGAACTTGCTTGTAGGAATTGAATCAACGCCACAAGTTAGAACTTACTTGATAAGTTGAATCAATCCTTAAGGTAAAACAAGCAAGAATCTCAATTCTCTCTTGAAGAATGCTTTCTAATTTTTTTGATCTCTCCGAAAAACTCGTGTTCATGGCTAAAGCAAGGGTTTAAATACCCTTTGCAATGTAAACCCTAACAAAGATAACCTAAAAATCCTAAAGAAAGCCCAAAATACCAAAAAGGCCTTCTTGAAACAAATTTTCCCTAGAATAAATCCCACATGGATTTGGGCTGCAAAACTAATTAAAATTGACTAGTCCTTGTCCAAATAGAATAAGAAAATCACAAAATAGAAGACTAACTTAAGAGGGGCGAATTGGGTTTTTAAACTAGGCCCACGAGCTTGGTTCCTTAAAATAAAACATGCACATGACTTTTTTAATAAAGCACATGCACACTTAATGCAAATCAGCCCATGAAAAAGCCTAAAAGAAGTCCACATGCCCTTTATAAGATAAAATAAGCCCAAGCTCATTGATTAGACTTGTGCTTGTGAAAATTGGCTAAGTGTTAGCCCTCTTGGTTTGATGCCTCCAATGTGCACACACACTTAGGTGTCTTCCTAAGCTCTTCCCCAAGCTTGAGCAACAAAACTTCTTGATGTTCTTGTGAAACAAAAGCTTGTACATAAATCTGAAATTGTGCTTTAAGGTTGCTGGAGCGTGAACTTGTAATTGGACCCATTGGCATCCTCAAGTCTCCATTGCCTTGGTGAGTTGTATCAGTGGGAGAGGAAAATTGAACATGTATTTGAGTGTCATACATATAGTGAACAGAAAAAGATAAAACTTGTTGCTGTTAAATTGTGTGACTATGCTAGTATTTGGTGGGATCAATTGCAAATAAATAGAAGGCGGAATCTTGAAAGACCAATCTGCATATGGCAAGAAATGAAAGCCGTCATGAGAAAGCGCTTTGTTCCAAGTCATTACTATCGAGACTTGTTTAAGTGGCTACAAAGATTGAGGCAAGGATCTATGAGTGTTGAAGAGTACCACCAAGAGATGGAGATCATCATGATTAGGGCCAATGTTGAGGAAGACATGGAAGCTACCATGAGAAGATTTCTTGATGGTTTGTGCCCTGAAATTGCTTCCATTGTAGAGTTGCAAAATTTCCTTGACATGGATGAGTTGTTGCATAAGGCCATCATGGTAGAAAAGCAAATAAAGATCCAAAATGGTGCTGGATCGAGTTCCTGGAAGAAAAGCTTGAAGGAGTCCAAAAATTTCTTCAAATCCAAGGGAGACATCAAACCAAAAGAGGACAGTAAGCCAAAATTCTCTGCTCTAAATCCTAAGGGTAAAAATGACTCTAAACCCTCTTCTTCTTCTAATCCTTCTTATAAAGTTAAGTGCTTTAAATGTCAAGGTTTTGGTCATATTGCTTCTCAATGCCCTAACAAAAGAACTATGATTTTACTTGAGAATGGTGATGCTGCTAGTGAAAGTAGTGACAGTGATGATTATGATGATGTGCCTCCATTAACGGATGCTTCCGATGTTGATTGTGATGCTGAGGTTGGTGAAGCCCTTGTGGCTAGGCGTGCTCTTAATATCCAACCAAAAGAAGATCTTGAAGAAGAGCAACGTGAGCACATCTTTCATACAAGGTGTCTCATTAATGGTAAAGTTTGCAGCATGATCGAAGATGGTGGAAGTTGCACCAATGTTGCTAGCATTTTACTTGTTGACAAGCTTAATTTGCCTATTTTGAAACATTCTAGACCATATAAATTGCAATGGCTAAATGATTGTGGTGAGGTGAAAGTCACCAAACAAGTGATGGTTGCATTTTCTGTTGGCAAGTATCATGATGAGATTTTATGTGATGTTGCACCAATGTATGCTGGACATGTTTTGCTTGGTAGGCCAGGTAATTTGATAAAAAAAGTTAGGTATGATGGATAAAAAAATTGTTATTCTTTTCCTTTCCATGGTAAAAATATTGTGCTGAAACCTCTTAGGCCCATTCAAGCTTATAAGGATCAAGTGAGGATTGAGAAAGAATGCAAATTGAAGGCAAAAGAAACGAAAGAGAGAGACGTCGAAAAGAAAGAAAAAGGGAGAGAAAATAAAACTAGTGAAAAAAAAGAAGAAAAGAGAGTGACTTTATTTGCTGGAAAAAGTGAGATCAAGAGAGCTTTAAAATGTGAAGAATCTTATATACTTTTATATAAAGATGTTTTCTTAACTATTAATGAGCTTGATCCATCTTTGCCGTCTAGTATTTTGTCTTTATTGCAGGACTTCAACGACTTATTTCCAGAGAACATTCCCGATGGATTGCCCCATTTGAGAGGCATTGAGCACCGCATAGACTTCCTTCCCAGAGCTTCAATTCCAAATAGGCCTGCGTATAGAGCCAATCCAGAAGAAACCAAGGAGATCCAAAGACAAGTTGAAGAGCTTATAAAAAAGGGCTTTGTGAGAAAAAGCTTGAGCCCGTGTGCTGTGCCAGTTTTGCTTGTTCCTAAGAAAGATGGCAAATGGAGAATGTGTGTTGACTGTAGAGCCATCAATAAAATCACGGTGAAATATCGTTACCCTATCTGATACAAGAAGCCATGGCAATGGAGATCAAGGTGCAACACATCAAGACAAGCTTACTTTGCCAAGTGGACCTATTATAAGACAACGTGCAGCAAGGCTTAAACAAGCACTTCAAGGATTTGTTCAAAGTCACATTACATCTCACCTTGATTACAAGACCGAACCATCCGTGGAGAATTCAAGTGGAGTAGTCAAGCTTGTGACTCTTCTAGAGAGGGCATGTGGAGGGGCTAATACTTAGCCAAATTTCAAGACAAGTTCAATTATTCTTCTAGACTTATTTTAGTACATTTGGCTTGTTATTTATCCTTTGTTTATTAGGCCCAAAGAGACTTATTATGGGTTAGGTATTTATTAGTACTTGCCTTAGTTTATTTAAAGCTAGTTTTGGACTACCAAGTGTGTGGGCCTAAGTAGAGTAATCCATTAGGCCCATCTACCTCCCTTAGGTTTATTTAAATTATTTTGGGCTTATTTAAGTTAGTTTAGCCCAATCTTAAGTGGATCAGGATCAGATTGCATTATTGGGCTATAAACTCCTAAACTAGTTAGGATTAGGCTTGTTTTAGCATTAAAGGGTCTTGTAACCTATTCCTTTTAGGTTTAGGTCATGGGCAAGGGTATAAATACCTTATTTTATCCTTGTAAACATTAGATTTTGGTTGATTAATGAAATTGAGAGATATTCTCTTCAAGTAAGGTGTGTTCTTCTTATTGTTACTTCAAGGATTGCATCACTTATCAAGGTAATCACTTGTGGCGTGTTCAATTCTTCAATTTTTTTTGGGTTTGGGTCTCAATTTCGTATAATTGGGGTTTGAACTAGCATGTTCTTATAATAGAAAGATTGGAGTTTTGATTCAATAGGATTAGGGGGTTTCAAGAACCTTGTTTTCTTGGGGTTTCCGTATCAGTTGGTATCAGAGCTTTGGCTTAATTCTATTGAACTCATACGTATCTTTTACTGTTTTCTTTGTTGAATTTTTTAGAAAAGTAAAAAGAAAAGGTTTAAATTGCTTGGAACGAATCTGCCATTATTGGTTCTTTATGTTCTTGTTTCCTTAATTGATTCTTTGTTTTCTTGATCAACCAAAAAAAAAGACAGAAAAAGCAAAAAAAAAATCAAAAAGCAAAAAAAAAAGGTGAAAAAATAGAAAAAAAAGTAAACAGTAGAAAGAAAAGAAAAAAATTTCAAGATTGATCAAGAAACATCCAAGATTGTGATTCTTTGAATCTTTATTTGATCTTTCATTCAAGATTTGTTCTTATCATTCAAGATTCATTAAGATTGTCCTTCTTTCATTCAAGAACATATCAAGAAACGATTTCTTTGAATCTTTTGTTCAATTCTTTGAACTCTGGGTTGATTGGGATATTAAAATAAAAATAAAATAAAATAAAATAATTTGGTCTTGGGATTCGGTGAGTTTTGTCATAGTTTTGTGTGTCTTTCTTTGTTTCCTAGTTTATTTCTTGTTTTGGTACCTATCTTTGCTTCTCTACATTGATTTGAACAATTGTTGCACTCATAATTGTTCAATTGACACAAGAATCGTTGCCTGCACTATTCTTCATCCGTGTATTGGCACTTTGATTTATTTTCTGACCGTACAATATTTTGCTTCTAGATTTGTTTCATCTATTCGTTTTTCTTCGTTAGGCTTGTTTTCTTTGTGTTTTCTTCTTGAACTTGTTGCTTGTTGATTTCCTTGATCTTGTTGAAGTGATCCTGAAAAGTAACTTAAAGGAGGCACTTGAGTGGAAAAAGGCAAGAGTGTGAGATTATATAGTGAAAAGCCATTTTATTGCGTGAAACACGAGTGAAAAATTTTTTTTTTGAGAGAAACACGTGGGGGAGTGTTTTGAGGTTTCTAACGTTTTCTTGCAGGAATTGATCATGTCTCATAATAGCAATAAAGATGGCAAGAGTGATGGGAGTGAAGAGGACCAACAAAATACATTCTTTACTCTTGAAGCAATGCAAAATCAATTCAAGAGAATAGAGACTATGTTCCTTGAAGTCAAAGACAAGTTCGAGCAGCAAGATAGAAACTTTGAAAGACAAGATAGACTTCTTAGAACTATTCAAGCTGAATCTTCAGGGAATAATGGGCCAAGAAGAAGAGAGAACCCTCCACTTCATAATCATTATCACTATGAGGAGGAGCAAGATGAAGATGGATTTGATGAGGAAGAGTGGTATGGAGCTCGAAACAATGCAAGAGGTGGTAGAGGAGATAGAGGCCGAAATAGAGGTGGTTATAGAGGAAGAGCTGAAAGAGGCAGAGAGGAGGAAGAGACTGAAAGAGTAGATAGAAACATTCGCAGCATCAAAATGAAGATGCCGTCATTTCAAGGAAGGAATGATGCTGATGCCTACTTAGAGTAGGAAAGGAAAGTAGAGATGATATTTGCCTGCCACAACTATTCTAAGGAGAAGAAGGTGAAGTTAGCGGCAGTTGAGTTCTCTGATTATGTTGCTGTTTGGTGGGATCAATTGATGGTTAGTAGAAGACGAACTGGAGAAAGACCTGTTGAAACCTGGGATGAGATGAAACACATCATGAAAAAGAGATTTGTGCCAAGTTATTACTATAGGGAGTTGCATCAAAAACTCCAAACATTGAGGCAAGGCACAAAGAGCGTGGAAGATTACCACAAGGAGATGGAGATAGCTATGATAAGAGCTAACATAGAGGAGGATAGAGAGGCTACAATGGCTCGATTCCTTGCTGGTCTAAATAAAGAGATATCGAATGTGTTAGAGCTTCATCAATACCTAGAGTTGGAGGACATGGTAAGCATGGCTATGAAGATTGAAAAGCAATTGAAGGGAAAAGGTTTCAGCAAGGGCAATACCTCAGGATCTTCAAATTCTTGGGGTCCTAAATGGCCAAAGAAGGAGGAAAAGAACAAGGATAAGTCCTATGACAATAAGGACAAGTCGAAGGAAAAGTGGACAGCCTCTAAAGGTGTGCCTACATCTAATGATCAAAATCCTAACACTAAGCAAAGAGACATCAAATGCTTCAAGTGTTTGGGTTTAGGTCATAGGGCAAACCAATGTCCCAATAGGAAGATCATGTATTTGCGAGATGGGGTAATTGCATAAGAAGATAGTGATGGAAGTGATATGCCTGAGTTGGAGGATTGCACTGATGAAGAAGTTGAGCAACCAGTCCAAGCTGAAGCATTAGTAGTGAGGCGAGCTCTCAATGTACAAGAAAAGATAGAGCTTGAGGAACAAAGGGAGAATATATTCCACACCAGATGTTTAATTAAGGGTAAGATGTGCAGTTTAATAATTGATGGAGGTAGTTGCACCAATGTTGCAAGCACAATTTTAGTTGAGAAATTGGGGCTGCCTCTCATTAAGCACTCTAGTCCTTATAAGTTGCAATGGCTTAATGAGTGTGGAGAGGTTAGGGTGAACAAGCAAGTGCTAGTGGCGTTCTCAATTGGGAGATATTCCGATGAAGTGTTGTGTGATGTAGTTCCTATGCATGCTGGTCATTTACTATTAGGGAGACCATGGCAATGCGTGTACTACATGATGGATTCAAAAATAGATATTCATTCAAGATGGGGGAGAAACACTTCACATTGGCACCCCTTTCACCGAAAGAAGTTCATGAGGATCAGTTGAGACTTGCAAAAGCCATGGAAGAACAAAAACTTGAAGAGGCTGAGAGTTTTTTTTTTTTTAAAAGAGGCCATTCAAGAAAATAGGAACAAGGGCCCAACTGAGAGTAATTGCACTAGTGAGCAAAAGAAAGAGAGTGGTGCAGTTGAAAAACGAGAGAAGAGTGAAAAGAAGAGTGGAACAAAAAAAGTACCTTCTTTGCAAAAGAAAAAGAGTTGAGGAAGGTCATGTACACACAGAAACCTTTGGTTTTGCTTATGTACAAGGAGTTGTTTTATGGTGAGACTGACCTTGACCCTTCTGTGCCTAGAGTTGTGAGACTTGTTTTGCAGGAATACTCTGATGTCTTTCGGATGAGTTGCCCAAAGGACTACCACCATTGAGGGCATTGAACATCGATTGATCTCGTGCGGGAGTTCAAATTCCAAATCGCCCAGCCTATAGAAGCAATCCTGAGGAGACAAAGGAGCTTCAAAGACAAGTGGAAGAGTTGCTTGAGAGGGGGCACGTGAGAGAAAGTCTAAGCCCATGCGCAATTCCAGTGCTATTGGTGCCAAAGAAAGATGGAACTTGGCGTATGTGCATGGATTGCAGGGCAATAAACAAGATAACGATAAAGTATCGCCACCCCATTCCTAGGCTAGATGATATGCTTGATGAGCTACATGGTGCTTGTTTATTTACAAAAATTGATCTCATGAGTGGTTATGGATGAGTGGATGGTCATGCCATTTGGTTTGACAAATGCACCTAGCACTTTTATGAGATTAATGAACCATGTTTTGTGTGATTTTATTGGCAAGTTTGTGGTTGTATATTTTGATGACATTTTAATTTATAGCAAAAGCCTTGATGAGCATGTTATGCATCTTAAATCTATACTTGAAGCACTTAGGCGTGAAAGACTATATGCTAAATTTAAAAAGTGTTCTTTTTGTATGGATAAAGTTGTTTTTCTTGGCTTTGTTATTTCTGCCCATGGTGTGCATGTTGATGAGGAGAAGGTTAAGGCTATTAAAGATTGGCCTACTCCTAAGTGTATTAGTGATGTGCATAGTTTTCATGGTTTAGCTAGCTTTTATAGGCGTTTTGTGAAAGATTTTAGTACCATTGCTGCGTCATTGACTAAAATAATTAAAAAGGATGTCAGATTTAAGTGGAATGAGGCATAAGAACTTGCTTTTAATATATTGAAAGATAAATTGTGTTCTGCGCCTGTATTGAGTTTGCCTAACTTTAATGAAGCTTTTGAGATAGAATGTGATGCCTTCGGGTTAGGTATTGGTGCTGTTTTGATGCAGGGTAAGCGTCCCATTGCATACTTCAGTGAAAAGCTTCATGGGCCACAATTGAATTATTTCACTTATGACAAGGAACTCTATGCCTTGGTGAGAGTATTAGAGACTTGGCAGCATTATCTCTGGCCAAAAGAGTTTGTGATCCATTCTGATCATGAGTCATTGAAACATCTAAAGGGCCAAGGTAAGTTGAACAAGAGGCATGCGAAGTGGCTGGAATTCATAGAGACCTTTCCATACGTGATACAATACAAACAAGGTAAGGAGAATGTAATTGCTGATGCACTTTCAAGAAGGTACACTCTAATCACTACTTTAAGTTCTAAATTGTTAGGGTTTGAGTACATTTGGGATTTGTATGATTCGGATTCTGATTTTGGCAATGTGTTTGGCGCTTATGAGCATGCTGCATTCCAAAGATTTTATAGACATGATGGCTATCTGTTTAGGGAGAACAAGTTATGTGTGCCTAAATGTTCTATGCGGGAAGTCCTTGTGTGTGAATCACATTAAGGTTGTTTGATGGGTCATTTTGGGGTTCAAAAGACATATGACATACTTTGTGAACATTTTTATTGGCCTAACATGAGAAAAGATGTTGAGAAAATTTGTTCTAAGTGTGTTGCATGTAGACAAGCGAAATCTAAGACTCATCCTTATGGTTTGTATACACCTTTGCCTGTGCCTAAACATCCGTGGACTGACATATCTATGGACTTTGTTTTAGGGTTGCCTAGGACAAAAAAAGGTAGGGATAGTATATTTGTGGTAGTAGATCGGTTTAGCAAGATGACACATTTCATTGCATGTCATAAAACTGATGATGCTGTAAATATTGCCGAGTTGTTTTTTAAGGATGTTGTGCGTTTGCATGGTGTTCCTAAGACTATTGTTTCTGATCGTGATTTGAAGTTTTTGATCCACTTTTGGTGTGTTCTTTGGGGTAAGCTAGGTACTAAACTTTTGTTTTCTACTACTTGCCATCCTCAAACTGACGGACAAACTAAGGTAGTGAATAGAACTTTAGGTTCTCTTTTACGTGCTGTGGTTGGTAAAAATATTAAAACATGGGAAGAATGTTTGTCATTAGTTGAATTTGCATACAATAGGAGCATACATTCTACTACTGGTTATTCACCTTTTGAGATTGTTTATGGTTTTAATCCATTAACACCTTTAGATTTGTGTCCTTTACCTTTAAGTGAGATAACTAGTATAGATGGACAAAAGAAAGCAGATTTGGTGCGCAACATTCATGAAAAGGCGAGACAACACATAGAGAAGCGGAATGAAGCATATGCACAAAGAGCTAATCAAGGGTAAAACTTGATGCAATTTGAGCCTGGTGATTGGGTTTGGTTACATTTTAGGAAAGAGAGGTTTCCTAAGCAAAGGAAATCCAAGTTGGATCCTAGAGGCGATGGGCCTTTCCAAGTCCTTGAAAAGATTAATAATAATGCCTACAGGATTGATTTGCCAGGTGAGTATCAAGTATCTACTACATTTAATGTTGCTGATCTCTCTCCATTTGATAATGCAGGGGCTGATTCGAGGACGAATCCTTTTGAAGAGGGAGGGAATGATACAAGAAGCCATGGAAATGGAGATCAAGATGCAACACATCAAGACAAGCTTACTTTGCCAAGTGGACCTATTACAAGACAACGTGCAGCAAGGCTTAAACAAGCACTTCAAGGGTTTGTTCAAAGTCACATTACATCTCACCTTGATTACAAGACCGAACCATCCGTGGAGAATTCAAGTGGAGTAGTCAAGCTTGTGACTCTTCTAGAGAGGGCATGTGGAGGGGCTAATACTTAGCCAAATTTCAAGACAAGTTCAATTATTCTTCTGGACTTATTTTAGTACATTGGGCTTGTTATTTATCCTTTGTTTATTAGGCCCAAAGAGACTTGTTATGGGTTAGGTATTTATTACTACTTGCCTTAGTTTATTTAAAGGTAGTTTTGGACTACCAAGTGTGTGGGCCTAAGTAGAGTAATCCATTAGGCCCATCCACCTCCCTTAGGTTTATTTAAATTATTTTGGGCTTATTTAAGTTAGTTTAGCCCAATCCTAAGTGGATTAGGATCAGATTGCATTATTGGGCTATAAACTCCTAAACTAGTTAGGATTAGGCTTATTTTAGCATTAAAGGGTCTTGTAACCTATTCCTTTTAGGTTTAGGTCGTGGGCAAGGGTATAAATACCTTATTTTATCCTTGTAAACATTAGATTTTGGTTGATTAACGAAATTGAAAGATATTCTCTTCAAGTAAGGTGTGTTCTTCTTATTGTTACTTCAAGGATTGCATCACTTATCCAGGTAATCACTTGTGGCGTGTTCAATTCTACAATTTTCTTTGGGTTTGGGTCTTAATTTCGTATAATTGGGATTTGAACTAGCATGTTCTTAGAATAGAAAGATTGACGTTTTGATTCAATAGGATTAGGGGGCTTCAAGAACCTTGTTTTCTTGGGGTTTCCGTATCACTATCCCTCGTTTAGATGATATGCTTGATGAGTTACATGGTGCTTGTATATTTTCTAAAATTGATCTTAGAAGTGGGTATCATCAAATTCGCATGAAAAAGGGTGATGAGTGGAAAACTGCTTTCAAAACTAAGTTTGCGTTGTATGAGTGGTTAGTTATGCCTTTTGGCTTGACTAATGCACCTAGTACTTTTATGAGTTTGATGAATCATGTGTTTCGTCCTTTTATTGGAAAGTATGTGGTCGTCTATTTTGATGATATTTTAGTATATTCCAGGAGTTTAGATGATCATGTGAAACACTTGCACGATGTGTTTGAACTTTTAAAAGAAAATAAGCTTTACGTCAATTTAGAAAAATGTTCCTTTTGCATGGATACTGTTGTGTTTCTTGGTTTTATTGTAGGTGCTAAAGGACTTCAAGTTGATGAAGAGAAAGTGAAGGCAATTAGAGAATGGCCAACTCTCAAGAATGTTAATCAGGTTCGAAGCTTCCATGGCTTGGCTAGCTTTTATCGAAGATTTGTGAAGAATTTCTCTACTATTGCAGCCCCTTTGAATGAATTGGTAAAAAAGAATGTGATTTTTAAATGGGGTGATTCACAAGAGATTGCTTTTAATACCTTGAAAGAAAAATTGACCAATGCTCCTCTTCTTATTCTTCCTGATTTTTCTAAAGTTTTTGAGGTTGAATGTGATGCTTCTGGAATAGGCATTGGTGCTGTTTTAATGCAAGATTCTAAACCCATTGCTTATTTTAGTGAAAAACTAAGTGGTGCTGCTTTGAATTACTCCACTTATGATAAAGAGTTGTATGCTTTAAAAAGGTCTTTAGAGACTTGGCAGCATTACTTGTGGCCAAAAGAATTTATCATTCATTCTGATCATGAAAGTTTGAAATTTCTAAAGTCCCAAGGTAAATTGAACAAGAGACATGCTAGGTGGTTGGAATTTATTGAAACTTTTCCTTATGTTATTAAACATAAACAAGGGAAAGAAAACATTGTGGCTGATGCTCTTTCTAGGAGATACTCTCTTCTAAGCTCTATGCGTGAATTACTTGTTAGAGAGACACATGGAGGTGGATTGATGCGTCACTTTGGTGTTGAGCTTTAGCAAGATGGCTCACTTTATGGTTGATTACTATGGTTGATCGATTTAGCAAGATGGCTCACTTTATTTCTTGTTCTAAAACCAATGATGTTGTTCGTGTTGCTGACTTGTTCTTTAAAGAGGTTGTAAGATTGCATGGGTTGCCAAAGACTATTGTGAGTGATAGAGATGTGAAATTTCTTAGTCATTTTTGGAGAACTCTATGGAATAAACTTGGCACTAAACTCTTGTTTTCTACTGTTGCACATCCTCAAACGGATGGTCAAACTGAAGTGGTAAATAGAACTTTGACAACATCGTTGCATGCGATCATCCAAAAGAACTTGAAGAATTGGGAAAAGTGTCTCCCACAAATTGAGTTTGCTTATAATCGTGCTCTTCATTCTTCTACTCAATTTTCTCCTTTTGAGATTGTTTATGGGTTTAATCCTTTAACTCCTTTGGAAATTTTTCCATTGCCTTCTAATGAGTTTACTAACTTTGACGGTATCAAAAAAGCTAAATTTGTGCAAGAGTTGCATGCTAAAGTTAGAGCCAACATTGAGAGGAGAAATGAACAATATGCAAAGCAAGCTAATAAAAGTCGAAGGCGTGTCATATTTGAACCTGGTGATTGGGTTTGGGTGCACTTGAGAAAGGAGAGGTTTCCAGAACAAAGGAAATCTAAGCTACAACCAAAAGGAGATGGCCCTTTTCAAGTTTTAGAAACGATTAATGATAATGCTTATAAAATTGATTTGCCTAGCTCCTATGGTAATGTCAGTGCTACATTCAATGTATCTGATTTATCCCTCTTTGATGCTGCAGATTCGAGGACGAATCCTTTCAAGGAGGGAGGGAATGATGAAGAATCATGGGCATGTGAAAGACAAGAAGAGAAGCATTCATGGCGTGATTTGCCTCAAGGAAGCCTACGACGTGACTTGCATGAACATGAGCTTGCAAAAGGAGGCTTAGGAGCTGAAATTGGATCAGATTTGGAGTCTGAATATTCAAGGCAAGGGGATGAACGAAATTCCCATATCAAAGGCCCAACTTTCAAGTCTAATATTCCTAAAGATCCATTACAAGATGTTGGAGGCCCAATGTAACACGCACCAACGGAAGGATTGAAGAGGAATTTGCGTTGATCTTGTATAAGGGATAAATCCAAGCTCTGGGTATGGCTGGAATGATTGAATTGTTGGAAGAACTTGCATCGGTTATGAAGAACAAGGAAGAACAGACTTGAATTCGAAAATTGACAAGCAAAACTAACTAAGATCGTATGAAATCAATCCTACGACACCCCTAAAGACACGCCTTAGGTAACCCCGATGATCGAATTGAATTCAAAGAAAGAACTCAAACACGCCACAATTGGGAAAGCAATTGATAAGTGAAATAAGTTCTTAAGGTAACAAGAACAAGAGAAGGTTTGTTTTCTCTCAAGTTGGAAGCGGTGGTACGCACACAATAATCTGAATCAGTCTCCCCAATCGACCTAAAACAAGTCTATAAATACTAGGTTTTAAGTGACTAATGAGTTGGGCTAATAATACAAGAAAGCCCAAGTAAATAATAAGTCCAAGAAAGCTAATTAAAATGCCCCCATGTCTGGTCTGATGGGTGTGCCTTTGCTGATCACTTAAGTCCACATAAGTTGGGCTCAAGTGAATTAAAACAGCCCATTCATGCAAGTCCTCAAGCCACATGCATATCGACCCAAAGACTTGAGTTAAGTGGATCCATTTGAGCTGTGACCCAAATAACTCTCCTCCTATAGGATTAGCACGCTGCATGTCTTCCATAAATGAGCCCACATGCATACAAAGCCTCTTTGATCCTCTTAGCCAGCGCCTAGTCATTGGCCCAATTGGTATGGACAGGTCTCTTCCTTGGCCTTGATCACGCAAGCTCTTCTTCAAGTCCAAACCTCCATGCACGCCTTCACCATGCACGCCACCACCTTCATGCACATCGTCATCCATGCCTTTGCTCACATCAGTCCCTCCTCCTTAAAAAGATTCGTCCTCGTGAATCCATGTCAAAAGGAGAAAGGTCAGCAACATTAAAAGTGGCGAAACATTGTACTCACTGGAAGATCAATCTTGTAGGCATTGTCATTGATCTTCTCCAACACCTGGAATGGACCATCTCCTCTTGGATCCAGCTTGGATTTTCTTTGAGTAGGAAATCGCTCCTTTCTCAAATGAACCCAAACCCAATCACCGAGTTCGAAGGTCACTAATCTACGCCTTTGTTGGCTTGCTGGCGAGACCCAGTTCTTTGCTCAATGTGTTGCCTCGCCTTCTTGTGAAGTTCCCTAACCAACTCGATTTTACGTGTTCCATCTGTACTAGACAATTCATGCAAAGGTAAAGGTACCAAATCCAAGGCAGTTAAGGATTAAAACCATAAACCAACTCGAAAGGCGAAAAACACAGTAGTGGAATGCACACATCTATTATATGCAAATTCAATGAAAGGTAAACATTCCCCAAGTTCTCAAATTTCGACCTACAACAGAGACGCAACAAAGTTCCCAAGGTCCTATTCACAACCTCGGTTTGCCCATCTGTTTGTGGATGACAAGTAGTGGAATATAACAATTTGGTTCCTAACTTGCCCCACAACACACGCCAAAATGGCTCAAAACTTAGTATCTCGATCGGATACAATCGACCTCGGAATGCCATGCAACCTAACAACATCCCTAAAGAATAAGTCAGCCACATATACAAGATCATCGGTCTTATGGCATGCAATGATATGCGCCATCTTACTAAAACGATCCACAACCACAAAGATGCTATCAAAACCTCTCTTTGTTCTAGGTAGACCCAAAACAAAGTCCATAGACAAATCAACCCATGGTTCAAGAGAGGCAGGTAAAGGGTATACAATCCATGAGGTTTGATGTTGATTTTGCCGCCTACATGCAATGCACTTGCACACACTCGCCAAAGCATCCTTGCGCATACCAGGCCAATAAAATGCTCATGTAAAATATCCAAAGTCTTAGCAACCCCAAAATGACCCATCAAACCACCACTATGAGTCTCATGCACAAACAAAGCACGCAACGAACAATTAGGCATACACAATTGGCTACCTCTAAACAAATAGCCATCATGCCTATAAAATTTCTGAAACGCAGCATGCTCACAAGCAATATACACAGAAGCAAAGTCATTATCGAAGCATACAACTCCTTTAGTTGCTCAAACCCTAAAAGTTGTGAACTAAGGGTAGTAACCAAGGAATACCTCCTAGATAACGATCAGCAACCACGTTTTCCTTCCTTGCTTGTATTGCGGGACATATGGAAATGTCTCCAAAAACTCCACCCACGTGGCATGTCGTTTGCTCAACTTGCCTTGTCCTTTCAAGTGCTTCAAGGACTCGTGATCCGTCCTAATGACAAACTCACGTGGCTGAAGGTAGTGTTGCCACACCTCCAATGCTCTCACCACTGCATATAGCTCCTTGTCATAGGTTGGATAGTTGAGTTGTGCACCACTCAACTTCTCACTGAAGTAAGCTACTGGTTTGTTTTCCTGCAAAAGCACAACACCTATACCAATTCCAGAAGCATCACATTCAACCTCAAATGCCTTATCAAAATTTGGCAAGCACAAAATAGGAGCAGAACATAATTTTTCTTTCAACAATATGAATGCACGTTCCTGTTCCTCTCCCCATACAAACCCCTTCTCCTTCTTGACTATCTCAGTCAAAGGAGCAGCAATAGTGGAGAAATCTCTCACAAACCTCCTATAAAAGCTAGCAAGTCCGTGAAAGCTCCTCACCTCACTCGCACTCTTAGGTGTTGGCCAATCTTGGATGGCCTTCACCTTTTCACTATCTACCGTAACACCACGAGAACTGACTACAAATCCTAAGAAGACAAGTCGATCAATGCAAAAAGTACACTTCTTAAGATTGGCATACAGTTTCTCCTTTCTCAACACATCCAACACACTCCTCACATGCACGACATGCTCATCAATAGTAGTGCTATAAACCAAAATGTCATCAAAGTAAACAACCACAAATTTACCAAGAAATGCACGCAATACATGATTCATCAACCGCATAAAAGTGCTGGGTGCATTAGTTAAGCGAAATGGCATAACCAACCACTCATACAACCCATACTTGGTTTTGAAAGCAATTTTCCATTCATCTCCTGGATTCATTCGAATCTGATGGTATCCACTCTTCAAATCAATCTTAGTAAATACACATGCACCATGCAACTCATCAAGCATATCGTCTAACCTAGGAATAGGGTGGCGATACTTTCATGATGATTTTATTCACGAAAGACGACGATCCACGCATATCCTCCGTGTTCCATCCTTCTTGGCACCAACAAAGACCGCACAAAGACATGGGCTCAAGCTCTCCCTCACATGCCCTTTTCCAACAACTCATCCACTTGCCTTTGAAGTTCCTTCGTTTCCTCGTGGTTACTCCTATAGGCTGGCGGTTTGGAATCTGTGCACTAGGTATGAAATCGATTTGGTGCTCTATGCCCTCAAGGGTGGCAGTCCATTGGGCATCTCCTCCGTAAAGACATCGTGTATTCTGCAAAGAGAACTAAAGACACTAGGCAAGGAAGCAAGAGGGTCAGTGTCGGTCATCAAACACTCCCTATACCTAAGCAACAATAGTGTTCTCTTCGCTCCACTAGCTCTCCTCAAATCTTTCTCTCAAACAAACTCACCTCTTCTCTCTCGGCTCACTCTTCCTCTCTCTACTCGAGTTCTTCTCTCCGCACATCCCACCTTCTTTTCCTCTCCCTGCAGTCACTCACCTTTGGGCCACTCTCAATTTGCTTTTGGGCTTCTTTTCTCTCATCTTTTCTTTTGAGCTCACTACCCAAACCCTCCTCACATTTACTTGCTTTCAACAGTCCAGTACAATTCATGAGGTGATAAGGGTACAAGAGTGAAGTTCCTACCCTTAAACTTAAACGAATACCTATTGGTATATCCATCATGTGCTACCCTTCTATCAAACCGCCAAGGTCTCCCAAGCAACATATGACCAGCCTCCATAGGTACTACATCACACAACACCTCATCCTCATATCTACCTCTGAAAATGACACCAACACCGCTTTGTCACTTTCACATCAAGACTATCATTAAACCACTATAGCTTGTAAGGGTTAGGATGTTTCCTATAAGGTAACCCCGTTTCTCAACCATGGTGACACTAGCTACATTAGTGCAACTACCCCATCAATGATCAGATTACAAACCTTTCCACCCACCAAACACCTCGTGTGAAACAAATTCTCCCTCCGATCAAGAGTCTGCATCTTTGGCCCTAACACTCAAAACACGCCTAACAACAAGCACTTCCCTGTGATGACCCTCTCTACACAATCATCATCATCATC
The DNA here is from genome assembly GCA_029891385.1 of Erythroxylum novogranatense. Classification (NCBI taxonomy): domain Eukaryota; kingdom Viridiplantae; phylum Streptophyta; class Magnoliopsida; order Malpighiales; family Erythroxylaceae; genus Erythroxylum; species Erythroxylum novogranatense. The sequence continues at coordinate 48,795,656 of CM057224.1, forward strand.
ATCACAAGCATTATAACAAGGCAACACATCATTATCACAATCACTATCCTCGTAATCAATTACCCCATTATCCCGATAAACATAGCCTTTTATTAGGGCATTGTGATGCAATATGTCCATTGCCCAAACACCTAAAGCATTTAATACTAGATTGTTTGCTAGATGAGGCATGAGAATTAGGTGTACCTTTTTGGTCTGACCCCACATTTGGTTTTTTGGGTGTCTCCTTGAGGTCCGGCCCTTTGTCTTTCGACTTCTCCTCTCTCTTGGGCCATTTCGAACCCCATGATGGACTAAATACCGATCCACTCCTTGCTGCCACTCTACTCTTGAGTTGCCTTTCCACTTTCATGGCCATGTTCACCATGTCCTCAATCTCCACATAGTGCTGCAACTCCACCACATTGGCTATCCCTCGGTTCAAGCCACTCAAAAACCGTGCCATAGTCGCCTCTGCGTCCTCTTCTATGTTGGCTCGGATCATGGTTATCTCCATCTCTTTGTGGTAATCCTCCACTGATCTAGACCCTTGAGTGAGTCTCTGCAATTTTTGGTGCATCTCCCTATAATAGTAAGAAGGCACAAACCTCTTCCTCATGCGAGCTTTCATGGCTGCCCAAGTAGAGATAGCCCTCTCTCCATTCCTCCTCCTGGAAGTCATCAACTGGTCCCACCAAATCAATGCATAATCAGAAAACTCCACTGCAGCTAGCTTTACCTTCTTGTGCTCGGAGAAGTTATGGCACTCAAAAATTAAGTCCACCTTCCTCTCCCATTCTAGGTAAGCCTCGGCGTCATTCCTCCCCTTGAAGGTAGGAATTTGCATTTTGATGGACTTGATATCTCCATCTAGCCGGTTTAATGGCTCAGCTCGCTGTGCCCTCCTAGGTCTGTGGTCAAACTCTTCCTCCTCCTCCTCCTCAATTCCGTCGTCCATATGGTCATATTGTGGTGGTGGTCTCCGAAATGGTGGTGGAGGGTGTTGGTGCCTAGCACCACGTCTCCCTTGAGGCTCCTCACGCCTCTCTTGTCGGAGTTCAGCTATCTCCTCCCTCATCTCAGCAAATGCCAAGTTGAACCGCTCAAACTGTTGTTGCATTGCTCTCATGGTAAGAACATTGATTTCTCCGGTTTGATTCGCATTAATACCTCCGTTGCTACCACTGCTACCGTTATTACCTCCTTCCTGTGACATTGTGAGGAAATAATATACCTGCAAAACAACGTTAGTGCAAGAAAAAAAATCCAACTCACAATACTCCTTCACGTGTTTCACTCAAAAGATGTTCTCTCTCCCTCGTGTTTAATGTCACGGCAATGACACCCTCAAATGCACTCACACTCTTGCCTTTTACCACTTAATTTCTCTGAAATTCAAGTTACAAAGTAGAACTATAATTCCTCAAACCAAATTCAATTCCCAAATCATGGAATGTGGTTCAATATCTGAAAACCCCAATGAAGGAAAAACCGAGATCCTCCAAGCAAGATTGCTGAATGTCAACCAATTCGAGACACAAGGAAGGAAACAGGAAACAATGCTAGGACAGAATGAACTCAAACAAAATGAAGAATAAGAAAGACAAATTCAAACAAGTAATACCAAGATCAAAGAAGACAATTTTGGAACAATTGGAATTCAAAGAACACGAAATAAGGCTAGAACAATGGAATCAGATGGAAATTCCCAAAATTTTGAAACTGGTATGTTAAGACTAGTGCTACTCAATTGATGAGCTAAATCAAAGGAAAGAAGAAAATTTTAAGTAGGCCTTTTTTTTTACTTTTTTTACCTCTGTTTTGGGAGAAGGTAATCACACGAGTTTCAAGAGAATTAGATGAATCCCTAACCGAAAAATTTTGGATGGGTTGTGTAGTTGACGCTGAATGAAAAGATTTCTCAAGAACAAGAACACAACAAGGTCCAAGATAAGAACGACAAGAACCGTGTTTCTCAAGAACAAGAACACAACAAGATCCAGCACAAGAACGACAAGAACCCAGATTTCTCAAGAACAAGAACACAACAAGATCCAAAGACAAGAACGACAAGAACCCAGATTTCTCAAGAACACAACAAGATGCAGACAAGAACGACAAGAACCCATATTTCTCAAGAACACAACAAAATGCAGCACAAGAACGACAAGAACCCAGATTTCTCAAGAACACAACAAAATCCAGCACAAGAACGACAAGAACCCAGATTTCTCAAGAACACAACAAAATGCAGCACAAGAACGACAAGAACCCAGATTTCTCAAGAACACAACAAAATCCAGCACAAGAACCCAGATTTCTCAAGAACACAACAAGATCCAGCACAAGAACGACAAGAACCCAAGAGAGACAAATTAGAATTTACCTCCCGCCAAGGCTTTGATACCAAATAACACGCACCAACGGAAGGATTGAAGAGGAATTTGCGTTGATCTTGTATAAGGAATAAATCCAAGCTCTGGGTATGGCTGGAATGATTGAATTGTTGGAAGAACTTGCGTCGGTTATGAAGAACAAGGAAGAACAGACTTGAATTCGAAAATTGACAAGCAAAACTAACTAAGATACGTATGAAATCAATCCCTACGACACCCCCTAAAGACTTGCCTTAGGTAACCCCGATGATCAGAATTGAATTCAAAGAAAGAACTCAAACACGCCACAATTGGGAAAGCAATTGATAAGTGAAATAAGTTCTTAAGGTAACAAGAACAAGAGAAGGTTTGTTTTCTCTCAAGTTGGAAGCCAGTGGCTGCACACAATAATCTGAATCAGTCTCCCCAATCTGACCTAAAACAAGTCTATAAATACTAGGTTTTAAGTGACTAATGAGTTGGGCTAATAATACAAGAAAGCCCAAGTAAATAATAAGTCCAAGAAAGCTAATTAAAATGCCCCCATGTCTGGTCTGATGGGTGTGCCTTTGCTGATCACTTAAGTCCACATAAGTTGGGCTCAAGTGAATTAAAACAGCCCATTCATGCAAGTCCTCAAGCCACATGCATATCTGACCCAAAGACTTGAGTTAAGTGGATCCATTTGAGCTGTGACCCAAATAACTCTCCTCCTATAGGATTAGCACGCTGCATGTCTTCCATAAATGAGCCCACATGCGCATACAAAGCCTCTTTGATCCTCTTAGCCCGCGCCCTAGTCATTGGCCCAATTGGTATGGACAGGACTCTTCCTTGGCCTTGATCACGCAAGCTCTTCTTCAAGTCCAAACCTCCATGCACGCCTTCACCATGCACGCCACCACCTTCATGCACATCGTCATCCATGCCTTTGCTCACATCACAATGACAAGAGCTAGGGCCAAAGCAATGAAGCAAGCATTGAATTGTTTAATCCAAGACCTTCAAGAGATAGAGCCCATATTGTTGTGTCAGATTTCATCTCATAAAGGTCCAAGAGGCATTGTCTTACTCCTTGAAGCCCAACATAAAGTGTCCAAAGGTCCACATGGAGTCCAATTGGGAGAACTCACTTAAAGTACCATGTGACAAGCATGTGCCACTTAAAAATAAGGATATGGACGTGATTCCTATGGTCCAACATGTTGAGACCACATTTTATTTAGTTTCCTTTTTTGTTTCCTCTAAATAAGGTGATCTAGTCAACACCTTTATAAGTTTATTTTGTTTTCTTTTAGGGATTGATTTGTTTCCTTTTATTTAGTATCTTCTTTAGGACATTAAGTTAGGAAGTTTTCCCTATAAATAGGCACCCTCTATGTACTTTGAAAGGGGATCTTGGATTCAGAAATAATATTGAGAGCTTTCTTGCTTTCTTTGTATTCTTTGAGAATACTTGACTTATCAAAGGAGTGGTCTACCTTTGTGGCGTCCTAAGGTTAGAGTTCTAAGAGACAAGTTCTCTTAGGGTTCTTTTCATCGACCAACATTCTTCTAACCACCCATTTTCTCTTTGTATTCTGTTTCTATCTTTCAATTTGTTTCTTGTGATTTCGTGTGTTTGCTTGATTCTATTTACTCCTGGGCATAGTTCCATCTTGTTGAAGGTTCTATAGGACAAGTTCCTATTGGGTCTCCCATCATGGAACTTCTGATACAATTCACCAAGGCAATGGAGACTTGAGGATGCCAATGGGTCCAATTACAAGCTCACGCTCCAACAAGCTCAAAGCATAATTTCAGATTTATGTACAAGCTTTTGTTTCACATGAACTTCAAGAAGTTTTGTTGATCAAGCTTGGGGAAAAGCTTAGGAAGACACCTAAGTGTGTATGCACATTGGAGGCATCAAACCAAGAGGGCTAACACTTAGCCAATTTTCACAAGCACAAGTCTAATCAATGGGTTTGGGCTTATTTTATTTTATAAAGAGCATGTGGACTTCTTTTAGGCTTTTTCATGGGCTGATTTGCATTAAGTGTGCATGTGCTTCCTTAAAAAAGTCATGTGCATGTTTTGTTTTAAGGAACCAAACTTGTGGGCCGAGTTTAAAAGCCCAATTCGCCCCTCTTAAATTAGTCTTCTATTTTTGTGGTTTTCTTATCCTATTTGGACAAGGACTAGTCAATTTTAATTAGTTTTGAAGCTCAAATCCATATAGGATTTGTTCTTGGGCAGATTTGTTTCAAGAAGGCCTTTTCGATATTTTGGGCTTTCTTTAGGGTTTTTAGGTTATCTTTGTTAGGGTAAACATTACAAAGGGTATTTAAACCCTTGCTTTAGGCATGAACACGAGTTTTTTAGAGAGATCAATAAAATTAGAAAGCATTCTTCAAGAGAGAATTGAGATTCTTGCTTGTTTTACCTTAAGGATTGATTCAACTTATCAAGTAAGTTCTAACTTGTGGCGTTAATTCAATTCCTACAATCTTATACTCTTTGTTACCAATTCCTTGCTGTTTTGGGGGTCAAGGGTCTTGTTAGATTGATTGAATTTAGGTTTGGGAACAATCATTGAAACGGAGGTGATCTAGACATTGATTCTAGATTGTTGCCGTATTATCTTTGGTATCAGAGCCTAGGTTTTAAATTGAATCTTTATCTTTAATTTTTTGTTTGTTCTTGATTATTATAGTTAGTTCATCATTAAAATTCGAAAAAAAGAAAATCAAGAAAAGAAAGAAAGAAAGAAAGAAAAAGAAGAAAAGAAAGAAAAGAAAGAAAGAAAGAAGTAAAAAAAAATCAAGATTGTGAATCTTTGTGAGTTTGAGTTGATTTACTTGTAAGATTCATCAAGAAACGAATCTGATCATTCAAGAATTCTTTAATTTCGTTTCTTTATTATTCAAATTCATCAAGAACACATCCTTCATTCAAGAAACTCATCAAGACTTGTTTTCTTGCATCATGAAACACTTTCTTGTTTCAAGATTTACGTTCTTCGCTCAAAACGTGTGTCTTTGATATAATTGCTTATCTTTATGTTCTTGAGTAATTGGGGCAGATTGGAATGTTTTTGTTAATTTGGGTTTAGGGTTGAGTTTAATTCCTAGTTTCGTCTTTTCTTCAACTCTTTGGTTGTTTTTTTTGTTTGCTGTCCTTTTTGTTTCCATTACACTTGAATTGAGTAATCTTGTTTCATATTGCTCCGGACAAATAAAACTGTGCTAGAATCTAAAGTGGTAAAAAGCAAGAGTGTGTAAGCTCATTTGAGGGTAAAAGCCATCTTCTTGAGTAAAACACGAGGGTATCCAATCTGATTTAGAGAGAAACACGTGAGGGAGTGTGTGAGGAGCTATTCTAACGTGTTTTTACAGGTTTTACATCATGGCCAATTCAAAGGATAGTAAAGGTAGTGACAAGGATGAAAAGAATAGTGAGGCTGATCAACACACATTCTTTACTTTGGAGGCTATGCAACATCAATTCCAAAGGATTGAGAACATGTTCAGGGATGTCAGTGATAAATTTGATAGACAAGATCAAGTCATTAGGAATTTACAACGAGAGGCTTCATCTAATGGTGCAACAAGGAGGCAAAATGCTAGGGAGCCAACTCCTGTGCGCTTTGAGTATGAAGATGAATATGATGATGGGGAAGATGAAGAAGATTGGCATAGGGCCAGATTTGGTGGAAGAGGGGGACGGAATGATAGAGGAAGAGGAAGAGGTTATAGAGGCCGAGACAATGCAAGGGGAGAAGATAGGGTCGAGCGTGTGGATAGAAATTTGGGCAGGTTCAAGATGAAAATACCATCTTTCCAAGGTAAGAATGATCCAGAAGCTTACTTAGAATGGGAAAGAAAGGTGGAGATGATTTTTGAATGCCATAACTATTCTGAGGAGAAGAAGGTGAAGCTTGCTGCCGTGGAATTTCATGATTATGCACTTATTTGGTGGGATCAACTTGTTTTGAACAAAAGAAGGAATGGAGAGGATCCTATTGATACTTGGGCTGAAATGAAGAGGGTCATGAAGAAGAGGTTTGTGCCTAGTTACTTCTATAGGGAGCTCCATCAAAGGCTCCAAACCTTGAGACAAGGCACCAAAAGTGTAGAAGAGTACCATAAGGAGATGGAGATAGCCATGATTAGGGCTAATGTAGAAGAAGAAAGAGAAGCCACCATGGCACGTTTCTTGGCTGGTTTGAACAAAGACATTGCAAATGTTATTGAATTGCACCATTATGTGGAGATAGAGGAGATGGTGAATATGGCCATGAAGGTGGAGAGGCAACTCAAGTACAAAAGCTCCAACAAGGCTTCTTACCCAAGCTCTACTACAAATTGGAACTCGAAATGGTCCAAGAAAAATGAGAAGGATAAAGACAAGCTAAAGGAAGAGAAGAACAAGGCAGATCCAAAAGGTACTTTTAAAACTCCAAGTTCTTCTAGTTCCAATTCTGAAAAGCATAGGACTATTAAATGCTTTAAATGTCTTGGTGTTGGTCATATTGCTTCTCAATGCCCAAACAAGAAAACAATGTTTGTGAGAGGAGGAGAAGTTGTGTCTGAGGAGGAAGAAGATGATTTGACTTCCATGCCTGAGTTGGAAGATTGTTCTGATGTGGAAGTTGAGGATGCACCTAGGGGTGAATTACTTGTTACTAGGCGAGTTTTGAATGCTCAAGTGAAGGAAGATGGAATTGAGTAAAGGGAAAATATTTTTCATTCCAGATGCCTAGTGAATGAGAAGATTTGTAGCCTGATCATTGATGGGGGAAGCTGCACTAATGTGGCTAGTACATTGATGGTAGAAAAACTCGGGTTGGAGTGCTTGAAACACCCTAGGCAGATAGACTACAATGGCTGAATGACATGGGGAAATCAAGGTAAATAAACAAGTCCTTGTATCTTTCTCCATTGGAAAGTATTCTGATCAAGTACTTTGTGATGTTGTACCTATGCATGCTTGTCATTTATTGCTCGGTCGACCTTAGCAATATGATAGAAGAGTGTTACATGATGGTTTTAAGAATAGGTATTCATTTACTATGGGCGATCAGAAATTTGTTCTTGCTCCATTGGCACCAAAAGAGGTATATGAGGACCAAATGCAATTAAAAAGGAGTATGGAGGGAATGCAACAAAGACAGAACAAAAAACTTCAAGAAAAGCATGACAATACAAAAATTGAGGGGAAGGTTGAGAACTTTGCAAAAGGGGAGCAGAAATCTAAATCAAAAGAAAAGACAGAAAGTGAGGCCGAGAGTGAGAGAAGATAAGTGGGGAAAGAGTCCTCAAAAGAAATTCAATTAAAAGGCCCAAATGAGAGAGAGGGTAGAAAGAAAGAAAACTTCTATGCAAAAATGAGAGATGTAAGGGTTGCTTGTGTGGAAAGGAGATGTTTGTTTGTACTTTTGTACAAGCAAGCTTATTTTAATGAATCTGACCTTGACCCTTGTTTGCCTAGTAGTGTTGTTTCTCTTTTGCAAGAGTATGGAGATGTTTTCCCTGAGGAGTTACCTAAGGAATTGCCGCCTATTAGAGGAATAGAACATCAGATTGACTTCATGCCTGGGGCGCAGATTCCAAATAGACCAGCTTATAGAACTAATCCTGAAGAAACTAAGGAACTCCAAAAGCAAGTGGAAGAATTGCTACAAAAGGGACACATCAGGGAGAGTCTTAGTCCTTGTGCCGTGCCAGTGATATTGGTTCCAAAGAAGGATGGGAGTTGGCGCATGTGTGTGGATTGCAGAGCTGTTAACAAGATAACGGCAAAGTATCGCCATCCTATACCTAGATTGGATGATATGATTGATGAATTGCATGGTGCATATGTGTTTACCAAAATTGATCTTATGAGTGGTTACCATCAGATTAGAATGAAAATTGGTGACGAAGGGAAAACTGCTTTTAAAACAAAACATGGTTTATATGAGTGGCTTGTGATGCCTTTTGGCTTAACTAATGCTCCTAGTACATTTATGCGTTTGATGAATCATGTTTTGAGGTCATTTATTGGTAAGTTTGTTGTGGTATATTTTAATGACATATTGATCTATAGCAAAAACATTAATGAGCATATTGAGCATCTTAGACTTGTCTTAGATGCACTTAGGGCAGAAAAGTTGTATGCTAAGTTAAAGAAGTGTACATTTTGCATGGATCGTGTCATATTTCTTGGTTATGTTGTTTCTTCTAATGGAATTGAGGTGGACCAAGAAAAGGTCAAGGCAATTAGGGAGTGGTCGAGACCTACAAGTGTTACTCAGGTGAGATCTTTTCATGGACTTGCTAGTTTCTATAGGAGGTTTGCGAAAGATTTTAGTTCCATTGCAGCTCCATTGACTGAGATTGTTAAAAAGGAGGTAGGATTTAAGTGGGGAGAGGCGCAGGAAATTGCTTTTAACACTTTGAAAGAAAAACTTTGTTATGCACCTATTTTGAGTTTACCTGATTTTTCTTCTACTTTTGAGATTGAATGTGATGCCTCTGGGATAGGTATTGGTGTTGTTTTATTGCAGGGAAGGCGTCCCATTGCCTATTTTAGTGAGAAGTTGAATGGTGCTCAAATGAAGTATTCCACTTATGACAAGGAGCTATATGCATTGGTAAGAGCTCTACAAACTTGGCAACATTATCTATGGCCAAAGGAATTCGTGATTCACACTGATCATGAGAGTTTGAAGCATCTTAAGGGTCAAGGTAAGTTAAATAAAAGACATGCTAAGTGGTTGGAGTTCATAGAGACATTCCCATATGTTGTGAAATACAAGCAAGGTAAAGAAAATGTGATCGCTGATGCATTGTCTAGGAGGTATGCTCTAATCTCTTCTCTTAGTTCTAAGTTGATTGGGTTTGAGTATATAAAAGATTTGTACAAATCAGATTCTGACTTTGCTAATGTGTATGATGCATGTGAACAAGTTGCTTTTCAAAAGTTTTATAGGAATGATGGATATTTGTTTAGAGATAATAAACTATGTATTTCTACTTGTTCTATGCATGAGATGCTTGCTAAGGAGTCTCATGATGGAGGTTTAATGGGACATTTTGGTATTGCTAAAACACTTGACATATTACAAGAGCATTTTTATTGGCCTAACATAAAAAAGGATGTTGAAAGAGTTTGCTCTAGTTGTGTAGCGTGTAGGCAAGCCAAGTCCAAGGTGCAACCACATGGGTTGTACACGCCTCTACCTGTCCCTATTAGTCCTTGGATTGATATATCTATGGATTTTGTGCTAGGATTTCCTAGGACAAGGAAAGGACGTGATAGCATCTTTGTTGTAGTTGATCGATTTAGTAAAATGGCTCATTTTATTGCATGTCATAAATCTGATGATGCTACACATGTTGCTGATTTGTTTTTTAGGGATGTTGTTAGATTACATGACATTCCTAGAACCATTGTTTCAGATAGGGATTCTAAATTTTTAAGTCACTTTTGGCGTGTTCTATGGAATAAATTGGGAACAAAGCTTTTGTTTTCTACAACTTGTCATCCCCAAACAGATGGACAAACTGAAGTGGTTAATAGAACCTTAGGATCTTTATTGCGTGCTGTTGTGGGAAAAAATTTAAAAGCTTGGGAAGATTGTTTGCCTTTCATTGAGTTTGCATATAATAGAAGCATTCATTCTTCTATAGGTTATTCTCCATTTGAGATTGTATATGGTTTTAACCCATTAACTCTATTGGATTTGTTGCCTTTACCCTTGAATGAGATTGTTAATGTAGATGGGCAGCAAAGGGCCGAATTGGTTACAACAATACATGAGAAAGCTAGGCAGCACATTGAGGAAAAGAACAAGAAGTATGCTCAAAGAACCAATCAGGCGTAGGAGATGAAGTTTGAACACTCGAGATTGGGTTTGGGTGCACTTCAGAAGGAGAGATTTCTAAACAAAGGAAGTCTAAGCTTGATCCTAGAGGGATGGTCCTTTTCAAGTGCTTGAACGCATCAATGACAATGCCTATAGGTGGATTTGCCAGAGAGTATAGTGTTAGCGCTACTTTTAATGTTTCGATTTATCTCCCTTGATAATGTAGGTCTTGATTCGAGGACGAATCCTTTTGAGGAGGGAGGAATGATACAACTCACTAAGGCAATGGAGATTTGAGGATGCCAATGGGTCCAATTACAAGGTCACGCCCAACAAGCTTAAAGCACAATTTCAGATTTATGTACAAGCTTTTGTTTCACAAGAACTTCAAGAAGTTTTGTTGATCATGCTTGAGAAGAGCTTAGGAAGACACCTAAGTGTGTGCACATTGGAGGCTTCAAACCAAGAGGGCTAACACTTAGCCAATTTTCACAAGCACAAGTCTAATCAATGGGCTTGGGCTTATTTTATCTTATAAGGGCATGTGGACTTCTTTTAGGCTTTTTCATGGGCTGATTTGCATTAAGTGTGCATGTGCTTCATTAAAAAGTCATGTGCATGTTTTATTTTAAGGAACCAAGCTTGTGGGCCTAGTTTAAAAGCCCAATTCGCCCTCTTAAGTTAGTCTTCTATTTTGTGGTTTTCTTATCCTATTTGGACAAGAACTAGTCAATTTTAATTAGTTTTGAAGCCCAAATCCATGTGGGATTTATTCTTGGGCAGATTTGTTTCAAGAAGGCCTTTTGATATTTTGGGCTTTCTTTAGGGTTTTTAGGTTATCTTTGTTAGAGTTTACATTGCAAAGGGTATTTAAACCTTTGCTTTAGCCATGAACACGAGTTTTAGAGAGATCAATAAAATTAGAAAGCATTCTTCAAGAGAGAATTGAGATTCTTGCTTGTTTTACCTTAAGGATTGATTCAACTTATCAAGTAAGTTCTAACTTGTATGCTAATTCAATTCCTACAATCTTATACTCTTTGTTACCAATTCCTTGCTGTTTTGGGGGTCAAGGGTCTTGTTAGATTGATTGAATTTAGGTTTGGGAACAATCATTGAAACGGAGGTGATCTAGACATTGATTCTAGGTTGTTGCCATATCAGTAACTCATCAAGCATATCATCTAAACGAGGGATAGTGATACGGAAACCCCAAGAAAACAACTTTCTTGAAACCCCCTAATCCTATTGAATCAAAACCCCAATCTTTCTATTCTAAGAACATGCTAGTTCAAACCCCAATTATACGAAATTGAGACCCAAACCCAAAGAAAATTGAAGAATTGAACACGCCACAAGTGATTACCTTGATAAGTGATGCAATCCTTGAAGTAACAATAAGAAGAACACACCTTACTTTAAGAGAATATCTCTCAATTTCGTTAATCAACCAAAATCTAATGTTTACAAGGATAAAATAAGGTATTTATACCCTTTCCCACGACCTAAACCTAAAAGGAATAGGTTACAAGACCCTTTAATGCTAAAACAAGCCTAATCCTAACTAGTTTAGGAGTTTATAGCCCAATAATGCAATATGATCCTAATCCACTTAGGATTGGGCTAAACTAACTTAAATAAGACAAAAATAATTTAAATAAACCTAAGGGAGGTGGATGGGCCTAATGGATTACTCTACTTAGGCCCACACACTTGGTAGTCCAAAACTAGCTTTAAATAAACTAAGGCAAGTACTAATAAATACCTAGCCCATAACAAGTCTCTTTGGGCCTAATAAACAAAGGATAAATAACAAGCCCAATGTACTAAAATAAGTCCAGAAGAATAATTGAACTTGTCTTGAAATTTGGCTAAGTATTAGCCCCTCCACATGCCCTCTCTAGAAGAGTCACAAGCTTGACTACTCCACTTGAATTCTCCACGGATGGTTCGGTCTTGTAATCAAGGTGAGATGTAATGTGACTTTGAACAAACCCTTGAAGTGCTTGTTTAAGCCTTGCTGCACGTTGTCTTGTAATAGGTCCTCTTGGCAAAGTAAGCTTGTCTTGATGTGTTGCACCTTGTTCTCCATTGCCATGGCTTCTTGTATCATTCCCTCCCTCCTCAAAAGGATTCGTCCTCGAATCATCCCCTGCATTATCAAATGGAGAGAGATCAGTAACATTAAATGTAGCAGATACTTGATACTCACCTGGCAAATCAATCCTGTAGGTATTATTATTAATCTTTTCAAGGACTTGGAAAGGCCCATCGCCTCTAGGATCCAACTTGGATTTCCTTTGCTTATGCTTCATTGTGCATATGCTTCATTCCGCTTCTATATGTGTTGTCTCGCCTTTTCATGAATGTTGCGCACCAAATTTGCTTTCTTTTGTCCATCTATACTAGTTATCTCACTTAAAGGTAAAGGACACAAATCTAAAGGTGTTAATGGATTAAAACCATAAACAATCTCAAAAGTTGAATAACCAGTAGTAGAATGTATGCTCCTATTGTGCAAATTCAACTAATGACAAATATTCTTCCCATGTTTTAATATTTTTACCAACCACAGCACGTAAAAGAGAACCTAAAGTTCTATTCACTACCTCAGTTTGTCCGTCAGTTTGAGGATGGCAAGTAGTAGAAAACAAAAGTTTAGTACCTAGCTTACCCCAAAGAACACGCCAAAAGTGGCTCAAAAACTTCACATCATGATCAGAAACAATAGTCTTAGGAACACCATGCAAACGCACAACATCCTTAAAAAACAACTCGGCAATATTTACAGCATCATCAGTTTTATGACATGCAATGAAATGTGCCATCTTGCTAAACCGATCTACTACCACAAATATACTATCCCTATCTTTTTTTGTCCTAGGCAACCCTAAAACAAAGTCCATAGATATGTCAGTCCACGGATGCTTAGGCACAGGCAAAGGTGTATACAAACCATATGGATGAGTCTTAGATTTCGCTTGTCTACATGCAACACACTTGGAACAAATTTTCTCAACATCTTTTCTCATGTTAGGCCAATAAAAATGTTCACAAAGTATGTCATATGTCTTTTGAACCCCAAAATGACCCATCAAACCCCCACAATGTGATTCACACACAAGGACTTCCCGCATAGAACATTTAGGCACACATAACTTGTTCTCCCTAAACAGATAGCCATCATGTCTATAAAATCTTTGGAATGCAGCATGCTCACAAGCGCCAAACACATTGCCAAAATCAGAATCCGAATCATACAAATCCTTAATGTACTCAAACCCTAACAATTTAGAACTTAAAGTAGTGATTAGAGTGTACCTTCTTGAAAGTGCATCAGCAATTACATTCTCCTTACCTTGTTTGTATTGTATCACGTATGGAAAGGTCTCTATGAATTCCAGCCACTTCGCATGCCTCTTGTTCAACTTACCTTGGCCCTTTAGATGTTTCAATGACTCATGATCAGAATGGATCACAAACTCTTTTGGCCAGAGATAATGCTGCCAAGTCTCCAATGCTCTCACCAAGGCATAGAGTTCCTTGTCATAAGTGGAATAATTCAATTGTGGCCCATGAAGCTTTTCACTGAAGTATGCAATGGGACGCTTACCCTGCATCAAAACAACACCAATACCTAACCCGGAGGCATCACATTCTATCTCAAAAGCTTCATTAAAGTTAGGCTAACTCAATACAGGCGCAGAACACAATTTATCTTTCAATGTATTAAAAGCAAGTTCTTGTGCCTCATTCCACTTAAATCCGACATCCTTTTTAATTATTTCAGTCAATGGCGCAGCAATGGTACTAAAATCTTTCACAAAATGCCTATAAAAGCTAGCTAAACCATGAAAACTACGCACATCACTAATACACTTAGGAGTAGGCCAATCTTTAATAGCCTTAACCTTCTCCTCATCAACATGCACACCATGGGTAGAAATAACAAAGCCAAGAAAAACAACTTTATCCATACAAAAAGATCACTTTTTAAATTTAGCATATAGTCTTTCACTCCTAAGTGCTTCAAGTATAGATTTAAGATGCATAACATGCTCATCAAGGCTTTTGCTATAAATTAAAATGTCATCAAAGTATACAACCACAAACTTGCAAAGAAGGTACTTGAAGAGAACCTTGATAAGTGATTACCTTGATAAGTGATGCAATCCTTGAAGTAACAATAAGAAGAACACACCTTACTTGAAGAGAACTCTCAATTTCGTTAATCAACCAAAATTTAATGTTTACAAGGATAAAATAAGGTATTTATACCCTTGCCCACGACCTAAACCTAAAAGGAATAGGTTACAAGACCCTTTAATGCTAAAACAAGCCTAATCCTAACTAGTTTAGGAGTTTATAGCCCAATAATGCAATCTGATCCTATTCCACTTAGGATTGGGCTAAACTAACTTAAATAAGATCAAAATAACTTAAATAAATCTAAGGGAGGTGGATGGGCCTAATGGATTACTCTACTTAGGCCCACACACTTGGTTGTCCAAAACTAGTTTTAAATAAACTAAGGCAAATACTAATAAATACCTAGCCCATAACAAGTCTCTTTGGGCCTAATAAACAAAGGATAAATAACAAGTCCAATGTACTAAAATAAGTCTATAAGAATAATTGAACTTGTCTTGAAATTTTGCTAAGTATTAGCCCCTCCACATGCCCTCTCTAGAAGAATCACAGGCTTGACTACTCCACTTGAATTCTTCACGAATGATTCAGTCTTGTCATCAAGGTGAGATGTAATGTGACTTTGAACAAACCCTTGAAGTGCTTGTTTAAGCCTTGCTGCACGTTGTCTTGTAATAGGTCCACTTAGTTTATGGGTTCATTTTAGCTTTTTAAGTTAGAATACATGGGCCTCTTGTTATTTTACTTAGGCCCATTTCGAAATCCACTAGCTTTAGGTTTAATTAAGCATGTTTTAGGGTTTTGTGGCTGTCATATTCACTCTCCATCTTATTCTCTCCAGCAGCCACCTCTCTCTCAACATTGAAGATTGTCTTTTCATCTCACCCACCTTCTCCACCACATTTTTTCCACATCAGCCATCTTCTTTACTACCTTGAAGACATTTATTTCAGTTTTTTATTGTAATGTCTTACATTGTAATGTCTTACCATGTCCTCCAACTCTAAGTATTGATGAAGCTCTAACACATTGGCTATCTCTTTATTTAGACCAGCAAGGAATCGAGTCATTGTAGCCTCTCTATCCTCCTCTATGTTAGCTCTTATCATAGCTATCTCCATCTCCTTATGGTAATCTTCCACACTCTTTGTGCCTTTCCTCAATGTTTGGAGTTTTTGATGCAACTCCCTATAGTAGTAACTTGGCACGAATCTCTTTTTCATGATGCGTTCAACTGACTCCAACATGGGATTACCACAATATCCACCAGCCGAACAAGCTAAGGGTATAAGTGTCCCAGAAATTCGAAAAAAATGGCAACAATTCAAAGGCAAAAGAATGAACACATCTAAACAATGGATGTTATCACCTGCACAAGCACAAACGGGGTCCATGTTAGTACTACCAGATGACATATCCCAATATGAGAATGTCTTGTTAAGATGGGAATCCAATAACAAGAATCTCATTGACAACACAAGATGGTATACAAATGGTGATAGGCTGCAACTTCATAAGATCACAAAAGGAGGATTAAGAATAGAAGGAAACACTGTTAGCTTCTACAAAAACTTGTCAACAGTTGCGACAAGTTCAGAAATTAGAATAGCAAAATTAGCTATTCCAGAATTAGAAATGGATGCTGAAGAATATTATACCATAAAAAATATGGTATACTATAACATTGGCAAGAGTATTCCACAATACTCAAAAGAAATAGAAAAGGAGCTGAAAGAATTGGAAGAACTGGAATACATAGGAAAAGATCCACAAAAACATTGGATCAAAAATGGGTTAGTCTGCAAAATTGAGATTATAAATCCAGATTTAACTATTCAGGACAAGCCCTTAAAGCATGTGACGCCACTCATGGAGGCCCAATTTCGAAAACATGTACAAGCTCTATTGGACCTTGGTGTCATACGACCTTCAAAATCCAGACATCGAACAATGGCTATGATGGTATATTCAGGGACTACTATAAATCCAGATACAAAGGAAGTTCAGCATGGAAAGGAACGCATGGTATTTGATTATCGGAAGTTGAATGAAAATCCTCATTTCATTGAAAGTCAAAGAAAGGAAGGCATCATATGGGATTATCTTGGAGAAGATTGTTAATATATGGCTAAATATACCATCCCGGAAGAAATTAATGATCCAGTTATATGTGATGGATGGGGAGATGAATATGAGCAAGAAGATTCAGAAGAAGAAAGAAAGATAATCTTCAAAGAAATTGAGACTGATGAATCTGAGGAAGATTCATGGTTCTGATTAAAAAGTTGAAGCTTACCATCAGGATCCAGATTCATTTCTAATAATCACAAAGCTTGAAAATATATTAATTGCAGATGTTTTTACAAAGGAGAGTTTCGAAGCGAGATATCAAATGTTTTAAATGTTTGGGATTTGGTCATATAGCTACACAATGCCCAAACAAAAGAGTAATGGTCACGCGTGGTGGTGAGGTTGAAACCGATGATGAGAGTGATCTCGATGATGAGATGCCTTCGTTGGAGGATGGTAGTGATGGGGAGTTACCTATGGAGGGTAGATTGATGGTGACTAGGCGTGCTTTGAGTGCACAATATAAAGAAGACCAAGAGGGGGCGAGACTTCAACGAGAAAATATCTTTCATACTAGATGCTTAGTTAGTGGGAAAGTGTGTAGTGTGATTGTTGATGGTGGTAGTTGTGTGAATGTGGCTACTAGAAACCACTAAACACCCCAGACCTTACAAATTACAGTGGCTTAATAATAGTGGGGAAATGAGAATCCAAAAACAAGTGAGGATGCCATTTACAATTGGGAAGTATAGTGATGAGGTTACATGTGATGTGGTTGATACGGCAACAACCTAGAATCAATGTCTAGATCACCTCCATTTCAATGATTGTTCCCAAACCTAAATTCAATCAATCTAACAAGACCCTTTACCCCCAAAACAGCAAGGAATTGGTAACAAAGAGTATAAGATTGTAGGAATTGAATTAACGCCACAAGTTAGAACTTACTTGATAAGTTGAATCAATCCTTAAGGTAAAACAAGTAAGAATCTCAATTCCCTCTTGAAGAATGCTTTCTAATTTTATTGATCTCTCTAAAAACTCGTGTTCATGGCTAAAGCAAGGGTTTAAATACCCTTTGCAATGTAAACCGTAACAAAGATAACCTAAAAATCCTAAAGAAAGCCCAAAATATCAAAAAGGCCTTCTTGAAACAAATCTGCCCAAGAATAAATCCCACATGGATTTGGGCTTCAAAACTAATTAAAATTGACTAGTCCCTGTCCAAATAGGATAAGAAAACCACCAAATAGAAGACTAACTTAGGAGGGGCGAATTGGGCTTTTAAACTAGGCCCACAAGCTTGGTTCCTTAAAATAAAACATGCACATGACTTTTTTAATAAAGCACATGCACACTTAATGCAAATCAGCCTATGAAAAAGCCTAAAAGAAGTCCACATGCCCTGTATAAGATAAAATAAGCCCAAGCCCATTGATTAGACTTGTGCTTGTGAAAATTGGCTAAGTGTTAGCCCTCTTGGTTTGATGCCTCCAATGTGCACACACACTTAGGTGTCTTATTAAGCTTTTCCCCAAGCTTGATCAACAAAACTTCTTGAAGTTCTTGTGAAACAAAAGCTTGTACATAAATCTGAAATTGTGCTTTGAGCTTGTTGGAGCGCGACCTTGTAATTGGACCCATTGGCATCCTCAAGTCTCCATTGCCTTGGTGAGTTGTATCATTCCCTCCCTCCTCAAAAGGATTCGTCCTCGAATCAAGACCTACATTATCAAAGGGAGATAAATCAAAAACATTAAAAGTAGCACTAACACTATACTCTCCTGGCAAATCCACCCCATAGGCATTGTCATTGATGCGTTCAAGCACTTGAAAAGGACCATCCCCTCTAGGATCAAGCTTGGACTTCCTTTGTTTAGGAAATCTCTCCTTCCTGAAGTGCACCCAAACCCAATCTCCAGGTTCAAACTTCATCTCCCTACGCCCTTGATTGGCTCTTTGAGCATACTTCTTGTTCTTTTCCTCAATGTGCTGCCTAGCTTTCTCATGTATTGTTTTAACCAATTCGGCCCTTTGTTGCCCATCTACATTAACAATCTCATTCAAGGGTAAAGGCAACAAATCCAATGGAGTTAATGGGTTAAAACCATACACAATCTCAAATGGAGGATAACCTGTAGAAGAATAAATGCTTCTATTATATGCAAACTCAATCAAAGGCAAACAATCTTCCCAAGCTTTCAAATTTTTACCCACAATAGCACGCAATAAAGACCCTAAGGTTCTATTAACCACTTCAGTTTGTCCATCTGTTTGGGGATGACAAGTTGTAGAAAACAAAAGCTTTGTTCCCAATTTATTCCATAGAACACGCCAAAAGTGACTTAAAAATTTAGAATCCCTATCTGAAACAATGGTTCTAGGAATGTCATGTAATCTAACAACATCCCTAAAAAACAAATCAGCAACATGTGTAGCATCATCAGATTTATGACACGCAATAAAATGAGCCATTTTACTAAATCGATCAATTACAACAAAGATGCTATCACGTCCTTTCCTAGTCCTAGGCAATCCTAACACAAAATCCATAGATATATCAATCCAAGGACTAATAGGGACAGGTAGAGGCGTGTACAACCCATGTGGTTGCACCTTGGATTTGGCGTGCCTACATGCTACACAACTAGAGCAAACTCTTTCAACATCCTTTTTCATGTTAGGCCAATAAAAATGCTCCTGTAATATGTCAAGTGTTTTAGCAATACCACAATGTCCCATTAAACCTCCATCATGAGACTCCCTAGCAAGCATCTCACGCATAGAACAAGTAGGAATACATAGTTTATTATCTCTAAACAAATATCCATCATTCCTATAAAACTTTTGAAAAGCAACTTGTTCACATGCATCATACACATTAGCAAAGTCAGAATCTGATTTATACAAATCTTTTATATACTCAAACCCAATCAACTTAGAACTAAGAGAAGAGATTAGAGCATACCTCCTAGACAATGCATCAGCGATCACATTTTCTTTACCTTGCTTGTATTTCACAACATATGGGAATGTCTCTATGAACTCCAACCACTTAGCATGTCTTTTATTTAACTTACCTTGGCCCTTAAGATGCTTCAAACTCTCATGATCAGTGTGAATCATGAATTCCTTTGGCCATATATAATGTTGCCAAGTTTGTAGACCTCTTACCAATGCATATAGCTCCTTGTCATAAGTGGAATAGTTCATTTGAGCACCATTCAACTTCTCACTAAAATAGGCAATGGGACGCCTTCCCTACAATAAAACAGCACCAATACCTATCCCAGAGGCATCACAGTCAATCTCAAAAGTAGAAGAAAAATCAGGTAAACTCAAAATAGGTGCAGAACAAAGTTTTTCTTTCAAAGTGCTAAAAAAAATTCCTGCGCCTCTCCCCACTTAAATCCTACCTCCTTTTTAACAATCTCAGTCAATGGAGCTGCAATGGAACTAAAATCTTTCACAAACCTTCTATAGAAACTAGCAAGTCCATGAAAAGATCTCACCTGAGTAACACTTGTAGGTCTCGGCCACTCCCTATTTGCCTTGACCTTTTCTTGGTCCACCTCAATTCCATTAGAAGAAACAACATAACCAAGAAATATGACACGATCCATGCAAAATATACACTTCTTTAACTTAGCATACAACTTTTCTGCCCTAAGTGCATCTAACACAAGCCTAAGATGCTCAATATGCTCATTAATGCTTTTGCTATAGATCAATATGTCATCAAAATATACCACAACAAACTTACCAATAAATGACCTCAAAACATGATTCATCAATCGCATAAATGTACTAGGAGCATTAGTTAAGCCAAAAGGCATCACAAGCCACTCATATAAACCATGTTTTGTTTTAAAAGCAGTTTTCCATTCATCACCAATTTTCATTCTAATCTGATGGTAACCACTCATAAGATCAATTTTGGTAAACACACATGCACCATGCAATTCATCAATCATATCATCCAATCTAGGTATAGGATGGCGATACTTTACCGTTATCTTGTTAACAGCTCTGCAATCCACACACATGCGCCAACTCCCATCCTTCTTTGGAACCAATATCTCTGGCACGACACAAGAACTAAGACTCTCCCTGATGTGTCCCTTTTGTAGCAATTCTTCCACTTGCTTTTGGAGTTCCTTAGTTTCTTTAGGATTAGCCCTATAAGCTGGTCTATTTGGAATCTGTGCCCTAGGCATGAAGTCAATCTGATGTTCTATTCCTCTAATAGGCGGCAATTCCTTAGGCAACTCCTCAGGAAAAACATCTCCATGCTCCTGCAAAAGAGAAACAACACTACTAGGCAAACAAGGGTCAAGATCAGATTCATTAAAATAAGCTTGCTTGTACAAAAGTACAAACAAATATCTCCTTTCCACAAAAGCAACCCTTACATCTCTCATTTTTTCATAGAAGTTTTGTTTCTTTCTACCCTCTAAAGACATTGCCAATGTTATTGAATTGCACCATTATGTGGAGTTAGAGGAGATGGTGAAATGTGCCATGGTGGCTTCTCTTTCTTCTTCTACATTAGCCCTAATCATGGCTATCTCCATCTCCTTATGGTACTCTTCCACACTTTTGGTGCCTTGTCTCAAGGTTTGGAGCCTTTGATGGAGCTCCCTATAGAAGTAACTAGGCACAAACCTCTTCTTCATGACCCTCTTCATTTCAGCCCAAGTATCAATAGGATCCTCTCCATTCCTTCTTTTGTTCAAAACAAGCTGATCCCACCAAATAAGTGCATAATCATGAAATTCCACGGCAACAAGCTTCACCTTCTTCTCCTCAGAATAGTTATGGCATTCAAAAATCATCTCCACCTTTCTTTCCCATTCTAAGTAAGCTTCTGGATCATTCTTACCTTGGAAAGATGGTATTTTCATCTTGATACTGCCCAAATTTCTATGCAAAAGTGAGGGATGTGAAGAGAGCTTTGATGACAAACATGCCAATGTTTGTAATTTTGTACAAAGAGGCTTATTTTTTAACTAACGATCTTGACCCTACTTTGCCTAGTGTTGTGATTGATGTTTTGCAGGAATATAGCGATGTTTTTCCTGAGGATCTACCTCAAGGTTTACCACCTTTGCGAGGAATTGAACATCAAATCGATCTCATTCCTGGGGCTTCCATACCAAATAGACCAGCATATCGAAGCAATCATGCGGAGACTAAAGAATTGCAAAAGCAAGTGGAAGAACTTTTGGAGAAAGGACATATAAGAGAGAGCTTAAGCCCATGTGCAGTACCGGTTTTGTTGGTACCAAAAAAGGATGGAAGTTGGCGTATGTGTGTGGATTGCAGAGCTGTCAACAAAATAACGGTAAAATATCGACATCCTATACCTCGACTTGATGATACGTTGGATGAGTTACATGGCGCATGCATTTTTTCTAAAATTGATTTGAAGAGTGGTTATCACCAAATTAGAATGAAACCGGGTGATGAATGGAAAATTGCCTTTAAAACTAAACATGGATTGTATGAGTGGTTGGTAATGCCATTTGGCTTAACTAATGCACCAAGTACCTTTATGCGTTTAATGAACCATGTTTTACGAGAATTTATTGGCAAGTTTGTAGTTGTCTATATTGATGACATTCTAGTGTATAGCAAATCTATTGAACAACATGTCATTCATCTAAAATGTGTGTTTGATGTGTTGCGCAAATTTCAATTGTATGCAAACATGAAGAAATGTACATTTTGCATTGATCACATTATTTTCTTGGGATATGTGGTGAATGCAAAAGGAATTGAAGTAGATAGCGAAAAGGTAAAGGCTATACGTGAATGGACAAAACCTAAGAATGTTAGTGAGGTAAGGAGTTTTCATGGTTTGGCAAGTTTCTATAGGAGATTTGTCAAAGATTTTAGTGCAATTGCTGCACCATTGATTGAAATCATGAAAAAAGACAAGGGGTTCATTTAGGAAAAAGAGCAAGAGCATGCATTTGCATTATTAAAGGATAAGTTGAGTAATGCACCATTGTTGAGGCTGCCTAATTTTGAATTAACTTTTGAAATCGAATGTGATGCTTCTGGGATTGGTATAGGTGCTGTTTTTATGCAGGAAAAAAGACCAGTTGCTTACTTTAGCGAGAAGCTAAACGAAGCACAACTCAACTACTCAACTTATGACAAAGAGCTATATGCGATGGTGAAGACATTAGAGACATGGCAAGGTGTTCTTATTGATTGCAATTGAGTTTATCTTTTGTTATCAATTTTAATTCCTATTTCTTGTGTTCTTGAGTGCTTAACTGATTGGGGTTCAAGGGGATTTCTAAAAATTAACTTGGTTTCTTGTCATAAGTGTTCTTGGGTGTAAGAACAAATCCTAATCTGATCGCTTGTTGAGAAACTAATTCTGATTTGATTGGTAACGAGTTCTAAGGGTCGATTAAGGGTCCTGAGGTTCCGCATCATGGCTGCTGGAGAGAATAAGATGGAGAGTGAATATAACAGCCACAAAACCCTAAAACATGCTTAATTAAACCTAAAGCTAGTGGATTTCGAAATGGGCTTAAGTAAAATAACAAGGGGCCCGGGTATTCTAACTTAAAAAGCTAAAATGAACCCATAAACCAAATCTGAAAAAGAAGTGACTAAAAACCAATGTGCCCCCCTTGAAAAGTACCCCATTTCACTTATTCTAAACCTAAAGGAGACAAATAAAAACAACCCATAACAAAACAAACCCAAATTTGACCCAAAACAAGCTAAAAAACACAAACACTCCAAACTAGTCTGTTAGCCCAATTATGTAGACATACTTAGGCTCCAAAATATTTCCATATATGGACTTTCCATATTTGGACAGCCCACTTTTAACATGGTTTTGCACATAAATTTGGAGTTGCTCCTTTATACGCTTTGCTCGGGACCTTGTGACCGGACCGACAAAACTTTCCATATTGGGGAAACCTTCTACGTTGGCACTTGAATGATGTTGTTTTTCTTGAACAGCCTCAATATGATTTCCCATGGCATCTCCATGCACTTTAGCTCCATGTTTCAAAACTGGTGAAGTTTCCTTATTTAGAACCCGAAAACTGTCCATATTTGGAATAAGGTCTAATTCACCTAGATTGCTTCTTGTTAGCAATCTCCTAGTTCAAAGGTTACTTTGAACCTTCCTTTGTTCACTTTGTTAGCAACTTGTTGATTTCTCTTCTCAATCCTTTCTCGTGCTTTATTGTGAATGGCCTTAACCAATTCAGTCTTTTTAAGCCCATCTAAGTTAGAGATCTCACTTAAAGGAAAAGGCACAAGATCCAAAGGGGTTAGTGGTTGAAAACCATACACAATCTCAAAAGGAGAAAATCCAGGAGAAGAATGCACACTTCTATTATAAGCAAACTCAACAAATGGCAAAAGTTCTTCCCAAGACTTTACATTCCCTCTAATTAAAGCACGCAACAAGGTACCAAGAGTCCTGTTTACAACTTCAGTTTGACCATCAGTTTGAGGGTGTGATGAAGTAGAAAATAACAACTTAGTCCCAAGTTTAGACCAAAGTACACGCCAAAAATGATTAAGAAGCTTAACATCTCGGTCAGATACAATAGTTCTAGGTATGCCATGCAAACGTACTACCTCGCGGAAAAACAAATCGGCAATGTGAGACGCATCATCTGTTTTTGATACGGCAACAACCTAGAATCAATGTCTAGATCACCTCCGTTTCAATGATTGTTCCCAAACCTAAATTCAATCAATCTAACAAGACCCTTCACCCCCAAAACAGAAAGGAATTGGTAACAAAGAGTATAAGATTGTAGGAATTGAATTAACGCCACAAGTTAGAACTTACTTGATAAGCTGAATCAATCCTTAAGGTAAAACAAACAAGAATCTCAATTCTCTCTTGAAGAATGCTTTCTAATTTTATTGATCTCTAAAAAACTCGTGTTCATGGCTAAAGCAAAGGTTTAAATACCCTTTGCAATGTAAACCGTAACAAAGATAACCTAAAAACCCTAAAGAAAGCCCAAAATATCAAAAGGCCTTCTTGAAACAAATCTGCCCAAGAATAAATCCCACATGGATTTGGGCTTCAAAACTAATTAAAATTGACTAGTCCTTGTCCAAATAGGATAAGAAAACCACAAAATAGAAGACTAACTTAAGAGGGCGAATTGGGCTTTTAAACTAGGCCCCAAGCTTGGTTCCTTAAAATAAAACATGCACATGACTTTTTAATAAAGCACATGCACACTTAATGCAAATCAGCCCATGAAAAGCCTAAAAGAAGTCCACATGCCCTTATAAGATAAAATAAGCCCAAGCCCATTGATTAGACTTGTGCTTGTGAAAATTGGCTAAGTGTTAGCCCTCTTGGTTTGAAGCCTCCAATGTGCACACACACTTAGGTGTCTTCCTAAGCTCTTCTCCAAGCTTGATCAACAAAACTTCTTGAAGTTCTTGTGAAACAAAAGCTTGTACATAAATCTGAAATTGTGCTTTGAGCTTGTTGGGCGCGACCTTGTAATTGGACCCATTGGCATCCTCAAGTCTCCATTGCCTTGGTGAGTTGTATCATTCCCTCCCTCCTCAAAAGGATTCGTCCTCGAATCAAGACCTACATTATCAAAGGGGATAAATCAAAAACATTAAAAGTAGCACTAACACTATACTCTCCTGGCAAATCCACCCATAGGCATTGTCATTGATGCGTTCAAGCACTTGAAAAGGACCATCCCTCTAGGATCAAGCTTGGACTTCCTTTGTTTAGAAATCTCTTCTTCTGAAGTGCACCCAAACCCAATCTCCGGTTCAAACTTCATCTCCTGCGCCTTGATTGGCTCTTTGAGCATACTTCTTGTTCTTTTCCTCAATGTGCTGCCTAGCTTTCTCATGTATTGTTTTAACCAATTCGGCCCTTTGCTGCCCATCTACATTAACAATCTCATTCAAGGGTAAAGGCAACAAATCCAATGGAGTTAATGGGTTAAAACCATACACAATCTCAAATGGAGAATAACCTGTAGAAGAATGAATGCTTCTATTATATGCAAACTCAATCAAAGGCAAACAATCTTCCCAAGCTTTCAAATTTTCTCCCACAACAGCATGCAATAAAGATCCTAAGGTTCTATTAACCACTTTAGTTTGTCCATCTATTTGGGGATGACAAGTTGTAGAAAACAAAAGCTTTGTTCCCAATTTATTCCATAGAACACGCCAAAAGTGACTTAAAAACTTAGAATCCCTATCTGAAACAATGGTTCTAGGAATGCCATGTAATCTAACAACATCCCTAAAAAACAAATCAGCAACATGTGTAGCATCATCAGATTTATGACATGCAATAAAATGAGCCATTTTACTAAATCGATCAACTACAACAAAGATGCTATCACGTCCTTTCCTAGTCCTAGGCAATCCTAACACAAAATCCATAGATATATCAATCCAAGGACTAATAGGGACAGGTAGAGGCGTGTACAACCCATGTGATTGCACCTTGGACTTGGCTTGCCTACACGCTACACAACTAGAGCAAACTCTTTCAACATCCTTTTTCATGTTAGGCCAATAAAAATGCTCCTGTAATATGTCAAGCAAGCAATACCAAAATGTCCCATTAAACCTCCATCATGAGACTCCTTAGCAAGCATCTCACGCATAGAACAAGGAGGAATACATAGTTTATTATCTCTAAACAAATATCCATCATTCCTATAAAACTTTTGAAAAGCAACTTGTTCACATGCATCATACACATTAGCAAAGTCAGAATCTGATTTGTACAAATCTTTTATATACTCAAACCCAATCAACTTAGAACTAAGAGAAGAGATTAGAGCATACCTCCTAGATTATGCATCAGCGATCACATTTTCTTTACCTTGCTTGTATTTCACAACATATGGGAATGTCTCTATGAACTCCAACCACTTAGCATGTCTTTTATTTAACTTACCTTGGCCCTTAAGATGCTTCAAACTCTCATGATCAGTGTGAATCATGAATTCTTTTGGCCATAGATAATGTTGCCAAGTTTGTAGAGCTCTTACCAATGCATATAGCTCCTTGTCATAAGTGGAATAGTTCATTTGAGCACCATTCAACTTCTCACTAAAATAGGCAATGGGACGCCTTCCCTGCAATAAAACAACACCAATACCTATCCCAGAGGCATCACATTCAATCTCAAAAGTAGAAGAAAAATCAGGTAAACTCAAAATAGGTGCAGAACAAAGTTTTTCTTTCAAAGTATTAAAAGCAATTTCCTGTGCCTCTCCCCACTTAAATCCTACCTTCTTTTTAACAATCTCAGTCAATGGAGCTGCAATGGAACTAAAATCTTTCACAAACCTCCTATAGAAACTAGCAAGTCCATGAAAAGATCTCACCTGAGTAACACTTGTAGGTCTCGGCCACTCCCTAATTGCCTTGACCTTTTCTTGGTCCACCTCAATTCCATTAGAAGAAACAACATAACCAAGAAATATGACACGATCCATGCAAAATGTACACTTCTTTAACTTAGCATACAACTTTTCTGCCCTAAGTGCATCTAAGACAAGCCTAAGATGCTCAATATGCTCATTAATGCTTTTGCTATAGATCAATATGTCATCAAAATATACCACAACAAACTTACCAATAAATGACCTCAAAACATGATTCATCAAACGCATAAATGTACTAGGAGCATTAGTTAAGCCAAAAGGCATCACAAGCCACTCATATAAACCATGTTTTGTTTTAAAAGCAGTTTTCCATTCATCACCAATTTTCATTCTAATCTGATGGTAACCACTCATAAGATCAATTTTGGTAAACACTCATGCACCATGCAATTCATCAATCATATCATCCAATCTAGGTATAGGAAGGCGATACTTTACCGTTATCTTGTTAACAGCTCTGCAATCCACACACATGCGCCAACTCCCATCCTTCTTTGGAACCAATATCTCTGGCACGACACAAGAACTAAGACTCTCCCTGATGTGTCCCTTTTGTAGCAATTCTTCCACTTGCTTTTGGAGTTCCTTAGTTTCTTCAGGATTAGCCCTATAAGCTGGTCTATTTGGAATCTGCGCCCTAGGCATGAAGTCAATATGATGTTCTATTCCTCTAATAGGCGGCAATTCCTTAGGCAACTCCTCAGGGAAAACATCTCCATACTCCTGCAAAAGAGAAACAACACTACTAGGCAAACAAGGGTCAAGGTCAGATTCATTAAAATAAGCTTGCTTGTACAAAAGTACAAACAAACATCTCCTTTCCACACAAGCAACCCTTACATCTCTCATTTTTGCATAAAAGTTTTGTTTCTTTCTACCCTCTCTCTCATTTGGGCCTTTTAATTGAATTTATTTTGAGGCCTCTTTCCCCACTTTTCTTCTCTCACTCTCGGCCTCACTTTCTGTCTTTTCTTTTGATTTAGATTTCTGCTCCCCTTTTGCAAGGTTCTTAACCTTCCCCTCAATTTTTGTATTGTCATGCTTTTCTTGAAGTTTTTTGTCCTGTCTTTGTTACATTCCCTCCATACTCCTTTTTAATTGCATTTGGTCCTCATATACCTCTTTTGGTGCCAATGGAGCAAGAACAAATTTCTGATCTCCCATAGTAAATGAATACCTATTCTTAAAACCATCATGTAACACTCTTCTATCATATTGCCAAGGTCGACCGAGCAATAAATGACAAGCATGCATAGGTACAACATCACAAAGTACTTGATCAGAATACTTTCCAATGGAGAAAGATACAAGGACTTGTTTATTTACCTTGATTTCCCCCATGTCATTCAGCCATTGTAGTCTATACGGCCTAGGGTGTTTCATGCACTCCAACCCGAGTTTTTCTACCATCAATGTACTAGCCACATTAGTGCAGCTTCCTCCATCAATGATCAGACTATAAATCTTCTCATTCACTAGGCATCTGGAATGAAAAATATTTTCCCTTTGCTAAATTCCATCTTCCTTCACTTGAGCATTCAAAACTCGCCTAGTAACAAGTGATTCACCCCTAGGTGCATCCTCAACTTCCACATCAGAACAATCTTCTAACTCAGGCATGGAAGTCAAATCATCTTCTTCCTCCTCAGACACAACTTCTCCTCCTCTCACAAACATTGTTTTCTTGTTTGGGCATTGAGAAGCAATATGACCAACACCAAGACATTTAAAGCATTTATTAGTCCTATGCTTTTCAGAATTGGAACTAGAAGAACTTGGAGTTTTAAAAGTACCTTTTGTATCTGCCTTGTTCTTCTCTTCCTTTAGCTTGTCTTTGTCCTTCTCATTTTTCTTGGACCGTTTCGAGTTCCAATTTGTAGTAGAGCTTGGGTAAGAAGCCTTGTTGGAGCTTTTGTACTTGAGTTGCCTCTCCACCTTCATGGCCATATTCACCATCTCCTCTAACTCCACATAATGGTGCAATTCAATAACATTTGCAATGTCTTTGTTCAAACCAGCCAAGAAACGTGCCATGGTGGCTTCTCTTTCTTCTTCTACATTAGCCCTAATCATGGCTGTCTCCATCTCCTTATGGTACTCTTCTACACTTTTGGTGCCTTGTCTCAAGGTTTGGAGCCTTTGATGGAGCTCCCTATAGAAGTAACTAGGCACAAACCTCTTCTTTATGACCCTCTTCATTTCAGCCCAAGTATCAATAGGATCCTCTCCATTCCTTCTTTTGTTCAAAACAAATTGATCCCACCAAATAAGGGCATAATCATGAAATTCCACGGCAGCAAGCTTCACCTTCTTCTCCTCAGAATAGTTATGGCATTCAAAAATCATCTCCACCTTTCTTTCCCATTCTAAGTAAGCTTCTGGATCATTCTTACCTTGGAAAGATGATATTTTCATCTTGATCTGCCCAAATTTCTATCCACACGTTCGACCTGTCTTCTCCCCTTGCATTGTCTCGGCCTCTATAACCTCTTCCTCTTCCTCTATCATTCCGTCCCCCTCTTCCACCAAATCTGGCCCTATGCCAATCTTCTTCATCTTCCCCATCATCATATTCATCTTCATACTCAAAGCGCACAGGAGTTGGCTCCCTAGCATTTTGCCTCCATGTTGCACCATTAGATGAAGCCTCTCGTTGTAAATTCCTAATGACTTGATCTTGTCTATCAAATTTATCACTGACATCCCTGAACATGTTCTCAATCCTTTGGAATTGATGTTGCATAGCCTCCAAAGTAAAGAATGTGTGTTGATCAGCCTCACTATTCTTTTCATCCTTGTCACTACCTTTACTATCCTTTGAATTGGCCATGATGTAAATCAGATTGGATACCCTCGTGTTTCACTTAAGAAGATGGCTTTTACCCTCAAATGAGCTTACACACTCTTGCTTTTTACCACTTTAGATTCTAGCACAGTTTTACTTGTCCGGATCAATCACTACCAACCAAATAAACACAACAGCAACGTAATTCAAAAGGAAAGCAACGAATACCTAAATAAAGGAAGAAAAACACAAAGCTAGATGCAATTTAATGTAAAGAAAACAAGGAAGACGAAAATAAACACATACTAGATGGAGAAAACGTATGTGAATGATTTTTGGTACCAATTGAGCAATATGAAACAAGATTACTCAATTCAAGTGTAATGGAAACAAAAAGGACAGCAAACAAAAAAAACAACCAAAGAGTTGAAGAAAAGACGAAACTAGGAATTAAACTCAACCCTAAACCCAAATTAACAAGAACATTCCAATCTGCCACAATTACTCAAGAACATAAAGATAAGCAATTATATCAAAGACACACGTTTTGAGCGAAGAACGTAAATCTTGAAACAAGAAAGTGTTTCTTGATGCAAGAAAACAAGTCCTGATGAGTTTCTTGAATGAAGGATGTGTTCTTGATGAATTTGAATAATAAAGAAACGAAATTAAAGAATTCTTGAATGATAAGATTCGTTTCTTGATGAATCTTGCAAACAAATCAACTCAAACTCACAAAGATTCACAATCTTGATTTTTTTTACTTCTTTCTTTCTTTCTTTTCTTTCTTTTCTTCTTTTTCTTTTTTTCGAATTTTAATGATGAACTAACTATAATAATCAAGAACAAAACAAAAAATTAAAGATAAAGATTGAATTTAAAACCTAGGCTCTGATACCAAAGATGATACGGCAACAACCTAGAATCAATGTCTAGATCACCTCCGTTTCAATGATTGTTCCCAAACCTAAATTCAATCAATCTAACAAGACCCTTCACCCCTAAAACAGCAAGGAATTGGTAAATTGGGCTTTTAAACTAGGCCCACAAGCTTGGTTCCTTAAAATAAAAAATGCACATCACTTTTTTAATGAAGCACATGCACACTTAATGCAAATCAGCCCATGAAAAAGCCTAAAAGAAGTCCACATGCCCCTTATAAGATAAAATAAGCCCAAGCCCATTGATTAGACTTGTGCTTGTGAAAATTGGCTAAGTGTTAGCCCTCTTGGTTTGAAGCCTCCAATGTGCACACACACTTAGGTGTCTTCCTAAGCTCTTCTCCAAGCTTGATCAACAAAACTTCTTGAAGTTCTTCTGAAACAAAAGCTTGTACATAAATCTGAAATTGTACTTTGAGCTTGTTGGAGCGCGACCTTGTAATTGGACCCATTGGCATCCTCAAGTCTCCATTGCCTTGGTGAGTTGTATCAGTTTTATGACATGGAACAAAATGAGCCATTTTAGAAAAACGGTCCACTACAACAAAAATTGAGTCTCGTCCTTTCTTAGTCCTCGGTAACCCTAAAACAAAGTCCATAGAAATATCAATCCAAGGATGAGTAGGAACAGGCAATGACATGTATAACCCATGCGGTTGAACTCTAGACTTAGCTTGTCTACATGATATGCAACGTGAACAGATTTTTTCAACGTCTTTGCGCATATTTGGCGAAAAGAAATGCTCATGCAATATACTCAATGTCTTGTCTATACCAAAATGTCCCACGAGCCCCCCCACTATGTGCTTCACGAACAAGCAATTCTCGAATTGAACTATTAGGCACGCATAATTTCCCTTTCTTAAATAGAAATCCTTCATGCCTATAAAAATCATGGAATGCAGCATGTTCACAAGCAACATACACATTTGAAAAATCAACATCGTGTGCATACAATTCTTTCATCTGCTCAAATCCCAACTTAGAAGAAAGAGGTGAAATCAAAGAATACCTTCTAGAGAGCGCATCAGCCACAACATTCTCTTTTCCTTGCTTGTATTGTATCACATATGGAAAGGATTCAATGAACTCCACCCATTTTGCATGTCGCTTATTCAACTTGCTTTGCCCCTTCAAATGGCACAATGATTCATGGTCGGTGTGAATTACAAATTCTTTAGGCAGCAGATAATGTTGCCATGTCTCTAATGTCCTCACCATCGCATATAGCTCTTTGTCATAAGTTGAGTAGTTGAGTTGTGCTTCGTTTAGCTTCTTGCTAAAGTAAGCAACTGGTCTTTTTTCCTGCATCAAAACAGCACCTATACCAATCCCGGAAGCATCACATTCGATTTCAAAAGTTAATTCAAAATTAGGCAGCCTCAACAATGATGCATTACTCAACTTATCCTTTAATAATGCAAATGCATGCTCTTGCTCTTTTTCCCAAATGAACCCCTTGTCTTTTTTGATGATTTCAGTCAATGGTGCAGCAATTGCACTAAAATCTTTGACAAATCTCCTATAGAAACTTGCCAAGCCATGAAAACTCCTCACCTCACTAACATTCTTAGGTTTTGGCCATTCACGTATAGCCTTTACCTTTTCGCTATCTACTTCAATTCCTTTTGCACTCACCACATATCCCAAGAAAATAATGCGCTCAATGCAAAATTTACATTTCTTCATGTTAGCATACAATTGAAATTTGTGCAACACATCAAACACACATTTTAAATGAATGAAATGTTGTTCAATAGATTTGCTATACACTAGAATGTCATCAAAATAGACAACTACAAACTTGCCAATAAATTCTCATAAAACATGGTTCATTAAACGCATAAAGGTACTTGGTGCATTAGTTAAGCCAAATGGCATTACCAACCACTCATACAATCCATGTTTAGTTTTAAAGGCAATTTTCCATTCATCACCCGATTTCATTCTAATTTGGTGATAACCACTCTTCAAATCAATTTTAGAAAAAATGCATGCGCCATGTAACTCATCCAACATATCATCAAGTCGAGGTATGGGATGTCAATATTTTACCGTTATTTTGTTGACAGCTCCGCAATCCACACACATACGCCAACTTCCATCCTTTTTTGGTACCAACAAAACGGGTACTGCACATGGGCTTAAGCTCTCTCTTATATGTCCTTTCTCCAAAAGTTCTTCCACTTGCTTTTGCAATTCTTTAGTCTCTGCAGGATTGCTTCGATATGCTGGTCTATTTGGTATGGCAGCCCCAGGAATGAGATCGATTTGATGTTCAATTCCTCGCAAAGGTGGTAAACCTTAAGGTAAATCATCAGGAAAAACATCGCTATATTCCTACAAAACATCAATCACAACACTAGGCAAAGTAGGGTCAAGATCGTTAGTTGAAAAATAAGCTTCTTTGTACAAAAGTACAAGCATTGGCATGTTTGTCATCAAAGCTCTCTTCACATACCTCACTTTTGCATAAAAATTCACTTTTCTCTCTTCTTTTCTCTCATTGGCTGAATTATCTTCACTCTTTTTCTCTTTACATTTGCCTTCTATTTTTCTCTCACTCTCCTTTTTCTCTTTCTTTTGTCTTTCTTTCTCACTTTCTTTTCTCTTTCGTTCAGCCTCTTTTTGTGCAAATTCGTCATAGGATTTTTCAAGTTGCATTTGGTCTTCAAAAATTTGTTTTGGTGTCAAAGGTAAAAGTGTATACCTTTTGCCCTCTTTTGGACTATACACCTATTCAAATACACATCATGCATTACTCTTCTATCCCATTGCCATGGCCTACCCAACAACATATGACTAGCTTGCATTGGAACCACATCACATGTAACCTCATCACTATACTTCCCAATTGTAAATGGCACCCTCACTTGTTTTTGGACTCTCACTTCCCCACTATTATTAAGCCACTGTAATTTGTAAGGTCTGGGGTGTTTAGTGGTTTCTAGTCCCAATTTATCAATAAACAATGTACTAGCCACATTCACACAACTACCACCATCAACAATCACACTACACACTTTCCCACTATCTAAGCATCTAGTATGAAAGATATTTTCTCGTTGAAGTCTCGCCCCCTCTTGGTCTTCTTTATATTGTGCACTCAAAACACGCCTAGTTACCATCAATCTACCCTCCATAGGTAACTCCGCATCACTACCATCCTCCAACGAAGGCATCTCATCATCGACATCACTCTCATCATCGGTTTCAACCTCACCATCACGCATCACCATTACTCTTTTGTTTGGGCATTGTGAAGCTATACGACCAAATCCCAAACATTTAAAACATTTGATATCTCTATTTCTATTAGTGTGGGAAGTAGAAATACCTTTGTTTTTGTTGTCGAATGGTTCTTTTGCCTTGGTTTTGTCATCTTTTTTTGATTGGGCAGCCTTGATACCATTCCTCCAATTTGACTTCCATGTGAAATTTTGAGTCGAATATGTGTTGGCTTGCCTCGTAAATCCGTTTCGCTTCAATTGTTTTCCTATTTTCATGGCCATGTGCACCATGTCTTCTATCTCCACATAATGTTGAAGCTCTACCACATTAGCAATATCTCTGTTGAGTCCATTGAGAAACCTTGCCATGGTGGCTTCTCTATCTTCCTCCACATTTGCCCTTATCATTGCTATCTCCATCTCTTTATAGTAGTCCTCCACGCTCTTTGATCCTTGAACAAGGCTTTGCAATTTTTGATGCAATTCGCTATAATAATGGCTAGGAACAAAACGTATTCTCATAATGGCTTTCATCTCCTCCCATGTTTCGATAGGACATTCTCTATTTCTCCGTCTACTCATAATCAATTGGTCCCACCACACAATGGCATACTCACTAAACTCTACGACAACAAGCTTTACCTTCTTTTCTTCTGAGTAATTATGATACTCAAAAATGAGCTCCACCTTTCTTTCCCATTCCATGTACGCCTCAGGATCATTTTTGCCCAGAAACGATGGAATTTTCATTTTGATACTTCCTAGGTTTCTGTCAAGATCATTTCGACCCCTCCTTGCTCCTCCATAGTTTCTACCTTCATTTATCATGGTGGCTTGATCATCAAACTCTTCATTATATTCGTCATCAATTGGAGGTGTTGGTTGTCAATTCTTTCGCTCATGTCCCTCATCATGATTTGCATTCTTTGGAACTCCTGTTGCATGGCTTTTAGAATGAAAGCCTGATCCTGTTTCTTAACCCCACTTTCTTGAGAATCCATGGTCAATTTGAAATTTTCAACAAAGATAACAACAAAATATTCCTCACAAACACTCCCTCACGTATTTACTCTCAAAGTAACGACACACCTCTCGTGTTTTCACTCAAACTTGGCTTTTTCCCTCTTTTGAGCTCACACACTCTTGCCTTTTACCACTCAAGCAATCTTTCAATGTTTATACTTAAGGGTCAAATCAAGCAGCAATCATATATCTTAATGCAACCAATTTTAATTGAGAAGTTGCAAGGAAAAACCTAAACAAATAAGGAAAACATGCAAAATTCTAGAAGCAAAAACGACACAAACAACAAATTGAAAGCACACACTTGAATTACCAGTAAGTGTATGACGATTTTTTTTTTGTTTTAAGGCAGCAATGAATTAATAGTACAGCCTTTTTAATGTATTAGATGCAAATGGGCAGATTCAATAACAGAAAACTAAAGGATGCAAACAAATGACGAAATCTAGAATTTAATATCAGAAACTTGAAATTCCCAATTGGAGCCTCAAATTATCACTCAAAACACTCAAACAAAAAAAAGCGTAATGTATGGATTTGACTAGCCACCAAACTCAATTGAAAAAAATTAGAAATGAACAGCCCCAAAATTGCGTTAATTATACCTAAACGGTTCTGAAATTGAAAACACCTAACCAGCAGCTGTAATCACGTTTTTCCCTTGAATTTTAACGTTTTCAGTATATTGGAAGCCAAAAAAAAAAACGAAAATAATGGTTATTCAGCACAATTGCACGTTTTCTTTTTGATATGTAAGATCTTGAAATTTTGGGTGTGAAACAAATAAGCCTACAAGAACGAAATTTTTTTTCAGTCAAAACGGAATAAATACTGACTTGATTGGAACCAATGCTTTGATACTAAATGATGCAGAACCCCAAGACCCTTAATCGACCCTTAGAACTCGTTACCAATCAAATCAGAATTACTTTCTGAACAAGCGATCAGATTAGGATTTGTTCTTACACCCAAGAACACTTATGACAAGAACCCAAGTTAATTTTTAGAAATCCCCTTGAACCCCAATCAGTTAAGCACTCAAGAACACAAGAAATAGGAATTAAAATTGATAACAAAAGATAAACTCAGTTGCAATCAATAAGAACACCTTGTGCATAAACATAAAAGAAAGCAATCTCTCTTTCATTCAGATCTTAAATTTTCGAAATACAACTTGTTCTTGCATTACAACTGAAAATAGCCTTGTTATAGGCATTACAATGTAAGACAAAACAATAAAAAAACTGAAATAAATGTCTTCAAGGTAGTAAAGAAGATGGCTGATGTGGAAAAAACGTGGTGGAGAAGGTGGGTGAGATGAAAAGACAATCTTCAATGTTGAGAGAGAGGTGGCTGCTGGAGAGAATAAGATGGAGAGTGAATATAACAGCCACAAAACCCTAAAACATGCTTAATTAAACCTAAAGCTAGTGGATTTCGAAATGAGCTTAAGTAAAATAACAAGGGGCCCATGTATTCTAACTTAAAAAGCTAAAATGAACCCATAAACCAAGTCTGATCACTTATTCTAAACCCAAAGGAGACAAATAAAAACAACCCATAACAAAACAAACCCAAATTTGACCCAAAACAAGCTTAAAAATACAAACACTCCAAACTAGTCTGTTAGCCCAATTATGTAGACATACTTAGGCTCCAAAACATTTCCATATATGGACTTTCCATATTTGGACAGCCCACTTTCAACATGGTTTTGCACATAAATTTGGAGTTGCTCCTTTATACGCTTTGCTCGGGACCTTGTGACCGGACCGACAAAACTTTCGATATTGGGGAAACCTTCTACGTTGGCACTTGAATGATCTTGTTTTTCTTGAACAGCCTCAATATGATTTCCCATGGCATCTCCATGCACTTTAGCTCCATGTTCCAAAACTGGTGAAGTTTCCTTATTTAGAACCCAAAAACTTTCCATATTTGTAATCAGGTCTAAATTACCTAGATTGCTTCGTGTAGCATCTTGAACGTCATTTGTATCAGTTCTACCAAGGGAGAGAGAAAAAACGTAAAAGAGAAAGAAAAGAAGAGAAATTCACATCCAAAGAAGATAGAAAACGTGAATCTCCCCAAACTAATGCTAAAGGACCTATTTATATTGGAGGAGGTCTTGTAAGAGAGGATTTCTTTTCCAAGTAAAAGTAGGTATTTCTTTCCTTCTAGACATGAGATCTTTACAAGGAGATGACTTCTTTTTCAAGTAGAAGTGAGTCTTTCTTTCTTTGTAGAATTAGGATCTTTACAAGGAGATGATTTCTTTTCCAAGTAGAAGTAGGTTTTCTTCTTTCCTTACCAAATTAAGACCTTTACAGGGTAGGACTTTTTTTAAATCTTCATTTCTCCCAATCTACATGTCCCTTGACCGTCTAGATTGTTCCTGGATCCATTTCTTGCAGTGCCGAACAAGAATCTTCCGAAATGTAGAAATCCTAGTTGAAGTAGGATTCCTTATAGGATTAGGATTTCTGCAACTTTGGTTACCTTAGGGTATTTTAACCTCCTCACTTTGAAAATGATATCCAAAAGTCCTAAATCTCCTTCCTTAGCATGATTTGCTTCATTTGACACCTAAAACACTTGAAATGATAAAATCAATGTAAGCTACGTGATTTAGACATCAAATGAGAATAAAAACTAAGTGTAAAAGTATAAAAAAAATAAGAAAATATGAGTGCATCAACTTCCCCCACACTTAGCTCTTGCTCGTCCTCGAGTAAGGAAAATTAAAGAAAGACGAAAGAAATATACTAAGGAAAATTTGTGACATGCAAAAAAAAACTAGTGTGTATGTAAAAGTAAACGAAAACGTGTATGCAAATGCAGGGAAACTTTTCTTAGTGTTATAGCTTTTCTCCTAAGCTCCCAAAAACATCAAAGAAGCACAAACATCATAGAGAAAAAGTAAGCTGTGACATTCAATTCATAAACTCAATGAACTTACTCTAAATGTAAGAACCAAGCCAAATAGCATATCGGACTCAAAGGAAATCTACTCCATGTCAAAATAATAGGTCCTCTCATTGTTATACTCTCCAACATTCAAAGTGTTTAAGGCTCATTTGTGTTTAACTCATAAATTCAAACAATGCAATGCTCTACCATATGTTTGCTCTTCAATCTCGAATATACTACTAAACATACATGCACAACACAAATCAAAAGGTCTTAACAGGGATGTAACTTGGCTTGGCTAGAGGTGAGGTAAAAGAATGGCAAAGAAAAAGGTTAAGTATCAAGGAAAGCAGAACATAAAAATAATCAATGGCATATATGTCGTGCACCATGTATAACATCAAACAATCAAACACAACTCAACTTTTTATTTGAACTTTCAATTCCAATAATATTGAACAAGAAAATCACATGGCGAATTCACTTTTTTTAAACTCTCGGCCTCAATCTTTTTTTCTTTTTTTTTTGTTTTTTCTTGTTTTTTTTTTTGTCGAATACTCCCCCTTAGTAATTAAGAACAAAATAAGCCATATATCATAGATAACCAAACATGTTCAACCTCCTCAAGTTTGACATCAACAAAAACATGCTCTACTAACAATGATAGGGGTTAGAAAGGTGAATCAAGTAAGAATAGTCTAAGTTAAACATGGGTAAAGCAAAGAATAGGTAATAAGCTCAAGTGGGCTAACTAGTGGTCAATATGCTTTGGGTGGCTTTTTTTTCAATTAGTTTAAAATCCTAGGAGCATTTATCATGTTTATGTAATGCATGCACAAGTGTAGTCTCATCAAGATATGAAGCAAGTTCTAGAGATACAAAGTATTGAATGGAATCACACACCAAAGAGACATGTTGAAGGCTCAAAAGCTCACATGGGACGATCATCTATTAAGTCAACATGTGTAGTTTCAATGTTACTCTAAATACCATCTTGCTCAGAACTTACATAAAAACACATTCATATTCTTAATCATTGGGAGGTAAAAAGAAAAAAACCAAACACTTCAGGTGCAAAACATGCAAAAATATAGATTTTTTTGGATTTTTGAATCATTTTTTAATGTTTATGGTTTTTTTAAATAAAGCATCCAAGTACCAGTGAAAACCTTCAAGTTCAAGCAAGAGCAAAGGTGTGGTGCATTAAAGCACGAAAGTAAAGAAAATATTCGAACCAATAACCAGCTAAAACCTGAAAATTTAATGTAAAAAAAAACTAACCTAAATCCTCCCCCCACACTTAAACACAACATTGTCCTCAATGTTGAAATCAAAGCCAGAAGAGAAGATAAAACACACCAAAAACACACCAAAAAGAAAGAAATTCTGATATGAAGAAGAAGATGATGAAAAACGTTAAGAGAAAAAGGAAAGGGAAGAGAAATTAAATCTGGTTTTTGTATGATGGTTTGCCTCCCATTCAGCACTTTTGTTTAACGTCGTTGACTCGACATCATGTTCATGCTCCTCACTCCTCATAGACAGGCTCGACCAAGTGCATCTCCTCCAAGTTAGATTGAAAACCTTCAAGGAAAGGCTTCAACCTATGGCCATTGACTATAAACCTCTTGCTTGTATCCATGCTCTCAACCTCAACTGCACCATAATCAAAAACACGTGTAACAATAAAAGGTTCAAGCCAACGAGATCGAAGTTGACCTGGGAAGAGGCGAAGGCGGGATTGGTAGAGGAGAACTTTCTGACCTACATGAAACTCTTTCCTACTAATCATCTTGTCATGGACTGCCTTCAACTTCTCCTTGTAAATCCTCATGTTCTAGTAGGCGTCATTTCGTGTCTCCTCCAACTCTTGCAATTGTAACTTCCTAAAAGCTCCAGCCTCATCATAGTTCAAGTTACATTACTTAATGGCCCAAAATGCTTTATGCTCAAGTTCTACTGGAAGGTGACAAGCTTTCCCATAAACCATCCTAAAGGGTGACATTCCTAAAGGGGTCTTGTAAGCTGTTCTATAAGCCCACAATGCATCTCCTAATGTAAGACTCCAATCCTTTCGCTTAGGTTGCACTGTTTTCTCCAAGATAGACTTGATCTCACGGTTAGAAACTTCAGCTTGGCCACTTGTTTGAGGATGGTATGTCGTGCTAGTTCTGTGAAAAATGTGGTACTTCTTCAATATAGCCTCAAAGGATCGATTGCAAAAGTGGGTCCCCTATCACTGATTATTGTTTTGGGAATGCCAAACCTATCAAAGATGTTAGCCTTAACAAATCCAACAACAATCTTAGCATCATCAGTTCTAGTAGGAATAGCCTCAATCCATTTAGATACATAATCCACAGCAAGCAAGATATAAAGATATCCATAAGAAGAGGGAAAAGGACCCATGAAATCAATATCCCAGACATCAAATATCTCACTAAAAATTAAAGTGGTTTGTGGCATCTGGTCTCTCTGAGTTATGTTACCAGTTCTTTGACATCTTTCACATGATTTACAGAAGTGGAATGCATCTTTAAACAATGAAGGCCAAAAGAATCCACATTCAAGCACTCTATGAGCTGTGCGCTTAGCACCAAAATGACCACAACAAGAATAAGTATGACAGAAAGTAAATATGGAATTAAACTCATCTTGTGGCATACATCTCCTAATAAATTGATCAGCACAGAACTTCCACAAATATGGATTATCCCAATAATAATACTTAGCATCAGCACGAAATTTATCTCTTTGGGATTTAGACATACCTGAGGGTAGTTTATTAGTAACTAAAAAGTTAACTAAATCAGCATACCATGGACGAGGTGTAGCACGGAGGACAGCATACAATTGTTCATCAGGAAAGGTCTCCTTGACAGGAACGACATCAACTCCCATAGCATTAAGTCGGCTCAAGTGATCAGCAACAAGGTTCTCAGCTCCCTTCTTGTCCTCAATCTCAAGGTCAAACTCTTGTAGGAGCAAAACCCATCTGATAAGGCGCGGCTTGGACTCCTTTTTCTTCAAGAGATACCTAAGAGCTGCATGATCAGTGAAAATAACAACTTTTGTGCCAAGTAAGTATGACCTAAACTTTTCAAGAGCAAACACAACAGCAAATAATTCCTTCTCAGTTGTATGGTAATTGCACTGAGCTTCATCCAGTGTCCTAGAAGCATAAGTAATCACATGCAAATACTTCCCTATACGCTGCCCAAGAACAGCTCCAACTGCATAGTCACTGGCATCACACATAATCTCAAAAGGAAGCTTCCAATTAGGTGGTTGGATGATGGGTGATGTTGTCAACTTATTTTTCAACAAGTCAAATGCATCTTTGCATTTTTGGAAAAAGATGAACTCAGCATCTTTGGCTAGCAACTTGCATAGAGGGGCAGCTACCTTGCTAAAATCCTTGATAAATCTGCGATAAAAACCTGCATGTCCAAGAAAAGATCGAACATCCCTCACAGAGGAGGGGTAAGGCAAGGACTAGATAATATCTATCTTAGCTTTATCAACCTCTAAACCACGTGCAGAAACCACATGCCCTAAAACTATCCCTTGCTCTACCATAAAATGACATTTTTCATAGTTCAAAACAAGGTTAGTATCCATGCATCTTTTCATAGTTCAATTATCCTTTCAACATAATCAGAAAAAAATGCTCATCATGCATCTTTGAAAAGTAATAGGTGCATTGAAAAGTAGTAGGTACTAAATGGACAGGTAAAAGTAGTCTTTTCTTGATCCTCAGGGGCAATAACAATTTGATTATATCCACTATAGCCATGAAGGAAACAATAGAAAGACTTACCAGCCAGGAGCTCAAGCATTTGGTCCATGAAAGCCAAAGGATAATGGTCTTTTTTTGTCGCCAAGTTCAACTTCCTATAATCAATACACATTCACTAGCCACTTTGATATAAGAAGCCATGGCAATAGAGATCAAGGTGCAACACGCCAAGACAAGCTTACTTTGCCAAGTGGAACTATTACAAGACAACGTGCAATAAGGCTTAAACAAGCACTTCAAGGGTTTGTTCAAAGTCACATTACATCTCACCTCGATTACAAGACCGAACCATCCGAGGAGAATTCAAGTGGAGTAGTCAAGCTTGTGACTCTTCTAGAGAGGGCATGTGGAGGGGCTAATACTTAGCCAAATTTCAAGACAAGTTCAATTATTCTTATGGACTTATTTTAGTACATTGGGCTTGTGGGCCTAAGTAGAGTAATCCATTAGGCCCATCCACCTCCCTTAGGTTTATTTAAATTATTTTGGTCTTATTTAAGTTAGTTTAGCCCAATCCTAAGTGGATTAGGATCAGATTGCATTATTGGGCTATAAACTCCTAAACTAGCTAGTATTAGGCTTGTTTTAGCATTAAAGGGTCTTGTAACCTATTCCTTTTAGGTTTAGGTTGTGGGCAAGGGTATAAATACCTTATTTTATCCTTGTAAACATTAGATTTGGTTGATTAACAAAATTGAGAGTTCTCTTCAAGTAAGGTGTGGTCTTCTTAATGTTACTTCAAGGATTGCATCACTTATCAAGGTAATCACTTGTGGCGTGTTCAATTCTTCAATTTTCTTTAGGTTTGGGTCTCAATTCCGTATAATTGGGGTTTGAACTAGCATGTTCTTATAATAGAAAGATTGGGGTTTTGATTCAATATTATTAGGGGGTTTCAAGAACCTTGTTTTCTTGGAGTTTCCGTATCAGTTGGTATCAGAGCTTTGGCTTAATTCTATTGAACTCATACGTATCTTTTACTGTTTTCTTTGTTGAATTTTTTAAAAAAGTAAAAAGAAAAGGTTTAAATTGCTTGGAACGAATATGCCATTATTAGTTCTTTATGTTCTTGTTTCCTTAATTGATTCTTTGTTTTCTTGATCAACAAAAAAAAAGACAGAAAAAGCAAAAAAAAAAAGTTGAAAAAATAGAAAAAAAAGTGAACAGTAGAAAGAAAAGAAAAGAATTCCAAGATTGATCAGGAAACATCTAAGATTGTGATTCTTTGAATCTTTATTTGATCTTTCATTCAAGATTTGTTCTTATCATTCAAGATTCATTATCATTGTCCTTCTTTCGTTCAAGAACATATCAAGAAACGATTTCTTTGAATCTTTTGTTCAATTCTTTGAACTCTGGGTTGATTGGGATATTAAAATAAAAATAAAATAAAATAAAAAATTTTGGTCTTGGGATTCGGTGAGTTTTGTCATAGTTTTGTGTGTCTTTCTTTGTTTCCTAGTTTATTTCTTGTTTTGGTACCTATCTTTGCTTCTCTACATTGATTTGAACAATTGTTGCACTCATAATTGTTCAATTGACACAAGAATCGTTGCCTGCACTATTCTTCATCCGTGTATTGGGACTTTGATTTATTTTCTGTCCGTACAATATTTTGCTTCTAGTTTAGTTTCATCTATTCGTTTTTCTTCGTTAGGCTTTTTTTGTGTTTTCTTCTTGAACTCGTTGCTTGTTGATTTCCTTGATCTTGTTGAAGTGACCCTGAAAAGTAACATAAAGGAGGCACTTGAGTGGAAAAAGGCAAGAGTGTGAGATTATATAGTGAAAAGCCATTTTATTGTGTGAAACACGAGTGGAAAATTTTGTTCTAGAGATAAACACATGAGGGAGTGTTGTGAGGTTTCTAACGTTTTCTTGCAGGAATTGATCATGTCTCATAATAGCAATAAAGATGGAAAGAATGATGGGAGCGAAGAGGACCAACGAAATACATTCTTTACTCTTGAAGCAATGCAAAATCAATTCAAGAGAATAGAGACTATGTTCCTTGAAGTCAAAGACAAGTTTGAACAGCAAGATAGAAACTTTGAAAGACAAGATAGACTTCTTAGAACTATTCAAGCTGAATCTTCAGGGAATAATGGGGCAAGAAGAAGAGAGAACCCTCCACTTCATAATCATTATCACTATGAGGAGGAGAAAGATGAAGATGGATTTGATGAGGAAGAGTGGTATGGAGGCCGAAACAATGCAAGAGGTAGTAGAGGAGATAGAGGCCGAAATAGAGGTGGTTATAGAGGAAGAGCTGAAAGAGGCAGAGAGGAGGAAGAGACTGAAAGAGTAGATAGAAACATTGGCAGCATCAAAATGAAGATGCCACCATCTCAAGGAAGGAATGATGCTGATGCCTACTTGGAGTGGGAAAGGAAAGTAGAGATGATATTTGCCTGCCACAATTATTCTGAGGAGAAGAAGGTGAAGTTAGCGGCAGTTGAGTTCTCTGATTATGCTGCTGTTTGGTGGGATCAATTGATAGTTAGTAGAAGACGAACTGGAGAAAGACCGGTTGAAACCTGGGATGAGATGAAATGCATCATGAAAAAGAGATTCGTGCCAAGTTACTACTATAGGGAGTTGCATCAAAAACTCCAAACATTGAGGCAAGGCACAAAGAGCGTGGAAGATTACTAGAAGGAGATGGAGATAGCTATGATAAGAGCTAACATAGAGGAGGATAGAGAGGCTACAATGGCTCGATTCCTTGCTGGTCTAAATAAAGAGATAGCCAATGTGTTAGAGCTTCATCAATACTTAGAGTTGGAGGACATGGTAAGCATGGCAATGAAGATTGAAAAGCAATTGAAGGAAAAAAGTTTCAGCAAGGGCAATACCTCAGGATCTTCAAATTCTTGGGGTCCTAAATGGCCAAAGAAGGAGGAAAAGAGCAAGGATAAGTCCTATGACAATAAGGACTAGTCAAAGGAAAAGTGGACAGCCTCTAAAGGTGTGCCTACATCTAATGATCAAAATCCTAGCACTAAGCAAAGAGACATCAAATGCTTCAACTGTTTGGGTTCGAGTCATAGGGTAAATCAATGTCCCAATAGGAAGATCATGTATTTGCGAGATGAGGTAATTGAATCAGAAGATAGTGATGGAAGTGATATGCCTGAGTTGGAGGATTGTACTGATGAAGAAGTTGAACAACCAGTCCAAGTCGAAGCATTAGTAGTGAGGCGAGCTCTCAATGTACAAGAAAAGATAGAGCTTGAGGAACAAAGGGAGAAT
Organism: Erythroxylum novogranatense; assembly: GCA_029891385.1. Lineage (NCBI taxonomy): Eukaryota > Viridiplantae > Streptophyta > Magnoliopsida > Malpighiales > Erythroxylaceae > Erythroxylum > Erythroxylum novogranatense. The sequence continues at coordinate 48,840,439 of CM057224.1, forward strand.
ATATTCCACACCAGATGTTTAATTAAGGGTAAGATGTGCAGTTTAATAATTGATGGAGGTAGTTGCACCAATGTTGCAAGCACAATTTTAGTTGAGAAATTGGGGCTGCCTCTCATTAAGCACTCCAGTCCTTATAAGTTGCAATGGTGAGTGTGGAGAGGTTAGGGTGAACAAGCAAGTGCTAGTGGCGTTCTCAATTGGGAGATATTATGATGAAGTGTTGTGTGATGTAGTTCCTATGCATGCTGGTCATTTACTATTGGGGAGACCATGGCAATATGATAGGCGTGTACTACATGATGGATTCAAAAATAGATATTCCTTCAAGATGGGGGAGAAACACTTCACATTGACACCCCTTTCACCAAGAGAAGTTCATGAGGATCAGTTGAGACTTACAAAAGCCATGGAAACACAAAAACTTAGAGAGGCTGAGAGTTTAAAAAGAAAAAAAAAAGAAAAAGAGGCCATTCAAGAAAATAAGAACAAAGGCCCAACTGAGAGTAATTGCACTAGTGAGCAAAGGAAAGAGAGTGGTGCAGTTGAAAAAGGAGAGAAGAGTGAAAAGAAGAGTGGAACAAAAAAAAGAACTTTCTTTGCAAAAGAAAAGGAGTTGAGGAAGGTCATGTAGACACAGAAACCATTGGTTTTGCTTATGTATAAGGAGTTGTTTTATGGTGAGACTGACCTTGACCCTTCTGTGCCTAGAGTTGTGAGACTTGTTTTGCAGGAATACTCTGATGTCTTTCCAAATGAGTTGCCCAGGCGACTACCACCATTTAGTGAACAACAGATTGATTTGCCAGGTGAGTATCAAGTATCTGCTATGTTTAACGTTGTTGATCTCTCTCCATTTGATAATGCAGGGGCTAATTCGAGGACGAATCCTTTTGAGGAGGGAGGGAATGATATAAGAAGCCATGGCAATAGAGATCAAGGTGCAACACACCAAGACAAGCTTACTTTGCCAAGTGGACCTATTACAAGACAACGTGCAACAAGGCTTAAACAAGCACTTCAAGGGTTTGTTCAAAGTCACATTACATCTCACCTCGATTACAAGACCGAACCATCCGAGGAGAATTCAAGTGGAGTAGTCAAGCTTGTGACTCTTCTAGAGAGGGCATGTGGAGGGGCTAATACTTAGCCAAATTTCAAGACAAGTTCAATTATTCTTATGGACTTATTTTAGTACATTGGGCTTGTTATTTATCCTTTGTTTATTAGGCCCAAAGAGACTTGTTATGGGCTAGGTATTTATTAGTATTTGCCTTAGTTTATTTAAAGGTAGTTTTGGACTACCAAGTGTGTGGGCCTAAGTAGAGTAATCCATTAGGCCCATCCACCTCCCTTAGGTTTATTTAAATTATTTTGGTCTTATTTAAGTTAGTTTAGCCCAATCCTAAGTGGATTAGGATCAGATTGCATTATTGGGCTATAAACTCCTAAACTAGCTAGGATTAGGCTTGTTTTAGCATTAAAGGGTCTTGTAACCTATTCCTTTTAGGTTTAGGTTGTGGGCAAGGGTATAAATACCTTATTTTATCCTTGTAAACATTAGATTTGGTTGATTAACAAAATTGAGAGTTCTCTTCAAGTAAGGTGTGCTCTTCTTCATGTTACTTCAAGGATTGCATCACTTATCAAGGTAATCACTTGTGGCGTGTTCAATTCTTCAATTTTCTTTGGGTTTGGTTCTCAATTCCGTATAATTGGGGTTTTAACTAGCATATTCTTAGAATAGAAAGATTGGGGTTTTGATTCAATAGGATTAGGGGGTTTCAAGAACCTTGTTTTCTTGGGGTTTCCGTATCACACTTTGAACAATTGTGGGCACCAACTCATTCTGAACATTTTTCACCACAATAATGCCCGTCTTTTTAGGAACCACATGGATAGGACTTACCCACTTGCTATCAGAGATAGGGTATATGACACTTGCATCCAAAAGCTTCAAAATTTCTGCTTTCACCACCTCCATCATGGGTGGATTGAGTCGTCTCTGCATCCCCCTCGAAGGCTTCAAATTATCCTCTAAGAGTATGCGATGCATACACATAGAAGGACTAATCCCTTTGATGTCAGCTAAAGTCCATCCAATGGCGGTCTTATGGTCCTTTAAGACACGCAACAATTTTCTTCCTGCATAGCTGTTAGATTCTTTGCAATAATCACTGGAAGAGTTTCATTAGATCCAAGAAAAGCATACTTCAAATGATCAGGCAAAGGTTTCAATTCTAACTCAGGAGCATGCAACACAGAAGGTAAGACTTTCTTGTGCAAAAGAGGTAGATCAGCAAACACAACCAATTTTGGCACCATATAAGAAGATTGCAATGCCATGATAGCATCAATCACATAAGGTTCAAATATCATGGCACCATTGGCATTAACATCAAAAGATGAAAAGAAGGAACGAATAAGAGCAATATTAACACCATCTTTACTACTATAAGCACAAAATTGGTCCACCAACAGATCAATGATATCCAAGTTATGTAATTCATGCACATCATCATTATATTTCATTGCCTCATTAAAATTAAATAAGACATGTTCATCATCAATCCTCATAGACAAAGTGCAATCATCACAATTAATTACAGTCTTAGCAGTCCTCAAAAATGGTCTCCCAAGTAGAAGAGGTGAACGTGTGTCAGGTTGATCATCGCATGTCTCAATGATATAGAAATCACAAGGGAAAATCAAGCTACCAACTTTCACTAACACATCTCCCAACAAACCCAAAGGATAGACAAAAGATCTATCAGCAAGTTGAATGATAACAGAAATGCTTTTCAAAAAACCAATATTAAGAGAATCAAAGATGGATTTTGGCATCATAGAAGTAAGCTCATTAACCTTATTCTCTAAGTTAGAGATACTTACCTGATTCACGCGACTATGATCAGCTCAGGTGCTAAATTGCTTTGAATTTGCAGCCATATCAGAGATTAAATGCTTTGCCGCCTCAGGTGTTTTGTTCACCAAAGCTCCACCACTAGCTGCATCAATAATACTCCTATCTTGGGGAGTTAACCCCTCATAGAAATATTGAATAAGGAGTTGGTCAGAAATTTGGTGGTGGGGACATTGGTTGCAGAGCTTCTCGAACCTCTCCTAATACTCTGATAATGATTCACCATGAGCTTGTCTTATCCCACATATCTCCTTCCTAATACTGGCGGCTCTTGAGGCTGGGATGTACTTTTCTAAAAAAATTCTCTTAAGGTCATTCCACGTCCTTATGGAACCAAATGGGAATGAGAACAACCACTCCTCAGCTGTCCCCTTCAAAGAGAAAGGAAAAGCTTTCAGCTTGATTTGCTCCTCCTCCACACCATTCGGCTTCATGCCATTGCAAATCATGTGGAATGATGAAGAACCATGGGCATGTGAAAGACAAGAAGAGAAGCATTCATGACGTGATTCGCCTCAAGGAAGCCTAGGACGTGACTTGCATGGACATGAGCTTGCAAAAGGAGGCTTAGGAGCTGAAATTGGATCAGATTTGAAGTCTGAATATTCAAGGAAAGGGGATGAACGAAATTCTCATATCAAAGGCCCAACATTCAAGTCTAATGTTCCTAGAGATCCATTACAAGATGTTGGAGGCCCAATGACAAGAGCTAGGGCCAAAGCAATGAAGCAAGCATTGAATTGTTTAATCCAAGACCTTCAAGAGATAGAGCCCATATTGTTGAGTCAGATTTCATCTCATAAAGGTCCAAGAGGCATTGTCTTACTCCTTGAAGCCCAAAATAAAGTGTCCAAAGGCCCACATGGAGTCCAATTGGGAGAACTCACTTAAAGTACCATGTGACAAGCATTTGCCACTTAAAAATAAGGATATGGATGTGATTCCTATGGTCCAACATGTTGAGACCACATTTTATTTAGTTTCCTTTTTTGTTTCCTCTAAATAAGGTGATCTAGTCAACACCTTTATAAGTTTATTTTGTTTTCTTTTAGGGATTGATTTGTTTCCTTTTATTTAGTATCTTCTTTAGGACATTAAGTTAGGAAGTTTTCCCTATAAATTGGCACCCTCTATGTTCTTTGAAGGGGGATCTTTCATTTAGAAATAATATTGAGAGCTTTCTTGCTTTCTTTGTATTCTTTGAGAATACTTGACTTATCAAAGGAGTGGTCTTCCTTTGTGGCATCCTAAGGTTAGAGTTCTAAGAGACAAGTTCTCTTAGGGTTCTTTCCATTGACCAACATTCTTACTAGGGTTCTAAGAGACAAAGTTCTCTTATGGTTCTTTTCATCGACCAACATTCTTCTAACTTACCATTTTCTCTTTGTGTTCTGTTTCTATCTTTTCAATTTGTTTCTTGAGATTTCGTGTGTTTGCTTGATTCTATCTACTCCCGGGCATAGTTCCATCTTGTTGAAGGTTCTGTAAGACAAGTTCTTATTGGGTCTCCCATCATTTGGTATCAGAGCGCTTTGGTTGCTAGATTTCAAATAACTATCCTTTTGTTGTTTATTTTCGTTATTCTTTTCTGACCATTTTTTATCCACTAGTTTGTGCCCCTTTTGCTTGAGTTTTTGACAGAATAATAGGAATTTCTTCAAGTTCAAAATCTCTTCTTTCTTTTCGTTTTGGAATCACTTAAATCCAAGCTTTCTAGAGCAAGTTACACCAAGTCTAAATTGAGAGCATCCAGCTTCTGAAAAAAAAGTACAAGTCAAAAAAATGTCAAAAAAGAGAAAAAGTAGAAGTGAAAAAAAAATTGTCAAAAAAATAGAAAAAAGAAAAAAAGTAGAAGTGAAAAAAAAAAAGAAATTCGTCAAAAAAAGGAGAAAAAAGAAAAAAAATTGACAAAAAAGAAGAAGAAAACAATCAGAGTGTGTGATGCAAGTTTTAGAGAAGTGGAGTCCAAGTGTGCTACTTTCCTAATTGCAAGTACTTTCCTATCTTGTATTGCTTGGAACTTGCTATATTAATTTCCTATTTGCTTCACTTTCCTATCTCGTACTCTTGGAACTTGCTATAACAAGTCACTTTCTTATTCCAATCCACGTCAAACTACAAAGGTCCTAGAAGAGTGTTCTATGGAGAAGATGAAGATGTGCAATCCGATGATGAAGGCCCCAACATTAGGAGAGGTAGACAAGCTTCTTCTCGTAATGAACTCGATAACATAAAACTGAAAATCCGTTCCTTTCAAGGGAGAAATGATCCTGAATTATATTTAACAAGAATCTCAATTCTCTCTTGAAGAATGCTTTCTAATTTTTTTGATATCTCCAAAAAACTCGTGTTCTTGACTAAAGCAAGGGTTCAAATACCCTTTGCAATGTAAACCTTAACAAAGATAACCTAAAAATCCTAAAGAAAGCCCAAAATATCAAAAAGGCCTTCTTGAAACAAATCTGCCCAAGAATAAATCCCACATGGATTTGGGCTTCAAAACTAATTAAAATTGACTAGTCCTTGTCCAAATAGGATAAGAAAACCACAAAATAGAAGACTAACTTAAGAGGGGCGAATTGGGCTTTTAAACTAAGCCCACAAGCTTGGTTCCTTAAAATAAAACATGCACATGACTTTTTTAATAAAACACATGCACACTTAATGCAAATCAGCCCATGAAAAAGCCTAAAAGAAGTCCACAAGCCCATTATAAGATAAAATAAGCCCAAGCCCATTGATTAGACTTGTGCTTGTGAAAATTGGCTAAGTGTTAGTCCTCTTGGTTTGATGCCCCCAATGTGCACACACACTTAGGTGTCTTCCTAAGCTCTTCCCCAAGCTTGATCAACAAAACTTCTTGAAGTTCTTGTGAAACAAAAGCTTGCACATAAATCTGAAATTGTGCTATAAGCTTGTTGGAGCGTGACCTTGTAATTGGACCCATTGGCATCCTCAAGTCTCCATTGCCTTGGTTAGTTGTATCAGTGGGAGAGGAAAATTGAACATGTATTTGAGTGTCATACATATAGTGAAGAGAAACAGATAAAACTTGCTGCTGTTAAATTGTGACTATGCTAGTATTTGGTGGGATCAATTGCAAATAAATAGAAGGCGGAATCTTGAAAGACCAATCCACACATGGCAAGAAATGAAAGCCGTCATGAGAAAGCGCTTTGTTCCAAGTCTTTCCTATCGAGACTTGTTTAAGTGGCTACAAAGATTGAGGCAAGGATCTATGAGTGTTGAAGAGTACCACCAAGAGATGGAGATCATCATGATTAGGTCCAATGTTAAGGAAGACATGGAAGCTACCATGAGAAGATTTCTTGATGGTTTGTGCCCTGAAATGGCTTCCATTGTAGAGTTGCAAAATTTCCTTGACATGGATGAGTTGTTGCATAAGGCCATTATGGTAGAAAAGCAAATATAGATCCAAAATGGTGCTGGATCGAGTTCCTGGAAGAAAAGCTTGAAGGAGTCCAAAAATTTCTTCAAATCCAAGGGAGACATCAAACCAAAAGAGGACAGTAAGCCAAAATTCTCTGCTCTAAATCCTAAGGGTAAAAATGACTCTAAACCCTCTTCTTCTTCTAATCCTTCTTACAAAGTTAAGTATTTTAAATGTCAAGGTTTTGGTCATATTGCTTGAGAATGGTGATGTTGCTAGTGAAAGTAGTGACAGTTATGATTATGATGATGTGCCTCCATTGACAGATGCTTCCGATGTTGATTGTGATGCTGAGGTTGGTGAAGCCCTTGTGGCTAGGCGTGCTCTTAATATCCAACCAAAAGAAGATCTTGAAGAAGAGCAACGTGAGCACATCTTTCATACAAGGTGTCTCATTAATGGTAAAGTTTGCAGCATGATCGTAGATGGTGGAAGTTGCACCAATGTTGCTAGCACTTTACTTGTTGACAAACTTAATTTGCCTATTTTGAAACATCCTAAATTGCAATGGCTAAATGATTGTGGTGAGGTGAAAGTCACCAAACAAGTGATGGTTGCATTTTCTGTTGGCAAGTATCATGATGAAATTTTATGTGATGTTGCACCAATGTATGCTGGACATGTTTTGCTTGGTATGCCATGGCAATTTGATAGAAAAGTTAGGCATGATGGATACAAAAATTGTTATTCTTTTCCTTTCCATGGTGAAAATATTGTGCTGAAACCTCTTAGGCTCATTCAAGCTTATGAGGATCAAGTGAGGATTGAGAAAGAATGCAAACTGAAGGAAAAAGAAACGAAAGAGAGAGACGTCGAAAAGAAAGAAAAAGGGAGAGAAAACAAAACTAGTGAAAAAAGAAGAAGCAAAGAGAGTGACTTTATTTGCTGGAAAAAGTGAGATCAAGAGAGCTTTAAAATGTGAAGAATCTTATATACTTTTATATAAAGATGTTTTCTTAACTATTAATGAGCTTGATCCATCTTTGCCGTGTAGTGTTTTGTCTTTATTACAGGACTTCAATGATTTATTTCCAGAGGACATTCCCGATGGATTGCCCCCTTTGAGAGGCATTGAGCACCGAATAGACTTCCTTCCCGGAGCTTCAATTCCAAATAGGCCTGCGTATAGAGCCAATCCAGAAGAAACCAAGGAGATCCAAAGACAAGTTGAAGAGCTTATGAAAAAGGGCTTTGTGAGAGAAAGCTTGAGCCCGTGTGCTGTGCCAGTTATACTCCCAAGAATGCGAATCAGGTTCGAAGCTGCCATGGCTTGGCTAGCTTCTATCGGAGATTTGTGAAGAATTTCTCTACTATTGCAGCCCCTTTGAATGAATTGGTAAAAAAGAATGTGATTTTTAAATGGGGTGATTCACAAGAGGTTGCTTTTAATACCTTGAAAAAAAATTGACCAATGCTCCTCTTCTTATTCTTCCTGATTTTTCTAAAGTTTTTGAGGTTGAATGTGATGCTTCTGGAATAGGCATTGGTGCTGTTTTAATGCAAGATTCTAAACCCATTGCTTATTTTAGTGAAAAACTAAGTGGTGCTGCTTTGAATTACTCCACTTATGATAAAGAGTTGTATGTTTTAAAAAGGTCTTTAGAGACTTGGCAGCATTACTTGTGGCCAAAAGAATTTATCATTCATTCTGATAATGAAAGTTTGAAATTTCTAAAGTCCCAAGGTAAATTGAACAAGAGACACGCTAGGTGGTTGGAATTTATTGAAACTTTTCCTTATGTTATTAAACTTAAACAAGGGAAAGAAAACATTGTGGCTGATGCTCTTTCTAGGAGATACTCTCTTCTTAGCTCTATGCGTGAATTACTTGTTAGAGAGACACATGGAGGTGGATTGATGCGTCACTTTGGTGTTGAGAAAACTTTAGCTCATTTGCATGAACATTTTTATTGGCCTAACATGAGAAAGGATGTTGTTTCTATTTGTGCTAAATGTATTACTTGTAGGCATGTAAAAAAAATCAAGATTGTGAATCTTTGTGAGTTTGAGTTGATTTGCTTGCAAGATTCATCAAGAAACAAATGGAGAGAGATCAGCAACATTAAATGTAGCAGATACTTGATACTCACCTGGCAAATCAATTTGATGTTCAATGCCCCTCAATGGTGGTAGTCCCTTGGGCAGCTCATCTAGAAAGACATCAGAGTATTCTTGCAAAACAAGTCTCACAACTATGATCTTCTTCAACTGTTTTTCTTTTGCAAAGAACGTACCTTTTTCTTGTTGCAAAGAAAGTACTTTTTTTTGTTCCACTCTTTTTTCAATCTTCTCTCCTTTTTCAACTGCACCACTCTCTTTCTTTTGCTCACTAATGCAATTACTCTTAGTTGGGCCTTTGTTCTTATTTTCTTGAATGACCTTTTTTTCTTTTTTTCTTTTTAAACTCTCAGCCTCGCCAAGTTTTTGTTCTTCCATGGCTTTTGCAAGTCTCAACTAATCCTCATGAACTTCTTTTGGTGAAAGGGGTGCCAATGTGAAGTGTTTCTCCCCCATCTTGAATGAATATCTATTTTTGAATCCATCATGTAGTACACGCCTATCATATTGCCATGGTCTCCCCAATAGTAAATGACCAGCATGCATAGGAACTACATCACACAACACTTCATCAGAATATCTCCCAATTGATAAAGCCACTAGCACTTGCTTGTTCACCCTAACCTCTCCACACTCATTAAGCCATTGCAACTTATAAGGACTAGAGTGTTTAATGAGAGGCAGCTCCAATTTTTCAACTAAAATTGTGCTTACAACATTGGTGCAACTACCTCCATCAATTATTAAACTGCACATCTTACCCTTAATTAAACATCTGGTGTGGAATATATTCTCCCTTTGTACCTTAAGCTCCATCTTTTCTTGTACATTAAGAGCTCGCCTCACTACTAATGCTTCGGCTTGGACTGGTTGCTCAACTTCTTCATCAGTGTAATCCTCTAACTCAGGCATATCACTTCCATCACTATCTTCTGATTCAATTACCCCATCTCGCAAATACATGATCTTCCTATTGGGACATTGGTTTGCCCTATGACCCGAACCCAAACACTTGAAGCATTTGACGTCTCTTTGCTTAGTGCTAGCATTTTGATCATTAGACGTAGGCGCACCTTTAGAGGCTGACCACTTTTCCTTCGACTTGTTCTTATTGTCATAGGACTTATCCTTGCTCTTTTCCTCCTTCTTTGGCCATTTAGGACCCCAAGAATTTGAAGATCCTGAGGTATTGCCCTTGTTGAAACTTTCTCCCTTCAATTGCTTTTCAATCTTCATAGCCATGCTGATACAAATGACGTTCAAGATGTTACAAGAAGCAATCTAGGTGATTTAGACCTGATTCCAAATATGGAAAGTTTTCGAGTTCTAAGTAAGGAAACTTCACCAGTTTTGGAACATGGAGCTAAAGTGCATGGAGACGCCATGGGAAATCATACTGAGGCTGTTGAAGAAAAACAAGATCATTCAAGTGCCAACGTAGAAGGTTTCCCCAATATGGAAAGTTTTGTCGGTCCGGTCACAAGGTCCCAAACAAAGCGTATAAAGGAGCAACTCCAAATTTATGTTCGAAACCATGTTGAAAGTGGGCTGTCCAAATATGGAAAGTCCATATATGGAAATGTTTTGGAGCCTAAGTATGTCTACGTAATTGGGATAACAGACTAGTTTGGAGTGTTTGTGTTTTTGAGCTTGTTTTGGGTCAAATTTGGGTTTGTTTTATTATGGGTTGTTTTTATTTGCCTCCTTTGGGTTTAGAATAAGTGGAATGGGCTACTTTTCAAGGGGGCCACATTGGTTTTTAGTCACTTCTTTTTCAGACTTGGTTTATGGGTTCATTTTAGCTTTTTAAGTTAGAATACATGGGCCCCTTGTTATTTTACTTCAGCCCATTTCGAAATCCACTAGCTTTAAGTTTAATTAAGCATGTTTTAGGGTTTTATGGCTGTTATATTCACTCTCCATCTTATTCTCTCCAGCAGCCACCTCTCTCTCAACATTGAAGATTGTCTTTTCATCTCACCCACCTTCTCCACCACGTTTTTTCCACATCAGCCATCTTCTTTACTACCTTGAAGACATTTATTTCAGTTTTTTATTATTTTGTCTTACATTGTAATGCCTATAACAAGGCTATTTTCAATTGTAATGCAAGAACAAGTTGTATTTCGAAAATTTCAGATCTGAATGAAAGAGAGATTGCTTTCTTTTATGTTTATGGACAAGGTGTTCTTATTGATTGCAATTGAGTTTATCTTTTGTTATCAATTTTAATTCCTATTTCTTGTGTTTTTGAGTGCTTAACTGATTGGGGTTCAAGGGGATTTCTAAAAATTAGCTTGGGTTCTTGTCATAAGTGTTCTTGGGTGTAAGAACAAATCCTAATCTGATCGATTGTTGAGAAACTAATTCTGCTTTGATTGGTAATGAGTTCTAAGGGTCGATTAAGGGTCTTGGGGTTCCGCATCATTTGGTATCAGAGCATTGGTTCTAATCAAGTAAGTATTTAAGGGTTTATCAGGAGAAATCAAAGGTAGTCCTTGACAAGATGATTAGTAGGAAGGAGTATTGGGCTTCAATGGGATTAGGGTTTCTCTATAAATAGAGAAACTTAGGTCTCATTAGAATGAGACACTATTGTCACACGAAACTGTAGCCACTATCTGAGAAGAAAAACGTGTGGCGTTTCAAAAGTTTTTCAGGACGTGCTAGTACACCACAGCCACAGTCCGGATCGTGCATACTCGTGTGGATGCCGGTAGAGGGCATTCGCACATTGCAGTGTCTTAGAATCCGAAAAGAATCAACCCACCCACAGCATAAAGGTATTTTCAATCATCCTAAGTATTTTCGATTATACTTCATGTTGTTGTATGGTCTTTTCCGTAGTGTATTGTGAATACTCTACCATACGCGATCCAATAGTTGGGAGGTTAGGAGAAAAGCTGTAACACTTAAGAAAAGTTTCCCTTGCATTTGCATACACAATTTCCTTTACTTTTGCACCCACACTAGTTTTTTGCATGTCACAACTTTTCTTTATTGTATTTCTTTTGTCTTTCTTTATTTTTCCTTACTCGAGGACAAGCAAGAGCTAAGTGTGGGGGAATTTGATGCACTCATATTTTCTTATATTTTTATAATTTTACACTTAGTTTTTATTCTCATTTGATGTCTAATTCACGTGACTTACATTGATTTTATCATTTAAGCTATTTTAGGTGTGAAGTGAAGAAAATCATGCTAAGGAGGGAGATTTACGACTTTTGGATGTCATTTTCAGAGTGAGGAGGTAGAAATACCCTAAGGTGACCAAAGTTGCAAAAATCCTAAACCTATAAGGAACCATACTTCAACTAGGATTTCTACATTTCGGAAGATTCTTGTTTGCCACTGCAAGAAAAGAAAGTCCTACTTTTATTTCAACTATGATTTCTACATTTCGGAAGATTCTTGTTTGCCACTGCAAGAAAAAAAAAGTCCTACTTTTATAAATATCCTAATTTGACAAGGAAAGAAAAAAATATACTTCTACTTGGAAAAGAAATTATCTCATTGTAAAGATCCTAATTCTACAAGGAAAGAAAGATCTACTTCTACTTGGAAAAGAAATCCTCTCCTACAAGACGTCCTCCAATATAAATATGGTCCTTTAGCATTAGTTTTAGGGTGTATTCACGTTTTCTCTCTTCTTTGGACATGAATTTCTCTTCTGCTCTTTCTTTCTCCTACGTTTTCTCTTTCTCTTTGGGTAGAACCCTAGTTTTATTTTCTTCTCTACTTTTTCTTCTTGTACCTAAATTCTGCACTATGTTTTCAATGATGATTTTTAACTTTGTTTTACTTAGAATTATGAACTAAATTTTCTTTTCCAATTGTTAATGCTGCTAGCTAAATCTATGGTTGTTCTTATGAGAAGCATATGTGTACAATTGATGAATCTATTATTGAAAATTTGTGCTCTTGATCTAGACATGATTGCTGAATTATGTATGTGAATTTTAATTTTACATGAATTATTTGTATTCTTTCTGATTAATTAAATTGCAAGACAATAAATTGATTAAGTTAAGTAGCAACAACTAATTAAAATTGAAGCTTGTTTGTAGGTTTTAATTAGTTGGATCCTGATACGGCAACAACCTAGAATCAATGTCTAGATCACCTCCGTTTCAATGATTGTTCCCAAACCTAAATTCAATCAATCTAACAAGACCCTTCACCCCCAAAACAGCAAGGAATTGGTAACAAAGAGTATAAGATTGTAGGAATTGAATTAACGCCACAAGTTAGAACTTACTTGATAAGTTGAATCAATCCTTAAGGTAAAACAAGCAAGAATCTCAATTCTCTCTTGAAGAATGCTTTCTAATTTTATTGATCTCTCTAAAACTCGTGTTCATGGCTAAAGCAAAGGTTTAAATACCCTTTGCAATGTAAACCCTAACAAAGATAACCTAAAAACCCTAAAGAAAGCCCAAAATATCAAAAGGCCTTCTTGAAACAAATCTGCCCAAGAATAAATCCCACATGGATTTGGGCTTCAAAACTAATTAAAAGTGACTAGTCCTTGTCCAAATAGGATAAGAAAACCACAAAATAGAAGACTAACTTAAGAGGGGCGAATTGGGCTTTTAAACTAAGCCCACAAGCTTGGTTCCTTAAAATAAAACATGCACATGACTTTTTTAATGAAGCACATGCACACTTAATGCAAATCAGCCCATGAAAAAGCCTAAAAGAAGTCCACATGCCCCTTATAAGATAAAATAAGCCCAAGCCCATTGATTAGACTTGTGCTTGTGAAAATTGGCTAAGTGTTAGCCCTCTTGGTTTGAAGCCTCCAATGTGCACACACACTTAGGTGTCTTCCTAAGCTCTTCTCCAAGCTTGATCAACAAAACTTCTTGAAGTTCTTGTGAAACAAAAGCTTGTACATAAATCTGAAATTGTGCTTTGAGCTTGTTGGAGCGCGACCTTGTAATTGGACCCATTGGCATCCTCAAGTCTCCATTGCCTTGGTGAGTTGTATCAGATCCATACAGGTTCATTTATGTATGCTAGCTTTCTTGAAAATTAACTTAGGCTCGATAGAATTAATTTTGATCTTAATGCTCTTGTCATTGTATTGTTCATGCTAGTTTTGGATTAATACATTAACAAGAAGTTGTTGGATGTCATGCTTGTTTTGAATGCATCTATCTTCATTTGATGAACCCTAATTTTTCAATCTAAGAAATAATTTGTTTTCAATGATTAAAAACAACCTAAGAATTTAGTGAAAACCTTTGCAATTGGTCTTTGATTAATCTGAACTTTTTACTAAAATTTTCCTAGCAATTTCTCTCTTCAAAGCTTTCGGCTTTATTTTAATTTTTTGAACTTAAATCACGTTTTCTTTTTTCTTTTCTTGTTTACTTTTAACACAATCAAACAAATCCCCCAATCTTGTCCTATTGGGTCATGTAAGATAGCATCATTTCATGCATAACATCCACGCATACTTTGCATGAAAGTAAAAAAATCTTCCTTGTGTTTTGATCTCTATGGGACGATAACCTTGCTTCACTATACTACAAATCATCTTAAGTAGGGGATTAAATTTGTAGGCTAACGACAACCTATCAGTGGTCATAATGCTAATACATGTCTTACTATGCAAGAAGATTCTACTGACCATGTGAAAGCAATTTGTGGTGTTTTTAATGCCAACCCACAGAGAAAGTATGATCCCTACTCTCAAACGTACAATCTGGGATGGAGAGATCACCCCAACCTTCACTATGAGAATCCTCAACAACCACCTATGCCGAATGGAGCAACAGCACCCAACCCCCTGGGTTTCAACCATAACCAAACATCCCCAGACCTAGGCCACCAACTTCTAACCTTCTTCTTCTTCTAATCTTTCTTTGAATGAGGTTATGGATATGATGAAAACTATGAAATCTAACACCATGTCCATGTAGCAAAATTTCATATCTTTTCAACAAGATTATAAATCTTTTCATGTAGCATCTAACCTTAGAAAGATGGAGGCCCAAAATTTTGAAAAATTGTCATCCCAACAGCTACAAGGCAAGGAAAATTCTGTTGCACTTAAGCTAAGGAGTGGTAAGAAGATAGGAGATAAAGTGATTATTTTGGATGAGGAGGATGAGTTGGAGGTTGAAGATAACAACCCAAAACTGGTCGCACCACCCTCTGACTTGAAGGGTGCTGAACCTTCCTCTCAACCCAAGCAACCATCTCATGCTTGTAAGGTATCTCCTAACCTTATGGATTCCACTTATGATAACTCAACCTTTCTCTTTAAGTTCTAACAGGCAAAAGAAGGAGGATAATTGGAGTTGTTTAAAAAGGTTGAGATCAACATTCTTTTGCTGGAGGCAACAAGACATGTGCCCAAGTATGTTAAATTTCTTAAGAAAATGTGCACCACCAAGAGAGCCAACAAGGTTAGAAATGGCGACATAGTTGACTTGGGAGAGAACGTAAGTGTTATTCTCCAAAAGAAATTACTTATTAAGCAAGGAGACCTAGGTGCATTTTGTATCCCTTGTGTAATTGGTAATATGTAATTTGAAGGCTATGTGTAACCTGGGAGCTTCAATTAGTGTAATGTCGAAATCCATCTTTGGTTCTCTTAGTGTTGGTTCCTTTAAAAGCACTTCTGTTATCTCTTAATGTGTTAGTGAAAGTTGATAGCTTAGGACATGACTTGCATTGACATGAGCTTGTAAAAAGAGGCTTAGGAGTTGAAATTGGATCAAATTTGAAGTTTGAATGTGCAAGGCAAGAAGCTGAACGAAATTCCCATATCAAAGGCCCAACATTCAAGTCTAATGTTCCTAAAGATCCATTACAAGATGTTTGAGGGCCAATGATAAGAGCTAAGGCCAAAGCCATGAAGCAAGCATTGAATTGTTTGATCCAAGACCTTCAAAAGATAGAGCCCATGTTGTTGAGTCAGATTTCATCTCAAAAAAGTCTAAAAAGCATTGTCTTACTCCTTGAAGCCCAACATGAAGTGTCCAAAGGCCCATATGGAGTCCAATTGGGAGAACTCAATTAAAATACCATGTGACAACCAAGAGCCATTTAAAAATAAAGAGAAGGACGTGTATGCATCCCAAGAGTGGTCTAAGAGACAAGTTCTCTTAGGGCTTGTCTCTTAGGGTTCTTTCCATTGACCAACATTCTTACTAGGGTTCTAAGAGACAGGTTCTCTTAGGGTTCTTTCCATTGAACATCTTTCTTCTAACCCCTTTTCTCTTAGTGTTCTATTTCTATATTTTCAATTTTGTTTCTTATGCTTTTGTGTGTGTTTGATTCTTTCCATTCCCGGGTATAGTTCCATCTTCTTGAAGGTTCTTTAGGACAAGTTCTTATTAGGTCTCGTATCAACTCTTACACATGTTCACCTCTTCTACTTGGGAGACCATTTTTGAAGACTGTGATTAATTTTGATTATTGCACTTTGTCTATGAGGATTAATGGTGAACATGTCTTGTTTAATTTTAACGAGGCAATGAAATATAATGATGATGTGTATGAATTCCATAACTTGGATATCCCTTATCTATTGGTGGATGAATTTTGTGCTTATGGTAGTAATGATGGCATTAATATTGCTCTTATGCATTCCTTCTTCTGATTTTTGATGTTAAGGCCAATGGCGTTAATATTGCAATCTTCTTATATGGTGCCAAAATTGGATGTGTTTGCTGATTTACCTCTTTACCACAAGAAAGTCTTACTTTTTATGTTGCATGGTTTTAAGTTAGAATTGAAACCTTTGCTTCATCATTTGAAGTTTGCTTTTCTTGGATCTAATGATACTCTTCCAGTGATTATTGCAAAGAATCTAATAGCTATGTAGGAGGAAAGATTGTTGTGTGTCTTAAAGGCCCACAAGACAGCCATTGGATGGACTTTAGCTGACATCAAAGGGATTAGTCCTTCTATGTGTATGCATCACATACTCTTAAAGGTTAAAAAAGTCATGTGCATGTTTTATTTTAAGGAACCAAACTTGTGGGCCTAGTTTAAAAGCCCAATTCTCCACTCTTAAGTTAGTCTTCTATTTTTGTGGTTTTCTCATCCTATTTGGACAAGGACTAGTCAATTTTAATTAGTTTTGAAGCCCAAATCCATATGGGATTTAAACCCTTGCTTTAGGCATGAACATGAGTTTTTTAGAGAGATCAATAAAATTAGAAAGCATTCTTCATCAGAGAATTGAGATTCTTGCTTGTTTTACCTTAAGGATTGATTCAACTTATCAAGTAAGTTCTAACTTGTGGCGTTAATTCAATTCCTACAATCTTTATACTCTTTGTTAGCAAATCCTTGCTGTTTTGGGGGTGAAGGGTCTTGTTAGATAGATTGAATTTAGGTTTGGGAACAATCATTGAAACGGAGGTGATCTAGACATTGATTCTAGGTTGTTGCCATATCATATTTGGTATCAAAGACTAGGTTTTAAATTTAATCTTTATCTTTAACTTTCTGTTTGTTCTTGATTATTATAGTTAGTTTATCATTCAAATTCGAAAAGAAAAAAAGAAAAGAAAGAAAAAAAAAGAAAGAAAAGAAAGAAAGAAAATCAAGAAAAGAAAGAAAGAACGAAAAAAAAAAGAAAAGAAAGAAAAGAAAGAAAGAAAGAAGTAAAAAAAATCAAGATTGTGAATCTTTGTGAGTTTGAGTTGATTTGCTTGCAAGATTCATCAAGAAACAAATCTGATCATTCAAGAATTCTTTAATTTCGTTTCTTTATTATTCAAGATTCATCAAGAAAACATCCTTCATTCAAGAAACTCATCAAGACTTGTTTTCTTGCATCAGAAAGCAATTTCTTGTTTCAAGATTTTCTTTCTTGCACCCAAAACGTGTGTCTTTGATATAATTGCTTATCTTTCAATTTTTGAGTTATTGGGCAAATCTGAATGTCTTGTTAGTTCGGGTTTAGGGTTGAGTTTAATACATAGTTTCGTCTTTTCTTGCACTCTTTGGTTGCTTTTTATTGTTTGTTGTCCTTTTGTTTCCATTATACATGAATTGAGTAATCTTGTTTCATATTGCTCAATTGGCACCAAAAATCATTCACATACGTTTTCTCCATCTAGTATGTGTTTATTTTCGGCTTCCTTAATTTCTTTACATTAAATTGCATCTAGTTTTGTGTTTTCTTCCTTTCTTTAGGTATTCGTTGTTTTCTGTTGAATTAAGTTGCTGTTGTGCTTATTTGGTTGGTAGTGATTGATCCGGACAAGTAAAACTATGCTAGAATCTTCTTGAGTGAAACACGAGGGTATCCAATTTGATTAGAGAGAAACACGTGAGGGACCGTGTGAGGAGGTGTTCTAACATGTTTTTACAGGTTTTACATCATGACCAATTCAAAGGATAGTAAAGGTAGTGACAAGGATGAAAAGAATAGTGAGGCTGATCAACACACATTCTTTACTTTGGATGCTATGCAACATCAATTCCAAAGGATTGAGAACATGTTCAGGGATGTCAGTGATAAATTTGATAGACAACATCAAGCCATTAGGAATTTACAAAGAGAGGCTTAATCTAATGGTGCAACAAGGAGGCAAAATGCTAGGGAGCTAACTCCTGTGCGCTATGAGTATGAAGATGAATATGACGATGGGGAAGATGAAGAAGATTGGCATAGGGCCAGATTTGGTGGAAGATTGGGACAGAATGATAGAGGAAGAGGAAGAGGCTATAGAGGTTGAGACAATGCAAGGGGTGTCTTTGAAGTTTCCAAATCCACCTTGATTTCTGATGTCTCTACCACCTCCTTAAGACCAATGTAAATTGGGCTAGATATCAAGTTGAATTCGGATTAGGTTTCTTTTCCACGGAGCGGTGGATTTCTAAATGAACCTTGTGACAATCTTGGGCTTATATCTTAAAATCTATCTGTTGGATTGGCTGAAATTTTGTGTGAATAACCTCAAATCATTGGGCTATTTGCACATAAAATTTGAGCCATAAATTATTTTCCATTTAAGAGTTATACAATGTCTAAGTTGCCCTTGAGAATATGCCAGAATAGTGAAATCCAAGTTTGGAAAAGATTACAAGTTCAACTCCCTCAAGGATGTGTATACCGACCTATACCTGTATATATAGGGTTCTATTAGCTCATTAAAAGAGGGTTCACGTTCTCTTTCTTTCTGTGCTAGGGCATGACCTATAGCTTTCTTCTCCTCATCTTTTTCTCTTAGAATTAAGTTTCTCTTATTATTGATATTGCCGAATACACTATAAATTTCTAGCTAGATTTCTTTTTCCAACTGTAAGAGGTAGTAACCTCTAAACCCTAATTTGATTCATGAGAACTTTTGCTTAATTATTCTATGTAAGCTTGTGTGATGACTATGAGTTTATAATCTGATCTTAATTACTGAATCATGTGTGTTGGATTAAATTCATGAATTTGATCTTGTTTATGTGATTTGAATGCTAAGTTAATTGTTTGAGGTAGAAGTTGTAGAATTGATTAATTGGTTATCAAATCTGATTTGTTTGATTGTAAAATTTGGTTTGAATTATATATATAAGTTATCATGATTTAAATTTGAGATCTTTAGCCAATGTTTAAATTGCTCTTGCATAAGTTTATGTCGATTAGAAGTTATGATGCATGAATTTGATACAACTCACCAAGGCAATGAAGACTTGAGTATGGCAATGGGTCCAATTACAAGGTCACGCTCCAACAAGCTTAAAGCACATTTTCAGATTTATGTACAAGCTTTTGTTTCACAAGAACTTCAAGAAGTTTTATTGATCAAGCTTGGGGAAGAACTTAGGAAGACACCTAAGTGTGTGTGCACATTGGAGGCATCAAACCAAGAGGGCTAACATAACTCAGAGAGATCAGATTCTGCAAACTACTTTGATTTTTACTGAGATATTTTTAAAGTATTGATTCTATGAGTCCTTCTCCCTCTTCTTTTGACTATCTTTATATCTTGCTTGCTATAGATTATGTATCTAAACGGATTGAGGCTATTCCTACTAGAACTGATGATGCTAAGGTTGTTGTTGGATTTGTTAAGGCTAACATCTTTGAAAGGTTTGGCATTCCTAAAGCAATAATCAGTGATAAAGAGACCCATTTTTGCAATCGATCGTTTGAGGCCATGTTGAAGAAATCTATCTTAGAGAAGACAATGCAACCTAATTGAAAGGATTAGAGTCTTAGATTGGGAGATGTATTGTGGGCTTATTATTCAGTTTACAAGACCTCTTTAGGAATGTCATCCTTAGGATGGTTTATGGGAAAGCTTCTTACCTTCCAGTAGAACTTGAGCACAAAGCATTTTAGGCCATTAGGCAATGCAACTTAAACTATGGTGAGGCTAAAAATTTTACTAAGTTCCAATTGCAAGAGTTGGAGGAGATAAGGAATGACGCTAACGAGAATATGAGGATTTATAAGGAGAAGTCGAAGGTAGTCCATGACAAGATAATTAGTAGGAAGGAGTGTCATATGGGTCAGACAGTTCTTCTGTACCAATCACGCCTTTGCCTCTTTGATGCGAGACCCAATAGGAACTTGTACTAGAGAACCTTCAACAAGATGGAACTATGCCTAGGAATAGATAGAATCAAACACGGACAAAAGCACAAGAAACAAAATTGAAAAAATAGAAATAGAACACCAAGAGAAAAGGGGTTAGAAGAAAGATGTTTAATTCAAAGAACCCTAAGAGAACCTGTCTCTTAGAACCCTAATAAGAATGTTGGCCAATGGAAAGAACCCCAAGAGAACCTATATCTTAGAACCCTAGTAAGAATGTTGGTCAATAGAAATAACCCCAAGAGAACTTGTCTCTTAGAACCCTAATTAGAACGTTCGTCAATGGAAAGAACCCTAAGAGAACCTGTCTCTTAGAATCCTAGTAAGAATGTTGGTGATGGGACACCCAATAAAAACTTGTCCTATAGAATCTTCAACAAGATGGAACTATGCCCAGGAGTAGATAGAATCAAGCAAACACACGAAATCACAAGAAACAAATTGAAAAGATAGAAACAAAACACAAATAAAAAATAGGCAGTTAGAAGAATGTTGGTCGATGAAAAAAACCCTAAGAGAACTTATCTCTTAGAACCCTAGCAAGAATGTTGGTCAATGGAAAGAACCCTAAGAGAATTTGTCTCTTAGAACTCTAACCTTAGGACGTCACAAAGGAAGACCACTCCTTCGATAAGTCAAGTATTCTCAAAGAATACAAAGAAAGCAAGAAAGCTCTCAATATTATTTCTGACTCCAAGATCCCCTTTCAAAGTACATAGAGGGTGCCTATTTATAGGGAAAACTTCCTAACTTAATGTCCTAAAGAAGATACTAAATAAAAGGAAACAAATCAATCCCTAAAAGGAAACAAAATAAACTTATAAAGGTGTTGACTAGATCACCTTATTTAGAGGAAACAAAAAAGGAAACTAAATAAAATGTGATCTCAACATGTTGGACCATAGGAATCACATCCATTTCCTTATTTTTAAGTGGCACATGCTTGTCAATGGTACTTTAAGTGAGTTCTCCCAATTGGACTCCATGTGGGCCTTTGGACACTTTATGTTGGTCTTCAAGGAGTAAGACAATGCCTCTTCGACCTTTATGAGATGAAATCTGACTCAACAATATGGGCTCTATCTCTTGAAGGCCTTGGATTAAACAATTCAATGCTTGCTTCATTGCTTTGGCCCTAGCTCTTGTCATTGGGCCTCCAACATCTTGTAATGGATCTTTAGGAACATTAGACTTGAATGTTGGGCCTTTGATATGGGAATTTCGTTCATCCCCTTGCCTTGAATATTCAGACTCCAAATCTGATCCAATTTCAGCTCCTAAGCCTACTTTTGCAAGCTCATGTCCATGCAAGTCACGTCCTAGGCTTCCTTGAGGCGAATCACGCCATGAATGCTTCTCTTCTTGTCTTTCACATGCCCATGATTCTTCATGATTCCCTCCCTCCTCGAAAGGATTCGTCCTCGAATCTGCAGCATCAAAAAGGGATAAATCAGATACATTGAATGTAGCACTGACATTACCATAGGAGCTAGGCAAATCAATTTTATAAGCATTATCATTAATCATTTCTAAAACTTGAAAAGGGTCATCTCCTCTTGGTTGTAGCTTAGATTTCCTTTGTTCTGAAAACCTCTCCTTTCTCAAGTGCACCCAAACCCAATCACCAGGTTCAAATATGACACGCCTTCGGCTTTTATTAGCTTGCTTTGCATATTGTTCATTTCTCCTCTCAATGTTGGCTCTAACTTTTGCATGCAACTCCTACACAAATTTAGCTTTTTTCATACCGTCTCTATCACTCACAATAGTCTTTGGCAACCCATGCAATCTTACAACTTCTTTAAAGAACAAGTCAGCAACATGAACAGCATCATTGGTTTTAGAACAAGCAATAAAGTGAGCCATCTTGCTAAATCGATCAACCACCACAAAGATACTATCCTTTCCACTAGATGATCTAGGCAATCTAAGCACAAAGTCCATAGATATATCAACCCAACGATGAGAGGGGACGGGTAATGGAGAATATAAACCATGTGATTGAACCTTAGATTTTGCATGCCTACAAGTAATACATTTAGCACAAATAAAAACAACATCCTTTCTCATGTTAGGCCAATAAAAATGTTCATGCAAAAGAGCTAAAGTTTTCTCAACACCAAAGTGACCCATCAATCAACCTCCATGTGTCTCTCTAACAAGTAATTCACGCATAGAGCAAGATGGAATGCAAAGTTTATCCTTTTTGAATAGAAATCCATCAAATCTATAGAAATTATTATTACCATGTTTTTCACAAGATTTCCAAATTTCTGCAAAGTCACAATCAGATTCATACATGCCTTTCAACATCTCAAAACCAAGTAATCTAGCATGCATAGAGCTAAGAAGAGAGTATCTCCTAGAAAGAGCATCAGCCACAATGTTTTCTTTCCCTTGTTTATGTTTAATAACATAAGGAAAAGTTTCATTAAATTCCAACCAGCTAGCATGTCTCTTGTTCAATTTACCTTGGGACTTTAAAATTTTCAAACTTTCATGATCAGAATGAATGATAAATTCTTTTGGCCACAAGTAATGCTGCCAAGTCTCTAAAGACCTTTTTAAAGCATACAACTCTTTATCATAAGTGGAGTAATTCAAAGCAGCACCACTTAGTTTTTCACTTAAATAAGCAATGGGTTTAGAATATTGCGTTAAAATAGCACCAATGCCTATTCCAGAAGCATCACATTAAACCTCAAAAACTTTAGAAAAATCAGGAGGAATAAGAAGAGGAGCATTGGTCAATTTTTCTTTCAAGGTATTAAAAGCAACCTCTTGTGAATCACCCCATTTAAAAATCAAATTCTTTTTTACCAATTCATTCAAAGGGCCTGCAATAGTAGAGAAATCCTTCACAAATCTCCAATAGAAGCTAGCCAAGCCATGGAAGCTTCGAACCTCATTCGCATTCTTGGGAGTTGGCCATTCTCTAATTGCCTTCACTTTCTCTTCATCAACTTGAAGTCCTTTAGCACCTACAATAAAACCAAGAAACACAACAGTATCCATGCAAAAGGAACATTTTTCTAAATTGGCGTAAAGCTTATTTTCTCTTAAAAGTTCAAACAAATCATGCAAGTGTTTCACATGATCATCTAAACTCTTGGAATACACTAGAATATCATCAAAATAGACGACCACATACTTTCCACTAAAAGGACGAAACACATGATTCATCAAACACCTGAAAGTACTAGGTGCATTAGTCAAGCCAAAAGGCATAACTAACCACTCATACAACCCAAACTTAGTTTTGAAAGCAATTTTCCACTCATCACCCTTTTTCATGCGAATTTGATGATACCCACTTCTAAGATCAATTTTAGAAAATATACAAGCACCAAGCAACTCATCAAGCATATCATCTAAACGAGGGATAGGGTAACGATATTTCACGGTGATATTATTGATGGCTCTACAGTCAACACACATTCTCCATTTGCCATCTTTCTTAGGAACAAGTATAACTGGCACAGCACACGGGCTCAAGCTTTCTCTCACAAAGCCCTTTTTCATAAGCTCTTCAACTTGCCTTTGGATCTCCTTGGTTTCTTTTAGATTGGCTCTATACGCAGGCCTATTTGGAATTGAAGCTCCGGGAAGGAAGTCTATTCGGTGCTCAATGCCTCTCAAAGGGGGCAATCCATCGGGAATGTCCTCTGGAAATAAGTCGTTGAAGTCCTGCAATAAAGACAAAATACTAGACGGCAAAGATGGATCAAGCTCATTAATAGTTAAGAAAACATCTTTATATAAAAGTATATAAGATTCTTCGCATTTTAAAGCTCTCTTGATCTCACTTTTTTCAACAAATAAAGTCACTCTCTTTTCTTCTTTTTTTCACTAGTTTTATTTTCTCTCCCTTTTTCTTTCTTTTCGACGTCTCTCTCTTTCTTTTCTTTTTCCTTCAATTTGCATTATTTCTCAATCCTCACTTGATCCTCATAAGCTTGAATGGGACTAAGAGGTTTCAGCACAATATTTTCACCATGGAAAGGAAAAGAATAACAATTTTTGTATCCATCATGCCTAACTTTTTTATCAAATTGCCATGGCCTACCAAGCAAAACATGTCCAGCATACATTGGTGCAACATCACATAAAATCTCATCATGATACTTGCCAACAGAAAATGCAACCATCACTTGTTTGGTGACTTTCACCTCACCACAATCATTTAGCCATTGCAATTTATATGGTCTAGGATGTTTCAAAATAGGCAAATTAAGCTTGTCAACAAGTAAAGTGCTAGCAACATTGGTGCAACTTCCACCATCTACGATCATGCTGCAAACTTTACCATTAATGAGACACCTTGTATGAAAGATGTGCTCACGTTGCTCTTCTTCAAGATCTTCTTTTGGTTGGATATTAAGAGCACGCCTAGCCACAAGGGCTTCATGATACGGCAACAACCTAGAATCAATGTCTAGATCACCTCCGTTTCAATGATTGTTCCCAAACCTAAATTCAATCAATCTAACAAGACCCTTCACCCCCAAAACAGCAAGGAATTGGTAACAAAGAGTATAAGATTGTAGGAATTGAATTAACGCCACAAGTTAGAACTTACTTGATAAGTTGAATCTATCCTTAAGGTAAAAACAAGCAAGAATCTCAATTCTCTCTTGAAGAATGCTTTCTAATTTTATTGATCTCTCTAAAACTCGTGTTCATGGCTAAAGCAAAGGTTTAAATACCCTTTGCAATGTAAACCCTAACAAAGATACCTAAAAACCCTAAAGAAAGCCCAAAATATCAAAAGGCCTTCTTGAAACAAATCTGCCCAAGAATAAATCCCACATGGATTTGGGCTTCAAAACTAAATAAAATTGACTAGTCCTTGTCCAAATTGGATAAGAAAACCATAAAATAGAAGACTAACTTAAGAGGGGCGAATTGGGCTTTTAAACTAGGCCCACAAGCTTGGTTCCTTAAAATAAAACATGCACATGACTTTTTTAATAAAGCACATGCACACTTAATGCAAACCAGCCCATGAAAAAGCCTAAAAGAAGTCCACATTCTCTTTATAAGATAAAATAAGCCCAAGCCCATTGATTAGACTTGTGCTTGTGAAAATTGGCTAAGTGTTAGCCCTCTTGATTTGATGCCTCCAATGTGCACACACTTAGGTGTCTTCCTAAGCTCTTCCCCAAGCTTGATCAACAAAACTTCTTGAAGTTCTTGTGAAACAAAAGCTTGTACATAAATCTGAAATTGTGCTTTGAGCTTGTTGGAGCGCGACCTTGTAATTAGACCCATTGGCATCCTCAAGTCTCCATTGCCTTGGTGAGTTGTATCATTCCTCCTCCTCAAAAGGATTCGTCCTCGAATCAAGACCTACATTATCAAAGGAGATAAATCGAAACATTAAAAGTAGCACTAACACTATACTCTCTGGCAAATCCACCCTATAGGCATTGTCATTGATGCATTCAAGCACTTGAAAAGGACCATCCCCTCTAGGATCAAGCTTGGACTTCCTTTGTTTAGAAATCTCTCCTTCTGAAGTGCACCCAAACCCAATCTCCGTGTTCAAACTTCATCTCCTACGCCTTGATTGGCTCTTTGAGCATACTTCTTGTTCTTTTCCTCAATGTGCTGCCTAGCTTTCTCATGTATTGTTTTAACCAATTCGCCCTTTGCTGCCCATCTACATTAACAATCTCATTCAAGGTAAAGGCAACAAATCCAATGGAGTTAATGGGTTAAAACCATACACAATCTCAAATGGAGAATAACCTGTAGAAGAATGAATGCTTCTATTATATGCAAACTCAATCAAAGGCAAACAATCTTCCCAAGCTTTCAAATTTTACCCACAACAGACGCAATAAAGATCCTAAGGTTCTATTAACCACTTCAGTTTGTCCATCTGTTGGGGATGACAAGTTGTAGAAAACAAAAGCTTTGTTCCCAATTTATTCCATAGAACACGCCAAAAGTGACTTAAAAACTTAGAATCCCTATCTGAAACAATGGTTCTAGGAATGCCATGCAATCTAACAACATCCCTAAAAAACAAATCAGCAACATGTGTAGCATCATCAGATTTATGACATGCAATAAAATGAGCCATTTTACTAAATCGATCAACTACAACAAAGATGCTATCACGTCCTTTCCTAGTCCTAGGCAATCCTAACACAAAATCCATAGATATATCAATCCAAGGACTAATAGGGACAGGTAGAGGCGTGTACAACCCATGTGGTTGCACCTTGGACTTGGCTTGCCTACACGCTACACAACTAGAGCAAACTCTTTCAACATCCTTTTTCATGTTAGGCCAATAAAAATGCTCCTGTAATATGTCAAGTGTTTTAGCAATACCAAAATGTCCCATTAAACCTCCATCATGAGACTCCTTATCAAGCATCTCACGCATAGAACAAGTAGGAATACATAGTTTATTATTTCTAAACAAATATCCATCATTCCTATAAAACTTTTGAAAAGCAACTTGTTCACATGCATCATACACATTAGCAAAGTCAGAATCTGATTTGTACAAATCTTTTATATACTTAAACCCAATGAACTTAGAACTAAGAGAAGAGATTAGAGCATACCTCCTAGACGATGCATCAGCGATCACATTTTCTTTACCTTGCTTGTATTTCACAACATATGGGAATGTCTCTATGAACTCCAACCACTTAGCATGTCTTTTATTTAACTTACCTTGGCCCTTAAGATGCTTCAAACTCTCATGATCAGTGTGAATCATGAATTCCTTTGGCCATAGATAATGTTGCCAAGTTTGTAGAGCTCTTACCAATGCTTATAGCTCCTTGTCATAAGTGGAATACTTCATTTGAGCACCATTCAACTTCTCACTAAAATAGGCAATGGGACGCCTTCCCTGCAATAAAACAGCACCAATACCTATCCCAGAGGCATCACATTCAATCTCAAAAGTAGAAGAAAAATCAGGTAAACTCAAAATAGGTGCAGAACAAAGTTTTTCTTTCAAAGTGTTAAAAGCAATTTCCTGCGCCTCTCCCCACTTAAATCCTACCTCCTTTTTAACAATCTCAGTCAATGGAGCTGCAATGGAACTAAAATCTTTCACAAACCTCCTATAGAAACTAGCAAGTCCATGAAAAGATCTCACCTGAGTAACACTTGTAGGTCTCAGCCACTCCCTAATTGCCTTGACCTTTTCTTGGTCCACCTCAATTCCATTAGAAGAAACAACATAACCAAGAAATATGACACGATCCATGCAAAATGTACACTTCTTTAACTTAGCATACAACTTTTCTGCCCTAAGTGCATCTAACACAAGCCTAAGATGCTCAATATGCTCATTAATGCTTTTGCTATAGATCAATATGTCATCAAAATATACCACAACAAACTTACCAATAAATGACCTCAAAACATGATTCATCAAACGCATAAATGTACTAGGAGCATTAGTTAAGCCAAAAGGCATCACAAGCCACT
This sequence comes from Erythroxylum novogranatense, assembly GCA_029891385.1. Classification (NCBI taxonomy): domain Eukaryota; kingdom Viridiplantae; phylum Streptophyta; class Magnoliopsida; order Malpighiales; family Erythroxylaceae; genus Erythroxylum; species Erythroxylum novogranatense. The sequence continues at coordinate 48,867,892 of CM057224.1, forward strand.
CATATAAACCATGTTTTGTTTTAAAGCGTTTTCCATTCATCACCAATTTTCATTCTAATCTGATGGTAACCACTCATAAGATCAATTTTGGTAAACACACATGCACCATGCAATTCATCAATCATATCATCCAATCTAGGTATAGGATGGCGATACTTTACCGTTATTTTGTTATGACTCTGCAATCCACACACATGCGCCAACTCCCATCCTTCTTTGGAACCAATATCACTAGCACAGCAAGGACTAAGACTCTCCCGATGTGTCCCTTTGTAGCAATTCTTCCACTTGCTTTTGGGTTCCTTAGTTTCTTGAGATTAGCCCTATAAGTTGGTCTATTTGGAATCTGCGCCTGGGCATGAAGTCAATCGATGTTCTATTCCTCTAATAGGCGGCAATTCCTTAGGCAACACCTCAGGGAAAACATCTCCATACTCCTGCAAAAGAGAAACAACACTACTAGGCAAACAAGGGTCAAGGTTAGATTCATTAAAATAAGCTTGCTTGTACAAAAGTACAAACAAACATCTCCTTTCCACACAAGCAACCCTTACATCTCTCATTTTGCATAGAAGTTTTGTTTCTTTCTACCTCTCTCTCATTTGGGCCTTTTAATTGAATTTCTTTTAGGCCTCTTTCCTCACTTTTCTTCTCGCAGATCTCGGCCTCACTTTCTCTCTTTTCTTTTGATTTAGATTTGCTCCCCTTTGCAAGGTTCTCAACCTTCCCTCAATTTTGTATTGTCATGCTTTTCTTGAAGTTTTTGTCCTGTCTTTGTTGCATTCCTCCATACTCCTTTTTAATTGCATTTGGTCCTCATATACCTCTTTTGGTGCCAATGGAGCAAGAACAAATTTCTGATCTCCATAGTAAATGAATACCTATTCTTAAAACCATCATGTAACACTCTTCTATCATATTGCCAAGGTCAACCGAGCAATAAATGACAAGCATGCATAGTACGACATCACAAAGTACTTGATCGAATACTTTCCAATGGAGAAAGATACAAGGACTTGTTTATTTACCTTGATTTCCCCATGTCATTCAGCCATTGTAGTCTATCGGCCTAGGGTGTTTCAAGCACTCCAACCTGAGTTTTTCTACCATCAATGTACTAGCCACATTAGTGCAGCTTCCCCCATCAATGATCAGGCTACAAATCTTCTCATTCACTAGGCATCTAGAATGAAAAATATTTTCTCTTTGCTCAATTCCATCTTCCTTCACTTGAGCATTCAAAACTCGCCTAGTAACAAGTAATTCACCCCTAGGTGCATCCTCAACTTCCACATCAGAACAATCTTCCAACTCAGGCATGGAAGTCAAATCATCTTCTTCCTCCTCAGACACAACTTCTCCTCCTCTCACAAACATTGTTTTCTTGTTTGGGCATTGAGAAGCAATATGACCAACACCAAGACATTTAAAGCATTTAATAGTCCTATGCTTTTAAGAATTGGAACTAAAAGAACTTGGAGTTTTAAAAGTACCTTTTGGATCTGCCTTGTTCTTCTCTTCCTTTAGCTTGTCTTTGTCCTTCTCATTTTTCTTGGACCATTTCGAGTTCCAATTTGTAGTAGAGCTTGGGTAAGAAGCCTTGTTGGAGCTTTTGTACTTGAGTTGCCTCTCCACCTTCATGGCCATATTCACCATCTCCTCTAACTCCACATAATGGTGCAATTCAATAACATTTGCAATGTCTTTGTTCAAACCAGCCAAGAAACGTGCCATGGTGGCTTCTCTTTCTTCTTCTACATTAGCCCTAATCATGGCTATCTCCATCTCCTTATGGTACTCTTCTACACTTTTGGTGCCTTGTCTCAAGGTTTGGAGCCTTTGATGGAGCTCCCTATAGAAGTAACTAGGCACAAACCTCTTCTTCATGACCCTCTTCATTTCAGCCCAAGTATCAATAGGATCCTCTCCATTCCTTCTTTTGTTCAAAACAAGTTGATCCCACCAAATAAGTGCATAATCATGAAATTCCACGGCAGAAGCTTCACCTTCTTCTCCTCGAATAGTTATGGCATTCAAAATCATCTCCACCTTTCTTTCCCATTCTAAGTAAGCTTCTGGATCATTCTTACCTTGGAAAGATGGTATTTTCATCTTGATACTGCCCAAAATTCTATCCACACGCTCGACCCTGTCTTCTCCCCTTGCATTGTCTCGGCCTCTATAACATCTTCCTCTTCCTCTATCATTTCGTCCCCCTCTTCCACCAAATCTGGCCCTATGCCAATCTTCTTCATCTTCCCCATCATCATATTCATCTTCATACTCATAGTGCACAGGAGTTGGCTCCCTAGCATTTTGCCTCCTTGTTGCACCATTAGATGAAGCCTCTCGTTGTAAATTCCTAATGGCTTGATCTTGTCTATCAAATTTATCACTGACATCCCTGAACATGTTCTCAATCCTTTGGAATTGTTGATCAGCCTCACTATTCTTTTCATCCTTGTCACTACCTTTACTATCCTTTGAATTGGCCATGATGTAAAACCTGCAAAAACACGTTAGAATAGCTCCTCACACACTCCCTCACGTGTTTCTCTCTAAATCAGATTGGATACCCTCGTATTTCACTCAAGAAGATGGCTTTTACCCTCAAATGAGCTTACACACTCTTGCTTTTTACCACTTTAGATTCTAGCACAGTTTTACTTGTCCGGATCAATCACTACCAACCAAATAAACACAACAGCAACGTAATTCAAAAGGAAAGCAACGAATACCTAAATAAAGGAAGAAAAACACAAAGCTAGATGCAATTTAATGTAAAGAAAACAAGAAAGACGAAAATAAACACATACTAGATGGAGAAAACGTATGTGAACGATTTTTGGTACCAATTGAGCAATATGAAACAAGATTACTCAATTCAAGTGTAATGGAAACAAAAAGGACAGCAAACAAAAAAAACAACCAAAGAGTTGAAGAAAAGACGAAACTAGAATTAAACTCAACCCTAAACCCAAATTAACAAAACATTCCAATCTGCCCCAATTACTCAAGAACATAAAGATAAGCAATTATATCAAAGACACACGTTTTGAGCGAAGAACGTAAATCTTGAAACAAGAAAGTGTTTCTTGAAGCAAGAAAACAAGTCTTGATGAGTTTCTTGAATGAAGGATGTGTTCTTGATGAATTTGAATAATAAAGAAACGAAATTAAAGAATTCTTGAATGATCAGATTCGTTTCTTGATGAATCTTGCAAGCAAATCAACTCAAACTCACAAAGATTCACAATCTTGATTTTTTTTTTACTTCTTTCTTTCTTTCTTTTCTTTCTTTTCTTCTTTTTCTTTCTTTCTTTCTTTCTTTTCTTGATTTTCTTTCTTTCTTTCTTTTTTTTCTTTCTTTCTTTCTTTCTTTTTTTTTCTTTTTTTTCTTTCTTTTCTTTTTTTCTTTTCGAATTTGAATGATAAACTAACTATAATAATCAAGAACAAACAGAAAGTTAAAGATAAAGATTGAATTTAAAACCTAGGCTCTGATACCAAAGATGATACGGCAACAACCTAGAATCAATGTCTAGATCACCTCCGTTTCAATGATTGTTCCCAAACCTAAATTCAATCAATCTAACAAGACTAGATCACCTCCGTTTCAATGATTGTTCCCAAACCTAAATTCAATCAATCTAACAAGACCTTTCTTTTTTTTCTTTTTTTCGAATTTTAATGATGAACTAACTATAATAATCAAGAACAACCAAAAAATTAAAGATAAAGATTGAATTTAAAACCTAGGCTCTGATACCAAAGATGATACGGCAACAACCTAGAATCAATGTCTAGATCACCTCCGTTTCAATGATTGTTCCCAAACCTAAATTCAATCAATCTAACAAGACCCTTCACCCCCAAAACAGCAAGGAATTGGTAACAAAGAGTATAAGATTGTAGGAATTGAATTAACGCCACAAGTTAGAACCTACTTGATAAGTTGAATCTATCCTTAAGGTAAAACAAGCAAGAATCTCAATTCTCTCTTAAAGAATGCTTTCTAATTTTATTGATCTCTCTAAAACTCGTGTTCATAGCTAAAGCAAATGTTTAAATACCCTTTACAATGTAAACCCTAACAAAGATAACCTAAAAACCCTAAAGAAAGCCCAAAATATCAAAAGGCCTTCTTCAAACAAATCTGCCCAAGAATAAATCCCACATGAATTTGAGCTTCAAAACTAATTAAAATTGACTAGTCCTTGTCCAAATAGGATAAGAAAATCACAAAATAGAAGACTAACTTAAGAGGGGCGAATTGGGGCTTTTAAACTAGGCCCACAAGCTTGGTTCCTTAAAATAAAACATGCACATGACTTTTTTAATGAAGCACATGCACACTTAATGCAAATCAGCCCATGAAAAAGCCTAAAAGAAGTCCACATGCCCCTTATAAGATAAAATAAGCCCAAGCCCATTGATTAGACTTGTGCTTGTGAAAATTGGCTAAGTGTTAGCCCTCTTGGTTTGAAGCCTCCAATGTGCACACACACTTAGGTGTCTTCCTAAGCTCTTCTCCAAGCTTGATCAACAAAACTTCTTGAAGTTCTTGTGAAACAAAAGCTTGTACATAAATCTGAAATTGTGCTTTGAGCTTGTTGGAGCGCGACCTTGTAATTGGACCCATTGGCATCCTCAAGTCTCCATTGCCTTGGTGAGTTCTATCACTTCACCAACCTCAGCATCATAATCAACATCGGAAGAATCCGTCAATGGAGGCACATCATCATAATCATCGCTGTCACTACTTTCATTAGCAACATCACCATTCTCAAGTAAAATCATAGTTCTTTTGTTAGGGCATTGAGAAGCAATATGACCAAAACCTTGACATTTAAAGCACTTAACTTTATAAGAAGGATTAGAAGAAGAAGAGGGTTTAGAATCATTTTTACCCTTAGGATTTAGAGTAGAGAATTTTGGCTTACTGTCCTCTTTTGGCTTGATGTCTCCCTTGGAATTGAAGAAATTTTTGGACTCCTTCAAGCTTTTCTTCCAGGAACTCAATCTAGCACCATTTTGGATCTTTATTTGGTTTTCTACCATGATGGCCTTATGCAACAACTCATCCATGTCAAGGAAATTTTGCAACTTTACAATGGAAGCAATTTCAGGGCGCAAACCCTCAAAAAATCTTCTCATGATAGCTTCCATGTCTTCCTCAACATTGGCTCTAATCATGATGATCTCCATCTCTTGGTGGTACTCTTCAACACTCATAGATCCTTGCCTCAATCTTTGTAGCCTAAAAACAAGTCTCGATAGTAATGACTTGGAACAAAGTGCTTTCTCATGACGGCTGTCATTTCTTGCCATGTGCGGATTGGTCTTTCAAGATTCCGCCTTCTATTTATTTGCAATTGATCCCACCAAATACTAGCATAGTCACACAATTCAACAAGAAGAAGTTTTATCTTTTCTCTTCACTATATGTATGACACTCAAATACATGTTCAATTTTCCTCTCCCACTCTAAATATAATTCAGGATCATTTTTCCCTTGAAAGGAAGGGATATTCAGTTTTATGTTATCGAGTTCATTACAAGAAGAAGATTGTCTACCTCTCCTAATGTTGGGGCCTTCATCATCAGATTGCACATCTTCATCTTCTCCATAGAACACTCTTCTAGGACCTTTGGAGTTTGACGTGGATTGGATGTCATCCAACCTAGCATTCAACCTTTGGAATTGGTCTTACACAGCCTTCATAAAGACTTTAAGATCTTGCTCAGCTGATTCATCTTCTTAAGACATATTTATGAATTGTAAAATATTAGCGAACAACAAAACAAAATGGACCTTACCACTCTCCCTCACGTGTATACACTCAACAGATGTCAAACAACTCGTGTTTCACACAAAAATTGGCTTTTTCTATATTGTAAACACTCTTGCCTTTTACCACTCAACTTGCTTTCTATAGTATCCTTATTCGAAACAAGACACAATCAAATAGAAGCAATCAAACCAACTGGCAGCCAAGATTAGAATCCCAAGATAAATTTCTCAAAGAATCCAAAAGGGAAATTAGAGTGTGGGAAAAAATGGTGTAAGGAATGAATTAAGGAAGTGATTACCTTGGAAAATCAAACTTGAAGCTAAAGAAAGATGAATGAGCAAAGAAATAAAATAGGAAACTAAAAGCAAAATAGGAAAGTAATTGAAATAAGAAAGTGAAGCAAATAGGAAAACAAGCAAGTTCCAAGAGTACAAGATAGGAAAGTGAAGCAAATAGGAAGGTAATATAGCAAGTTCCAAGCAATACAAGATAGGAAAGTACTTGCAATTAGGAAAGTAGCAAACTTGGACTCCACTTCTCTAAAACTTGCATCACAAACTGTGATTGTTTTCTTTTTTTTCTTTTTTGTCAATTTTTTCTTTTTTCTCCTTTTTTTGACGAATTTCTTTTTTTTCACTTCTACTTTTTTCTCTTTTTTTTGACAAATTTCTTTTTTTTCTTTTTTTTTACTTCTACTTTTTTTTTCAGAAGCTGGATGCTCTCAATTTAGACTTGGTGTAACTTGCTCTAGAAAGCTTGGATTTGAGTGATTCCAAAATGAAAATAAAGAAGAGATTTTGAACTTGAAGAAATTCCTATTATTCTACCAAAAACTGAAGCAAAAGGTGCACGAACTAGAGGATGAAAAATGGCCAGAAAAGAATAACGAAAATAAACATCAAAAGGATAGTTATTTGAAATCTAGCAACCAAAGCGTTCTGATACCAAATGATGGGAGACCCAATAGGAACTTGTCCTATAGAACCTTCAACAAGATGGAACTATGCCCAGGAGTAGATAGAATCAAGCAAACACACGAAATCACAAGAAACAAATTGAAAAGATAGAAACAGAACACAAAGAGAAAATGGGTGGTTAGAAGAATTTTGATCGATGAAAAGAACCCTAAGAGAACTTGTCTCTTAGAACCCTATCAAGAATGTTGGTCAATGGAAAGAACCCGAAGAGAACTTGTCTCTTAGAACTCTAACCTTAGGACGCCACAAAGGAAGATCACTCCTTTGATAAGTCAAGTATTCTCAAAGAATACAAAGAAAGCAAGAAAGCTCTCAATATTATTTCTGAATCCAAGATCCCCTTTCAAAGTACATAGAGGGTGCCTATTTATAGGGAAAACTTCCTAATTTAATGTCCTAAAGAAGATACTAAATAAAAGGAAACAAATCAATCCCTAAAAAGAAACAAAATAAACTTATAAATGTGTTGACTAGATCACCTTATTTAGAGGAAACAAAAAAGGAAACTAAATAAAATGTGATCTCAACATGTTGGACCATAGGAATCACGTCCATATCCTTATTTTTAAGTGGCACATGCTTGTCACATGGTACTTTAAGTGAGTTCTCCCAATTGGACTCCATGTGGGCCTTTGGACACTTTATGTTGGGCTTCAAGGAGTAAGACAATGCCTCTTGGACCTTTATGAGATGAAATCTGACTCAACAATATGGGCTCTATCTCTTGAAGGTCTTGGATTAAACAATTCAATGCTTGCTTCATTACTTTGGCTCTAGCTCTTGTCATTGAGCCTCCAACATCTTGTAATGGATCTTTAGGAACATTAGACTTGAATTTTGGGCCTTTGATATTGAAATTTCGTTCATCCCCTTGCCTTGAATATTCAGACTCCAAATCTGATCCAATTTCAGCTCCTACGCCTCCTTTTGCAAGCTCATGTCCATGCAAGTCACGTCCTAGGCTTCCTTGAGGCGAATCATGCCATGAATGCTTCTCTTCTTGTCTTTCACATGCCCATGATTCTTTATCAGTTGGTCAACATAAAGAACCTTAAGAGAACCTGTCTCTTAGAACCCTAACGTTGGGACACTACAAAGGAAGACTACTCCTTTGATAAGTCAAGCATTTTCAAAGAATACAAAGAAAGCAAGAAAGCTCTCAATATTATTTCTGAATGAAAAAATCCCCTTTCAAAGTACATGGAGGGTGCCTATTTATAAGGAAAACTTCCTAAATTAATGTTCTAAAGAAGAAACTAAATAAAAGGAAACAAATCAATCCCTAAAAAAACAAAATAAACTTAGAAAGGTGTCGACTAGATGACCTTATTTAAAGGAAAAAAAGGAAACTAATTAAAACATGATCTAAACATATTAGACCTTATAGATCACATCCCTCTCCTTATTTTTAAGTGGCACATGGTATTTAAGTGAGTTCTCCCAATTGGACTCCATGTAGGCCTTTGGATATTTTTTGTTAGGCTTCAAGGAGTAAGACAATGCTTCTTGGACCTTTATGAGATAAAATCTGACTTAGCACCATGGGCTCTATCTCTTGAAGGTCTTGGATCAAACAATTCAATGCTTGCTTTATGGCTTCGGCCCTAGCTCTTGTCATTGGGCCTCCAACAACATCTTGTGATGAATCTTTAGGAGCATTAAACTTGAATGTTGGGCCTTTGATATGGAAATTTCGTTCAGCCCCTTACCTTGCACATTCAAACTTCAAATCTGATCCAATTTCATTTCCTAAGCCTCCTTTTGCAAGCTAATGTCCATGCAAGTCATGTCCTAGGCTTCCTTGTATCAAATCATACCATATATGTTTCTCTTATTGTCATTCACATGCCCATGGTTCTCCATCATGCCCTCCCTCCTCGAAAGAATTTGTCCTCGAATCTTTATAAGAAGCATTCAACCTTTGGAATTGATCTTGCACAGCCTTCATAAGGACTCTAAGATCTTACTCAATTAATTCATCTTCTTGAGACTTGTTTATGAACTGCAAAATGTTAGTAAACAACAAAAGCAATATGGACCTCACCACTCAACCTCACGTGTATACACTCAACAAATGAATTGGCTTTTCAATAATGCAAACACTCTTGCTTTTTACCACTCAACTTACTTTCTATTGTCTCCTTATTCGAAACAAGACACAATCAAATAGAAACAATCAAACCATGTGGCAGCCAAGACTAGAATCCCAGGATAAAATTCTCAAAGAATCCAAAAAGGGAAATAGAGTATGGAAAATAGTATAAGGAATGAATTAAGGAACAGATTACCTTAAGGAAAGTCAAACTTGAAGCTAAAGAAAGTGAAGCAAATAGGAAAGTAAGAAAGTAAGTGAAATAAGAAGTGAAGAAAATAGGAAAGTCAGCAAGTAAGTGAAATAAGAAAGTGAAGCAAATAGGAAAGTAGGCAAGTTCCAAACAATACAAGATTAGAAAATACTTGCTATTCTATTTCAAGCAATAGGAAAGATTTTATTTGATTGCAATTAGGGAAGTAGCAAACTTGGACTCTACTTCTCTATAAAAATTGCAACATATTCACTGGTAGTTTTCTTCTTTTTCTTCTTCTTTTTTTGACGAATTTTTCTCTTTTTGAGACGAATTTATTTTTTTCTTTTTTGACTTTTAATTTTTTTTCCAGATAATTTGAAGTTCACATAAATAAATATGGAAGCAAAGCAATTTTCAGAAGCTTGATGTTCTCAATTTTCAACTTAGTGTAACTTGCTCTGAAAAGCTTGGATTTGAATGATTCCAAAACAAGAACAAAGAAGAGATTCTAAACTCGAACAAACATCTATTATTCGGCAAAAATTCAAATAGAAAATGAATGAAACAATGGATGAAAAACAGACAGAGAAGAAGAACAAAAATAAACAACAAAAGGATAGTTATTTGAAATCTAGCAACCAAAGTGCTCTGATACTAAATGATGTGAGATCCAACCTGTCCTAAAGAACCTTCAACAAGATGGAACTATACCTGGGAATAGATAGAATCAAACACATACAAATGCACTAGAAACAAAATTGAAAAGATAGAAATAGAACATCAAGAGAAAAGCGGTTAGAAGAAATATGTTCAATGCAAAGAGCCCTAAGAGAACTTATCTCTTAGAACCCTAGTAAGAATGTTGATCAATGGAAAGAACCTTAAGAGAACCTATCTCTTAGAACCCTATGAAGAATGTTGGTCAATAAAAAGAACCCTAAGAGAACCTTTCTCTTAGAACCCTAACCTTGGGACGCAACAAAGGAAGACCACTCCTTTGATAAGTCAAGTATTCTCAAAGAATATAACAAAGTAAGAAAGCTCTTAATATTATTTATGAATGAAAAATCCCCTTTTAGAGTACATAGAGGGTGCCTATATATAGGAAAAACTTCCTAAATTAATGTCCTAAATTAATCTATGCCATGGAACTAGTCATTTATACTTGTTTTATGTTTAGGTATGTGTAGGAGGTTATTTATATGCTATGATGCAATTAGAAAACCTGTTCAAGTTAGTTTCCTAAGTCGAAATTTTAGAAATATGCAAGTTAGATTTGAAATTGTTTTTGTTATACTGTTGATACAATCAGATCTGAAAGCTGAAGGTTTGCAATTATTTTCCTAATTTCTCAGCATGATTTTGACATACTTTTAAGTATAATATGCCCAAAAATTCTAGTGAAAGATGATGAGATTAAATGAACTTGAAAGAAGCAATCTTAAATATCTTAAGAAGCTGAATTTGCATTCTTTACATCTTTGTTTTTGAGTTGTACATTCTGCTTTAATTTTCTAATGTTTGAACATGATTTTAGTTTGTTTTAAGTGCCGAAAATTTGTTAAATGACAGCTCATGTGTTGGGTTATTAAAGGGATTTAAGTATAATACAATCTTTGAAGGTTAATTAGGCGAAACTAGTGAACTACGTGTTGTTTTAGTGTGCAATCTTCAGATCAGATTTAAGAGGTTTCATGATCATAATTTTCTTATTTAAGGGGCTGAAATTTGGTAAATAACATGGGTATAAGTTGTGCATCAGTTTGAGTTGATTTAAACATCAAATTATAGGTGTTTCACCTTGTTGTTATGGGCTAAATTTTTCTAAATAAATTTTTACTTTTTTCTTAAAATTAGATTTACATACATTTACTTGATTAATAGTCTCATTTGCATTCGAAATGAAGTTTTAATAAACAACACTCTCCGTGTGGGATTGACTCTTATTTCACCATATACTAAGTTGTTAATTAATTAATTGTAGAAATAAGATACTAATTTGTATATTCTTCATGACACATATCAGTCTCTAAATTCTATAGCATCAAAACTCCGGCCATTTGAACTTCTAAATCATGAAATATGCACCAAAAATCATAAACTGCTCCAATATAAGGGCTATATCTGGTCACTATTTTCAATCTCAATTTTCAATTTCATTCAGCCATAATTTGGTCTGGGTCTCTTCTAGAGATCTTTTCTTTAGTTTCATCCCTAGTTCGGATCAAACAATTTGGAGGTTTGTAGGTCAAGTTATGGCCAAAACAATGGGACTAGTTCAAACGAACCTAAGGTATAATTCTACTACATGTTCCTCTTTTGTTATATTCAACCAATTCCATGCAAAGTAACACCAAGACACCATTGATCTTAAACACGTCCATCCCATTCAAAAAAAACTCAAAAAAAGTTGGAAATTTAAGCTAGGAAAACTTACTACTTTTTCTTTCAATCTTTTGGTTACTTAATAAATACTTCAAGATTCCTCTAAATCGTCATCAAATTCCATCAAAATGACTACACTCTTCTTACTATTCTTACTCTCTCTTTGGACAACATTCACCCTTGGCTTCTCTTCTTTTTCCCTTTCTTTTTTGCTCTCTCTAGTTAGTCTCTCATCACTCTTACAATTAACACTTGAAAATGAAGCAACATGTCTTACTTTTTACTTTTATACTCATTTAATAGATTCCATATGTCTCCTTCCTATTGGTTCTCTTCTAATGACTCATCATTCCACTAACTTCTTGTGAAAATACTAAATTGCCTTTTAATGAATACAAAAGGACCAAGTTTCCCTTTAACGCATTTAATTCACCAACTGACCGAATTAAATATCAAAAATATTCCAAAATATCTTATCATCAAATTGACCATGAAATACTATAATTAGGATCAATACTTATTGATTAGATACTTTAAAGAAATTTTAATGGGTTTAAAATCATTAATACCCATTATTTTCCAAAAATGGCATTTTAATCTTACACTTTCGGAACTCCTAAAATTCATCTGATCGAACTTACTTTCTATCTGTTTCATTATTATTGTACTCTAATACTTATTCTAGATAATTTTTAATATTTTAGGGTTGGGTCCCCTAAAAATTAACAAAAAGAGCTAAAGTTAGCTTAGGTTTAAATCCATCAATATGAAAAATGTTATTATTGTTATATTAACAAAGCAACCTCATTTTGTGTTATATAAGAGATCACAACCTAAAAACTGAACTTTTTAAAAAAAAGCCTAGAACCCAATCTATAACCTAAACAATTTAGATCGTGCTTGAAAACTTTGTACCGAATTGGGCTATATTTTCCATCCCTAATAATATCAATCTTAAAAAGTCTCACATATTCATATAAAACTAGTTATTGAAAAAGTTATTTAAGAAGTTATTAAAATATAAAATTACCTAATTCACTCTCTTTTCCAATGCTTTTGAAACAACATGCTTGAATTTAAGTTAATTAGCTAATCATTTGATCTTTAGATGCATTAATATTAGCCTAAGGAACCCTTTAATGATCAAATATTATCTCAAACTCAAGCTTTTAAAAGGATCCTAAATATTTTTTATCATAGACAAAGATATTATTTAACTCTTAAAACTTTTATAAAGTCTACCAAATTGTGGTATTTTCATACTAATTGTTAATAACCAACATTACAATTATCTTTAGAAATATGTATTTGTTGTCCTTTTAATATTTTGTGTGCAAACAAGGATTGGCATGTACATGGAACATTGTGTATTATTATAAAATTTTAAGGCATACTATGTATATATTAATATTTTAAAAATCGGACTAAAATTAAATTAGCAAAATATAAGATTTAAAGGTTTTAAGAATCAACCGGTATTAAATTGTCATAAAATTATTATATAATAAGATCGAACAAATATGATGTACTTAAATTAGGATTGAGAAGGAGATTGTCTTTGTTTTTGAAGAAATTGAAGTTTAATTAAAGATGGAGACTATCACACGAAAGCTAACTTGTTTATTATAGTTTATAGAAATCGGTTAGTTTATAAAAATCATCTGGTTAATTAATAAATTGATCAATTTTAATAATAATGACTATTAAGAAAATCAATCCAATAAATTGAATGGTTAAAGGTTGAACCAATCAAAACAAATATATATATATATAATAGTTTTTATGTTGACTGGCATTTCATCGTGTAATTTAGACATTATTATTAATTTCATGTAAGCAACACTTGTTATATATGATTTAAAAATGTTAAAATATTAATAAGACATTTAAAATATTGCAAAAATCTTGGCGTGATATCCTAACTTTTTTCATTTATTCTGTGTTTTATTTCAAATTTCTCAATCCAGTGAAGCTTCAATCTTCATAATTTTTTTAAGCTGCTAAGAGAATACTCTTAAACTAGGCAGTATGAATTTCCATCTCGATAACCACTGCCGCAAACAATTCCCAAGAATTGAAGTGGTTCTTGACATTATAGTACGACAGTCCAAATTAAATCGTCGGGCATTTCGCTAGAATGATCCACTCATTAATGACCCACTAGTTATAAGTGCTTTCATGAAAAACCAAGTCCTGTTTCCCGATTGGAGGGACAATTATTGTGTCGAGAAATCAAGACCATTGTATTTGCTCATTCCTCTTCTTGCCTCGTTGATTCCTAAAAGAACACTTATTAATCAACGCATAATATGATTATCCAATTATGGCGGACAAAGGAAGCGTTTCCCCATGAAAAGTAATAACATGCTTGGTTGAATTTAAAGAAGGTGATTATACTGGTGGGACAGAGACCCATGTTGGCCCAGGAGATCATGCCCACTAACTTTGTAATTTTCAAGGTTGTCAAGTCACCTTCATAAATTTGACCTGATTTTCTTCAAGCATATTTTTTTTCTTGGTTCTTTTCGGATGATACGGCAATTCAATTTTTTGTTTCTAATAATCACGTAAAGTAATTAATTTCTCTTTTCTTATCTGGGCGAAGAAATCTAAGAATTAACAGTAGATTAATGTTAGAAATCAGATATTCTATTTTTATTAACTAATTTTAACTTTGTAGCAATTAATTTCATATATATATATATATATATTAAAAGCATTTTGATACACTAGTAGATACTCCATCATCTATCAACTCAGTCCCTAGTGTGACGCTTTTTTAGCATTTATTATGATGGCGTTTCATGAATTCGATAATGGCTGTGTTGAATTTTACGAGGTGGACCATTTTGTCATATAAGACAACGTATCCTTTCATCATAAATAAATTATGCCATCCACCAATCTTTTATGCTTTGGTGTTTTGTGGAAATACTGATTTTGTAACAATAAATATATAGAAAATGTTTGGTCGCTTATCAACTATTTTTTAACTTTCATTAAAAGTTAACTTTTGATTATTTTAAAAAGTTATTGGCATATTTAGTTATTTAATCCCAATAAGTTCATTTCTAAAAGCTTTATAAAAGAAATGTTTAGAGTTAATTGTTTATCTAATAGCAGTATTATCTTCCACTTTCTTTCTACTTTTATTTTCTGTATTTTCAGTTTTTATCATACAATTATATCGTAAAGTTTAGAAGAATATAATAAAGGTGTTAATTAAATTTTAATCTTTATTTAATTTTATAATATTATTTTAATTTAAAAATACCATAATATTAAGTTTTGAACATAAAGAGTCACATCGTATTAATATTTTTAGTATATAACTACTATACATCGTATTTGTTATATACTATAATTATAGATATTTTAATTTATTAGATAATAAAATTTGTACATATTATATGAAAATACTAATATGATGTAGCTTACTATATCATTCATATTAATAGAGAATTTAACATTGGATTATTATTGTTGTTGTTGTTGTTGTTGTCATGGCTTTGAAATCCGGACCGGACCGGCCAATTCCACCGGTTCGACCGGTGACCAGTAGGCTATCCGGTCTGGGTGATCCCTAAAAACCAGTCCCCAATTGAATCAGTGCGAACCGGTGAGAATAGGTCAATTGATCGTTTAAACCGGGACTGGTCGAACCGGTTGGCTACTAATTCAATGAATTTTTTTTGCTTTTTTTATTTTTTCAAAAATAAAACCCACCTTTTCTCCAAAAATCTAACAGAAGTACAGAACCCAAAGGATCCAATTGGTTATTTATATTTATTTATATTATTTGGTATATTTTTCTATTATTTTTTAATATTACTAATATTATATATAATTATTATATAATTATGACGTCACATCGGTTCGACCAGTGTTTGAACCAGTCGAACATATTAAACCGGTGACCAGTAAGGTCTCGAGTTCGACGTCCGGTCCGAATTTCAAAACCTTTGTTGTTGTTATTATTGTTATTATTATGTTATTATTAAATTTATTAACTTAATTTTTGTAAAAATAAATATTTAAATCTAAATTCTTATAAGAATATTCAACAAAATAGTAAAAAATACAATATTCATGCCCATATATTTTTTAAAATCATACTTTCATAAGTCATTTTACACATCAATAGCTAATAAATAGCTAATTTTATCAAACATCTTTAATAAACAACTGATGTTATCTGCTAGTTAAATCAGTTGATAAAATCAACTATCAACTATCAATTAATCGTTGATAGAATCAGCTAACAATTAATGCAATCCGTTGTTTGTCAAACAGGGCCTATAGTCCTGTTCAATATCAAAGACCACATAATAAATAATGCTCTAAAGCAACTTTTATTTGATCAACAAAAAAAATCGAGAATAACTGTGATATTAAAATTTTAATTAAAGGAAAAATCAAGAAGATATAAGTGTTAGAGTAGTGCCCTAAAGGCAATCGCCTTTAGCGCGTTTTGTACAAAGTTGTGTACATACTTTATGAATAAATAAAAAAAGGCATATTTCATTAATTTGATGTTCATTATTTATAAATGGATATTGATCTATAAGCAAATTAATAAAGTCCATGATATCTGACATAGCATGAAGGAAATTATGATGTGATCATACTATTGAGATTCTTATCATGTGCAATTATGTCAGTATCTAAGTTATCCCTAGTCATAGGATTAATGAAACTGGACATCGTTAATCCGGAGAGACTAGCACATCTCAAGCTCCTTGATTTGATCAAGCAGTAGATCTCAAAAACTGTAAATATGAGATGTTTAGGGTTGAGATGTGAATGCTTACTAGAGGTAGTAAGTACATTGGATGACCGCTATGAGATCGCCACATGGATGTCTTATTCTAATGTCAGTGATAATCTCATCATAGCAATGGTGCAAATATCCTTAGACTTGAGGGACTCAAGGATATCTTGGATACTGATTCTGTGCTTTGACTCCATTCCTTGTTGCCTTACAGAGGTCGCTCGTAGGGTGGTGCTTGGGTACAGCTTGAGGTATTTGAAGGTAATTGAGCAGCCAATAAAGGATTCACCACTTCTGTGATAGCAGAAGATGATACCCATGGCCTCTTGTCAGGGTCATTACTTGGAAATCTCTGACCGGAGTTCATATGTCATGAAAAGTGTCTTCAGTGACATATAAAGTAATGAGTCCCAGGACGAGAACTGATATCACTTGGACTAGATTTGACGTAGTCAGTCTAGTAAGAGTTGACACTTTGCCCATACTCATAACCAAGTGGGGTATAGCATGGTGAAAGAACGAATTGCACAGTAATTGTCTATGGAAAGGTTCGTGATATGGTCCGTGATGAATATAGGTTCATTCGTCAAACTAATTACTTTCCGGTCAATTGGGGGTTATGATGTGTTGTTAGATACTGCTCATGACTTGCTCAGATTAAGTGTTAATCTAAGTGACCAACATAACCAGGAACCTAATGGGTCACACGCTTAAGAGTGACTCGGAGAATTTGTAAAATAGTTTTGGACAGTGATCTAATAAATGGAGAGCAATAGGATTAAATGGATCCCGATAAGATCGAGATATGTCCCGATGAGATCGCGACATCGATATTGCTAAAAAAGTTTTTTGGTTTTCCATACCGAATCCGGTGGCCAGTAGGACCAAACTCGATGTATTGGACCACTTGACATTTATATACATATATATATTATTAATTAATTTATATACATATATATATATTAATTAATATATATATATATATATACAAAGGCTAACGTGGACAAGCCTCCACCATTAGCTTTAATGTGTCTTTAAAGAGTTAAAAGATACATGGCTAAAAGATGAGAAGGATGGATGATCGTGGGTTTTGAAAAAGAAGGGTTTTAGAAACCAAAAAGAGAAGGTCTCTTCTTCATCAACGATCTTCATCTCATCTTCCAAGTTTCATTTCTTCTTCATCGTTTACTCCAAGCTCTCCAAGAATAAAGGTAAGATCTAGCAGTTTTTACTTAATTTAGCTATTTTCGGGTCAAAGGGTTTGCCCCGGTTAGGTTCTCCGATCTCTGCGTGGATACCGTTAGAGATGGTCTCTTTTGGTTGTTATGGTTTGACTTTGTTATATAGACAGATAGATCTTGACTTTCGGGGAGATCCCGGAACAAAAATTTTTGTTTTTCCACACCGTGTGTATGTGATGCACACACCGAGATTTTCCTACAATAAGAAATCAATGAAACAAACCATTATCCCAAGTTTAAGATAGAATACTGATTCATTTTCATTTCTTAACTCAGACAATGAGTTAACAGAAGTAACCAATTAAAGTCTCTCAAGAAGATTAAAAGCTAGAGGGTAAAAGATCGAGGGCACGCAGATGGATGAGTTACATTCAATCCTTCGAGCAACAGGAGAAACTCAGTTTAGTCTAATTATGAAGAATAGGTCCTAATTCTTGTAAAGCAACAATGCCAAAGGGTTAAGAGCTATGACGACTAGGAGAACCTGGAGTTGCTGCAATAAGAACTCAACATATATGAAAAATGCAAAGTCAGCTGATTTGCACCCTCTAACTCCATATACAAAGAAGAAAACCCGGAGTAGCCACTAATGCTTCACTTCCAGAACTAACCCCATACCCTTTGATTTGGTTTGCAACCAAGTAAACCCAATGCGAGGCTTAATAGCTTAAACTTAAAGTGGATCAACATGTTGAAATATAAAGAGTGAAAGTTTGTCGCACATTGGAGAAAGAAAAGAAACAAGACTAATATATAAGTCTAATGGACTACTCCACTTATTACCAATTAATTTTAAGATGGAACCTCACTTAGACTTATATGTGGTCTAATTTTCTTTCTCATGTGGGTCCATAGATCCATTATAAATTCTAACATTGTATCAGAGCAGGTTGCTCTTATGTTAATCGTTAACATCTCGAAATGATAGATTATGTCACGTGTTAGATCCATACGTGAGCGGGGTGTGTTGAAATATAAAGAGTAGGAGTTTGTCCCACATTAGAGAAAGAAAGGAAATAACAGTAATATATAAGTTTAGTGATCTACTCAAACCATTACCAATTAGTTTGAAGATGAAACCTCACTTAGACTTATATGTAATCTAACTTTTCTTCTCGTGTAGGCCTTAGACCTATTATAAATTTTAACACAACAACCTTCTAATCTTATCTTTCTGCAATCAAGGAAATTTTAGTGGAGACGTAAAACCCTTTAGGTACATATATAGAAGATCCGTATGCTCTCTAACGTCTCCTAAACCATGAAATCCATAAGCGAAACTTAAGCCATCAGGTCTATAATGAAATACTCGTCATTTATCTTCTCACCCAATCTAGAAAACTCTAAAATAAGCCTTAGCAATCAAGTCCATGGCAGGGGACTGCACTTGATTTTTCTTTAGACAGCCTGAGTGAGACCCAAGCGGTTAGGTGTAGAGCTTTCATGATGATCCTTATTAAGTGCTCTTCTATTGCAGGTGTGAAACATGTCTCATTATTATTGTTTAAATATTTCCCTTTCATCAGAAGTTGATTAAAGTATTTCAATTTTAAAATGAGGAAACCTAAGAAAACTAAAAATAGAAATAGAAATTTGTATAAGTTGGAAGACAACGAAGGAGAAGAATTCACTACTAATTAATTAACTTCATGTACAATTTAGTCTTCACCATAAATGAAAGCAACATTTTATAAAACATCACCATTACCGCTATCTTGGCATATAAGAGATGCTAGAGAATTTATTATGATTTTATGTTGCGCAGTCAAAGTCATTTCTAAAATTTCTCAGCTTTATGTTTGTTTAATCTTTTTAATGACTTTAGTAGCAAGATTAACATCACCATTACTAAAACGAAAAGATGCGTATAGAAACCTCCAAAAATCTAGGGTGTTTATTATGATTTTATATTGCGGGGTTGATAGCAGTATAAAGCATTACTACAATTTCTTATAATTGCAGTCTCATCAATGACAATAGAAAATAAGCAGCCATTCACATAAGCAAAAATATATATTTTTATTTAAGTAACGCTCAAAATGGGCTGGTTAGTGGGAAGCTACGAAGCAAAATCTTCTTTTTTAACTTGGGTAAAATGAAAGGGAATCTCAAAGCTTGCGAGTCGTGTTTGCTGTTAAGGGGACAGATGCTGGATTTTAAATACGCATTAAACCTGGTAAATTCATGGCCTCAACTATAGTGGGAAACACATGGGACCAGGATTTCACTTCAAAGGTCATACAATGATACGGCAGTCGTTCATACATCATTTGAAAAATGGAAGTTGGGTCTCACCCACTTTCCCAAAGAGGCATGGACGAGGAAAAGTTTGTTGGGCAGATCACACTCTTGACGGTGAACTATGTTCAATTGTCCTAGCATAACATATGTATATATATCATTACTGACTTACTGTTCTAGAACTTAAAGTCTACAAGAATCTTCAACCACGAGACTTAGTTCTTCTCCACCGTGGGTTGTCAGCTATTTTGTAATCCTGTAGTCTTGCCACATGTTAATTTCTCCACTTTTTCCAGAATTAAGTGACACTAATAGTTTCTTCTTTATCAAGAATTACATACTTTCTCCGCTTCTAGAGTTTCAATTTTGGTGACTTTTTTATGAAAAAGAATTTATATATACAATCTTCTGATTTTCCAAAGGATTTCCTCTACTCCTTTTTCTAGTGTATTTCTTCTGCTTTTGAATCAATTGTATTCTTTTACATATTTCTTTCGTTTTAATATTTATAATTACTGATTACAAATATTAATATAATTTCAAGTTATTCAAATTCAACTTTTGAAATAAATCCTAGATAAAAATACATTTTAGACCCTTGATAACTTTAATCTACTGTTGGATTAAATTAGCAAAATTTTAAATTGCAGGTTGAAGTTTATATTACGATTGTGGACAACTGCTGAACCCATGGACGATACAAACACCATTACAAGAGATGCAATTATAATTTTAAAATCGTAATAATAGTTTCAGCCGCAAGTGCAACACATGAGACAAACTTTTACAATTAATGCAACCGTAATTTACATGGCTCATCTTTTTGTGACGATTTGGCGATGACATTGTAAATCGTTACGAAAAGTTGAATTTTTAGTGACGAATTTTTTAAATCGTCCACAATTTTTCAAACAATAAAATCAAAATTAATATTATTGGCAATGATTCTAAATCTAAAAATAAATTTAGCTACCGGAATTATCAAATCATCTCTATAATATATAAAACTATAAACTCAAAATTAATTAATATTACATAGATTTATCTTTTAAATTATATTATTTGACAATTTTTAATGATATTATAAACTTTTCAAATAGTTTTAATATGAAGTTTGTAATATAATGATCATATATGATTCTTAATGAAAAATAAAGAAATTTTCACTCCTATTCCTTCGAAAAGAAAAAGAAACAATTATTTTTTAGGATTTCAAGTGACATAAAACTCGGTAGATAAGGCAAAGGAGCTCCTTATATTTGGATTCCCAAGAAGGTGTCGTACACGTTCAAAGGTATCAAGTGAAATAGTGAAAGTTCTTCCCTTAAAAGTTGGTTTATTAACACTCTCTTCCAACAACTTCTTGGCTTTGACTAAGCTAGCAGAAGATATAGTGAACGATTTCTCAGATATAGTATGAATCACTGAATTAAATGAACCGCACGTATAATGCGTTTCACCTAAGAAACAAATAGTATAAAACTTAAATAGCTAAGTCAACTGATATAAGGAACTCAAATTTGAACACGTGCATACTTGATTGAATAGACATACTTTTTGAAATCAACAAGTATTCCTAAACAACATATTTCCCTAATCCTATATATACCATCGACACATTGCTACTGCCTCTATTTTCATCTATGTTCTCTTGAAGATTTGAGGAAGTTTTACACAACATATAGTATATAGAATTAAACGTTCATCTAATAGCTTCCTAACAGAAAATCAAAGGAGTGGTCATCTAATAATTAAACGTTCTTGCTTTCTTTGTATTCTTTGAGAATACTTGACTTATCAAAGGAGTGGTCTTCCTTTGTGGCGTCCTAAGATTAGAGTTCTAAAAGACAAGTTCTCTTAGGGTTCTTTCCATTGACCAACATTCTTGCTAGGGTTCTAAGAGACAAAGTTCTCTTAGGGTTCTTTTCATCGACCAACATTCTTCTAATTGCCCATTTTCTCTTTGTGTTCTGTTTCTATCTTTTCAATTTGTTTCTTGAGATTTAACGTGTTTGCTTGATTCTATCTACTCCCGGGCATAGTTCCATCTTGTTGAAGGTTCTATAAGACAAGTTATTATTGGGTCTCCCATCAAATTTTGAAGTCTAGATGGTCAAATTTTCAAATTTCTGTAAGTGACCTGTAAAGGTCCGTTTAACGGACATGCATGCCCGTTTAACGAGCATTCACGGGTCAAGTGACCCTAATTAAGGCTTGAATGGGTCTTATGTAATTCACACAAAACAATTTAAACAAATTTAAATGCAAGGAATATGGAAGAAGAGCAAACACTGTTTTTATAGAGGTTCGGTGCTAAGACCTACGTCCTCTACCTAAGCTCCCACTTAGGATTTGGCAAACCACTTTACTGTTAGAGTAGTGCCCTGAAGACAATCGTCTTTAGCGCATTTTGTACAAAGTTGTGTACATACTTTATGAATAAATAAAGAAAGGCATATTTCATTAACTTGCTGTTCATTATTTATGAATGGATATTGATTTATAAGCAAATTAATGAAGTCCATGATATATGACATAGCATGAAGGAAATTGTGATGTGATCATACTACTGAGATTCCTATCATGTGCAATTATGTCAGTATCTAAATTATCCCTAGTCATAGGATTACTGAAACTGGACATCGGTAATCCGGAAAGACTAGTACATCTCAAGCTCCTTGATTTGATAAGCAGATGATCTCAGAAGCTGTAACTATGAGATATTTAGGGTTGAGATGTGAATGCTTACTAGAGGTAGTAAGTACATTGAATGACCTGCTATGAGATCATCACATGGATGTCCTATTCTAATGTCAGTGATAATCTCATCATAGCAATGGTGTATGTATCCTTAGACTTGAGGTGCTCAAGGATATCTTGGATACTGATTCTGTTCTTTGACTCCATTCCTTATTGCCTTACAGAGGTCGCTCATAGGGTGGTGATTGGGTACAGCTTGAGGTATTCGAAAATAATTGAGTAGCCAATAGAGGATTCACCACTTCTGTGATAGCAGAAGATGATACCCATGGCCTCTTGTCAGGGTCATTACTTGGAAGTCTCTGGCGGGAGCATATATGTCATGAAGAATATCTTCATTGACATATAAAGTAATGAGTCCCAGGACAAGAACTGAAATCACTTGGACTAGATTTGACATAGTCAGTCTAGTAAAGAGTTGACACTTTGCCCATACTTATAACCAAGTGGGGTATAGCATGGTGAAAGGACGAATTGTACGGTAATTGTCTATGAAAAGGTTCGTGATATGATTCATGATGAATACATGTTCATTCGTCAAACCAATTACTTTTCGGTCAATTGGGGGTTATGATGTGTTGCTAGATACCGCTCATGACTTGCTTGGATTAAGTGTTAATCTAAGTGGCCAACATAACCGGGAACCTAATGGGTCACACGCATAAGAGTGTCTCGGAGAATTCGTAAAATAGTTTTGGATAGAGTTCTAATATATGGAGAGCAAAAGGATTAAATGGATCCCGATGAGATCGAGATATGTCCCGATGAGATCGCGACATCGATATTGCTGAAAAACATTTCCGGTGGGTTTTCCCATACCGGGACCCGGTAGGCCGGTAGGACCGACCCCAGTATGACTAGACCACTTCAGCATTTATTTATATATATATATAATTAATTAATTAAAGAATTAATAGCAACGTGGAAGGAGAGGAAGGAGGCCTTATCATTTAACTTTATATATATATATATATAGAGCCTAACGTGTAAGCCTCCCATCTTTTGCATTAAATGTCTTTAAAAAGTTAAAAAGACAAATGGCAAATGTAGGGTGAAGAAGAGGATGGCCGTTGGTGTAAAGAGAGGCTTTAAAATTCATATGACTATGTTCTTGGAAAATGGTTTTTCAAGTTTCTCTCTTCATCAACGAGCTTCCTCTCTTCTTCAAGGCTTTTTCATCTCCTCTTCATCGTTGTTTTCAAGCTCTCCAAGGACAAAGGTAAGAGCTAGCACTCTTTAATTTGTTCTAGCTATTCCCGGGTCAAAGGGTTTGTCCCGGTTAGGTTCTCCGATCTCTGCGTGGATACCATTAGAGACGGTCTCCTTTGGCCGTTATGGTTTGAGTTTGTTGTATAGACACATGGATCCTGGCTTTCAGGAAGGTCCCAGAATAAAAATTTTTGTTTTCCGCACCGTAGGCATGTGATGCTCACACCGGGATTTTCCTACATTTACTGCACACTTTTTAGTTTAGTGTGAACTCTTAAAACATCACTTGATTTTCGGCTTAAGCTACCTTTATAACTGATTTGTTTTCAGGCACAAACCCTACCAACACCACTTGATTTCCGGCTCAAGCTACCTTTACAACTGATTTGTCTTCCGGCATAAATTCTACCTCACAATTGATTCTCCTCTAATCACTCAACTCACAATAATCACAATGATAGAAAATCAAAATGCTAACTCTCAGTACATATGAATGGAATTAAGACCAATTTAAGAGTAGAATGAGAGCCAATTGATAGAACTATATTAGTATGCTTTGATTTGGATGCACCTCAAATAATCCCTTGATGTTTCTCCTTTTATTTGCAGACTCTAAGATGATTGTGGCCATTTGAGAAGTCTACTAGCCATTGGTGATTGTTCATAGACGTTGCTAAATTATTTCCTTTCCATTTCTGAATGATTCGAATAAAGTTTGGTAAGCTTCACTTGATAGTCGACTAGTCGAGCTGTTATAGTCGACTAGTACCTTATAGTCAGCTACCTGATAGTCGACTCGTCGAGCTGTTGTAGTCGAATGGTATTAACATTTTTTTGTGCAGGCTTTAACTTCGCTTCTCGATCAGTCGACTAGTGACATGATAGTCGAGTAGTGTGATGATAGTCGACTAGTGCTCCTATTCACTTGATTAATAGTCAACTTGTAACATATTAGTCGACTTGTTTCAAGCCCCATCTGATGAACCTTAATTTATTAGTCGACTTGTGATATATTGGTCGACTTGTGCCGACTCCAACGGATATATTTAATCAGATCTTTCCATAATCTTCATGTTTAATTGTCTCTAGCATGATGAAGATTATTTCCTTCTTGATTTCACCATGATTTATGTCTTGCCCATTTAAGATTGATGCAGTCTTGATTTATTTCAATCCAAATCACCTGAAATAATTTCTTAACCAATTCTATATATTTTATTATTATCAAAACATAAGTGGGATTTAATTTGTCAACCGCCATTGGTCCAACAATCTCCCCCCTTTTGATAATGACAAAACACTTCGAAATTGTTAAGAAATGAAAACAAAGGAACATTGATCAAGGTTTTTAAGCCTTGTCTTTTTAGTTAGAAGTCTCCCCCTCAATCATATAAATCATTGAATTTAATAACCTTGTAAGATCAAATTCATAAAAGTAATTTGAAATCAAGATAGACTCAAATCAAAGACAATTATCACATACTCCCCCTTAATCAAGTAACTAAAGAATATCCAATTTCCAATTTTACTCCCCCTTTTTTCATAATCAAAACAATCAATATGAAGATGAATCAGAGGAAACACAAATAGTCATCAATATAAAACACAAATATGAAGAGGAAAAATTATCGCAATTAAATAGAGAAACAAGTCATCAAACACAAATAGCCTCAAGTAGCAAGCAAATACAAATAATATGAAATGTTGGTCTTGGCTAGATACAAAAACCATCATGGTGAAGAAACATCATCATGAAGAAATCTCAAAGGTAGAAGAGAATGTGAGTTTTTAAAGAAAACCCAGATGACTTATAGTCGACTGGTAGGATATTAGTCGACTAATAAAAATAAAAGGAAGATTGGGGGTTGTTTGATATAAAACTAGTCGACTGGTTTGGAAAAATATGTGTATTAGTCGACTATGGTTGTAATACTCGACTGAAGCATTTAAACACCTTATCTCTTGATGCAATAGTCAACAAGTCAATCAACAATTAATACATTGTCAATGGTAGGTAAAGGTTCGTTACCCACTTTAGCAACACCAATGACTTTACCTTTGTTGTTGTCTCCAAATGTGACATATCCCTGATTCTTTGGTTTGATTTCTGCAAATAAGTTCTTGTCTCCACTCATATGCCTTGAACATCCACTATCAATGTACCATGTGCTTGGTGGAGTTATATTCCTTACTTGTTCCTACAACTGAAATATTCTTTCTTCTCATTGGTACCCAAGCCATTTTGTGTCCATTTTGGTTAGTCATATAAACCACATTAGGAGGTGTTGTACCTTTTATCACCCAAATTTTCTTAATATTAATACATCTCCTAATACTCTTGCATGCAATTTCTATATGACCATCTTTCAAACACTTAGCACATTTAGCAACTTTTCCATCTTTAGTAAATTTAGAAATCAAAGAACAATCTCTATCAAAAGGATCATATCCTAAACCATGTCTAGAAATTTAATATCTTTGTAAAAACAACATCTTTTCAAACTTTTTATTACCACATAAGAAAACTCCTTTCTAAGTCTATCAAGCTCACAAGTAAGATTTTTTTTTTCAGCAAGGCATGCAGAATGATCTTCCTTAGGACAATCTAAATCATCAATAGTCTAATGTAAAACTCTATTTTCAGCAACTAGTTCTTTTATTTTCTTTCTCAATTTCTTGTTGATCTCAATAGTTTCTTCAAAATCAATTTGTAAAGCAGTAAAAGAATCTCTAAGATCTTGATCAATGATCATGACCTCATCTTCATCATCACTTGTTAAGAAGCTATTTGCCATAAGAGCTAAGTTGTTTTCATCATTGCTTTGATATGCTTCCTCATCATCACTCCATGTGGCTACAAGGCTAGCTTTCTTTTTTCCTTTGTCATTTTTCTGAAAATTTGAAGTGAAGGATGAGTTTTTGCATTCTCTAGCATGATGTCCTCTTTTTCCACATTTCCAACGTTATTCATTTCTCTTCTTTTCTTCATAGCCCTTAGACCTTATTTCCATGGTGTACTTCTTTCTTTCTTCATTTCATCCACCACGTAATTCTTTCCTCCTATTTTTGAGTAGTCCTTTGAGCTTTCTTAAGTTTCTAGCATACATTGCTAGTTCTTCATCTTCTTCCTCCTCATCTAACTCTTCATCGCTTTCATCAAGAGGAGAAACATTAGCTTTTAAAGCAATTGACTTTTGTGACTTACCTCTTCCTCCTCTTGACTTGAGAATGATCTCATAGTTTATGAGTGATCCTACCAAGGCATTGAATACCAATCGATTGAGATCTTTAGACTCCATAATCACTGTGACTTGTGAGTCCCATTTTTTGGGCAATGAACGTAGAATCTTTTTCACCTTCTCGTTATCCGTCATGTGCTTTCCAAGATTTCCTAATCTATTGATAATTTCTACAAAACGATCAAGCATAGTGGAAATAGACTCACCTTCCTTCATGACAAACATTTCATAGTCATGGAGTAGCATGTTGATCTTTGTTTCTCGAACTTGGTTGGTTCCTTCGTGAGTAATGTGAAGTCTCTCCCACATTTCTTGAGCGCTAGTGCATGAGTTCACTCGATTTCTTTCATTAATAGTGAGAGCGCAGTATATCAACTTCATTGCTTTTGCGTTGATGTAGGCTTGCTTCCAATCAGTCATCATATTCTAACTTTGTTTTCACGTAGCCATTTTCTTTTAATGGAACATGTGGACCAAAGATGATGATCTTCCAATACTCTACTCCTTCGCTTATAATATGATACTTCATAGGATTTTTCCACGAAGAATAGTTAGTACCATTAAACAAAGGAGGACGATTATTTGTGTTACCTTCTTCCGCTAGGTTATTGTGTGCCATCCCTGGATACTTCTACTCTGATACTAATTGTAAGCGATCTAGAAGGGGGTTGAATAGAACTTTAAACTTTTTCGTAAAGTTCTACAAAAAATCAAAAGTTAATTCACATAAAACAATTTAAACAAATTTAAATGCAAGGAGTATGGAAGAAGAGCAAACACTGTTTTTATAGAGATTCGGTGCTAAGACCTACGTCCTCTACCAAAGCTCCCACTTAGGATTTGACAAACCACTTTACTGCACACTTTTTAGTTTAGTGTGAACTCTTACAACACCACTTGATTTCCGACTCAAGCTACCTTTACAGCTGATTTGTTTTTCAGCTCAAGCTACCTTTACAACTGATTTGTTTTCCTGCACAAATCCTACCAACACCACTTGATTTCAGGCTCAAGCTACCTTTACAACTGATTTGTCTTCCGGCACAAATCCTACCTCACAAGTGATTCTCCTCTAATCACTCAACTCAATATAATCACAATGATAGAAAATCGAAATGCTGCTCTTAGTACATATGAATGGAATTAAGACCAAGTTAAGAGTAGAATGAGAGTCAATTGTGATACAACTCACCAAGGCAACGGAGACTTGAGGATGCCAATGGGTCCAATTACAAGGTCACGCTCCAACAAGCTTAAAGCACAATTTCAGATTTATGTACAAGCTTTTGTTTCACAAGAACTTCAAGAAGTTTTGTTGATCAAGCTTGGGGAAGAGCTTAGGAAGACACTTAAGTGTGTGTGCACATTGGAGGCATCAAATCAAGAGGGCTAACACTTAGCCAATTTTCACAAGCACAAGTCTAATCAATGGGCTTGGGCTTATTTTATCTTATAAAGGGCATGTGGACTTCTTTTAGGCTTTTTCATGGGCTGATTTGCATTAAGAGTGCACGTGCTTTATTAAAAAAGACATGTGCATGGTTCATTTTAAGGAACCAAGCTTGTGGGCCTAGTTTAGGTCGTGGGCAAGGGTATCTCCTTCCTAAAGGGCAACATTCCTAAAGGCCAACAGAAGAGGTGAAGGTGAGATTGGTAGAGAAGAACTTTCTGACCCAAAGCACTTTGTGCTCAAGTTCTACTAGAAGGTGACAAGCTTTCCCATAAACCATCCTAAAGGGCAACATTCCTAAAGGGCTCTTGTAAGCTATTCTATAGGCCCACAATGCATCTCCCAATCTGAGACTGCAATCCTTTTGATTAGGTTGCACTGTCTTCTACAAGATAGACTTAATCTTGCGATTAGAAACTTTAGCTTGGCCACTTATTTAAGGATGCTATGCCGTGTTAGTTCTGTGAAAAAAGTGATACTTCTTCAACATGGCCTTGAAGGATCGGTTGTAAAAGTGGGTTCCCCTATCACTGATTATTGCTTTGGGAATGCCAAACCTGTTAAAGATGTTAGCCTTAACAATTCCATCAACAACCTTAGCATCATCAGTTCTAGTAGGAATAGCCTCAATCCATTTAGATACATAATCCACAGCAAGAAAGATATAAAGATAGCCATAAGAAGAGGGAAAAGGACCCATTAAATCAATACCCCAAATATCAAACATTTCACTAAAAATCAAAGTAGTTTACAGCATCTGATCTCTTTGAGTTATGTTACCAGTTCGTTGAAATCTTTCAGATGATTTACAGAAGTAGAATGCATCTTTAAATAATCAAGGACAAAAGAAACCACATTTAAGAACCTTATGAACCATGCGCTTAGCACCAAAATGACCACCACAAGAATAAGTATGACAAAAAGCAAGTATGGAATTAAACTCATCTTGTGGCACAGATCTCCTGGTAACTTGATCAACACATAACTTCCACAAATACGGATTGTTCCAATAATAATACTTAGCATCAGCACAGAATTTATCTTTTTGGGATTTAGACATACCTGAGGGTAGCTCATTAGTAACCAAAAAGTTAACTAAATCAACATACCATGGCTGAGGGGTAGCATGGAGGATGGTATACAGCTGTTCATCAGGAAAGGTCTCCATGACAAGAACGACGTCATCTCCCTTAGCATTAAGTCTGCTCAAGTGATCAGTAACAAGGTTCTCAGCTCCCTAATTGTCCTTAATCTCAAGGTCAAACTCTTATAGCAGCAAAACCCATCTAATAAGGCAAGGCTTGGACTCTTTTCTCTTCAAGAAATACCTAAGAGATGCATGATCAGTGAAAATAACAACTTTTGTGTCAAGTGAGTATGACCAAAACTTTTTAAGAGCAAAAGCAATAGCAAACAATTCCTTATTAGTTGTATGATAATTGCACTAAGCTTCATCCAATGTCCTAGAAGCATAAGCAATCACATGCAAAGACTTCCCTATACGCTACTAAAAAACAACTCCAACTGCATAGTCACTAGCATCACACATAATCTCAAAAGGAATTGATACAACTCACTAAGGCAATGGAGACTTGAGGGTGCCAGTGGGTCGAATTACAAGGTCATGCTCCAACAAGCTTAAAGCACCATTTCAGATTTATGTACAAGCTTTTGTTTCACAAGAACTTCAAGAAGTTTTGTTGATCAAGCTTGGGGAAGAACTTAGGAAGGCACCTAAGTGTGTGTGCACATTGGAGGCATCAAACCAAGAGGGCTAACACTTAGCCAATTTTCACAAGCACAAGTCTAATTAATGAGCTTGGACTTATTTTATCTTATAAAGGGCATGTGGACTTCTTTTAGGCTTTTTCATGGGCTGATTTGCATTAAGTGTGCATGTGCTTCATTTAAAATGTCATGTGCATGTTTTATTTTAAGGAACCAAGCTTGTGGGCCTAGTTTAAAAGCCCAATTCGCCCCTCTGATGGGAGACTCAATAGGAACTTGTCCTATAGAACCTTCAACAAGATGGAACTATGCCTAGGAGTAGATAGAATAGAGCAAACACACGAAATCTCAAGAAACAAATTGAAAAGATAGAAACAGAACACAAAGAGAAAATGGGCAGTTAGAAGAATGTTGGTCGATGAAAAGAACCCTAAGAGAGCTTTGTCTCTTAGAACCCTAGGAAGAATGTTGGTCAATGAAAAGAACCCTAAGAGAACTTGTCTCTTAGAACTCTAACCTTAGGACGCCACAAAGGAAGATGATACGGCAACAACCTAGAATCAATGTCTAGATCACCTCCGTTTCAATGATTGTTCCCAAACCTAAATTCAATCAATCTAACAAGACCCTTCACCCCCAAAACAGCAAGGAATTGGTAACAAAGAGTATAAGATGGTAGGATTTGAATTAAAGCCACAAGTTAGAACTTACTTGATAAGTTGAATCAATCCTTAAGATAAAACAAGCAAGAATCTCAATTCTCTCTTGAAGAATGCTTTCTAATTTTATTGATCTCTCTAAACTCGTGTTCATGGCTAAAGCAAGGGTTTAAATACCCTTTGCAATGTAAACCCTAACAAAGATAACCTAAAAACCTTAAAGAAAGCCTAAAATATCAAAAAGGCCTTCTTGAAACAAATCTGCCCAAGAATAAATCCTACATAGATTTGGGCTTCAAAACTAATTAAAATTGACTAGTCCCTGTTCAAATAGGATAAGAAAACCACAAAATAGAAGACTAACTTAAGAGGGGCGAATTGGGCTTTTAAACTAGGCCCACAAGCTTGGTTCCTTAAAATAAAACATGCACATGACTTTTTTAATAAAGCACATGCACATTTAATGCAAACCAGCCCATTAAAAAGCCTAAAAGAAGTCCACATGCCCTTTATAAGATAAAATAAGCTCAAGCCCATTGATTAGACTTGTGCTTGTGAAAATTGGCTAAGTGTTAGCCCTCTTGATTTGATGCCTCCAATGTGCACAAACACTTAGGTGTCTTCCTAAGCTTTTCCCCAAGCTTGATCAACAAAACTTCTTGAATTTCTTGTGAAACAAAAGCTTGTACATAAATCTGAAATTGTGCTTTAAGCTTGTTGGGCGTGACCTTGTAATTGGACCCATTGGCATCCTCAAGTCTCCATTGCCTTGGTGAGTTGTATCATTCCTCCCTCCTCAAAAGGATTAGTCCTCGAATCAAGACCTACATTATCAAAGGAGATAAATCGAAACATTAAAAGTAGCACTAACACTATACTCTCTGGCAAATCCACCTATAGGCATTGTCATTGATGTGTTCAAGCACTTGAAAAGGACCATCCCTCTAGGATCAAGCTTGGACTTCCTTTGTTTAGGAAATCTCTCCTTCTGAAGTGCACCCAAACCCAATCTCCGTGTTCAAACTTCATCTCCCACGCCTTGATTGGCTCTTTGAGCATACTTCTTGTTCTTTTCCTCAATGTGCTGCCTAGCTTTCTCATGTATTGTTTTAACCAATTCGGCCCTTTGCTGCCCATCTACATTAACAATCTCATTCAAGGGTAAAGGCAACAAATCCAATGGAGTTAATGGGTTAAAACCATACACAATCTCAAATGGAGGATAACCTGTAGAAGAATGAATGTTTCTATTATATGAAAACTCAATCAAAGGCAAACAATCTTCCCAAGCTTTCAAAATTTTACCCATAACAGCACGCAATAAAGATCCTAAGGTTCTATTAACCACTTCAGTTTGTCCATCTGTTTGGGGATGACAAGTTGTAGAAAACAAAAGTTTTGTTCCCAATTTATTCCATAAAACACGCCAAAAGTGACTTAAAAACTTAGAATCCCTATCTAAAACAACGGTTCTAGATAACAAGTTAGAATCTGATTTGTACAAATCTTTTATATACTCAAACCCAATCAACTTAGAACTAGGAGAAGAGATTAGACCATACCACCTAGACAATGCATCAGCGATCACATTTTCTTTACCTTGCTTGTATTTCACAACATATGGAAATGTATCTATGAACTCCAGGCACTTAGCATGTCTTTTATTTAACTTACCTTGGCCATTAAGATGCTTCAAACTCTCATGATCTGTGTGAATCACGAATTCAGGAAAACAACTCTATACTCTGCAAAGAGAAACAACACTAATAGGCAAACAAGGGTCAAGGTCAGATTCATTAAAATAAGCTTGCTTGTACAAAAGTACAAACAAACATCTCCTTTCCACACAAGCAACCCTTACATCTCTCATTTTTGCATAGAAGTTTTGTTTCTTTCTACCCTCTCTCTCATTTGGGCCTTTTAATTGAATTTCTTTTGAGGCCTCTTTCCCACTTTTCTTCTCTCGGTCTCGGCCTCACTTTCTCTCTTTTCTTTTGATTTAGATTTCTGCTCCCCTTTGCAAGGTTCTCAACCTTCCCTCAATTTTGTATTGTCATGCTTTTCTTGAAGTTTTTGTCTGTCTTTGTTGCATTCCTCCATACTCCTTTTAATTGCATTTGGTCCTCATATACCTCTTTTGGTGCCAATGGAACAAGAACAAATTTTTGATCTCCCATAGTAAATGAATACCTATTCATAAAACCATCATTAACACTCTTCTATCATATTGCCAAGGTCGATCGAGCAATAAATGACAAGCATGCATAGGTACAACATCACAAAGCACTTGATCAGAATACTTTCCAATGGAGAAAGATACAAGGACTTGTTTATTTACCTTGATTTCCCCCATGTCATTCAGCCATTGTAGTCTATACGGCCTAGGGTGTTTCAAGCACTCCAACCCTAGTTTTTCTACCATCAATGTACTAGCCACATTAGTGCAGCTTCCCCCATCAATGATCAGGCTACAAATCTTCTCATTCACTAGGCATCTGGAATGAAAAATATTTTCCCTTTGGTCAATTCCATCTTCCTTCACTTGAGCATTCAAAACTCGCCTAGTAACAAGTAATTCACCCCTAGGTGCATCATCAACTTCCACATCAGAACAATCTTCCAACTCAGGCATGGAAGCCAAATCATCTTCTTCATCTTCGAACACAATTTCTTCATCTTCCACATCATCATATTGATCTTCATTGATGTGAGCAAAGGCATGGATGACGATGTGCATGAAGGTGGTGGCGTGCATGGAGGTTTGGACTTGACGAAGAGCATGCGTGATCAAGGCCAAGGAGGAGACCTGTCCATACCAATTGGGCCAATGACTAGGGCGCGGGCTAAGAGGATCAAAGAGGCTTTGTATGCGCATGTGGGCTCATTTATGGAAGACATGCAACGTGCTAATCCTATAGGAGGAGAGTTATTTGGGTCACAGCTCAAATGGATCCCTTAACTCAAGTCTTTGGGTCAGATATGCATGTGGCTTGAGGACTTGCATGAATGGGCTGTTTTAATTCACTTGAGCCCAACTTATGTGGACTTAAGTGATCGTGAAGGCACACCCATCAGACCGGACATGGGGCATTTTAATTAGCTTTCTTGGACTTATTATTTACTTGGGCTTTCTTGTATTATTAGCCCAACTCATTAGTCACTTAAAACCTAGTATTTATAGACTTGTTTTAGGTCAGATTGGGGAAGACTGATTCATTTATTGTGTGCAGCCACTGGCTTCCAACTTGAGAGAAAACAAACCTTCTCTTGTTCTTGTTACCTTAAGAACTTATTTCACTTATCAATTGCTTTCCCAATTGTGGCGTGTTTGAGTTCTTTCTTTGAATTCAATTCTGATCATCGGGGTTACCTAAGGCAGGTCTTTAGGGGGTGTCGTAGGGATTGATTTCATACGTATCTTAGTTAGTTTTGCTTGTCAATTTTCGAATTCAAGTCTGTTCTTCCTTGTTCTTCATAACCGACGCAAGTTCTTCCAACAATTCAATCATTCCAGCCATACCCAGAGCTTGGATTTATTCCTTATACAAGATCAACGCAAATTCCTCTTCAATCCTTCCGTTGGTGCGTGTTATTTGGTATCAAAGCCTTGGCGGGAGGTAAATTCTAATTTGTCTCTCTTGGGTTCTTGTCGTTCTTGTGCTGGATCTTGTTGTGTTCTTGAGAAATCTGGGTTCTTGTCGTTCTTGTGCTGGATTTTGTTGTGTTCTTGAGAAATCTGGGTTCTTGTCATTCTTGTGCTGCATCTTGTTGTGTTCTTGAGAAATCTGGGTTCTTGTCGTTCTTGTGCTGGATCTTGTTGTGTTCTTGTTCTTGAGAAATCTGGGTTCTTGTCGTTCTTGTGCTGGATCTTGTTGTGTTTTTGTTCTTGAGAAACCTGGGTTCTTGTCGTTCTTATGCTAGACCTTGTTGTGTTCTTGTTCTTGAGAAATCTTTTCATTTAGCGTCAACTACACAACCCATGCAAAATTTTTTGGTTAGGGATTCATCTAATTCTCTTGAAACTCTGTGCTTGATTACCTTCTCCCAAAACAGGAGGTAAAAAAAAAGTTAAAAAAAAGGCCTACTTAAAATTTTCTTCTTTCCTTTGATTTAGCTCACTGAATTGAGTAGCACTAGTCTTAACATACCAGTTTCAAAATTTTGGGAATTTCCATCTGATTCCATTGTTCTAGCCTTATTTCGTGTTCTTTGAATTCCTATTGTTCCAAAAATTGTCTTCTTTGATCTTGGTATTACTTGTTTCGAATTTGTCTTTCTTATTCTTCATTTTGTTTGAGTTCATTCTGTCCTAGCATTGTTTCCTGTTTCCTTCCTTGTGTCTCGAATTGGTTGACATTCAGAAATTTTGCTTGGAGGATCTCGATTTTTCCTTGATTGGGGTTTTCAGATATTGAACCACATTCCATGATTTGGGAATTGAATTTGGTTTGAGGAATTATAGTTCTACTTTGTAACTTGAATTTCAGAGAAATTAAGTGGTAAAAGGCAAGAGTGTGAGTGCATTTGAGGTGTCATTGCCGTGACATTAAACACGAGGAGAGAGAACATCTTTGAGTGAAACACGTGAAGGAGTATTGTGAGTTGGATTTTTTTCTTGCACTAACGTTGTTTTGCAGGTATATTATTTCCTCACAATGTCACGGAAGGAGGTAATAATGGTAGCGATGGTAGCAACGGAGGTATTAATGCTGAATCAAACCGAGAAATCAATGTTCTTACCATGAGAGCAATGCAACAACAGTTTGAGCGGTTCAACTTGGCATTTGCTGAGATGAGGGAGGAGATAGCTGAACTCCGACAAGAGAGGCGTGAGGAGCCTCAAGGGAGATGTGGTGCTAGGCACCAACACCCTCCACCACCATTTCGGAGAGCACCACCACAATATGACCATGTGGACGACGGAATTGAGGAGGAGGAGGAGGAAGAGTTTGACCACAGACCTAGGAGGGCACAGCGAGCTGAGCCATTAAACCGGCTAGATGGAGATATCAAGTCCATCAAAATGCAAATTCCTACCTTCAAGGGGAGGAATGACGCCGAGGCTTACCTAGAATGGGAGAGGAAGGTGGACTTAATTTTGAGTGCCATAACTTCTTGAGCACAAGAAGGTAAAGCTAGCTGCAGTGGAGTTTTCTGATTATGCATTGATTTGGTGGGACCAGTTGATGACTTCCAGGAGGAGGAATGGAGAGAGGGCTATCTCTACTTGGGCAGCCATGAAAGCTCGCATGAGGAAGAGGTTTGTGCCTTCTTACTATTATAGGGAGATGCACCAAAAATTACAGAGACTCACTCAAGGGTCTAGATCAGTGGAGGATTACCACAAAGAGATGGAGATAACCATGATCCGAGCCAACATAGAAGAGGACGCAGAGGCGACTATGGCACGATTTTTGAGTGGCTTGAACCGAGAGATAGCCAATGTGGTGGAGTTGCAGCACTATGTGGAGATTGAGGACATGGTGAACATGGCCATGAAAGTGGAAAGGCAACTCAAGAGTAGAGTGGCAGCAAGGAGTGGATCGGTATTTAGTCCATCATGGGGTTCGAAATTGATGCGAATCAGCTTGGTCAAGAGCAAGGACGTGAGGAGCATGAAGAGATGATCTCCAATCCAATTGTTTTGCCAAGAGGTCCAATTACTAGATCACGAGCCAAAAAGATTCAGCAAGCATTAAATTGCCATTTACAAGGCTTGGTGACTTTGGCTAGCAATGGCTTGCATGGACTGCATGGGATGCCACGTTTGGAGACAAGGGCTGAAGATGTCAACTTTAATTTGTTACAAGTTGACATTCACGAATGAGGCTTGATTTAGTGTTTAACCACGTTTTTATTAAGTTTTCCATATCAGAATAGGTTTCCTATTCAGTTTTCCATATCAGAATAGGTTTCCTATTTATTAAGTTTTCCATATCAGAATAGGTTTCCTATTTATTAAGTTTTCCATATCAGAATAGGTTTCCTATTTTATTAAGTTTTCCATATCATAATAGGTTTCCTATTCTATTAAGTTTTCCATATCAGAATAGGTTTTTTTTATGTTATGTAAAGGCTATATATATGCCTAGGACGAATTGTTGTGGGTTCTTTTTGGATGAAATTTTAACCTAAAAGCCGTTTTGCTTTTATCTTTGTGTTCTTGCGTGAATACATGCTTCAGAAACATTCAAGTAGTTTGATCAACTTTCTTGTGGAGTGTTTCAAATCTAGGATTAGAGGCTGAATTGTTTCGAATCTTAGATCTAGATCAATTCAAGGTAATCTGAATTCTAACCTTCATCCTTGAGGTTGTACTGAATTCGACTAGGGGTTTTCAGGTCAGTATTTGGGTTCGTCGTTAAGGAGTTCTCAAAATCTATTCTTGGAGGTTCCGTATCATTTGGTATCAGAGCTCGGCTCTAGATCAGGTTTTATCCCTATCAATTTCGTTTTCGTTTCTAAATTTGATCTTGTTCTGGTCTTGTTCTTTGTTGCTATCCTTGTTTCGTTGGGGTGAATTGAGGTTGTCTTCAAAGAGATAGTGAGAGGGAACAAAAAAAAAAGAAAAAAGAGTACAAAATCCCTTCTACAAAAAATCTTCATTCTCCTTGCTATTTAGGAGATAAGGATCGAATCTAGGTGGGTTAGAATCAATATAATTTTTCAGTCCCGAAATTTTCACCATTGATGGGGGCTGTTTGAACCGACTTGATTAGTGAGGCATTGGGAATTTTAGGTTCGGGATACATCACGAGGAAGGCTATTGGAATTGTTTCATAAAGTGTGATTCTCCTAAGAACATAAAAGAAATCAGCTTGAGAGGTGTGAGCTGAACCTTGAGCGAAAACATCAATTGAGTGAAACACAGTGAACAACCTTCATTATTTGAGTGTAAACACGCGAGGGAGTGTTGTGAGGCCTATATTTGTTTGTACTAACCTTTTCTTGCAGGTATAATGTCTAATCAAGGTGATGATGAAAGGAGAGTTCAGATTGATCCGGATAGGTTGCGTGAGGCTCAACAAGCAGAATTTACACGTTTATACCGAGCCATGGAGAATATAAACGAAACCTTGGAACGTATGAATTTAAGGTTGCGGAATGTTGAAAGAGCAACTCCGGAACGACAAGGAAGACAAGTTGGTGGTCGAAATCAGGTGCAACAACCAGAATTTGAGGAAGATGACCATGAGCTTGAGGAGGAAGATGCAGGTGATGTTGAACCAATTTTCCTAGAGGTGGAGGAAGAAGAGGCCGTGGTGCTGGAAGGGGTAGGGGAAGGCCGAATAATAATGTTAACTATGGCAGAAATCATAGAGGTGAAGATGGTGCGGATAGAAGCTTTGGGAGCATCAAGCTTAAAATACCAAATTTTCGAGGTACATCAGATCCAGAAGCTTATTTGCAATGGGAGAAACAAGTTGAACTTATTTTTGAGTGCCATAGATGTATTGAAGAAAAGAAGGTCAAGCTTACTGTTACTCAATTCACAGATTATGCAATAGCCTGGTGGGATCAGTTAGTGACTAGTAGGAGAAGGAATTTGGAGTACCCAATTGAAACGTGGGCTGATCTAAAATCAGTCATGAGGAAGCGGTTTGTTCCTAGACATTTCCATAGGGAAATCATGCAAAGACTTCAGGTTCTTAAGCAAGGAAGTAAGAGTGTTGATGATTACTACAAAGAAATGGAGATGTTGATGACTAGGGCTGACTTAGAAGAGGATGTGGAGACGACCATGGCACGTTTCTTGGCTGGTTTGAATCAAGACATAGCTGACCGAGTGGATTTACAGCCATATGTGGAATTAGAAGAAATGGTGCACATTGCCATCAAAGTAGAAAGGCAAATTCAAAGAAAAGGAACAGCAAGGTATTATTCCAAACCTATTTCTAATGCAAATTCTTCTTGGAATAGGGATGGAAAACGTGATTTTAAAGGTGGCAGCAAGGCTGTTCAAGATGGTGGTAAAGCGAAGGCCGAATCAAGTTCTAAGGGCAAGTCCAAATTCGATGAGCCAAGGCAGCGAAATCGAGATATTAAGTGTTGGAAGTGTCAAGGTGTGGGACATATCAGCAAAGAATGTCCAAACAAGAGAGTTATGACTATGAAAAATGGTGAGATAGTGACTGATGAAGAAGAAAGTGACGATGAGAGTGATGGTGGTGAGATGCCAGAATTGGAAGACTGTAGTGATGGGAGCATTGAAGAACCAATAAAGGGAGATTTGCTGGTTACTAGGCGTGTTCTTAACATGCAATTGAAGGAGGAAAACCATGAGGATCAGCGAGACAACTTGTTCCATACAAGATGTCATGTTCAAGGGAAGGCTTGCATTGTGATTGTGGATGGTGGTAGCTGTACCAATGTGGTAAGTACACTCTTGGTTGATCGATTGGGGCTGTCTACACAACCTCATCCACGACCTTACAAACTTCAGTGGCTGAATGAATGTGGAGAGGTTAAGGTAAATCGGCAATCTATATGATGAAGAACCATGGGCATGTGAAAGACAAGAAGAGAAGCATCCATGGCGTGATTCACCTCAAGAAAGCCTAGGACGTGATTTGCATGGACATGACTTTGCAAAAATTTGGAAATCTTGTGAAAAACATGGTAATGATAATTTCTATAGATTTGATGGATTTCTATTCAAAAAGGATAAACTTTGCATTCCATCTTGCTCTATGCGTGAATTACTTGTTAGAGAGACACATGGAGGTGGATTGATGGGTCACTTTGGTGTTGAGAAAACTTTAGCTCTTTTGCATGAACATTTTTATTGGCCTAACATGAGAAAGGATGTTGTTTCTATTTGTGCTAAATGTATTACTTGTAGGCATGCAAAATCTAAGGTACAATCACATGGTTTATATTCTCCATTACCCGTCCCCTCTCATCCTTGGGTTGATATATCTATGGACTTTGTGCTTGGATTGCCTAGATCATCTAGTGGAAAGGATAGTATCTTTGTGGTGGTTGATCGATTTAGCAAGATGGCTCACTTTATTGCTTGTTCTAAAACCAATGATGCTGTTCATGTTGCTGATTTGTTCTTTAAAGAGGTTGTAAGATTGCATGGGTTGCCAAAGACTATTGTGAGTGATAGAGATGTGAAATTTCTTAGTCACTTTTGGAGAACTCTATGGAATAAACTTGGCACTAAACTCTTGTTTTCTCTGTTGCACATCCTCAAACGGATGGTCAAACTGAAGTGGTAAATAGAACTTTGACAACATTGTTGCGTGCGATCATCCAAAAGAACTTGAAGAATTGGGAAAAGTGTCTCCACACATTGAGTTTGCTTATAATCGTGCTCTTCATTCTTCTACTCAATTTTCTCCTTTTGAGATTGTTTATGGGTTTAATCCTTTGACTCCTTTGGAAATTCTTCCATTGCCTTCTAATGAGTTTACTAACTTTGACGGTATGAAAAAGCTAAATTTGTACAGGAGTTGCATGCTAAAGTTAGAGCCAACATTGAGAAGAGAAATGAACAATATGCAAAGCAAGCTAATAAAAGCCAAGGCTTGTCATATTGAACCTGGTGATTGGGTTTGGGTGCACTTGAGAAAGGAGAGGTTTCGAACAAAGGAAATCTAAGCTACAATCAAGAGGAGATGGCCCTTTTCAAGTTTTAGAAAGGATTAATGATAATGCTTATAAAATTGATTTGCCTAGCTCCTATGGTAATGTGAGTGCTACATTCAATGTATCTGATTTATCCCTCTTTGATGTTGCAGATTCGAGGACGAATCTTTTTGAGGAGGGAGGGAATGATGAAGAACCATGGGCATGTGAAAGACAAGAAGAGAAGCATCCATGGCGTGATTCACCTCAAGAAAGCCTAGGACGTGATTTGCATGGACATGAGCTTGCAAAAGGAGGCTTAGGAGCTGAAATTGGATCAGATTTGAAGTCTAAATATTCAAGGCAAGGGGATGAACGAAATTCTCATATCAAAGGCCCAACATTCAAGTCTAATGTTCCTAAAGATCCATTACAAGATGTTGGAGGCCCAATGACAAGA
Organism: Erythroxylum novogranatense; assembly: GCA_029891385.1. Lineage (NCBI taxonomy): Eukaryota > Viridiplantae > Streptophyta > Magnoliopsida > Malpighiales > Erythroxylaceae > Erythroxylum > Erythroxylum novogranatense. The sequence goes on from CM057224.1 coordinate 48,908,668, forward strand.
GCTAGGGCCAAAGAAATGAAGCAAGCATTGAATTGTTTAATACAAGACCTTCAAGAGATAGAGCCCATATTGTTGAGTCAGATTTCATCTCATAAAGGTCCAAGAGGCATTGTCTTATTCCTTGAAGCCCAACATAAAGTGTCCAAAGGCCCACATGGAGTCCAATTGGGAGAACTCACTTAAAGTACCATGTGACAAGCATGTGCCACTTAAAAATAAGGATATGGACGTGATCCTATGGTCCAACATGTTAAGATCACATTTTATTTAGTTTCCTTTTTTGTTTCCTCTAAATAAGGTGATCTAGTTAACACCTTTATAAGTTTATTTTGTTTCCTTTTAGGGATTGATTTGTTTCCTTTTATTTAGTATCTTCTTTAGGACATTAAGTTAGGAAGTTTTCCCTATAAATAGGCACCCTCTATGTACTTTGAAAGAGGTCTTTGATTCAGAAATAATATTGAGAGCTTTCTTGCTTTCTTTGTATTCTTTGAGAATACTTGACTTATCAAAGGAGTGGTTTTCCTTTGTGGCGTCTTAAGGTTAGAGTTCTAAGAGACAAGTTCTCTTAGGGTTCTTTCCATTGACCAACATTCTTGCTAGAGTTCTAAGAGACAAGTTCTCTTAGGGTTCTTTTCATCGATCAACATTCTTCTCACCTCCCATTTTCTTTGTGTTCTGTTTCTATCTTTTCAACTTTGTTTCTTGTGATTCCATGTGTTTGCTTGATTCTATCTACTCCCGGGCATAGTTTCATCTTGTTGAAGGTTCTCTAGGACAAATTCCTATTGGGTCTGCCATCACTATAGTTTCTTTTTCCATTAGTAAATATCATGATGACGTGTTGTGTGATGTGGTGCCAATGCATGCTGGAGAGATTTTGCTTGGACGTCCATGGCAGTATGATAGGCGAGCTATACATGATGGATACCTCAATCGGTATTCATTCACTAAAGATGGACGAAAGACGATTACGACACGCTCTCTTCCAAAGAAGTATATGAAGATCAATGTAAAATGGAAAGAATGAGACTTGAATTTGAAAAGAAAGAAAAAAAGTGAAAAGAGAGAAAAAGAGTGAACAAAACTGAATGAAACGAGAGAAAAGAGAGTGAACAAAAGCTGAGTGAAAAGAAAGAGAGAAAAGCGCAACAAAAGCAAATCCAGTTGAAAAAAATAAAGAGGAGAGAAAATGTGAGTTTGTTAGCTAGTACAAGTGAGGTTAAACATGTTTTCTTCTCCAAACAGCCTATGTTTGTGCTTTTGTGCAAAGGGCCTTGTTTGGAAACTACTAATGCTAACCAATCTTTGCCCAGTGTGTTTGTTGATCTTTGCAGGAATATGCTGATTTGTTTCCCGAGGAAATGCCTGATGGGTTGCCACCAATCCGAGGCATAGAGCATCAAATTGACTTCATTCCGGGGGCTGCCATTCCCAATAGGCCAGCATATCGAGCTAATCCTTTCGAGACAAAGGAGATACAGAGACAGGTGGAGGAATTGCTAGCTAAGGGATATGTGAGAGAAAGCTTAAGTCCTTGTTCGGTTCCTGTTATTCTTGTGCCAAAGAAGGACGGGACGTACAGGATGTGCGTGGACTGTCGAGCCATCAATAAAATCACTGTAAAGTATCGACATCCTATTCCTAGATTAGATGATATGCTTGATGAATTACATGGTTCTTGTTTGTTCACAAAAATTGATTTGAAATCTGGTTATTATCAAATTCGAATGAGTGTGGGTGATGAGTGGAAAACAGCGTTTAAGACTAAATATGGGCTGTATGAGTGGTTGGTTATGCCGTTTGGTCTTACTAATGCACCTAGTACATTCATGCGCTTGATGAATCATGTGTTGCGTGAGCACTTGGGTAAATTTGTTGTTGTGTATTTTGATGATATTCTTGTTTACTCTAAGTGTTTGGATGATCATGTCATGCATGTGCGTATTGTGTTAGACGTTTTTAGGCGTGAGAAGCTGTATACTAACCTTAATAAGTGTAGTTTTTGCATGGATAAGGTTCATTTACTTGGTTTTGTGGTGACTAGTGATGGTATAGAGGTTGATGAGGACAAGGTCAAGGCTATTAGAGATTGGCCGAGTCCTACGAGTGCTAGTGAGGTGAGGAGTTTTCATGGACTTGCTGGTTTCTATAGGAGGTTTATTAGAAATTTCAGCACCATAGCTGCACCCTTGAATGAGTTAGTTAAGAAAAATGTCACATTTGTTTGGGGAGAGGCCTAAGAACATGCATTTAATGAACTGAAAGATAAATTGTGTAATGCACCTTTGCTTGCTTTGCCTAATTTTGATAAGACTTTTGAGATTGAATGTGATGCAAGTGGCATAGGAATTGGAGCTGTTTTGTTACAGGATCAAAGGCCATTGATGTTCTTTAGTGAAAAATTAAGTGGGGCAGCTTTGAAGTATCCAACGTATGACAAAGAGTTATATGCATTGTATCGAGCTTTGCATACATGGCAGCACTATTTGTGGTCAAAGGAGTTTGTGATACATACTGACCATGAGAGTTTGAAACATTTGAAGGGGCAAGATAAGCTGAACCGTAGACATGCCAAATGGGTGGAGTTCATAGAAACATTTCCATATGTGATTAAATACAAGAGAGGTAAGGAAAATGTTGTGGCTGATGCGTTATCGCGAAGGTATGTGTTACTTAATTCTGTTAGTGCTAGATTGCTAGGCTTTGAGCATATTAAGGAATTGTATGCCAGTGATGAGGATTTTGGTGACATATATAATTCATGTGGTGATGTGGCTGTTTTGAGAGAATTTCATTTGTTTGATGGTTTCTTGTTTAAGAAAAGTAGGTTGTGTATTCCTAAGTGTTCCATGAGAGAATTGTTAGTTAAGGAAGCACATGGAGGAGGATTGATGGGTCATTTTGGGGTAAGTAAAACCTATGATATGCTGATAGAGCATTTTTATTGGCCTGGTATGAAACATGATGTGCATAAAGTTTGTGAGCATTGCATTACATGTAGAGAAGCTAAGTCTAGGCTGAAACCACATGGTTTGTACACACCACTTCCTGTTCCTAATGGACCTTGGACTGATTTGTCTATGGATTTTGTGCTTGGTTTGCCTAAAACTAGGAAAGGTCGTGATAGTATTTTTGTTGTGGTTGATAGATTTAGTAAAATGGCTCATTTTATACCGTGTCATAAGACTGATGATGCTAAGATGATTGCTGATTTGTTCTTTAAAGAGGTCGTGCGTTTGCATGGTATACCTAAAAGCATTATTAGTGATAGAGATGTTAAATTTTTGAGCCATTTCTGGCGTGTTCTGTGGGGAAAGTTGGGAACTAAGTTGTTGTTTTCAACAACTTGCCATCCTCAAACCGATGGCCAAACTGAGGTTGTGAATCGAACATTGATTACTTTACTTAGGGCTGTGTTAGAAAAGAACATTAGCACGTGGGAGGATTGTTTACCATTTGTGGAGTTTGCTTATAATAGGGCTGTTCATAGCACTACTCATTGTTCTCCTTTTGAAATTGTGTATGGTTTCAATCCGCTTACTCCTTTGGATATATTACCCTTGCCATCTAATGATTTTGTGAGTGTTGATGCTAGTTCAAAGGCAGATTATGTGAAGAAGTTACATCAGCAAGTTAAGGAGAGGATTGAGAAGCAAAATGTCAAAGTAGCTTCTAGGGTGAATAAAGGAAGGAAACCAATGTTGTTTCAGCCTGGTGATTGGGTTTGGGTTCATTTTCAAAGAACGATTTTCAGCAACGAAAGTCTAAACTAAATCCACGAGGAGCTGGTCCTTTTCAAATCCTTGAACAGATTAATGATAATGCATATAAAGTGGATTTGCCGGTGAGTATAATGTGAGTGCTTCATTTAATGTTGCTGATTTGAGTCCTTTTGATGTAGGTGATGCTTATGATTCGAGGGCGAATCCTTTTGAGGAGAGGGAAATGATGCGAATCAGCTTGGTCAAGAGCAAGGGCGTGAGGAGCATGAAGAGATGATCTCCAATCCAATTGTTTTGCCAAGAGGTCCAATTACTAGATCACGAGCAAAAAGATTCAGCAAGCATTAAATTGCCATTTACAAGGCTTGGTGACTTTGGCTAGCAATGGCTTGCATGGACTGCATGGGATGCCACGTTTGGAGACAAGGGCTGAAGATGTCAACTTTAATTTGTTACAAGTTGACATTCACGAATGAGGCTTGATTTAGTGTTTAACCACGTTTTTATTAAGTTTTCCATATCAGAATAGGTTTCCTATTCAGTTTTCCATATCGAACAGGTTTCCTATTTATTAAGTTTTCCATATCGAATAGGTTTCCTATTTATTAAGTTTTCCATATCAGAATAGGTTTCCTATTTTATTAAGTTTTCCATATCATAATAGGTTTCCTATTCTATTAAGTTTTCCATATCAGAATAGGTTTTTTTTATGTTATGTAAAGGCTATATATATGCCTAGGACGAATTGTTATGGGTTCTTTTGGATGAAATTTTAACCTAAAAGCCGTTTTGCTTTTATCTTTGTGTTCTTGCGTGAATACATGCTTCAGAAACATTCAAGTAGTTTGATCAACTTTCTTGTGGAGTGTTTCAAATCTAGGATTAGAGGCTGAATTGTTTCGAATCTTAGATCTATATCAATTCAAGGTAATCTGAATTCTAACCTTCATCCTTGAGGTTGTACTGAATTCGACTAGGGGTTTTCAGGTCAGTATTTGGGTTCGTCGTTAAGGAGTTCTCAAAGTCTATTCTTGGAGGTTCCGTATCAGAAATGGCCCAAGAGAGAGGAGAAGTCGAAAGACAAAGGGCCGGACCTCAAGGAGACACCCAAAAAGCCAAATGTGGGGTCTGACCAAAAAGGTACACCTAATTCTCATGCCTCATCTAGCAAACAATCTAGTATTAAATGCTTTAGGTGTTTGGGCAATGGACATATTGCATCACAATGCCCTAATAAAAAGGCTATGTTTATGCGGGATAATGGGGTAATTGATTCTGAGGATAGTGATTGTGATAATGATGTGTTGCCTTGTTATAATGCTTGTGATGATGATGATGATGATTGTGTAGAGAGGGCTGTCACAGGGGAAGTGCTTGTTGTTAGGCGTGTTTTGAGTGTTAGGGCCAAAGATGCAGCTCTTGATCAGAGGGAGAATTTGTTTCACACGAGGTGTTTGGTGGGTGGAAAGGTTTGTAATCTGATCATTGATGGGGGTAGTTGCACTAATGTAGCTAGTGTCACCATGGTTGAGAAACTGGGGTTACCTTATAGGAAACATCCGGAACCTTACAAGCTACAGTGGTTTAATGATAGTGCTGATGTGAAAGTGACAAAGCAGGTGTTGGTGTCATTTTCAGTAGGTAGATATGAGGATGAGGTGTTGTGTGATGTAGTACCTATGGAGGCTGGTCATATGTTGCTTGGGAGACCTTGGCAGTTTGATAGAAGGGTAGCACATGATGGATATACCAATAGGTATTCGTTTAAGTTTAAGGGTAGGAACTTCACTCTTGTACCCTTATCACCTCATGAATTGTACCTGGACCTGTTGAAAGCAAGTAAATGTGAGGAGGGTTTGGGTAGTGAGCTCAAAAGAAAAGATGAGAGAAAAGAAGCCCAAAAGCAAATTGAGAGTGGTCCAAAGGTGAGTGACTGCACAGGAGAGGAAAAGAAGGTGGGATGTGCAGGAGAGAAGAACTCAGGTAGAGAAAGGAAGAGTGAGCCGAGAGAGAAGAAGGTGAGTTTGTTTGCGAGAGAGAAAGATTTGAGGAGAGCTAGTGGAGCGAAGAGAACACTATTGTTGCTTAGGTATGAGTGGTTGGTTATGCCATTTCGCTTAACTAATGCACCCAACACTTTTATGCGGTTGATGAATCATGTATTGCGTGATTGGTAAAAATATTAAAACATGGGAAGAATGTTTGTCATTAGTTGAATTTGCATACAATAGGAGCATACATTCTACTACTGGTTATTCACCTTTTGAGATTGTTTATGGTTTTAATCCATTAACACCTTTAGATTTGTGTCCTTTACCTTTAAGTGAGATAACTAGTATAGATGGGCAAAAGAAAGCAGATTTGGTGCGCAACATTCATGAAAAGGCGAGACAACACATAGAGAAGCGTAATGAAGCATATGCACAAAGAGCTAATCAAGGGTGAAAGTTGATGCAATTTGAGCCTGGTGATTGGGTTTGGTTACATTTTAGGAAAGAGAGGTTTCCTAAGCAAAGGAAATCCAAGTTGGATCCTAGAGGCGATGGGCCTTTTCAAGTCCTTGAAAAGATTAATAATAATGCCTCTGAGATTGATTTGCCGGTGAGTATCAAGTATCGCTACATTTAATGTTGCTGATCTCTCTCCATTTGATATCTGAGGGGCTGATTCGAGGGCGAATCCTTTTGAGGAGGAGGAATGATACAAGAAGCCATGACAATGGAGATCAAGGTGCAACACATCAAGACAAGCTTACTTTGCCAAGTGGACCTATTACAAGACAACGTGCAGCAAGGCTTAAACAAGTACTTCAAGGGTTTGTTCAAAGTCACATTACATCTCACCTTGATGACAAGACTGAACCATCCGTGAAGAATTCAAGTGGTGTAGTCAAGCTGTGATTCTTCTAGAGAGGGCATGTGGAGGGCTAATACTTAGCCAAATTTCAAGACAAGTTTAATTATTCTTATGGACTTATTTTAGTACATTGGACTTGTTATTTATCCTTTGTTTATTAGGCCCAAAGAGATTGTTATGGGCTAGGTATTTATTAGCATTTGCCTTAGTTTATTAAAAACTAGTTTTGGACAACCAAGTGTGTGGGCCTAAGTAGAGTAATCCATTAGGCCCATCCACCTTCCTTAGGTTTATTTAAGTTATTTTGATCTTATTTAAGTTAGTCTAGCCCAATCCTAAGTGGAATAGGATCAGATTGCATTATTGGGCTATAAACTCCTAAACTAGTGATGTGAGCAAAGGCATGGATGACGATGTGCATGAAGGTGGTGGCGTGCATGGAGGTTTGGACTTGAAGAAGAGCTTGCGTGATCAAGGCCAAGGAGGAGACCTGTTTATACCAATTGGGCCAATGACTAGGGCGCGGGCTAAGAGGATCAAAGAGGCTTTGTATGCGCATGTGGGCTCATTTATGGAAGACATGCAGCGTGCTAATCCTATAGGAGGAGAGTTATTTGGGTCACAACTCAAATGGATCCACTTAACTCAAGTCTTTGGGTCAGATATGCATGTGGCTTGAGGACTTGCATGAATGGGCTGTTTTAATTCACTTGAGCCCAACTTATGTGGACTTAAGTGATCAGCAAAGGCACACCCATCAGACCAGACATGGGGGCATTTTAATTAGCTTTCTTGGACTTATTATTTACTTGGGCTTTCTTGTATTATTAGCCCAACTCATTAGTCACTTAAAACCTAGTATTTATAGACTTGTTTTAGGTCAGATTGGGGAAGACTGATTCATTTATTGTGTGCAGCCACTGGCTTCCAACTTGAGAGAAAACAAACCTTCTCTTGTTCTTGTTACGTTAAGAACTTATTTCACTTATCAATTGCTTTCCCAATTGTGGCGTGTTTGAGTTCTTTCTTTGAATTCAATTCTGATCATCGAGGTTACCTAAGGCAGGTCTTTGGGGGGTGTCGTAGGGATTGATTTCATACGTATTTTAGTTAGTTTTGCTTGTCAATTTTCGAATTCAAGTCTGTTCTTCCTTGTTCTTCATAACCGACGCAAGTTCTTCCAACAATTCAATCATTCCAGCCATACCCAGAGCTTGGATTTATTCCTTATACAAGATCAACGCAAATTCCTCTTCAATCCTTCCGTTGGTGCGTGTTATTTGGTATCAAAGCCTTGGCGGGAGGTAAATTCTAATTTGTCTCTCTTGGGTTCTTGTCGTTCTTGTGCTGGATCTTGTTGTGTTCTTGAGAAATCTGGGTTCTTGTCGTTCTTGTGCTGGATTTTGTTGTGTTCTTGAGAAATCTGGGTTCTTGTCGTTCTTGTCTGCATCTTGTTGTGTTCTTGAGAAATCTGGGTTCTTGTCGTTCTTGTGCTGGATCTTGTTGTGTTCTTGTTCTTGAGAAATCTGGGTTCTTGTCGTTCTTATCTGGATCTTGTTGTGTTCTTGTTCTTGAGAAACACAGGTTCTTGTCGTTCTTATGCTAGACCTTGTTGTGTTCTTGTTCTTGAGAAATCTTTTCATTCAGCGTCAACTACACAACCCATGCAAAATTTTTGGTTAGGGATGCATCTAATTCTCTTGAAACTCGTGTTGATTACCTTCTCCCAAAACAGGAGGTAAAAAAGTAAAAAAAAGGCCTACTTAAAATTTTCTTCTTTCCTTTGATTTAGCTTACTGAATTGAGTAGCACTAGTCTTAACATACCAGTTTCAAAATTTTGGGAATTTCCATCTGATTCCATTGTTCTAGCCTTATTTCGTGTTCTTTGAATTCAAATTGTTCCAAAAATTGTCTTCTTTGATCTTGGTATTACTTGTTTCGAATTTGTCTTTCTTATTCTTCATTTTGTTTGAGTTCATTCTGTCCTAGCATTGTTTCCTGTTTCCTTCCTTGTGTCTCGAATTGGTTGACATTCAGCAATCTTGCTTGGAGGATCTCGGTTTTTCCTTGACTGGGGTTTTCAGATATTGAACCACATTCCATGATTTGGGAATTGAATTTGGTTTGGGGAATTATAGTTCTACTTTGTAACTTGAATTTCAGAGAAATTAAGTGGTAAAAGGCAAGAGTGTGAGTGCATTTGAGGTGTCATTGCGTGACATTAAACACGAGGAGAGAGAACATCTTTGAGTGAAACACGTGAAGGAGTATTGTGAGTTGGATTTTTTTTTCTTGCACTAACGTTGTTTTGCAGGTATATTATTTCCTCACAATGTCACAGGAAGGAGGTAATAATAGTGGTAGCAACGGAGGTATTAATGCGAATCAAACCGGAGAAATCAATGTTCTTACCATGAGAGCAATGCAACAACAGTTTGAGCGGTTCAACTTGGCATTTCTTTGAGATGAGGAGGAGATAGTGAACTCAGACAAGAGAGGCATGAGGAGCCTCAGGAGGCGTGGTGCTAGGCACCAACACCTCCACCACCATTTTGAGAGCACCACCATAATATGACCATGTGGACGGAATTGAGGAGGAGGAGGAGGAAGAGTTTGACCACAGACCTAGGAGGGCACAATGAGCTGAGCCATTAAGCCCGGTAGATGGAGATATCAAGTCCATCAAAATGCAAATTCCTACCTTGAGGGAGGAATGGCCGAGGCTTACCTAGATTGGGAGAGGAAGGTGGACTTAATTTTTGAGTGCCATAACTTCTCCGAGCACAAGAAGGTAAAGCTAGCTGCAGTGGAGTTTTCGATTATGCATTGATTTGGTGGGACCAGTTGATGACTTCGGGAGGAGGAATGGAGAGAGGCTATCTCTACTTGGGCAGCCATGAAAGCTCGCATGAGGAAGAGGTTTGTGCCTTCTTACTATTATAGGGAGATGCACCAAAAATTGCAGAGACTCACTCAAGGGTCTAGATCAGTGGAGGATTACCACAAAGAGATGGAGATAACCATGATCCGAGAGAGAAGAAGGTGAGTTTGTTTACGAGAGAGAAAGATTTGAGGAGAGCTAGTGGAGCGAAGAGAACACTATTGTTGCTTAGGTATAGGGAGTGTTTGATGGTGACATCGACCCTCTTGCTTCCTTGCCTAGTGTCTTTAGTTCTCTTTGCAGGAATACACGATGTCTTTCGGAAGAGATGCCCAATGGACTGCCACCCTTGAGGGGCATAGAGCACCAAATCGATTTCATACCCGGTGCATGATTCCAAACCGGCCAACCTATAGGAGTAACCACGAGGAAACGAAGGAACTTCAAAGGCAAGTGGATGAGTTGTTGGAAAAGGGCATGTGAGGAGAGCTTGAGCCCATGTCTTTGTGCGGTGCTGTTGGTGCCAAAGAAGGATGGAACACGGAGGATGTCGTGGACTGTCGTGCTGTGAATAAAATCACTGTAAAGTATCGCCACCCTATTCCTAGGTTAGACGATATGCTTGATGAGTTGCATGGTGCATGTGTATTTACTAAGATTGATTTGAAGAGTGGATACCATCAGATTCGAATGAATCCAGGAGATGAATGGAAAACTGCTTTCAAAACCAAGTATGGGTTGTATGAGTGGTTGGTTATGCCATTTGGCTTAACTAATGCACCCAGCACTTTTATGCGGTTGATGAATCATGTATTGCGTGCATTTCTTGGTAAATTTGTGGTTGTTTACTTTGATGACATTTTGGTCTATAGCACTACTATTGATGAGCATGTCGTGCATGTGAGGAGTGTGTTGGATGTGTTGAGAAAGGAGAAACTGTATGCCAATCTTAAGAAGTGTACTTTTTGCATTGATCGACTTGTCTTCTTAGGATTTGTAGTCAGTTCTCGTGGTGTTGCGGTAGATAGTGAAAAGGTGAAGGCCATCCAAGATTGGCCAACACCTAAGAGTGCGAGTGAGGTGAGGAGCTTTAACGGACTTGCTAGCTTTTATAGGAGGTTTGTGAGAGATTTCTCCACTATTGCTGCTCCTTTGACTGAGATAGTCAAGAAGGAGAAGGGGTTTGTATGGGGAGAGGAACAGGAACGTGCATTCATATTGTTGAAAGAAAAATTATGTTCTGCTCCTATTTTGTGCTTGCCAAATTTTGATAAGGCATTTGAGGTTGAATGTGATGCTTCTGGAATTGGTATAGGTGCTGTGCTTTTGCAGGAAAACAAACCAGTAGCTTACTTCAGTGAGAAGTTGAGTGGTGCACAACTCAACTATCCAACCTATGACAAGGAGCTATATGCAGTGGTGAGAGCATTGGAGCTATATCCAAGTTAGTACAATGTTTCCGCCACTTTTAATGTTGCTGACCTTTCTCCTTTTGACATGGATTCAGCTTCGAGGACGAATCTTTTTAAGGAGGGAGGGACTGATGTGAGCAAAGGCATGGATGACGATGTGCATGAAGGTGGTGGCGTGCATGGAGGTTTGGACTTGAAGAAGAGCTTGCGTGATCAAGGCCAAGGAGGAGACCTGTCCATACCAATTGGGCCAATGACTAGGGCGCGGGCTAAGAGGATCAAAGAGGCTTTGTATGCGCATGTGGGCTCATTTATGGAAGACATGCAGCGTGCTAATCCTATAGGAGGAGAGTTATTTGGGTCACAGCTCAAATGGATCCACTTAACTCAAGTCTTTGGGTCAGATATGCATGTGGCTTGAGGACTTGCATGAATGGGCTGTTTTAATTCACTTGAGCCCAACTTATGTGGACTTAAGTGATCAGCAAAGGCACACCCATCAGACCAGACATGGGGGCATTTAATTAGCTTTCTTGGACTTATTATTTACTTGGGCTTTCTTGTATTATTAGCCCAACTCATTAGTCACTTAAAACCTAGTATTTATAGACTTGTTTTAGGTCAGATTGGGGAAGACTGATTCATTTATTGTGTGCAGCCACTGGCTTCCAACTTGAGAGAAAACAAACCTTCTCTTGTTCTTATTACCTTAAGAACTTATTTCACTTATCAATTCCTTTCCCAATTGTGGCGTGTTTGAGTTCTTTCTTTGAATTGAATTCTGATCATCGGGGTTACCTAAGGCAGGTCTTTAGGGGGTGTCGTAGGGATTGATTTCATACGTATCTTAGTTAGTTTTGCTTGTCAATTTTCGAATTCAAGTCTGTTCTTCCTTGTTCTTCATAACCGACGCAAGTTCTTCCAACAATTCAATCATTCCAGCCATACCCAGAGCTTGGATTTATTCCTTGTACAAGATCAACGCAAATTCCTCTTCAATCCTTCCGTTGGTGCGTGTTAACTAGTTAGGATTAGGCTTGTTTTAGCATTAAAGGGTCTTGTAACCTATTCCTTTTAGGTTTAGGTTTGGACAAGGGTATAAATACCTTATTTTATCCTTTTAAACATTAGATTTGGTTGATTAATGAAATTGAGAGTTCTCTTCAAGTAAGGTGTGTTCTTCTTAATGTTACTTCAAGGATTGCATCACTTATCAAGGTAATCACTTGTGGCGTGTTCAATTCTTCAATTTTCTTTGGGTTTGGGTCTCAATTCCGTATAATTGGGGTTTGAACTAGCATGTTCTTAGAATAGAAACATTGGGGTTTTGATTTAATAGGATTAGGAGGTTTCAAGAACCTTGTTTTCTTGGGGTTTCCGTATCAACTTTGTTTTAGGGTTACCGAGAAATAAGAAAGGACGAGACTCAATTTTTGTTGTAGTGGATCGTTTTTCTAAAATGGCTCATTTTGTTCCATGTCATAAAATTGATGATGCATCTCACTTTGCCGATTTGCGTTTCCGCGAGGTAGTACGTTTGCATGGCATACCTAGAACTATTGTATCTGAACGAGATGTTAAATTTCTTAGTCATTTTTGGCGTGTACTTTCATCTAAACTTGGGACTAAGTTGTTATTTTCTACTTCATCACACCCTCAAACTGATGGTCAAACTGAAGTAGTAAACAGGACTCTTGGTACCTTGTTGCGTGCTTTAATTAGAGGGAATGTAAAGTCTGGGGAAGAACTTTTGCCATTTGTTGAGTTTGCTTATAATAGAAGTGTGCATTCTTCTACCGGATTTTCTCCTTTTGAGATTGTGTATGGTTTCCAGCCACTAACCCCTTTCGATCTTGTGCCTTTTCCTTTAAGTGAGATCTCTAACTTAGATGGGCTTAAAAAGGCTGAAATGGTTAAGGCCATTCACAATAAAGCACGAGAAATGATTGAGAGGAGAAATCAACAAGTTGCTAACAAAGTGAACAAAGGAAGGCGCAAGGTAACCTTGGAACCAGGAGATTGGGTATGGGTGCACATGCGCAAGGAATGGTTTCCTTCCAAAATAAAATCTAAATTGGATGCTCGTGGTGATGGAACATTTCAAATTATTGGTAAGATCAATGACAATGCATATAAAGTTGATCTTCCTAGTGAGTGTGCTGTTTCTAGTACCTTTAATGTATCTGACTTGTCTCATTTTGATTTTGATGAAGGTGAAGATTCGAGGACGAATCATTTTGAGGGGAGGGGAAATGATACAAATGGCGTTCAAGATGCAACAATAAGCAATCTAGGTGATTTAGACCTGATTCCAAATATGGAAAGTTATCGGGTTCTAAATAAGGAAACACAGTTTTGGAACGTGGAGCTAAAGTGCATGGAGATGCCATGGGAAATCATATTGAGGCTGTTCAAGAAAAACAAGATCATTCAAGTGCCAACGTAGAAGGTTTCCCCAATATGGAAAGTTTTGTCGGTTGGGTCACAAGGTCCCGAGCAAAGCGTATAAAGGAGCAACTCCAAATTTATGTGCAAAACCATGTTGAAAGTGGGTTGTCCAAATATGGAAAGTCCATATATGGAAATGTTTTGGAGCCTAAGTATGTCTACATAATTGGGTTAACAGACTAGTTTGGAGTGTTTGTGTTTTTGAGCTTGTTTTGGGTCAAATTTGGGTTTGTTTTGTTATGGGTTGTTTTTATGTGTCTCCTTTGGGTTTAGAATAAGTGAAATGGGCTACTTTTCAAGGGGGCCACATTGGTTTTTAGTCACTTCTTTTTCAGACCTGGTTGATGGGTTCATTTTAGCCTTTTAAGTTAGAATACATGGGCCCCTTGTTATTTTACTTAAGCCCATTTCGAAATTAAGTATGTTTTAGGGTTTTGTGGCTGTCATATTCACTCTCCATCTTATTCTCTTCAGCAGCCACCTCTCTCAACATTGAAGATTGTCTTTTCATCTCACCCACCTTCTCCACCACGTTTTTTTCCACATCAGCCATCTTCTTTACTACCTTGAAGACATTTATTTCAGTTTCTTATTGTTTTGTCTTACATTGTAATGCCTATAACAAGGCTATTTTCAGTTGTAATGCAAGAACAAGTGTATTTCGAAAATTTCAGATCTGAATGAAAGAGAGATTACTTTCCTTTATGTTTATGCACAAGGTGTTCTTATTGATTGCAATTGAGTTTATATTTTGTTATCAATTTCAATTCCTATTTCTTGTGTTCTTGAGTGCTTAACTGATTGGGGTTCAAGGGGATTTCTAAGAATTAACTCGGGTTCTTGTCATAAGTGTTCTTGGGTGTAAGAACAAATCCTCATCTGATCGCTTGTTGAGAAACTAATTCTGATATGATTGGTAACGAGTTCTAAGGGTCGATTAAGGGTATTGGGGTTCCGCATCACACTTAAAGTACCATGTGACAAGCATGTGCCACTTAAAAATAAGGATATGGACGTTATCCCTAAGGTCCAACATGTTGAGATCACATTTTATTTAGTTTCCTTTTTTGTTCCCTCTAAATAAGGTGATCTAGTCAACACCTAGGCAATGGAGACTTGAGGATGCCAATGGGTCCAATTACAAGGTCACGCTCCAACAAGCTTAAAGCACAATTTCATATTTATGTACAAGCTTTTGTTTCACAAGAACTTCAAGAAGTTTTGTTGATCAAGCTTGGGGAAAAGCTTAGGAAGACACCTAAGTGTGTGTGCACATTGGAGGCATCAAATCAAGAGGGCTAACAGTTAGCCAATTTTTCACAAGCACAAGTCTAATCAATGGGCTTGAACTTATTTTATCTTATAAAGGGCATGTGGACTTCTTTTAGGCTTTTTCATGGGCTGGTTTGCATTAAATGTGCATGTGCTTTATTAAAAAAAGTCATGTGCATGTTTTATTTTAAGGAACCAAGCTTGTGGGCCTAGTTTAAAAGCCCAATTCGCCCCTCTTAAGTTAGTCTTCTATTTTGTCGTTTTCTTATCCTATTTGAACAAGGACTAGTCAATTTTAATTAGTTTTGAAGCCCAAATCCATGTGGGATTTATTCTTGGGCAGATTTGTTTCAAGAAGGCCTTTTTGATATTTTGGGCTTTCTTTAAGGTTTTTAGGTTATCTTTGTTAGGGTTTACATTGCAAAGGGTATTTAAACCCTTGCTTTAGCCATGAACACGAGTTTAGAGAGATCAATGAAATTAGAAAGCATTCTTCAAGAGAGAATTGAGATTCTTTCTTGTTTTACCTTAAGGATTGATTCAACTTATCAAGTAAGTTCTAACTTGTGGCGTTAATTCAATTCCTACAATCTTATACTCTTTGTTACCAATTCCTTGTTGTTTTGGGGGTGAAGGGTCTTGTTAGATTGATTGAATTTAGGTTTGGGAACAATCATTGAAACGGAGGTGATCTAGACATTGATTCTAGGTTGTTGCCGTATCATCTTTGGTATCAGAGCCTAGGTTTTAAATTCAATCTTTATCTTTAATTTTCTGTTTGTTCTTGATTATTATAGTTAGTTCATCATTAAAATTGGAAAAAAAAAGAAGAAAGAAGGAAAGAAAAGAAAAGAAAAGAAAGAAAAGAAAGAAAGAAAGAAAGAAAAGAAAGAAGGAAAAAAAGAAAAAGAAGAAAAGAAAGAAAAGAAAGAAAGAAGTTAAAAAAAAGAAAATCAAGATTGTGAATCTTCGTGAGTTTGAGTTGATTATCTTGCAAGATTCATCAAGAACGAATCTGATCATCCAAGAATTCTTTAATTTCGTTTCTTTATTATTCAAGATTCATCAAGAACACATCCTTTATTCAAGAAACTCATCAAGACTTGTTTTCTTGCATCAAGAAACACTTTTTTATTTCAAGATTTACGTTCTTCGCTCAAAACGTGTGTCTTTGATTTAATTGCTTATCTTTAAGTTCTTGAGCAATTGGGGCAGATTGGAATGTTCTTGTTAATTTGGGTTTAGGGTTGAGTTTAATTCCTAGTTTCGTCTTTTCTTAAACTCTTTGGCTGTTTTTTTTTTGCTGTCCTTTTTGTTTCCATTACACTTGAATTGAGTAATCTTGTTTCATATTGCTTAATTGGCACCAAAAATCGTTCACATACGTTTTCTCCATCTAGTATGTGTTTATTTTCGTCTTCATTGTTTTCTTTACATTAAATTGCATCTAGATTTGTGTTATTCTTCCTTTATTTAGGTATTCGTCGCTTTCCTTTTGAATTACGTTGCTGTTGTGCTTATTTGGTTGGTAGTTATTGATCCGGACAAGTAAAACTGTGCTAGAATCTAAAGTGGTAAAAGGCAAGAGTGTGTAAGCTCATTTGACGGTAAAAGCCATCTTCTTGAGTGAAACACGAGGGTTTCCAATCTGATTTAGAGAGGAACACGTGAGGGAGTGTGTCAGGAGCTATTATAACGTGTTTTTGCAGGTTTTACATCATGACCAATTCAAAGGATAGTAAAGGTAGTGAAAAAGATGGAAAGAATAGTGAGGCTGATCAACACACATTTTTTACTTTGGAGGCTATGCAACATCAATTCCAAAGGATTGAGAACATGTTCAGGGTTGTCAATGATAAATTTGATAGACAAGATCAAGCCATTAGGAATTTACAAAGAGAGGCTTCATCTAATGGTGCAAGAAGGAGGCAAAATGCTAGGGAGCCAACTCCTGTGTGCTATGAGTATGAATAACACGCACCAACGGAAGGATTGAAGAGGAATTTGCGTTGATCTTGTATAAGGAATAAATCCAAGCTCTGGGTATGGCTGGAATGATTGAATTGTTGGAAGAACTTGCGTCGGTTATGAAGAACAAAGAAGAACAGACTTGAATTCGAAAATTGACAAGCAAAACTAACTAAGATACGTATGAAATCAATCCCTACGACACCCCCTAAAGTCCTGCCTTAGGTAACCCCGATGATCAGAATTGAATTCAAAGAAAGAACTCAAACACGCCAAAATTGGGAAAGCAATTGATAAGTGAAATAAGTTCTTAAGGTAACAAGAACAAGAGAAGGTTTGTTTTCTCTCAAGTTGTAAGCCAGTGGCTGCACACAATAAATGAATCAGTCTTCCCCAATCTGACCTAAAACAAGTCTATAAATACTAGGTTTTAAGTGACTAATGAGTTGGGCTAATAATACAAGAAAGCCCAAGTAAATAATAAGTCCAAGAAAGCTAATTAAAATGCCCCCATGTCTGGTCTGATGGGTGTGCCTTTGCTGATCACTTAAGTCCACATAAGTTGGGCTCAAGTGAATTAAAACAGCCCATTCATGCAAGTCCTCAAGCCACATGCATATCTGACCCAAAGACTTGAGTTAAGTGGATCCATTTGAGCTGTGACCCAAATAACTCTCCTCCTATAGGATTAGCACGCTGCATGTCTTCCATAAATGAGCCCACATGCGCATACAAAGCCTCTTTGATCCTCTTAGCCCGCGCCCTAGTCATTGGCCCAATTGGTATGGACAGGTCTCCTCCTTGGCCTTGATCACGCAAGCTCTTCGTCAAGTCCAAACCTCCATGCACGCCACCACCTTCATGCACATCGTCATCCATGCCTTTGCTCACATCAGTCCCTCCCTCCTTAAAAAGATTCGTCCTCGAAGCTGAATCCATGACAAAAGGAGAAAGGTCAGCAACATTAAAAGTGGCGGAAACATTGTACTCACCTGGAAGATCAATCTTGTAGGCATTGTCATTGATCTTCTCCAACACCTGGAATGGACCATCTCCTCTTGGATCCAGCTTGGATTTTCTTTGAGTAGGAAATCGCTCCTTTCTCAAATGAACCCAAACCCAATCACCAGGTTCAAAGGTCACTAATCTACGCCCTTTGTTGGCTTACCTGGCGTAGACCCGGTTCTTTTGCTCAATGTGTTGCCTCGCCTTCTTGTGAAGTTCCCTAACCAACTCAGCCTTACGTGTTCCATCTGTACTAGACAATTCATGCAAAGGTAAAGGTACCAAATCCAAGACAGTTAAGGGATTAAAACCATAAACCAACTCGAAAGGCGAAAAACCTGTAGTGGAATGCACACATCTATTATATGCAAATTCAATGAAAGGTAAACATTCCCCCCAAGTTCTCAAATTTCGACCTACAACAGCACGCAACAAAGTTCCCAAGGTCCTATTCACAACCTCGGTTTGCCCATCTGTTTGTGGATGACAATTAGTGGAATATAACAATTTGGTTCTTAACTTGCCCCACAACACACGCCAAAAATGGCTCAAAAACTTAGTATCTCGATCGCATATAATCGACCTCGGAATGCCATGCAACCTAACAACATCCCTAAAGAATAAGTCAGCCACATGTACGGCATCATCAGTCTTATGGCATGCAATGAAATGCGCTATCTTACTAAAACGATCCACAACCACAAAGATGCTATCAAAACCTCTCTTTGTTCTAGGTAGACCCAAAACAAAGTCCATAGACAAATCAACCCATGGTTCAGTAGGCACAGGTAAAGGGGTATACAATCCATGAGGTTTGACTGTTGATTTTGCCTGTCTACATGCAATGCACTTGGCACACACTCGCTCAACATCCTTGCGCATACCAGGCCAATAAAAATGCTCATGTAAAATATCCAAAGTCTTAGCAACCCCAAAATGACCCATCAAACCACCACTATGAGCCTCATGCACAAACAAAGCACACAACGAACAATTAGGCACACACAATTGGCTACCTCTAAACAAATAGCCATCATGCCTATAAAATTTCTGAAACGCAGCATGCTCACAAGCAATATACACAGAAGCAAAGTCATTATCAGAAGCATACAACTCCTTTAGTTGCTCAAACCCTAAAAGTTGTGAACTAAGGGTAGTAACCAAGGAATACTTCCTAGATAACGCATCAGCAACCACGTTTTCCTTCCCTTGCTTGTACTGCAGGACATATGGAAATGTCTCCAAAAACTCCACCCACATGGCATGTCGTTTGCTCAACTTGCCTTGTCCTTTCAAGTGCTTCAAGGACTCGTGATCCGTCCTAATGACAAACTCACGTGGCAGAAGGTAGTGTTGCCACACCTCCAATGCTCTCACCACTGCATATAGCTCCTTGTCATAGGTTGGATAGTTGAGTTGTGCACCACTCAACTTCTCACTGAAGTAAGCTACTGGTTTGTTTTCCTGCAAAAGCACAGCACCTATACCAATTCCAAAAGCATCACATTCAACCTCAAATGCCTTATCAAAATTTGGCAAGCACAAAATAGGAGCACAACATAATTTTTCTTTCAACAATATGAATGCACGTTCCTGTTCCTCTCCCCATACAAACCCCTTCTCCTTCTTGACTATCTCAGTCAAAGGAGCAGCAATAGTGGAGAAATCTCTCACAAACCTCCTATAAAAGCTAGTAAGTCTGTGAAAGCTCCTCACCTCACTCGCACTCTTAGGTGTTGGCCAATCTTGGATGGCCTTCACCTTTTCACTATCTACCGCAACACCACGAGAACTGACTACAAATCCTAAGAAGACAAGTCGATCAATGCAAAAAGTACACTTCTTAAGATTGGCATACAGTTTCTCCTTTCTCAACACATCCAACACACTCCTCACATGCACGACATGCTCATCAATAGTAGTGCTATAGGCCAAAATGTCATCAAAGTAAACAACCACAAATTTACCAAGAAATGCACGCAATACATGATTCATCAACCGCATAAAAGTGCTGGGTGCATTAGTTAAGCCAAATGGCATAACCAACCACTCATACAACCCATACTTGGTTTTGAAAGCAGTTTTCCATTCATCTCCTGGATTCATTCGAATCTGATGGTATCCACTCTTCAAATCAATCTTAGTAAATACACATGCACCATGCAACTCATCAAGCATATCGTCTAACCTAGGAATAGGGTGGCGATACTTTACAGTGATTTTATTCACAGCACGACAGTCCACGCACATCCTCCAGGTTCCATCCTTCTTTGGCACCAACAGCACCGGCACAGCACATGGGCTCAAGCTCTCCCTCACATGCCCCTTTTCCAACAACTCATCCACTTGCCTTTGAAGTTCCTTCGTTTCCTCAGGGTTACTCCTATAGGCTGGCCGGTTTGGAATCTGTGCACCGGGTATGAAATCGATTTGGTGCTCTATGCCCCTCAAGGGTGGCAGTCCATTGGGCATCTCTTCCGGAAAGACATCGGTGTATTCCTGCAAAAGAGAACTAAAGACACTAGGCAAGGAAGCAAGAGGTTCAGTGTCAGTCATCAAACACTCCCTATACCTAAGCAACAATAGTGTTCTCTTCGCTCCACTAGCTCTCCTCAAATCTTTCTCTCTCGTAAACAAACTCATCTTCTTGTCTCTCGGCTCACTCTTCCTTTCTCTACTTGAGTTCTTCTCTCCTGCACATCCCACCTTCTTTTCCTCTCCTGTGCAGTCACTCACCTTTGGACCACTCTCAATTTGCTTTTGGGCTTCTTTTCTCTCATCTTTTCTTTTGAGCTCACTACCCAAACCCTCCTCACATTTACTTGCTTTCAACAGGTCCAGGTACAATTCATGAGGTGATAAGGGTACAAGAGTGAAGTTCCTACCCTTAAACTTAAACGAATACCTATTGGTATATCCATCATGTGCTACCCTTCTATCAAACTGCCAAGGTCTCCCAAGCAACATATGACCAGCCTCCATAGGTACTACATCACACAACACCTCATCCTCATATCTACCTACTGAAAATGACACCAACACCTGCTTTGTCACTTTCACATCAACACTATCATTAAACCACTGTAGCTTGTAAGGTTCCGGATGTTTCCTATAAGGTAACCCTAGTTTCTCAACCATGGTGACACTAGCTACATTAGTGCAACTACCCCCATCAATGATCAGATTACAAACCTTTCCACCCACCAAACACCTCGTGTGAAACAAATTCTCCCTCTGATCAAGAGCTGCATCTTTGGCCCTAACACTCAAAACACGCCTAACAACAAGCACTTCCCCTGTGACAGCCCTCTCTACACAATCATCATCATCATCATCACAAGCATTATAACAAGGCAACACATCATTATCACAATCACTATCCTCAGAATCAATTACCCCATTATCCCGCATAAACATAGCCTTTTTATTAGGACATTGTGATGCAATATGTCCATTGCCCAAACACCTAAAGCATTTAATACTAGATTGTTTGCTAGATGAGGCATGAGAATTAGGTGTACCTTTTTGGTCAGACCCCACATTTGGCTTTTTGGGTGTCTCCTTGAGGTCCGCCTTTTTCTTTCGACTTCTCCTCTCTCTTGGGCCATTTCGAACCCCATGATGGACTAAATACCGATCCACTCCTTGCTGCCACTCTACTCTTGAGTTGCCTTTCCACTTTCATGGCCATGTTCACCATGTCCTCAATCTCCACATAGTGCTGCAACTCCACCACATTGGCTATCTCTGGTTCAAGCCACTCAAAACCGTGCCATAGTCGCCTCTGCGTCATCTTCTATGTTGGCTCGGATCATGGTTATCTCCATCTCTTTGTGGTAATCCTCCACCGATCTAGACCCTTGAGTGAGTCTCTGCAATTTTGGTGCATCTCCTATAATAGTAAGAAGGCACAAACCTCTTCCTCATGCGAGCTTTCATGGCTGCCCAAGTAGAGATAGCCCTCTCCATTCCTCCTCCTGGAAGTCATCAACTGGTCCCACCAAATCAATGCATAATCGAGAAAACTCCACTGCAGCTAGCTTTACCTTCTTGTGCTCGGAGAAGTTATGGCACTCAAAAATTAAGTCCACCTTCCTCTCCCAATCTAGGTAAGCCTCGGCGTCATTCCTCCCCTTGAAGGTAGGAATTTGCATTTTGATGGACTTGATATCTCCATCTAGCGGTTTAATGGCTCATTCATTGTGCCCTCCTAGGTCTGTGGTCAAACTCTTCCTCCTCCTCCTCCTCAATTCCGTCGTCCACATGGTCATATTATGGTGGTGCTCTCCGAAATGGTGGTGGAGGGTGTTGGTGCCTAGCACCACGTCTCCCTTGAGGCTCCTCATGCCTCTCTTGTCGGAGTTCAGCTATCTCCTCCCTCATCTCAGCAAATGCCAAGTTGAACCGCTCAAACTGTTGTTGCATTGCTCTCATGGTAAGAACATTGATTTCTCCGGTTTGATTCGCATTAATACCTCCGTTGCTACCACTATTATTACCTCCTTCCTGTGACATTGTGAGGAAATAATATACCTGCAAAACAACGTTAGTGCAAGAAAAAAAAATCCAACTCACAATACTCCTTCACGTGTTTCACTCAAAAGATGTTCTCTCTCCCTCGTGTTTAATGTCACGGCAATGACACCCTCAAATGCACTCACACTCTTGCCTTTTACCACTTAATTTCTCTGAAATTCAAGTTACAAAGTAGAACTATAATTCCCCAAACCAAATTCAATTCCCAAATCATGGAATGTGGTTCAATATCTGAAAACCCCAGTCAAGGAAAAACCGAGATCCTCCAAGCAAGATTGCTGAATGTCAACCAATTCGAGACACAAGGAATTAAACAGGAAACAATGCTAGGACAGAATGAACTCAAACAAAATGAAGAATAAGAAAGACAAATTCGAAACAAGTAATACCAAGATCAAAGAAGACAATTTTTGGAACAATTTGAATTCAAAGAACACGAAATAAGGCTAGAACAATGGAATCAGATGGAAATTCCCAAAATTTTGAAACTGGTATGTTAAGACTAGTGCTACTCAATTCAGTAAGCTAAATCAAAGGAAAGAAGAAAATTTTAAGTAGGCCTTTTTTTTTTACTTTTTTTTACCTCCTGTTTTGGGAGAAGGTAATCAAGCACAGAGTTTCAAGAGAATTAGATGCATCCCTAACCAAAAAATTTTGCATGGGTTGTGTAGTTGACGCTGAATGAAAAGATTTCTCAAGAACAAGAACACAACAAGGTCTAGCATAAGAACGACAAGAACCCAGGTTTCTCAAGAACAAGAACACAACAAGATCCAGCATAAGAACGACAAGAACCCAGATTTCTCAAGAACAAGAACACAACAAGATCCAGCACAAGAACGACAAGAACCCAGATTTCTCAAGAACACAACAAGATGCAGCACAAGAACGACAAGAACCCAGATTTCTCAAGAACACAACAAAATCCAGCACAAGAACGACAAGAACCCAGATTTCTCAAGAACACAACAAGATCCAGCACAAGAACGACAAGAACCCAAGAGAGACAAATTAGAATTTACCTCCCGCCAAGGCTTTGATACCAAATAACACGCACCAACGGAAGGATTGAAGAGGAATTTGCGTTGATCTTGTATAAGGAATAAATCCAAGCTCGGGTATGGCTGGAATGATTGAATTGTTGGAAGAACTTGCGTCGGTTATGAAGAACAAGGAAGAACAGACTTGAATTGAAAATTGACAAGCAAAACTAACTAAAATACGATGAAATCAATCCTACGACACCCCTAAAGACCTGCCTTAGGTAACCCCGATGATCGAATTGAATTCAAAGAAAGAACTCAAACACGCCACAATTGGGAAAGCAATTGATAAGTGAAATAAGTTCTTAACGTAACAAGAACAAGAGAAGGTTTGTTTTCTCTCAAGTTGGAAGCCGGTGGCTGCACACAATAAATGAATCAGTCTTCCCAATCGACCTAAAACAAGTCTATAAATACTAGGTTTTAAGTGACTAATGAGTTGGGCTAATAATACAAGAAAGCCCAAGTAAATAATAAGTCCAAGAAAGCTAATTAAAATGCCCCATGTCTGGTCCGATGGGTGTGCCTTTCTTGATCACTTAAGTCCACATAAGTTGGGCTCAAGTGAATTAAAACAGCCCATTCATGCAAGTCCTCAAGCCACATGCATATCTGACCCAAAGACTTGAGTTAAGTGGATCCATTTGAGTTGTGACCCAAATAACTCTCCTCCTATAGGATTAGCACGCTGCATGTCTTCCATAAATGAGCCCACATGCGCATACAAAGCCTCTTTGATCCCCTTAGCCCGCGCCCTAGTCATTGGCCCAATTGGTATGGACAGGTCTCCTCCTTGGCCTTGATCACGCAAGCTCTTCTTCAAGTCCAAACCTCCATGCACGCCACCACCTTCATGCACATCGTCATCCATGCCTTTGCTCACATCACTAGTTTAGGAGTTTATAGCCCAATAATGCAATCTGATCCTATTCCACTTAGGATTGGGATAGACTAACTTAAATAAGATCAAAATAACTTAAATAAACCTAAGGAAGGTGGATGGGCCTAATGGATTACTCTACTTAGGCCCACACACTTGGTTGTCCAAAACTAGTTTTTAATAAACTAAGGCAAATGCTAATAAATACCTAGCCCATAACAATCTCTTTGGGCCTAATAAACAAAGGATAAATAACAAGTCCAATGTACTAAAATAAGTCCATAAGAATAATTAAACTTGTCTTGAAATTTGGCTAAGTATTAGCCCCTCCACATGCCCTCTCTAGAAGAATCACAGGCTTGACTACACCACTTGAATTCTTCACAGATGGTTCAGTCTTGTCATCAAGGTGAGATGTAATGTGACTTTGAACAAACCCTTGAAGTACTTGTTTAAGCCTTGCTGCACGTTGTCTTGTAATAGGTCCACTTGGCAAAGTAAGCTTGTCTTGATGTGTTGCACCTTGATCTCCATTGTCATGGCTTCTTGTATCATTCCCTCCCTCCTCAAAAGGATTCGTCCTCGAATCAGCCCCTGTATTATCAAATGGAGAGAGATCAGCAACATTAAATGTAGCAGATACTTGATACTCACCTGGCAAATCAATCCTGTAGGCATTATTATTAATCTTTTCAAGGACTTGAAAAGGCCCATCGCCTCTAGGATCCAACTTGGATTTCCTTTGCTTAGGAAACCTCTCTTTCCTAAAATGTAACCAAACCCAATCACCAGGCTCAAATTGCATCAACTTTCGCCCTTGATTAGCTCTTTGTGCATATGCTTCATTACGCTTCTCTATGTGTTGTCTCGCCTTTTCATGAATGTTGCGCACCAAATCTGCTTTCTTTTGTCCATCTATACTAGTTATCTCACTTAAAGGTAAAGGACACAAATCTAAAGGTGTTAATGGATTAAAACCATAAACAATCTCAAAAGGTGAATAACCAGTAGTAGAATGTATGCTCCTATTGTATGCAAATTCAACTAATGACAAACATTCTTCCCATGTTTTAATATTTTTACCAACCACAGCACGTAAAAGAGAACCTAAAGTTCTATTCACTACCTCAGTTTGTCCGTCAGTTTGAGGATGGCAAGTAGTAGAA
This sequence comes from Erythroxylum novogranatense, assembly GCA_029891385.1. NCBI lineage: Eukaryota > Viridiplantae > Streptophyta > Magnoliopsida > Malpighiales > Erythroxylaceae > Erythroxylum > Erythroxylum novogranatense. Next base: position 48,933,862 of record CM057224.1, read on the forward strand.
AACAAAAGTTTAGTACCTAGCTTACCCCAAAGAACACGCCAAAAGTGACTCAAAAACTTCACATCACGATCAGAAACAATAGTCTTAGGAACACCATGCAAACAATAGTCTTAGGAACAAATTTTCTCAACATCTTTTCTCATGTTAGGCCAATAAAAATGTTCACAAAGTATGTCATATGTCTTTTGAACCCCAAAATGACCCATCTTACCCCCACAATGTGATTCACGCACAAGGACTTCCCGCATAGAACATTTAGGCACACATAACTTGTTCTCCCTAAACAGATAGCCATCATGTCTATAAAATCTTTGGAATGCAGCATGCTCACAAGCGCCAAACACATTGCCAAAATCAGAATCCGAATCATACAAATCCCTAATGTACTCAAACCCTAACAATTTAGAACTTAAAGTAGTGATTAGAGTGTACCTTCTTGAAAGTGCATCAGCAATTACATTCTCCTTACCTTGTTTGTATTGTATCACGTATGGAAAGGTCTCTATGAATTCCAGCCACTTCGCATGCCTCTTGTTCAACTTGCCTTGGCCCTTTAGATGTTTCAATGACTCATGACCAGAATGGATCACAAACTCTTTTGGCCAGAGATAATGCTGCCAAGTCTCCAATGCTCTCACCAAGGCATAGAGTTCCTTGTCATAAGTGGAATAATTCAATTGTGGCCCATGAAGCTTTTCACTGAAGTATGCAATGGGACGCTTACCCTGCATCAAAACAGCATCAATACCTAACCCGGAGGCATCACATTCTATCTCAAAAGCTTCATTAAAGTTAGGCAAACTCAATACAGGCGCAGAACACAATTTATCTTTCAATATATTAAAAGCATGTTCTTGTGCCTCATTCTACTTAAATCCGACATCCTTTTTAATTATTTCAGTCAATGGCGCAGCAATTGTACTAAAATCTTTCACAAACACCTATAAAAGCTAGCTAAACCATGAAAACTACGCACATCACTAATACACTTAGGAGTAGGCCAATCTTTAATAGCCTTAACCTTCTCCTCATCAACATGCACACCATGGGTAGAAATAACAAAGCCAAGAAAAACAATTTTATCCATACAAAAAGAACACTTTTTAAATTTAGCATATAGTCTTTCACGCCTAAGTGCTTCAAGTATAGATTTAAGATGCATAACATGCTCATCAAGGCTTTTGCTATAAATTAAAATGTCATCAAAGTATACAACCACAAACTTGCCAATAAAATCACGCAAAACATGGTTGATTAATCTCATAAAAGTGCTAGGTGCATTTGTCAAACCAAATGACATGACCATCCACTCATATAGACCATATTTTGTTTTAAAGGCTGTTTTCCATTCATCCCCTACTTTCATTCTAATTTGATGATAACCACTCATGAGATCAATTTTTGTAAATAAACAAGCACCATGTAGCTCATCAAGCATATCATCTAGCCTAGGAATGGGGTGGCGATACTTTACCGTTATCTTGTTTATTGCCCTGTAATCTACGCACATACGCCAAGTTCCATCTTTCGTTGGCACCAATAGCACTGGAATTGCGCATGGGCTTAGACTTTCTCTCACGTGCCCCCTCTCAAGCAACTCTTCCACTTGCCTTTGAAGCTCCTTTGTCTCCTCAGGATTGCTTCTATAGGCTGGGCGATTTGGAATTTGAACTCCTGGCACGAGATCAATATGATGTTCAATTCCCCTCAATGGTGGTAGTCCTTTGGGCAACTCATCTGAAAAGACATCAGAGTATTCCTGCAAAACAAGTCTCATAACTTTAGGCACAGAAGGGTCAAGGTCAGTCTCACCATAAAACAACTCCTTGTACATAAGCAAAACCAATGGTTTCTGTGTGTACATGACCTTCCTCAACTCTTTTTCTTTTGCAAAGAAGGTACTTTTTTTTGTTCCACTCTTCTTTTCACTCTTCTCTCATTTTTCAACTGCACCACTCTCTTTCTTTTGCTCACTAGTGCAATTACTCTCAGTTGGGCCCTTGTTCCTATTTTCTTGAATGGCCTCTTTTTCTTTTTTCTTTTTAAACTCTCAGCCTCTCCAAGATTTTGTTCTTCCATGGCTTTTGCAAGTCTCAACTGATCCTCATGAACTTCTTTTGGTGAAAGGGGTGCCAATGTGAAGTGTTTCTCCCCCATCTTGAATGAATATCTATTTTTGAATCCATCATATAGTACACGCCTATCATATTGCCATGGTCTCCCCAATAGTAAATGACCAGCATGCATAGGAACTACATCACACAACACTTCATCGGAATATCTCCCAATTGAGAACGCCACTAGCACTTACTTGTTCACCCTAACCTCTCCACACTCATTAAGCCATTGCAACTTATAAGGACTAGAGTGCTTAATGAGAGGCAGCCCCAATTTCTCAACTAAAATTGTGCTTGCAACATTGGTGCAACTACCTCCATCAATTATTAAACTGCACATCTTACCCTTAATTAAACATCTGGTGTGGAATATATTCTCCCTTTGTTCCTCAAGCTCTATCTTTTCTTGTACATTGAGAGCTCGCCTCACTACTAATGCTTCTGCTTGGACTTGTTGCTCAACTTCTTCATCAGTGCAATCCTCCAACTCAGGCATATCACTTCCATCACTATCTTCTGATTCAATTACCCCATCTCGCAAATACATGATCTTCCTATTGGGACATTGGTTTGCCCTATGACCTGAACCCAAACACTTGAAGCATTTGATGTCTCTTTGCTTAGTGTTAGGATTTTGATCATTAGATGTAGGCGCACCTTTAGAGGCTGTCCACTTTTCCTTCGACTTGTCCTTATTGTCATAGGACTTATCCTTGTTCTTTTCCTCCTTCTTTGGCCATTTAGGACCCCAAGAATTTGTAGATCCTGAGGTATTGCCCTTGCTGAAACCTTTTCCCTTCAATTGCTTTTCAATCTTCATAGCCATGCTTACCATGTCCTCCAACTCTAAGTATTGATGAAGCTCTAACACATTCGATATCTCTTTATTTAGACCAGCAAGGAATCGAGCCATTGTAGCCTCTCTATCCTCCTCTATGTTAGCTCTTATCATAGCTATCTCCATCTCCTTGTGGTAATCTTCCACGCTCTTTGTGCCTTGCCTCAATGTTTGGAGTTTTTGATGCAACTCCCTATAGTAGTAACTTGGCACAAATCTCTTTTTCATGATGCGTTTCATCTCATCCCAGGTTTCAACAGGTCTTTCTCTAGTTTGTCTTCTACTAACCATCAATTGATTCCACCAAACAGTAGCATAATCAAAGAACTCAACTGCAACTAACTTCACCTTCTTCTCCTCAGAATAATTGTGGCAGGCAAATATCATCTCTACTTTCCTTTCCCACTCTAAGTAGGCATCAGCATCATTCCTTCCTTGAAATGACGGCATCTTCATTTTGATGCTGCCAATGTTTCTATCTACTCTTTCAGTCTCTTCCTCCTCTCTGCCTCTTTCAGCTCTTCCTCTATAACCACCTCTATTTCGACCTCTATCTACTCTACCACCTCTTGCATTGTTACGAGCTCCATACCACTCTTCCTCATCAAATCCATCTTCATGTTGCTCCTCCTCATAGTGATAATGATTATGGAGTGGAGGGTTCTCTCTTCTTCTTGGCCCATTATTCTCTAAAGATTCAGCTTGAATAGTTCTAAGAAGTCTATCTTGTCTTTCAAAGTTTCTATCTTGCTGCTCGAACTTGTCTTTGACTTCAAGGAACATAGTCTCTATTCTCTTGAATTGATTTTGCATTGCTTCAAGATTAAAGAATGTATTTTGTTGGTTCTCTTCACTCCCATCACTCTTGCCATCTTTATTGCTATGATGAGACATGATCAATTCCTGCAAAAAAACGTTAGAAACCTCACAACACTCCCTCACGTGTTTCTCTCTAAAACAAAATTTTCCACTCGTGTTTCACACAATAAAATGACTTTTCACTATATAATCTCACACTCTTGCCTTTTTCCACTCAAGTGCCTCCTTTATGTTACTTTTCAGGATCACCTCAACAAGATCAAGGAAATCAACAAGCAACAAGTTCAAGTAGAAAGCACAAAGATAGCAAGCCTAACAAAGAAAAATGAATAGATGAAACAAATCTAGAAGCAAAATATTATACGGACAGAAAATAAATCAAAGTGCCAATACACGGATGAAGAGTAGTGTAGGCAACGATTCTTGTGTCAATTGAACAATTATGAGTGCAACAATTGTTCAAATCAATCTAGAGAAGCAAAGATAGGTACCAAAACAAGAAATAAACTAGGAAACAAAGAAAGACACACAAAAATATGACAAAACTCACCGAACCCAAGACCAATTTTTTTATTTTTTATTTTATTTTAATATCCCAATCTACCCAAAGTTCCAAGAATTGAACAAAAGATTCAAAGAAATCGTTTCTTGATAGGTTCTTGAATGAAAGAAGGACAATCTTAATGAATCTTGACTGATAAGAACAAATCTGGAATGAAAGACCAAACAAAGATTCAAAGAATCACAATCTTGGATGTTTCTTGATCATTCTCGATTTTTTTTCTTTTCTTTATACTGTTCACTTTTTTGTTATATTTTTCACCCTTTTTTTCTATTTTTTTTTGCTTTTTTCTGTTTTTTTTAAATTTTGATCAAGAAAACAAACAACCAATTAAGGAAACAAGAACACAAAGAACCAATAATGGCAGATTGGTTCCAAGCAATTTAAACCTTTTTTTTTTTTACCTTTCTAAGGAATTCAACAAAGAAAACAATGAAAGATACGTATGAGTTCAATAGAATTAAGTCAAAGCTCTGATACCAACTGATACGGAAACCCCAAGAAAACAAGGTTCTTGAAACCCCCTAATCCTATTGAATCAAAACCCCAATCTTTCTATTCTAAGAACATGTTAGTTCAAACCCCAATTATACGGAATTGAGACCCAAACCCAACGAAAATTGAAGAATTGAACACGCCACAAGTGATTACCTTGATAAGTGATGCAATCCTTGAAGTAACATTAAGAAGAACACACCTTACTTGAAGAGAACTCTCAATTTCGTTAATCAACCAAATCTAATGTTTACAAGGATAAAATAAGGTATTTATACCCTTGCCCACAACCTAAACCTAAAAGGAATAGGTTACAAGACCCTTTAATGCTAAAACAAGCCTAATCCTAGCTAGTTTAGGAGTTTATAGCCCAATAATGCAATCATAGGCTTGACTACTCTACTTGAATTCTTCACGGATGTTTCAGTCTTGTCATCAAGGTGAGATGTAATGTGACTTTGAACAAACCCTTGAAGTGCTTGTTTAAGCCTTGATGCACGTTGTCTTGTAATAGGTCCACTTGGCAAAGTAAGCTTGTCTTGATGTGTTGCACCTTGATCTCCATTGCCATGGCTTCTTGTATCAAAAGTCCATAGAAATGTCAATCTAAGGATGAGTAGGAATAGGCAATGGCATGTATAACCCATGCGGTTGAACTCCTGACTTAGCTTGTCTACATGATATGCAACGTGAACAAATTTTCTCAACGTCTTTAGGCATATTTGGCCAAAAGAAATGCTCATGCAATATACTCAATGTCTTGTCTATACCAAAATGTCCCATGAGCCCCCCACTATGTGCTTCACGAACAAGCAATTCTCGAATGCAGCATGTTCACAAGCAACATACACATTTGAGAAATCAACATCATGCGCATACAGTTCTTTCATGTGCTCAAATCACAACAACTTAGAAGAAAGAGTTGAAATCAAAGAATACCTTCTAAAGACCGCATCAGCCACAACATTCTCTTTTCCTTGCTTGTACTGTATCACATATGGCGCAATGATTCATGGTTGGTGTGAATTACAAATTCTTTAGGCAGCAGATAATGTTGCCATGTCTCTAATGTCCTCACCAACGCATATAGCTCCTTGTCATAAGTTGAGTAGTTAAGTTGTGCTCCATTTAGCTTCTCTCTAAAGTAAGCAACTGGTCTTTTTTCCTGCATCAAAACAGCACCTATACCAATCCCGGAAGCATCACATTCGATTTCAAAAGTTAATTAAAAAATAGGCAGCCTCACCACATATCTCAAGAAATAGACAACTACAAACTGGCCAATAAATTCTCGTAAAACATGGTTCATTAAACGCATAAAGGTACTTGGTGCATTAGTTAAGCCAAATGGCGTTACCAACCACTCATACAATCCATGTTTAGTGTTAAAGGCAGTTTTCCATTCATCACCTGGTTTCATTCTAATTTGGTGATAACCACTCTTCAAATCAATTTTAGAAAAAATGCATGCACCATGTAACTCATCCAACATATCATCAAGTCGAGGTATAGGATGTCTATATTTTACCGTTATTTTGTTGACAGCTCTGCAATCTACACACATACGCCAACTTCCATCCTTCTTTAGTACCAACAAAATGGGTACTGCACATGGGCTTAAGCTCTCTCTTATATGTCCTTTCTCCAAAAGTTTTTCCACTTGCTATTGCAATTGTTTAGTCTCCGCAGGATTGTTTCAACCTCACCACCACGCATCACCATTACTCTTTTGTTTGGGCATTGTGAAGCTATATGACCAAATCTGAAACATTTAAAACATTTGATATCTCTATTTCTATTAGTGTGGGAAGTAGAAATACCTTTGTTTTTGTTGTCGAATGGTTCTTTTACCTTGGTTTTGTCATCTTTTTTGAATTGGGCAGCCTTGTTATCATTCCTTCAATTCGACTTCCATGTGGAATTTTGAGTCGAATATGTGTTGGCTTGCCTAGCAATTCCCTTTCGCTTCAATTGCTTTTCTATTTTCATGGCCATGTGTACCATGTCTTCTATCTCCACATAATGTTGAAGCTCTACCACATTAACAATATCTCTGTTGAGTCCATTGAGAAACCTTGCGATGGTGGCTTCTCTATCTTCCTCCACATTTGCCCTTATCATAGCTATCTCCATCTCTTTATAGTAGTCCTCCACACTCTTTAATCCTTGAACAAGGCTTTGCAATTTTTGATGCAATTCCCTATAATCGTGGCTAGGAACAAAACGTCTTCTCAGAATGGCTTTCATCTCCTCCCATGTTTGGATAGGACGTTCTCTATTTCTCCGTCTACTCATAATCAATTGGTCCCACCACACAATGGCATACTCACTAAACTCTACGACAGCAGGCTTTACCTTCTTTTCTTCTGAGTAATTATGACACTAAAAAATGAGCTCCACCTTTCTTTCCCATTCCATGTACGCCTCAGGATCATTTTTGCCCAGAAATGATGGAATTTTCATTTTGATACTTCCTAGGTTTCTGTCAAGGTCATTTCGACCCCTCCTTGCTCCTCCATAGTTTCTACCTTCATTTATCATGGTGGCTTGATCATCAATGTCTTCATTATATTCCTCATCAATTGGAGGTGTTGGTTGTCTTCTCGGACTTGGAACAGTTTGGCCAGCACCCTTGTCAATTCTTTCGCTCATGTCTCTCATCATGATTTGCATTCTTTGGAACTCCAGTTGCATGGCTTTTAGAATGAAAGCTTGATCCTGTTTCTCAACCCCACTTTCTTGAGAATCCATGGTAAATCTGAAAATTTCAACAAAGATAACAACAAAATATTCCTCACAAACACTCCCTCACGTGTTTACTCTCGAAGTAACGACACACCTCTCGTGTTTTCACTCAAAGTTGGCTTTTCCCCTCTTTTGAACGCACACACTCTTGCCTTTTACCACTCAAGTGTTAGAGTAATGCCCTAAAGGCAATCGACTTTAGCGCGTTTTGTACAAAGTTGTGTACATACTTTATGAATAAATAAAGAAGGCATATTTCATTAATTTGGTGTTGATATTGATCTATAAGCAAATTAATGAAATCCATGATATATGACATAGCATGAAGGAAATTATGATGTGATCATACTACTGAGATTCCTATCATGTGTAATTATGTCAGTATCTAAATTATCCCTAGTCATAGGATTACTGAAACTGGACATCTACTTGATTTGATCAAGCAGTGGATCTCAGAAACTGTAAATATGAGATATTTAGGGTTGAGATGTGAATGCTTACTAGAGGTAGTAAGTACATTGGATTACCTACTATGAGATCATCACATGGATGTCCTATTCTAATGTCAGTGATAATCTCATCATAGCAATGGTGCAAATATCCTTAGACTTGAGGTGCTCAAGGATATCTTGGATACTGATTCTGTGCTTTGACTCCATTCCTTGTTGCCTTACATAAGTCGCTTATAGGGTGGTGATTAGGTACAGTTTGAGGTATTTGAAGGTAATTGAGTAGCCAATAGAGGATTCATCACTTCAGTGATAGCAGAAGATGATACCCATGGCCTCTTGTTAGGGTCATTACTTGGAAATCTCTGGCCGGAGTTAATATGTCATGAAGAGTGTCTTCAGTGACATATAAAGTAATGAGTCCCAGGACAAGAACTGATATCATTTGGACTAGATTTGACGTAGTCAGTCTAGTAAGAGTTGACACTCTATCCATACTCATAACCAAGTGGGGTATAGCATGGTGAAAGGACGAATTGCACGGTAATTGTCTATGGAAGGGTTTGTGATATGGTTCGTGATGAACATAGGTTCTTCGTCAAACCAATTACTTTCCGGTCAATTGGGAGTCATGATGTGTTGCTAGATACCGCTCATGACTTGCTCAGATTAAGTGTTAATCTAAGTGGCCAACATAACCGGGAACCTAATGGGTCACACGCATAAGAGTGATTTGGAGAATTCGTAAAATAGTTTTGGATAAAGATCCAATATATGGAGAGCATTACAACTAAATGGATCCCGATGAGATTGGGATATGTCCCGATGAGATCGTGACATCGATATTGCTGAAATAGGTCTTCGGTATTTTTTCCATACCGGGACTTGTAGGCCGGTAGGACCGACCCCAGTGTGACTGGACCACTTTAGCATTTATATATATATATATATATATATTATTAATTAATTAAGTAATTAATATATATATATATATATATGTCATTAACGTGGAAGAAGGAGAAGAGACTTAATTTTATATATATATATATATATATATATATATATATATATATATATATATATATATATATATATATATATATATATATATATATATATATATATATATATATATATATATATATATATATATATATATATATATATATATATATATATATATATATATATATATATATATATATATATATATATAAGGCTAACGTGGAAAGGAGGAGAAGAGCTTTAATAAAGTAGCATTAAATGTCTTTAAAGGTTAAAGACAAATGGAAAAGTAGAAGGAAGTGATGATGATCGTGGGTTATAAGAAGGAGTTGAAGAATAAAAGGTTTTTTCCTCTCTTCTTCATCACATCATCGATCATCAAGCTCATCTCCTCTCCAAGCCTTCTTCTCATCGTTGATTCCAAGCTTTCCAAGAATAAAGGTAAGATCTAGCAGTCTTTACTTTATTTTTGCTATTCCCGAGTTAAAGGGTTTGCCCCGGTTAGGTTCTCCGATCTCTGCGTGGATACCATTTGAGACGGTCTCTTTTGGTCGTTATGGTTTGACATTGTTATATAGACATATGGATCCTGGCTTTCGGGAAGGTTCCGGAACAAAAATTTTTGTTTTCCACACCGTGTACATGTGATGTACACATCGGGATTTTTCTATAGTGGTATCAGAGCGACTTGTGTTGTATATATCGAAGAAATCATAACAAGGTCGGAGCTGCCTATTGCTTGTGACGATGATGCATGTTGACTATGTTAAATTCGAAATCAGTATGGCAAACTTGTTTTCGAGAATAAATTATAACAATTTTTTTTTCTGATTTTCTTTCACTGACATGTCTCTAGGATGTTTATGAATATCTATGAGGTTGGAAAAATGTTTTCGAGGTGATTTACTATTTATTTGAGAATTTATTGTGTGTTGCTGGGAATAACTGTGTTGAGGAACACAGATTCTACATTGGCTTTGTTGCTGAGGTTGGTTGAGTTTTTATTGGAAATAAATCCTGAAAAAATTCATGGAGCATGTTGTGAACATGTTGTAACCTCTGTAATTTTCTCAAAATTTATTGAAAATGTTTCAATGAGTTTTTCAAGCAAAAGACAGAGCATGACAGTTTTGAGAAAGTTGCTGGAATTGTTTTGTTTGGAATGATTGATTGTGTATTTGTCAATTCCAATGCCTTAGACCATTTTTAATGTGATTAAAAATATGTTACATTGATGTTGTATGCTTTCCAAACTGATTTTCTTGAAGTTGGGTTTCCAAAAATTTTAGAAATGTCAAATGTGTCACATTAGCGTCTCGTTAGTATATTTCGTTGTCTTGATTGTTTTGGCCGTCACAATTTTGTGACCAGTGCCGAAGTAGTCTTGATAAAGTGTAGACTACCTAGAGATACTTAGGGTGATAGTTTGATATTCTCAAATTATTTGAAAATCTAAGTGAATAATAGTGTATTCATCGATTTCAAGTATTTTATGTATAGTATAACTATATATGGTAAGCATGATAAAATGAAAGTGTTTCATTGGTACATGAGAGTAAAGTATATTACACTTGGTATTGTGAATTTAAACTACACGGATTGAGAAATTAGCCGATTAGAGAGAATTTCAAATATTAGTCGACTAACACATGCATAAGTCGACTTGCATACTCAAGTAGTCGACTTACACATGCACTAGTCGACTTGTTCGTGCACAGTAGTCAAAAGTAGTCGACTTACACATGCACAAGTCGACTAGCTCATGCACAGTAGTCAAAAGTAGTCGACTAACAAATGCACAAGTCGACTAATACATGCAAAGGTGGGATGATGGATGATTTTAGGTATAGATTCGATGTGATTGATGAAATGACCTAAATCATTCCATATAGTCATGGTGACTATAATCCTACAGTTTGGAAAAGAAGAAGAGTGAAGAAAGATGAAATCTCTCACACATAATATGAAAACTAACTCCTTCCATTAATATGGGGAGAACCAGAGTTCTAATAGAGTTCGGGTTGTTAGGTAAACCCAAGCTCACTCTATACGGATATGTTCGAACCATGGAAATAAGATTTTTGGATTAATGGGTCGGTTTTTACTAGAAGCGTTGATTTGTTGAATAAACTCAAGGTTAACGTAGACAAAGGCGAAATTGGGTAGTGTACATTAGATGTACGCGCATCAAGAGTTGATAACCCAATGTGTGTGCATACATCACGAGTTGATAGCACTGGTCGATAAATGCACCTGTGATGTAACTGGTATGACCGATACCTCCCGATTGATCTAAGGTGGCCTGTTGGGTAAACCCAAGGTCATTTTAGTAATGTCGGATATCTATGATGCAATTGGTATGACCGATACCTACCGATTGACCTAAGGTGGCTTGTTGGGTAAACCCAAGGTCATTTTAATAATATCAGATATCGACCCACTAGGACATTTTTTCATAATGTTTCTTGGATTCGTAATGAGGGTTATGGATTCTTTGAAACTAGTGGGAGCCATATGCATGTCATGCAAGTCCTTATGATCATGCATGTAATTCTATTCTAACATTCTTTCTCTCTTTTTAGGTTGATTGAAGATGACTTCCAGTGTGAATTTGCGCTCACTAATAGATTCTAATAAATTAACTTGACCCAATTTTCTCGATTGGCTGAGAAATCTGAGAATTGTTCTCAGATCTGAGGAACTGAGCTATGTCCTAGATGTTCCACTTCCTAATCTACCTGCTGTTGATGCTTCTATGTCACCAGAGCTGCAGAAGCAGCATGAGTCTATGGATGCTAATACCATAGTGTTTCATCTTAGGGAGCCTTTTAATGAGCAAGCTCGGTCTGAAAGGTTCGAGACCTCGAGGCTACTCTTCACTACTAAGATGACTCCAGGTTTATCTGCAGTGCAGTATGCACTGAAGATGAATGGGTATATTGAGAGGTTGGCTGTCTTAGGTTTTGTTATGGATTATGAATTAAGTGTTGACTTAATTCTAGTTGGATTGTCTGATAGTTATTCATAGTTTGTGTTAAACTATCGGATGAACCAAATATCCACGACAATCACTGAGTTGATCAATCTGCTCAAGACAACTGAGCAAGCTATCAAGAAGGATAGCAAGCAAGTGCTTATGGTGGCCTCTTCTTCTTCTGGTTCAAAGAAAAAGAATCTAAAGAAGAAAAAGTCTAAGAAACCGAAAGGAAGTGCAGCCAAAAAGAAAACTAAAGAAACTGCACCAAAAGGAACTTGCTTCCATTGTGGCAAGACTGGCCACTGGAAGCGAAACTGTAAAGTCTATCTGGAAGAATTGAAGCAAAAGAAGGCACCAAATGCCTCGGCTCCTTCAGGTATGTTTGTCATTGAGGTTAATACTGTTTCTGACCATAACATATGGGTATTAGATACCGGTTGTGGCTCACACATATGCAATGATATGCAGGACCTCGTGGACGATGAGCGACTAATGAAGGGAGAACTAGACCTGCGTGTAGGAAATGGAGCAAGAGTTGCTGCATTAGCCGTAGGCACTTATTTTTTGTCACTCTCCAGTCAGCTTGTAATTAAACTGGATGAATGTTATTTTGTCCCTGTTTTAACAAAGAACATATTGTCTGTTTGTTGTTTAAATAGAGTTGGTTTTCATTTGACTTTTAGTAGCAATGGTTGTTCTATTAGTTTGAATGGAATCCTCTATGGTACTGGTACATTATGCAATGGAATTTACATATTAGATATGTCACATCCAATTATGAATGTCAATGACACGAAAAGACATAAACGAGATAATTTAAAATTAGCTTACTTATGGCATTGTCGCCTTGGCCATATAAATGAGAGACGCATAGCTAAGCTCTATAAGAGTGAAAGTTTAGGGTCATTTGATTATGAATCATATGACACATGTGAATCTTGTTTATTAGGCAAGATGACTAAGTTACCCTTTAAGGGAAAGGGTGAACGAGCGACTGGAGTATTAGACCTAATACATTCAGATGTATGTGGTCCGATATCCATCCATGCTAGAAGTGGTTGTCTTTACTTCATTACCTTTATCGATGATTATTCTCGATATGGGTACAGATTCGATGAGATACAAATCTGAAGCATTTGAAAAGTTCAAACAATTCAGAAATGAAGTAGAAAACCAACTTGGAAAAAGTATCAAGACATTACGATCTGATCGTGGTGGGGAATACTTAGACCAACAATTTTTAGATTATCTCAGAGATAATGAGATTTTATCTCAATGGACTCCACCTTACACACCACAGCATAATGGTGTGGCAGAAAGGAGAAATCGAACCTTGTTAGACATGGTACGATCGATGATGGGCTTTGCAAAATTACCAAAAATCATTTTGGGGGTATACAATCGAGACAGCTGTTTATTTGTTAAACAGAGTTTCATCAAAGACAGTTGAAGTTACTCCATATGAGATGTGGACTAACAAAAGACCCTATCTTACTCATTTGAAAGTTTGGGGTTGTCCTGCTTATGTGAAGCGGATACAGTCAGATAAACTTGATGCAAAATCTGACAAGTGTTTGTTTGTAGGATATCCTAAAGAAATAATGGGATATCAATCCTATCTTTGTGAGGAACAAAAGGTGTTTGTTTCAAAGCTCGCTGTCTTTTTAGAGAAAGAGTTTCTTTTACAAGAAGACAGTTGGAGCAAAATTGAACTTGAAGAAGTTCAAGATGCTCGAACAGACGTAGATCAACTGCCTGAACCTGAAATTGTGACTCATACAGATGAAGTAACAGTTCAACCTTCTACAACACACGAAGTTCGTAGGTCACGTAGGATACACTCTGTTTCCGAGAGATATGATTTCTCGTGAATGAACAGAATGACGTATTGCTCATAGAAGATAATGAGCCTACTACCTATGAAGAGGTTCTGAAGAGTTCAGAGTCTGAAAAATGGCTTCAAGCCATGAAGGCTGAAATGGATTCCATGTATGAAAACCAAGTATGGACTTTGGTTGAGGCACCCGAAGGAATAAAACCCATAGGGTGTAAATGGGTTTTCCAAAAGAAAACCGACATGGATGGTAATGTGATTACCTATAAAGCATGGCTTGTGGCTAAAGGTTTTCGTCAAAGACAAGGAGTTGACTACGACGAGACCTTCAGTCCAGTAGCAATGCTTAAATCCATTAGGTTACTCTTAGCCATTGCCACTCATTATGATTGTGAGATATGGCAAATGGATGTGAAGACAGCTTTCCTAAATGGAAATCTAGCTGAGGATGTGTATATGACACAACCTGAGGGCTTCATCTCCTATGATGGCGAAAAGGTATGCAAGCTTCAGAAATCCATCTATGGAATGAAACAAGCATCCAGGAGTTGGAATATCCGTTTTAATGAGGTAATCAAAGAGTTTGGTTTCTCACAAAATCCGGATGAACACTGTGTGTATAAGAAGGTTAGTGGGACTGCAATCGTATTCCTTGTGCTATATGTAGATGACATATTATTACTAGGAAACGATGTCTCTATGCTACAATCTGTGAAGATTTGGTTGTCCAAACAATTTGCCATGAAAGACCTTGGTGAAACAACTTATATCCTTGGGATAAAGATCTATAGAGATAGATAAAAAAGATTGCTTGGTCTTTCACAATCAACGTACATAGACAAGATGCTAAAGAGGTTTAGCATGGAACAATCCAAGAGAGGGTACCTTCCCGTGACTCAAGGGATAACACTCTCGAAATCTATGTGTCCTAAGACACAAGATGAGAGGATGCGCATGAATATGATCCCGTATGCATCTGCAGTAGGATCTATCATGTATGCTATGCTATGTACGAGCAGATACCAATCGGATCCTGGTGAGGGTCACTGGGTGGCTGTCAAGAATATCCTCAAATACTTGCGAAGGACTAAGGATGTTTTCTTGATATATGGAGATGGAGATCTCAAAGTGAGCGAGTATACAGATGCTAGTTTTAAATATGATAAGGATGATTCTAAATCCCAATCAGGTTATATATTCACACTGAACGGCGGGGCAGTCAGTTGGAAGAGATCCAAACAAGAGACAACTGCCGATTCAACAACCGAGGCAGAGTACATTGCCGCTTCAGACGCAGCAAAGGAAGCAGTTTGGATGCAAAAGTTCATTACTGAAATTGGTGTGGTTCCTAGCTGTGATGGGCCCATACAGTTGTATTGTGACAACAATGGGGCTATTGCGCAGGCGAAGGAATCAAGGTCTCATCAACGATCCAAACACGTACTCCTTAGATATCATCTGATTAGGGAGATCATTGGACGAGGTGATGTCCAGATAGAGAGAATTCCCAAGAATGCGAATGAGGTTCAAAGCTTCCATGGCTTGGCTAGCTTCTATCGGAGATTTGTGAAGGATTTCTCTACTATTGCAGCACCTTTGAATGAATTGGAGTTGCATGCTAAAGTTAGAGCCAACATTGAGAGTAGAAATGAATAATATGCAAAGCAAGCTAATAAAAGCCGAAGGCGTGTCATATTTAAACCTGGTGATTGGGTTTGGGTGCACCTGAGAAAGGAGAGGTTTCTAGAACAAAGGAAATCTAAGCTACAACCAAGAGGAGATGGCCCTTTTCAAGTTTTAGAAAGGATTAATGATAATGCTTATAAAATTGATTTGCCTAGCTCCTATGGTAATGTCAGTGCAACATTCAATGTATCTGATTTATCCCTTTTTGATGTTGCAGATTCGAGGACGAATCTTTTCGAGGAGGGAATGATGAAGAACCATGGGCATGTGAAAGACAAGAAGAGAAGCATCCATGGCGTGATTCGCCTCAAGGAAGCCTAGGACGTGACTTGCATGGACATGAGCTTGCAAAAGGAGGCTTAGGAGCTGAAATTGGATCAGATTTGAAGTCTAAATATTCAAGGCAAGGGGATGAACGAAATTCCCATATCAAAGGCCCAACATTCAAGTCTAATGTTCCTAAAGATCCATTACAAGATGTTGGAGGCCCAATGACAAGAGCTAGGGCCAAAGCAATGAAGCAAGCATTGAATTGTTTAATCCAAGACCTTCAAGAGATAGAGCCCATATTGTTGAGTCAGATTTCATCTCATAAAAGTACAAGAGGCATTGTTTTACTCCTTGAAGCCCAACATAAAGTGTCCAAAGGCCCACATGGAGTCCAATTGGGAGAACTCACTTAAGGAACTCACTTAAAGTACCATACTTTTAGGGATTGATTTGTTTCCTTTTATTTAGTATCTTCTTTAGGACATTAAGTTAGGAAGTTTTCCCTATAAATAGGCACCCTCTATGTACTTTGAAAGAGGTCTTTGATTCAGAAATAATATTGAGAGCTTTCTTGCTTTCTTTGTATTCTTTGAGAATACTTGACTTATCAAAGGAGTGGTTTTCCTTTGTGGCGTCCTAAGGTTAGAGTTCTAAGAGACAAGTTCTCTTAGGGTTCTTTCCATTGACCAACATTCTTGCTAGATTTCTAAGAGACAAGTTCTCTTAGGGTTCTTTTCATCGATCAACATTCTTCTCACCTCCCATTTTCTTTGTGTTCTGTTTCTATCTTTTCAACTTTGTTTCTTGTGATTCCGTGTGTTTGCTTGGTTCTATCTACTCCCGGGCATAGTTCCATCTTGTTGAAGGTTCTCTAGGACAAGTTTCTATTGGGTTTGCCACCATTTGGTGTCAGAGCGCTTTGGTTGCTAGATTTCAAATAACTATCCTTTTGTTGTTTCTTTTTTCGTTATTCATTTCTGTCCAATTTTGCGTCCACTAGTTCGTGTACCGTTTTGCTTGAGTTTTTGGCAGAATAATAGGAATTTTTTCAAGTTCAAAATCTCTTCTCTATTTTCATTTTGGGATCACTCAAATCCAAGCTTTCTAGAACAAGTTACACAAAATCTAAATTGAGAGCATCCAGCTTCTAAAAAAAAGTAGAAGTAAAAAAAAGAAGAAGAAAAAAGAGAAATTTGTCGAAAAAAGAAAAAAAAGAAAAAAGTAGAAGTGAAAAAAAAAAGAAATTCGTCAAAAAAAAGAGAAAAAAATCGACAAAAAAAGAAAACAATCAGAGTGTTTGATGCAAGTTTTAGAGAAGTGGAGTCCAAGTTTGCTACTTTCCTAATTGCAAGTACTTTCCTATCTTGTATTGCTTGGAACTTGCTTTATTACTTTCCTATTTGCTTCACTCTCCTATCTTGTATTGCTTGGAACTTGCTTGCTTTCCTTTTTTCTTCACTTCCTTATTTTAGTTACTTTCCTATTTTACTTTTTCGTTTCCTATTTCATTTCTTGCCTTATTAATCTTTCTTTAGCTTCAAGTTTGACTTTCCAAGGTAATCACTTCCTTATACTATTTTTTTCACACTCTATTTCCCCTTTTGGATTCTTTGAGAATTTTATCTTGGGATTCAAATCTTAGCTGTCACTTGGTTTGATTGCTTCTATTTGATTGTGTCTTGTTTCGAATAAGAATACTATAAAAAAGCAAGTTGAGTGGTAAAAGGCAAGAGTGTTTACATTATAGAAAAAGCCAATTTTTGTGTGAAACACGAGTTGTTTGACTTCCGTTGAGTGTATACACGTGAGGGAGAGTGGTAAGGTCCATATTGTTTTTGTTGTTTGCTAACATTTTACAATTTATAAATATGTCTCAGGAAGATGAATCAGCTGAGCAAGATCTTAAAGTCTTTATGAAGGCTGTGCAAGACCAATTCCAGAGGTTGAATGCTAGGTTGGATGACATCCAATCCACGTCAAACTCCAAAGGTTCTATGGCTTTCATTTCTTGCCATGTGTGGATTGGTCTTTCAAGATTCCACCTTCTATTTATTCGCAATTGATCCCAATAAATACTAGCATAGTCACACAATTCAACAGCAGTAAGTTTTATCTTTTTCTCTTCACTATATGTATGACACTCAAATACATGCTCTATTTTCCTCTCCCATTCTAAATATAATTCAGGATCATTTTTCCCTTGAAAGGAAGGGATTTTCAGTTTTATGTTATCGAGTTCATTACGAGAAGAAGCTTGTCTACTTCTCAACAGATATCAAACAACTCGTGTTTCACACAAAAATTGGCTTTTTCTATAATGTAAGCACTCTTGCCTTTTACCACTCAACTTGTTTTCTATAGTATCCTTATTCGAAACAAGACACAATCAAATAGAAGCAATCAAACCAAGTGGCAGCCAAGATTAGAATGCCAAGATAAATTTCTCAAAGAATCCAAAAGGGAAAATAGAGTGTGGGAAAAAATGGTATAAGGAATGAATTAAGGAAGTTATTTCCTTGGAAAATCAAACTTGAAGCTAAAGAAAGATGAATGAGGCAAGAAATGAAATTGAACTTGAAGAAATTCCTATTATTCTTCCAAAAACTAAAGCAAAAGGGGCACGAACTTGTGGATGAAAAATGGCCAGAAAAGAATAACGAAAATAAACAACAAAAGGATAGTTATTTGAAATCTAGCAACCAAAGTGCTTTGATACCAAATGATGGGAGATCCAATAGGAGCTTTTCCTATAGAGCCTTCAACCAGATGGAACTATGCCCGGGAGTAGATAGAATCAAGCAAACACACTAAATCTCAAGAAACAAATTGAAAAGATAGAAACAGAACACAAAGAGAAAATGGGCAGTTAGAAGAATGTTGGTCGATGAAAAAAACCCTAAGAGAACTTTATCTCTTAGAACCCTAGCAAGAATGTTGGTCAATGGAAAGAACCCTAAGAAAACTTGTCTCTTGGAACTCTAACCTTAGGACGCCACAAAGGAAGACCACTCCTTTGATAAGTCAAGTATTCTCAAAGAATACAAAGAAAGCAAGAAAGCTCTCAATATTATTTCTAAATCAAAGATCCCCTTTCAAAGTACATAGAGGGTGCCTATTTATAGGGAAAACTTCCTAACTTAATGTCCTAAAGAAGATACTAAATAAAAGGAAACAAATCAATCCCTAAAAGGAAACAAAATAAACTTATAAAGGTGTTGACTAGATCACCTTATTTAGAGGAAACAAAAAAGGAAACTAAATAAAATGTGATCTCAACATGTTGGACCATAGGGATCACGTCCATATCCTTATTTTTAAGTGGCACATGCTTGTCACATGGTACTTTAAGTGAGTTATCCCAATTGGACTCCATGTGGGCCTTTGGACACTTTATGTTGGGCTTCAAGGAGTAAGACAATGTCTCTTGGACATTTATGAGATGAAATCTGACTCAACAATATGGGTTCTATCTCTTGAAGGTCTTGGATTAAACAATTCAATGCTTGCTTCATTGCTTTGGCCCTAGCTCTTGTCATTGGGCCTCAAACATCTTGTAATGGATCTTTAGGAACATTAGACTTGAATGTTGGGCCTTGAAGTAACAATAAGAAGAACGCACCTTATTAGAATAGAAAGATTGGCGTTTTGATTCAATAGGATTAGGGGGTTTCAAGAATCTTGTTTTCTTGGGGTTTCCGTATCAGTAAATAAACATGTCCTTGTATCTTTCTCCATTGGATGCTAAGTTAAAGAAGTGTACATTTTGCTTGGATCATGTCATATTTCTTGGTTATGTTGTTTCTTCTAATGGAATTGAGGTGCACCAAGAAAAGGTCAAGGCAATTAGGGAGTGGCCGAGACCTACAAGTGTTACTCAGTTGAGATATTTTCTTGGACTTGCTGGTTTCTATAGGAGGTTTGTGAAAGATTTTAGTTCCATTGCAGCTCCATTGACTGAGATTTTGTTCTACACCTATTTTGAGTTTACCTTATTATTCTTCTACTTTTGAGGTTGAATGTGATGCCTCTGGGATAGGTATTGGTGCTGTGTTGTTGCAGGGAATGCGTCCCATTGCCTATTTTAGTGAGAAGTTGAATGGTGCTCAATTGAAGTATTCCAGTTATGACAAGAAGCTATATGCTTTGGTAAGAGCTCTACAAACTTGGCAACATTATCTATGGCCAAAGGAATTCGTGATTCACACTGATGATGAGAGTTTGAAGCATCTTAAGGGCCAAGGTAAGTTAAATAAAAGACATGCTAAGTGGCTGGAGTTCATAGAGACTTTCCCATATGTTGTGAAATACAAGCAAGGTAAAGAAAATGTGATCGCTGATACATTGTCTAGGGTGTATGCTCTAATCTCTTCTCTTAGTTCTAAGTTGATTGGGTTTGAGTATATAAAAGATTTGTACAAATCAGATTCTGACTTTGCTAATGTGTATGATGCATGTGAACAAGTTGCTTTTCAAAAGTTTTATAGGAATGATGAATATTTGTTTAGAGATAATAAACTATGTATTCCTACTTGTTCTATGCGTGAGATGCTTGCTAGGGAGTCTCATGATGGAGGTTTAATGGGACATTTTGGTATTGCTAAAACACTTGACATATTACAGGAGCATTTTTATTGGCCTAACATGAAAAAGGATGTTGAAAGAGTTTGCTCGAGTTGTGTAGCGTGTAGGCAAGCCAAGTCTAATCTGCAACCACATGGGTTGTACACGCCTCTACCTGTCCCTATTAGTCCTTGGATTGATATATCTATGGGTTTTGTGTTAGGATTGCCTAGGACTAGGAAAGGACGTGATAGCATATAATAGAAGCATTCATTCTTCTACAGGTTATTCTCCATTTGAGATTGTGTATGGTTTTAACCCATTAACTCCATTAGATTTGTTGCCTTTACCCTTGAATGAGATTGTTAATGTAGATGGGCAGCAAAGGGCCGAATTGGTTAAGACAATACATGAGAAAGCTAGGCAGCACATTGAGGAAAAGAACAAGAAGTATGCTGAAAGAGTCAATCAAGAGGCGTAGGGTGGTGAAGTTTGAACCTGGAGATTGGGTTTGGGTGCACTTCAGGAAGGAGAGATTTCCTAACCAAAGGAAGTCTAAGCTTGATCCTAGAGGGGATGGTCCTTTTCAAGTGCTTGAACGCATAAATGACAATGCCTATAGGGTGGATTTGCTAGGAGAGTATAGTGTTAGTGCTACTTTTAATGTTTTAATTTATCTCCCTTTGATAATGTAGGTTTTGATTCGAGGACGAATCCTTTTGAGGAGGGAGGGAATGATACAACTCACTAAGTGTGTGTGCACATTGGAGGCATCAAACCAAGAGGGCTAACACTTAGCCAATTTTTACAAGCACAAGTCTAATCAATGGGCTTGGGCTGATTTTATCTTATAAAGGGAATGTGGACTTCTTTTAGGCTTTTTTGTGGGCTGATTTGCATTAAGCGTGCATGTGCTTCATTAAAAAAGTCATGTGCATGTTTTATTTTAAGGAACCAAGCTTGTGGGCCTAGTTTAAAAGTCCAATTCACCCCTTTGGACTAGGACTAGTCAATTTGAATTAGTTTTGAAGCCAAATCCCTATGGGATTCGTTCTTGGGCAGATTTGTTTCAAGAAGGTCTTTTCATATTTTGGGCTTTCTTTAGGTTTTTTAGGTTATCTTTGTTAGGGTTTACATTGCAAAGGATATTTAAACCCTTGCTTTAGACATGAACACGAGTTTTAGGGAGATTAATAAAAATTAGAAAGCATTCTTCAAGAGAGAATTGAGATTTTTGTTTGTTTTACCTTAAGGATTTACTCAACTTATCAAGTAAGTTCTAACTTGTGGCATTAATTCAATTCCTACAATCTTATACTTTTTGTTACCAATTCCTTGCTGTTTTGGGGGTGAAGGGTCTTGTTAGATTGACTGAATTTAGGTTTGGGAACAATCATTGAAACGGAGGAGATCTAGACATTGATTCTAGGTTGTTGCCGTATCAAGAATCTCCCAATTAGGTGGTTGGATGATGGGTGCCGTTGTTAACTTATTTCTCAAAAAGTCAAACGCGTCCTTACACTCTTGGGAGAAGATGAACTCAGCATCCTTGGCTAGTAACTTGGATAGAGGAGCCACTACCTTGCTAAAATCCTTAATGAACCTGCGATAAAAACCTGTATGTCAAAGAAAAGATCGAACATCCTTCACAGAGGAGGGGTAAGGCAAGGACAAGATAATATCTATCTTAGCTTTATCAACCTCTAAGCCACG
This sequence comes from Erythroxylum novogranatense, assembly GCA_029891385.1. Taxonomy (NCBI): domain Eukaryota; kingdom Viridiplantae; phylum Streptophyta; class Magnoliopsida; order Malpighiales; family Erythroxylaceae; genus Erythroxylum; species Erythroxylum novogranatense. Next base: position 48,955,932 of record CM057224.1, read on the forward strand.
TTCAGAAACCACATGCCCTAAAACTGTCCCTCGTTCTACCATAAAATGACATTTTTTATAGTTCAAAACAAGGTTAGTATCCATGCATCTTTTCAAGATTAGAGACAAGTTTCCTAACCAATGATCAAAGGAATCACCATAGACAGTAAAATCATCCATAAAAACTATTATGATCCTCTCAACATAATCAGAAAATATGCTCATCATGCATCTTTGAAAAGTAGCAGGTGCATTGCATAAACCAATGAGCATTCTCTTATAAGCATATGTACCAAATGGATAGGTAAAGGTAGTCTTTTCTTGATTCTCAGGGGCAATAACAATTTGATTATATCCACTATAGCCATCAAGGAAACAATAGAAAGACTGACCAGCCAAGCGCTCAAGCATTTGGTACATGAAAGGCAAAGGATAATGATCCTTTTTTGTCGCCAAGTTCAATTTCCTATAATTAATACACATTCGCCAGCCATTTTGCACACGTGTAGGCATAAACTCATTATCAGCTTTGCTCACCATAATAATGCCCTTCTTTTTAGGAACCATATATATAGAACTTACCCACTTGCTATCAGAGACAGGGTATATGAAACCTGCATCCAAGAGCTTCAAAATTTTGCACCCTTCACCACCTCGATCATGGGCAGATTGAGTCGTCTCTGCATCTCCCTTGAAGTCTTGGAATTATCCTCTAAGAGTATGCGATGCGTACATATAGAAGGATTAATCCCTTTGATGTCAGCTATAGTCTATCCAATGGCAGTCCTGTGGTCTTTTAAGACACACAACAATCTGTCTTCTTGCATAGCTGTTAGATTCTTTACAGTAATCACTGGAAGAGTATCATTAGATCTAAGAAAAAGCATACTTCAAATGATCAGGTAAAGGCTTCAATTCTAACTTAGGGGCATGCAACACAGAAGGTAAGACTTTCTTCTGGGAAAGAGGTAAATTAGCAAACACTTCCAATTTTGGCACTATATAAGAAGATTGCAATGCCATAATAGCATCAATCACATATGGTTAAAATATCATGCCACCATTGGCATTAACATCAAAATATGAGAATAAGGAACGAATTAGAGCCATATTAACGCCATCATTACTACCATAAGCACAAAATTTGTCTACTAATAGATCAGTGATATCCAAGTTATGTAATTCATGCACATCATCATTATATTTCATTGCCTTATTAAAATTAATCCTCATAGTCAAAGTGCAATCATCACAATTAATCACAATCTTAGCAATCCTCAAATATGGTCTCCCAAGTAAAAGAGGTGATCATCACATGCCCTAATGATATAGAATCACAAGGGAAAACCAAGCTACCAAATTTCACTAACACATCTTCCAACAAACCCAAAGGATAGACAAAAGATCTATCAGCAAGTTGAATGATAACAGAAGTGTTTTTAAAAGAACCAACATTAAGAGAATCAAAGATGGATTTTGACATCACACTAATTGAAGCTCCTAAGTCACACATGGCCTTATCAAAGCACATATTACCAATCAAACAAGGGATAGAAAACGCAACTGGCTCTCCTTACTTAATAGGTAATTTCTTTGGAGAATAGAACTTACATTCTCTCCTAAGCTAACTATGTCGCCATTTCCGACCTTGTTGGCTCTCTTGGTGGTACACGTCTCTTTAAGAAATTGGGCATACTTGGGAACTAGTCTGATTGTCTCTAACAAAGGAATGTTGATTTCTACCTTTTTAAATAACTCCAATATTTCTTTCTCCTTATCCTCCTTCTTTTTCTTGCTAGGACTCAAAGGAAAAGGTGGAGTTAGCTTATAAGAGGAATCCACAGGGTTAGGAAATACCTTAGAAGCATGAGATGGTTACTTGGGTTGAGAAGAAGGTTTAGCACCCTTCAGGTCATAGGGTAGTGCTGCTAGTTTTTGGTTATTATTTTTAGCCTCCAACTCATCCTACTTATCCAAAATAATAACTTTGTCTCCAATCTCCTTACCACTCTTTATCTTAATTGCAAAAGCACTTTCCTTGCCTTGTAGCCCTTAGGATGGCAATTTTTCAGAATTTTGGGCCTTCATTTTTTCAAGGTTAGATGCCAACTGTCCCATTTGTCTCTCAAGGTTTTAGACGCCTGACCTTCCCTCTTGCTGAAAAGATTTATAGTCTTGTTGAAAAGACATGAAATTTTGTTGCATAAACACGGTGTTAGATGCCATAGTTTTCATCATATCCATAATCTCATTGAAAGAAGGATTAGAAGAAGAAGAAGGGTTAGAAGGTGGCAGCGTAGGTCTGGAAATGTTTGGTTGTGGTTGAAATCTAGGGGGGTTGGGTGCTTTTACTCTATTTTGGCATAGATGGTTGCTGAGGATTCCCATAGCAATGGTCAGGGTGATCTCTCCATCCTAGATTGTAGGTCTTACAGTAGGGATCATACTTTCTCTGTGGGCTAGCATGAAAAGCACCACCAACTGCATTCACATGGTCTGTAAAATGATCTTGCATAGTAGGATATGTATTAGCATTGTGACCATGCAGGGAACAAACAAAACAAACAAACAATAGCTTGCATATCACCTCTCAAGAAGTATCGCATCAAAGAAGTAAGCTCATTAACCTTATTTACTAAGTTGGAGACACTTACCTCATTCATGCATTTATGATTAGCTCGGGTGCTAAATTGCATCGAATTTGCAACCATATCAGAGTTGAAATGCCTTGTTGCCTCAGGTGTTTTGTTCACCAAAGCTCCACCACTAGTTGCATCAATAATACTCCTATCTTGGGGAGTTAGTCCCTCATAGAAATATTGAATAAGGATTTGGTCAAAATTTTGGTGGTGGAGACATTGATTGTAGAGCTTCTCAAACCTCTCCCAATACTCAGATAATGATTCACCTTGAGTTTGTCTTATCCAACATATATGCTTTCTAATGTTGGTGGCTCTTGAGGCTAGGAAGTACTTTTCCAAGAAAATTCTCTTAAGGTCATTCCATGTCCTTATCGAACCAGATGGGATTGAGTACAACAACTCCTTAACTACCCACTTCAGAGAGAAAAGGAAAGCTTTCAGCTTGAGTTGCTCCTCCTCCACACCATTCGGCTCCATTCCATTGCAAATCATGTGGAACTTCTTAAGATGAGCATGTGTGTCCTCACTTGCAAGACCGTTAAAACAAGGAAGCAAATGGATAAAACTAGGTTTTAGCTCAAAGTTAGCATTCTCAACATTAATACAAAGAGGGTGGTTCTCCAAGTTAGGAGCAACAAGCTCCTTCAAAGTCCTTTGTTGTGTAACTTCCATGTCTTCTTGGTAATGGTAAGTGTAAGCGATGTCGAGAACAGGATCAAGGTAGACGTTGGATGGTGATGAGTCAGCAGGTTGTGCACATGTGAAAGATAACTCCTACTTAAAGTTTGGCTACAAGAGTGGATTAAATGAATGGCATAGCTCAAGGATGATGGGACTGTGCAACGGTGTATGGGTTGGTGTTCGTGTGGAGTTGATCAAGAAATCTATGTAGAATTGATCTATGTCGGCTTGTTCTTGATATGAGAGTTGCTCTCTGGATGATTAGGGCATACATCCTTCAAAACAAAAGATTAAATGCACCAAATCACAAAAAGAAAGGAAAATAACACAGAAACTACAAAAGAAAGATAAAAATCAACACTTTGATCTCTAGTAACAACGCCAAAAATTTGATAGATTGTCGTTAGCCGACAAATTTAATCCCCTACTTAAGTTGACTTGTAGTATAGTAAACCAAGGGTATCATCCCATAGAGATCAAAACACAAGGAAGATTTTTTTTTACTTTCAAGAAAAGTATGAATTAATGTTATGCATGAACTGATGCACAATAGGACAAGATTGGGGGATTTGTTTTTTTGTGTTAAAAGTAAACAAGAAGAGAAAGAAGAAGACGTGATTTAAGTTCAGAAAATAAAGCCAAAAGTTTTCAAGAGAGAAATTGCTAGCAAAATTTGAGTAAAAAAGTTCATATTAATTAAAGGCCAATTGCAAAGGTTTCCACTAAATCTTTAGTTTGTTTTTAATCATTGAAAATGAATTATTTCTTAGATTGGAAAATTAGGGTCAATCAAGCAAAGATAGATGCATTCAAAACAAGCATGACATGTAAAATCTTCTTGTTAATGCATTAATCCAAAACTAGCATGAACAACACAATAACAAGAGCATTAAGATCAAAATCAAGTCTACCAAACATAAGTTAATATTCAAGAAAGCTAGCATGCATAAAATTAACCTATTTCTTGATCCAACTAATTAAAACATATATACAAGATTCAATTTTAATTAGCTACTTCTACTTAACCTAATCAATTTATTATCCAGCAATTAAATTAATCAGATAGCATATAAATTATTCATGCAAAATTCAAATTCATGACTTCAAATCTACATGCTTAATTTAGCAATCATGTCCAGATCAAGAGCACAAATTTCCAATCGTAGATTCATCAATTATATGAACATGATTCTCATAAAAATAACCATGAATTTAGCTAATAGCCTCAACAATTGGAAAAGATAATTTAGTTCATAATTCTAAGTAGGTCTTTCTTTCCTTTTTGAAGTATGTCTTTCTTTCCTTGTAGGATCTTTACAAGGAGATGATTTCTTTTCCAAGTAGAAATAGGTCTTTATTTCCTTGTAGAATTAGGATCTTTACAAGGAGATGATTTCTTTTCCAAAAATAACCATGAATTTAGCTAATAGCCTCAACAATTGGAAAAGATAATTTAGTTCATAATTCTAAGTAGGTCTTTCTTTCCTTTTTGAAGTATGTCTTTCTTTCCTTGTAGGATCTTTACAAGGGGATGATTTCTTTTCCAAGTAGAAATAGGTCTTTATTTCCTTGTAGAATTAGGATCTTTACAAGGAGATGATTTCTTTTCCAAATACAAGTAGGTTTTTTTTCCCTGTCAAATTAGGATTTGTACTAGGGTAGGACCTTTTTTTTCAAAAATTAGGAATTTTCATTTCTGCCAATCTACATATCCCCTGACCATCTAAATTGTTCTTGGATCCATTTCTTGCAGTGGCAAACAAGAATCTTCCGAAATGTAGAAATCCTAGTTGAAGTAGGATTTCTACAACTTTGCTCACCTTAGGGTATTTTGACCTCCTCACTCTGAAAATGACATCCAAAAGTCCTAAATCTCCCTCCTTAGTGTGATTTAGACATCATATGAGAATAAAAACTAAGTGGAAAAGTATAAAAAGATAAGAAAATATAAGTGCATCAAAAGCAAGGATAAATTTTCCAAACATTGATCGTAAGAATCTCCATAAATGGTAATTATCCATGAACACTTTAATGATTCTTTCTATATTAAAAATATACTCACCGTACATCTTTGAAAAGTAGCAGGTGCATTACACAAACAAAATAGCATCCTCCTATATGCATAAGTACCAAAAGGACAAGTGAAGGTAGTCTTTTCTTGATTTTGAGGGTTAACAACAATCTGATTATAACCACTATATCCATAAAAAAAAGTACAAAGATTTATCTGCTAAGCGCTCCAATATCTGATCTATGAAAGGCAAAGGAAGATGATCCTAACGTGTTGCATGATTTAACTTCCTATAATCCATGCACATGTGCCAGCCACTTTGCAACCTTTGAGGTACAAGTTCATCATCCTTGTTTCTTACCACATTAATGCTAGTTTTCTTTGGAATCATATGAATAGGCGACAATCACTTACTATCAGTGATGGGATAAATTACACTTGCATATAAAAGTTTCAAGATTTCTATTTTTACCACCTCCATCATAGGCAGATTGAGGCGCCTTTGCATCTCCTTGGTCGATTTTGAGTTTTCCCCTAAGAGTATGTGACGCATACACATGGTAGGACTAATACCCTTAATACTAGCCAAAGTCCATCCAATTGTAGTCTTATGTTCTTTGAGAATAGTAACCAATTTTTCTTCTTACACAGTTGTTAGATTCTTTGCAATAATAATAGCTAAAGTTTCTTCATCCCCAAGAAACACATATTTCAAGTTATTAGGCAAAGTTTTCCAATCAAGCTTGGGTGCATGTAAGATAGATGGTAAAAGATTTTCATGAGAAAGAGGTACATCATTGAAAGCAAGATCATAAGGAATAAACTGTAGAACATGCAAAGCTAAAACAGATTCCCTAACTTTCATAGGCAAGTCAAAGTCACAAAAATCACACTCCATATCATCATGTATGACGTCATTCTCATCATCAAAACCATACCAAAGAGCCAAGTCTAAACTATTGTTGAACTCAAAATTTAACTGACCATTAACAAGCTCATCAACATGGTCTAAACACATGATAGAGTTCACATGATCATAAGGATATTTAAGAGCATCATTAATATTGAATTCGGCAACATCATCTCCTACTCTCATGGTCATTGTGTCATGTTCACAATCAATCTTAGTTTTGGTAGTCTTTAAGAAAGGTCTAACAAATTATATAGGGGTGCTCTTGTGCGAGGAATCAAATTTCATGTCAAGCACATACAAATCACAAGGAATAAGTAATTCACCTATTTTGACTAAGACATCTTGATATAAGAAGCCATGGCAGCAATAGAGATCAAGGTGCCATATGCCAAGATAAGCTTACTTTGCCAAGTGGACCTATTACAAGGCAATGAGTAGTAAGGCTTAAGCAAGAACTTTAAGGGTTTATTCAAAGTCACGTTACATCTCACCTTGTTGACAACGCCAAACCATCCATGGAGAATTCAAGTGGATTAGTCAAGCTTATAATTCTTCTAAAGAGGGCGTGTGGAGGGGCTGATACTTAGCCAAATTTCAAGATAAGTTTAATTATGCTTATAGACTTAATTTAATACATTGGGTTTGTTGCTTATCCTTTATTTTTTAGGGCTAAAAGACTTGTTATGGGCTGGATATTTATTTGTAAACATGTGCGCTCATTAAAAGACACTTGCATTAGTTTATTTTTAAGGCAGTTTTGGAATACCAAGTGTGTGGGCCTAAGTAGCGTGCTCCATTAGGTCTATTCGCCCTTAGGTTTATTTAAGTTATTTTTGTCTTATTTAAGTTAGTTTAGCCCAATCCTAAGTGGATTAGGATCAGAATGCATTATTGGGCTATAAACTCCTAAACTAGTTAGGATTGGGTTTGTCTTTTTATTCCTTTTAGGGTTAGGATGTGGGTAAGGGTATAAGACCTTATTTTATCCTTGTAACATTAGATTAGTTGATTAATGAAATTCAAAAATATTTTATTCAAGAAAGGCATGTTCTTCCTGTTGTTACTTCAAGTATTGCATCACTTATCAAGGTAATCACTTGTGGCATGTTCAATTCTTTTGTGTTCTTTGGGTTTGGGTCTCAATTTTGTATAATTGAGGTTTGAACTAGCATGTTCTTAGAATAGAAAGATTGGGATTTTGATTCAATAGGATTAAGGGGTTTCATGAACTTTTGTATAACAACTTCTATCAGGCCAAGAGGATACATAGAAAATTGATTAGCAAGTTGAATGACAACACTAGTATTGTTCAAAGGCTCAAGGCTAAGAGATTCATAAACATGTTTTGGCATCACACTAATTGAAGCTCCAAAATCACATAAATCCTTCTCAACATAGTATTACCAATTACACATAGGATAACAAATGCATCTGAATCCTTTTGTTTCATAGGTAACTTCTTTTGTATAACAGCAGAAACTACTCTCCCATGCTCACTATCCATGTCCTTTGAGTTTTTGTGCTCCCTTGGTTGTTCAAAGCTCTGCCAAAAATTTGGCATCCTTAGGCACTGGTTTGATTACATCAAGTAATGGAATGTTAATTTCCACTTTCTTAAACAGATCAAGGATTTCCTTCTCTTTCTCCTCCTTCTTTGTTCTAGAATCAGAAACATTAAAGGGAAAAGGTGGAGTTAGTTTGAAATTGGTATTTAAAGAGTTAGGAATTACCTTTGGAGCATAATGTGTACTCTCATCTTTTGAAGGGGTAGAAGATTCCGAGGCATTTTGGGGGAATTGATGCAACTCACCAAGGCAATGGAGACTTGAGGATGCCAATGAGTCCAATTACAAGGTCACGCTCCAACAAGCTTAAGGCACAATTTCAGATTTATGCACAATGTTGGACCCCGAAATTTTTTATTACTTTATTTTATTAAGCATGATTTAATTTATTTTGAGGTCTTGTAAGATTAATTATTTTCGAGTAATTAGCATGTCAAAGTTAGGAGCAGCTATTGTTTGAATTGGTGGAATTAAAGTATAAATGTAGTAAGAATGCATGAGGGGTAATCTTTAAAGCTTTAGAAGAAGTGATTTTTGTCTTGTAGGAGAAGAGAGTGTCGTGGGTGTGAGGAGAAGAGAAGAAAGCCAAGCTAGGGTTTTGGAGAATTTGAAGAATTTGAAGCATCTCCAAGTAAGTATAAGCATTAATTCGATAAATGAACCTTATTTAGTGATGATTAGGATTGAAAAATGGAGTTGAATGTGTGTAGGACGTTATTGTTGAATGGTGTATGAAAATGTTGTAATCTTCTAGGGTTAATTATTATATTGTGTTTGTGACTGATTTTGGGTTGGAATGAGCTTAGAAATGAAGTAGGAATGATGGTTTAGGGTTAAGATGAATTATATTTGAAATATGGGATGTATATGGTTGAAGAATGTGAGAAAAATAGGTTTTTGGACACGTCGCGGCACATGCCAGCTTCCTCGTCGCGGCGCACGCCAACTTCCTCGTCGCGGCGCACGCCAACTTCCTCGTCGCGGCGAGCTTATGATTTCACTGCGGCGAAATCCTGTTTTCCTACACAGACATATTTTGGTATTTTGGACATAACTTTTTCTTTAGATTTTCAAATGAGATGATTTTTGATTCGTTGTAAACTAGAGACATAGGGCTACAAGTCCTATGAAGAAAGGAAGTTTTTAATCAGTCTCTAAAGTTCTCAAATTTTGGATGGAAGTTGAGTATAGATTATAGTGTTAGCACTTTTGATTTTCAAAGCTTTATAGATTCCCTTTGAATGTTGTTTGAATGAGAACTTGGTTTGTTATAGGAAACCAAGCAGACCTAATCCAATCGCAAGAGGAAGGACAACATTGAATTTGGATTATCAAGCGATATTTGGTGGGTAATATATTTATAGTTGTTGTGTATGGGAAATTATCTTGCTTGCTTGCATGTGTGTGTGACATTGCTTGTTTTGAATTATGGAAATTGTTGAAAATGCATTGTGATTGTGATCATGTATTGCCTTGAAAAATATCATGGCATTTAGCTGGATATTATCGGAGGTTTGTGGAGGGCTTTTCCATAATAGTAGCTCCACTTACCAAATTGACAAGAAAGAATCAGAAGTTTGTGTGGACAGAGGAGTGTCAGAGCAGTTTTGAAGAATTGAAGAATAGGCTCACAACTGCACCGATCTTGACTTTGCCTTCAGGTAGCAATGGATATCCTACGCATGATTTGGAATTAGCTGCCATAATCTTTGCATGAGATGAATTATCCTACGCATGATTTGGAATTAGCTGCCATAATCTTTGCATTGAAAATATGGAGACACTACTTATATGGAGTCACTCCCAAGGTATTTACGGATCACAAAAGTCCCAAGTATCTGATGAACCAGAAAGAGTTGAATCTGAGATAGAGGAGATGGTTGGAACTGCTGAAAGATTATGATTTGATGATAGGCTACCACTTGGGGAAAGCTAATGTAGTAACGGATGCACTGAGTAGAAAATCGACCATGGCATAGGTGGAGACAGTATATGTTCCTTTGTTGAAGGAATTGGCCAAACTTCGGGTTACTTTGAGGCAAGATGAAATTGGGAGCTTATTGGCTAACTTTAGAGTAAGGCCAGTGTTAAATGAGAAGATTAAAGAATTGCAGGAACAAGATGAGCATTTGAACAGGGTTAGAGAAGAGATTAAAAAGGGTAAACCTTTTGAAATTGAGATAAGAGGAGATGGACTGATGGTGGTAGGAAGTAGATTGTGTGTCCCGGACTCATTAGAGTTGAAAGATGAGATATTGGATAAGGCGCACAATGCTCCCTATGCAATGCATCCTAGAAGTACGAGAATGTATAGAGATTTGAAAGAACATTTTTGGTAGAAAGGAATGAAGAAGGATATTGCAGAGTATGTTAGTAGATGCTTGGTGTGTCAGCAAGTTAAGGCTGAGCACCAGGCACCTTCAGGCAAGCTTAAGCCTTTGTCTATTCTAGAATGGAAGTAGGAAAAGATCACGATGGATTTCTTGATGGGGTTTCCCATAACGCACAGGAAACACGATGCAATTTGGGTGATTGTGGATAGACTAACTAAGTTAGCACATTTCTTGCCAATTAAGCAGATAGATTCCTTGAATGCTTTGGCTAAGAAATACATAGATTAGGTAGTCAGGCTTCATGGGATTCCGAGTTCTATAGTTTCTGATAGAGATCCGAGGTTCACTTTCAGGTTTTGGGAAAGCTTACAGGAGGCTTTGGGAACTAAGTTGCACTTTAGTATGGCTTTGCATCCATAGACTGATGGACAATCAGAGAGAACAATATAGACTCTGGAGGCAATGTTGAGAGCTTGTGTTATGGATTTTAAAGGTTCATGGGATGATCATTTCCCTTTAACTGAATTGGCTTTTAATAATAACCTATCATTCGGGAATTCAAATGGCACCTGATACGGCAACAACCTAGAATCAATGTCTAGATCACCTCCGTTTCAATGATTGTTCCCAAACCTAAATTCAATCAATCTAACAAGACCCTTCACCCCCAAAACAGCAAGGAATTGGTAACAAAGAGTATAAGATTGTAGGAATTGAATTAACGCCACAAGTTAGAACTTACTTGATAAGTTGAATCAATACTTAAGGTAAAACAAGCAAGAATCTCAATTCTCTCTTGAAGAATGCTTTCTAATTTTTATTGATCTCTCTAAACTCGTGTTCATGGCTAAAGCAAAGGTTTAAATACCCTTTGCAATGTAAACCCTAACAAAGATAACCTAAAAACCCTAAAGAAAGCCCAAAATATCAAAAGGCCTTCTTGAAACAAATCTGCCCAAGAATAAATCCCACATAGATTTGGGCTTCAAAACTAATTAAAATTGACTAGTCCTTGTCCAAATAGGATAAGAAAACCACAAAATAGAAGACTAACTTAAGAGGGCGAATTGGGCTTTAAACTAGGCCCACAAGCTTGGTTCCTTAAAATAAAACATGCACATGACTTTTTTAATGAAGCACATGCACACTTAATGCAAATCAGCCCATGAAAAAGCCTAAAAGAAGTCCACATGCCCCTTGTAAGATAAAATAAGCCCAAGCCCATTGATTAGACTTGTGCTTGTGAAAATTGGCTAAGTGTTAGCCCTCTTGGTTTGAAGCCTCCAATGTGCACACACACTTAGGTGTCTTCCTAAGCTCTTCTCCAAGCTTGATCAACAAAACTTCTTGAAGTTCTTGTGAAACAAAAGCTTGTACATAAATCTGAAATTGTGCTTTGAGCTTGTTGGAGCGCGACCTTGTAATTGGACCCATTGGCATCCTCAAGTCTCCATTGCCTTGGTGAGTTGTATCATTCCCTCCCTCCTCAAAAGGATTCGTCCTCGAATCAAGACCTACATTATCAAAGGGAGATAAATCAGAAACATTAAAAGTAGCACTAACACTATACTCTCCTGGCAAATCCACCCTATAGGCATTGTCATTGATGCGTTCAAGCACTTGAAAAGGACCATCCCCTCTAGGATCAAGCTTGGACTTCCTTTGTTTAGGAAATCTCTCCTTCCTGAAGTGCACCCAAACCCAATCTCCAGGTTCAAACTTCATCTCCCTACGCCCTTGATTGGCTCTTTGAGCATACTTCTTGTTCTTTTCTTCAATGTGCTGCCTAGCTTTCTCATGTATTGTCTTAGCCAATTCGACCCTTTCCTGCCCATCTACATTAACAATCTCATTCAAGGGTAAAGGCAACAAATCCAATGGAGTTAATGGGTTAAAATCATACACAATCTCAAATGGAGAATAACCTGTAGAAGAATGAATGCTTCTATTATATGCAAACTCAATCAAAGGCAAACAATCTTCCCAAGCTTTCAAAATTTTTCCCACAACAGCACGCAATAAAGATCCTAAGGTTCTATTAACCACTTCAGTTTGTCCATCTGTTTGGGGATGACAAGTTGTAGAAAACAAAAGCTTTGTTCCCAATTTATTCCATAGAACACGCCAAAAGTGACTTAAAAACTTAGAATCTCTATCTGAAACAATGGTTCTAGGAATGCCATGCAACCTAACAACATCCCTAAAAAACAAATCAGCAACATGTGTAGCATCATCAGATTTATGACATGCAATAAAATGAGCCATTTTACTAAATCGATCAACTACAACAAAGATGCTATCACGTCCTTTCCTAGTCCTAGACAATCCTAACACAAAATCCATAGATATATCAATCCAAGGACTAATAGGGACAGGTAGAGGCGTGTACAACCCATTTGGTTGCACCTTGAATTTGGCGTGCCTACAGGCTACACAACTAGAGCAAACTCTTTCAACATCCTTTTCATGTTAGGCCAATAAAATGCTCTGTAATATGTCAAGTGTTTTAGCAATACCAAAATGTCCCATTAAACCTCCATCATGAGACTCCCTAGCAAGCATCTCACGCATAGAACAAGTAGGAATACATAGTTTATTATCTCTAAACAAATATCCATCATTCCTATAAAACTTTTGAAAAGCAACTTGTTCACATGCATCATACACATTAGCAAAGTCAGAATCTGATTTGTGCAAATCTTTTATATACTCAAGCCCAATCAACTTAGAACTAAGAGAAGATATTAGAGCATACCTCCTAGACAATGCATCAGTGATCACATTTTCTTTACCTTGCTTGTATTTCACAACATATGGAATTGTCTCTATGAACTCCAGCCACGTAACATGTCTTTTATTTAACTTACCTTGGCCTTTAAGATGCTTCAAACTCTCATGATCAGTGTGAATCAAAAATTCAGGAAAAACATCTCTATACTCCTGCAAAAGATAAACAACACTACTAGACAAACAAGGGTCAAGGGCAGATTCATTAAAATAAGCTTGCTTGTACAAAAGTACAAACAAACATCTCCTTTCCTCACAAGAAACCCTTACATCTCTCATTTTTGCATAGAAGTTTTGTTTCTTTCTACCCTCTCTCTCATTTGGGCCTTTTAATTCAATTTCTTTTGAGGCCTCTTTCCCCACTTTTCTTCTCTCACTCTCGGCCTCACTTTCTGTCTTTTCTTTTGATTTAGATTTCTGCTCCCCTTTTGCAAAGTTCTCAACCTTCCCCTCAATTTTTGTATTGTCATGCTTTTCTTGAAGTTTTTTGTCCTGTCTTTGTTGCATTCCCTCCGTACTCCTTTTTAAATGCATTTGGTCCTCATATACCTCTTTTGGTGCCAATGGAGCAAGAACAAATTTCTGATCTCCCATAGTAAATGAATACCTATTCTTAAAACCATCATGTAACACTCTTCTATCATATTGCCAAGGTCGACCGAGCAATAAATGACAAGCATGCATAGGTACAACATCACAAAGTACTTGATCAGAATACTTTCCAATGGAGAAAGATACAAGGACTTGTTTATTTACCTTGATTTCCCCCATGTCATTCAGCCATTGTAGTCTATACGGCCTAGGGTGTTTCAAGCACTCCCACCCGAGTTTTTCTACCATCAATGTACTAGCCACATTAGTACAGCTTCCGCCATCAATGATCAGGCTACAAATCTTCTCATTCACTAGGCATCTGGAATGAAAAATAATTTCCCTTTGCTCAATTCCATCTTCCTTCACTTGAGCATTCAAAACTCGCCTAGTAACAAGTAATTCACCCCTAGGTGCATCCTCAACTTCCACATTAGAACAATCTTCCAACTCAGGCATGGAAGTCAAATCATCTTCTTCCTCCTCAGACACAACTTCTCCTCCTCTCACAAACATTGTTTTCTTGTTTGGGCATTGAGAAGCAATATGACCAACACCAAGACATTTAAAGCATTTAATAGTCCTATGCTTTTCAGAATTGGAACTAGAAGAACTTGGAGTTTTAAAAGTACCTTTTGGATCTGCCTTGTTCTTCTCTTCCTTTAGCTTGTATTTGTCCTTTTCATTTTTCTTGGACCATTTCGAGTTCCAATTTGTAGTAGAGCTTGGGTAAGAAGCCTTATTGGAGCTTTTGTACTTGAGTTGCCTTTCCACCTTCATGGTCATATTCACCATCTCCTCTAACTCCACATAATGGTGCAATTCAATAACATTTGCAATGTCTTTGTTCAAACCAGCCAAGAAACGTGCCATGGTGGCTTCTCTTTCTTCTTCTACATTAGCCCTAATCATGGCTATCTCCATCTCCTTATGGTACTCTTCTACACTTTTGGTGCCTTGTCTCAAGGTTTGGAGCCTTTGATGGAGCTCCCTATAGAAGTAACTAGGCACAAACCTCTTCTTCATGACCCTCTTCATTTCAGCCCAAGTATCAATAGGATCCTCTCCATTCCTTCTTTTGTTCAAAACAAGTTGATCCCACCAAATAAGTGCATAATCATGAAATTTCACGGCAGCAAGCTTCACCTTCTTCTCCTCATAATAGTTATGGCATTCAAAAATCATCTCCACCTTTCTTTCCCATTCTAAGTAAGCTTCTGGATCATTCTTACCTTGGAAAGATGGTATTTTCATCTTGATACTGCCCAAATTTCTATCCACACGCTCGACCCTGTCTTCTCCCCTTGCATTGTCTCGGCCTCTATAACCTCTTCCTCTTCCTCTATCATTCCGTCCCCCTCTTCCACCAAATCTGGCCCTATGCCAATATTCTTCATCTTCCCCATCATCATATTCATCTTCATACTCAAAGGGCACAGGAGTTGGCTCCCTAGCATTTTGCCTCCATGTTGCACCATTAGATGAAGCCTCTCGTTGTAAATTCCTAATTACTTGATCTTGTCTATCAAATTTATCACTGACATCCCTGAACATGTTCTCAATCCTTTGGAATTGATGTTGCATAGCCTTCAAAGTAAAGAATGTGTGTTGATCAGCCTCACTATTCTTTTCATCCTTGTCACTACCTTTACTATCCTTTGAATTGGCCATGATGTAAAACCTGCAAAAACACGTTAGAATAGCTCCTCACACACTCCCTCACGTGTTTCTCTCTAAATCAGATTGGATACCCTCATGTTTCACTCAAGAAGATGGCTTTTACCCTCAAATGAGCTTACACACTCTTGCTTTTTACCACTTTAGATTCTAGCACAGTTTTACTTGTCCGGATCAATCACTACCAACCAAATAAACACAACAGCAACGTAATTCAAAAGGAAAGCAACGAATACCTAAATAAAGGAAGAAAAACACAAAGCTAGATGCAATTTAATGTAAAGAAAACAAGAAAGACGAAAATAAACACATACTAGATGGAGAAAACGTATGTGAACGATTTTTGGAACCAATTGAGCAATATGAAACAAGATTACTCAATTCAAGTGTAATGGAAACAAAAAGGACAGCAAACAAAAAAAAACAACCAAAGAGTTGAAGAAAAGACAAAACTAGGAATTAAACTCAACCCTAAACCCAAATTAACAAAAACATTCCAATCTGCCCCAATTACTCAAGAACATAAAGATAAGCAATTATATCAAAGACACACGTTTTGAGCGAAGAACGTAAATCTTGAAACAAGAAAGTGTTTCTTGATGCAAGAAAACAAGTCTTGATGAGTTTCTTGAATGAAGGATGTGTTCTTGATGAATTTGAATAATAAAGAAACGAAATTAAACTCACAAAGATTCACAATCTTGATTTTTTTTACTTCTTTCTTTCTTTCTTTTTTTTCTTTTCTTCTTTTTCTTTCTTTCTTTCTTTCTTTTCTTGATTTTCTTTCTTTCTTTCTTTTCTTCTCTTTCTTTCTTTCTTTCTTTCTTTTTTTTTTTCTTTTTTTTCGAATTTTAATGATGAACTAACTATAATAATCAAGAACAAACAAAAAATTAAAGATAAAGATTGAATTTAAAACCTAGGCTCTGATACCAAAGATGATACGACAACAACCTAGAATCAATGTCTAGATCACGGCCGTTTCAATGATTGTTCCCAAACCTAAATTCAATCAATCTAACAAGACCCTTCACCCCCCAAAACAGCAAGGAATTGGTAACAAAGAGTATAAGATTGTAGGAATTGAATTAACGCCACAAGTTAGAACTTACTTGATAAGTTGAATCAATCCTTAAGGTAAAACAAGCAAGAATCTGCCCTTTGCAATGTAAACCCTAACAAAGATAACCTAAAAACCCTAAAGAAAGCCCAAAATATCAAAAGGCCTTCTTGAAACAAATCTTCCCAAGAATAAATCCCACATGGATTTGGGCTTCAAAACTAATTAAAATTGACTAGTCCTTGTCCAAATAGGATAAGAAAACCACAAAATAGAAGACTAACTTAAGAGGGGCGAATTGGGCTTTTAAACTAGGCCCACAAGCTTGGTTCCTTAAAATAAAACATGCACATGACTTTTTTAATGAAGCACATGTACACTTAATGCAAATCAGCCCATGAAAAAGCCTAAAAGAAGTCCACATGCCCCTTGTAAGATAAAATAAGCCCAAACCCATTGATTAGACTTGTGCTTGTGAAAATTGGCCAAGTGTTAGCCCTCTTGGTTTGATGCCTCCAATGTGCACACACACTTAGGTGTCTTCCTAAGCTCTTCTCCAAGCTTGATCAACAAAACTTCTTGAAGTTCTTGTGAAACAAAAGCTTGTACATAAATCTGAAATTGTGCTTTGAGCTTGTTGGAGCGCGACCTTGTAATTGGACCCATTGGCATCCTCAAGTCTCCATTGCCTTGGTGAGTTGTATCAGCACCTTTTGAAGCTTTGTATGGTAGGAAGTGCAGGACTCCCATTTGTTGGGATGAGGAAGGCAAAAGAAGACTTGTAGGACCTGAGTTGGTGCAAGTTACAGTTGATAAGATCAAATTGGTGAAGCAGAGAATTGAAGCAGCTCAAGACAGAATGAAGAGTTATGAGGATGCACATAGAAGAGAAATGGAATTTGAAGTTGGAGATAAAGTGTTCCTTAGAGCTTCTCCATGGAAGGGAGTGTTGAGATTTGGAAAGAAGGGCGAGCTTAGTCTGAGGTATATAGGCCCGTATGAGATTATTGAGAAGATTGGGCCTTTGGCCTATAAGTTAGCCTTGCCACCAGAATTGTCTAAGATTCACAATGTCTTTCATGTATCGATGTTGAGAAGGTATCGATCCAATCCATCACATATAGTTCAACCTTTAGAGGTTCAGTTAAGGGAGGATTTAACTTATGAGAAGCAACCAGTAGAAATTTTGGACTCGAAGGAAAAGGTTTTGAGAAACAACATAGTGAAACTGGTTAAAGTTTTATGGAAGAATCATTCGACAAAGGAGGCTACATGGGAGCCTTTGGAAGTAAAGAAGGAGAGATATCCACATCTCTTTAATAACTTAGGTAAGAATTTCAAGAACGAAATTCTTTTAAGGAGGGGAGAAATGTTGGTACTCGAAATTTTTTATTACTTTATTTTATTAAGCATGACTTAATTTATTTTGAGGTCTTGTTAGATTAATTATTTTGGAGTAATTAGAATGTCAAAGTTAGGAGGAGCTATTGTTTGAATTGGTGGAATTAAAGTATAAATGTAGTCAGAATGCATAAGAGGTAATCTTGGTAGATCACTTAAACCATTAAGTTTTAAGGCATAAGTGGAAGCGCATAAGGGTCATTTTACAAGCTTTAAGAGTGCAAATTAGAAGTAGAAGTGAGTTTTGTCTTGTATGAGAAGAGAGTGTCGTGGGTGTGAGGAGAAGAGAAGAAGTGAAGAAAGCCAAGCTAGGGTTTTGGAGAATTTGAAGAATTTGAAGCATCTCCAAGTAAGTATAAGCATTAATTGGATGAATGAACCTTATTTAGTGATGATTAGAAGTGAAAATGGAGTTGAATGTGTGTAGGACGTTATTGTTGAATGGTGTACAAAAATGTTCTAGGGTTAATTTTGAGAAAGTTGCTGGAACTGGTTTGTTTGGAATATTGCTTGTGTGTTTTTTTGGTTCCAATGCCTTGGATCATTTTTAATGTGATTAGAAATATGTTAAATTGATGTTGTATGCATGCCAAACTAATTTGCTTGAAATTGGGTTTCTAAAAATTTTCGGATGTCACAAATTTTTAATGTCATTAGTATATTCTATTGTTTTGATTGTTTTGGTCGTCACAAGTTATGGGACAAGTGCCGAAGTAGTCTTGATGAAGTGTAGACTACCTAGAGATACTTAGGGTGATGGTTTGATGTTCTCAAATCATTTGAAAATCTAAGAGAATAATAGTGTATTAATCTATTTCGAGTATTTCATGTCTAGTATGACTATGTATGGCAAGCATGCTACAATTAGTGCTTCATTGGTACATCAAAGGAGAGGATATTACACTTGGTATATTGGTATTGTGAATTGGAATTGAAAGCATCCGGATTGAGAAATTAGCCGATGCTAACATTAGAAAGCAATTCAGTTCAAGAGTTGAATCGAATGTCAAAGTTGTAGATGCATAACCTGTCACAACCTATATAGGAAAACCTTATGAGATGATTGCATTAAAGAATGCATGCTAGGATTGGTTAGGTGGGATGATGGATGATTATAGGTATAGATTTAATGTGATTGATGAGATGCCCTAAATCATTCCATATAGTCATTGTGACTATAATCCTACGGCCTAGATGAGACCAGAGTATGAAATCCCTCACACAAAATATGAAAACTAACGCCTTCCATTAATATGGGGAGAACCAGAGTTCTTTTAGAGTTAGAGTTGTTGGGTAAACCCAAGCTCGCTTTATAAGGATATGTTCGAACCATGAAAATAAGATTTTCGGATTAATGGGTCGGTTTTCACTAGAAGCGTTGATTTGTTGAGTAAACTCAAGGTCAACGTAGACAGAGGCGCAATTGGGTAGCGTACATCAGATGTACGCGTATCAAGAGTTGATAACCCAATGTTTGTGCATAAATCACGAGTTGATAGCACTAGTCGATAGTTGCATCTATGATGCAATATGACCGATACCTACCGATTGACCTAAGGTGGCTTGTTGGGTAAATCCAAGGTCATCCTTAGTAATGTCGGATATCGACCCACTAGGACACTTTGTCATAATGTTTCTTGGATTCGTAGTGAGGGTTAAGGATTCTTTGAAACTAGTGAGAGCCATATGTATGTCATGCAAGTTCTTATGATCATGCATGTATTAATATTCTAACATTCTTTCTCTCTTTCCCTTTAGGTTTATTGAAGATGTCTTCTAGTGTGAATTTGCGCTCACTTATGGAGTCTAATAAATTAACTGAACCCAACTTTCTTGATTGGCTGATAAGTCTGAGAATTGTTCTCAGATCTGAGGAGTTAAGCTATGTCCTAGATGTTCCTCTTCCTGATCCACCTGCTGTTGATGCTTCTGATGAGGATCAGAAAGTATATCGTAAGCATCTCAAAGATAGTGACATGGCTACCTGTATTATGCTCGCCTCTATGTCACCAGAGCTGCAGAAGCAGCATGAGTCTATGGGTGCTAATTCCATAGTGTTTCATCTTAGAGAGTTTTTTGATGAGCAAGCTCGGTCTGAAAGGTTTGAGACCTCAAGGCTGCTCCTCATGACTAAGATGACTCCGGGGACATCTGCAGTGCAGTATGCACTGAAGATGAATGGGTATATTGAGAGGTTGGCCATCTTAGGTTTTGTTATGGATTATGAATTAAGTGTTGACTTAATTTTGGTTGAATTGTCTGATAGTTATTCACAGCTTGTGTTAAACTATCGGATGAACCAAATATCCACGACAATCTCTGAGTTGATCAATCTGCTCAAAACAGCAGAGCAATCTATGAAGAAGGATAGCAAGCCAGTGCTTGTAGTGGACTCTTTTTCTTTTGGTTCAAAGAAAAAGAACCTAAAGAAGAAAAAGTCTAAGAAACCAAAAGGAAGTGTAGCCAAAAAGAAAACCAAAGAAACTGCACCAAAATGAACTTGCTTCCATTGTGACAAGAATGACCACTGGAGGCGAAATTGTAAAGTCTATCTAGAATACTTGAAGCAGAAGAAGGCATAATACTGTTTCTGATTATAACATATGGGTATTAGATACTGGTTGTGGCTCACACATATGCAATGATATCCAGGGCCTCAGGGACAGTAGACAGCTCATGAAGGGTGATGTGAGCAGGAGTAAGGATCTTGAGAAGATGGCGAACTCTGAGCCTATTGGAGGAGAGTTTAATGGAACTAAGCCCAAACTAGTTCATTTAACTCAAATCCTTGGACCGGATACACTTGGAGTTTGAACTCACGAATCAGATCTATTTATTTAATTTTTAGACTTCACTTTATTTTGGGCTTCCATTTATTTTAAGCCCAACCCTTTATTATTTGACCTAGGTATAAATAGTAATCTTTTAGGGTTTTAGAGCACTTTTTAGATCATATTGTTTGAGTGCCGTCGGCTTTAGAGAGAACAGTATTCTCTTGTTCTTGTTACTTTTCGAACCATCTTTCACTTATCAATTGTTTTCTCAATTGTGGCGTGTTGATTGTTCGTTTCTTGGTTTATTTTGATCATCGGGATTGCTCGGAACAAGTTTCTGAGAGGTGTCGTAGAAATCAAACCTTGCGTATCATTTATTTTTGTGTTTGTTCAATTTCAAATCATCACCTCGACGTCAAGTCTTCCGCGGTGTGTGTCAATTTTGGTATCAGAGCTAGTTTGGAGGAGGATTCTTATTCAACTCCATCAAAATTTCAAGAAACCGCCGCCCACCAACTATTGTCATCCAACTATCGTCAGATCTTTTCTTCAGGTGTGAATTACTTTTGGTATAGGATTGCAATTTTTCTTACTGTTGTTTTAGTTAGGGTTTTCAGTATTTGTTGAAACAAAAAGAAAAAAAAAGCCAAAAAAAAGCCAAAAAAAAAAGGCCAGAAAAAAAAACGAAAAAAAACTGAAAAAAAAGGAGTGAGAGTCGTCCCGAAGAAGAAGGGGAGAGGAAGGAAAAAAAGTTAGCAAAAAAAAAGTCAGCAGAAAAAAAAAGTCAACAGAAAAAAAAAAGTCAAAAAGAATTCTGAAAAAAAAACGAAAAAAAAACTCTTATCTTTCATACTTGTTACTTGATTGGGATTTGTTGTTTTCGACACTTGAGCTACAGTTGGAAACATTGATTGGATGAAGTTTTGGTTCTGATTGTAACTTGGATTTCAGAGAAATTTGAGTGGTAAAAGGCAAGAGTGTGTCAGCTTATTTGAGGGAGTCATTGCCGTGACTTAAACACGAGGGGAGTGACAAATTCTTGAGTGAAACATGTGAGGGAGTGTGTGAGGTTTTTATCGCTAACTTTGTTTTGCAGGTATATCATTTTAATTACAATGTCACAGGGAGGCAGTAATGATGACAACCAAGGGGGAGATGAAAACATCGCTTTTACTTTGAGAGCCATGCAACAACAATTTGAGAGGTTCAATCTAGTCTTAAATGAGGTTAGGGACCAAATGGATGAGCTCAGACAAGGGAGACGCAAGAACCCTCAGGACAGGCGTGCAGGTATCCGTCAGCGACTTGCACCACCTCGTCGGCAACCACCACAGTATGAGCCTGAGGAGGAGGAGTTTGATGAAGAGGAGGACTATGAAGGTCACATGCCTAGGAGAGCTCGGAGGAGAACCCACGATGAGCGAGATGGAGACCTCAAATCCATCAAGATCTGATTCCGACATTCAAGGAAGGAATGATCTTGAGGCGATTTGGAGTGGGAAAGGAAGGTTGATATGATCTTGAGTGTCATAATTTCTCGGAAGAAAAAGGTAAAACTTCTTCTTTGTTGAATTTCTGATTATGCACTAATATGGTGGGATCGACATGACCTCTAGGAGGAGGAATGGAGAAAGACCAATCACTACTTGGGCAGCGATGAAGGCGTGTATGAGGAGGAGATTTGTGCCCTCTTACCATTATAGGGAGATGAACCAGAAGCTCCAAAGACTCACACAAGGATCTAAGTCAGTAGAGGACTACCACAAGGAGATGGAGATTGCTATGATTCGTGCTAATATAGTGGAGGATCCCGAGGCCACCATGGCAAGGTTCTTGAGTGGATTGAATAGGGAAATAGCAAATGTGGTAGAGTTACAACATTATTTGGAGATTGAGGATATGGTGAACATGGCCATGAAAGTGGAAAGACAATTTAAGGCTAGAGTAGCCACAAGGAATGGAGCAAGTTCTAGTTATTCATGGAACTCACAATGGCCCCAGAAGGAGGAGAAGTCCAAGGATAAAGGGATGGACTTCAAGGAAGCACCTAAGCGATCAATCGGAGGATCTGAACAAAAAGGTACTCCTAGTAAACATTCATCTATAAAATGTTTTAAATGTTTGGGTACTGGCCATATTGCTTCTCAATGCCCTAATAGAAAAGTGATGTATATGAAGGATAATGGGGTTATTGATTCTGAGGATAGTGATATTGATGATTTGCCATGTGATAGTGTTTGTGATGATGAAGTTGAATATGAGGAAAGAGTTGTAACATGAGAAGCACTTGTAGTTAGGAGAGTGTTAAGTGCTAGAGTTAGAGATGAGATTCTGGATCAGAGAGAGAACCTATTCCATTCAAGGTGTTTGGTGGGTGAAAAGATGTGTAACTTGATCATAGATGGAGGTAGTTGTACTAATGGGGCTAGTCAAACTATGGTGGAGAAATTGGGCGATATGTAGCAAATATCGAGCCATATTATTTCTGATGGTTTAATGATAGTGGGAGTGTGAAGGTGACTAGGCAGTCTGGTGCCATTTTCGTAGGGAGGTATGAGGATGAGGTGTTATGTGATGTGATACCCATGGAGGCAGGACATTTGCTATTGGGAAGGCCTTGGCAGTTTGACAAGAGGGTAGCACATGATGGGTATACTAATAGATACTCCTTTAAGTTTAAGGGTATGAACTTCATTCTACTACCTTTGACACCTAGTGAATTGTACCTGGACCAGATCAAATCAAGAAAAAATAAGGAAGGTTCGGGTAGTGAGAAGAAAAAAAGTGAAGAGAGAAAAGAGGCCCAAAAGAAAAATGAGATTGGCCCAATGGAGAGTGACTGCACAAGTGAGGAAAAGACAGTGGGATGTGCAGGAGAGAAAAGTTCAGGAAGAGAAAAAAAGAGTGAAAAGAAAGGAAAAATAGCACTAGTAGTGGTGAGATATAGAGAGGGTTTAGTTTCTGACACTAATCCTCTTAATGCTTTGTCTAGTGTTTTTACTTTGAATTCTAGGGGCGATGGTCCGTTTCAGATGTTAGAGAAGATGAATGACACCACCTACAAAACTGACATGTCAGATTCGAGGACGAATCTTCTTGAGGAGGGAAGGACTGATGTGAGCAGGAGTAAGGATCTTGAGAAGATGGCGAACTCCGAGCCTATTGGAGGAGAGTTTAATGGAACTAAGCCCAAACTAGTTCATTTAACTCAAATCCTTGGACCGGATACACTTGGAGTTTGAAGACCCACGAATCAGATCTATTTATTTAATTTTTAGACTTCACTTTATTTTGGGCTTCCATTTATTTTAAGCCCAACCCTTTATTATTTGACCTAGGTATAAATAGTAATCTATTAGGGTTTTAGAGCAAAAGACATGCTAAGTGGTTGGAGTTCATAGAGACATTCCCATATGTTGTGAAATACAAGCAAGGTAAAGAAAATGTGATCGCTGATGCATTGTCTAGGAGGTATGCTCTAATCTCTTCTCTCAGTTCTAAGTTGATTGGGTTTGAGTATATAAAAGATTTGTACAAATCAGATTCTGACTTTGCTAATGTGTATGGTACATGTGAACAAGTTGCTTTTCAAAAGTTTTATAGGAATGATGGATATTTGTTGATCGATTTAGTAAAATGGCTCATTTTATTGCATGTCATAAATCTGATGATGCTACACATGTTGCTGATTTGTTTTTTAGGGATGTTTTTAGGTTGCATGGCATTCATAGAACCATTGTTTCAGATAGGGATTCTAAGTTTTTAAGTCACTTTTTAAGTTGCCTTTACCCTTGAATGAGATTGTTAATATAGATAGGCAGCAAAGGTTATTATTGTTCTACAGGTTATTCTCCATTTGAGATTGTGTATGGTTTTAACCCATTAACTCCATTGGATTTGTTACCTTTACCCTTGAATGAGATTGTTAATGTAGATGGGCAGCAAAGGGCCTAATTGGTTAAGACAATACATGAGAAAGCTAGGCAGCACATTGAGGAAAAGAACAAGAAGTATGCTCAAAGAGTCAATCAAGGGCGTAGGGTTATGAAGTTTGAACCTGGAGATTGGGTTTGGGTGCACTTCAGGAAGGAGAGATTTCCTAAACAAAGGAAGTCCAAGCTTGATCCTAGAGGGGATGGTCCTTTTCAAGTGCTTGAACGCATCAATGACAATGCCTATAGGGTGGATTTGCCAGGAGAGTATAGTGTTAGTGCTACTTTTAATGTTTCTGATTTATCTCCCTTTGATAATGTAGGTCTTGATTCGAGGGCGAATCCTTTTGAGGAGGGAGGGAATGATACAACTCACTAAGGCAATGGAGATTTGAGGATGCCAATGGGTCCAATTATAAGGTCACGCTCCAACAAGCTTAAAGCCCAATTTCAAATTTATGTACAAGCTTTTATTTCACAAGAACTTCAAGAAGTTGTGTTTATTAAGCTTGGCGAAGAGCTTAGGAAGACACCTAAGTGTGTGTGCACATTGGAGGCATCAAATCAAGAGGGATAACACTTAGCCAATTTTCTCAAGCACAAGTCTAATCAATAGGCTTGGGCTTATTTTATCTTATAAAGGGCATGTGGACTTCTTTTAGGCTTTTTAATGGGCTGGTTTGCTTTAAGTGTGCATGTGCTTTATTAAAAAAGTCATGTGCATGTTTTATTTTAAGGAACCAAGCTTGTGGGCCTAGTTTAAAAGCCCAATTTGCCCCTCTTAAGTTAGTCTTCTATTTTGTGGTTTTCTTATCCTATTTGGACAAGGACTAGTCAATTTTAATTAGTTTTGAAGCCCAAATCCATGTGTGATTTATTCTTGGGCAGATTTGTTTCAAGAAGGCCTTTTTGATATTTTGGACTTTCTTTAGGGTTTTTAGGTTATCTTTGTTAGGGTTTACATTACACAGGGTATTTAAACCGTAGCTTTAGCCATGAACATGTGTTTAGAGAGATCAATAAAATTAGAAAGCATTCTTCAAGAGAGAATTGAGATTCTTGCTTGTTTTACCTTAAGGATTGATTCAACTTATCAAGTAAGTTCTAAGTTGTGGCGTTAATTCAAATCCGACATTCTTATACTCTTTGTTACCAATTCCTTGCTGTTTTGGGGGTGAAGGGTCTTGTTAGATTGATTGAATTTAGGTTTGGGAACAATCATGAAAACGGAGGTGAACTAGACATTGATTCTACGTTGTTGTCATATCATCCGATGTCCATCCATGCTAGAAGTGGTTGTCTTTATTTCATTACCTTCATCGATGATTATTCTCGATATGGGTACCTGTATCTGATGAGATACAAATCTGAAGCATTTGAAAAGTTTAAACAATTCAGAAATGAAGTAGAAAATCAACTTGGGAAATGTATCAAGACATTACGATCCGATCGTGATGGGGAATACTTAGACCAACAATTTTTAGATTATCTCAGAGATAATCATATTTTATCTCAATGGACTCCACCTTCCACACTACAGCATAATGGTGTGGCTGAAAGAAGAAATCGAACCTTGTTAGACATGGTACGATCGATGATGGGCTTTGCAAAGTTACCAAAATCCTTTTGGTGGTATGCACTCGACACAGCTGTTTATTTGTTAAACAGAGTTCCATTAAAGACAGTTGATGTTACTCCATATGAGATGTGGACTAACAAAAGACCCTATCTTACTCATTTGAAAGTTTGGGGTTATCCTGCTTATGTGAAGCGGATACAGTCAAATAAACTTGATGCAAAGTCTGACAAGTGTTTGTTTGTAGGATATCCTAAAGAAACAATGAGATATCAATTCCACCTTGCTGAGAAACAAAAGGTGTTTGTTTCAAAGCATGCCGTCTTTTTAGAGAAAGAGTTTCTTTTACAAGAAGACAGTGGGAGCAAAATTGAACTTGATGATTGACTTTTGCATCATTCATGAAAGTTGTAAAGCATCTTATTATCTTTCCATTGAGGTATATGCAATTTTTGGGATTTGGAGTAAGAAGTTATGAGGATTAGAAGAATACAGTTACGGTTCATTTTTCTGTTCATATGGCTTGTGTGTTTATGATAGCTTTGATGATTAATGTTTGAAATTCGTGGTTTTGATGATCATGTATTGGGTTCAGGTCATAGGGCAAACCAATGTCCCAATAGGAAGATCATGTATTTGCGAGATGGGGTAATTGAATCAGAAGATAGTGATGGAAGTGATATGCCTGAGTTGGAGGATTGCACTGATGAAGAAGTTGAGCAACCAGTCCAAGCTGAAGCATTAGTAGTGAGGCGAGCTCTCAATGTACCAGAAAAGATAGAGTTTGAGGAACAAAGGGAGAATATATTCCACACCAGATGTTTAATTAAGGGTAAGATGTGCAATTTAATAATTGGAGGTAGTTGCACCAATGTTGCAAGCACAATTTTAGTTGAGAAATTGGGGCTGCCTCTCATTAAGCACTCTAGTCCTTATAAGTTGCAATGGCTTAATGAGTGTGGAGAGGTTAGGGTGAACAAGCAAGTGCTAGTGGCGTTTTCAATTAGGAGATATTCCGATGAAGTGTTATGTGATGTAGTTCCTATGCATGCTGGTCATTTACTATTGGGGAGATCATGGCAATATGATAGGCGTGTACTACATGATGGATTCAAAAATAAATATTCATTCAAGATGGGGGAGAAACACTTCACATTGGCACCCCTTTCACCAAAAGAAGTTCATGAGGATCAGTTGAGACTTGCAAAAGCCATGGAAGAACAAAAACTTGGAGAGGCTGAGAGTTTAAAAAGAAAAAAAGAAAAAGAGGCCATTCAAGAAAATAGGAACAAGGGCCCAACTGAGAGTAATTGCACTAGTGAGCAAAAGAAAGAGAGTGGTGCAGTTGAAAAATGAGAGAAGAGTGAAAAGAAGAGTGGAACAAAAAAAAGTACCTTCTTTGCAAAAGATAAAGAGTTGAGAAAAGTCATGTACACACAGAAACCATTGGTTTTGCTTATGTACACGGAGTTGTTTTATGGTGAGACTGACCTTGACCCTTCTGTGCCTAGAGTTGTGAGACTTGTTTTGCAGGAATACTCTGATGTCTTTCCAAATGAGTTGTCTAAAGGACTACCACCATTGAGGGGCGTTGAACATCAGATTGATCTCGTGCCAGGAGTTCAAATTCCAAATCGCCCAGCCTATAGAAGCAATCCTGAGGAGACAAAGGAGCTTCAAAGACAAGTGGAAGAGTTGCTTGAGAGGGGGCACGTGAGAGAAAGTCTAAGTCCATGCGCAGTTCCAGTGCTATTGGTGCCAAAGAAAGATGGAACTTGGCGTATGTGCGTGGATTGTAGGGCAATAAACAAGATAACAGTGAAAGTATCGCCACCCCATTCCTAAATTTGGATGATATGCTTGATGAGCTACATGGTGCTTGTTTATTTACAAAAATTGATCTCATGAGTGGTTATCATCAAATTAGAATGAAAGTAGGGGATGAATGAAAAACAGCCTTTAAAACAAAATATGGTCTATATGAGTGGATGGTCATGCCATTTGGTTTGACAAATGCACCTAGCACTTTTATGAGATTAATCAACCATGTTTTGTGTGATTTTATTGGCAAGTTTGTGGTTGTATACTTTGATGACATTTTAATTTATAGCAAAAGCCTTGATGAGCATGTTATGCATCTTAAATCTATACTTGAAGCACTTAGGCGTGAAAGACTATATGCTAAATTTAAAAAGTGTTCTTTTTGTATGGATAAAGTTGTTTTTTCTTGGCTTTGTTATTTCTGCCCATGGTGTGCATGTTGATGAGGAGAAGGTTAAGGCTATTAAAGATTGGCCTACTCCTCAGTGTATTAGTGATGTGCGTGGTTTTCATGGTTTAGCTAGCTTTTATAGGCGTTTTGTGAAAGATTTTAGTACCATTGCTGCTCCATTGACTGAAATAATTAAAAAGGATGTCGGATTTAAGTGGATTGAGGCACAAGAACTTGCTTTTAATACATTGAAAGATAAATTGTGTTCTGCGCCTGTATTGAGTTTGCCTAACTTTAATGAAGCTTTTGAGATAGAATGTGATGCCTCCGGGTTAGGTATTGGTGCTGTTTTGATGCGTGGTGGCGTCCCATTGCATACTTCAGTGAAAAGCTTCATGGGCCACAATTGAATTATTCCACTTATGACAAGGAACTCTATGCCTTGGTGAGAGCATTGGAGACTTGGCAGCATTGTCTCTGGCCAAAAGAGTTTGTGATCTATTCTGATCATGAGTCATTGAAATATCTAAAGGGCCAAGGTAAGTTGAACAAGAGGCATGCGAAGTGGCTGGAATTCATAGAGACCATTCCATACGTGATACAATACAAACAAGGTAAGGAGAATGTAATTGCTGATGCACTTTCAAGAAGGTACACTCTAATCACTACTTTAAGTTCTAAATTGTTAGGGTTTGAGTACATTAGGGATTTGTATGATTCGGATTCTGATTTGGCAATGTGTTTGGCGCTTGTGAGCATGCTGCATTCCAAAGATTTTATAGACATGATGGCTATCTGTTTAGGGAGAACAAGTTATGTGTGCCTAAATGTTCTATGCGGGAAGTCCTTGTGCGTGAATCACATTGTGGGGGTTTGATGGGTAATTTTGGGGTTCAAAAGACATATGACATACTTTGTGAACATTCTACTACTGGTTATTCACCTTTTGAGATTGTTTATGGTTTTAATCCATTAACACCTTTAGATTTGTGTCCTTTACCTTTAAGTGAGATAACTAGTGTAGATGGACAAAAGAAAGCAGATTTGGTGCGCAACATTCATGAAAAGGCGAGACAACACATAGAGAAGCGGAATGAAGCATATGCACAAAGAGCTAATCAAGGGAGAAAGTTGATGCAATTTGAGCCTGGTGATTGGGTTTGGTTACATTTTAGGAAAGAGAGGTTTCCTAAGCAAAGGAAATCCAAGTTGGATCCTAGAGGCGATGGGCCTTTCCAAGTCCTTGAAAAGATTAATAATAATGCCTACATGATTGATTTGTCAGGTGAGTATCAAGTATCTGCTACATTTAATGTTGCTGATCTCTCTCCATTTGATAATGCAGGGGCTGATTCGAGTACGAATCCTTTTGAGGAGGGAGGGAATGATACAAGACAAACTTACTTTGCCAAGTGGACCTATTACAAGACAACGTGCAGCAAGGCTTAAACAAGCACTTCAAGGGTTTGTTCAAAGTCACATTACATCTCACCTTGATGACAAGACTGAACCATCCGTGAAGAATTCAAGTGGAGTAGTCAAGCCTGTGATTCTTCTAGAGAGGGCATGTGGAGGGGCTAATACTTAGCCAAATTTCAAGACAAGTTCAATTATTCTTATGGACTTATTTTAGTACATTGGACTTGTTATTTATCCTTTGTTTATTAGGCCCAAAGAGACTTATTATGGGCTAGGTATTTATTAGCATTTGCCTTAGTTTATTTAAAACTAGTTTTGGAGAACCAAGTGTGTGGGCCTAAGTAGAGTAATCCATTAGGCCCATCCACCTCCCTTAGGTTTATTTAAGTTATTTTGATCTTATTTAAGTTAGTTTAGCCCAATCCTAAGTGGAATAGGATCAGATTGCATTATTGGGCTATAAACTCCTAAACTAGTTAGGATTAGGCTTGTTTTAGCATTAAAGGGTCTTGTAACCTATTCCTTTTAGGTTTAGGTCGTGGGCAAGGGTATAAATACCTTATTTTATCCTTGTAAACATTAGATTTTGGTTGATTAACGAAATTGAGAGTTCTCTTCAAGTAAGGTGTGTTCTTCTTATTGTTACTTCAAGGATTGCATCACTTATCAAGGTAATCACTAGTGGCGTGTTCAATTCTTCAATTTTCTTTGGGTTTGGGTCTCAATTTCGTATAATTGGGGTTTGAACTAGCATGTTCTTAGAGTAGAAAGATTGGGGTTTTGATTCAATAGGATTAGGGGGTTTCAAGAACCTTGTCTTCTTGGGGTTTCAGTATCAGAATAGATGTCTTCTTTCTAACGGTCCAAAATCGAACTCAATATCGAACGTTATGGTGCTCACGCCAAGAGAGGTTCAATTTGACTTAGGGTGTAAACATGGGTTACTCTTTTGGGCATAACTCCCTTATCCAACCTCCAATTGAAGTAATTCTTAGACCATTGGATTCGTAAGACATATATAATTCTCTCCATAAGAATTTGTAACCTTTGGAGTTAAATTGTGGAAGTGAGCATTAAAGTAAGTTAGAGGTCGGTTAGGAGATCATATTTGGAGTATGAGCCCTTTTAGGCTTTTAAAGCATATCTTAAGTTGTATAACTCCGTTTGAGGTGATTCTTGCTTCAAAAAAAACTCGAGGCTTAGAGTTACAATTTGTATGAATAAGTCAACTTATGATTTGGGTGTTTAGTTAGTGTACGCTCGCCACGAATGTGGAGTTACAGCTAATGACTCTGGAAGGTGATAAGCACAAGGCTCATGATTTTGCAGGTTAAATTCCGGAAACAAGTTTTCTTTCGTGGTGAGGAATCCCTCCCTCGTGGGTTGCGCGTCCAGACGTCACGTAGGACGTCGGACACGTGTCTCACCAGGGTGGGGTTCCAACACTTATGGTATCAGAGCATTTCGGTTTAGGTCCGGGTTTAAGACAAAATTTAGGGTTTTGATAACATATTATGCATTCTTTTAAAATTGCATTATTTGCATTGTTTACATTGTTTTGCATTATTTTAAATTGGTTTACATGACAAAATGTTGATTTTGCATGATTTAAAATCGTTCTATACACTTTGAAAATTGTTTTTGCATGAACTAAAGATTTTCACTGGATTTTATCTTGAAGGAGTAAATATGCCACCTCGGAGTAGAACTCGAGGAGCTCGGCTTCGTTCTCGCTCTCTACAGGGGAACACAGATGTCTCCCATGTTCCACAAGATGCTGGGACACACTTTGCTCCTGGTTCAGAGGCACCTAGTGTGCAACTTGTGGAGCCGTCACCTCCTCCTCCTCCTACTATGCCTGCGATGGATCCATAGTTTTTTCAGGCCTTTGACCAGGCTTTCACCTTTGCCATGGGTCAAGGGTCTCAGGCTTTCGTGCCAGCTCCACTGGTTAGGGGCGGGCAATATGATAAGCTACGAAAGTTTGGGACGGTGGACTTTCATGATACCACCAATCCAAAGGAAGCTGAAGCTTGGATGAAGAGGACAGAGAGGGTCCTGGTTCAGATGAAGTGCTCTGATGAGGAGAAGCTGGAATATGCAGTGAGTTTACTGCAGGGAGATGCTCTTCACTGGTGGGAGTCAGTTCCATAGAGTCAGGCTGTGCCACCAGTACTCACATGGAGGGACTTCGGGGAGCTATTCTGGAAGAAGTACCTTTCCTGGGTCTACATCCAGGAGAAGGCTCGAGAATTCTTGAATCTGACTCAGAGGGAGATGTCTGTGAGTGAGTATGAGTTGAGATTCACTCAGTTATCCCGATATGCATCTCATATTGTGGCCAGTGAAGAAGATAAGTGCTGGAAGTTTGAGGGAGGCCTCCACATGGGAATCAAGGAGAAGGTAATCATCCACAATTTCTGTGATGACAGCTGACAGGGGTGAGAAGAGCGCCTATACTCAGAGTCAGGGTGGCAGTAGTGCCCCTAAGCAGAGCAGGCAGATCAGGGCAAGGACAGTACAGGCTTCCTCAGTAGGAGGAAATAGCAAAATAGAGGGAAGTAGGAACCAAAACCTCCAATGTGAACACTGTGGGAAGTTACATCGGGGTGAGTGTTACAAGCTTTTGGGTGCCTGCTTCAAGTGTGGAGAGAAGGGACACCGGATTAAAGACTATCCTCAGATGGCCAGAGGGGAAGGATCTCAACCACAGGCTCAGAGGAGAGCAGAGATAGTAGGGACCAGACCAGCTGCTGGGGTGGGCAATTTTGGGTCAGTCAGGAAGCCTATTCCTCCAGGGAGGCCGAGAGGGCAAGCATAAGCTAGGGTGTTTGCTATGACACGGGAGGAGGCAAATATGATATTGCCTGGTATGGAGTCAGTTCTTTTGGATAATTTTCTGCTTGTTAGCACTCCGTTAGGGTAAAATGTCATTGTGAGCCAAATCTTTAGAGATTGTGAGCTTATTATCGAGGAATCTAGTTTGGTAGTAGATCTGCTACCTCTAGATCTAAAGGGGTTGGACGTTATTGTCGGAATGGATGTAGTGGAAAAATATAAGGTGAAGCTTGATTGTGGTCGAAAGGTAGTGGAGTTTCATCTAGGTGAAGGTCGGAAGGTAATTTTCAGAGGGGACAGAAAGTTGACACCGCCAAGGCTTGTTTCAGCTTTGTTAGCTAATAAACTAATAGGAAGAGGCTGTGAAGCCTTCTTGGCGTGTGTCATGGATACCAGTATGAAGGAGAGCATGGTGGAGGATATTCTCATTGTAAGGGAATTTCCTGATGTGTTTCCTGAGGAGTTGCTCGGTTTGCCACCGGAGAGGGAGATCGAGTTTGCTATCGACTTGGCTCCCGGGACAGCTTCTATTTCTATTCAACCTTACAGGATGGCTCCAGCTGAGTTGAAGGAGCTTAAGGAGCAGTTGGAAGAGTTGTTAGAGAAGGGGTTTATTTGACCGAGTTCCTCATCTTAGGGAGCACCAATCTTGTTTGTTAAAAAGAAAGATGGAACCTGGAGAATGTGCATTGACTACAGGAGGATCAATAAGGTGACAGTGAAAAACAAGTATCCTCTGCCTCGGATAGATGACTTGTTTGATCAACTGCAGGGAGCAACGGTCTTTTCTAAAATCGATCTCAGGTCTGGCTACCATCAACTCAGGATTAAGGAGTCTGATGTGAGCAAGACAACCTTCAGGACACGGTATGGGCATTATGAATTTTTGGTTATGCCTTTTGGACTGACCAATGCTCCTGCTACTTTCATGGATCTGATGAACAGAGTTTTTAAGGAGTTTTTGGATCAGTTTGTTATCGTGTTCATCGATGACATTCTGGTGTATTTAAAGAGTGTAGGAGAGCACGAGGAACACTTGAGGATTGTATTGCAGAGGTTGAGGGACAGGGAGCTTTATGCCAAATTCACTAAATGTGAATTTTGGCTACATGAGGTAGTTTTCCTTAGTCACATTATTTCTGAGAATGGGGTGCATGCAGATTTAAAGAAGATTGAAGCAGTAGTGAATGCCCCGACTACAGTAACGGAAGTGAGGAGCTTTCTGGGTTTAGCAGGCTATTATCGGAGATTCGTGGAGGGATTCTCTACGATTGCCTCTCCTTTGACCAAGTTATTGAGAAAGAACCAGAAGTTTGTCTGGAGTGATGAGTGCCAACAGAGTTTTGAGGAGCTCAAGCACAGATTGACTAGTGCTCCAGTTTTGACTTTGCCTATAGGAGAGGGAAGTTATACCGTATATAGTGATGCTTCCAGAAAGGGGTTGGGATGTGTGCTTATGCAGGGAGATAAGGTGATAGCATATGCCTCACGGCAGCTAAAGCCTTATGAGGTGAACTATCCGACCCACGATTTGGAATTAGCAGCTGTGATCTTTGCCTTGAAGATATGGAGGCATTATTTGTATGGGGTTCAAACTAGGATCTTCACAGATTCCAAAAGTCTCAAGTACTTGTTAAGTCAGAAGGAGCTGAATTTGCGACAGAGAAGGTGGATTGAGTTGCTTAAAGATTATGACCTGTTGATTGAGTATCATCCAGGTAAGGCAAATGTTGTTGCAGATGCTTTGAGCAGGAAGTCTTCCATAGCTTATGTTCAAATAGTTTATCTGTCGCTAATGGAAGAGATGGTTAGCTCAGGATCAGTTTAAAGCAGGAGGAGACTGATTGTATGATTGCTACATTTAGGGTGAGACCAATCCTCAGGGGAAAAGTGAGAGAGTTGCAAGTTCAGGATATAGAGCTGGGTAAGCTGCAGGAAGAGATTCAGGAGGGTAAGAAGTCCAATATGATGGTGAGTGATGATGGACACCTGACAGTCGAGAATAGGCTTTGTATTCCAGATGTCAAGGAGGTGAAGAATGAGATTCTGCATGAGGCGCACAATGCGCCTTATGCTATGTACCCAGGTAGCACCAGGATGTACAGGGATCTTAAGGAACATTTCTGGTGGAGAGGTATGAAGAATGATGTGGCCGAGTATGTGAGTAAGTGTCTAGTGTGTCAGCAAGTTAAGGCTGAACACCAGGCACCTTCAGGTCAGTTGAGACCATTATCTATTCCAGAGTGGAAGTGACAGAAAGTGACTATGTATTTTCTAATGGGATTGCCTAGGACCAGTTGGAGGCATGATGCCATATAGGTGATTGTGGATAGATTGACGAAATCAGCCCATTTTCTAGCAATCAGACAGACTGGTCCTCTGCATGTGCTAGCCAAGAAGTACATTGATGAAGTTTTGAGATTGCATGAGATCACGAATTCGATTGTGTCTGATAGAGATCCTCGTTTTACTTCAAGATTTTGGGGCAGTTTGCAGGAAGCTTTGTGACGCGCACCGCGAAAAGATTGACGTCGATAGGATGATGATTTTAATGGTATTTTGTCTTATGGGGTTTTGACCTAAAGGAAATAAAAAGGATAGATATTTGGAATTCAGTAAACAAGAAAATAAAGGATATGCAAGGTTTGATTTCTACGACACCTCTCAAAAACTTGTTCCGAGCAATACCGATTGATACAACTCACCAAGGCAATGGAGACATGAGGATGCCAATGGGTCCAATTACAAGGTCACGCTCCAACAAGCTTAAAGCACAATTTCAGATTTATGTACAAGCTTTTGTTTCACAAGAACTTCAAGAAGTTTTGTTGATCAAGCTTGGGGAAAAAGCTTAGGAAGACACCTAAGTGTGTGTGCACATTGGAGGCATCAAATCAAGAGGGCTAACACTTAGCCAATTTTCACAAGCACAAGTCTAATCAATGGGCTTGGGCTTATTTTATCTTATAAAGGGCATGTGGACTTCTTTTAGGCTTTTTCATGGGCTGGTTTGCATTAAGTGTGCATGTGCTTTATTTAAAAAGTCATGTGCATGTTTTATTTTAAGGAACCAAGCTTGTGGGCCTAGTTTAAAAGCCCAATTCGCCCCTCTTAAGTTAGTCTTCTAATTTTGTGGTTTTCTTATCCTATTTGGACAAGGACTAGTCAATTTTAATTAGTTTTGAAGCCCAAATCCATGTGGGATTTGTTCTTGGGCAGATTTGTTTCAAGAAGGCCTTTTTGATGTTTTGGGCTTTTTTTAGGGTTTTTAGGTTATCTTTGTTAGGGTTTACATTAAAAAGGGTATTTAAACTCTTGCTTTAGGATGAACACGAGTTTGGAGAGATCAATAAAATTAGAAAGCATTCTTCAAGAGAGAATTGAGATTCTTGCTTGTTTTACCTTAAGGATTGATTCAACTTATCAAGTAAGTTCTAACTTGTGGCGTTAATTCAATCCCTACAATCTTATACTCTTTGTTACCAATTCCTTGTTGTTTTGGGTGTGAAGGGTGTTGTTAGATTGATTGAATTTAGGTTTGGGAACAATCATTGAAACGGAGGTGATCTAGACATTGATTCTAGGTTGTTGCCGTATCATCTTTTGTATCAGAGCCTAGGTTTTAAATTCAATCTTTATCTTTAATTTTATGTTTGTTCTTGATTATTATAGTTAGTTCATCATTAAAATTCGAAAAAAAAAAAAAAAAAAGAAAAGAAAGAAAAGAAAGAAAGAAAGAACGAAAAGAAAAGAAAGAAAGAAAGAAAATCAAGAAAAGAAAGAAAGAAAGAAAGACAAAGAAGAAAAGAAAGAAAAGAAAGAAAGAAAGAAGTAAAAAAATTAAGATTGTGAATCTTTGTGAGTTTGAGTTGATTTGCTTGCAAGATTCATCAAGAAACGAATCTGATCATTCAAGAATTCTTTAATTTCGTTTCTTTATTATTCAAATTCATCAAGAACACATCCTTCATTCAAGAAACTCATCAAGACTTGTTTTCTTGCATCAAGAAACACTTTCTTGTTTCAATTGGCGCCAAAAATCGTTCACATACGTTTTCTCCATCTAGTAAGTGTTTATTTTCATCTTCATAGTTTTCATTACAATAAATTGCATCTAGCTTTGTTTTTTTCTTCCTTTATATAGGTATTCGTTGCTTTCCTTTTGAATTACGTTGCTGTTGTGCTTATTTGGTTGGTAGTGACTGATCCGGACAAGTAAAACTGTGCTAGAATCTAAAGTGATAAAAGGCAAGAGTGTGTAAGCTCATTTGAGGGTAAAAGCCATCTTCTTGAGTGAAACACGAGGGTATCCAATCTAATTTAGAGAGAAACACGTGAGGGAGTGTGTGAGGAGCTATTCTAACGTGTTTTTGCAGGTTTTACATCATGTCCAATTCAAAGGATAGTAAAGGTAGTGACAAGGATGAAAAGAATAGTGAGGCTGATCAACACACATTCTTTACTTTGGAGGCTGTGCAACATCAATTCCAAAGGATTGGAACATGTTCAGAGATGTCAGTGATAAATTTGATAGACAAGATCAAGCCATTAGGAATTTACAACGAGAGGCTTCATCTAATGGTGCAATAAGGAGGCAAAATGCTAGGGAAGAAAACAATGTTTGTGAGAAGCATTCAAAAGGTACTTTTAAAACTCCAAGTTCTTCTAGTTCCAATTCTGAAAAGCATAGGACTATTAAATGCTTTAAATGTCTTGGTGTTGGTCATATTGCTTCTCAATGCCCAAACAAGAAAATAATGTTTGTGAGAGGAGGAGAAGTTGTGTCTGAGGAGGAAGAAGATGATTTGACTTCCATGCCCGAGTTGGAAGATTGTTCGATGTGGAAGTTGAGGATGCACCTAGGGTGAATTACTTGTTACTAAGCGAGTTTTGAATGCTCAAGTGAAGGAAGATGGAATTGAGCAAAGGGAAAATATTTTTCATTCGGATGCCTAGTGAATGAGAAGATTTGTAGCTTTGATCATTGATGGGGAAGCTGCACTAATGTGGCTAGTACATTGATGGTAGAAAAACTAGGGTTGGAGTGCTTGAAACACCCTCGGTAGTATAGACTACAATGGCTGAATGACATGGGGGAAATCAAGGTAAATAAACAAGTCCTTGTATCTTTCTCCATTGGAAAGTATTCTGATCAAGTACTTTGTGATGTTGTACCTATGCATGCTTGTCATTTATTGCTCGGTCGACGTTGGCAATATGATAGAAGAGTGTTACATGATGGTTTTAAGAATAGGTATTCATTTACTATGGGAGATCAGAAATTTGTTCTTGCTCCATTGGCACCAAAAGAGGTATATGAGGACCAAATGCAATTAAAAAGGAGTATGGGGGGAATGCAGCAAAGACAGGACAAAAAAATTCAAGAAAAGCATGATAATACAAAGATTGAGGGGAAGGTTGAGAACCTTGCAAAAGGCGAGCAGAAATCTAAATCAAAAGAAAAGAGAGAAAGTGAGGCCGAGACTGAGAGAAGAAAAGTGGGGAAAGAGGCCTCAAAAGAAATTCAATTAAAAGGCCCAAATGAGAGAGAGGGTAGAAAGAAACAAAACTTCTATGCAAAAATGAGAGATGTAAGGGTTGCTTGTGTGGAAAGGAGATGTTTGTTTGTACTTTTGTACAAGAAAGCTTATTTTAATGAATCTGACCTTGACCCTTGTTTGCCTAGTAGTGTTGTTTCTCTTTTGTAGGAGTATGGAGATGTTTTCCCTGAGGAGTTACCTAAGGAATTGCTGCCTAATAGAGGAATAGAACATCAGATTGACTTCATGATGGGGCATGATTCGAATAGACCCGACTTATAGGGCTAATCTGAAGAAACTAAGGAACCCAAAGGCGGTGAAAGAATTGCTACAAAAGGACACATCAGGAGAGTCTTAGTCCTTGTGCCGTGCCAGTGATATTGGTTCCAAAGAAGGATGGGAGTTGGCGCATGTGTGTGGATTGCAGAGCTGTTAACAAGATAACGGTAAAGTATCGCCATCCTATACCTAGATTGGATGGTATGATTGATGAATTGCATGGTGCATGTGTGTTTACCAATATTGATCTTATGAGTGGTTACCATCAGATTAGAATGAAAATTGGTGATGAATGAAAAACTGCTTTTAAAACAAAACATGGTTTATATGAGTGGCTTGTGATGCCTTTTGGCTGAACTAATGCTCCTAGTACATTTATGCATTTGATGAATCATGTTTTGAGGTCATTTATTGGTAAGTTTGTTGTGGTATATTTTGATGACATATTGATCTATAGCAAAAGCATTAATGAGCGTATTGAGCATCTTAGGCTTGTGTTAGATGAGCATAGTGGTAGAATGCACACTCCGATTATATGCAAATTCAATAAATGGCAAACATTCTCCCCAAGTTTTCAAATTCTTACCGACTATAGCGCGCAACATAGTACCCAAGGTCCTATTAACTACCTCAGTTTGTCCATCTGTCTGTGGGTGACAAGTAGTAGAATAGAGCAATTTTGTACCCAACTTGCCCCACAACACTCTCCAAAAATGACTCAAAAATTTAGCATCTCTGTCAGATACAATAGACCTAGGAATGCCATGCAATCTAACAACATCTTTGAAAAATAAGTCAAACATATGCAGCATCATCAGTCTTATGACATGCAATAAAATGCGTCATCTTACTAAAGCGATCAACTACACCGAAGATGCTATCAAAACCCCTCTTTGCCCTAGGCAAGCCCAACATAAAGTCCATAGAAACATCAACCCACGACTCAGTAGGCACAGGTAAAGGGGTATAAAATCCATGAGGTTTGATGGTGAATTTTGCCTGTCTACATGCAATACACTTGGCACATACACGTTCAATATCTCTACGCATTCCATAGAAATAAAAATGTTCATGCAAAATATCCAAACTCTTAGCAACCCCAAAATGACCCATTAATCCACCACTGTGGGCCTCATGCACAAATAAAGCACGCATAGAACAATTAGGCACATACAATTGATTACCTCGAAACAAGAAG
Organism: Erythroxylum novogranatense; assembly: GCA_029891385.1. Taxonomy (NCBI): domain Eukaryota; kingdom Viridiplantae; phylum Streptophyta; class Magnoliopsida; order Malpighiales; family Erythroxylaceae; genus Erythroxylum; species Erythroxylum novogranatense. The sequence goes on from CM057224.1 coordinate 48,995,340, forward strand.
CCATCATGCCTATAGAATTTCTGAAATGCAGCATGCTCACAAGTAGAATAAACAGTAGCAAAGTCAACATCTGAAGCATACAATTCCTTAAACTGCTCAAAACCCAAAAGTTTAGAACTAAGAGCAGAAAGTAAAGTGTACCTCCTAGACAATGCATCAGCTACCACATTCTCTTTCCCTTGCTTATAGTGAAGCACGTATGGGAAGGTCTCCAGAAACTCCAACCAAGTAGCATGTCTCTTACTCAATTTGCCTTGTCCTTTCAAGTGCTTTAAGGACTCATGATCCGTCCGAATGACAAACTCTCTAGGTTGAAGGTAATGTCGCCACACCTCTAATGCTCTCAGTCAACGGAGCAGCAATAATAGAAAAGTCCTTCACAAACCTCCTGTATAAACTGGCAAGTCCATGAAAACTCCTTACCTCACTAATACTCTTAGGTGTTGGCCACTCTTGAATAGCCTTCACCTTCTCACCATCAACCTCTACTCCCTGAGCACTGACTACAAACCCTAAGAATACAAGTTTATCAATGCAAAATGTACACTTCTTAAGGTTCGCATACAGCTTCTCCTGTCTCAATACATCCAAGACACACCTCACATGCATGACATGCTCATCAAGATTAGTGCTATAAATCAAGATGTCATCAATGTAAACAACCACAAATTTACCAAGAAATGCACGCAAGACATGATTCATCAACCTCATTAAAGTGATGGGTGCATTAGTTAAACCAAATGGCATGACTAACCACTTATACAACCCATATTTAGTTTTAAAAGTGGTTTTCCATTCATCTCCTAGTTTCATTCTAATCTGGTGGTATCCACTTTTCAAATCAATCTTTGTAAAGATACATGTACCATGCAATTCATAAAGCATATCATCTAACCTAGGAATAGGATGGCGATACTTTACAGTGATTTTATTCACAGCTCGGCAGTCCACACACATCCTCCAGGTTCCATCTTTCTTCGACACCAGCAGTACGGGCACAACACAAGGACTCAAGCTCTCCCTCACATGTCCTTTCTCCAATAGCTCATCCACTTGCTTTTGAAGTTCCATTGTCTCCTCCAGATTGCTTCTATAAGCTGGGCAATTAGGAATCTGAGCCCCTGGCACAAAATCTATCTGGTGCTCTATGCCTCTTAAAGGCGGCAGTCCCTTGGGCATCTCCTCAGGGAAGACATCTAAATAATCCTACAAAAGAGATGAAAACACACTAGGCAAAGAATCAAGAGTGTTAGTGTCAGAATTTAAACACTCTCTATACCTAATTATCACAAATGCTCTCTTCTCTCCAATTGCTCTCCTTGTGTCTTTTCCCCTAGGATATAAACTCACTCTTTTCTCTTTCTTTTCACTCTTTTTTTCTCTCCCTGAACTGTTCTCTCCTGCACATCCCACTTTCTTTTCCTCACCTGTGCAGTCACTCCCCATTGGGCCAACCTCTCTTTTCTTTTGGGCCTCTTTTCTCTCGTCATTTTTCTTTAACTCACTACCCAAACCCTCCTCTCTTTGCAAAGCTTTAACCTGGTCCAGGTAGATCTCATGTGGCGATAAGGGTAACAAAGTGAAGTTCTTGCCCTTGAATTTGAATGAGTACTTGTTTGTGTACCCATCATGTGATACTCGCCTATCAAACTGCCAAGGCCTCCCCAATAACAGATGTCCTGCCTCCATGGGTATCACATCACACAATATCTCATCCTCATACCTCCTTACAGAAAATGGTACCAGTACCTGTCTAGTCACCCTCACATCCGCACTATCATTAAACCACTGTAACTTATATGGCTCCGGATGTTTCCTACATATCAAGCCCAATTTTTCCACCATAGTTTGACTAGCCCCATTAGTATAACTACCTCTATCAATGATCAAGTTACACACCTTTCCACTCACCAAACACCTTGAATGGAATAGGTTCTCCCTCTGATCCAGAATCTCATCTCTAACCCTAACACTTAACACTCTCCTAACTACAAGTGCTTCTCCTATGACATCTCTTTCCTCATACTCATCAACATCATTACAAACACTATCACATGGTATATCATCAACATCACTATCCTCAGAATCAATAGCCCCATTATCCTTCATATACATCACCTTTTTATTAGGGCACTGAGAAGCAATATGGCCAATACCCAAACATTTAAAACATTTTATAGAAGAATGTTTACTAGGAGTACCTTTTTGTTCCAATCCTCCGATTGATTTCTTAGGTGCTTCCTTGAGGTCCACCCCCTTATCCTTGTATTTCTCCTCCTTCCTGGGCCATTTTGAGTTCCCTGAATAACTAGAACTTGCTCCACTTCTCGCAGCCACTGTAGCCTTAATCTGTCTCTCCACCTACATGGCCATGTTTACCATATCCTCAATCTCCAAATAATGTTGTAACTCCACCACATTTGCTATCTCCCTATTCAATCCACTCAAGAACCTTGCCATGGTGACCTTGGGATCCTCCACTATATTAGCACGAATCATAGCAATCTCCATCTCCTTATGGTAGTTCTCTACTGACTTAGATCCTTGTGTGAGTCTTTGGAGCTTCTGGTGCATCTCTCTATAATGGTAAGAAGGCACAAATCTCTTCCGCATACACGCTTTCATCGCTGCTCAAGTATTGATGGGTCTCTCTCCATTCCTCCTCCTAGAGGTCACAAACTGATCCCACTATATTAGTGCATAATCTGTAAATTCAACAGCAGCAAGTTTTACCTTCTTCTCCTCCGATAAATTATGGCACTCAAAGATCATATCAACCTTCCTTTCTCACTCCAAGTACGCCTCAGCATCATTCCTCCCCTTGAATGCTGGAATCTGCATCTTGATAGATTTGAGGTCTCCATCTCGTCTGTTGAGGGGTTCTCCTCTCCGAGCTCTCCTAGGCATGCGCCCTTCATAGTCCTCTTCCTCCTCCTTATCAAATTCCTCCTCCTCAGGCTCATACCGTGGTGGTTGTCGACGAGGTGGTGGTTGTCGTTGATGTATATCTGCACGCCTGCCCTGAGGTTCCTCGCGCCTCCCTTGTCTGAGCTCTTCCATTTGTCCCCTAACCTCATTTAAGGCTAGATTGAACCTCTCAAATTGTTGCTGCATGGCTCTCAAAGTGAAAGCGATGTTTGTATCTCCCCCTTGGTTGTCATCATTACTACCTCCCTGTGACATTGTAACTAAAATAATATACCTGCAAAACAAAGTTAGCGATAAACAACCTCACACACTCCCTCACGTGTTTCACTCAAGAATTTGTCACTCCCCTCGTGTTTAAGTCACGACAATGACTCTCTCAAATAAGTTCACACACTCTTGTCTTTTACCACTCAAATTTCTCTGAAATCCAAGTTACAATCAGAACCAAGGCTTCATCCAATCAATGTTTCCAACTGTAACTCAAGTATCAAGAACAACAAACCCCAATCAAGTAACAAGTATGAAAGATAAGAATTATTTTTTTTCGAATTTTTTTTTCCAAATTTTTTTTGACTTTTTTTTTGTTGACTGTTTTTTTTTCTGGTAACTGTTTTTTTTTTCTGCTAACTTTTTTTTCTTCCTCTCCCCTCCTTCTTCTTCTGGGGACGACTCTCACTCTTTTTTCCAGAAATTTTTTTTTCAACTTTTTTCTGACCTCTTGTTTTTTTTTTGCTTTTTTTTTGCCTTTTTTTTGGCCTTTTTTTGCCTATTTTTTCAACAAATACTGAAAACCCTAACTAAAACAACAGTAAAGAAAATTGAAATCCTATACCAAAAGTCAATTCACACCTGAAGGAAAGAAGATTCGTCCCTCCCTGCTCAAGAAGATTCGTCCTCGAATCTGGCAGGTCAGTTTTGTAGGTGATGTCATTCATCTTCTCGAATATTTGGAACGAACCACCGCCCCTGAATGAAAGATCCGGCGATAATTGGATGGCGATGGGCAGTGATTTCCTGAATTTTGATGGAGTTGAATAAGAATTCTCCTCCAAACTAGCTCTGATACCAAAATTGACGCGCACCGCAGAAAGATTGACGTCGATAGGATGATGAATTTAATGGGTATTTTGTCTTATGGGGTTTTGACCTAAAGGAAATAAAAATGATAGATATTTGGAATCCAGTAAACAAGAAAATAAAGGATACGCAAGGTTTGATTTCTACGAGACCTCTCAAAAACTTGTTCTGAGCAATCCCGATGATCAAAATAAAACTAAGAAACGAACAATAACATGAAAATAAAGGATACGCAAGGTTTGATTTCTACGACACCTCTCGAAAACTTGTTCCGAGCAATCCAGATGATCAAAATAAAATCAAGAAAGGATACGCAAGGTTTGATTTCTACGACACCTCTCGAAAACTTGTTCCGAGTAATCCCGATGATCAAAATAAAACCAAGAAATGAACAATCAACACGCCACAATTGAGAAAACAATTGATAAGTGAAGATGGTTCGAAAAGTAACAAGAACAAGAGAACAAAGTTCTCCCTAAAGCCATTGGCTCTCAAAACAACATCATCTCCATGATTGTAAAACCCTAAAACATAAGTATTTATACCTAGGTCAAATAATAAAAGGTTGGGCTAAAAAACATGGAAGCCCAAAATAAAACGAAGTCCAAAATTAAATAAATAAGTTTGATATCTTCTTGGGCTTAGCATTAAATAGCCCAAGTCTTCGTGTTTTCAAGCTCCAAGTGTATCCGGTCCAAGGATTTGAGTTAAGTGGATTAGTTTGGGCTCAATCCCATTAAACTCTTCTCCAATAGGCTCGAAGTTCGCCATCTTCTCAAGTTCCTCACTCCTGCTCACATCACTTTGGGTACTAAGTTGAGTTTCAGCACTGCTTTCCATCCTCAGACCGATGGTCAATCTGAGAGGACCATTCGGACCCTTGAGATGATGCTCGGGCATGTGTGATGGATTTTAGAGGAGCATGGGATGAACATTTGCCTTTGATCGAATTTGCTTACAATAATTCGTATCATTCGAGCATTCAGATGACTCCTTATGAAGCTCTGTATGGGAGGAGATGCAGGACTCCGGTGTGTTGGGATGAAGAGGGCGACAAGAAACTTTTGGGTCCAGAGTTGATTCAGATGACGGTGGATAAGGTCAACTTGATTAAGCACAGGCTAAAAGCAGCTCAGGACAGGATGAAATGTTATGAAGATGCTCACCAGAAGGAGATGGAGTATGAGGTCGGCGAGAAAGTTTTTCTCAAGACTTCCCCTTGGAAAGGGATTCTGAGATTTGGAAAGAAGGGTTAGCTGAGACCAATGTATGTGGGGCCTTATGAGATTATGGACAGGATTGGTCCGTTGGCTTACAAGTTAGCATTGCCTCCTGAGCTATCACAGATTCATGATGTCTTTCATGTTTCTATATTGAGGAGATATCGATCAAATCCTTCTCATGTCATTCAAGCCGATGAAGTTCAGTTGAGTGATGATTTGAGCCGTGAGGAACTTCCAGTGCAGATTTTGGATATAAAAGAAAAGGTTTTGAGGAACAAGACAGTGCATCTAGTAAAAGTCTTATGGAGGAACCATTCGGTGGAAGAAGCCACGTGGGAGCCATTGGAAGCTATGAAGGAGAAGTATCTTCATCTTTTCAGCGAATCAAGTAGCGAAGGCGAGATTCGAAGATTAGGCTGGGGCACGCCTAAGGATAGAATCTAGAGTTGTAGAAAATTTCAGAATTTTCAAATGATATCTTTTGCTCCCGAACTCCAAAATTAACAAATTTGGTCTCTATAGAAAAATTGAAGGAAGATCTACAAATTCAATGCAGAACTCAAAAATCAATTTCATCTCTAAAGGGGTCAAAAATTCAGTCAAAGGCACTGCCCTAATTTAATATATCCCAAAACAAATGTCAACTTTCAAAATTCATATCTTTCAACTCCAAATTCCAAATTCAAAATTCATATCACTGCGAAGATCAGAAAGTCATCTACAACTTTCATAAAGGAAATAAAAATCAATTTGACTCCTAAGGAAGTCCATTTTTCGGTCAAAGATTCTGTCATCTAATATTCATGCTAAAACCATAACATAAACTTGTAAAAATCATAACTTATTATTCCTTAATCGAAAATTTATATACTTTAAATCAAAATAAAGATCAAATCACAATCTTCAACTTTCATGCAGAACTTCAAGGCTCAATTTACCTCTAACTATGTAAATTTTCCAGTCAAAGCTTCCGCCATAGTAAAAGTCAACCCTAACATACTTAAACTTTGACTGATCATAACTTTCACTCCCGATATCGAAAAATTACAAACTTTATGGCTACAGAAAGCTCTTAACATAATCTACAAGTTTCATGTAGACCATTTTCTCAAATTTTGCCTAAATCAAAAGTCAACCCTCCAAGGTCAAAAAGTCAAACTTTTCACAATTTTTCATATTTTCACTCTTTTTCTCTTTAATTCTTGTTTTTTTCAACTCTATTTCAATCAACACCTTCACTTTTGAATGTTTCTTATTTTTACTCAAAAATCGGGGTCCAACATTTCTCCCCCTCTTAAAAGAATTTGGTCATCGAAATTCATACTTGATTAGACACCAAGTAACTTTTCTCTTACTTTTTGACACTGGACACACACTTTCTAACTGATTTCTCGTCATACTTATCTTTCACTTATTCAATATCATAGCAAAACACTGTTTCATTTTATCTTATCTTCGAACAGTCATTCTTTCATCTCACAAAAGTATAATCAATTTAATTTCATCCAAATGCTATCATTCAATTCAAATCTCAATTTCCATCATCACAAACCTAAAATTCATCAAAGTTCTTATCCCTCATCAATCATCACAAAATTAAAATTCATCAAAGTTCTTATCCCTCATCAATCACTTAATTAGGTCTTCACATAATTCATAAAAATCCATCTCCATGCTCATCTTTCACTCACAAATGGATATACAAAATCAAATCATCCTAATTCCTCATGAACTTCAAATCTCAATTTCATGACCAATTTCCTAAAATCACTCAACATTCTTATCATCTTCATCTATCAATCACTTTGGTATGCACTTTATCTTTATCACAATCTCACAAATTCAATCTTATGTTTGAACACTCTTATACAAATCAGTTAGACGCAAACGCCCAAGTATGATCATAATACTGGGCTCTGATACCATCTACGTTGGGACCCGATCTGAAAAGCGAAGCACAATTTGAAGCGGGGGCGAAAATACAAAGCAGTGGAACGAAATGCAAAACGAAACCAAAGACGAAAACAAAAACATATCAGATAGCAAAGCGGATCGAATCGAACAAATCGAAATAAAGGAGATAAAAAAAATAAAATAAAATAATCGAAAGCGAAACAAATACTCAAATTGAAATGGAATATCAGAAGTATCGAATGCAAAACAAAGTACGAATACCAAAATACAGAAACAAAATACAAATCAGATTAATCAAACCATATGGCGGAGACAAATCAAAGCATAATATATCTGACATCCGAGAACAATTATCGAAGAAAGAAGATCGCGTTGGGAACCTAGACTATCCAAATCAGGTATTATTTTTTTTCTTTTTCTTATATCCGTTTTTACTCAAACTCATGCAAGTCATATAATTTCCCTTAATTCTTATTTATTTTTCTTTTTCAACTTATTATCTAACAAAATTTCAGCAGCATAACGGCTGCCTTTAACCTAACCCAAACCTGCAAAGTATCAAAATACACTTCTAAAACATATCCCAATCAATCATACAATCATCAAATCCACCGGACCCTCCGTCCGGAATCTCAGCAGAAACAAACGCAATCTTAGTTCTAAACACTTCAATCATTCTCATATATAACCATAACCCATCATCATTGATACGACAACAACCTAGAATCAATGTCTAGATCACCTCCGTTTCAATGATTGTTCCCAAACCTAAATTCAATCAATCTAACAAGACCCTTCACCCCCAAAACAGCAAGGAATTGGTAACAAAGAGTATAAGATTGTAGGAATTGAATTAACGCCACAAGTTAGAACTTACTTGATAAGTTGAATCAATCCTTAAGGTAAAACAAGCAAGAATCTCAATTCTCTCTTGAAGAATGCTTTCTAATTTTATTGATCTCTCTCAAAACTCGTGTTCATGGCTAAAGCAAGGGTTTAAATACCCTTTGCAATGTAAACCCTAACAAAGATAACATAAAAACCCTAAAGAAAGCCCAAAATATGAAAAAGGCCTTGTTGAAACAAATCTGCCCAAAAACAAATCCCACATGGATTTAGGCTTCAAAACTAATTAAAATTGACTAGTCCTTGTCCAAATAGGATAAGAAAACCACAAAATAGAAGACTAACTTAGAAGGGGCCAATTGGGCTTTTAAACTAGGCCCACAAGCTTGGTTCCTTAAAATAAAATATGCACATGACTTTTTTAATGAAGCACATGCACACTTAATGCAAATCAGCCCATGAAAAAGCCTAAAAGAAGTCCACATGCCCTTTATAAGATAAAATAAGCCCAAGCCCATTAATAAGGCTTGTGCTTGTGAAAATTAGCTAAGTGTTAGCCCTCTTGATTTGATGCCTCCAATGTGCACACACAATTAGGTGTCTTCCTAAGCTCTTCCCCAAGCTTGATCAACAAAACTTCTTGAAGTTCTTGTGAAACAAAAGCTTGTACATAAATCTGAAATTGTGCTTTAAGCTTATTGGAGCGTGACCTTGTAATTGGACCCATTGGCATCCTCAAGTCTCCATTGCCTTGGTGAGTTGTATCATTCCCTCCCTCCTCAAGAGGATTAGTCCTCGAATCAAGACCTACATTATCAAGGAGATAAATCGAAACATTAAAAGTAGCACTAACACTATACTCTCCTGGCAAATCCACCCTATAGGCATTGTCATTGATGCGTTCAAGCACTTGAAAAGGACCATCCCCTCTAGGATCAAGCTTAGACTTCCTTTGTTTAGGAAATCTCTCCTTCCTGAAGTGCACCCAAACCCAATCTCCAGGTTCAAACTTCATCACCCTACGACCTTGATTGGCTCTTTGAGCATACTTCTTGTTCTTTTCCTCAATGTCCTGCCTAGCTTTCTCATGTATTTTCTCAACCAATTCGGCCCTTTGCTGCCCATCTATATTAACAATCTCATTCAAGGGTAAAGGCAACAAATCCAATGGAGTTAATGGGTTAAAACCATACACAATCTCAAATGGAGAATAACTTGTAGAAGAATGAATGCTTCTACTATATACAAACTCAATCAAAGGCAAACAATCTTCCCAAGCTTTCAAATTTTTACCCACAACAGCATGCAATAAAGATCCTAAGGTTCTGTTAAGCACTTCAGTTTGTCCATTTATTTGGGGATGATAAGTTGTAGAAAACAAAAGTTTTGTTCCCAATTTATTCCATAGAACACGCCAAAAGTGATTTAAAAACTTAGAATCCCTATCTGAAACAATGGTTCTAGGAATGCCATGCAACCTAACAACATCCCTAAAAAACAAATCAGCAACATGTGTAGCATCATCAGATTTATGACATGCAATAAAATGAGCCATTTTACTTAATCGATCAACTACAACAAAGATGCTATCACGTCCTTTCCTAGTCCTAGGCAATCCTAACACAAAATCCATAGATATATCAATCCAAGGACTAATAGGGACAGGTAGAGGCGTGTACAACCCATGTGGTTGCACCTTGTGATGGCAGACCCAATAGGAATTTGTCCTAGAGAACCTTCAACAAGATGAAACTATGCCCGGGAGTAGATAGAATCAAGCAAACACATGGAATCAGAAGAAACAAAGTTGAAAAGATAGAAACAGAACACAAAGAAAATGGAAGGTGAGAAGAATGTTGATCGATGAAAAGAACCCTAAGAGAACTTGTCTCTTAGAACTCTAGCAAGAATGTTGGTCAATGGAAAGAACCCTAAGAGAACTTGTCTCTTAGAACTCTAACCTTAAGACGCCACAAAGGAAAACCACTCCTTTGATAAGTCAAGTATTCTCAAAGAATACAAAGAAAGCAAGAAAGCTCTCAATATTATTTCTGAATCAAAGACCTCTTTCAAAGTACATAGAGGGTGCCTATTTATAGGGAAAACTTCCTAACTTAATGTCCTAAAGAAGATACTAAATAAAAGGAAACAAATCAATCCCTAAAAGGAAACAAATAAACTTATAAAGGTGTTGACTAGATCACCTTATTTAGAGATAATATTGATGAAGAACCATGGGCATGTGAAAGACAAGAAGAGAAGCATCCATGGCGTGATTCGCCTCAAGGAAGCCTAGGACGTGACTTGCATGGACATGAGCTTGCAAAAGGAGGCTTAGGAGTTGAAATTGGATCAGATTTGAAGTCTAAATATTCAAGGCAAGGGGATGAACGAAATTCCCATATCAAAGGCCCAACATTCAAGTCTAATGTTCCTAAAGATCCATTACAAGATGTTGGAGGCCCAATGACAAGAGCTAGGGCCAAAGCAATGAAGCAAGCATTGAATTGTTTAATACAAGACCTTCAAGAGATAGAGCCCATATTGTTGAGTCAGATTTCATCTCATAAAGGTCCAAGAGGCATTGTATTATTCCTTGAAGCCCAACATAAAGTGTCCAAAGGCCCACATGTGCACAAAATTCACTGTGTACCAATACTAGTATGCATGAACAGTCCTAATGAAGCCCAATCACTCTCATCCTATGCCAAATTACTATTCTACCCTTCCCGTTGAGGGTGGGATGTTACATTAATTGATCCGTCTGATGGCTTGAAGACCATTGGATGTAAGTGGGTTTTCAAAAAGAAACTCGACATGGATAGAAATGTGCACACTTATAAAGCAAGACTTGTTGCTAAAGGTTATTAACAAGTTCATGAAATTGATTATGATGAAACATTTTCTCTAGTAGTCATGATCAAATCCATTAAAATTCTTATTGCCATAGCTAAATATTATGATTATGAGATATGGCAAATGAATGTCAAAACAGTTTTCCTTAATGGAAACTTACTTAAGGATGTATATATGATACAACTTGAGAGTTTTGTATATATGATACAAGCTGGAGTCTTCGTTTTGATGAAGTTGTCAAAGAGTTTGGATTCATCAAGAATGAAGATGAACCTTGCGTTTACAAAAAGGTTAGTGGGAGTGCTATTGTCTTCTTAGCTGTATATGTTGATGACATATTACTCATTGGAAATGATATTCCGACCTTATAGAGGATCAAGATTTGGTTAAAGAAATGTTTTTCAATGAAAGACTTAGGTGAGGCTACCTATGTTTTAGATATAGATCTAGAAAGTTTATAGGCATAAGTCAGAGTACATACATAGATAAGGTACTAAAAAGGTTCAGTATGCAAGATTCCAAGAGAGGATTCTTGCCTATGTCACATGAAATCAAGCTTTCTAAGAAGGATTGTCCTACTTCAGGTAAAGAGCTTGAGCACATGAGTAAGATTCCATATGCATCTGTAATTGGATCTATCATGTATGTCATGATATGTACTTGACCAGATGTCTCATATGCTTTGAACATAACAAGTAGACACCAATCTACTTATGGTGAGAGTCACTAGATAGCAGTTAAGAATATCCTTAAGTACTTGAGAAGAACTAAGGATATGTTCCTAGTCTATAGAGGACTTGAAGGAGAACTAGTTAAAAATGGTTACACTAATGTTGATTTTTCGTCTGACATAGATGATTTTAGATCAGAATCAGGTTTTGTGTTCTGTTTGAACATAGGTGAAGTGAGCTGGAAAAGTTCAAAGTAAAACACTGTTGCTGATTCTACAACTGAAGCTGAGTACATTGCTGCCTCGAATGTAACTAAGGAAGCTGTATGGATCAGGAAGTTCATCACTAAGCTTGGAGTTGTTCCTAGTATTGCAAGTCCTATAGACCTTTATTGTGATAATAATTGGGCTATATCAAAGTGGGTACAAATGACAACATTGCCGATCCACTTACTAAGCCTCTTCCACAGCTTAAGCATGAGAGTCATACGAGATCCATGGGTATTAGATATTTGACGGATTGGGCCTAATGTAAATAGGAGATTGTTAATAGTGTGCCCTAAGCCATTTGACATATGTGACTTTTGTACTAACATTATGAATTGTTAATAAGATATTATGAGGTATTCTTTTATATATGCATATATATAGTTTATGTAATGTGATTTACATTCCATGAATAGTATTAGGCTTATGTCATCAAGTATGTGACTTGATAGTAAATCCATAAGCTTTATAATACTATTCTAAATTATCCCTGGTAGATCGTTATTGGTGGAACAATAATGAATTAAGGCTAGTATGTGTTCTAATTGATGATCACATATATTGGACCGACCCGCAGAGAGAACACTAAATGGTTTCATGTCATTAGTGATTCTCAATATAGTTTGACTTTAGTCCTCTGACCTGAAGTCGTCATGGTTCCCTACATGAGGAATTTAGTGTTTTGATATTAGACTAAGTTATCTTTAACCGGATAATAAATAGTCTTATGTTGGACATTAAATAAATCATACGGAGGGATGTGAATGACGTAGATGGGATTTGTATCTCTCTTAAATGAGAGAGATATCATTTGGGCTTCTTGAAAGGTATGACTGAAGAAATGCATGGTCATGCTCAAATGAATTGATAATGAGTCATCAAAGTCATTTGATATAATCAGTCAACTTGGGAATCAAGAAACTATAATTAATCAAAGGTTGACATGTACCATGCCTTGTTCTTAATCTTGATATCGTGTTACAAAGGGATTGAGATTATAACCATGTTACAGGTTAAATCAGATTACCGATCCTCATTTGATTTAAGCAGTCATAATGTCTTGCTAGAGGCCGCACAATATTTCAGTCTTGCTGGGCGTATTCTATTGGGCCTAATTTATTAGGCATTGAATAAATATATGTGGATATATTTATTGGACTAGATTGAAATAACATATCGGGCTTTTATTATATGAGATAATATGGGCCAAAACTTATTGAGCTTCAATAATTCTAATGGGTTTAGGATTATGATATTCTTATTCCTAATAGGAATTGGAATTAGTGTTTCTCTATAAATAGAGAAACTTATGTCTCATTAGATAGGAGAGATGAAAACCCTAGCCACCTTCATTCTTTTGAGAGAAATATTGTGCGGTGTTCAAAAGAGTTTTAGAACACTCTAGCACACATTAGCCGCTGCTTGGATTGCTCATCCTCGTGTGCATACCAGTAGAGGATGTTCGCGTACTGCAACGTCTACAAATTTGAAAAGAAACAAATACCAATCCCCGTCAAAAGGTAATCTCGTACATGTTATAATTTTCGGTTATACTTATTGTTGTGCAGTATTGTCCATTCCACTGTGTATTGTGAATACTAGGGCCATAGGCGATCCAACAACATGCTCACAAGCAACATACGCATTTGAAAAATCAACATCATACACATACATTTCTTTTATGTGCTTAAATCCCAACAACTTAGATGAAAGAGTTAAAATCAAAGAAAGAAGAAAGAGTTGAAATCAAAGAATACCTTCTAGAGAGCGCATTAGCTACAACATTATCTTTTCCTTACTTGTATTTTATCACATATTGGAAGGATTCAATGAATTCCACCCATTTCACATGTCTCTTATTCCAATTGCTTTGCCCCTTCAAATGGCGCAATGATTCATGGTCGATGTGAATTAGAAATTCTTTAGGCAGCAGATAATGTTGTCATGACTCTAATGTCCTCCCTAACGCATATAACTTCTTGTTATAAGTTGAGTAGTTGAGTTGTGCTCCATTTAGCTTCTCGCTAAAATAAGCAACTAGTCTTTTTTCCTGCATCAAGATGATCCTATACCAATCCTAGAAGCATCACATTCGATTTCAAAAGTTAATTCAAAATTAGGCAGCCTCAACAATGGTTCAGTATCCTTTAATAATGTAAATGCATGCTCTTACTCTTTACCCCAAATAAACCCCTTATCTTTTTCATGTTTTCAGTCAATGGGGCAACAATTGCACTAAAATCTTTAACAAATCTCCTATAGAAACTTGCCAAACCATAAAAACTCCTTATCTCACCAACACTAGGCAAAGTATAGTCAACATCGTTAGTTAAAAAATAAGCCTCTTCTTATAAAAGTACAAACATTGGCATGTTTGTCATCAAAGCTCTCCTAACACCCTTACTTTTACATAGAAATTCACTTTTCTTTCTCCTTTTCTCTCATTGGCTGAATTATCTTCATTCATTTTCTCTTTAGATTTGCCTTCTATTTTTATCTTACTCTCCTTTTTTTCTTTCTTTTCTCTTTTTTTTTTTCCATTTTTTTCTTTTTTCTCTCAGCCTCTTTTTGTGCAAATTCATTATATAATTTTTCAAGTTGCATTTGATCTACAAAAATTTGTTTTGGTGTCAAAGGTAAAAGTGTATTCCTTTTGCCCTCTTTCTCCACTACACACCTATTCAAATACCCATCATGCATTACTCTCCTATCACATTGCCATGGTCTACCTAGCAACATGTGACTAGCTTGCATTGGAACCACATCACATGTAACTTCATCACTATACTTCCTAATTGTAAATGGCACCCTCACTTGTCTTTGGACACTCACTTCCCAATTGTAAATGGCACCCTCTTGTTGCAATCCTATATCAAGTCATGTCGACGTCCCTACCCAAAAATACACCAAATCCACAACATACATCCAAACACCCAATCAATCTGACGCCCTAAGATGTTGATGCTCTTAATGCCACCATTGAAGCCTTACTGTTGGACCCCGTTTTCGAAGTCCAACATTCGGAATCATAAACGCACGAAGGGCTCACTTCTTATAACTTACTGAGCATAACCAATTCAGCTCACTTCTTATAACTCAACCAATTCATCTCATACACCCTTCAAATCTCCAACATGCTATTCCAAAACCAATAACCAATTTCAAACTCAACAATGAAGAGCATGCGCATGCACATTCCTCTTTTACAAAAATCATGCACAATCTCGTACACTATCTATAAAGCAACACAATCATACTAAAAAAGGTGAATACTTGAATTCTCATTCTCATTTCCAACTAAAATAAATGTTCATGCATAGCTTTAAATACATATCAACATATCCATCATAAACTAAGCACAAGATACATAATACATGAGATGCTCAATGTTTGATATGCTTGAAAAGCTATCCAAAAGGCTAGTTACTAACTTAGCACAAAAGTATCTAAAACCTTGGAGTTTTTCGATGCCTTGCAAGGTTCACGCTCGTCTTGTTTTGCACCTGAGGAGGGAAAGTAGGGTGAACAACTCAGCTCAGTGGCTAATACATTTATAGCCATCGGTAATGAGCCACACAACAAGCACAAATACATATATATCAAGCAATCCAATTCATTCGCAAATTCATCACATAATTCATAATCAACTGCAATTTATCACAAAAAGCATATCGTGAAATCTTCTATCAATCATAACACTTCATTATGCATCATACTCAACAAAGTAATAATGAAATGCACAACAAATGGCTAAAGAGTTTCCGTGGAACAAAATGGTTTACACCGTGAACAAAACGAATCCGATTTCTCAGGATCTCGTGGCCTCAAGCGGGCAGTTGGGAAAAGGCTATAGGTCAACGTGCACGTGACTAACGAAACGGGTTTCTCTCTTGCCCAATCATAAACAAATCTATGCTCAAATTAGTCAATTGCAAATTTATATTCTCATGCTTCTTTCATTTTATCAAATTCTCATATTTTCATACTTTTCGTTCATTTCAAGAAAACATGTCATATTTCCTCATGCATTTTCAAATATTTACCACAATTTAACATTTATACAATTTAAGCAAAAATCACACACACTTTTTTTTAATAAAGCACATGCACACTTAATGCAAACCAGCCCATGAAAAAGCCTAAAAGAAGTCCACATTCCCTTTATAAGATAAAATAAGTCCAAGCCCATTGATTAGACTTGTGCTTGTGAAAATTGGCTAAGTGTTAGCCCTCTTGATTTGATGCCTCCAATGTGCACACACACTTAGGTGTCTTCCTAAGCTCTTCCCTAAGCTTGATCAACAAAACTTCTTGAAGTTCTTGTGAAACAAAAGCTTGTACATAAATCTGAAATTGTGCTTTAAGCTTGTTGGAGCGTGACCTTTTAATTGGACCCATTGGCATCCTCAAATCTCCATTGCCTTGGTGAGTTGTATCAGTGAAACAACCAACAACCTCAAGCTAAAATCCAAATCCTCCCTATTTCCCACCTTTCAATCATTTCCCAAGAAATTACATGCTCGAAATCCCAATTAGGTTCGACCCTAATCCCACCTTTTAAGAGCTGTTTGACTTAGAGAATGAGGAAGTTTTTGATGAATTTGGAGAGACCTCTCACACCAACATAGGAGGATTGAATTTAAGAGGGAGAAGAGAGACAAGGCTGTAGGCTAGAAAAGGTAGGCCGATTACTCCACAACCCTCACAAAATGACAACATTTTTAATTTCAAATTAGACATACTGGAGTTTTTTGGAAATCTTGATGTGGAGGCTTTCAAGGATTAGTTTTATAGGGTAGAGAGGGCTTTTGAATTAAAAAAAGTTGATGAGGAGAGCAAGATGAAGATAGTAGCCCTAAAATTGAAAGGTTATGCTGCGCAATGGTAGGACAATTTGCAAAAAAAGAAGAGTGAGAGAAGGAAGGCCACATAACACGCACCAACGGAAGGATTGAAGAGGAATTTGTGTTGATCTTGTATAAGGAATAAATCCAAGCTCTGGGTATGGCTGGAATGATTGAATTGTTGGAAGAACTTGCGTCGGTTATGAAGAACAAGGAAGAACAGACTTGAATTCGAAAATTGACAAGCAAAACTAACTAAGATACGTATGAAATCAATCCCTACGACACCCCCTAAAGACCTGCCTTAGGTAACCCCTAAAGACCTGCCTTTGCTGATCACTTAAGTCCACATAAGTTGGGCTCAAGTGAATTAAAACAGCCCATTCATGCAAGTCCTCAAGCCACATGCATATCTGACCCAAAGACTTGAGTTAAGTGGATCAATTTGAGCTGTGACCCAAATAACTCTCCTCCTATAGGATTAGCACGCTGCATGTCTTCCATAAATGAGCCCACATGCGCATACAAAGCCTCTTTGATCCTCTTAGCCCGCGCCCTAGTCATTGGCCCAATTGGTATGGACAGGTCTCTTCCTTGGCCTTGATCACGCAAGTTCTTCTTCAAGTCCAAACCTCCATGCACGCCTTCACCATGCACGCCACCACCTTCATGCACATCGTCATCCATGCCTTTGCTCACATCAGTCCGTCCCTCCTTAAAAAGATTCGTCCTCGAAGCTGAATCCATGTCAAAAGGAGAAAGGTCAGCAACATTAAAAGTGGCGAAAACATTGTACTCACCTGGAAGATCAATCTTGTAGGCATTGTCGTTGATCTTCTCCAACACCTGGAATGGACCATCTCCTCTTAGATCCAGCTTGGATTTTCTTTGAGTAGGAAATCGCTCCTTTCTCAAATGAACCCAAACCCAATCACCAGGTTCGAAGGTCACTAATCTACGCCCTTTGTTGGCTTGCCTGGCGTAGACCCGATTCTTTTGCTCAATGTGTTGCCTCGCCTTCTTGTGAAGTTCCCTAACCAACTCAGCCTTACGTGTTCCATCTGTACTAGACAATTCATGCAAAGGTAAAGGTACCAAATCCAAGGCAGTTAAGGATTAAAACCATAAACCAACTCGAAGGCGAAAAACACGTAGTGGAATGCACACATCTATTATATGCAAATTCAATGAAAGGTAAACATTCCCCAAGTTCTCAAATTTCGACCTACAACAAGACGCAACAAAGTTCCCAAGGTCCTATTCACAACCTCGGTTTGCCCATCTGCTTGTGGATGACAAGTAGTGGAATATAACAATTTGGTTCCTAACTTGCCCCACAACACACGCCAAAAATGGCTCAAAAACTTAGTATCTCGATCGGATACAATCGACCTCGAATGCCATGCAACCTAACAACATCCCTAAAGAATAAGTCAGCCACATGTATAAAGATCATCGGTCTTATGGCATGCAATGAAATGCGCCATCTTACTAAAACGATCCACAACCACAAAGATGCTATCAAAACCTCTCTTTGTTCTAGGTAGACCCAAAACAAAGTCCATAGACAAATCAACCCATGGTTCAGTAGGCACAGGTAAAGGGGTATACAATCCATGAGGTTTGACTGTTGATTTTGCCTGTCTACATGCAATGCACTTGACACACACTCGCTCAACATCCTTGCGCATACCAGGCCAATAAAAATGCTCATGCAAAATATTCAAAGTCTTAGCAACCCCAAAATGACCCATCAAACCACCACTATGAGCCTCATGCACAAACAAAGCACATAAACGAACAATTAGGCACACACAATTGGCTACCTCTAAACAAATAGCCATCATGCCTATAAAATTTCTGAAACGCAGCATGCTCACAAGCAATATACATGTACAAAGTCATTATCGAAGCATACAACTCCTTTAGTTGCTCAAACCCTAAAAGTTGTGAACTAAGGGTAGTAACCAAGGAATATCTCCTAGATAACGCATCAGCAACCACGTTTTCCTTCCCTTTCTTGTACTGCAGGACATATGGAAATGTCTCCAAAAACTCCACCCACGTGGCATGTCGTTTGCTCAACTTGCCTTGTCCTTTCAAGTGCTTCAAGGACTCGTGATCCGTCCTAATGACAAACTCACGTGGCTGAAGGTAGTGTTGCCACACCTCCAATGCTCTCACCACTGCATATAGCTCCTTGTCATAGGTTGGATAGTTGAGTTGTGCACCACTCAACTTCTCACTGAAGTAAGCTACTAGTTTGTTTTCCTGCAAAAGCACAGCACCTATACCAATTCCAGAAGCATCACATTCAACCTCAAATGCCTTATCAAAATTTGGCAAGCACAAAATAGGAGCAGAACATAATTTTTCTTTCAACAATATGAATGCACGCCCTGTTCCTCTCCCCATACAAACCCCTTCTCCTTCTTGACTATCTCACCAAAGGAGCAGCAATAGTGGAGAAATCTCTCACAAACCTCCTATAAAAACTAGCAAGTCCGTGAAAGCTCCTCACCTCACTCGCACTCTTAGGTGTTGGCCAATCTTGGATGGCCTTCACCTTTTCACTATCTACCACAACACCACGAGAACTGACTACAAATCCTAAGAAGACAAGTCGATCAATGCAAAAAGTACACTTCTTAAGATTGGCATACAGTTTCTTCTTTCTCAACACATCCAACACACTCCTCACATGCACGACATGCTCATCAATAGTAGTGCTATAAACCAAAATGTTATCAAAGTAAACAACCACAAATTTACCAAGAAATGCACGCAATACATGATTCATCAACCGCATAAAAGTGCTGGGTGCATTAGTTAAGCCAAATGGCATAACCAACCACTCATACAACCCATACTTCGTTTTGAAAGCAGTTTTCCATTCATCTCCTGGATTCATTCGAATCTGATGGTATCTACTCTTCAAATCAATCTTAGTAAATACACATGCACCATGCAACTCATCAAGCATATCGTCTAACCTAGGAATAGGGTGGCGATACTTTACAGTGATTTTATTCACAAGACGACGATCCACGACATCCTCCGTGTTCCATCCTTCTTGGCACCAACAAGACCAAGCACAAAGACATGGGCTCAAGCTCTCCCTCACATGCCCTTTTCCAACAACTCATCCACTTGCCTTTGAAGTTCCTTCGCTTCCTCGTGGTTACTCCTATAGGCTGGCGGTTTGGAATCTGTGCACCGGGTATGAAATCGATTTGGTGCTCTATGCCCTTAAGGGTGGCAGTCCATTGGGCATCTCCTCCGGAAAGACATCGGTGTATTCCTGCAAAGAGAACTAAAGACACTAGGCAAGGAAGCAAGAGGGTCAGTGTCAGTCATCAAACACTCCCTATACCTAAGCAACAATAGTGTTCTCTTCGCTCCACTAGCTCTCCTCAAATCTTTCTCTCTCGCAAACAAACTCACCTTCTTCTCTCTCGGCTCACTCTTCCTTTCTCTACCTGAGTTCTTCTCTCCTGCACATCCCACCTTCTTTTCCTCTCCTGTGCAGTCACTCACCTTTGGGCCCTCTCAATTTGCTTTTGGGCTTCTTTTCTCTCATCTTTTCTTTTGAGCTCACTACCCAAACCCTCCTCACATTTACTTGCTTTCAACAGGTCCAGGTACAATTCATGAGGTGATAAGGGTACAAGAGTGAAGTTCCTACCCTTAAACTTAAACGAATACCTATTGGTATATCCATCATGTGCTACCCTTCTATCAAACTGCCAAGGTCTCCCAAGCAACATATGACCAGCCTCCATAGGTACTACATCACACAACACCTCATCCTCATATCTACCTACTGAAAATGACACCAACACCTGCTTTGTCACTTTCACATCAGCACTATCATTAAACCACTGTAGCTTGTAAGGTTCCGGATGTTTCCTATAAGGTAACCCCAGTTCCTCAACCATGGTGACACTAGCTACATTAGTGCAACTACCCCCATCAATGATCAGATTACAAACCTTTCCACCCACCAAATACCTCGTGTGAAACAAATTCTCCCTCTGATCAAGAGCTGCATCTTTGGCCCTAACACTCAAAACACGCCTAACAACAAGCACTTCCCCTGTGACAGCCCTCTCTACACAATCATCATCATCATCACAAGCATTATAACAAGGCAACACATCATTATCACAATCACTATCCTCAGAATTAATTACCCCATTATCCCGCATAAACATAGCCTTTTTATTAGGGCATTGTGATGCAATATGTCCATTGCCCAAACACCTAAAGCATTTAATACTAGATTGTTTGCTAGATGAGGCATGAGAATTAGGTGTACCTTTTTGGTCAGACCCCACATTTGGCTTTTTGGGTGTCTCCTTGAGGTCCGGCCCTTTGTCTTTCGACTTCTCCTCTCTCTTGGGCCATTTCGAACCCCATGATGGACTAAATACCGATCCACCTTGCTGCCACTCTACTCTTGAGTTGCCTTTCCACTTTCATGGCCATGTTCACCATGTCCTCAATCTCCACATAGTGCTGCAACTCCACCACATTGGCTATCTCTCGGTTCAAGCCACTCAAAAACTGTGCCATAGTCGCCTCTGCGTCCTCTTCTATGTTGGCTCGGATCATGGTTATCTCCATCTCTTTGTGGTAATCCTCCACTGATCTAGACCCTTGAGTGAGTCTCTGCAATTTTTGGTGCATCTCCCTATAATAGTAAGAAGGCAAAAACCTCTTCCTCATGCGAGCTTTCATGGCTTCCCAAGTAGAGATAGCCCTCTCTCCATTCCTCCTCCTGGAAGTCATCAACTGGTCCCACCAAATCAATGCATAATTAGAAAACTCCACTGTAGCTAGCTTTACCTTCTTGTGCTCGGAGAAGTTATGGCACTCAAAAATTAAGTCCACCTTCCTCTCCCATTCTAGGTAAGCCTTTGCGTCATTCCTCCCCTTGAAGGTAGGAATTTGCATTTTGATGGACTTGATATCTCCATCTAGCCGGTTTAATGGCTCAGCTCGCTGTGCCCTCCTAGGTCTGTGGTCAAACTCTTCCTCCTCCTCCTCCTCAATTCCGTCGTCCACATGGTCATATTGTGGTGGTGGTCTCCAAATGGTGGTGGAGGTGTTGTTGCCTAGCACCACGTCTCCTTGAGGCTCCTCACGCCTCTCTTGTCTGAGTTCAGCTATCTCCTCCTCATCTCAAAGAAATGCCAAGTTGAACCGCTCAAACTGTTGTTGCATTGCTCTCATGGTAAGAACATTGATTTCTCGGTTTGATTCGCATTAATACCTCCATTGCTACCATGCTGCCATTATTACCTCCTTCCGTGACATTGTGAGGAAATAATATACCTGCAAAACAACGTTAGTGCAAGAAAAAATCCAACTCACAATACTCCTTCACGTGTTTCACTCAAAGATGTTCTCTCTCTCGTGTTTAATGTCACGGCAATGACACCCTCAAATGCACTCACACTCTTGCCTTTTACCACTTAATTTCTCTGAAATTCAAGTTACAAAGTAGAACTATAATTCCTCAAACCAAATTCAATTCCCAAATCATGGAATGTGGTTCAATATCTGAAAACCGAATCAAGGAAAACCGAGATCCTCCAAGCAAGATTGCTGAATGTCAACCAATTCAAACACAAGGAAGGAAACAGGAAACAATGCTAGGAC
The DNA here is from genome assembly GCA_029891385.1 of Erythroxylum novogranatense. Classification (NCBI taxonomy): domain Eukaryota; kingdom Viridiplantae; phylum Streptophyta; class Magnoliopsida; order Malpighiales; family Erythroxylaceae; genus Erythroxylum; species Erythroxylum novogranatense. The sequence goes on from CM057224.1 coordinate 49,017,629, forward strand.
AGAATGAACTCAAACAAAATGAAGAATAAGAAAGACAAATTCGAAACAAGTAATGCCAAGATCAAAGAAGACAATTTTTGGAACAATTGGAATTCAAAGAACACGAAATAAGGCTAGAACAATGGAATCAGATGGAAATTCCCAAAATTTTGAAACTGGTATGTTAAGACTAGTGCTACTCAATTTAGTGAGCTAAATCAAAGGAAAGAAGAAAATTTTAAGTAGGCCTTTTTTTTTATTTTTTATTTACCTCCTGTTTTGGGAGAAGGTAATCAAGCACAGAGTTTCAAGAGAATTAGATGAATCACTAACCGAAAAATTTTGGATGGGTTGTGTAGTTGACGCTGAATGAAAAGATTTCTCAAGAACAAGAACACAACAAGGTCCAAAGATAAGAACGACAAGAACCTGTGTTTCTCAAGAACAAGAACACAACAAGATCCAGACAAGAACGACAAGAACCCAGATTTCTCAAGAACAAGAACACAACAAGATCCAGCACAAGAACGACAAGAACCCAGACTTCTCAAGAACACAACAAGATGCAGCATAAGAACGACAAGAACCCAGATTTCTCAAGAACACAACAAGATCCAGCACAAGAACGACAAGAACCCAAGAGAGACAAATTAGAATTTAACTCCCGCCAAGGCTTTGATACCAAATAACACGCACCAACGGAAGGATTGAAGAGGAATTTGCGTTGATCTTGTATAAGGAATAAATCCAAGCTCTGGGTATGGCTGGAATGATTGAATTGTTGGAAGAACGTGCGTAGGTTATGAAGAACAAGGAAGAACAGACTTGAATTCGAAAATTGACAAGCAAAACTAACTAAGATACGTATGAAATCAATCCTCACGACACCCCTAAAGACCCGCCTTAGGTAACCCGATGATCGAATTGAATTCAAAGAAAGAACTCAAACACGCCACAATTGGGAAAGCAATTGATAAGTGAAATAAGTTCTTAAGGTAACAAGAACAAGAGAAGGTTTGTTTTCTCTCAAGTTGGAAGCCGGTGGCTGCACACAATAATCTGAATCGATCGCCCTAATCTGACCTAAAACAAGTCTATAAATACTAGGTTTTAAGTGACTAATGAGTTGGGCTAATAATACAAGAAAGCCCAAGTAAATAATAAGTCCAAGAAAGCTAATTAAAATGCCCCCATGTCTGGTCTGATGGGTGTGCCTTTGTTGATCACTTAAGTCCACATAAGTTGGGCTCAAGTGAATTAAAACAGCCCATTCATGCAAGTCCTCAAGCCACATGCATATCTGACCCAAAGACTTGAGTTAAGTGGATCCATTTGAGCTGTGACCCAAATAACTCTCCTCCTATAGGATTAGCACGCTGCATGTCTTCCATAAATGAGCCCACATGCACATACAAAGCCTCTTTGATCCTCTTAGCCGCGCCCTAGTCATTGGCCCAATTGGTATGGACAGGTCTCTTCCTTGGCCTTGATCACGCAAGCTCTTCTTCAAGTCCAAACCTCCATGCACGCCTTCACCATGCACGCCACCACCTTCATGCACATCGTCATCCATGCCTTTGCTCACATCAGCAACAACCTAGAATCAATGTCTAGATCACCTCCGTTTCAATGATTGTTCCCAAACCTAAATTCAATCAATCTAACAAGACCCTTCACACCCAAAACAGCAAGGAATTGGTAACAAAGAGTATAAGATTGTAGGAATTGAATTAACGCCACAAGTTAGAACTTACTTGATAAGTTGAATCAATCCTTAAGGTAAAACAAGCAAGAATCTCAATTCTCTCTTGAAGAATGCTTTCTAATTTTGTTGATCTCTCTAAACTCGTGTTCATGGCTAGAGCAAAGGTTTAAATACCCTTTGCAATGTAAACCCTAACAAAGATAACCTAAAAACTCTAAAGAAAGCCCAAAATATCAAAAGGCCTTCTTGAAACAAATCTGCCCAAGAATAAATCCCACATGGATTTGGGCTTCAAAACTAATTAAAATTGACTAGTCCTTGTCCAAATAGGATAAGAAAACCACAAAATAGAAGACTAACTTAAGAGGGGCGAATTGGGCTTTTAAACTAGGCCCACAAGCTTGGTTCCTTAAAATAAAATATGCACATGACTTTTTTAATGAAGCACATGCACACTTAATGCAAATCAGCCCATGAAAAAAGCCTAAAAGAAGTCCACATGAACCTTATAAGATAAAATAAGCCCAAGCCCATTGATTAGACTTGTGCTTGTGAAAATTGGATAAGTGTTAGCCCTCTTGGTTTGATGCCTCCAATGTGCACACACACTTAGGTGTCTTCCTAAGCTCTTCTCCAAGCTTGATCAACAAAACTTCTTGAAGTTCTTGTGAAACAAAAGCTTGTACATAAATCTGAAATTGTGCTTTGAGCTTGTTGGAGCGCGACCTTGTAATTGGACCTGTTGGCATCCTCAAGTCTCCATTGCCTTGGTGAGTTGTATCATTCCCTCTCTCCTCAAAAGGATTCGTCCTCGAATCAAGACCTACATTATCAAAGGGAGATAAATCAGAAACATTAAAAGTAGCACTAACACTATACTCTCCTGGCAAATCCACCCTATAGGCATTGTCATTGATGCGTTCAAGCACTTGAAAAGGACCATCCCCTCTAGGATCAAGCTTGGACTTCCTTTGTTTAGGAAATCTCTCCTTCCTGAAGTGCACCCAAACCCAATCTCCAGGTTCAAACTTCATCTCCCTACGCCTTTGATTGGCTCTTTGAGCATACTTCTTGTTCTTTTCCTCAATGTGCTGCCTAGCTTTCTCATGTATTGTCTTAACCAATTCGACCCTTTGCTGAACATCTACATTAACAATCTCGTTCAAGGGTAAAGGCAACAAATCCAATGGAGTTAATGGGTTAAAATCATACACAATCTCAAATGGAGAATAACCTGTAGAAGAATGAATGCTTCTATTATATGCAAACTCAATCAAAGGCAAACAATCTTTCCAAGCTTTCAAAAAATTTCCCACAACAGCACGTAATAAAGATCCTAAGGTTCTATTAACCACTTCAGTTTGTCCATCTGTTTGGGGATGACAAGTTGTAGAAAACAAAAGCTTTGTTCCCAATTTATTCCATAGAACACGCCAAAAGTGATTTAAAAACTTAGAATCTCTATCTGAAACAATAGTTCTAGGAATGCCATGCAACCTAACAACATTCCTAAAAAACAAATCAGCAACATGTGTAGCATCATCAGATTTATGACATGCAATAAAATGAGCCATTTTACTAAATCGATCAACTACAACAAAGATGCTATCACGTCCTTTCCTAGTCCTAGGCAATCCTAACACAAAATCCATAGATATATCAATCCAAGGACTAATAGGGACAGGTAGAGGCGTGTACAACCCATGTGATTGCACCTTGGATTTGGTGTGCCTACAGGCTACACAACTAGAGCAAACTCTTTCAACATCCTTTTTCATGTTAGGCCAATAAAAATGCTCCTGTAATATGTCAAGTGTTTTAGCAATGCCAAAATGTCCCACTAAACCTCCATCATGAGACTCCCTAGCAAGCATCTTACGCATAGAACAAGTAGTAATACATAGTTTATTATCTCTAAACAAATATCCATCATTCCTATAAAACTTTTGAAAAGCAACTTGTTCACATGCATCATACACATTAGCAAAGTCAGAATCCGATTTGTACAAATCTTTTATATACTCAAGCCCAATCAACTTAGAACTAAGAGAAGATATTAGAGCATACCTCCTAGACAATGCATCAGCGATCACATTTTCTTTACCTTGCTTGTATTTCACAACATATGGAATTGTCTCTATGAACTCCAGCCACTTAGCATGTCTTTTATTTAACTTACCTTGGCCTTTAAGATGCTTCAAACTCATGAGATCAGTGTGAATGAAAAATTCAGGAAAAACATCTCTATACTCCTGCAAAAGATAAACAACACTACTAGACAAACAAGGGTCAAGGTCAGATTCATTAAAATAAGCTTGCTTGTACAAAAGTACAAACAAACATCTCCTTTCCACACAAGCAACCTTTACATCTCTCATTTTTGCATAGAAGTTTTGTTTCTTTCTACCCTCTCTCTCATTTGGGCCTTTTAATTGAATTTCTTTTGAGGCCTCTTTTCCCACTTTTCTTCTCTCAGTCTCAGCCTCACTTTCTGTCTTTTCTTTTGATTTAGATTTCTGCTCCCCTTTTGCAAGGTTCTCAACCTTCCCTTCAATTTTTGTATTATCATGCTTTTCTTGAAGTTTTTCATCCTGTCTTTGTTGCATTGCCTCCATACTCCTTTTTAATTGCATTTGGTCCTCATATACCTCTTTTGGTGCCAATGGAGCAAGAACAAATTTCTGATCTCCCATAGTAAATGAATACCTATTCTTAAAACCATCATGTAACACTCTTCTATCATATTGCCAAGGTCGACCGAGCAATAAATGACATGCATGCATAGGTACAACATCACAAAGTACTTGATCAGAATACTTTCCAATGGAGAAAGATACAAGGATTTGTTTATTTACCTTGATTTCCCCAATGTCATTCAGCCATTGTAGTCTGTATGGCCTAGGATGTTTCAAGCACTCCAACCCTAGTTTTTCTACCATCAATGTGCTAACCACATTAGTGCAGCTTCCCCCATCAATGATCAGGCTACAAATCTTCTCATTCACTAGGCATCTGGAATGAAAAATATTTTCCCTTTGCTCAATTCCATCTTCCTTCAGTTGAGCATTCAAAACTCTCCTAGTAACAAGTAATTCACCCCTAGGTGCATCCTCAACTTCCACATCAGAACAATCTTCCAACTGAGGCAAGGAAGCCAAATCATCTTCTTCATCTTCAGACACAATTTCTTCATCTTCCACATCATTATATTGATCTTCATACTCATAGCACACAGGAGTTAGCTCCCTAGTATTTTGTCTCCTTGTTGCACCATTAGATGAAGCCTCTCTTTGTAAATTCCTAATGGCTTGATCTTGTCTATCAAATTTATCATTGACATCCCTGAACTTGTTTTCAATCCTTTGGAATTGATGTTGCATAGCCTCCAAAGTAAAGAATGTGTGTTGATCAGCCTCACTATTCTTTTCATCCTTGTCACTACCTTTACTATCCTTTGAATTGGTTATTATGTAAAACCTGCAAAACACGTTGGAATAGCTCCTCACACACTCCCTCACGTTTTTCTCTCTAAATCAGATTGGATACCCTCGTGTTTCTCTCAAGAAGATGGCTTTTACCCTCAAATGAGCTTACACACTCTTGCCTTTTACCACTTTAGATTCTAGCACAGTTTTACTTTTCCGGATCAATCACTACCAACCAAATAAGCACAACAGCAACGTAATTCAAAAGGAAAGCAACGAATACCTAAATAAAGGAAGAAAAATACAAAGCTAGATGCAATTTAACGTAAAGAAAACAATGAAGACGAAAATAAACACATACTAGATGGAGACAACGTATGTGAACGATTTTTGGTGCCAATTGAGCAATATGAAACAAGATTACTCAATTCAAGTGTAATGGAAACAAAAAGGACAGCAAACAAATAAAACACCCAAAGAGTTGAAGAACGTAAATCTTGAAACAAGAAAGTGTTTCTTAGTGCAAGAAAACAAGTCTGGATGAGTTTCTTGAATGAAGGATGTGTTCTTGATGAATCTTGAATAATAAAGAAACGAAATTAAAGAATTCTTGAATGATCAGATTCGTTCTTGATGAAACTTCCAAGCAAATCAACTCAAAGTCACAAAGATTCACAATCTTGATTTTTTTTCTTTTTTTAACTTCTTTCTTTTCTTTCTTTTCTTCTTTTTCTTTCTTTCTTTCTTTCTTTTCTTTCTTTCTTTCTTTCTTTCTTTCTTTTCTTTCTTTTCTTTTCTTTTCTTTCTTTTCTTTTCTTTCTTTCTTCTTTTGGCTGGATGTCTCCTTTGGATTTGAATGAAGTTTTGGACTCCTTCAAGGTTTTCTTCCAGGAACTCGACCCAGCACCATTTTGGATCTTTAATTGCTTTTCTACCGTAATGGCCTTATGTAACAACTCATCCATGTCAAGAAAATTTTGCAATTCTACAATGGAAACAATTTCAGGGCGCAAACCATCAAGAAATCTTCTCATGGTAGCTTCCATGTCTTCCTCAACATTGGCCCTAATCATGATGATCTCCATCTCTTGGTGGTACTCTTCAACACTCATAGATCCTTGCCTCAATCTTTGTAGTCGCTTGAACAAGTCTCGATAGTAATGACTTGGAACAAAGCGCTTTCTCATGATGGCTTTCATTTCTTGCCATGTACGGATTGGTCTTTCAAGATTTCGTCTTCTATTTATTTGCAATTGATCCCACCAAATACTAGCATAGTCACACAATTCAACGACAGCAAGTTTTATCTTTTTCTCTTCACTATATGTATGACACTCAAATACATGTTCAATTTTCCTCTCCCACTCTAAATATAATTCAGGATCATTTTTCCCGTGAAAGGAAGGGATTTTCAGTTTTATGTTTTCCAGTTCATTACGAGAAGAAGCTTGTCTACCTCTCCTAATGTTGGGGCCTTCATCATCGGATTGCACATCTTCATCTTCTCCATAGAACACTCTTCTAGGACCTTTGGAGTTTGACGTGGATTGGATGTCATCCAACCTAGCATTCAACCTCTGGAATTGGTCTTGCACAACCTTCATAAAGACTTTAAGATCTTGCTCAGCTGATTCATCTTCTTGAGACATATTTATGAATTCTAAAATGTTAGCGAACAAAAAAAACAATATGGACCTTACCACTCTCCCTCACGTGTATACACTCAACGGAAGTCAAACAACTCGTGTTTCACACAAAAATTGGCTTTTTCTATAATGTAAACACTCTTGCCTTTTCTACTCAACTTGCTTTTTATAGTATTCTTATTCAAACAAGACACAATCAAATAGAAGTAATCAAACCAAGTGACACTAAGATTAGAATCCCAAGATAAAATTCTCAAAGAATCCAAAAGGGGAAATAGAGTGTGAAAAAATAGTATAAGGAATGAATTAAGGAAGTGATTAACTTGGAAAGTCAAACTTGAAGCTAAAGAAAGATTAAATAAGGCAAGAAATGAAATAGGAAATGAAAAGCAAAATAGGAAAGTAACTGAAATAAGGAAGTGAAGCAAATAGGAAAGCAATCAAGTTCCAAGCAATACAAGATAGGAAAGTGAAGCAAATAGGAAAGTAATATGGCAAGTTCCAAGCAATACAAGATAGGAAAGTACTTGCAATTAGGAAAGTAGCAAACTTGGACTCCACTTCTCTAAAACTTGCATCACACACTCTGATTGTTTTTTTTTTTTTCTATCTCTTTTTTTTGTCGATTTTTTTCTTTTTTTTGACGAATTTTTTTTTCACTTCTACTTTTTTTTGTTTCTTTTTTTTCGACAATTTTTTTCTTTTTTTTTTTTTTGACTTCTACTTTTTTTTTTCAGAAGCTGGATGCTCTCAATTTAGATTTTGTGTAACTTGCTCTAGAAAGCTTGGATTTGAGTGATCCCAAGACGAAAATAAAGAAGAGATTTTGAACTTGAAGAAATTCCTATTATTTTGCCAAAACTCAAGCAAAACTCAATCAATGTCTAGATCACCTCCGTTTCAATGATTGTTCCCAAACCTAAATTCAATCAATCTAACAAGACCCTTCACCCCCAAAACAGCAAGGAATTGGTAACAAAGAGTATAAGATTGTAGGAATTGAATTAGCATACAAGTTAGAACTTACTTGATAAGTTGAATCAATCCTTAAGGTAAAACAAGCAAGAATCTCAATTCTCTCTTGAAGAATGCTTTCTAATTTTATTGATCTCTCTAAAAAAAACTTGTGTTCATGGCTAAAGCAAGGGTTTAAATACCCTTTGCAATGTAAACCCTAACAAAGATAACCTAAAACCCCAAAAGAAAGCCCAAAATATGAAAAAGGCCTTCTTGAAAATAATCTGCCCAAGAATAAATCTCACATGGATTTGGGCTTCAAAACTAATTAAAATTGACTAGTCCTTGTCCAAATAGGATAAGAAAACCACAAAATAGAAGACTAACTTAGGAAGAGCGAATTGGGCTTTTAAACTAGGCCCACAAGCTTGGTTCCTTAAAATAAAACATGCACATGACTTTTTTAATGAAGCACATGCACACTTAATGCAAATCAGCCCATGAAAAAGCCTAAAAGAAGTCCACATGCCCTTTATAAGATAAAATAAGCCCAAGCCCATTAATTAGGCTTGTGCTTGTGAAAATTAGCTAAGTGTTAGCCCTCTTGATTTGATGCCTCCAATGTGCACACACACTTAGGTGTCTTCCTAAGCTCTTCCCCAAGCTTGATCAACAAAACTTCTTGAAGTTCTTGTGAAACAAAAGCTTGAACATAAATCTGAAATTGTGCTTTAAGCTTGTACCTATTCTTAAAACCATCATGTAACACTCTTCTATTATATTGCCAAGGTCGACCGAGCAATGAATGACAAGCATGCATAGGTACAACATCACAAAGTACTTGATCAGAATATTTTCCAATGGAGAAAGATACAAGGACTTGTTTATTTACCTTGATTTTCCCCATGTCATTCAGCCATTGTAGTCTATACGGCCGAGGGTGTTTCAAGCACTCAAACTCTAGTTTTTCTACCATCAATGTACTAGCCACATTAGGGCAGCTTCCCCCATCAATGATCAAGCTACAAATCTTCTCATTCACTAGGCATCTGGAATGAAAAATATTTTCCCTTTGCTCAATTTCATCTTCCTTCACTTGAGCATTCAAAACTCGCCTAGTAACAAGTAATTCACCCCTAGGTGCATCCTCAACTTCCACATCAGAACAATCTTCCAACTCAGGCATGGAAGTCAAATCATCTTCTTCCTCCTCAGACACAACTTCTCCTCCTCTCACAAACATTGTTTTCTTGTTTGGGCATCGAGAAGCAATATAACCAACACCAAGACATTTAAAGCATTTAATAGTCCTATGCTTTTCAGAATTGGAACTAGAAGAACTTGGAGTTTTAAAAGTACCTTTTGGATCTGCCTTGTTCTTCTCTTCCTTTAGCTTGTCTTTGTCCTTCTCATTTTTCTTGGACCATTTCGAGTTCCAATTTGTAGTAGAGTTTGGGTAAGAAGCCTTGTTGGAGCTTTTGTACTTGAGTTGCCTCTCCACCTTCATGGCCATATTCACCATCTCCTCTAACTCCACATAGTGGTGCAATTAAATAACATTGGCAATGTCTTTGTTCAAACCAGCCAAGAAACGTGCCATGGTGGCTTCTCTTTCTTCTTCTACATTAGCCCTAATCATGGCTATCTCCATCTCCTTATGGTACTCTTCTACACTTTTGGTGCCTTGTCTCAAGGTTTCAAGCCTTCGATAAAGCTCCCTATAGAAGTAACTAGGCACAAACCTCTTCTTCATGACCCTCTTCATTTCAGCCCAAGTATCAATAGGATCCTCTCCATTACTTCTTTTGTTCAAAACAAGCTGATCCCACCAAATAAGTACATAATCATGAAATTCCACGGCAGCAACCTTCACCTTCTTCTCTTCAGAATAGTTATGGCATTCAAAAATCATCTCCACCTTTCTTTCCCATTCTAAGTAAGCTTCTGGATCATTCTTACCTTGGAAAGATGGTATTTTCATCTTGATACTGCCCAAGTTTCTATCCACACGCTCGACCCTGTCTTCTCCCCTTGCATTGTCTCGGCCTCTATAACCTCTTCCTCTTCCTCTATCATTTCGTCCCCCTCTTCCACCAAATCTGGCCCTATGCCAATCTTCTTCATCTTCCCCATCATCATATTCATCTTCATACTCATACCGCACAGGAGTTGGCTCCCTAGCATTTTGCCTCCTTGTTGCACCATTAGATGAAGCCTCTCGTTGTAAATTCCTAATGGCTTGATCTTGTCTATCAAATTTATCACTGACATCCCTGAACATGTTCTCAATCCTTTGGAATTGATGTTGCATAGCCTCCAAAGTAAAAAAAGTGTGTTGATCAGCCTCACTATTCTTTTCATCCTTGTCACTACCTTTACTATCCTTTGAATTAGACATGATGTAAAACCTGCAAAAACACGTTAGAATAGCTCCTCACACGCTCCCTCACGTGTTTCTCTCTAAATCAGATTGCATACTCTCGTGTTTCACTCAAGAAGATGGCTTTTACCCTCAAATGAGCTTACACACTCTTGCCTTTTACCACTTTAGATTCTAGCACAGTTTTACTTGTCCGGATCAGTCACTGATACAACTCACCAAGGCAATGGAGATTTGAAGATGCCAATGGGTCCAATTACAAGGTCACGCTCCAACAAGCTCAAAGCACAATTTCAAATTTATGTACAAGCTTTTGTTTCACAAGAATTTCAAGAAGTTTTGTTGATCAAGCTTGGGGAAGAGCTTAGGAAGACACCTAAGTGTGTGTGCACATTGGAGGCATCAAATCAAGAGGGCTAACACTTAGCTAATTTTCACAAGCACAAGTCTAATCAATGGGCTTGGGCTTATTTTATCTTATAAAAGGCATGTGGACTTCTTTTAGGCTTTTTCATGGGTTGGTTTGCATTAAGTGTGCATGTGCTTTATTAAAAAAGTCATGTGCATGTTTTATTTTAAGGAACCAAGCTTGTGGGCCTAGTTTAAAAGCCCAATTCGCCCCTCTTAAGTTAGTCTTCTATTTTGTGGTTTTCTTATCCTATTTGGACAAGGACTAGTCAATTTTAATTAGTTTTGAAGCCCAAATCCATGTGGGATTTATTCTTGGGTAGATTTGTTTCAAGAAGGCCTTTTTTGATATTTTAGGATTTTTAGATTATCTTTGCTAGGGTTTACATTGCAAAGGAGTATTTAAACCCTTGCTTTAGCCATGAACACGATTTTTTTAGAGAGATCGATAAAATTAGAAAGCATTCTTCAAGAGAGAATTGAGATTCTTGCTTGTTTTACCTTAAGGATTGATTTAACTTATCAAGTAAGTTCTAACTTGTGGCGTTAATTCAATTCCTACAATCTTATACTCTTTGTTACCAATTCCTTGCTGTTTTGGGGGTGAAGGATCTTGTTAGATTGATTGAATTTACGTTTGGGAATAATCATTGAAACGGAGATGATCTAGACATTGATTCTAGGTTAAAAAAAAAGAAAAAGAAAATCAAGATTGTGAATCTTTGTGAGTTTGAGTTGATTTGCTTGCAAAATTCATCAAGAACGAATCTGATCATTCAAGAATTCTTTAATTTCGTTTCTTTATTATTCAAGATTCATCAAGAACACATCCTTCATTCCAGAAACTCATCCAGACTTGTTTTCTTGCACCAAGAAACACTTTCTTGTTTCAAGATTTACGTTCTTCGCACAAAATGTGTCTTTGATATAATTGTTTATGTTTAAGTTCTTGAGTAATTGGGGTAGATTGGAATGTTCTTGTTAATTTGGGTTTAGGGTTGAGTTTAATTCCTAGTTTTGTCTTTTCTTCAACTCTTTGGTTGTTTTTTTTGTTTGCTGTCCTTTTTGTTTCCATTACACTTGAATTGAGTAATCTTGTTTCATATTGCTCAATTGGCACCAAAAATCGTTCACAGACGTTTTCTCCATCTAGTATGTGTTTATTTTCGTCTTCATTGTTTTCTTTACATTAAATTGCATCTAGCTTTGTGTTTTTCTTCCTTTATTTAGGTATTCGTTGCTTTCCTTTTGAATTACGTTGATGTTGTGCTTATTTGGTTGGTAGTGATTGATCCGGACAAGTAATCTAAATCAAAAGAGGAGCAGAAATCTAAATCAAAAGAAAAGAGAGAAAGTGAGGTTGAGACTGAGAGAAGAAAAGTGAGGAAAGAGGCCTTAAAAGAAATTCAATTAAAAGGCCCAAATGAGAGAGAGGGTGGAAAGAAACAAAACTTCTATGAAAAAATGAGAGATGTAAGGGTTGCTTGTATGGAAAGGAGATGTTTGTTTGTACTTTTGTACAAGCAAGCTTATTTTAATGAATCTGACCTTGACCTTTGTTTGCCTAGTAGTGTTGTTTCTCTTTTGCAGGAGTATAGAGATGTTTTCCCTGAATTCGTGATTCACACTGATCATGCGAGTTTGATGCATCTTAAGGGCCAAGGTAAGTTAAATAAAAGACATGCTAAGTGGCTGGAGTTCATAGAGACATTCCCATATGTTGTGAAATACAAGCAACGTAAAGAAAATGCGATTGCTGATGCATTGTCTAGGAGGTATGCTCTAATCTCTTCTCTTAGTTCTAAGTTGATTAGGTTTGAGTATATAAAAGATTTGTACAAATCAGATTCTGGCTTTGCTAATGTGTATGATGCATGTGAACAATTTGCTTTTCAAAAGTTTTATAGGAATGATGGATATTTGTTTAAAGATAATAAACTATGTATTCCTACTTGTTCTATGCGTGAGATGCTTGTTAGGGAGTCTTATGATGGAGGTTTAAAGGGACATTTTGGTATTGCTAAAACACTTGACATATTACAGGAGCATTTTTATTGGCCTAACATGAAAAAAGATGTTGAAAGAGTTTGCTCTAGTTGTGTAGCGTGTAGGCAAGCCAAGTCCAAGGTGCAACCACATGGGTTGTACACGCCTCTACCAGTCCCTATTAGTCCTTAGATTGATATATCTATGGATTTTGTGTTAGGATTGCCTAGGACTAGGAATGGATGTGATAGCATCTTTGTTGTAGTTGATAGATTTCGTAAAATGGCTCATTTTATTGCATGTCATAAATCTGATGATGCTACACATGTTGCTGATTTATTTTTTAGGGATGTTGTTAGGTTGCATGACATTCCTAGAACCATTGTTTCAGATAGGGATTCTAAGTTTTTAAGTCAGTTTTTGCGTGTTCTATGGAAAAAATTGGGAACAAAACTTTTGTTTTCTACAACTTGTCATCCCGAAACAGATGGACAAACTGAAGTGGTTAATAGAACCTTAGGATCTTTATTGCGTGCTGTTGTGGGTAAAAATTTGAAAGCTTGGGAAGATTGTTTGCCTTTGATTGAGTTTGCATATAATAGAAGCATTCATTCTTCTACAGGTTATTCTCCATTTGAGATTGTGTATGGTTTTAACCCATTAACTCCATTGGATTTGTTACCTTTACCCTTGAATGAGATTGTTAATGTAGATAGGCAGCAAAGGGCCAAATTGGTTAAGACAATACATGAGAAAGCTAGGCAGTACATTGAGGAAAAGAACAACAAGTATGCTCAAAGAGCCAATCAAGGGCGTAAGGAGATGAAGTTTGAACCTGGAGATTGGGTTTAGGTGCACTTCAGGAAGGAGAGATTTCCTAAACAAAGGAAGTCCAAGCTTGATCCTAGAGGGGATGGTCCTTTTCAAGTGCTTCAATTAATGACAATGCCTATAGGGTGGATTTGCCAGGTGCGTATGGTGTTAATGCTACTTTTAATGTTTCTGATTTATCTCCCTTTGATAATGTAGGTCTTGATTCGAGGACGAATCCTTTTGAGGAGGGAGGGAATGATACAACTCACCAAGGCAATGGAGATTTGAAGATGCTAATGGGTCCAATTACAAGGTCACGCTCCAACAAGCTCAAAGCACAATTTCAAATTTCTGTACAAGCTTTTGTTTCACAAGAATTTCAAGAAGTTTTGTTGATCAAGCTTGGGGAAGAGCTTAGGAAGACACCTAAGTGTGTGTGCACATTGGAGGCATCAAATCAAGAGGGCTAACACTTAGCTAATTTTCACAAGCACAAGTCTAATCAATGGGCTTGGGCTTATTTTATCTTATAAAGGGCATGTGGACTTCTTTTAGGCTTTTTCATGGGCTGGTTTGCATTAAGTTTGCATGTGCTTTATTAAAAAAGTCATGTGCATGTTTTATTTTAAGGAACCAAGCTTGTGGGCCTAGTTTCAAAGCCCAATTTGCCCCTCTTAAGTTAGTCTTCTATTTTGTGGTTTTCTTATCCTATTTGGACAAGGACTAGTCAATTTTAATTAGTTTTGAAGCCCGAATCCATGTGGGATTTATTCTTGGGCAGATTTGTTTCAAGATGGCCTTTTTTTTTGATATTTTGGGCTTTCTTTAGCATTTTTAGGTTATCTTTGTTAGGGTTTACATTGCAAAGGGGTATTTAAACCCTTGTTTTAGCCATGAACACGATTTTTTAGAGAGATCGATAAAATTAGAAAGCATTCTTCAAGAGAGAATTGAGATTCTTGCTTGTTTTACCTTAAGGATTGATTCAACTTATCAAGTAAGTTCTAACTTGTGGAGTTAATTCAATTCCTACAATCTTATACTCTTTGTTACCAATTCCTTGCTGTTTTGGGGGTGAAGGGTCTTGTTAGATTGATTGAATTTAGGTTTGGAAACAATCATTGAAACGGAGGTGATCTAGACATTGATTCTAGGTATTTACCGTATCAGTCACTACCAACCAAATAAGCACAACAGCAACGTAATTCAAAAGGAAAGCAATGAATACCTAAATAAAGGAAGAAAAACACAAAGCTAGATGCAATTTAATGTAAAGAAAACAATGAAGACGAAAATAAACACATACTAGATGGAGAAAACGTTTGTGAATGATTTTTGGTGCCAATTGAGCAATATGAAAAAAAATTACTCAATTCAAGTGTAATGGAAAGAAAAAAGGACAGCAAACAAAAAAACAACAACCAAAGAGTTGAAGAAAAGACGAAACTAGGAATTAAACTCAACCCTAAACCCAAATTAACAAAAACATTCCTATCGGCCCCAATTACTCAAGAACTTAAAGATAAGCAATTATATCAAAGACACGCGTTTTGAGCGAAGAACGTAAATCTTGACACAAGAAAGTGTTTCTTGATGCAAGAAAACAAGTCTGGATGAGCTTCTTGAATGAAGGATGTGTTCTTGATGAATTTGAATAATAAAGAAACGAAATTAAAGAATTCTTGAATGATCAGATTTGTTTCTTGATGAATCTTGCAAGCAAATCAACTCAAACTCACAAAGATTCACAATCTTGATTTTTTTTACTTCTTTCTTTCTTTCTTTTTTTTTTTCCTCTTTTTCTTTCTTTGTTTCTTTCTTTTCTTTCTTTTCTTTGTTTCTTTCTTTTCTTTTCTTTCTTTCTTTCTTTCTTTTCTTTCTTTTCTTTTTTTTTTCTTTTTTTCGAATTTTAATGATGAACTAACTATAATAATCAAGAACAAACAGAAAATTAAAGATAAAGATTGAATTTAAAACCTAAGCTCTGATACCAAAGATGATACGGCAATAACCTAGAATCAATGTCTAGATCACCTCCGTTTCAATGATTGTTCCCAAACCTAAATTCAATCAATCTAACAAGACCCTTCACCCCCAAAATAGCAAGGAATTGGTAACAAAGAGTATAAGATTGTAGGAATTGAATTAACGCCACAAGTTAGAACTTACTTGATAAGTTGAATCAATCCTTAAGGTAAAACAAGCAAGAATCTCAATTCTCTCTTGAAGAATGCTTTCTAATTTTATTGATCTCTCTAAACAAAACTCGTGTTCATGGCTAAAGCAAGGGTTTAAATACCCTTTGTAATGTAAACCCTAACAAAGATAACCTAAAAACCCTAAAGAAAGCCCAAAATATCAAAAAGGCCTTCTTGAAACAAATATGCCCAAGAATAAATCCCACATGGATTTGGGCTTCAAAACTAATTAAAATTGACTAGTCCTTGTCCAAATAGGATAAGAAAACGACAAAATAGAAGACTAACTTAGGAGGGGCGAAT
Source organism: Erythroxylum novogranatense (assembly GCA_029891385.1). Lineage (NCBI taxonomy): Eukaryota > Viridiplantae > Streptophyta > Magnoliopsida > Malpighiales > Erythroxylaceae > Erythroxylum > Erythroxylum novogranatense. The sequence continues at coordinate 49,033,429 of CM057224.1, forward strand.
TGGGCTTTTAAACTAGGCCCACAAGCTTGGTTCCTTAAAATAAAACATGCACATGACTTTTTTAATGAAGCACATGCACACTTAATGCAAATCAGCCCATGAAAAAGCCTAAAAGAAGTCCACATGCTCTTTATAAGATAAAATAAGCCCAAGCCCATTAATTAGGCTTGTGCTTGTGAAAATTAGCTAAGTGTTAGCCCTCTTGATTTGATGCCTCCAATGTGCACACACACTTAGGTGTCTTCCTAAGCTCTTCCCTAAGCTTGATCAACAAAACTTCTTGAAGTTCTTGTGAAACAAAAGCTTGTACATAAATCTGAAATTGTGCTTTAAGCTTGTTGGAGCGTGATCTTGTAATTGGACCCATTGGCATCCTCAAGTCTCCATTGCCTTGGTGATTTGTATCAATATTTGTGAGTTGAATTAACTATGCTGAATGCGTGTATTGGCTTAGCATGTAAGAGCTAGAATTGATGTGAGCACACATATAATGTATATACATTCATATGCTTGAAATTGTGCTAATTGCCGATCGCTATAATTATATAATTCGAAGAACTCCGCAGTTGTTGGGCCCAGTTTCGGATCTCCGATTCCCGAGGCGGCCCCTCGGACTGCGCCGGCGACGGACGCCCCAAAACGTCGGACCGGATCCCAACATTTATACATAGTTCGATTCATACACATACATTCTCATATAATCGATCACCTACGCATGCATTATATCCATGAATTAATCATCACGATTACATAGGCCATCAAGTTAATAATTTAAACACGTATTTTGAACAATACACATTACAAAGATCGTCCTGTTTTGCACCTGAGCAGGGAAAGTAATGGGTTGAGCTTCACAACTCAGTGGCTAATATAATTATAGCCATCGGTAACTAGCAGAAAATCAGGCATATGTACGTATATATATTATATATATACAGGCATCAATTCAAGCACTCACATGCTAATCAAGCAATTTATGCCTTCAACATAATTACTTCGACTCACAAAACATGTCACAAATATGCTTCATAACAAACAATTCAAATGCAATGCACATCACATGGCTCGAGGGTTCCATGGAAACAAAAGGGAGAAACCGAGGTTTATACCCTAAACGAAATGAGTCCATTCGGATCTCATAGGCCACAAGCGGGCAGCCGGGAGAAGGCTCTTGTCGACGTGCGCGTGACGAACGAAATGGTTCCACTTTCGCCCAAACAAAAACACATAAACATGCTCATAATCATTTTATCATATGGTATGCTTTCTTACATTGCATTTAGTCAAAATGCCAGGACCGAAGTCGAGGCATAACATGCTCAAAATCAAAAGTTTATGCTATCAATTCCCATAATTCTTTCAAAGTATAAGAAATCAAATTCATTCAAATCATCATGTTTAAACATACATAACATATAACATATATTCATACATAGGCAAGAAATTGCCTAGTCACACAATAACTATAAGTACATTACCCACCTAATATCGCTTGAGTAGACAACTCACTGGTGTCCTTCCTCTTGCAATGGAATCGAGTCAGCTACGTTTCCTAAAACAACCAAGTTTCCATTCAATCAGTATCCACAGAAAATATTCAAGCTTGGAAATCCAAAATAAAGCACTAAAAGTCTATATTCGACCTCCTCCAAAAATTCTGATCCCTTCAAGGCAAATTCCGAACTTCCCTTCTGCATAAAACTTGTAGTCCTTTCTTTCTAGTTCACAAAGAATCCAAAATCACCTCAATTGGACATCTACATCAAAAGATATGCCCAAAAGACGAAACATTTCTCATTGAAATAGGGCTCGCCATGGCGAACACCCGTGTCTTGCTTGCACGGCGAAGCACATTAGTGTGTATAGCCATGGCGGCACGCACGCGATCACGACGAACCGTCCCACACGTCGCGGCGAATAAACATTTATTCGTCGCGACGTGCGGGTCTGAAGAACAACTCCGAAACCCGATTTCCAGCATTTCCACACTTCAATCCTTTCACAAACACAAATGCAACACATCTGAAACTTATATTAAGACTTATACTACATTTCTAACCCATTAACAACTTGAAAACTTGCACAAAATCATCAACCCAAAGAAATCTAACCAATTTGCCTTTAAACCCTAAAACCATCGATTCTCACTCATTCAACATTCTCTAGGTTTAAATCTAACAATAACAAGTTTGAAAGAAGCTAAACTTACCCGGAAATACTTCAAACTGTCGGAAATCCTCAACGATCTCAATCCCTCTTCTCTTCTCTTCTTCCCTCCACCTACGGCACTTCTCTTCTTCTTCCTTCTTTCTATCTTTTCTTTTCCTTCTTTCTATTTTCTTTCTAACTCTTTTAAGCCTAAGTCAAAGACCAACATGCCCTTCCTAACAAAGTTTAAATTTATCTAACTGAAGCAATCTTCCCAAAATGCCCTCATAAACTTTTACCCATTAATTTCCATTTAATCCACATTAAACCTTAATTATCTAATAATCCTCTCAATTTAATCAAACTAAGGCATAAACACATAATTACCACAATTCATACTTAATGACATCATAAAAAAATTCGGGGTCTAACAGTAGTAGTTAGAGACCATTGTATTAAGTTAGTACTTTAGCTGGCCCTCCAAGCATGTCATCATGGAGCATTATTCATGTATTTTGAATTCAAACTTTGACATGTATTAAGCTATTTTTAGAATGCTTGTTTGAATCCCCTTAGTTTTTGGGGGTGTTTATTTCATAGATAGAATGCATGTGTAGAATGTGTGTATGTGTGTGTGTTTGTATCGAATTATGTATAAATGTTGGGATCGGGATCCTGGTTTGGGAGTCGTCGTTGGCAGCCTGAGGGAACATACCGGGATTGGGGTCCGGGACCCGGGCCCAAAAATATAAGAGTGCCAAAGATTTTGGAGTTATAGTGTCTAAGGTTAGGGAAAACAATGGTGCATTTAGGGATTTCATTCTTCATGATGGTTATTTGTTCAAAAACGGTTCTTGTTGTGTGCCTCAATGTTCTATGAGAGAGGCAATTTTAAGGAGATCCATGGTGGAGGCTTGGCCAACCAAGTTGGAAGGGATAAAACTTATTATTTGGCCCATGAAAACTTCTATTGCCCAAAGATGTGGAGAGATGTTAAAAGACTTGTCCAAAGACATAACACATTCAACCGAGCTAAGATGCAAGCCAAACCGAATGGCCCAAGAAGGGGTTTTGATTCAATTATGGAAGTTGTTGATAGATTTTCAAAAATGGCTTATTTCGTACCTTGTACTAAAACTTTGGATGCGTCTCATGTCATGGATTTGTATTTTCATAATGTTGTAAAGCTTCATGGACTTCCTATAAGCATAATTAGCGATAGAGATGTGAAATTTTTAAGCCATAGTGTGAAAATCCCTACCGCCTTCACCACAACAAGCATTCGTGAGCATTACAATCTCCCACCTATTCTCAGCTTCCACTACGATCAGTTGATCCACCACTATCCATGGGACTATGTCATTCGTACCCTCTGTCCCAAAGGTGTTGTCTGGCATCAACCCAAAATCTATCAACGCTACCTAAAGTGTTCTGATCTCTACCCCGAAGCTCGTCCTTGGCTCCACCTGGTTAGTAACAACATCATCCCCACCTTCCACCTAGCCTACCTAACAAAACAGCTAGCCCTGTACTTGTACCTTCTGATGATTGGTCGCCCGATCGATATAGCCAATGCCATTGCACATCATTACAGACATATTCTGGGCTTGTAACGTCTCGAAATACAACAATGACAGCTATTTTAACCTAGCTCCTCTGTTTTATTACGTCCATCCTAAACAACGCCAACTCCAACCTCCTCCCCAATCCACCTCCACCCCATCCCAATCCCACCACACTTCTTGATGTTGCTACCAACCATGTCGATGCATTGCCTAGCGGGGACAATCCTCCAACTTCAGCTCCTCTTAAGCTCATCACTTTATAGACCCTCGCTAGCTAGGTCGATGGCCTATCTGCAGATCTGGTTACCCTCCGAGACACCTTCATCAGGCTATCGCCCGGTAGGATCGAGATTGACGGTATCAGCGGTGGATGGATGCCTTGCTCATCGAGCACCTACACTTTCAGCTTCCTTCTGATGAAGATGACCCATTTATTAGTGCTGGCCTATCGGGAGCAGAACCTTCGGACGTTGGGGCTGATCAACCTATGGAGTAGTTTGAGTGTTTCTTCTTGCTTTTTTTTGTTTTATTTTTCTAGTTAGTTTGTTGAATGCTCAGTTCCATTTTGTAATGTCCAAAATTTTTCCCACAATTGGTATATAATTCTCTTTGTCCTTCCAATTTGTTGCTAAGGCTCCTTCCCCTTTCACTTTATTGCATATTTCTGTTAATTGTTCTTCACATTAAGGACAATATGATGTTTAAGTGTGGGGGAGGTTTTCCCACTTTACAATTATTGTTTGTGCATCATTTCAACCATTTAAATGTTTGTACAAGTCAATTATGCATATTGTTCAAATTTTAAACTTAGTGATTGAGGCAAATTAGTTGTTCAAAAGTTTCTGTTGTTTTTTTCCACAACGCACTATGCCTTTGCTGCGGCAATGTGCAGACTCCATCTTTTTCTTCGCGATGAATTCTTTCTTCGCTGCGGCATTGTTTGTGTAATGAATTATTCGCCACGGCGAAATTTGTCATGACAATGTTTGTGTACTGAATTATTAGCTGTGGCGAATTTTTGGTTTCACCACGGTGCTATACACTTGCAGAAATGGTTTTTAAATTGCCTCAATTCAACAATTCTCCCTAATTAGATTTTTGTCACTCTTGTATCTCAAAGATTTTATAAGTTTCAAAGCGATCCCTATGGTTTTGAAAATACCTTCCATTCTTTAAATAATAGTTAGTTTTGGCTAATTTCATTTTCAATGTTTTCAACACAAAGTAAGTGAGGGTATGCTAACAAAGTAGCACTTTATGTTTTTAAACCTTGAGATTGTTCATTGAGATATTAAACTTGTTGGAAGGATATTTAGGCCTGAATTTTTTATTTTTATCTTCTTATTTCATATCTCTCTAGAACTTGTTTCAATTCTTAATCAAAGCTTGATGAACTAGAATTTTATTAACATGATATAGGCATTCTTTCAAAACCCTGTTGACCCAAACACAATCCCCATAAACACCTATCCGTTGCTAGCCCCTTGAGCTATAATTTTTGAGCACATGCACACATCTTCTTATGGTGTCAATAGTTTATTTTTCATTTGCTTCTAGTTATCTCAAGCAACTGGTTACTGAGAAAAGCCAACAGAAAAAAAAAAGAAAAGAAAGAAAGAGAACAATTTCCAAAAAGATAAAAAATATATGTTCTCAAAAGAAAATATTCTCAGTAGAATGGTTAAAAAAAGGTTAAGGAATAAATTATGTCGTCATTTTTGTAAATAGTCTTATTGTTGACATCTATTTCATAATTGTGGTGCATGTACTCATTTTTTTTCTTCTTTCATCCATTCCACCCATTTCATCTAGCCTTCCATGCATTATAACCTCGAATAGTCCTCTTGATTCTTGATTTTGAGATTATAGTTCTTGTAGTGGAGAGATAGAATTATCACAAGCTTATGGTAGAGAATGGACTAAGCAGATTTTAGAGTGAAATTATCCCAAAACAAGTGAGATGAGAGCAAACACTGCTCCTCGAGTGAAATCTCTTTGCTCAATCTCTTAGATTAAATTCTTATAGTGTTTATTTTCTTGGCACTCTTTCAGTTTGCTTTGATTGATTTATGAGGAAGTGATTTTTACCAATTATGTACTCTTATTTTAAGCATGGTCAGAATTTTTCTTTTGCACTTATGTCTCTTTGACTCTTATAGACTTTGTCCAGGAGTACAAAGGTCTAAGTGTGGGCGAAATTGATTGAGCCCAAGTTTATTATATAAATTAGTGACATTTTTATGACTTTTACTATACTTTTTGACTCTTATTTCTAGATTTTATGTTTAAATTGACTCTTGAGTGTATACCTTTATTTTATGAAGTTTGAGAGTAAAAATTGTCACAAATCAATATTAATTGCACCAATTAATTTTTTTTAAACAATTGATATTGCAAACTACCATTGTTCATTGTAGGAGACTCAAGAAGAAGGGACTCATAAACATGTAGAGTCAAAGAGGGCTGAAGTGAAGTCAATAAGTGAACAGGCACAATAGGAAGTTTACCGCGGCAAAATCGAGAATTCCAAGCTCAACTTTTGAGAAAAGTTCGCGCATGCGAAGGAACTAGCAATGAAGCAAAACCTTTCAAGAAAAGTTTGTCGCAGCGAGCTTATTTGTCACTGCGATGATTCTTCGAATACCTGAACCATTTTGGAAATTTACCTACTGTGCAACCCGATCCAAATCATCTTTCCTTTAAAAATCGACCATATTTTCATCCGTCTTCACCTCTCCTCCATTTTCATCGTCAATTCTTTAATAAACAGGTGCTGCAATGGATGCTTTTGGTGGGTTTCTAGTTGTGAGTTCTCTTGAAGTAATGCTTGGCTAAGAACCTTTTCCTCTTGAAGATGTAGCAATGGCTGGAGTTCAATGGGCTTCAAAAGGGAGTAGATTAATCATGTTTAGCTACATTATTATAAACTCCTAAGTTTCGAATTTGTAATTTGTAGTTGAATTTTCTTGATTATAGTTTAATCAAGTGTTGAACATGTAATGTGTTATTTGTTCAATTTTGTTAGTTTTCTAAAGAATCAAAACCCCCCTCCTTACTACTTTAGTTTGAAGTTCATGACATTTAGGCTAGCTTAGGTCCATTTCATTAGGTTTCGCTTAAGTGAGACGACCCGAGGCTATATTCTATATTGCAATCCTTGCAATTAAATTTTTTATTTGACCTCCAAGGGTAAGAACTAAAGGCTTTGAATCACACATACTTTCCAATAAGAGGACAAAACATATGACTCATCAAACTCATTAAAGTACTAGGTGTATTAATCAAACCTAAAGGCATAACTAACCAATCATACAACCCAAACTTAGTTTTGAAAGCAGTTTTCCACTCATCATCCTTTTTAATGCGAATTTGATGGTAACCACTTTTAAAGATCAATTTTAGAAAATATACAAGCACCATGCAACTCATCAAGCATATCATCTAAACGAGGGATAGGTAACGATTTTTCACTGTAATTTTATTAATGGCTCTATAGTCAACAAACATTCTCCATTTGCCATCTTTCTTAGGAACAAGTATAACTGGCACAACATATGGGCTCAAGCTTTCTCTCACAAATCCCTTTTCATAAACTCTTCAACTTGCCTTTGGATCTCTTTAGTTTCTTCCAGATTTGCCCTATACGTAGGCCTATTTGGAATTGAAGCTCTGAGAAGGAAGTTTATATGGTGATCAATGCCTCTCATAGGGGGCAATCCGTCAAGAATGTCCTCCAGAAATAAGTCGTTGAAGTCCTGCAACAAAATCAAAATGCTAGATGGCAAAGATGAATCGAGCTCATTAATAGTTAAGAAAACATCTTTACATAAAAAGTATATAAGATTCTTCACATTTTAAATCTCCATTGATCTCGCTTTTTCCAGCAAATAAAGTCACTCACTTTTCTTTATTCTTTTCACTTGTTTTTTTCTCTCTTTTTCTTTCTTTTTAGCCTCTCTCTCTTTCTTTTCTTTTGCTCTTAATTTGCATTCTTTATCAATCCTCACTTGATCTTCATAAGCTTGAATAGTCCTAAGAGGTTTTAGCATAATATTTTTACCATAGAAAGGAAAAGAATAGCAGTTTTTGTATCCATCATGCCTAACTTTTCTATCAAATTGTCATGGCCTACCAAGCAAAAAAAAGTCCATAATACATAGGTGCAACATCACATAAAATATCATCATGATACTTGTCAATAAAAAATGCGACCATTATTTGTTTGGTGACTTTTACCTCACCACAATCATTTAGCTGTTGCAATTTATATGGTCTAGGATGTTTCAAAATAGGCAAATTAAACTTGTCAACAAGTAAAGTGCTAGCAATATTGGTACAACTTCCACCATCTATGATCATACTACAAACTTTACAATTAATGACACACCTTGTATGAAAGATGTGCTCACGTTGCTCTTCTTCATGATCTTATTTTGGTTCAATATTAAGAGCAAGCCTAGCCACAAGGGCTTCACAAACCTCAGCATCATAATCAACATTGGAAGCATCCGTCAATAGAGGCACATCTTCAAAATCAACATTGTCGCTACTTTCACAAGCAACATCACCATTCTCAACCAAAATCATAGTTCTTTTGATAGGGCGTTAAGAAGCAATATGACCAAAACCTTGACATTTAAAGCACTTAACTTTATAAGTAGGATTAGAAGAAGAAAGTTTTACCCTTAGGATTGGAGTATAGAATTTAGGATTACTTTCCTCCTTTGACTTGATGTCTCCCTTGGATTTAAAGAAATTTTTGGACTCCTTAAAGAGTTTCTCCTAGGAATTCAATCTAACACTATTTTGGATCTTTAATTGCTTTTCAACCATGATGGCCTTATGCAACAACTCATGTATGTCAAGGAAATTTTGTAGCTCTATAATGGAAGTAACTTTAGGGCACAAACCATTAAGAAATCTTCTCATGATAGCTTTTATGTCTTCCTCAAAATTGGCCCTAATCATGATGATCTCCATCTCTTAGTGGTATTCTTCAACACTCATAGATCCTTGCCTCAATCTTTGCAGCTGCTTGAATAGGTCTCTATATTATTGACTTGGAACAAAGAGTTTTTTCATGACGGCTTTCATTTCTTGCCATGTACGGATTGGTCTTTCAAGATTCTGCCTTCAATTTACTTGAAATTGATCCCACCAAATACTAGCATAGTCACAAAATTCTATAGCAACAATTTTTATCTTTTTCTCTTCACTATATCTATGACACTCAAATACATGTTCTATTTTCCTCTACCACTCTAAATACAATTTAGAATCATTTTTTTTCACTAAAAAGAAGGGATTTTCAATTTTATGTTGTCAAGCTCTTTGAGGAGGAGCTTGTTTGCCTCTGCTAGTATTGGGGCCTTCAGCCTTGCATTGCATATCTTCATCTTCTTCATGGAACGTCCTTCTAGGATCTTTGGACTTTGACATGGATTGGATGTCGTCCAACCTAGCATTCAACCTCTAGAATTGATCTTGCATAGTTTTCATAAAGACTTTGAGATCTTGCTTATGTGATTCATCCTCTTGAGACATGTTTATCAACTGCAAAACGTTAGTGAAAAACAAAAAAAACAATATGGATCTTGTTGGACCCCGATTTTTTATTTTATTTTATTAAGCATGATTTAATTTATTTTGAGGTTTTGTTAGATTAATTATTTTGGAGTAATTAGCATGTCAATGTTAGGAGGAATTATTGTTTGAATTGATGGAATTAAAGTATAAATGTAGTAAGAATGCATGAGGGGTAATTTTGGTAGATCACCTAAACCCTTAAGTTTTAAGGCATAAGTGGAAGGGCATAAGGGTCTTTTGCATGCATTAAGTGGGTAAATGAGAAGAAGAAATATTTGACTTGTTAGGAAGAGAAGTATCGTGGGAATAGAGAAAAGAAGGGAAAACTTAGGAATTGTGAAGATCTTGAAGAACTTGAAGAGTTTAGAGCCAAACAAGTAAGTGCAAGCATTCTTCCTTCCTCATTGGTTGGATTAACCATGTTTAATGATAGTTGGAAGTGAAAATGAGGTTGAGTGGTGTACGAAAACGTCTTATCTTCTAGGGTTAAAGATTATTTTGTGTTTATGACTGATTTTGGGTTGGAATGAGTTGAGAATTGAAGTAGGAATGATGGTTTAGAGTTGAGATGAAGATTAATTGAAAGATGGGAAGTTTATGGTTGATCAATGTGGGAAAAACAGGTTTCGGAAGATTTTTGGGTCTCGCATGTCACGGTGCGCGCCAGCTTCCTCTTTGCTGCGAGCTCCAATATGTTCGCCGCAACGTCCCTCTGCTTCCGCCACAGCGAGCCTCTGTTTCCGTCGCGGCGAAATCCTGTTTTCCTACACAGACGTATTTTGGTATTTTGGGTATAAATTTTGATGTAGATGTCCAAATGATCTGATTTTTAATTCGTTGTAAACTTGAAGTTGCTTTTGTATATGTGTGTGTTTAACTTTTAGTTAGAATGAATGTGCATGTGTTAGTATGAAATGTGTAAATGTTGGGAGCTGGGTTTCGGAAATTGGGAGCTCACCGCAGCGAGCCGGTCTTTCGCCGCTGCGCATCCCTTGGGAGTTTTCCGTGGTGTGGATGCGGGTTTTCCGCCGCGGCGTGTCCCATGAGAGCTCGGCCGCGGCGAAGCTAGGGTTCGGCCGCAGCGAACCTCTCCTGCGATGCATCCACCGTGGTGAGCATTTTGTCATCGCAGTGAATCACGATTTTTTCCCCGCTGTTAATTCTTAAATTTCAAGGTTTTCAACCCTTCCCCGCGCGAGCCTTAATCGACGACCCCGAGCGGTCGCCTCGGGATAGGAAAAGGGACCCGGACCCAACATGTTTGGTATCAGAGCCTAGGCTTTGTATCCTAGGCTTAGAATGCATAATAGTATGAATTGCTTTGATATATGATTATTTGTTGCATTGTCAATTGATTGATTTCATTAAGTGACATGCATATCATGCATATATGTAGGAATTAAGATTGACATGTAGCTAATCCTTAGTGTTTGTATTTAAAGGAGTAAGATGCCACCTCGTAGAAGGATATGAGGTATTGTGCAAGGATCAGTTGCACCTGACTCTCCGACAAGAGAGGAGAGTACTGATGAGTCGATAGCCCCAGGAAATGCTGAGGCTTCTGTAGGGCAAGGTAGTGAGCCCATTCAATCGCAGACACAGGAGTCGCCAGTTCTGCAGGAGCAAGTGCCTCCGTTGGATCCAGGGATGTTCCAAGCCTTCACTCAGGCATTTGTCCAGGATATGGGTCAGATGCCATAGCCTTATGCTTCGGCCCCAGCTAAGAAGGGAAAACGGTTTGATAAGTTGAGGAAGTATGGTGCAGTCGACTTCTATGAGACAACGAATCCAAAAGAAGCCGAGACTTGGTTGAAAAAGACTGAGAGGGTGCTAGATCAGATGGAGTGTGAGGATGATGAGAGGATTGTATATGTTGCAAGCTTGCTACAGGGAGATAGTCTACATTGGTGGGAGAGTGTGCCAAGGAGTCAGATGAGACCGGTAGGGTTGGCATAGAAGGACTTCTTAGCTGCTTATAAGAAGAAGTACTTGTCGGAGGTGTACATTCAGCAAAAACAGAGGGAAATGACAGTGAGCGAGTATGAGCGCCGATTTACGCAGCTATCCTGGTATGTAGCTGAGATGATGATGAGTGAGGCGGCTAACTGCCGTAGGTTCGAATCGGGTTTACATCTAGCCATTCGAGAGAAGGTAGTGGTGCCAAATTTTTGTGATTTTCAGCAGTTGGTCGAAGCAACACTGAGGGTTGAAAACATAGAGAATATCAAGAGTGCTGTGAACAAAAAGAGAAAAGGGAGAGAGCAGTTCAAGAGGGGAGGTCGTACTAGTACTCCTACGCCAGACAGGAGTGCCAGGACCTTCCCTGGGCAATCTGAGGAGCGCAGTAGTGGGGCCAGCAGGTCCAAATCTATGAGGACTCCCACTTTTTCTTATCAAGCCTCTACGACGGGAGGCAACATAAGGGGAGAGGGAAATGCATCATCCATCCCTAAATGTGATCACTGCGGGAAACTTTATAGAGGAGAATGCTATAGATTGACAAGAGTTTGCTTTTTGTGGGAAAAGGGCATATGGCTAGAGAGTGCCCTCAGCATGCAAGACAGGAGAGAAGTCAGATGCAAGTTTACAAGAAATCTGAAACTGTGGGACACAAGACTACAGCGGAAGTGGGCAGTTCTGATGCAGCTAAGAGGGCGAGCCTTCCAGGGAGACCAAGGGGCAAGCACCACTAGGGTTTTGCAATGACACCAGAGGACGCAGAGACCGCCTTGGATGTTGTGGACTCGTACAGTTAAATTATTTGTTGATGATGTGATTGCTTTGATTGATCCAAGTTCTACTCATTCGTTTGTTTCATTGAGTAGAACTATGTGTGGTAAAAATTTGACCCTATTGGATACTCCGCTGATGGTGAGTACTCCAATTGGCTAGTATATTATTATCAGTCAAGTGTATAAAGAGTGTAAGATATGTATTGGTGGGGAACTACTAGTGGTGGATCTAAGGTCATTGAAGATGGGAGGATTGGATCTGATTTTAGGTATGGACACGTTAGAGAAGTACAATGCCTGCCTAGAATTGTTTCAGCTCTGACAGTAGAGAAGATGATGAGGAAGGGATGTGAGGCATTTTTGGCCTATGTGGTAGACACAAGGGCAGAAAAAGGGAAGCTAGAAGATATTCCAGTAGTCGTGGAATTCTTGGATGTCTTTCCCGAGGAATTACTAGGACTACCGCCACCTAGGGAAATTGAGTTTCCCATTGAGCTTCTTTCAAGTATTGCACTGATCTCAATTCTGCCTTACCGAATGGCTCCGGCGGAATTGAAGGAGCTTAAGGAGCGATTGGAGGAGTTGTTGGAGAAAGGGTACATAAGGCCGAGCTCTTCACCTTGGGGAGCTCCGGTCCTTTTTGTGAAGAAGAAAGATGGATCGTTGAGGATTTGTGTGGATTATAAGAAGCTTAATCAGGTCACTGTCAAGAACAGATATCCGCTTCCACGCGTAGATGATCTGTTTGACCAATTCCAAGGGGCAAAAGTCTTCTCGAAGATAGACTTGAGATCGGGTTACCATCAGTTAAGGGAGGATTTGACTTATGAGGATGCACATAGAAGAGAGACGAAATTTAAAGTTGGAGGCAAAGTGTTTCTTAGAGCTTCTCCATGGAAGGGAGTGTTGAGATTTGGTAAGAAGGGAAAGCTTAGTCCGAGGTATATAAGCCCGTATGAGATCATTGAGAAGATTGGCAGTTTAGCTTATAAGTTAGCTTTGCCACCAGAATTGTCTAAGATTCACAATGTCTTCCATGTTTCGATGTTGAGAAGGTATCGATCTGATTCGTCACATATAGTTTAACGTTCAGAGGTTCAGTTAAGGGAGGATTTGACTTATGAGGAGCAACAAGTGGAAATTTTGGACTTTAAGGAAAAGGTTTTGAGAAATAAGACAGTTCAGTTAGTCAAAGTTCTTTGGAGAAACCATTTGGTGGAGGAGGCTACATGGGAGCCTTTGGAAGCAATGAAGGACAGGTATCCGCACCTCTTTGTGGACTCAGCTAAGAATTTCGAGGAAGAAATTCTTTTAAGGAGGAGAGAAATGTTGGACCACGAATTTTTATTTTATTTTATTAAGCATGATTTAATTTATTTTGAGATCTTGTGAGATTAGTTATTTTGGAGTAATTAGCATGTCAATGTTAGGAGGAATTATTGTTTGAATTGATGGAATTAAAGTATAAATGTAGTAAGAATGCATGAGGGGTAATTTTGGTAGATCACCTAAACCCTTAAGTTTTAAGGCATAAGTGGAAGGGCATAAGGGTCTTTTGCATGCATTAAGTGGGTAAATGAGAAGAAGAAATATTTTACCTATTAGGAAGAGAAGAAGTATCGTGGGAATAGAGAAAAGAAGGGAAAGCTTAGGAATTTTGAAGATCTTGAAGAACTTGAAGAGTTTAGAGCCAAACAAGCAAGTGCAAGCATTCTTCCTTCTTCATTTGTTGGATTAACCATGTTTAATGATAGTTGGAAGTGAAAATGAGGTTGAGTGGTGTACGAAAATGTGTTATCTTTTAGGGTTAATGATTCTTTTGTGTTTATGACTAATTTTGGGTTGGAATGAGTTGAGAATTGAAGTAGGAATGATGGTTTAGAGTTGAGATGAAGATTGATTGAAAGATGGGAGGTTTATGGTTGATCAATGTGGGAAAAACAGGTTTCGGACGATTTTTAGGTCTCGCACGTCGCGACGTGCTCATGTGCACGTCGTGGCACGCGCCAGCTTCCTCATCGCGGCGAGCTCCAATGTGTTCGCCGCAGTAAGCCTCTGCTTTCGCCGTGTCGGGCTTCAATGTGTTCACCGCGGCGAGCGTCTGTTCCCGCCGCGGCGACCCTCTATTTCCGTCACGGCGAAATCCTGTTTTCCTGCACAGAAGTCGAGTAACTTTTGATTTTCAAAGCTTTATGAATTCCCTTTGAATGTTGTTTGAATGAGAACTTAGTTTGTAATAGGAAACGAAGCAGACTTTACCCAAGTGCAAGAAGAAAGGCAATCTTGAGCTTGGATTTCAAACGGAATTAGGTGTGTGATTAGGCAAATTCTTGCCTATGTGTGAATATATGTGTATGTCATGCATTGTGAGATGCATGACATTTTGATTGAATATGTGGTTAATTGTTTGAAAATGTTTGAAAATGATTTGTTATAAGATTTGAACATGATTATGTGCTTTTGTTTGGGCGAGAGTGTAACCATTTTTTTCATCACGTGCACGATGAGAAGAGCCTTCTCCCGGCTGCCTGCTTGTGGCATATGAGCTCTGAAATGGACTCATTCTGCTCAGGGTGTAAACTTCGGTTTCTCCCTTCTGTTTCCATCGAACCCTCAAGCCGTGTGATATGCATTGCATAATTAAACTGTTCATTATGAAGCATACTAAGGGTTCTACGTTGTGAAATGTTTTGTGAGTTGAATTAAATGTGATGGATGTGTAAATTGTTTGAATATCGTGTGAGTGCTAGAATTACTGCATGTATATATACATATATATGCTTGAAATTATGCTAGTTACTGATGGCTATAAAAATTTTAGCCACTAAGCTGTGTAGCTCAACCCATTATTTTTCCTCCTCAGGTGCGACTCAAGACGACAGTTGATCCTTGCAAGGCATCGAAAAACTCCGCAATAGTTAGGGATCTTTGCACTAAGTTAGTGACTGTTTTGGATAGCTTATAAACCATATCAACATTGAGCATCCTTATGTATTTTGTGTAAGCTTTGATATGTATTGTGTTATGTTAGCAAAGTTTGTTCAATTTCTTGAATTGTAATGACATAAAGACTTGAAGTTCCTTTTGTATATGTGTGTGTTTAACTTTTAGTTAGAATGAATGTGCATATGTTAGTATCAAATGTGTAAATGTTGGGAGCCGGGTTTCGAAAATTGGGAGCTCGCCACGGCGAGCCGGTCTTTCGCCGCGACGCATCCCTTGGGAGTTCGCTGCGGCGTGGATGCTGGTTTTTCGCCGCAATGTGTCCCATGACAGCTCACAGCGGCGAACCTCTCCTACGAGGCGTCCGCTGAGGAGAACATTTTGTCTCCGCGGCGAATCGCCATTTTTCCTCCGCTGCTGATTCTTAAATTTGAAGGTTTTCGACCCTTCCCCGCGCGAGCCTTACTCGACGACCTCGAGCGGTCGCCTCGGGATAGGAAACGGGACCCGCGCCCAACAGACCTCACCACTCAACCTCATGTGTATACACTCAACAGATGCCTAACATGCGTATGAGACAAAATTTGGCTTTTTTATAACGCAACACTCTTGCCTTTTACCACTCAACTTGCTTTCTATAATATCCTTATTTGAAACAAGAAACAATCAAGTAGAAGCAATAAAACTAAGTGGCAGCCAAGACTAAAATCCCAAAATAAAATCCTCAAGGAATCCAAAAAGGGAAACAGGGTATGGAAAATAAAAAAAGAGGAACTAAAGGAGATGAATATGCAAAAGGAAGGGAACTTGAAGGGAAATGAAGGCTCAGCAATTCTAAAAGCAAGATAAGAAAACAAAGTAAAATAGAAGATAGCACTAAGAGTATTAGGAAAGAAAAATGATCGAAAAGTGGAGAAACTTTGAAACCAAGTAAAGGAAAAATAGTATAAGGAATGAATTAAGGAAGTATTTACCTGAAGGAAAGTCAAACTTGAAGCTAAAGAAAGATGAATGAGGCAAGAAACAAAATAGGAAGCAAAAGGAAAAATAGGAAAGTAATTGAAATAAGAAAGTGAAGCAAATAGGAAAGTGAACAAGTTCTAAGCAATACAAGATAGGGAAATGCTTGCAATTCAAGTTTAAGCAATAGGAAAGATGTTATCTTTATTTGATTGCAATTAAGAAAGTGGCAAACTTGGACTCCTCTTCTTTGAATTTCACACAAATAAACATGGAAGAAAAAATTGCAAAGCAATTTTTAGAAGCTGGATGCTCTCAAATTTTGACTTAGTGTAACTTTCTCTAGAAAGCTTAGATTTTAATGATGTTAGAACGAGGAGAAAGAAGAGAATTTGAACTTGGGGAAGCATCTATTATTCAGCCAAAAACTGAAAATAAAGTGAACTAAACAATGGATGAAAAACGAACAGAGAAGAATAACGAAAATGAACAACAAAAGGATAGTTATTTGAAATCTAGTAACCAAAGCATTCTAATACCAAATGATGTTAGACCCAATAGGAACTTTTCCTAGAGAACGTTCAACAAGATGGAACTATGCCCAGGAATAGATAGAATCAAACATACAAGGAAGCACAACAAACAAAGTTGAAAAGATAGAAATAGAACACCAAGAGAAAAGGGGTTAGAAGAAAGATGTTTAATGGAAAGAACCCTAAAAGAACCTGTCTATTAGAACCCTAGTAAGAATGTTGTTCAATGGAAAGAACCCTAAGAGAAATTGTCTCTTAGAACTCTAACCTTGGTATGCCACAAAGGAAGACCACTCCTATAAGTTAAGTATTCTTAAAGAATATGAAAAAAAAAGAAAGCTCTCAATGTTGTTTCTAAATGAAAAATCCCCTTTCAAAGTACATAAAGATGCCTATTTATAGGAAAAAATTTCTAACTTAATGTCCTAAAGAAAAAACTAAATAAAAGGAAACAAATCAGTCCTTAAAAGGAAACAAAATAAACTTAGAAAGGTGTTGACTAGATGATCTTATTTAAAGGAAAACAAAAAATGAAACTAATTAAAACATGATCTAAACATATTGGACCTTATAGATCACGTCTTCTCCTTATTTTTAAGTGGCACATGGTTGTCACATGGTATTTTAAGTAAGTTCTCCCAGTTGGACTTAATGTTGGCCTTTAGATAGTTAATGTTGGGATTCAAGGAGTAATACACCGCCTCTTGGACCTTTATGAGATAAAATCTGACTCAACAACATGGGCTCTATCTCTTGAAGATTTTGGATCAAACAATTCAATGCTTGCTTCATTGCTTTGGCACTAGATCTTATCATTGGGCCTCTAACATCTTGTAATGGATCTTTAGGAACATTAGACTTGAATGTTGGGCCTTTGATATGGTAATTTCGTTCAAGCCCTTGCCTTGCACATTCAAACTTCAATCTGACCCAATTCCGAATCCTCCTTTTGCAAGCTCATGTCCATGCAAGTCATATCCTAGGCTTCCTTGAGGTAGATCACAACAAGTATGCTTCTCTTTTTGTTTTTCACATTCCCGTGGTTCTTGATTCGAAGCCTTTTGTTCTCACCCTTAGGGTCAAATCAAAAAATTAATTCCAAGGATTGCAATATAAAATGCAACCTCGGTCATTTCACTTAATTGGAACCTAGTGAATTGTTCTAAGCTAGCTTTGTGTCATGATATGCAAGCTAAATTAACAAAGAAAGGGTTTGATCCTTGGAAATCTTGATGAAATTAAATGAATTGTAAGAAAAAATGTATAAAACATGTTTTTGGATTTTAGGAATAGGAACAAAAAAATTAAGACAAATGACCAATTGGAATAGTATCCTCTTGAAAATGAACTTTGGCTATCATTGTTCAAAATAAATTTTAATGGGAGTGAAATCACTAAGTTTCAAGTGGTAAACCATAAAGAACTCTTTAAGTACAAGGTCTTAATCAATAAACTCCATTTCAAATGACTTTGTTGAATGCCCTTAGTGCATGTAGTGGGAAAGTCAATGCAACAAGTCACTTTGGGATCTAGAATCAAGTCAATATCAAACACAACTAGGTAGATAAAAGAGAATCAACAAGATCACAAATAGACATATATAAGACTTCATATATTTAAGCTCCAAGTTCTTCATCAACACATCGTAACAAAACATTGTATATCCAAAACTCTAGCCATTGCTACATCTTCAAGGGGAGAGAGGTGCCTAGCCAAGCATAACTCTAGGAGATTTCACAACTGGCAACCCACTGGAAGCTTCCATGGTAGTACTTGACTGTAAAAGGAGCAAAACAATGATGTGGATGACAGGAGTGAGGATGTGCCTAGAGAAGTCCTTTTTTCGAAGGAAGAGAGAGTGAATCTATATATCCACTATCGATTGTCTCTCTTCTTAACCTAAAATAGGTAGGTTTTTAAAAAAAGGTTATGGATCGGGTTGCACAGTGGGTAAACTTTCAAAAATAGTTTAGGTGGCGACAGATGAGTTCATCGCAACAAACTTTTCCTGAAAGTTTTCTTGAATAATCACATTGCTGCGACAAAATTATCCCAAAGAGTTTTTCTTGGTTTCTTCATACTTTGCCGCGACGTAACATCACCTCTTACTGCGGTAAACTTCCTGTTGCCTTGCCTTGACAAAACGAGCTGTGTCGCAATCACAATGGATCACGAGTTGGCTCACGAAGCCGAGCCACGTCGTGATCGCGATAGCTCGTGATCACGATGTTGCCTGATTTACCCTACTTCCGAAATCCCGACTTCTAAATTCCATATCTTTTGACCCATTACTCGAAATTTTACAAATTTGATACCAATAGAAAGCCAAAAGAAAGTTCTACAACTTATATGAGAACTTTAAGACAATTTATACCTCTATTAGGGTCTAAATTCCACATCAATGTGGCTGTCCGAAAATGTCATCCCAAACAGCATCTCAAACTTCTAAAAATCCCATCTTTCAACTCCCATGTCCAAAAATGGCATACTATATATCGTTAAAAAGCTAAGAGGAGAAGCTAAAATTTATGAAGAAAATTTGGTCCAATTCGTCCTAGATTAATACAATTTTTCTCCTGACGTATGAACACACATCTTTTCCTCATGAAAAAAACTATATTCCATCTAAGCTAGGAACCCCAAAATCTAGCTTAGAAATCCTAAAATCAAATGGGTCTCTAAAATCATCTTCTTCCAGCACAATACCCATAAGACTTATCTACCAAAGTTGATCTTAGAAAACTTAAAACCCATACATTTCTTAAACTTCATGAACCAAAATCTTTCAAAAAAATCGAATAAATCAAACTACTCTTACATTGATTCTTCACCAATTGAAGATTTTCTTAGATCAAAAGTAGGCTCTAATTTTCCTCTTCATTTTTCCCTTATTAAGCATCGTGAAAATCTCTTTTGCAAATCAAACAAAGACAAAACCAAGTTTCTCTTTCTTCTTCTTCTTCTTTTTCTCTCCTTTCTGTCTTCTCTACTACTCTCTTTCTGTTCTCTTCTCCCAATTTCGTGTTCCCTTCTTCTATAAAAGCCAAACATCCCTTCTTATTACAATTATGCCATTAATGAGTGAACAAAGACCCTTATGCCCCTCCTTATATGCTTTGTAACTTAAATGGTTAAGTGATCTTCTCAAAAAGCCCTCATACATACATACTCTTACTTCTTAATTCAGCTAAACCATATTTTAAAATCCTACCAACACTTACATAATAATGAACTCCAAATAAAAGAATAATCTAGTAAAACCTCAAAATTATTTAAATCATGCTAAACTCCTTCCAAAAATCAAGACCTTTTTTCTAATAATGCAATTGAAGGAATTTGATAACACTTCCTTCTAGAGAAATGTTCCTCATTGTCTTAAATTTCTAATGACACAAAAAATCTTTCAATTGGTACGAAAATCTTAAATTTTTATCCCAAAACATTTCCAAACTGCTCTTATATTGAAACAATATTATGTGCTCAACTTCCATACAAAAATTGAAATTCTTAGAGACCAATTTAGAACTCAATTTCACCATACATTTTGTATCCCTATTTCTCTAGACTAATCCAAATTAAGAATCATCTCATTTGGATAACTAGAGAAAAAGTTATGCCTGAAATACCAAAGCGTACTTAGTGATCATGTTTCAACTTATAACTTCCATCATTTCATATATATCCCTTCTTGTCCTAACTATCCTTTCCACTTCATTTAAAATTAAAAATTTCTTCTTTTCTTTACACATAAATAATTGCCAAGAATTTCTCATTTAATAATTCTAACTTCTAAAAAAAGTTTGGGGTTCAACAATTATCCCCCCTTTAAAGAATTTCGTCCTCGAGATTATTACCTGAATGGTCAAACAAATACAGGTAATGCTGTCTTATGCTTTCCTCAATCTTCGAAGAAACTTCTTTGCTCGAATCATGTCTTCCAATTGACTATAGTCAATATACTCACCCGGTCTTTCAATCATTCATTTAGTCTTTCATTTTCTTAACTAATTTCCTCAATATGTGTATACCTCAAATTACTCACAATTTCCCACTTCTTGTGTCAATAATACCAATATCATATCATATCATATCGATATTTCTTAACATATTCACATGTCACACATTGAAAATCTGAAACATCTTTGTTAGTAATACTAACTCGTAAGTCATTGGTCAGGTTCTTTATCCTAACTTGAGCACATCTTGCGTTCAGTCCAAGCACACCTTGAGAATGTGATACTCTTAGAAACAATTCATCTTTCACTTCATAGTTTACATCTCTATAGTGTCAATACACTTAATTCTTATGGTAGATTGTAACTCTTTTCATATTAATCAAACAACTACTTCAATTCCAATTTCATCTTCTTAAGATCACAAAGCTTCTGTTGTTATTCTTGTACACTTTAATCACATCATTTCTACTCATCTCTCTATTTTACTCAAACAATCCATGAAAATAAATTCGCATCTCTATCGCATTCATGGATATACAACACAATACAATATTGGTGTCATGTTCAATTTTGCCAAGACAAATGCGTTGACTCATTATCTGTCATATTTAACCATGTACTATTTCCCATTTCTAATTTCCCATAACTTTCAATTTGCTCAACTTTTGAAAAGGCATCAATCGTCTCTCCAATTCCATCAGCTTGAACTCTGAATAAATGCTCATGCGTGTGACTTATACACATGCGACTCAAAGTTGGGATCAGTCACTGCGGTATGCTAAGACATGTCAAAACTTACATCTAACTTGATACATCTTTCCAAAATGCCCATGTAGGATCTCAATTCTGGTGCTCCGATACCATAAAATGTTGAACCTCATTTACGAAACCCAACTCACTAGTCAATAACCAAAATCATAATTTGATTTCTTCACAACAATTGAGGCTATATGTCTCTGGCGCTCTGATACAATAAGTGAAAAAAATGAACTTATCTCACTAATTTTCGAACAGATTTTGGGACACCTTAAAAAGGAATTTCAAAAGGACTTCTTCATATGATTTGTTCCCCTTTTCATTAAGTTTCTAAAGACACCAAAATTTTTTAATTTGGTTTAGAACCCTAAAGTTATCGCCCAAACACTTTCAGAACATTACTAAACTGAGACTGTGCACTATACGCAACTTCACTCTAGAAATTGAAAGCCTTAGGGACTGAATTGAAATTAAATTCCTTCAGATAATTTGTAGCTTCATGTCTCTAGTTTAGTTATAAATAATAATCAACTCATTTATAGCTCTTCAGATTTAGATATCACAAAAAAACTGAAGCATACTCAGAAAAATATCCAACTCCAACTCTTTTAACTAATCTCCTCGCTTTGATTCAATCAATATTTTTTAAAAATATTTCAAAAGTTTTCAATTTTTTATGGAGAGATAGAGTAATGTCTTATGGATCTAACGCTTTAAAAATCAAGTCAATTGAAGGTCGGATGAAAAAGTTATAAGCAAACGAGTGAAGAATGTTCTGGTGAGTAAACGAGCATAGTCGCAATCGCGACAGCTCGCAAAAACGAGCCGCGTCGCTATTGCGACAGCTTGGGATTGTGATGGCTCACAAAACAAGCAATTGTGATGGTTCACAAAGCTGAGCCGTGTCGCGATCTTGATGGCTCGCGATCCCGAGGTTAGAGTCTATAATAATATAACTAAATGTGTTGAAGAAAATATTCATGTTAAATTCGATGATATGATTTCACCCCCGAGAAAGGTTTGTTTTGATGATGATGCAGGAAATTTAGGAAATGAAGTTGAAGAAATTGAATCCAAGATTGAAGAAATAAAATTAAATGAAGAAGATCATGTGCCCAACATTGAAGCATGGGCAAAAGCAAAGAATCATCCTATGGAGCAAGTAATTAGCAACTTGAATGATGGTTTAAGAACTAGGAGGAATGTTTATGAGCACATGAGAAATTCAACTTTCATCTCACTAGCAGAACCCAAAGGACAAAACCATTATTGGAGTCAAGTGGGTAAATAGGATGAAGTATGATGAGAATGGTGAAGCAATCAAAAATAAATCAAGGTTAATAGCTCAAGGATTCTATCAAGAAGAAGACCTTGATTATAATGAGACATATTCACCTGTGACTCGATTGGAGGCAATCAGACTATTATGTGCCTTTGCATTGCACAAGAGGATCAAATTAAATCAAATGGACGTCAAAAGTTTGTTTCTAAATGGCTACATCCAAGAGGAAGTTTACATCAAACAACCACCGGGTTTTGAAGATCATGAACTGGTGATGCTGTCGCCTGCAACCAAATATAAAAGATTTTCCCTCCCGTTAAAAGAAATTAATGTAGTAGCGGTAAGCGGATATCGTTCCCATGAGGAATCTTTAACGATAAAGGTTAGCTAGTTTAAACGGGACAAATAATGAAAGTAAAGGGGGGGTTTTGTCACGACAATATCAAAAAATCAAAGGAAAAATCACAATCAAAACAATAATTAAATATGAAAATTCAATAGGAAAAATACCTTGGTTTCGGTCACTGATATTACCATGCTATTATGGATCCTCGACATAAAATTGCAATTATTAATAAACATTCATTGGGGGAAATTTTCTCTTAAGTGTAATGACTAGAAACATGTATTCTAGCAATCTTATTAAACAATAACCTAGATACCATCATAGGTAAATTGAATAATAGCATTAAGAATTAAGAACCAATGACGAGTGATAAACATGTAAGACATGAAATCAATCAAGTGAATATCTTCTTAGAATTTTCCAACTCTAACGTAGAGAGGTGAATCCTAATTGCTACTTATGATTACCGAAACTGAACGTCATATTTCATTAACCTAGCGGTTAAATCAATTAATCTCTAGTAGCGCTCCTAGAAACCAACAAATCCAATTAGAAAGAATAGATCTGAAGATATTCAATGTTCATCAATAATCATAAAAAGTATCCAGAAAATCTCACCATAATAACACGTAACATGGATCTCTCAACCAAGATAAGAAAATTTAACTACTCATACTTGAATTGAAATCAAAAGAAGTAACAAAAGAAATAGTCTCCATAACTGGTCTTTAATGAAAATAACGAAAATCCCTAATTGAACCTATGCAGAAAACATGACAGCAAGAAGAAATTGAAGGTGCGGCAATCTAATTCCTTATCTAAAACCTACGATAATCTAACCTAATCCTCCCCTCCTCTTTTACCCTAATACATATATATATATACGGGAACACCATCCATCTTCTATTTGATGTCAATCTCTCCCTTATCTTGTCTTCCTTTTGCATCTTTTTGATCCTTTTTCATCCTTAGAGTGTTGAAAAACATCTGTAAACAATTATAGAAAAATTCCATTAAATTCGGATACCAATTTCAACACTTTAACACTAATTACGCCTAAAATATATGCAATTTAAATGACTTAACAGATTCCCCCACACCGAACCTTTACTCGACCTCGAGCAGCACATCAAACAATTAAAGTCAATCAATTCATCCTTCAGAAATCAAGTGCACACAATCCATCAACTTGGGCTAATAAAACTCAATTTGCAACAAATATCATAATTTCCTTTCACCAATGCAAATAAGCAAAGTCAAAATAATGCACCTTTGTTCAAAAGCAAACATCAAATCAAGGTGAATTCTTCTCACGGATTTCACTCTTACACTCAAGTGTTTGCTGGTAAGGTATTTCTCTCAAATCTCACTTTATGAAGGGTTGTAATGGGGCTAGGTTCAAAGGTAAGGTAAAAATGGTAATGGGTTAATCACAAGCAATCACAAAGTACTAAGTAAAAGGGACACATAATTTCAGATTCTGAGCTAAACATATGACATAAAAGACAACTACTCATACTCTTTTTCTTTTTCTGTTTTTTTTTCTTTTTTTTTCCTGATTTTTCTCTTCTTCTTCATTTATTCCTTTTTCTTCTTTTTTTTTCTTTTTTTCTGATTTTTTTTCGAATAACGCTAAAAACAAGGGAAAACAATAAAAACAAGAGACAATAACAACACAGGAGTAGAAGTACCTATAAAAATATCTCAGAACGCAATATAACACAAAGTCCCAAATTACTCAATGCTTTATTCAACTTGTGAAGGGGAAGGCTAATGGGGTTTTTGGTTTTAATTTGAGGTGATAAATTGAAGAAAAAGGGTAAGGCTCAAAAGTGTTTGCAAAGGGCAATTAAATAGGTGGGTCAATTTTAGGCTAATGGTGTAAAAACAAAGAAGGCCTTAATCACTTCTATGTCCCATGTGATCAAATAAATTCAAACCGATTCCATGCAAGTTCTGAAGACGACATAAATAGAGGAACATCACTCAATTCAAACAAATAATATGACATAAAGATGATGTCATTTAGGTTCAAGTTTGCTCACAGGTTCAAGTTAAGGATTCACCTTAATTCCACAATTTACCTCATCACTCCAATGTCAAAATTTTGACCAAGCCTATAAGATCAGCTACTGGTGATACAACTCACCAAGGCAATGGAGACTTGAGGATGCCAATGGGTCCAATTACAAGGTCGCGCTCCAACAAGCTCAAAGCACAATTTCAGATTTATGTACAAGCTTTTGTTTCACAAGAACTTCAAGAAGTTTTGTTGATCAAGCTTGGAGAAGAGTTTAGGAAGACACCTAAGTGTGTGTGCACATTGGAGGCTTCAAACCAAGAGGGCTAACACTTAGCCAATTTTCACAAGCACAAGTCTTATCAATGGGCTTGGGCTTATTTTATCTTATAAGGGGCATGTGGACTTCTTTTAGGCTTTTTCATGGGCTGATTTGCATTAAGTGTGCATGTGCTTCATTAAAAAGTCATGTGCATGTTTTATTTTAAGGAACCAAGCTTGTGGGCCTAGTTTAAAGCCCAATTCGCCCTCTTAAGTTAGTCTTCTATTTTGTGGTTTTCTTATCCTATTTGGACAAGGACTAGTCAATTTTAATTAGTTTTGAAGCCCAAATCCATGTGGGATTTATTCTTGGGCAGATTTGTTTCAAGAAGGCCTTTTGATATTTTGGGCTTTCTTTAGGATTTTTAGGTTATCTTTGTTAGGGTTTACATTGCAAAGGGTATTTAAACCTTTGCTTTAGCCATGAACACGAGTTGAGAGAGATCAACAAAATTAGAAAGCATTCTTCAAGAGAGAATCGAGATTCTTGCTTGTTTTACCTTAAGGATTGATTCAACTTATCAAGTAAGTTCTAACTTGTATGCTTATTCAATTCCTACAATCTTATACTCTTTGTTACCAATTCCTTGCTGTTTTGGGGTGAAGGGTCTTGTTAGATTGATTGAATTTAGGTTTGGGAACAATCATTGAAACGGAGGTGATCTAGACATTGATTCTAGGTTGTTGCCGTATCATCTTTGGTATTAGAGCCTAGGTTTTAAATTCAATCTTTATGTTTAATTTTTTGTTTGTTCTTGATTATTATAGTTAGTTCATCATTAAAATTCGAAAAAAAGAAAGAAAGAAAGAAAGAAAGAAAAGAAAGAAAAGAAAGAAAGAAAGAAAGAAAGAAAGAAAGAAAAAGAAGAAAAGAAAGAAAAGAAAGAAAGAAAGAAGTAAAAAAAATCAAGATTGTGAATCTTTGTGAGTTTGAGTTGATTTGCTTGCAAGATTCATCAAGAAACGAATCTGATCATTCAAGAATTCTTTAATTTCGTTTCTTTATTATTCAAATTCATCAAGAACACATCCTTCATTCAAGAAACTCATCAAGACTTGTTTTCTTGCATCAAGAAACACTTTCTTGTTTCAAGATTTACGTTCTTCGCTCAAAACGTGTGTCTTTGATATAATTGCTTATCTTTATGTTCTTGAGTAATTGGGGCAGATTGGAATGTTTTTGTTAATTTGGGTTTAGGGTTGAGTTTAATTCCTAGTTTCGTCTTTTCTTCAACTCTTTGGTTTTTTTTTTGTTTGCTGTCCTTTTTGTTTCCATTACACTTGAATTGAGTAATCTTGTTTCATATTGCTCAATTGGCACCAAAAATCGTTCACATACGTTTTCTCCATCTAGTATGTGTTTATTTTCGTCTTCATTGTTTTCTTTACATTAAATTGCATCTAACTTTGTGTTTTTCTTCCTTTATTTAGGTATTTGTTGCTTTCCTTTTGAATTACGTTGCTGTTGTGCTTATTTGGTTGGTAGTGATTGATCCGGACAAGTAAAACTGTGCTAGAATCTAAAGTGGTAAAAGGGAAGAGTGTGTAAGGTCATTTAAGGGTAAAAGCCATCTTCTTGAGTGAAACACGAGGATATCCAATCTGATTTAGAGAGAAACACGTGAGGGAGTGTGTGAGGAGCTATTCTAACGTGTTTTTGCAGGTTTTACATCATGTCTAATTCAAAGGATAGTAAAGGTAGTGACAAGGATGAAAAGAATAGTGAGGCTGATCAACACACATTCTTTACTTTGGAGGCTATGCAACATCAATTCCAAAGGATTGAGAATATGTTCAGGGATGTCAGTGATAAATTTGATAGACAAGATCAAGCCATTAGGAATTTACAACGAGAGGCTTCATCTAATGGTGCAACAAGGAGGCAAAATGCTAGGGAGCCAACTCCTGTGCGCTATGAGTATGAAGATGAATATGATGATGGGGAAGATGAAGAAGATTGGCATAGGGCCATATTTGGTGGAAGAAGGGGACGAAATGATAGAGGAAGAGGAAGAGGTTATAGAGGCCGAGACAATACAAGGGGAGAAGACAGGGTCGAGCGTGTTGATAGAAACTTGGGCAGTATCAAGATGAAAATACCATCTTTCCAAGGTAAGAATGATCCAGAAGCTTACTTAGAATGGGAAAGAAAGGTGGAGATGATTTTTGAATGCCATAACTATTCTGAGGAGAAGAAGGTGAAGCTTGCTGCCGTGGAATTTCATGATTATGCACTTATTTGGTGGGATCAACTTGTTTTGAACAAAAGAAGGAATGGAGAGGATCCTATTGATACTTGGGCTGAAATGAAGAGGGTCATGAAGAAGAGGTTTGTGCCTAGTTACTTCTATAGGGAGCTCCATCAAAGGCTCCAAACCTTGAGACAAGGCACCAAAAGTGTAGAAGAGTACCATAAGGAGATGGAGATAGCCATGATTAGGGCTAATGTAGAAGAAGAAAGAGAAGCCACCATGGCACGTTTCTTGGCTGGTTTGAACAAAGACATTGCAAATGTTATTGAATTGCACCATTATGTGGAGTTAGAGGAGATGGTGAATATGGCCATGAAGGTGGAGAGGCAACTCAAGTACAAAAGCTCCAACAAGGCTTCTTACCCAAGCTCTACTACAAATTGGAACTCGAAATGGTCCAAGAAAATGAGAAGGACAAAGACAAGTTAAAGGAAGAGAAGAACAAGGCAGATCCAAAAGGTACTTTTAAAACTCCAAGTTCTTCTAGTTCCAATTCTGAAAAGCATAGGACTATTAAATGCTTTAAATGTCTTGGTGTTGGTCATATTGCTTCCCAATGCCCAAACAAGAAAACAATGTTTGTGAGAGGAGGAGAAGTTGTGTCTGAGGAGGAAGAAGATGATTTGACTTCCATGCCTGAGTTAGAAGATTGTTCTGCTGTGGAAGTTGAGGATGCACCTAGGGGTGAATTACTTGTTACTAGGCGAGTTTTGAATGCTCAAGTGAAGGAAGATGGAATTGAGCAAAGAGAAAATATTTTTCATTCCAGATGCCTAGTGAATGAGAAGATTTGTAGCCTGATCATTGATGGGGGAAGCTGCACTAATGTGGCTAGTACATTGATGGTAGAAAAACTCGGGTTGTTGTGCTTGAAACACCCTAGGCCGTATAGACTACAATGGCTAAATGACATGGGGGAAATCAAGGTAAATAAACAAGTCCTTGTATCTTTCTCCATTGGAAAGTATTCTGATCAAGTACTTTGTGATGTCGTACCTATGCATGCTTGTCATTTATTACTCGGTCGACCTTGGCAATATGATAGAAGAGTGTTACATGATGGTTTTAAGAATAGGTATTCATTTACTATGGGAGATCAGAAATTTGTTCTTGCTCCATTGGCACCAAAAGAGGTATATGAGGACCAAATGCAATTAAAAAGGAGTATGGAGGGAATGCAACAAAGACAGGACAAAAAACTTCAAGAAAAGCATGACAATACAATAATTGAGGGGAAGGTTGAGAACCTTGCAAAAGGGGAGCAGAAATCTAAATCAAAAGAAAAGAGAGAAAGTGAGGCCGAGACTGAGAGAAGAAAAGTGGGGAAAGAGACCTCAAAAGAAATTCAATTAAAAGGCCCAAATGAGAGAGAGGGTAGAAAGAAACAAAACTTCTATGCAAAAATGAGAGATGTAAGGGTTGCTTGTGTGGAAAGGAGATGTTTGTTTGTACTTTTGTACAAGCAAGCTTATTTTAATGAATCTGACCTTGACCCTTGTTTTCCTAGTAGTGTTGTTTCTCTTTTGCAGGAGTATGGAGATGTTTTCCCGAGGAGTTGCCTAAGGAATTGCCTCCTATTAGAGGAATAGAACATCGATTGACTTCATGCCCGGGCGCATTTCCAAATAGACCACTTATAGGGCTAATCCTCAAGAAACTAAGGAACTCCAAAAGCAAGTGGAAGAATTGCTACAAAAGGGACACATCAGGGAGAGTCTTAGTCCTTGTGCCGTGCCAGTGATATTGGTTCCAAAGAAGGATGGAGTTGGCGCATGTGTGTGGATTGCAGAGCTGTTAACAAGATAACGGTAAAGTATCGCCATCCTATACCTAGATTGGATGATATGATTGATGAATTGCATGGTGCATGTGTGTTTACCAAAATTGATCTTATGAGTGGTTACCATCAGATTAGAATGAAAATTGGTGATGAATGGAAAACTGCTTTTAAAACAAAACATGGTTTATATGAGTGGCTTGTGATGCCTTTTGGCTTAACTAATGCTCCTAGTATATTTATGCGTTTGATGAATCATGTTTTGAGGTCATTTATTGGTAAGTTTGTTGTGGTATATTTTGATGATATATTGATCTATAGCAAAAGCATTAATGAGCATATTGAGCATCTTAGGCTTGTGTTAGATGCACTTAGGGCAGAAAAGTTGTATGCTAAGTTAAAGAAGTGTACATTTTGCATGGATCGTGTCATATTTCTTGGTTATGTTGTTTCTTCTAATGGAATTGAGGTGGACCAAGAAAAGGTCAAGGCAATTAGGGAGTGGCCGAGACCTACAAGTGTTACTCATGTAAGATCTTTTCATGGACTTGCTAGTTTCTATAGGAGGTTTGTGAAATATTTTAGTTCCATTGCAGCTCCATTGGTCGAGATTGTTAAAAGGAGGTAGGATTTAAGTGAGGAGAGGTGCAGGAAATTGCTTTTAACACTTTGAAAGAAAAACTTTGTTCGCACCTATTTTGAGTTTACCTGATTTTTCTTCTACTTTTGAGATTGAATGTGATGCCTCGGGATAGGTATTGGTGCTGTTTTATTGCAGGAAGGCGTCCCATTGCCTATTTTAGTGAGAAGTTGAATGGTGCTCAAATGAAGTATTCCACTTATGACAAGGAGCTATATGCATTGGCAAGAGCTCTACAAACTTGGCAACATTATCTATGGCCAAAAGAATTCGTGATTCACACTGATAATGAGAGTTTGAAGCATCTTAAGGGCCAAGGTAAGTTAAATAAAAGACATGCTAAGTGGTTGGAGTTCATAGAGACATTCCCATATGTTGTGAAATACAAGCAAGGTAAAGAAAATGTTATCGCTGATGCATTGTCTAGGAGGTATGCTCTAATCTCTTCTCTTAGTTCTAAGTGGATTGGGTTTGAGTATATAAAAGATTTGTACAAATCAGATTCTGACTTTGCTAATGTGTATGATGCATGTGAACAAGTTGCTTTTCAAAAGTTTTATAGGAATGATGGATATTTGTTTAGAGATAATAAACTATGTATTCCTACTTGTTTTATGCGTGAGATGCTTGCTAGGGAGTCTCATGATGGAGGTTTAATGGGACATTTTGGTATTGTTAAAACACTTGACATATTACAGGAGCATTTTTATTGACCTAACATGAAAAAGGATGTTGAAAGAGTTTGCTCTAGTTGTGTAGCCTGTAGGCACGCCAAATCCAAGGTGCAACCACATGGGTTGTACACGCCTCTACCTGTCCCTATTAGTCCTTGGATTGATATATCTATGGATTTTGTGTTAGGATTGCCTAGGACTAGGAAAGGACGTGATAGCATCTTTGTTGTAGTTGGTCGATTTAGTAAAATGGCTCATTTTATTGCATGTCATAAATCTGATGATGCTACACATGTTGCTGATTTGTTTTTTAGGGATGTTGTTAGATTGCATGGCATTCCTAGAACCATTGTTTCAGATAGGGATTCTAAGTTTTTAAGTCACTTTTGGCGTGTTCTATGGAATAAATTAGGAACAAAGCTTTTGTTTTCTACAACTTGTCATCCCCAAACAGATGGACAAACTGAAGTGGTTAATAGAACCTTAGGATCTTTATTGCGTGCTGTTGTGGGTAAAAATTTGAAAGCTTGGGAAGATTGTTTGCCTTTGATTGAGTTTGCATATAATAGAAGCATTCATTCTTCTACAAGTTATTCTCCATTTGAGATTGTGTATGGTTTTAACCCATTAACTCCATTGGATTTGTTGCCTTTACCCTTGAATGAGATTGTTAGTGTAGATGGGCAGCAAAGGACCGAATTGGTTAAAACAATACATGAGAAAGCTAGGCAGCACATTGAGGAAAAGAACAAGAAGTATGCTCAAAGAGCCAATCAAGGGCGTAGGGAGATGAAGTTTGAACCTGGAGATTGGGTTTGGGTGCACTTCAGGAAGGAGAGATTTCCTAAACAAAGGAAGTCCAAGCTTGATCCTAGAGGGGATGGTCCTTTTCAAGTGCTTGAACGCATCAATGACAATGCCTATAGGGTGGATTTGCCAGGAGAGTATAGTGTTAGTGCTACTTTTAATGTTTCTGATTTATCTCCCTTTGATAATGTAGGTCTTGATTCGAGGATGAATGCTTTTGAGGAGGGAGGGAATGATACAACTCACCAAGGCAATGGAGACTTGAGGATGCCAATGGGTCCAATTACAAGGTCGCGCTCTAACAAGCTCAAAGCACAATTTCAGATTTATGTACAAGCTTTTGTTTCACAAGAACTTCAAGAAGTTTTGTTGATCAAGCTTGGAGAAGAGCTTAGGAAGACACCTAAGTGTGTGTGCACATTGGAGGCTTCAAACCAAGAGGGCTAACACTTAGCCAATTTTCACAAGCACAAGTCTTATCAATGGGCTTGGGCTTATTTTATCTTATAAGGGGCACGTGGACTTCTTTTAGGCTTTTTCATGGGCTGATTTGCATTAAGTGTGCATGTGCTTCATTAAAAAAATCATGTGCATGTTTTATTTTAAGGAACCAAGCTTGTGGGCCTAGTTTAAAAGCCCAATTCGCCCCTCTTAAGTTAGTCTTCTATTTTGTCGTTTTCTTATCCTATTTGGACAAGGACTAGTCAATTTTAATTAGTTTTGAAGCCCAAATCCAT
The DNA here is from genome assembly GCA_029891385.1 of Erythroxylum novogranatense. Classification (NCBI taxonomy): domain Eukaryota; kingdom Viridiplantae; phylum Streptophyta; class Magnoliopsida; order Malpighiales; family Erythroxylaceae; genus Erythroxylum; species Erythroxylum novogranatense. Next base: position 49,065,464 of record CM057224.1, read on the forward strand.
GTGGGATTTATTCTTGGGTAGATTTGTTTCAAGAAGGCCTTTTGATATTTTGGGCTTTCTTTAGGATTTTTAGGTTATCTTTGTTAGGGTTTACATTGCAAAGGGTATTTAAACCTTTGCTTTAGCCATGAACACGAGTTGAGAGAGATCAACAAAATTAGAAAGCATTCTTCAAGAGAGAATCGAGATTCTTGCTTGTTTTACCTTAAGGATTGATTCAACTTATCAAGTAAGTTCTAACTTGTATGCTAATTCAATTCCTACAATCTTATACTCTTTGTTACCAATTCCTTGCTGTTTTGGGGGTGAAGGGTCTTGTTAGATTGATTGAATTTAGGTTTGGGAACAATCATTGAAACGGAGGTGATCTAGACATTGATTCTAGGTTGTTGCCGTATCAATTGGAATCAATCAACATGTTCCATCTTAAAACTCACTTAGCCCAATTTAATTTCATGTATACTCCCAACCTCATCCAAACTACTATGACCAAGCTTCATGGGTTAACATGCAACTCCATACAAAAATTGACAAAACAGCCGCAACAATCCAAAAATATTCACACAAAAATCGAAACTTTTGCACATAAAAAATCCAATTCTCTCCCCCACACCTAAACCAACATTGTCCTCATTGTTAAAGAAGCTTAAAAAAGAGAGGAAAAAGTTAAAGAAAGCTTCTCTGTTATGGAAGTGCCGAAATCAAGGTGTTGGCGGATGTGGCACAAGGTGGTTCGATTGTGTGGAAAGGTGCAGAAACATCAACAACATGTATGGGTGGGGGTAGCCTGCTGAAGTCACCTCGCTTCCTGGACAGTGTGTTAATGTCGTGGAAGACCACCTGCAAAAGAGAAAGATAGTAACGCAACACCAAATTACAAATGAGAGTTGATGGGTGAGTTGGCGAAGGAAATCTAAGAGTTGCTTAATTTCTTAGTGGCCAAATGAAATTGATTGGCTAAGGTGATTTTGGAGAATCGACAGCTGGAGAGTGAAAATGGGAGAAGGAATTTTGGGCAAAACAAAAGAAGGAAATTAGTGAGGGAAAGAAGGGGCGGTAAAAGCCAAAATGTTCTTTTTTTCGTTTTTTAATTTTTTTAATTTTCTTTTTTTAAAATGAAAATTAAAATGACAAAAATAAAAATGCGAATTTAAATTCCTAACAGAATTAAATTAAATAAAAAATGAAGATAAAAGAAAATTGCTAACAAAACACATAAAAGAAAAGGATACGAATATGGTGCCTCCCATTAAGCGCTTATCACAGGTCATAAGCTGGACCCTTGGCATATGTACATCATCCATTATCGAATGGATGCTTGAGTCCAACAGGAAACATGTTCAAACTCTGTGAGGGGACTGGAACAACTTCCTTTGAATGAGCCCCTTGTCAGCACGATACTCTATGACTTCTGAAAAGTGGAACTTTATCGCTTCACCATCATATTCTAATGTCCACTCATCTTTTCGGGCATCGCCCTTCTCACACCAGGATGGTATCTGTAAAAGTAACGCCAATTGTTGTGGGGACTCAACATCCTGCTTGTCACCTTTAGTCTTCAGCTCGCTCGCCCACGGCTCTCCTAAAAACTGTACTCCTTGCGGCTCTTCTTGTTCTTCTTCTTCTTGTACCTGTAAATAACTAGGAAAAGGAAACGAAATTTGGTTAGCGATAACATGAATTGCATCGCTTACCTTAGGAGGTTGCACTTCCTCCATTTTTTTTCGAACTGTAATCTTTTCCTCTTCTAACTCTATTTGTTCTTCCATCTTTGCCTTGAAAAATCGACTTGGAAAATTTTTGGGATTGATTTCCGGTTGTGCTGGAAAATTTTTGAAACTTTGTGCCTCCATTCGATTAACGGTAGCTACAATTTGACTTAGCTGATTTTCTAAATTCTTTTGTTGATTTTCCAAATTTCGGATACTTACTTCAGTATTTCGCTGGAACATCAAAGTGTTAGCGGTCAAAGTTGCAACATAATTTCCAAAGAAGACTTACCTTCGACATTTGATGTCATATTCGGATTTTGTCGAGGTACGTAAAGTTGTCTAAACTGCTGGGATTGAAGAATCCTCGTTTCCAAAATAATTATGATCTCCTCCAAAGACATATCATTAGCTTGTGCTGGTGATGGTGGAGGTGGAGGTGGAGGTTCAAAGTAGGACAGCTCTTCATAGTAACTTGGTGGAGAAGTGAATCGATACTTTGTATTCTGCAAACAGGAACGCGTACAAGAAGAAAAACCCAAAAATGAACAAAACTTCACATACTTTAGCTTCTTGGTCATCTCTTGGTACTTGCACGGCTAAGGGTGTGAAATCTGCCACTTGATGGTCAAACCTGGAAGTCGCAACAGACGGAAACTCGTTATCATAATAAGGATAATATGAATAATCAGATTTAAAAGCATACTGATAGTGAACCATGCAGCTAAGAGATCGAAAAATCAGAAACAGCTGTGAAATTGAAACAAACAAAAGATAAGGCAACTAAGAGCAACGAAACAAAAAACGAAAATATCACTAACAAAAACCGTTAAGAAATTCATCGGCAACGGTGACAAAATTTGGTGATGCTGTCGCCTGCAACCAAATATAAAAGATTTTCCCTCCCGTTAAAACAAATTAATGTAGTAGAGGTAAGCGGATATCGTTCTCACGAGGAATCTTTAACGGTAAAAGTTAGCTAGTTTAAATGTGACAAATAACGAAAGTAAAGGGGGGGAGGGGGGGGGGTTATCACGACAATATCAGAAAATCAAAGAAAAAATCACAATCAAACCAATAATTAAATATGAAAATTCAATAGGAAACATACCTTGGAAGGTCACCGATATTACCATGCTATTATGGATCCTCGACATAAAATTGCAATTATTAATAAACATTCATTGGGGGAAATTTTCTCTTATGTGTAATGACTAGAAACATGTATTCTAGCAATCTTATTAAACAATAACCTAGATACGATCATAGGTAAATTGAATAATAACATTAAGAATTAAGAACCAATGACGAGTGATAAACATGTACGACATGAAATCAATCAAGTGAATATCTTCTTAGAATTTTCCGACTCTAACATATAGAGGTTAATCCTAATTGCTACTTATGATTACCGAAACTGAACGTCATATTTCGTTAACCTAGCGGTTAAATCAATTAATCTCTAGTGGCGCTCCTAGAAACCAACAAATCCAATTAGAAAGAATAGATCTGAAGATATTCAATGTTCATCAATAATCATAAAAAGTATCCAGAAAATCTCACCATAATAACATGTAACATGGATCTCTCAACCAAGATAAGAAAATTTAACTACTCATACTTGAATTGAAATCAAAAGAAATAACAAAAGAAATAGTCTCCATAACTAGTCTTTAATGAAAATAACGAAAATCCCTAATTGAACCTATGTCAACATGACAGCAAGAAGAAATTGAAGGTGCGGCAATCTAATTCCTAATCTTTAACCTACGATAATCTAACCTAATCCTCCCCTCCTCTTTTACCCTAATACATATATATATGTGCAGCAACACCATCCATCTTCTATTTGATGTCAATCTCTCCCTTATCTTGTCTTCCTTTTGTCCAGATTAGGTAGTCTTCTAATTTCGGTAAGAGTCTTCTTGGAAAGAGGGCAAGAAGATCTTGGGCGATTGTATTTTAATTGGAAACGAATTCTGGAAAATCTGCAGATTTCAGATTCCATCCTTAGGCGTGCCCACGCCTAATCTCTGAATTTCGGCCAGATTGGGAATTTAGGATTTCTTTCATTCTTTACCATCTTTTTGATCCTTTTTCATCCTTAGAGTGTTGAAAACCATCTGTAAACAATTATAGAACAATTGCATTAAATTCGGATACCAATTTCAACACTTTAACACTAATTACACCAAAAAATATGCAATTTAAATGACTTAACATGAACATCCGGATTATATCTACAAGCTCAAGAAGGCACTATATGGATTAAAGCAAGCACCTAGGGCCTGGTATCAAAGGTTAAGTACATTTTTAACTCAAAATGGTTACATTCGTGGTAAAATTGATAATACTTTGTTTATAAAACATGTTGATAAAGATATGCTAATTATTCAAATATATGTTGATGATATTGTTTTTGGTGCTACTAATGAAATTTTGTGTAAAGAATTTAGTGATTTAATGCAAAGCGAGTTTGAAATGAGCATGATTGGAGAACTTAAGTCCTTTCTTGGACTGCAAATCAAACAATTCAAAGATAGCATCTTCATCCACCAATCCAAGTATACCAAAGAGCTTCTAAAGAAGTTCAACATTTAAGGATGCAAAATAGCAGCAACACCAATGGCAACAAATCTGGTCTTGGAAAAATATGAACATGAAGAAGATGTTGATCAAAAACTTTACAAAGGTATGATCGGCTCTCTTTTATATTTAACTGCATCTAGACCAGATATTATGTTTGCTACATGTCTTTGTGTTAGATTTCAATCTTTTCCCAAAATTTCTCAGTTGAGTGCTTACAAAAGAATTTTTAAATATCTGGGTAAGATAGTTAATCATGGTTTATGGTATCCCAGTTGTGAATCTTCTGATTTGTATGCTTATAGTGATGTTGACCATGGTGGCTGTAGGGTAGATAGAAAAAGCACTAGTAGGTTATGTCATTTCTTAGGATTATCTTTGATCTCTTGGGCTAGTAAAAAGCAAGTTAGTGTAGTCATCTCCATTGCTGAATCTGAATATGTAGCTGCTGGAAGTGCATGTGCCCAAGTTCTTTTGATTAAACATCAATTGCTTGATTATGGTATTGTTGTTAAAAATATTCCCATTTATTGTGATAATACCAGTGCAATTTGCTTGAGTAAAAATTCAATTTTGCATAGTAGAACAAAACATATAGAAATTAGACATCATTTCATTCGTGATCATTGTTTGAAAGGTGACATTTGTTTGAAACATGTATCTACTAATGATCAATTAGCTGATATTTTTACAAAACCTCTTAAAGAAGAAGTGTTTGTGAACATAAAATTGAGGCTTGGTATATGAGATTTGAATTCTATTGGTTGATTGAATTTTTATGCATACTTTAGCACAACAAATGGTGAAAATATTTGGCAAATATGCAATTCCATCTGAGAATACATCATCATGATCTACACTTTGGCCAAAATGTGATCTATTTGCAGTTTAGCATCATTCCAGTTGACTAATTGGAGTTTAAGTCGACTGAAGTTGAGGAATTACTCGAGTTATTCTGTTGCCTGTTACAAATATTATAGTTATAGTTGACTAATAGTCTTCGATTAGTCGACTAACATACACATTTTTCCAAACCAGTCGACTAATCCTTTTAAAACCAGTCGACTAGTTTTAAGTCAGACAACCCTCACTCTTAATTTTATTTTTATTAGCCGACTAATACCCTACCAGTCGACTATAAGTCATCTGGGTCTTCTTTAAAAACTAACTTTTTCCCAAATCTACGAAACACTATCTTCTTCTCCTTCAAAATCTCTTCCTTCTAGTCGACTATTATCCTCTGATTTCTTTACATCCACCATACCCACTCTCAATCGTCTTCTAAAAACACTGAACCCACTCATTATTTCTTCAAATCATCCTTCCTCTTTTCAAATCTTTTTCACGACATCTCAAATCCTAATCTTCGAAAATCTCTCTTTTTATCCTCAAATTCTTCAATCTTTCACATGGCTCCACGAAAAGGCAAAAAGGCAGCAACCCCTCCACGAGGTCCAAGAATACGGTGGCCATCTTCAAGGGGTGGTGGTGAAAGAGAAAACGAAGAAGTTGAGTCACGATTCATCTCACGTGAGGCACAAAACCTCTATTATACGGTACTCAAAACTGAGGTATTAATCCCATCCATGCGATTTGATTGGGTAGAATTGGATCATAGTGAATATACGGAATTGTTCTCTGAAATTACTAGTCTAGGCTTGCGGTATTTTCTGGGGTATACAAACAATATTTATGAGGATATGGTGAGGGAATTTTATGCCAATCTTGTGGTGGTTAGAAGCAATGTAGATACGGGAGTGCATTTGAAATCAAATATTCAAGGCACAGAACTTTTTATCTATGAAGATTATCTGTTGAGATGGTTTCAGTTGCCTAAGGGTGGAGTTAGGCCAAGTGCTTCTTTTCTAGATTTAAACATTTTGAGACATGAAGATGGAGAGACGGATGAGGATGAGGAGGTTGAAGAGAATTTTGGGTATACTGAAGCAAAAGGAGATGAATTACTTGCTAGGTTATGTTCAGACCACTCCTCACCTTATGAGGCAATGAACTTGCCTTTGAATTATAGATTGTTGCATTATGTTATAAATCGAGTGGTTTATCCGAAGAAAGCCAGCAATAATCACATCACATCTTTAGATAAAGAGATTCTCTAGCACTTGGAAGAGGGGAGAGCAATATCGCCAAGTTGTAAAAATGTAATCTGAATGCTTATGATTATTATCCATACCCTTAGAGTTGGCGATTTACCCCTTACAATCTCCGAAGTATGAAATTGGTCAAAACAGTTGAGAAAGGATGGGTGTATTCATATCATGTGGAGAATCTAGGCTTGACTTTGAAAAGGGAACAAGTGCCTAAGAGGCAATGTTCCAAGAGATCCGGTGATCGTCTTAGCAGCTAAAGACCAAGCATTGTATGAAGGAGTGAAGTATCTGAAGACGAACTTCAGGAGATTAGAAATCAAATGAAAGAATTCAATGATCGTCTTGATGATAAAAAAAAGTATGCTTATGTGCTTGGAGAAAAGTGTCGATGATCAAAGAAGTTTGCTCACACGCTTGGAGAAGAGAATTAAGATTTTTTTATATAAGTTAGGTTCTAGACATGATGATTCTTCTTCATCTTGATGATTGTTGCATTTGTTTTAGACCAACATTTCATAGTGTTTTCTTCATATTGTTTGTGATTTTCACTTTGCTTGGATTTCTACTTAAGCATATGGACATGTGTGTTTTGATGGTTTGTTCCTCTATTACTGTGATGGCAATTGTTTGTTGGTTTGTCTTAATTATTTTGATTATGCTGAAAAGGGGGAGTACCATGTGTTAAAATTGATTTGGCTTATATGGATCCTAACATGTTTTATGTTAAAATTGTTTTGGCCTCATAACATGTTTTTCAATCTATCTTGATTTGATATTAAGATTATGGATTATACAAATTTTATGAATTTGATTTTGCATAGTTATTGGATTCATGGATTTATATAATTGAGGTGGAGACAATCTAACTAAAAACACAAGGCATAAAAACCTTGATCAATGTTTCTTTGTTTTCATTTCTTAAACAATTTCTAAAAGGGGGGGAGATAAATCTTCAAGACCTTCCTTTTCTAAATTCATATTTAATGAGCAAGCGTATGACTGAAATTATGCATGAGAAGGATATAATTGATCTGTTTGGAAAATTTAAAGTTAATATTCCCTTACTTGATTTAGTGAAAAGAGTTTCGGCCTATGCTAAGTCTCTTAAGGACTTGTGCACCAATAGGAGGAAGTTTAGGCCCTATGAGAGAGTCCAAGTGAGTTCAAATGTGTCAACCCTGTTTAAACCTCAAATACCTATCAAGTGTCAAGACCTTGGATCTTTTACCATTCACAATAGGGAAAGTTACCATAGGAAGAGCCTTGTTAGATCTGGGGGCCGTAATTAATGTGATGCCCAAGTCTATCTATCGATCATTAGGGGTTAAGAGTTTACAGCCCACATCTGTTGTGTTACAATTGGCTAAATTTAGGTATCCACCCCGAACTTTTCTTGAAAATTTGAAGTATAACTTGACATTAAATGAGGAATTTGTGGTAAATTATTCATGTGCAAAGAAAAAAACAATTCAAGAATGTGAATTGTTATATGAGATTAAAATAGGTGAATTTAGCAAGTTGATGATAAGAGAGTATAGGTGTGTGTATGCTTTTGTTATTGATGTTTAAGATTAATTATGGCCTAAAATGGTGTTTTGAGTTTAAATGAAATTGATAGTGAATGAATTGCTTTAAATGGAGTGGAAAAGCAAGAAATGATTAGTTAAAGTGTTAGATTATGGAGAATTGAAAATCTGAAATGTTGAGGATGAATAGTAGCAGAAAATGGCAATTTGGATGTGAAATCTTTGTGAATTTTTGTGGCTTGATCTAGGTAGATTTTGATCAAATGATCTTCATGAAAATTGTAGCTTATGTTGAAAGCATGCTATCGCCTTAAAGTATGACAAGTTTTGATATTGGGATTGACATTTATGATCAGTCAAATTAAAGTGTATGTTACTTTGTTTTTGAAAATGCTCATAAGTGTAGGATTTTGTATGCAGTATTTTGAGGAACAATTATGGACTGATATGTTTTGAATTCAGTTAAGTTGTCTACATGAAAGTCATAGGAGATTATCCTAGCTTTTCAATGATATATAAAATGTTATCTTTGGTCGTGGAATTTGGAATATAAGAAATTTGGAAGTTTGGATGTTGTTTTAGGATGATAAATTCTGGCAGAAACTTTGATTGAAACATTGACCTAGTTAGAGGTTGAAATTGCCTTTAAGTGTTGCATGAAAGTTTTAGATTATGTTTTGATCTTCCCTTTAATGTAAAGTATGGAATTTTTGGACCATAGAATAGGAAGTTATGATTTTTACAAGTTGTTGTTACTGTTTGGGAAGATTATTAGTGGACATGAACTTTGAAGTGGTTTTTGACTCCCTTAGAGTCCAATTTAATTTTTCTGTCCTTCATGAAAGTTGTAGGTTGTTTTTTGATCTTTGCATTTGATACAACACACCAAGGCAATGGAGACTTGAGGATGCCAATGGGTCCAATTACAAGGTCACGCTCCAACAAGCTTAAAAGCACAATTTCAGATTTATGTACAAGCTTTTGTTTCACAAGAACTTGAAGAAGTTTTGTTGATCAAGCTTGGCGAAAAGTTTAGGAAGACACCTAAGTGTGTGTGCACATTGGAGGCATCAAATCAAGAGGGCTAACACTTAGCCAATTTTCACAAGCACAAGTCTAATCAATGGGCTTGGGCTTATTTTATCTTATAAAGGGCATGTGGACTTCTTTTAGGCTTTTTCATGGGCTGATTTGCATTAAGTGTGCATGTGCTTCATTAAAAAAGTCATGTGCATGTTTTATTTTTAGGAACCAAGCTTGTGGGCCTAGTTTAAAAGCCCAATTCGCCCCTCCTAATTTAGTCTTCTATTTTGTGGTTTTCTTATCCTATTTGGACAAGGACTAGTCAATTTTAATTGGTTTTGAAGCCCAAATCTATGTGGGATTTATTCTTGGGTAGATTTGTTTCAAGAAGGTCTTTTTCATATTTTGGGCTTTCTTTAGGGTTTTTAGGTTATCTTTGTCAGGGTTTACATTGCAAAGGGTATTTAAACCCTTGCTTTAGCCATGAACACGAGTTTTTAGAGAGATCAATAAAATTAGAAAGCATTCTTCAAGAGAGAATTGAGATTCTTGCTTGTTTTACCTTAAGGATTGATTCAACTTATCAAGTAAGTTCTAACTTGTGGCGTTAATTCAATTCCTACAATCTTATACTCTTTGTTACCAATTCCTTGCTGTTTTGGGGGTGAAGGGTCTTTATAGATTGATTGAATTTAGGTTTGGGAACAATCATTGAAACGAAGGTGATCTAGACATTGATTCTAGGTTGTTGCCGTATCAGCATTGATATAAAAATGACAATTCTGGGCCTTTGAGTTGAAAGATAGAAATTTGAAAAGTGAGTTACTGTTTAGGGTGATCCGACCCTTACTCGTTCTTTTGCTTCTGACTTTTTCGTCTGACATCCGATTGACTTGATTTTTGAAGCGTTAGATTTCTAAGACATTCCTCTACCCCTAAATGAAAATTGTGGATTTTTGAGATTAATTTGTAAAAGATTGATTGAATCAGAGTGAAAGGATTGATTAAAGAGTTTGAGTTGGACATTTTTATGAACATGCTTAGGTATCTTGGTGATATCTTGATCAGTTGAGATCCAATTAAGTTGATTTTTATTTCCAAATAAACTAGATACATGGAGATACAAGTTATCTGAAGGAATCGAATTTCAATTCAGTCCCTAAGATTTTTAATTTCTGAATTGAAGTATTAAAGTCATAAGAATATATAAGGGCAAATTGGGCATTACACTTAAGATTATAAGACTTAAGGCTTAAAGGAGGGGCCAAATTGTATATTGCAACCTCAGTAAGGGTATAAAAAAAAGAATAAATGGGTGTTTTGTTGGAAAAGGAAAAGGAGAGTCGTGGAAGAAGAAGAGAAGAAAAGAAAATTAGGGTTTTGGAAATTTTGAAGATTTTGAAGACTTTGACGCTAAAGCAAGCAAGTATATGTTTATTCCATCTTGTTTTGGTTAGATTAAACTCAAGTATAGCTTAAGATGTGTAGGAAGTTGTTGATGAATGGTGTATGGAAATGTTTTAATCTTTTAGGGTTAATGATCAAAGATAGATTTTGATGTTTTGTTAATGATATTGTGTTGAAATGAGTTTAGAAATGAAGTAGAAGAGATGTTTGAGTGTTAAGATAGGTTATATTTGAAAGATTGGAAGTGTATGGGTGATAAGTGTTGAAAAAAGGTCTTCGGAATGAGTTTCTGGGATCATTCGCAGTGGCAAACTGCTGGCCTCGTCGCGACGCACACCAACAAATTCGCCGCGACAAGGACCCATTTTTCTACACCGATATGTTTTGGTATTTTGGGCATAACTTTTGCTGTAGATGTCCAAATGAGGTAATTTTTAATTTTTTATAAACTAGAGACATAGGGATACAAGTTTAGTGAAGAAATAAAATTGAAATTAAGTCTTTAAAGATCTCAAATTTTGGATGGAAGTTGAGTATAAATTATAGTGTCAGCATAAGAATAAGACAATGGGCAACACTTTTCTAGAAGATAATATTATCAGATTTTGTTATTTGCATCATAAGTGCTGCATTATTGTTTATGAATGACTTGTGAAATATACTATATGTTTGTTACATGATTTGAGTGATATTTTGAAAAAGATGCATGTTTATGAAATCATGTTTTCAAGAATGGTTTTCAAGATATACATCAAGTATATGATAAGTAAGTTTTCAAGAAAAGTGCCATTTTGGGCAACAAGTTACAAGATTTTGAAATCTATGTGTTATGTGGGTTTCTAGTAGTCCCTCAAGAATCGTCACGTGCACATTGACCCAAGAATAGGCTTCTCCCGCCTGCTCGCTAGTGGCACGGAGCTTCTTCATGGACTCCCTCAAGAAATTACGACTACACAGGACCATTTCGATGGAAATGTGTAGTGCGTCATGAATTAGGACTTACCCAAACCACTCTAATGTGTCTATGTGCTCATGTTCTGTTTGATCAAGTTTGATGCATTCATGATTTGCAACTTAAGGATTTTGGCTGAAAGCCTAGAAAACATGCATTTTATAAACTCAATGAAAGTTTTCTAAGACAAGTGAACTGTTTTCAAGGTGTTTGCTTATCTTTTATTATAAACGTGTTATCCACGAGCTGTAAAGTTCACCCCTCCTTTCATCCCCATCTCCAGGTATCAAGAGGGAGATCGGATGAAATAAAGTTTATTCGTCTGTTCGTTATGTATATGATTGTTTTTTAAGTTAATTTGTTGTAAGATTCATATCTCAGACGTGTTAAAAAATTTGGGATTTTTGTATCTTGTGCATTTTGGATTTTGATATTGATGTTGTAACATGGCTTGGAATGCAATTAAGATTTTGTAAGCATGTATATCAGGATGAAATTGAATAATGGATTTGTATATATAATGGAAAAAAGAATTATGGTTTGTGTAATGATTATGATAGATTGTGTTTGGATTCCAAACAGGAGGTCCGATGATGTTGATTGATTGGGAATATTGAAGTGCTTATTTGTGTATTAAGTTTCTAATGGCTCCAAAATCATTCAATTTGTTTTAGAAACATGGAAGTTATACTCCAAACATGTTGGGACTATTCTTATGCTGACACTATAATCTATACTCAACTTCCATCCACAATTTGAGATCTGTAAAGACTGAATTTCAATTTTATTTCTTCACAAAACTTGTAGTCCTATGTCTCTAGTTTATAAAGAATAAAAAATCATCTCATTTGGACATCTACAGAAAAAGTTATACCCAAAATATCAAAATATGTCGGTGTAGAAAAATGGGTCCTCGCCGCGGCGAATGTTGGTGTGCGCCGCGGCGAGGCCAGCAGTTCGTCGCGGCAAACGATCCCAGAAACTCATTCCGAAGACCTTTTTTCAACACTTATCACCCATATACTTCCCATCTTTCAAATATAACCTATCTTAACATTCAAACATCTCTTATACTTCATTTCTAAACTCATTTCAACACAATATCATTAACAAAACATCAAAATCTATCTTTGATCATTAACCTAGTGCCTTATGTCCAAGGGAAAAATAAGATTTTGTTTACATTGATTGTGATGATTCGCATTTGAAGGATAGAATAATTTTAGGTGATGGAATCGATGAATTCCAAATTGAAAAAGTGTATTGCTATGAATAAAGATGAATGAAAAGAAAAAGAAAAAAAAATACCGATTTGGATTATTTTAGACAGATTGTTCTTATGGTTTCCAACTCTAGTTTTCATTAAGATACACGTTTTTAGATGTCGGATCCGCTTTAGAATTGTTTCCGCTTTATGATTTGATTGAACCGTTTTGTTTAATTTTGATTCCGAGCCATTCGATTCGTTCGCCTGTTGATCCGATTTGTTTGTTTTGAGTTTCGCTCATGTTTCACTTCGGATTTTGTTTCACCCTTTGTTTTGGCCCACTTTTGATTTTGTCCGTTCATTTGTTTCGCCATCCGTTCCTTCGTTTTCCATTTTCCGGTTGGGGTCCGGTTTCAAAATCGGGTCCCAACGCAGGACACTTCTTTAATTCTAGGGCGACCATTCTTGAGGACTGCCAGCACCATCATCAGCATAAAGGAAGGTAAGATCACCATTAAGGTGGGCAATCAACAGGTTAGTTTTAATATGTATGAAGCTATGAAACACCCCCATCAGGACTATTTGCTTTTAGGAGTGAACATGTTGGATGTTGTTGTTGATAATGTATGCATTGAGTTTGAATAGGCGATGAACCCATTGACTGATGATTCCTTGGAGGAAGTGTTTTTTGCTGATGTTTCAGGTGAACTATGGAGTGAGGACGATAGCACTGAACTAGAAAGTAGTCGAGTTACCTAACCACAGCATGGCTATGAGCAAAATATATCACAGGAGCTGGAGGACCCACCTTAAACTCCAGGTTGTTTCTCTTCTTTCACTTACAATGTACTTCTGCATATTGATTGAAGATGAGATGACATTGTTATGCATGAGTATGTTGGCTAAGTGTGGGGGAGGAACTTAATTAGTAGGATTAGGTTTAGTTTTTTAGTAGGATTTAGGTTTCGTTGTTTTGTTTCAATAATTCATCCTTCCTTTTAAATTCTACATTTTAGTGGATGCATGACACATCTCTCATGATCAACGAAATTGGTGTAGATGGTGGGTTGCATGTTGTATTGAAGTGATTAAGGACTTGTAAATGAGCTGAGTATCCCTTAGAACTTTTCATGTCTTTTCTCTTTTTGTGCTTCGGGAAATCTACGCAGTAGCATGGTACTTTTACCGCAGCGTGAATTGATTATTTTGCTGTGGTGAGCCCATCAGTCGCCGTGGCACAATGCCTCTCACCTTCACCGCAGTGTGAATCAACTTTTTCGCCGCAGTGAATAGTGTTATGCAGCTTTCTGCACAAATATTTCCTCGTGAAATTAGTGTTTTACCCTTAATGATAAGACAACAACCTAGAATCAATGTCTAAATCACCTCCGTTTCATTGATTGTTCCCAAACCTAAATTCAATCAATCTAACAAGACCCTTCACCCCCAAAACAGCAAGGAATTGGTAACAAAGAGCATAAGATTGTAGGAATTGAATTAACGCCACAAGTTATAACTTACTTGATGAGTTGAATCAATCCTTAAGGTAAAACAAGCAAGAATCTCAATTCTCTCTTGAAGAATGCTTTCTAATTTTATTGATCTCTCCAAAAAACTCGTGTTCATGGCTAAAGCAAAGGTTTAAATACCCTTTGCAATGTAAACCCTAACAAAGATAACCTAAAAACACTAAAGAAAGCCCAAAATATCAAAAGGCCTTCATGAAACAAATCTGCCCAAGAACAAATCCCACATGGATTTGGGCTTCAAAACTAGTTAAAATTGACTAGACCTTGTCCAAATATGATAAGAAAACCACAAAATAGAAGACTAACTTAAGAGGGACGAATTGGGCTTTTAAACTAGGCCCACAAGCTTGGTTCCTTAAAATAAAACATGCATATGACTTTTTTAATGAAGAACATGCACACTTAATGCAAATCAGCCCATGAAAAAGCCTAAAAGAAGTCCACATGCCCTTTATAAGATAAAATAAGCCCAAGCCCATTGATTAGACTTGTGCTTGTGAAAATTGGCTAAGTGTTAGCCCTCTTAGTTTGATGCCTCCAATGTGCACACACACTTAGGTGTCTTCCTAAACTCTTCCCCGAGCTTGATCAACAAAACTTCTTGAAGTTCTTGTGAAACAAAAGCTTGTACATAAATTTGAAGTTGTGTTTTGAGCTTGTTGGAGCGTGACCTTGTAATTGGACCCATTGGCATCCTCAAGTCTCCATTGCCTTGGTGAGTTGTATCACTTAATGTTTTTCTGATCTTTCGTATGCCCTTCGTCTTTTTCTTCATCTCACTTCTCCCTCCCTCTACACCTATTGATCCCTTCTTTCCCTATCATCTTCATCTATCATATTCAAAGTTCACAGCAAATCCAAGCTATTTCGTGCCTTCTTTTCCTTTTGTTCATCTTCCTTCCACCAGTCCTCATGCGTTGCTTGTGTTTGTTTCCTTCTTGCCCTTATTGGTAAGTATCCTCTTTTTCATTTTGTTTCCATTCTTTTATGTTTTTGTCGATTAGCGTTAGTTCGCTAAGACCGGTATTCTTTGCCATGGTGTGAGATGCACAGTTTTCACCGCAGTGATAGACCCATTTCGCTGCGGCGAAGTTCCAAATTTTGATGTTTTAGTGAATTTGTTTAATCCTTATGTTTATTTTCTTGTTTTCTACAAGAAAATGCCTCGAACCAAGAATGCTTCCCGCTAATCTTTTGCCTCTTCCTCCGATTTCTCCCTTCCCTCTCACTCCAACCAATCCTTCCATCCATCCCACTCCTTAGCTCCTTCATCTCCGCCGGTTGACCCTGAATATACTAACTTAGCTGAGAAGATCGACGCTAGGCTGATCCTTAAAGAATGCCCCTTTCCCTTAATCCCTCATAATAATCCTTTTGTTCGTCAAATTGTACATTCTCAGCTCACACTTATGCCTGTTGGACCAATGGTGGTTGACAAATTAAATCCTTTTATGTTTTGATAATAATAAAATGTATAGAATTGATTAAGAAATTATTTCAGGTGTTGTAAGTTTAATAAAAGACTTGTGCAAATCAAGATAGCAGATAAACCTAATACGGCAACAACATAGAATCAATGTCTAGATCACCTCCGTTTCAATGATTGTTCCCAAACCTAAATTCAATCAATATAACAAGACCCTTCACCCCCAAAACAGCAAGGAATTGGTAACAAAGAGTATAAGATTGTAGGAATTGAATTAACGCCACAAGTTAGAACTTACTTGATAAGTTGAATCAATCCTTAAGGTAAAACAAGCAAGAATCTCAATTCTCTCTTGAAGAATGCTTTCTAATTTTATTGATCTCTCTAAAACTCGTGTTCATGGCTAAAGCAAAGGTTTAAATACCCTTTGCAATGTAAACCCTAACAAAGATAACCTAAAAACCTTAAAGAAAGCCCAAAATATCAAAAGGCCTTCTTGAAACAAATCTGCCCAAGAATAAATCCCACATGGATTTGGGCTTCAAAACTAATTAAAATTGACTAGTCCTTGTCCAAATAGGATAAGAAAACCACAAAATAGAAGACTAACTTAAGAGGGGCGAATTGGGCTTTTAAACTAGGCCCACAAGCTTGGTTCCTTAAAATAAAACATGCACATGACTTTTTTTAATAAAGCACATGCACACTTAATGCAAACCAGCCCATGAAAAAGCCTAAAAGAAGTCCACATTTCCCTTATAAGATAAAATAAGCCCAAGCCCATTGATTAGACTTGTGCTTGTGAAAATTGGCTAAGTGTTAGCCCTCTTGATTTGATGCCTCCAATGTGCACACACACTTAGGTGTCTTCCTAAGCTTTTCCCCAAGCTTGATCAACAAAACTTCTTGAAGTTCTTGTGAAACAAAAGCTTGTACATAAATCTGAAATTGTGCTTTAAGCTTGTTGGAGCGTGACCTTGTAATTGGACCCATTGGCATCCTCAAGTCTCCATTGCCTAGGTGTTGACTAGATCACCATAAGCGTTCTGACCTCCCCCCCGAGGCCCATGCTTGGCTCCACCTCATATGCAACAACATCCTTCCCACCTCCCACCATTGTCTCTGCCCTTCGTGATTCAATTACCACCACCAAACTAACCCATTTCATCATCTTTCCTTACCTCATTACTGGCATATTTCGGGCCCATAACGTCCCAAAATATGATAATGATAGCTATTTCTACCTGGCACCATTATTTAGGTATGTGCGCCTTAAACAATCCCGCTTACATGCTCTTCCTTGATCCCCTCCCCTCCCACCCCCTCTTGAGTCTACCTCCCTTCTCGATGTTGCTGCTTCCCATTCCGAGGCCTTGCTTCGCGAGGACGCTCCACCCACTCCTGCACTTGCTGAGCCGATCACTTTAAAGACACTCACCTGTCGAGTGGATGCTTTGCAGGAGACCCTTCTCTAGGTGGCAGCCGAAAGGAGGAAGATCGCCGATATTGCTGGTAGATGGATCCTTTGATTGCCATGCACCTGCATTTTTTGCTTCCCTTCGAGGAAGATGGGGTGCTGGCACAACTGGGACAGACCCTTCGGACGCTGCGAAGTATCACACGAGAGATTAGTTTGAGTGCTTTTTGTATTTTCTTTTTGTTATAATTTTTGTTATAGTTCATTAGTTGGATACTCAGATCCTTTTGTACAATATGATTTTTTGCAACCCATTAATCTTTAAATTTTTTTTCTCCTTCCACTTTATTCTTATGACTCTTTCAATTTTCACTTTATTGCATAATTCTGTTACTAGTTCTTGTTCATTGAGGATAATGCATTATTTAAGTGTGGGGGAGCTTTTCCCATCTTATATCTCTTGTTTGTGTTCCATTTTGGCCATTTATATGTTTGTGTTTGCCAGTTATGCATACTGTTAAAAATTTTAAACTTGGTGATTGTGGAATTAAGTTTCTGCCCTTTTTTGCCGCGGCGAGCTTCATTCTTTGCCACGATAGTGATTGCGCTTGACATGTTCGTCATGGTGAACTAATTTTTTTGCCACGACGTCACACTGTTGCATGACTAATTTATTTTAAGAAAATTGCCTCAATTTAAGAATTCTCCCTTATTCGACCCTTGTCACTTTTGTTTGTCAAAGAATTTATAAGTTTCAAAGTGATTCTTGAGTTTTTGAAAATACGTACCATTCTTTAAATGATAGTCAGATTTGGCTAATTTTATTTTCGATGATTTCAATACAATGTAAGTGAAGGCATGCTGACAAAGTAGCACTTCATGTTTTTAATACTTGAGATTGTTCATTGAGATATTACCCTTGTTGGAAGGATGTTTGGGCCTAATTTTTTTCCAATACTTATGTGCATCTACTTATTTCATATCTCTAGAACATGCTTCAATTCTTAATCAAAGTTTTATGAACTAGAATTTTGATAACATGATAGAGGTATTCTTTCAAAACCCTTTGGCCCAAACACAATCCATCGCTAGCCCTCGAGCTATAATTTTTAGTACATCTTTATATGGTGTCAATATGTCATTTTGCATTTTCTTCTAGTTATCCCATTCAAAAGTCTTCTTATGTGTTCTAAAAAAGAGAAAAGAAAGAAAAGAAAAAAGCATCAAATATATTTTATATGTATGTGTTATATTTCTGTTCAAAAAAAAAGTAGTGTCATTTGTGTAAATATTGTCTTGTTGTTGACATCTATTTCATAATTATAGAGCATATACTCATACTTTTTTCTTCCTTCGTCCATTCCATCCATTTCATCTAGCCTTCCGTGCATTACAACCTTGAAAAATTCTCTTGATTTTCAAAATTATAGTTCTTGTAATGGAGAAGTAGGACTGTTACAAGCTTATGGTAAAGAATGGAATAAGTAGATTTTAGAGTGAAAATATCCCTAAACACAAGTGAGATGAGAGCAAACACCTTAACATGAGTGAAATCTCTTTTGTTCAATCTCTTGGATTAAACTCTTATAATGTTTATTTTCTTAGCACTCTTTCAGTCTGCTTTGGTTGATTTTTGGGAAAGTGATTTTTGCCAATTTCTTATTATTGTTTTAAGCATGGTCAGAATTTTTCTTTTACACTTGTGTCTCTTTGACTATTATAAACTTTGTCCAAGAGTACAAAGATCTAAATGTGGGGGAATTTGATTGAGCCCAAGTTTATTATGTAAATTGGCAACACTTTCATGACCTTTACTATACTTTTTGACTCCTAATTCTTGATTTTTTCTTAAATTAATCTTTGAGTGTGCACTTTTATTTTATGCAATTTGATAGTAAAAATTGTCACAATTGATATTAATTGCACTTCTTAATTTTTCTAAGAACAACTAATACTGCAAATTGCTATTATTGATTGTAGGAACCTCAAGGAGAAGGGAGTCAATCTGCTGAATTGAAGTCCACAGCGAGCCCATCGACCCAAAGTTTAAAAACCTGCCAAATTAGGTTATGAGAGTTTTTCTTTACAGAGAGCCGACACCTTTTACATACATACACTTCATCTCTCACTCTCGACCTTCATCCATCAACCATTTTTTTTACTTCTCATTGTCGCTTTCCTCATTCGTTGCTACTACCATTGATGCTATTGGTGTGTTTACAGTTGTGAGTGCTCCTGGAGTGATGCTTGGCTAAGCACCATTTCCTCTTGAAGATTCTTTCATTGCGGTGAAGGATTCAGGATTCATGCAAAACCTTTTGGGAAAAGTACGCCACGACGAAAGGTCGAAAACCTGATCATATTTGAAAAAATCTCTCACCGTATAACCCGACCCATCGACCCAAAGTTTAAAAACCTGCCAAATTAGGTTATGAGAGTTTTTCTTTACAGAGAGTCGACACCTTTTACATACATACACTTCATCTCTCACTCTCGACCTTCATCCATCAACCATTTTTTTTACCTCTCATTGTCGCTTTCCTCATTCGTTGCTACTGCCATTGATGCTATTGGTGTGTTTACAGTTATGAGTGCTCCTGGAGTGATGCTTGGCTAAGCACCATTTCCTCTTGAAGATGCAGTGACGGCTTGAGTTCAATGGGCTTCAAAAGGGAGTAGTTTATTTATGTTTGACTACATCGTTATGAACTCCTGAGTTAGGATTTATGCTTTGTAGTTGGATTTTCTTGATTATAGTTTAATCAAGTATTGGACAATGTATTGTGCTATGGATTGGTTGATGTAGAACCTTGAGCTTTAATATATGAAGTTTCATATATGTCTTTTTGGTGATTGTGTTGGTCCTCTTTTATCTGCCTAGTTGTGTTTGATATTAAGATTATGCTTGATCCAAATTGACTACTTGCATTAACTTGCCCATTACATACACTAAGATGCATTCAACAAGGTTTTAAGACATGGAGTTCATTGACTAAAATCTTGTACTTAAAGAGTTCTTTAAGGTTTATCATTCAAAAATTTAGTGAATTTTGCTCCCAAAAGATTTGTTTTGAGCCATGATAGCCAAAGCTCGCTGTAGGATTTTATCATATTTGATCATTTTCACTTTTCATTTCCCAAAAATTCAAAAATACCTTTTTATACACTTTTCTTTCATTTAGTTCAATTTCCTTAGTTTTATCAAAAATCCAAAACCCCACTCTTAACCAATTTAATTTGCATTCTATGACAATTAGGGTAGCTTAGATCATTTGCTCTAGATTCCGATTAAGTGAGATGACCCGAGGTTGCACTCTATATTGCAATCCTTGGAATTAAATTTTTGTTCGGTTTTCAAGGGAGTAACCCAAAGACTAAACCACACCGATCACGTATGGAACTTTTTAGTTCTAACTCATTTACCAAAACGACATAAGCTAATACATCACTTTAATTACATATTAGCATTATAAACAAAAGCTTAACATAAATACAACATCTATAAGATGCTCAATGTTTTAACTTGCTTATGAAGTTGTCCAAAAGTGACTGAACTAACTTAATTACAGAAGTTTCTAATATCTTGGAGTTTCTGATGCCTTGCAAGGATTGTTAACCTTCACATTTTGCACCTAAGGAGGGAATAGTGGGGTGAGCTATATAGCTTAGTGACTAATATATTTATAGCCATTGGCAGTTGACCACAAATTCAAGCATGTATATATATATATATATATATATATATATATATATATATATGCGTATATTCAATAATTCTAGCATGCTTCAATTTAGATTAATACTCATAGCACATAACATTCAAATGCATCATACATGAAAAATTAAAGATGCAATGAACAATAGATGGCTTGAGGGTTCCTTGGAAACAGAATGGAAAAACCGAAGTTTACCCCATGAATAGAATGAGTCCAGTTTCGAAGCTCATATGCCACAAGCAGGCAGCCGGGAGAAGGCTCTTGTCAACGTGCACGTGATAAACAGAATGGTTCCACTCTCACCCAAAAAAAGGCACATATTCATTTTCTCATACTATCATACTTTTATGCTTTGTCTTCATTTTCATTTAATGCAAAAGTCATGACCTCTTTTGAGGTAAAACATAGTCATGTTTCATCACGCATTTTTCAACATTTACAAACAAGTCATTTTCAAGAAATCAAATTTAACATACACACATAGGCAAGAATTTGCCCAGTTACACTATAGCCATAAATATATTACCCACCTAATTAGCTTGTGAAAACCAAGTCAAGCTTGCCCTTCCCCTAGCTCTTGGGTATGATTCCCTTGATTTCCTACAACAACCAAGGTTCCACTCCAACAAGCTTAAAGCACAATTTCAGAATTATGTACAAGCTTTTGTTTCACAAGAACTTCAAGAAGTTTTGTTGATCAAGCTTGGGGAAGAGCTTAGGAAGACACCTAAGTGTGTGTGCACATTAGAGGCATCAAATCAAGAGGGCTAACACTTAGCCAATTTTCACAAGCACAAGTCTAATCAATGGGCTTGGGCTTATTTTATCTTATAAAGGGCATGTGAACTTCTTTTAGGCTTTTTCATGGGCTGGTTTGCATTAAGTGTGCATGTGCTTTATTAAAAAAAGTCATGTGCATGTTTTATTTTAAGGAACCAAGCTTGTGGGCCTAGTTTAAAAGCCCAATTCGCCCCTCTTAAGTTAGTCTTCTATTTTGTGATTTTCTTATCCTATTTGGACAAGGACTAGTCAATTTTAATTAGTTTTGAAGCCCAAATCCATGTGGGATTTATTCTTGGGCATATTTGTTTCAAGAAGGCCTTTTTGATATTTTGGGCTTTCTTTAGGGTTTTTAGGTCATCTTTGTTAGAGTTTACATTGCAAAGGATATTTAAACCCTTGCTTTAGCCATGAACACGAGTTTTTAGAGAGATCATCAAAATTAGAAAGCATTCTTCAAGAGAGAATTGAGATTCTTGCTTGTTTTACCTTAAGGATTGATTCAACTTATCAAGTAAGTTCTAACTTGTGGCGTTAATTCAATTCCTACAATCTTATGCTCTTTGTTACCAATTCCTTGCTGTTTTGGGGGTGAAGGGTCTTGTTAGATTGATTGAATTTAGGTTTGAAAACAATCATTGAAACAGAGGTGATCTAGACATTGATTCTAGGTTGTTGCCGTATCACTTTCCTTCTTTCACTGAAACCTCTCTTCCTCTCTCTTAATTTCGTTTCTCACTCTTCTCCCTCTTCAATTCACGTTTTTCTCCTTTTAACAAGCAAAACAACATATTCTTTTTCTATTTCTACCCTTAATGAGCCCAAAATGTCCATCTTACCCTTCCTCATAAATTTATGTTCTTTTATGCTTAAGCGATCTCTCAAAATGTCCTCGAACATTCTTATTACATCAACACTTTAACTCCACTTATCATTTCAACAAATCCTACTAACCTTGACGTAATTATAGTTCCAAAATTAAATATATCATAACTCCAAAATTATTTTTAAATCATGCTTAACCTACAGAAAAATTTCAGGGCCCAAAAAAAGTTTTCGAGTTCCAAATAAGGAAACTTCACAAAATTTGGAAAATGGAGATAAAGTGCAAGGAGATGCCATGGGAAATCATATTGAAGCTATATAAGAAAAATAAGATCACTGAAGTGCCAACATGGAAGGTTTTCCCAATATGGAAAGTTTGTCGGTCCGGTCACAAGGTCCCGAGCAAAGCGTCTAAAAGAGAAACTCCAAATTTATGTCCAAAAACATGTTGAAAGTGGGCTGTCCAAATATGGAAAAGTTTTGGAGTCTAAGTACGTCTACATAATTGCGCTAACAGACTAGTTTGGAGTGTTTGTATTTTTGAGCCTCTTTTGGGTCAAATTTGGGTTTGTTTGTTATGTACTATTTTCATTTGTCTCCTTTGGGTTAGAATAAGTGAAATTGACCACATTTCAAGTGGGCCATGTTGGTTTTAGTCACTTCTATTTTAGACTTGGTTTATGGGCTCAATTTAGATTTTTAAGTTAGAATGCATGGGCTCCTTCTTATTTTTACTTAAGCCCATTCAAAACCCATTAGGTTTAGGTTTAATTAAGCATGTTTTAGGTTTTTTTGGGGCTGTCATATTCACCTCTCCATCTTATTCTCTCCAATAGCCACCTTTCTCTCAACGTTAAAGATTGTCTTTTTGTCTCACTCACCTTCTCCACCACGTTCTCCACATTAGTCATCTTCTTTACTACCTTGAAGACATTTATTTCATTTTTTACTGTTTTGTATTCCATTGTAATGCCTATAAAAAGGTTGTTTTCTGATGTAATGCTGGTCAAGTTGTAATTTGAAAATTTCAGATTTGAATAGAGAGAGTTTTTGCTTTTATGTTTATGAGCAAGGTGTTCTTATTGATTGGAATTGAGTTTATCTTTTTTAATTCCTATTTCTTGTGTTCTTGAGTGCTTAATTGACTAGGATTCAAAGGGATTTTTGAAAATTAACTTGGGTTCTTTTCATAAGTGCTCTTGGGTGTAAGAACAAATCTTAATCTGATTGCTTTGTTGAGAAACTAATTCTGATTTGATTGGTAACGAGATCTAAGGGTCGATTAAAGGTTTTAGGGTTCCACATCATATTATCTTGTCCTTACCTTACCCCTCCTCTATGAGTGATGTTCGATCTTCTTTTTGACATGTAGGCTTCTATCGAAGGTTTATTAAGGATTTTAGTAAGGTAGCCGTGCCCTATGCAACTTGCTAACTAAGGATGCCAAGTCCATCTTCTCCCAAGAGTGTAAGGATGCATTTGA
This sequence comes from Erythroxylum novogranatense, assembly GCA_029891385.1. Taxonomy (NCBI): domain Eukaryota; kingdom Viridiplantae; phylum Streptophyta; class Magnoliopsida; order Malpighiales; family Erythroxylaceae; genus Erythroxylum; species Erythroxylum novogranatense. Next base: position 49,089,158 of record CM057224.1, read on the forward strand.
CTTGTTGAAAAGCAAGTTGACAATGGTACCCATCATCCAACCACCTAATTAGGAGATTCGTTTTGAGATTATGTATGATTCCAGTGCATATGTAATTGGAGCAATTCTTGAGCAGTGTATAGGGAAGTCTTTGCATGTGATTGCTTATGCTTCTAGAACATTGGATGAGGCTCAGTGCAATTACCATACAATTGAGAAGCAATTTTCTGTTGTTGTTTACTCTTGAAAAGTTTCGGTCATACTTAATTGGCACAAAACTTGTTGTTTTCACTAATCATGCAACTCTTAGGTATCTTTTAAAGAAAAAGGAATCCAAGTCATGCCTTATTCAATAGGTTTTGCTCCTACAAGACTTTGACATTGAAATTAAGGACAACAAGGGAATTGAACACTTGAGCTGACTCAATGCCAAGGGAGTTGATGTCGTTCCTATCAAGAGACCTTTCCTGATGAATAGTTGTATGTTGTCCTCCATGCTACTCCTTAGCCATGGTATGCTAATTTAGTTAACTTTTTGGTTACCAATGAGTTACCCTTAGGTATGTTTAAATCCCAAAGAGATAAATTTTGTGCTGATGCTAAGTATTATTATTATTGGGACAATCCATATTTGGGGAAGTTCTATGTTGATCAAGTTATTAGGAGATGTATGCCACAAGATGAGTTTAAAATTCCATACTTGCTTTTTGTGATACTTATTCTTGTAGTGGTCAATTTGGTGCCAAGCGCATAACTCCTAAGGTGCTTGAATGTGATTTCTTTTGGCCTTCATTGTTTAAAGATACATTATGCATTTGTAAATGATGTGAAACATGTGAAAGAACTAGTAACATAACTCAGAGACATCAAATGCCACAAACTACTTTAATTTTTTGTGAGATATTTGATGTTTGGGGTATTGATTTTACGGGTCCTTTTTCGTCTTCTCATGGCTATCTTTATATCTTGCTTGCTTTGGATTATGTATCTAAATGGATTGAGGCTATTCCTACTAGAACTGATGATGCTAAGTGACGCACACCGCGGAAGACTTGACGTCGAGGTGATGATTTGAAATTGAACAAACACGAAAATAAAGGATACGCAAGGTTTTATTTCTACGACACCTCTCGGAAACTTGTCCCGAGCAATCCCGATGATCAAAATAAACCAAGAAACGAACAATCAACACGCCACAACTGAGAAAACAATTGATAAGTGAAAGATGGTTCGGAAAGTAACAAGAACAAGAGAATAATGTTCTCTCTAAAGCCGACGGCACTCAAACAATATGATCTAAAAAAAAGGTCCTCTAAAACCCTAAAAGATAACTATTTATACCTAGGTCAAATAATAAAGGGTTGGGCTTAAAATAAATGGAAGCCCAAAATAAAACGAAGTCCAAAAATTAAATAAATAGGTTTGATATCTTCTTGGGCTTAAGTGATGAATCATTAAATAGCCCAAGTCTTCGTGTTTTCAAGCTCCAAGTGTATCCGGCCCAAGGATTTGAGTTAAATGGATTATTTTGGGCTCAATTCCATTAAACTCTCCTCCAATAGGCTCGGAGTTCACCTTCTTCTCAAGATCCTTACTCCTGCTCACATCAGTCCCTCCCTCCTCAAGAAGATTCGTCCTCGAATCTGACAGGTCAGTTTTGTAGGTGGTGTCAGAAACTAAACGCTCTCTGTGTCTCTCCACTACTAGTGCTCTTTTCTCTTTCTTTTTGCTCTTTTTTTCTCTCCCTGAACTTTTCTCTCCTGCACATCTCACTGTCTTTTCCTCACCTGTGCAGTCACTCTCCATTGGGCCAATCTTATTTTTCTTTTGGGCCTCTTTTCTCTCTTCACTTTTTTTATTCTCACTACCCAAACCCTCCTCATTTTTTCTTGATTTGATCTGGTCCAGGTACAACTCACTAGGTGTCAAAGGTAGTAGAATGAAGTTCCTACCCTCTTGTCAAACTGCCTCCATGGGTATCACATCACATAACACCTCATCCTCATACCTCCCTACAGAAAATGACACCAGTACCTGTCTAGTCACCTTCACACTCCCACTATCATTAAACCATCAGAATAATATGGCTCTGGATGTTTGCTACATATCAAGCCCAATTTCTCCACCATAGTTTGACTAGCCCCATTAGTACAACTACCTCCATCTATGATCAAGTTACACATCTTTCCACCCACCAAACACCTTGAATGGAATATGTTTTCTCCGATCCGTAATCTCATCTCTAACTCTAACACTTAACACTCTCCTAACTACAAGTGCTTCTCCTGTGTGATGCTCTTTCCTCATATTTAACTTCATCATCACAAACACTATCACATGGCAAATCATCAATATCACTATCATCGTAATCAATAACCCCATTATCCTTCATATACATCACTTTTCTATTAGGGCATTGAGAAGCAATATGGCAAGACCCAAACATTTAAAATATTTTATAGATGAATGTTTACTAGAGTACCTTTTGTTCAGATCCCCCGATTGATTGCTTAGGTGCTTCCTTGAAGTCCACCCCTTTATCCTTAGACTTCTCCTCCTTCTGGGGCCATTGTTAGTTCCATGAATAACTAGAACTTGCTCCATTCCTTGCGGCTACTCTAGCCTTAAGCTGTCTTTCCACCTTCATGGCCATGTTCACCATATCCTCAATCTCCAAATAATGTCAGAACTCCACAACATTTGCTATCTCCTATTTAATCCACTCAAGAACCTTGCCATGGTGGCCTCTGGATCCTCCACTATATTAACACGAATCATAGCAATCTCCATCTCCTTGTGGTAGTCCTCACTGCCTTAGATCCTGTGTGAGTCTTTGAGCTTCGGTGCATCTACCTATAATGGTAAGAGGGCACAAATCTCTTCCTCATACACGCCTTCATCACGCCCAAGTAGTGATAGGTCTTTCTCCATTCCTCCTCCTAGAGGTCATGTCGATCCCACCATATTAGTGCATAATCAGAATTCAACAAGAGCAAATTTTACATTTCTCCTCCGAGAAATTATGACACTCGAAGATCATATCAACCTTCCTTTCCCACTCCAAATACGCCTCAGCATCATTCCTTCCCTTGAATGCTGGAATCTGCATCTTGATGGATTTGAGGTCTCCATCTCGTCTGTCGAGGGGTTCTCCTCTCCGAGCTCTCCTAGGCAAGTGCCCTTCATAGTCCTCCTCCTCTTCATCAAACTCCTCCTCCTCAGGCTCATACTGTGGTGGTTGCCGACGAGGTGGTGGAAGTCGCTGACGGATACCTGCACGCCTGCCCTGAGGGTTCTCGCGTCTCCCTTGTCTGAGCTCATCCATTTGGTCCCTAACCTCATTTAAGGCTAGATTGAACCTCTCAAATTGTTGTTGCATGGCTCTCAAAGTGAAAGCGATGTTTTCATCTCCCCCTTGGTTGTCATCATTACTGCCTCCCTGTGACATTGTAATTAAAATGATATACCTGAAAACAAAGTTAGCGATAAACAACCTCACACACTCCCTCACGTGTTTCACTCAGGAATTTATCACTCCACTCGTGTTTAAGTCAAGGCAATGACTCCTTCAAATAAGCTCACACACTCTTGCCTTTTGCCACTCAAATTTCTCTAAAATCCAAGTTACAATCAGAACCAAGGCTTCATCCAATCAAAGTTTTCAACTGTAGCTCAAGTATGAAAAAAAACAACAAAACCCAATCCAGTAACAAGTATGAAAGATAAGATTTTTTTTTTTTCGAAATTTTTTTTTCAGAATTTTTTTTTGACTCTTTTTTTTTTCTGTTGACTTTTTTTTTCCTGCTGACTTTTTTTTTATTTTTGCTGACTTTTTTTTCCTTCTTCCCTCCTCCTTCTTCCGGACGACTATCACACCTTTTTTTTCCAGAATTTTTTTTTTCGTTTTTGTTTTTTCTGGCCTTCTTTTTTTTTTTGACCTCTTTTTTTTTTCTGGCCTCTTTCTTTTTTTTTCCTGGCCTCTTTTTTTTTTTCCTGGCCTCTTTTTTTTTTTCAACAAATACTGAAAACCCTAACTAAAACAATAGGAAGGAAAATTGAAATCCTATACCAAAAGTTAATTCACACCTGAAAGAAAGATCTGACGATAGTTGGATGACGATGGGCGGCGTTTTCTTGAAATTTTTGATGGAGTTGAATAAGAATTCTCCTCCAAACTAGCTTTGATACCAAAATTGACGCACACCGCGAAAGACTTGACGTCGAGGTGATGATTTGAAATTGAACAAACACGAAAATAAAGGATACGCAAGGTTTTATTTCTACGACACCTCTCGGAAACTTGTCCCGAGCAATCCCAATGATCAAAATAAACCAAGAAACGAACAATCAACACGCCACAACTGAGAAAACAATTGATAAGTGAAAGATGGTTCGGAAAGTAACAAGAACAAGAGAATAATGTTCTCTCTAAAGCCGACGGCACTCAAACAATATGATCTAAAAAAAAGGTCCTCTAAAACCCTAAAAGATAACTATTTATACCTAGGTCAAATAATAAAGGGTTGGGCTTAAAATAAATGGAAGCCCAAAATAAAACGAAGTCCAAAAATTAAATAAATAGGTTTGATATCTTCTTGGGCTTAAGTGATGAATCATTAAATAGCCCAAGTCTTCGTATTTTCAAGCTCCAAGTGTATCCGGCCCAAGGATTTGAGTTAAATGGATTATTTTGGGCTCAATTCCATTAAACTCTCCTCCAATAGGCTCGGAGTTCACCATCTTCTCAAGATCCTTACTCCTACTCACATCACTAAGGTTGTTGCTGGATTTGTTAAGATTACATCTTTGACAAGTTTGGCATTCCTATAGGAATAATCGGTGAAATAGGGACCCACTTTTACAACTGATCCTTTGAGGCCATGTTGAAGAAATGCCACTTTTTTCACAAAACTAGCAAATCATACTATCCCCAAACAAATTGCCAAGTTGAAGTTTCTAATCGTGAGATCAAGTCTATCTTGGAGAAGATAGTGCAACCTAATCGAAAGAATTGGAGTTTTATGTTGGGCACTGTTTCCGGAACTCAACAATTCTCAACATATATTTAAAGTCTTATTTTTACATCAATCCAACTTAACAATACAACATAAACATAAACAAACAATTGCCTTGACTTTCTTTCATCCGAGCTCTTTCTCATCACCTAGAGATGGGAATGAGAGGCGGTGAGCTTAACGCTCGTGGGTAACAAGTTTATAACCAAGAAATAAGCAAAAACTATTGAAGTATTTATTTTTATTGAAAAATTCAAATTGAAATCCATGTCACATATTTTCAAACTTGACAACTTATCAAGAAATTCATAAACATCACAGATCATCATTCAATGCATCATCACGTTAAACACATTTGATGAAATTCATCATCCAAGCATAACACACAAATTGCATCATACTTAACATGTCAAAATGTAAATGCACAATCAAATGGCTCGATGGTTCTGTGGAACAAAACGGCGAAACCAAAGTTTACACTGTGAATGAAACGAGTCCACTTTTCGGGTCTTGTGGGCGACAAGCGGGCAGCCGAGAGAAGGCTTTACGTCAACGTGCACATGACTACGAGACGGTTCCTCTCTGGCCGAAACACAATCAAATCTCATGCTTAATTCAATTGTTCACAATTTCATATTCTCATGCTTTTTTTTCTTTCCATTCAATCAAAATGCCATGGTACAAGGCTGGCATAAACATGCCCACACTTCAATTTTCATCACAATGTCATACACCAATATACATATCATAACATAACAACATATCATAGCAATTCACAACTTATCAATTCAAGCTTATACATACACACATATAAGCAAATTCTCAAATCAATCAAAACAAAAAAACAACATTTAATTGAAATCCTTTTATTTTCTTGATTTGGAAAGAAATCTTAGTAGCTCATTACTCAAATTATAAACATGAAACCCACCTTATTTTCTTGCTCAATACTTGTTCAAAAAGCCTCTACTCTTGATCCTTTTTGCCTCTCTTACTTTCCTTCACAATGGCAAAATTCCCAAATCAATAGGAATTCAAATTAGACAACTCATAACACATAATCACAAAATTTATCTTAAAAAAACTTAAACCCATACATTTCTCAAGCTATCTAAACCAAAACCCATATATTTCTCAAGCTATCTAAACCAAAACCTTTTTAAAACATCCCACAAATCACAAATAATCTTACCTTGATCCTTCACCAAATGAGGAGTTTCTTGGCTTGAATGAAAGCTCTCATCATCCTCTTCCTTTTCCCTTCTTGAATAAACTTCAAAATCCATCTTGAAATCCAAGACATAAATAAACCCTAACTTTTCTTCTTCTTCTCTCCTAAAACTGAAACTCTCCCTCTTTCTCTCTTAATTTTCGTTCTTCTTGCCTTTCCCTCTTCTAATTCACGTTTCTCTCCCTTCTTAAAAAGCAAGAACACCTTTTATTTACAGGTTTGCCATTAATGAGTGAGTAATGACCTCTTTGCCCCTCCTTTAAAGCCTTATAATCTTAATGCTTAAGTGTTCTTCCCAAAATGCCCTCATACATTCACACTCTTGCTACTTAATTCAACCAAACCATATCTTAAAATCCAACTAACATTAACACAATAATTGACACCAAATAAAATAATTAATCTTGCAAAACCTCAAAATTATTTAAAATCATGCTTAACTCCTACCAAAAATCAAGACCTTATTCTAATCATGCAATTGAAGGAATTTGATAGCACTTCCTTCTAGAAAAATGATCCTCATTGTCTAAATTTTCTAATGACAGAAAAATCATTCAATTTGGTTTGAAAATCTGAAATTCATATCTCAAACATTTCTGAACTGTTCTTATACTGAAACAATATTTTGTACTCAACTTCCATCCAAATATTTGATATTTTTAGAGACTAAATAAAAATTTGATTTCATCAGACAATTTGTAGCCTTATCTCTCTAGTTTAATCCAAATTAAGAATCATCTCATTTGGATAACTAGAAAAAAAGTTATGGCTAAAACACCGAAGCATACTCAATGGACATATACATTTTCCAGCTTTTAACTTCCAACATATCACATATAACCCATCTTGTGTCTAAACCATCTTTTCTATTTAATTTCAAGTTCAAGAATTTTCTATTTTCTCTACACATGAATAATCGCCAACAATCTCTCATTTAATAAAAAGGTTCGGGGTCCAACATCTTAGATTGGGAGATGCATTGTGGGCTTACGGAACAGCTTACAAGACCCCTTTAGGAATGTCACCCTTTAGGATGGTATATTTGAAATCTTGCCACCTTCCAGTAATAAGTAACAAGTAATTCACCCTTAGGTGCATCCTCAACTTCCATATCATAGCAATCCTCCAACTCAGGTATGGAAGTTAAATCACCTTTTTCCTCTTCAGACACAACTTCCCTTCCTCTCATAAACATTGTTTTTGTAGCACCCCACTCTTGCAGGATCCAAACCCAACATCTTGGTTGATATCCAAGTCTGTGCCTCATGAGGTGGCAAGCTAAGGTACTCAGTTAGTCAAAAATCGGCATAAATTGATTTTCTTTAAATACAACATACACACATTTTTGCAAAAATCCATCATTCAAATTGGCCCCACTTTACTCGTAAACTTTTTCAATAATAAAAATACAATCAACAGTTCAATAGCCATTTGGGACCGAACAAAAATACAAAACACTTTAGTCATAATGTCTTTACATTACAACATAAATCATTTGTACAATAGTTTTAGAATATACAATTTTATATAAAAATAGGAAAATATAAATGCAGACGTGAACTGATCCTGACCTCTATCTCTCACTTGCATGTAATAGGTATACTCCCGTTTACCTAAGAGAGTATTTTTCTAATCATGAAAAATATTTACAATTTTTGGGTGAGTTTTGTGAACTTAATAAGAGACCATCATCGATGGCTCACCTAGTCACATAACATATAGTCCACATCATTGCACATTTCACACTTCACATTCAACACAATTTAATAACTCATATTATGCATATGCAGTGTATATGAGACCCACTTTTCATTTGTTACCTTGTCGTGATCGAGTGCCTAAGCTATCTCCTATAGGGCTCATTGATAATTATCCCTTATCCGCTTGGGGGATATAAGGCTCATTAAATGTTGAGCCTGAGGCTCTGAATCACTTTTGAGCTCGCAGCTTATTTTCACTTGTTGAGCTTTAAGCTATGTTCGGTGGCTACTCTGGTCAAAACAACCATTATATTTCATGCTTTGATGAAATGAAATGCATCAATAACATTTGCATATTCTCATTCACTCGCATTCACATATCATTGGACCTTAGTCTGGCATTCAACATTAGATTTGAGTATTCACACTTTCATACATATGCCAATGCACTTTCAGAACATATTTAACAATCAAATTACGTACACTTAGCTCATCCAATTTACATTCAATAAACACTTCAATATTTCATTCATATGACACATTTATCGACCCTTCTGTCCAGAAACCGACACAGTCAATCACATTCATATAAACATTCAGAAATCAATAAATACCAAAAAGTCAAACAAAACAAACAGTGGAATGAGACAATTTAGGTCTACTCACAGTATGCTCCAAAACAATATTTGCTTCCAAATTCTGGATACCAGATGCGTAACATTTAACTCAGATAACCCATTTATGCAATGCACAATTCACAGACGTTACAAAACTCATTTTTTTTTCATAAATAGTTATTTAGATTATGTAAAATGCATGGTCAATGACAATTCCGGGTACTTTACCAAACTTTATATCTTCTACTCATTTTCATTTCATAATTCAATCACCAAATCATGTGAATATCATTATCCCCAAACATACTCACACCTTTGGTACTTTGATGTCAACAATCATTCACTAATTTATCACTAATAGCCTTCCATTTTAATCCCACTGAAAACATGACATCATCTCTCTCTCTCTGATTTCCTTAACTTTAATCCTATGCTTGTTCATCCTCAATTTTCCAAAATTGTTCACTTATGTGTATATATAAATACACACATATACAATTAGAAGGGAAAACGGAGCATATAAGTCTTCATCACTTTCAAAATTTCTTTACTCTTCTCCTATATGTATTCAATGATCTTTCTACTCAAAATCATCTTTACACCATCAAATCACACAAAAATCCCTAAATTCGTAAAAACAACACATCTGAATTTTTTTCTTGTTTATACTGTATTCATGAAAATGGCCACTTTTTTCATGACTAGTTTATGTCAGATAAACCATCCATTTTATCTCATATTTAGACTTGTCATAAGGATTAACCCGATACTTACTTGTTAAAACTCCAAAATCTTCAATAATCACAAAGCCCTAACTTTCTTGCAACTCACATACTTCATCTTATAGAGGGTTTGGGTCCATTTTTTTCTTGAGGCAAAAGAAATAGATGATAAAAGGGTAACAGTAGAAGATAATGGTAAGCATAGTTTATCCTTGGTGGAGTTTTTAATGAAAAACTCTGTGTTGAAGATACACTAGAGAAAGAAACTTCGAGAGAAAGAAATGAAATGATACGGCAACAACCTAGAATCAATGTCTAGATTACCTCCGTTTCAATGATTGTTCCCAAACCTAAATTCAATCAATCTAACAAGACCCTTCACCCCCAAAACAGCAAGGAATTGGTAACAAAGAGTATAAGATTGTAGGAATTGAATTAACGCCACAAGTTAGAACTTACTTGATAAGTTGAATCAATCCTTAAGGTAAAACAAGCAAGAATCTCAATTCTCTCTTGAAGAATGCTTTCTAATTTTATCGATCTCTCTAAAAAAATCGTGTTCATGGCTAAAGCAAGGGTTTAAATACTCCTTTGCAATGTAAACCCTAGCAAAGATAATCTAAAAATCCTAAAATATCAAAAAAGGCCTTCTTGAAACAAATCTACCCAAGAATAAATCCCACATGGATTTGGGCTTCAAAACTAATTAAAATTGACTAGTCCTTGTCCAAATAGGATAAGAAAACCACAAAATAGAAGACTAACTTAAGAGGGGCGAATTGGGCTTTTAAACTAGGCCCACAAGCTTGGTTCCTTAAAATAAAATATGCACATGACTTTTTTAATGAAGCACATGCACACTTAATGCAAATCAGCCCATGAAAAAGCCTAAAAGAAGTCCACATGCCCCTTATAAGATAAAATAAGCTAAAGCCCATTGATTAGACTTGTGCTTGTGAAAATTGGCTAAGTGTTAGCCCTCTTGGTTTGAAGCCTGGAATGTGCACACACACTTAGGTGTCTTCCTAAGCTCTTCTCCAAGCTTGATCAACAAAACTTCTTGAAGTTCTTGTGAAACAAAAGCTTGTACATAAATATGAAATTGTGCTTCGAGCTTGTTGGAGCGCGACCTTGTAATTGGACCCATTGGCATCCTCAAGTCTCCATTGCCTTGGTGAGTTGTATCATTCCCTCCCTCCTCAAAAGGATTCGTCCTCGAATCAAGACCTACATTATCAAAGGGAGATAAATCAGAAACATTAAAAGTAGCACTAACACTATACTCTCCTGGCAAATCCACCCTATAGGCATTGTCATTGATGCGTTCAAGTACTTGAAAAGGACCATCCCCTCTAGGATCAAGCTTGGACTTCCTTTGTTTAGGAAATCTCTTCTTCCTGAAGTTCACCCAAACCCAATCTCCAGGTTCAAACTTCATCTCCCTACGCCCTTGATTGGCTCTTTGAGCATACTTCTTGTTCTTGTCCTCAATGTGCTGCCTAGCTTTCTCATGTACTGTTTTAACCAATTTGGCCCTTTGCTGCCCATCTACATTAACAATCTCATTCAAGGGTAAAGGCAACAAATCCAATGGAGAATAACCTGTAGAAGAATGAATGCTTCTATTATATGCAAACTCAATCAAAGGCAAACAATCTTCCCAAGCTTTCAAAATTTTACCCACAACAGCACGCAATAAAGATCCTAAGGTTCTATTAACCACTTCAGTTTGTCCATCTGTTTGGTGATGACAAGTTGTAGAAAACAAAAGCTTTGTTCCCAATTTATTCCATAGAACACGCCAAAAGTGACTTAAAAACTTAGAATCCCTATCTGAAACAATGGTTCTAGGAATGCCATGTAATCTAACAACATCCCTAAAAAACAAATCAACAACATGTGTAGCATCATCAGATTTATGACATGCAATAAAATGAGCCATTTTACTAAATCGATCAACTACAACAAAGATGTTATCACGTCCTTTCCTAGTCCTAGGCAATCCTAACACAAAATCCATAGATATATCAATCCAAGGACTAATAGGGACAGGTAGAGGCGTGTACAACCCATGTGGTTGCACCTTGGACTTGGCTTGCCTACACGCTACACAACTAGAGCAAACTCTTTCAACATCCTTTTCATGTTAGCCAATAAAATGCTCCTGTAATATGTCAAGTGTTTTAGCAATACCAAAATGTCCCATTAAACCTCCATCATGAGACTCCTTAGCAAGCATCTCACGCATAGAACAAGTAGGAATACATAGTTTATTATCTCTAAACAGATATCCATCATTCCTATAAAACTTTTGAAAAGCAACTTGTTCACATGCATCATACACATTAGCAAAGTCAGAATCTGATTTGTACAAATCTTTTATATACTCAAACCCAATCAACTTAGAACTAAGAGAAGAGATTAGAGCATACCTCCTAGACAATGCATCAGCGATCACATTTTCTTTACCTTGCTTGTATTTCACAACATATGGGAATGTCTCTATGAACTCCAACCACTTAGCATGTCTTTTATTTAACTTACCTTAGCCCTTAAGATGTTTCAAACTCTCATGATCAGTGTGAATCACGAATTCCTTTGGCCATAGATAATGTTGCCAAGTTTGTAGAGCTCTTACCAATGCATATAGCTCCTTGTCATAAGTGGAATACTTCATTTGAGCACCATTCAACTTCTCACTAAAATAGGCAATGGGACGCCTTCCCTGCAATAAAACAGCACCAATACCTATCCCAGAGGCATCACATTCAATCTCAAAAGTAGAAGAAAAATCAGGTAAACTCAAAATAGGTGCAGAACAAAGTTTTTCTTTCAAAGTGTTAAAAGCAATTTCCTGCGCCTCTCCCCACTTAAATCCTACCTCCTTTTTAACAATCTCAGTCAATGGAGCTGCAATGGAACTAAAATCTTTCACAAACCTCCTATAGAAACTAGCAAGTCCATGAAAAGATCTCACCTGAGTAACACTTGTAGGTCTCGGCCACTCCCTAATTGCCTTGACCTTTTCTTGGTCCACCTCAATTCCATTAGAAGAAACAACATTACCAAGAAATATGACACGATCCATGCAAAATGTACACTTCTTTAACTTAGCATACAACTTTTCTGCCCTAAGTGCATCTAAGACAAGCCTAAGATGCTCAATATGCTCATTAATGCTTTTGCTATAGATCAATATGTCATCAAAATATACCACAACAAACTTACCAATAAATGACCTCAAAACATGATTCATCAAACGATAAATGTACTAGGAGCATTAGTTGCCAAAAGGCATCACAAGTCACTCATATAAACCATGTTTTGTTTTAAAAGCAAATTTCCATTCATCACCAATTTTCATTCTAATCTGATGGTAACCACTCATAAGATCAATTTTGGTAAACACACATGCACCATGCAATTCATCAATCATATCATCCAATCTAGGTATAGGATGGCGATATTTTTCTGTTATCTTGTTAATGACTCTGCAATCCACACACATGCGCCAACTCCCATCCTTCTTGGAACCAATATCACTGCACGGCACAAGGACTAAGACTCTCCCTGATGTGTCCCTTTTGTAGCAATTCTTCCACTTGCTTTTGGAGTTCCTTAGTTTCTTTAGGATTAGCCCTATAAGCTGGTCTATTTGGAATCTGCGCCCCGGGCATGAAGTCAATCTGATGTTCTATTCCTCTAATAGGCGGCAATTCCTTAGGCAACTCCTCAGGGAAAACATCTCCATACTCCTGCAAAAGAGAAACAACACTACTAGGCAAACAAGGGTCAAGGTCAGATTCATTAAAATAAGCTTGCTTGTACAAAAGTACAAACAAACATCTCCTTTCCACACAAACAACCCTTACATCTCTCATTTTTGCATAGAAGTTTTGTTTCTTTCTACCCTCTCTCTCATTTGGGCCTTTTAATTGAATTTCTTTTGAGGCCTCTTTCCCCACTTTTCTTCTCTCACTCTCGGCCTCACTTTCTGTCTTTTCTTTTGATTTAGATTTCTGCTCCCCTTTTGCAAGGTTCTCAACCTTCCCCTCAATTTTTGTATTGTCATGCTTTTCTTGAAGTTTTTTGTCCTGTCTTTGTTGCATTCCTCCATACTCCTTTTAATTGCATTTGGTCCTCATATACCTCTTTTGGTGCCAATGGAGCAAGAACAAATTTCTGATCTCCCATAGTAAATGAATACCTATTCTTAAAACCATCATGTAACACTCTTCTATCATATTGCCAAGGTCGACCGAGCAATAAATGGCAAGCATGCATAGGTACAACATCACAAAGTACTTGATTAGAATACTTTCCAATGGAGAAAGATACAAGGACTTGTTTATTTACCTTGATTTCCCCCATGTCATTCAGCCATTGTAGTCTATACGGCCTAGGGTGTTTCAAGCACTCCAACCCGAGTTTTTCTACCATCAATGTACTAGCCACATTAGTGCAGCTTCTCCCATCAATGATCAGGCTACAAATCTTCTCATTCACTAGGCATCTGGAGTGAAAAATATTTTCCCTTTGCTCAATTCCATCTTCCTTCACTTGAGCATTCAAAACTCGCCTAGTAACAAGTAATTCACCCCTAGGTGCATCCTCAACTTCCACATCAGAACTCGCCTTGTTGGAGCTTTTGTACTTGAATTGCCTCTCCACCTTCATGGCCATATTCACCATCTCCTCTAACTCCACATAATGGTGCAATTCAATAACATTGGCAATGTCTTTGTTCAAACCAGCCAAGAAACGTGCCATGGTGGCTTCTCTTTCTTCTTCTACATTAGCCCTAATCATGGCTATCTCCATCTCCTTATGGTGCTCTTCTACACTTTTGGTGCCTTGTCTCAAGGTTTGGAGCCTTTGATGGAGCTCCCTATAGAAGTAACTAGGCACAAACCTCTTCTTCATGACCCTCTTCATTTCAGTCCAAGTATCAATAGGATCCTCTCCATTCCTTCTTCTGTTCAAAACAAGTTGATCCCACCAAATAAGTGCTTAATCATGAAATTCCACGGCAGCAAGCTTCACCTTCTTCTCCTCAGAATAGTTATGGCATTCAAAAATCATCCCCACCTTTCTTTCCCATTCTAAGTAAGCTTCTGGATCATTCTTACCTTGGAAAGATGGTATTTTCATCTTGATACTGCCCAAATTTCTATCCACACGCTCGACCCTGTCTTCTCCCCTTGCATTGTCTCGGCCTCTATAACCTCTTCCTCTTCCTCTATCATTTCGTCCCCCTCTTCCACCAAATCTGGCCCTATGCCAATCTTCTTCATCTTCCCCATCATCATATTCATCTTCATACTCATAGCGCATGTGAGTTGGCTCCTAGCATTTTGCCTTCTTGTTGCACCATTAGATGAAGCCTCTCGTTGTAAATTCCTAATGGCTTGATCTTGTCTATCAAATTTATCACTGACATCCCTGAACATGTTCTCAATCCTTTGGAATTGATGTTGCATAGCCTCCAAAGTAAAGAATGTGTGTTGATCAGCCTCACTATTCTTTTCATCCTTGTCACTACCTTTACTATACTTTGAATTGGCCATGATGTAAAACCTGCAAAAAAACACGTTAGAATAGCTCCTCACACACTCCCTCACGTGTTTCTCTCTAAATCAGATTGGATACTCTCGGGTTTCACTCAAGAAGATGGCTTTTACCCTCAAATGAGCTTACACACTCTTGCTTTTTACCACTTTAGATTCTAGCACAGTTTTACTTGTCCGGATCAATCACTACCAACCAAATAAACACAACAGCAACGTAATTCAAAAGGAAAGCAACGAATACCTAAATAAAGGAAGAAAAAACAAAGCTAGATGCAATTTAATGTAAAGAAAACAAGGAAGACGAAAATAAACACATACTAGATGGAGAAAACGATGTGAACGATTTTGGTACCAATTGAGCAATATGAAACAAGATTACTCAATTCAAGTGTAATGGAAACAAAAAGGACAGCAAACAAAAAAAAACAACCAAAGAGTTGAAGAAAAGACGAAACTAGGAATTAAACTCAACCCTAAACCCAAATTAACAAAAACATTCCAATCTGCCCCAATTACTCAAGAACATAAAGATAAGCAATTATATCAAAGACACACGTTTTGAACGAAGAACGTAAATCTTGAAACAAGAAAGTGTTTCTTGATGCAAGAAAACAAGTCTTGATGAGTTTCTTGAATGAAAGATGTGTTCTTGATGAATTTGAATAATAAAGAAACGAAATTAAAGAATTCTTGAATGATCAGATTCGTTTCTTGATGAATCTTGCAAGAAAATCAACTCAAACTCACAAAGATTCACAATCTTGATTTTTTTTACTTTTTTCTTTCTTCTTTTTTTCGAATTTTAATGATGAACTAACTATAATAATCAAGAACAAACAGAAAATTAAAGATAAAGATTGAATTTAAAACCTAGGCTCTGATACCAAAGATGATACGGCAACAACCTAGAATCAATGTCTAGATCACCTCCGTTTCAATGATTGTTCCCAAACCTAAATTCAATCAATCTAACAAGACCCTTCACCCCCAAAACAACAAGGAATTAGTAACAAAGAGTATAAGATTGTAGGAATTGAATTAACACCACAAGTTAGAACTTACTTGATAAGTTGAATCAATCCTTAAGGTAAAACAAGCAAGAATCTCAATTCTCTCAAGAATGCTTTCTAATTTTATTGATCTCTAAACTCGTGTTCATGGCTAAAGCAAAGGTTTAAATACCCTTTGCAATGTAAACCCTAACAAAGATAACCTAAAACCCTAAAGAAAGCCCAAAATATCAAAAGGCCTTCTTGAAACAAATCTGCCAAGAATAAATCCCACATGGATTTGGGCTTCAAAACTAATTAAAATTGACTAGTCCTTGTCCAAATAGGATTAAAAAACCACAAAATAGAAGACTAACTTAAGAGGGCGAATTGGGCTTTTAAACTAGGCCCACAAGCTTGGTTCCTTAAAATAAAACATGCACATGACTTTTTTAATGAAGCACATGCACACTTAATGCAAATCAGCCCATGAAAAAGCCTAAAAGAAGTCCACATGCCCCTTATAAGATAAAATAAGCCCAAGCCCATTGATTAGACTTGTGCTTGTGAAAATTGGCTAAGTGTTAGCCCTCTTGGTTTGAAGCCTGGAATGTGCACACACACTTAGGTGTCTTCCTAAGCTCTTCTCCAAGCTTGATCAACAAAACTTCTTGAAGTTCTTGTGAAACAAAAGCTTGTACATAAATCTGAAATTGTGCTTTGAGCTTGTTGGAGCGCGACCTTGTAATTGGACCCATTGGCATCCTCAAGTCTCCATTGCCTTGGTGAGTTGTATCATGAAAGCAAGTACAGTAACTTGTCTTTCAAGGTTATTAAAACTACACTTTAAAACTGGTACACCTGTCCATTTCTTAGCCATTTATCCACTTCACGTTAGTAAAACTCAATTAAGTATGATTTGTACTTAAGTTTATGATTTAATAAAACCATTGAAACACAAGTCATAACCCATTAAATCACTTCCAGATTTTTCCATAAAATATCAGTTCACTGTTCCAACTGATTCCCTCACTTTTGTTCAATCAATCTTTTTTGAATCAAAACCAAAATCTACAAATTTTTTATAAAGAGATGGAGGAATGTGCTATGAATCTAATGCTTCAAAAATCAGGTCATTTGGAGGTCGGATGACAAAGTTATGGCCAAAAGAACCAAACAATGTTTTTGCCCTCAAGCGTATAGAACCTATCTCGGCACAAATGGCACAACTCTCTCTAAAGATGTCAGATTAAGATTATCTTAGGACAATTTCAAAGGGGACTTCAAAATATACAACTTCTGTGAAGAACTTGAAAACAAATTCTATCGTCTGAAGGGTCAAAATGGACCGAGATAATACCATCGATTTAATAATGTATGTAAGAAGAAGTTTGGTCACATAAGCGAGAAAGCAAACGAAGCGTAAAGTAAACGATACTTCTTCACAGACGATATGGCATCATCACAGACAATATGATGCCATCATAGATAATATGATGTGATCATAGATGATATAACATCATCACAGACAATACTATCATCATTCCTAAGCATATCCCCTTATAAGGACCATAACTTTCATCCTTAAGCTCAATATTTCCTCTCAATTTTCATTTAAACACTCATTCCCATCCTAGAACTTCATTTTACAATTACTCCCCAACTCAAAAACCATTTTATTGATCATCTCTAAGTTTTCATCAACTCATATATAAACACCTATATATTTGTACATGCACAATGAAGAAACAGAGCATATCTAATTCTCTACACTAATCCTATACATCATTTCATTGATATCTCATCTCTAAGAACCATTTACACAACACCTGATCACTAACAATCCACCAAAAACTAAATAACAACATATCCACAATTTTCATCCCCCTTAACATAGTGTTCAAGAATATAAATATACATAAATGTCATGATCATGCACTGATATTAAATTCATTAGCTTTATTTCAAAAATCCCAACTCCATTCAATTATACCTGAAATCATTCATGAATGCATGTACAATTTTTTTTGTGTGCAAAGATTCAATAGTTATGTGCATATATGCTAACATTATGTATGAGTGAGAAAATGCATTCCTTTAATCTCTCTGTGAGCTCACATATACCAAATTTTCAGGTTCTACCCCGCTTAGTATGGGAATGGGATGTTATATTTCTCACCTCCTTAATAAATTTCATCCTTAAAATTAATATCTGATGGATCAATAAGGCAGGGGTATTGTTTCCTCATATGCTCCTCCATTTCCTATGTACTTAACCACTCAAATACTTTCTTCCAAATAACCACAGTTGATAGACTCAATAGGTCTTTCAATCACCTTTTTAGCTATCACACTATCTTGATTATTTCATTTATATATTTTAGTTTATTCATAAAAACTTTTACTTAGTATGCTGTCAATCTATCTCTGTAGATCATATCATTATTTCTTAACCTATTTACATATCAAATTTTATGAATCTAAGACATCTTTCATCAGTAACACTAACTCATTTATCTTTTTTTGAATCATTTAACTCCTATTATAGATTCACTTCACTTATCACCAGTATCTCAAATCAATTATGGTCTTTGATCATTTTGAGGAACTCTTCCTTTCAATGTAAGGGTAAACAACCCCTTACTGTCATACAACGCCTCATAGAGTACTTTAATGATGTCACTATGATCACAATTATTATGCCTGTAGTTAATTGGAACTATACCTCAACCTCATATTCCTATGAACTCTAAAATATAAGCTTTAAGCACATCCCTAACAGTTAGAATTATTGGTAATTGATTAAGCCCAAGTTTATTATATAAATTGGTGACATTTTCATGACTTTTACTACATTTTTACTCTTATTTCTAGATTTTATGGTTAAATTGACTCTTGACTATGTATCTTTATTTTATGTAGTTTGAGAGTAAAAATTGTCACAAATTAGTATTAATTGCACTAATTAATTTTTTAGAACAATTGATACTGCAAACTACCATTGTTCATTGTAAGAAACTCAAGGAGAAGGGACTCAAGAAGAAGATATAGAGTTAAGGAAGGCTGAAGTGAAGTCAACAAGTGAACAGGCACAATATGAAGGTCGCCGCAGCGAAAGGGATCTGTCACCACGGTAAAATATGAAGAATTCTAGGGCAAACTTTCAGGAAAAGTTTGCCGCAACGAAAATGAATTCTTTCGTCACGACGAAAGAACCGGCAACAAAACAAAAACCTTTTGGGAAAAGTTCACCATGGTGAACTTATCTATCGTCGTGATGAACCTTCAAACACCTGAATTATTTTAAAAATTTTACCCACTGTGCAACCCGATCCAAATCATCTTTCTTTTAAAAACCTACCATATTAGGTTAAGAGCTGACACATATACATATAACACAGATACACACCTCGCTCTCTCTCAACTTTGGACATCCATCATCAACTCTCCATCATCATTATCATGTATGCTTACAGTGGGTTTCTGGTTGTGAGTTCTCCTGAAGTAATGCTTGGCTAAGCACCGTTTCCTCTTCAAGATGTAGCAATGGCTGGAGTTCAATGGGCTTCAAAGGGGAGTAGTTTAATCATGCTTAACTACATTGTTATGAACTCTCAATACAAGAAAAATACCCCTTCAGCGACGTTTTAAAAACGCCACAAATGTTAAAAACCCGTCGTAGATTGTTATTTGTGACGTTTCTGAAAATGTCGCAATAAACGTCGTTGAAGGTAGAGTAAGGAAATGGTTTCCTTAACGTTTTGTAGAAAACATCGAGGAAACCTAGGCTATTTCTCGACGTTTTGGAAAACGTCATAAAAGCCTAAGGGAATGGGCGTCGAGTGAATTAAACGTCGTGGAAACCCTGACGCTTTGTGCGACATTTATTAGACATTGTTGTAGCTTGACAATCTGCGACGTTTGGGATTAATTATCGCCGATTATTAGTTTGAAAATAAAATTTTAAATTATATTAAAATAAGTTTATTTCAATAAATTTTCAATTTTATATAATTAAATTTGTGTGACTCATCCGAAATTATTAATAATTGTGAGAATTATTAAAATTAAATTTGAAATTTTATTTGAATCTGAATATGATTTTAAAATTGAATTTTAGTGGAATTATTATTCTGATTGAATAATTAATATTTGTGAAAATTATTAAATCTTATTTATTTAATAACTATTTAATATCATATATTGAATTTTTATTTAGTAATTTATCAATTTGTTGAGTACATCATGGATTTGCGAATGATTAATAATGTATAACAAGAATTTAATACATGTAGACAATGAATTATATAATTTAAAATCCCAAACATGTCATAATATAGTAATTCATATGAACAATATGTTATAAGTGTCTAATTTATCAAGATGAGTACTTATCTATTCAACTCGAATATTATGTGTAGAACATATGAGTTCCAAGACCTTTTTTTGTTGTTCGACTTCGATAGTTAATTTATCCTGCATTTCTTCAAATTTTTTGGTTAATTCATCGACTTTAGACTGTAAGCCCTCATTCACCTTTTTGGACTCCTCTAATTCGTCTCGAAGTCTCTTTCTGACCGAAGTCTTCCCTTGTGATCGAGGCCCCATTCCCATGCCAATAATGTAATCTGTTCTGGTCCCCAGGACTTTGTCGCACACTTCATCCACTGTCATTAGATGACCTTGTTCTGTTGAATATGTCAATTCGTGACACATTAAGTCCTGAAAAAGTAAAGAATTAATTACATACACAATGTGATTTAAGCAATATTTATAAATAAACTATGTACTCACCAATTTTTCTTTGCATTCGGGAGTTGTCCATTGACCTTTTCTTTCATCATAATGAGTGTGATACGATAACTTCATCTGGTCACACTCTTCTCCGTCTCTGTCACCCTGTTGTATAGAAATATATAAATAGTAATATTTATTATAAAATTTGAAATGTCAATAAAAGAAAAATATAATTAAAAAGATAATAACTCACAAGCTCATACCGTATCGCTACAAAGGCCTTAGAGCCAGAGTTTGGTCGACATTTGACTTGACTCCTAGCAACTTTTACTTTTGACTTTTTCCCTAATCGTACACGTAAGAAAATGTATTATAACATCTATAAATCATAATTCATAAATACTAAAATATAATAAGTTGTAAAAAAAGTAGTGATCAAATAAACTAACCTTTGTAGCTGATTGCTCCCAATATTCGGATAAGTCCATCCACTTTGCCACTGTCACATTATGCGGCTTAACATCCTTTCCGTGCTGGGTAAAATGCTTTTTTAAACTATATCTTTGATCTTTGGACCTTAAAGCAAGAAACTTCTTCACAGTAATATGTACTTCGTTGTCAATCCTCATTCCCTTGATTTCCAGCTTTTGCTGCAAAAAATTATAAATTATTGGTCAATGTTCTAAGCATATAGAAAACACATACAAATTAGATTAGTTTAGAATACTTATGTCTAACTTGTCAAATGCAATATCCAATTCCTCAGTTGTAATTTTTGAAAATTTTGTTTTTACAACTAAGGAAGTTCGGGATACCAGACCAATCTCACTCAAGAATTTGGCAGATTGTACGGAGTTGGTTGGTCGTCTTTCAGTTGGGGAGATCTCTATATCCAATCTCTTACCTATGGCCTTGTTAATCTTTGCCAATTTGTGTCCTTTTGTAATACCCCTTGTTTTTCTTGCATCAGTTGTGGATCCTAAAATAGCAAAGAAAAAATTTGTAATGAGCATATAACATACTTTTAATTGGTTAGATAAGCAAAAAACTAAACTTAATAAATTTCACCAATGTAATGAGAAAGATCAAACTCAAAGGTGCTTGCGTAAGAAGAACCCACAGTGGATGTAATTGTCGATTTACTAGTGTCCGATAAGCAAAAGCTGGAGGAATCTCTTGAGACATGGATGGAGAACTTATATTATGGCGTAGATTCATAATTTGTTCATATTTATCTCTAGGATGAGTAATAGGCATACATGTGACTTCTCTTGGTGTTGGAGTATTTGAGAAGGTGCAGTGTGACTTCTTGGTATTGAGCGGTGACAAGGTGCAGTGTGTCGATTTTGTGGTTGTGTATAAGAAGATGACTCGTTAGTTGCGTTCCCAAGAAGCTGACGGTAATGCGACTGCAATTATGTCGGTAATAAGCTACTTGGTGCAGCCTTATTCTTCTTCTTGAGTTGACCTGGTCCCATGTGAATTACCTGCATCCAAATTGAGATTAGATTTCAAAGTACATATGCATCAATCATATTTGAAGACAACATGAAAAACCGAAATGCTCTCAATAATGGAATTGTTTGTAGTCAAACTATGAGCAAGTCAACAATGACAAGAAGTTATTCAAAACCAAATGCATTTCCAATTTTCACTTGAAAGACAACAAGAAAATGTTGCTGAAGATAAATTTTATTGAGAAAACTATTAGTTTGATTTGTGTGTTTGTTTCAATTCCTATGTCACTATTACTTACTATCGTTATACTTTTTATGTTCACCAAATCAGATTATAGTACTCATAAGTAAGGGCTTGCACAATGAAAAGTCTGTTGTAAATGTCTACCAAATGTACAATGAAAAGTTAATATGATATAAAAACACTTGCATCATATTGACAATGTTTACATGCATCAGCCCAAATGGAGATTTGTACATGTTGATACAACTCAACAAGGCAATCTTGAGGATGCCAATGGGTCCAATTACAAGGTCACGCTCCAACAAGCTCAAAGCACAATTTCAGATTTATGTACAAGCTTTTGTTTCACAAGAACTTCAAGAAGTTTTGTTGATCAAGCTTAGAGAAGAGTTTAGGAAGACACCTAAGTGTGTGTGCACATTGGAGGCATCAAACCAAGAGGGCTAACACTTAGCCAATTTTCACAAGCACAAGTCTAATCAATGGGCTTGGGCTTATTTTATCTTATAAGGGGCATGTGGACTTCTTTTAGGCTTTTTCATGGGCTGATTTGCATTAAGTGTGCATGTGCTTCATTAAAAAAGTCATGTGCATGTTTTATTTTAAGGAACCAAGCTTGTGGGCCTAGTTTAAAAGCCCAATTCGCCCCTTGTGGCGTTAATTCAATTCCTACAATCTTATACTCTTTGTTACCAATTCCTTACTGTTTTGGGGGTGAAGGGTCTTGTTAGATTGATTGAATTTAGGTTTGGGAACAATCATTGAAACGAAGGTGATCTAGACATTGATTCTAGGTTGTTGCCGTATCATCTTTGGTATCAGAGCCTAGGTTTTAAATTCAATCTTTATCTTTAATTTTTTGTTTGTTCTTGATTATTATAGTTAGTTCATCATTAAAATTTGAAAAAAAGAAAAAAAAAGGAAAAGAAAGAAAAGAAAGAAAGAAAGAAGTAAAAAAAATCAAGATTGTGAATCTTTGTGAGTTTGAGTTGATTTGCTTGCAAGATTCATCAAGAAACGAATCTGATCATTCAAGAATTCTTTAATTTCGTTTCTTTATTATTCAAATTCATCAAGAACACATCCTTCATTCAAGAAACTCATCAAGACTTGTTTTCTTGCATCAAGAAACACTTTCTTGTTTCAAGATTTACGTTCTTCGCTCAAAACGTGTGTCTTTGATATAATTGCTTATCTTTATATTCTTGAGTAATTGGGGCAGATTGGAATGTTTTTGTTAATTTGGGTTTAGGGTTGAGTTTAATTCCTAGTTTTGTCTTTTCTTCAACTCTTTGGTTGTTTTTTTTTTGTTTGCTGTCCTTTTTGTTTCCATTACACTTGAATTGAGTAATCTTGTTTCATATTGCTCAATTGGTACCAAAAATCGTTCACATACGTTTTCTCCATCTAGTATGTGTTTATTTTCGTCTTCATTGTTTTCTTTACATTAAATTGCATCTAGCTTTGTGTTTTTTCTTCCTTTATTTAGGTATTCGTTTCTTTCCTTTTGAATTACGTTGCTGTTGTGCTTATTTGGTTGGTAGTGATTGATCTGGACAAGTAAAACTGTGCTAGAATCTAAAGTGGTAAAAGGCAAGAGTGTGTAAGCTCATTTAAGGGTAAAAGCCATCTTCTTGAGTGAAACACGAGGGTATCCAATCTGATTTAGAGAGAAACACGTGAGGGAGTGCGTGAGCAGCTATTATAACGTGTTTTTGCAGGTCTTACATCATGTCCAATTCAAAGGATAGTAATGGTAGTGACAAGGATGAAAAGAATAGTGAGGCTGATCAACAAACGTTCTTTACTTTGGAGGCTATGCAACATCAATTCCAAAGGATTGAGAACATGTTCAGGGATGTCAGTGATAAATTTGATAGACAAGATCAAGCCATTAGGAATTTACAACGAGAGGCTTCATCTAATGGTGCAACAAGGAGGCAAAATGCTAGGGAGCCAACTCCTGTGCGCTATGAGTATGAAGATGAATATGATGATGGGGAAGATGAAGAAGATTGGCATAGGGCCAGATTTGGTGGAAGAGGGGGACCAAATGATAGAGGAAGAGGAAGAGGTTATAGAGGCCGAGACAATGCAAGGGGAGAAGACAGGGTCGAGCGTGTGGATAGAAATTTGGGCAGTATCAAGATGAAAATACCATCTTTCCAAGGTAAGAATGATCCAGAAGCTTACTTAGAATGGGAAAGAAAGGTGGGGATGATTTTTGAATGCCATAACTATTTTGAGGAGAAGAAGGTGAAGCTTGCTGCCGTGGAATTTCATGATTATGCACTTATTTGGTGGGATCAACTTGTTTTGAACAAAAGAAGGAATGGAGAGGATCCTATTGATACTTGGGCTGAAATGAAGAGGGTCATGAAGAAGAGGTTTGTGCCTAGTTACTTCTATAGGGAGCTCCATCAAAGGCTCCAAACCTTGTAACACGCACCAACGGAAGGATTGAAGAGGAATTTGCGTTGATCTTGTATAAGGAATAAATCCAAGCTCTGGGTATGGCTGGAATGATTGAATTGTTGGAAGAACTTGCGTCGGTTATGAAGAACAAGGAAGAACAGACTTGAATTCGAAAATTGACAAGCAAAACTAACTAAGATACGTATGAAATCAATCCCTACGACACCCCCTAAAGACCTGCCTTAGGTAACCCCGATGATCAGAATTGAATTCAAAGAAAGAACTCAAACACGCCACAATTGGGAAAGCAATTGATAAGTGAAATAAGTTCTTAAGGTAACAAGAACAAGAGAAGGTTTGTTTTCTCTCAAGTTGGAAGCCAGTGGTTGCACACAATAATCTGAATCAGTCTGCCCCAATCTGACCTAAAACAAGTCTATAAATACTAGGTTTTAAGTGACTAATGAGTTGGGCTAATAATACAAGAAAGCCCAAGTAAATAATAAGTCCAAGAAAGCTAATTAAAATGCCCCCATGTCTGGTCTGATGGGTGTGCCTTTGCTGATCACTTAAGTCCACATAAGTTGGGCTCAAGTGAATTAAAACAGCCCATTCATGCAAGTCCTCAAGCCACATGCATATCTGACCCAAAGACTTGAGTTAAGTGGAGCCATTTGAGCTGTGACCCAAATAACTCTCCTCCTATAGGATTAGCACGCTGCATGTCTTCCATAAATGAGCCCACATGCGCATACAAAGCCTCTTTGATCCTCTTAGCCCGCGCCCTAGTCATTGGCCCAATTGGTATGGACAGGTCTCTTCCTTGGCCTTGATCACGCAAGCTCTTCTTCAAGTCCAAACCTCCATGCACGCCTTCACCATGCACGCCACCACCTTCATGCACATCGTCATCCATGCCTTTGCTCACATCAGTCCCTCCCTCCTTAAAAAGATTCGTCCTCGAAGCTGAATCCATGTCAAAAGGAGAAAGGTCAGCAACATTAAAAGTGGCGGAAACATTGTACTCACCTGGAAGATCAATCTTGTAGGCATTGTCATTGATCTTCTCCAACACCTGGAATGGACCATCTCCTCTTGGATCCAGCTTGGATTTTCTTTGAGTAGGAAATCGCTCCTTTCTCAAATGAACCCAAACCCAATCACCAGGTTCGAAGGTCACTAATCTACGCCCTTTGTTGGCTTGCCTGGCGTAGACCCGGTTCTTTTGCTCAATGTGTTGCCTCGCCTTCTTGTGAAGTTCCCTAACCAACTCAGCCTTACGTGTTCCATCTGTACTAGACAATTCATGCAAAGGTAAAGGTACCAAATCCAAGACAGTTAAGGATTAAAACCATAAACCAACTCGAAGGCTTAAAACCTGTAGTGGAATGCACACATCTATTATATGCAAATTCAATGAAAGGTAAACATTCCCCCCAAGTTCTCAAATTTCGACCTACAACAGCACGCAACAAAGTTCCCAAGGTCCTATTCACAACCTCGGTTTGCCCATCTGTTTGTGGATGACAAGTAGTGGAATATAACAATTTGGTTCCTAACTTGCCCCAAAACACACGCCAAAAATGGCTCAAAAACTTAGTATCTCGATCGGATACAATCGTCCTCGGAATGCCATGCAACCTAACAACATCCCTAAAGAATAAGTCAGCCACATGTACAGCATCATTAGTCTTATGGCATGCAATGAAATGCGCCATCTTACTAAAACGATCCACAACCACAAAGATGCTATCAAAACCTCTCTTTGTTCTAGGTAGACCCAAAACAAAGTCCATAGACAAATCAACCCATGGTTCAAGAGGCATGTGTAAAGGGTATACAATCCATGAGGTTTGATTTATTGATTTTGCCTGTTTACATGCAATGCACTTGGCACACACTCGCTCAACATCCTTGCGCATACCAGGCCAATAAAAATGCTCATGCAAAATATCCAAAGTCTTAGCAACCCCAAAATGACCCATCAAACCACCACTATGAGCCTCATGCACAAACAAAGCACGCAACGAACAATTAGGCACACACAATTGGCTACCTCTAAACAAATAGCCATCATGCCTATAAAATTTCTGAAACGCAGCATGCTCACAAGCAATATACACAGAAGCAAAGTCATTATCAGAAGCATACAACTCCTTTAGTTGCTCAAACCCTAAAAGTTGTGAACTAAGGGTAGTAACCAAGGAATACCTCCTAGATAACTCATCAGCAACCACGTTTTCCTTCCCTTGCTTGTACTGCAGGACATATGGAAATGTCTCCAAAAACTCCACCCACGTGGCATGTCGTTTGCTCAACTTGCCTTGTCCTTTGAAGTGCTTCAAGGACTCGTGATCCGTCCTAATGACAAACTCACGTGGCTGAAGGTAGTGTTGCCACACCTCCAATGCTCTCACCACTGCATATAGCTCCTTGTCATAGGTTGGATAGTTGAGTTGTGCACCACTCAACTTCTCACTGAAGTAAGCTACTGGTTTGTTTTCCTGCAAAAGCACAGCACCTATACCAATTCCAGAAGCATCACATTCAACCTCAAATGCCTTATCAAAATTTGGCAATCACAAAATAGGAGCAGAACATAATTTTTCTTTCAACAATATGAATGCACGTTCCTGTTCCTCTCCCCATACAAACCCCTTCTCCTTCTTGACTATCTCAGTCAAAGGAGCAGCAATAGTGGAGAAATCTCTCAAAAACCTCCTGTAAAAGCTAGCAAGTCCGTGAAAGCTCCTCACCTCACTCGCACTCTTAGGTGTTGGCCAATCTTGGATGGCCTTCACCTTTTCACTATCTACCGCAACACCACGAGAATTGACTACAAATCCTAAGAAGACAAGTCGATCAATGCAAAAAGTACACTTCTTAAGATTGGCATACAGTTTCTCCTTTCTCAACACATCCAACACACTCCTCACATGCACGACATGCTCATCAATAGTAGTGCTATAAACCAAAATGTCATCAAAGTAAACAACCACAAATTTACCAAGAAATGCACGCAATACATGATTCATCAACCGCATAAAAGTGCTGGGTACATTAGTTAAGCCAAATGGCATAACCAACCACTCATACAACCCATACTTGGTTTGGAAAGCAGTTTTCCATTCATCTCCTGGATTCATTCGAATCTGATGGTATCCACTCTTCAAATCAATCTTAGTAAATACACATGCACCATGCAACTCATCAACATATCGCCTAACCTAGGAATAGGGTGGCGATACTTTCTGATGATTTTATTCACAAGACGACAGTCCACGACATCCTCCAGTTCCGTCCTTCTTGGCACCAACAAAGACCGCACAAGCACATGGGCTCAAGCTCTCCCTCACATGCCCCTTTTCCAACAACTCATCCACTTGCCTTTGAAGTTCCTTCGTTTCCTCAGGGTTACTCCTATAGGCTGGCCGGTTTGGAATCTGTGCACCGGGTATGAAATCGATTTGGTGCTCTATGCCCCTCAAGGGTGGCAGTCCATTGGGCATCTCCTCCGGAAAGACATCGGTGTATTCCTGCAAAAGAGAACTAAAGACACTAGGCAAGGAAGCAAGAGGGTCAGTGTCAGTCATCAAACACTCCCTATACCTAAGCAACAATAGTGTTCTCTTCGCTCTACTAGCTCTCCTCAAATCTTTCTCTCTCGCAAACAAACTCACCTTCTTCTCTCTCGGCTCACTCTTCCTTTCTCTACCTGAGTTCTTCTCTCCTGCACATCCCACCTTCTTTTCCTCTCCTGTGCAGTCACTCACCTTTGGACCACTCTCAATTTGCTTTTGGGCTTCTTTTCTCTCATCTTTCTTTTGAGCTCACTACCCAAACCCTCCTCACATTTACTTGCTTTCAACAGTCCAGTACAATTCATGAGGTGATAAGGGTACAAGAGTGAAGTTCCTACCCTTAAACTTAAACGAATACCTATTGGTATATCCATCATGTGCTACCCTTCTATCAAACCGCCAAGGTCTCCCAAGCAACATTTGACCAGCCTCCATAGGTACTACATCACACAACACCTCATCCTCATATCTACCTACTGAAAATGACACCAACACCTGCTTTGTCACTTTCACATCAAGACTATCATTAAACCATCAGAGCTTGTAAGGTTCCGGATGTTTCCTATAAGGTAACCCCAGCTTCTCAACCATGGTGACACTAGCTACATTAGTGCAACTACCCCATCAATGATCAGATTACAAACCTTTCCACCCACCAAACACCTCGTGTGAAACAAATTCTCCCTCTGATCAAGAGCTGCATCTTTGGCCCTAACACTCAAAACACGCCTAACAACAAGCACTTCCCCTGTGACAGCCCTCTCTACACAATCATCATCATCATCATCATCACAAGCATTATAACAAGGCAACACATCATTATCACAATCACTATCCTCAGAATCAATTACCCCATTATCCCGCATAAACATAGCCTTTTTTTTAGGGCATTGTGATGCAATATGTCCATTGCCCAAACACCTAAAGCATTTAATACTAGATTGTTTGCTAGATGAGGCATGAGAATTAGGTGTACCTTTTGGTCAGACCCACATTTGGCTTTTTGGGTGTCTCCTCGAGGTCCGCCCTTTGTCTTCGACTTCTCCTCTCTCTTGGGCCATTTCAACCCCATGATGGACTAAATACCGATCCACTCCTTGCTGCCACTCTACTCTTGAGTTGCCTTTCCACTTTCATGGCCATGTTCACCATGTCCTCAATCTCCACATAGTGCTGCAACTCCACCACATTGGCTATCTCTCGGTTCAAGCCACTCAAAACTGTGCCATAGTCGCCTCTGCGTCCTCTTCTATGTTGGCTCGGATCATGGTTATCTCCATCTCTTTGTGGTAATCCTCCACTGATCTAGACCCTTGAGTGAGTCTCTGCAATTTTTGGTGCATCTCCCTATAATAGTAAGAAGGCACAAACCTCTTCCTCATGCGAGCTTTCATGGCTGCCCAAGTAGAGATAGCCCTCTCTCCATTCCTCCTCCTGGAAGTCATCAACTGGTCCCACCAAATCAATGCATAATCAGAAAACTCCGCTGCAGCTAGCTTTACCTTCTTGTGCTCGGAGAAGTTATGGCACTCAAAAATTAAGTCCACCTTCCTCTCCCATTCTAGGTAAGCCTCGGCGTCATTCCTCCCCTTGAAGGTAGGAATTTGCATTTTGATGGACTTGATCTCTCCATCTAGCCGGTTTAATGGCTCAGCTCGCTGTGCCCTCCTAGGTCTGTGGTCAAACTCTTCCTCCTCCTCCTCCTCAATTCCGTCGTCCACATGGTCATATTGTGGTGGTGGTCTCCGAAATGGTGGTGGAGGGTGTTGGTGCCTAGCACCACGTCTCCCTTGAGGCTCCTCACGCCTCTCTTGTCGGAGTTCTGCTATCTCCTCCCTCATCTCAGCAAATGCCAAGTTGAACCGCTCAAACTGTTGTTGCATTGCTCTCATGGTAAGAACATTGATTTCTCCGGTTTGATTCGCATTAATACCTCCGTTGCTACCACTGCTACCATTATTACCTCCTTCCTGTGACATTGTGAGGAAATAATATACCTGCAAAACAACGTTAGTGCAAGAAAAAAAATCCAACTCACAATACTCCTTCACGTGTTTCACTCAAAAGATGTTCTCTCTCCCTCGTGTTTAATGTCACGGCAATGACACCTCAAATGCACTCACACTCTTGCCTTTTACCACTTAATTTCTCTGAAATTCAAGTTACAAAGTAGAACTATAATTCCTCAAACCAAATTCAATTCCCAAATCATGGAATGTGGTTCAATATCTGAAAACCCCAATCAAGGAAAAACCGAGATCCTCCAAGCAAGATTGCTGAATGTCAACCAATTCGAGACACAAGGAAGGAAACAGGAAACAATGCTAGGACAGAATGAACTCAAACAAAATGAAGAATAAGAAAGACAAATTCAAAACAAGTAATACCAAGATCAAAGAAGACAATTTTTGGAACAATTGGAATTCAAAGAACACGAAATAAGGCTAGAACAATGGAATCAGATGGAAATTCCCAAAATTTTGAAACTGGTATGTTAAGACTAGTGCTACTCAATTCAGTGAGCTATATCAAAGGAAAGAAGAAAATTGATGGCAGACCCAATAGGAATTTGTCCTAGAGAACCTTCAACAAGATGAAACTATGCCCGGGAGTAGATAGAATCAAGCAAACACATGGAATCACAAGAAACAAAGTTGAAAAGATAGAAACAGAACACAAAGAAAATGGGAGGTGAGAAGAATGTTGATCGATGAAAAGAACCCTAAGAGAACTTGTCTCTTAGAACTCTAACAAGAATGTTGGTCAATGGAAAGAACCCTAAGAGAACTTGTCTCTTAGAACTCTAACCTTAAGACGCCACAAAGGAAAACCACTCCTTTGATAAGTCAAGTATTCTCAAAGAATACAAAGAAAGCAAGAAAGCTCTCAATATTATTTCTGAATCAAAGACCCTTTCAAAGTACATAGAGGGTGCCTATTTATAGGGAAAACTTCCTAACTTAATGTCCTAAAGAAGATACTAAATAAAAGGAAACAAATCAATCCCTAAAAGGAAACAAAATAAACTTATAAAGGTGTTGACTAGATCACCTTATTTAGAGGAAACAAAAAAGGAAACTAAATAAAATGTGATCTTAACATGTTGGACCATAGGGATCACGTCCATATCCTTATTTTTAAGTGGCACATGCTTGTCACATGGTACTTTAAGTGAGTTCTCCCAATTGGACTCCATGTGGGCCTTTGGACACTTTATGTTGGGCTTCAAGGAATAAGACAATGCCTCTTGGACCTTTATGAGATGAAATCTGACTCAACAATATGGGCTCTATCTCTTCAAGGTCTTGTATTAAACAATTCAATGCTTGCTTCATTGCTTTGGCCCTAGCTCTTGTCATTGGGCCTCCAACATCTTGTAATGGATCTTTAGGAACATTAGACTTGAATGTTGGGCCTTTGATATGAGAATTTCGTTCATCCCCTTGCCTTGAATATTTAGACTTCAAATCTGATCCAATTTCAGCTCCTAAGCCTCCTTTTGCAAGCTCATGTCCATGCAAATCACGTCCTAGGCTTTCTTGAGGTGAATCACGCCATGGATGCTTCTCTTCTTGTCTTTCACATGCCCATGGTTCTTCATCATTCCTCCTCCTCAAAAGATTCGTCCTCGAATCTGCAACATCAAAGAGGGATAAATCAGATACATTGAATGTAGCACTCACATTACCATAGGAGCTAGGCAAATCAATTTTATAAGCATTATCATTAATCCTTTCTAAAACTTGAAAAGGGCCATCTCCTCTTGATTGTAGCTTAGATTTCCTTTGTTCGAAACCTCTCCTTTCTCAAGTGCACCCAAACCCAATCACGTGTTCAATATGACACGCCTTCGGCTTTTATTAGCTTGCTTTGCATATTGTTCATTTCTCTTCTCAATGTTGGCTCTAACTTTAGCATGCAACTCCTGTACAAATTTAGCTTTTTTCATACCGTCAAAGTTAGTAAACTCATTAGAAGGCAATGGAAGAATTTCAAAGGAGTCAAAGGATTAAACCCATAAACAATCTCAAAAGGAGAAAATTGAGTAGAAGAATGAAGAGCACGATTATAAGCAAACTCAATGTGTGGGAGACACTTTTCCCAATTCTTCAAGTTCTTTTGGATGATCGCACGCAACAATGTTGTCAAAGTTCTATTTACCACTTCAGTTTGACCATCCGTTTGAGGATGTGCAACAGTAGAAAACAAGAGTTTAGTGCCAAGTTTATTCCATAGAGTTCTCCAAAAGTGACTAAGAAATTTCACATCTCTATCACTCACAATAGTCTTTGGCAACCCATGCAATCTTACAACCTCTTTAAAGAACAAATCAGCAACATGAACAGATCATTGGTTTTAGAACAAGCAATAAAGTGAGCCATCTTGCTAAATCGATCAACCACCACAAAGATACTATCCTTTCCACTAGATGATCTAGGCAATCCAAGCACAAAGTCCATAGATATATCAACCCAAGGATGAGAGGGACGGGTAATGGAGAATATAAACCATGTGATTGTACCTTAGATTTTGCATGCCTACAAGTAATACATTTAGCACAAATAGAAACAACATCCTTTCTCATGTTAGGCCAATAAAAATGTTCATGCAAAAGAGCTAAAGTTTTCTCAACACCAAAGTGACCCATCAATCCACCTCCATGTGTCTCTCTAACAAGTAATTCACGCATAGAGCAAGATGGAATGCAAAGTTTATCCTTTTTGAATAGAAATCCATCAAATCTATAGAAATTATCATTACCATGTTTTTCACAAGATTTCCAAATTTTTGCAAAGTCACAATCAGATTCATACATGCCTTTCAACATCTCAAAACCAAGTAATCTAGCATGCATAGAGCTAAGAAGAGAGTATCTCCTAGAAAGAGCATCAGCCACAATGTTTTCTTTCCCTTGTTTATGTTTAATAACATAAGGAAAAGTTTCAATAAATTCCAACCACCTAGCATGTCTCTTGTTCAATTTACCTTGGGACTTCAGAAATTTCAAACTTTCATGATCAGAGTGAATGATAAATTCTTTTGGCCACAAGTAATGTTGCCAAGTCTCTAAAGACCTTTTTAAAGCATACAACTCTTTATCATAAGTGGAGTAATTCAAAGCAGCACCACTTAGTTTTTCACTAAAATAAGCAATGGGTTTAGAATCTTGCATTAAAACAGCACCAATGCCTATTCCAGAAGCATCACATTCAACCTCAAAAACTTTAGAAAAATCAGGAAGAATAAGAAGAGGAGCATTGGTCAATTTTTCTTTCAAGCTATTAAAAGCAACCTTTGTGAATCACCCCATTTAAAAATCACATTCTTTTTTACCAATTCATTCAAAGGGGCTGCAATGGTAGAGAAATCCTTCACAAATCTCCGATAGAAGCTAGCCAAGCCATGGAAGCTTCGAACCTCATTCGCATTCTTGGGAGTTGGCCATTCTCTAATTGCTTTCACTTTCTCTTCATCAACTTGAAGTCCTTTAGCACCTACAATAAAACCAAGAAACACAACAGTATCCATGCAAAAGGAACATTTTTCTAAATTGGCGAAAGCTTATTTTCTCTTAAAAGTTCAAACACATCATTCAAGTGTTTCACATGTTCGCCTAAACTCCTAGAATACACTAGAATATCATCAAAATAGGCGACCACATACTTTCCAATAAAAGGACTAAACACATGATTCATCAAACTCATGAAAGTACTAGGTGCATTAGTCAAGCCAAAAGGCATAACTAACCACTCATACAACCCAAACTTAGTTTTGAAAGCAGTTTTCCACTCATCACCCTTTTTCATGCGAATTTGATGATACCCACTTCTAAGATCAATTTTTGAAAATATACAAGCACCATGCAACTCATCAAGCATATCATCTAAACGAGGGATAGGGTAACGATATTTCACCGTGATTTTATTGATGGCTCTACAGTCAACACACATTCTCCATTTGCCATCTTTCTTAGGAACAAGTATAACTGGCACAGCACATGGGCTCAAGCTTTCTCTCACAAAGCCCTTTTTCATAAGCTCTTCAACTTGTCTTTGGATCTCCTTAGTTTCTTCCGGATTGGCTCTATACGCAGGCCTATTCGGAATTGAAGCTCTGGGAAGGAAGTCTATACGGTGCTCAATGCCTCTCAAAGGGGGCAATCCATCAGGAATGTCCTCCGGAAATAAGTCGTTGAAGTCCTGCAACAAAGACAAAACACTAGACGGCAAAGATGGATCAAGCTCATTAATAGTTAAGAAAACATCTTTATATAAAAGTATATAAGATTCTTCACATTTTAAAGCTCTCTTGATCTCACTTTTTCCAGCAAATAAAGTCACTCTCTTTTCTTCATTTTTTTCACTCGTTTTACTTTCTCTCCCTTTTTCTTTCTTTTCGACGTCTCTCTCTTTCTTTTCTTTTGCCTTCAATTTGCATTCTTTCTCAATCCTCACTTGATCCTCATAAGCTTGAATGGGCCTAAGAGGTTTCAACACCATATTTTTACCATGAAAAGGAAAAGAATAACAATTTTTATATCCATCATGCCTAACTTTTCTATCAAATTGCCATGGCCTACCAAGCAAAACATGTCCAGCATACATTGGTGCAACATCACATAAAATCTCATCATGATACTTACCAATGAAAATGCAACCATCACTTGTTTGGTGACTTTCACCTCACCACAATCATTTAACCATTGCAATTTATATGGTCTAGGATGTTTCAAAATAGGCAAATTAAGCTTGTCAACGAGTCAAGTACTAGCAACATTGGTACAACTTCCACCATCTATGATCATGCTACAAACTTTACCGTTAATGAGACACCTTGTATGAAAGATGTGCTCACGTTGCTCTTCATCAAGATCTTCTTTGGTTGGATATTAAGAGCACGCCTAGCCACAAGTGCTTCACCAACCTCAAGATCACAATCAACATCGGAAGCATCCGTCAATGGAGCCACATCATCATAGTCATCATCGTCACTACTTTCACTAGCAACATCACCATTCTTAAGTAAAATCATAGTTCTTTTGTTAGGGCATTGAGAAGCAATATGACCAAAACCTTGACATTTAAAGCACTTAACTTTATAAGAAGGATTAGAAGAAGAAGAGGGTTTAGAGTCATGTTTACCCTTGGGATTTGGAGTAGAGAATTTAGGCTTACTTTCTTCTTTTGGCTGGATGTCTCCTTTGGATTTGAATGAAGTTTTGGACTCCTTCAAGGTTTTCTTCCAAGAACTCGACCCAGCACCATTTTGGATCTTTAATTGCTTTTCTACCATAATGGCCTTATGTAACAACTCATCCATGTCAAGAAAATTTTGCAGTTCTACAATGGAAACAATTTCGTATGCAAACCATCAAGAAATCTTCTCATGGTAGCTTCCATGTCTTCCTCAACATTGGCCCTAATCATGATGATCTCCATCTCTTGGTGGTACTCTTCAACACTCATAGATCCTTGCCTCAATCTTTGTAGTCGCTTGAACAAGTCTCGATAGTAATGACTTGGAACAAAGCGCTTTCTCATGATGGCTTTCATTTCTTGCCATGTACGGATTGGTCTTTCAAGATTTCGTCTTCTATTTATTTGCAATTGATCCCACCAAATACTAGCATAGTCACACAATTCAACGACAGCAAGTTTTATCTTTTTCTTCACTATATGTATGACACTCAAATACATGTTCAATTTTCCTCTCCCACTCTAAATATAATTCAGGATCATTTTTCCCGTGAAAGGAAGGGATTTTCAGTTTTATGTTTTCCAGTTCATTACGAGAAGAAGCTTGTCTACCTCTCCTAATGTTGGGGCCTTCATCATCGGATTGCACATCTTCATCTTCTCCATAGAACACTCTTCTAGGACCTTTGGAGTTTGACGTGGATTGGATGTCATCCAACCTAGCATTCAACCTCTGAATTGGTCTTGCATGACCTTCATAAAGACTTTAAGATCTTGCTCAGCTGATTCATCTTCTTGAGACATATTTATGAATTCTAAAATGTTAGCGAACAAAAAAAAAACAATATGGACCTTACCACTCTCCCTCACGTGTATACACTCAACGGAAGTCAAACAACTCGTGTTTCACACAAAAATTGGCTTTTTCTATAATGTAAACACTCTTGCCTTTTTCCACTCAACTTGCTTTTTTATAGTATTCTTATTCGAAACAAGACATAATCAAATAGAAGTAATCAAACCAAGTGATGCTAAGATTAGAATCCCAAGATAAAATTCTCAAAGAATCCAAAAGGGGAAATAGAGTGTGAAAAATAGTATAAGGAATGAATTAAGGAAGTGATTACCTTGGAAAGTCAAACTTGAAGCTAAAGAAAGATTAATAAGGCAAGAAATGAAATAGGAAACGAAAAGCAAAATAGGAAAGTAACTGAAATAAGGAAGTGAAGCAAATAGGAAAGCAATCAAGTTCCAAGCAATACAAGATAGGAAAGTGAAGCAAATAGGAAAGTAATATGGCAAGTTCCAAGCAATACAAGATAGGAAAGTACTTGCAATTAGGAAAGTAGCAAACTTGGACTCCACTTCTCTAAAACTTGCATCACACACTCTGATTGTTTTCTTTTTTTTTCTATCTCTTTTTTTTGTCGATTTTTTTTTTTTTTTGACGAATTTTTTTTTCACTTCTACTTTTTTTTGTTTCTTTTTTTTTCGACAATTTTTTTTTTTTTTCTTTTTTGACTTCTACTTTTTTTTCAGAAGCTGGATGCTCTCAATTTAGATTTTGTGTAACTTGCTCTAGAAAGCTTGGATTTGAGTGATCCCAAGACGAAAATAAAGAAGAGATTTTGAACTTGAAGAAATTCCTATTATTTTGCCAAAACTCAAGCAAATAGGTACACGAACTAGTAGATTTAAAATGGACAGAAATGAATAACGAAAAAAGAAACAACAAAAGGATAGTTATTTGAAATCTAGCAACCAAAGCGCCTCGATACCAAATGATGGCAGACCCAATAGGAATTTGTCCTAGAGAACCTTCAACAAGATGAAACTATGCCCGGAGTAGATAGAATCAAGCAAACACATGGAATCACAAGAAACAAAGTTGAAAAGATAGAAACAGAACACAAAGAAAATGGGAGGTGAGAAGAATGTTGATCGATGAAAAGAACCCTAAGAGAACTTGTCTCTTAGAACTCTAGCAAGAATGTTGGTCAATGGAAAGAACCCTAAGAGAACTTGTCTCTTAGAACTCTAACCTTAAGACGCCACAAAGGAAAACCACTCCTTTGATAAGTCAAGTATTCTCAAAGAATACAAAGAAAGCAAGAAAGCTCTCAATATTATTTCTGAATCAAAGACCTCTTTCAAAGTACATAGAGGGTGCCTATTTATAGGGAAAACTTCCTAACTTAATGTCCTAAAGAAGATACTAAATAAAAGGAAACAAATCAATCCCTAAAAGGAAACAAAATAAACTTATAAAGGTGTTGACTAGATCACCTTATTTAGAGGAAACAAAAAAGGAAACTAAATAAAATGTGATCTTAACATGTTGGACCATAGGGATCACGTCCATATCCTTATTTTAAGTGGCACATGCTTGTCACATGGTACTTTAAGTGAGTTCTCCCAATTGGACTCCATGTGGGCCTTTGGACACTTTATGTTGGGCTTCAAGGAATAAGACAATGCCTCTTGGACCTTTATGAGATGAAATCGACTCAACAATATGGGCTCTATCTCTTGAAGGTCTTGTATTAAACAATTCAATGCTTGCTTCATTGCTTTGGCCCTAGCTCTTGTCATTGGGCCTCCAACATCTTGTAATGGATCTTTAGGAACATTAGACTTGAATGTTGGGCCTTTGATATGGGAATTTCGTTCATCCCCTTGCCTGGAATATTTAGACTTCAAATCTGATCCAATTTCAGCTCCTAAGCCTCCTTTTGCAAGCTCATGTCCATGCAAATCACGTCCTAGGCTTTCTTGAGGTGAATCACGCCATGGATGCTTCTCTTCTTGTCTTTCACATGCCCATGGTTCTTCATCAAAAATTTTAAGTAGGCCTTTTTTTTTTACTTTTTTTTACCTCCTGTTTTGGGAGAAGGTAATCAAGCACAGAGTTTCAAGAGAATTAGATGAATCCCTAACCGAAAATTTTTGGATGGGTTGTGTAGTTGACGCTGAATGAAAAGATTTCTCAAGAACAAGAACACAACAAGGTCCAGATAAGAACGACAAGAACCTGTGTTTCTCAAGAACAAGAACACAACAAGATCCAAAGACAAGAACGACAAGAACCCAGATTTCTCAAGAACAAGAACACAACAAGATCCAGCACAAGAACGAAAAGAACCCAGATTTCTCAAGAACACAACAAGATGCAGCACAAGAACGACAAGAACCCAGATTTCTCAAGAACACAACAAAATCCAGCACAAGAACGATAAGAACCCAGATTTCTCAAGAATGTAACAAGATCCAAGACAAGAACGACAAGAACCCAAGAGAGAAAAATTAGAATTTACCTCCCGCCAAGGCTTTGATACCAAATAACACGCACCAACGGAAGGATTGAAGAGGAATTTACGTTGATCTTGTATAAGGAATAAATCCAAGCTCTGGGTATGGCTGGAATGATTGAATTGTTGGAAGAACTTGCGTCGGTTATGAAGAGCAAGGAAGAACAGACTTGAATTCGAAAATTGACAAGCAAAACTAACTAAGATACGTATGAAATCAATCCTTACGACACCCCTTAAAGACCTGCCTTAGGTAATCCCGATGATCAGAATTGAATTCAAAGAAAGAACTCAAACACGCCACAATTGGGAAAGCAATTGATAAGTGAAATAAGTTCTTAAGGTAACAAGAACAAGAGAAGGTTTGTTTTCTCTCAAGTTGGAAGCCAGTGGCTGCACACAATAATCTGAATCAGTCTGCCCCAATCTGACCTAAAACAAGTCTATAAATACTAGGTTTTAAGTGACTAATGAGTTGGGCTAATAATACAAGAAAGCCCAAGTAAATAATAAGTCCAAGAAAGCTAATTAAAATGCCCCCATGTCTGGTCTGATGGGTGTGCCTTTGCTGATCACTTAAGTCCACATAAGTTGGGCTCAAGTGAATTAAAACAGCCCATTCATGCAAGTCCTCAAGCCACATGCATATCTGACCCAAAGACTTGAGTTAAGTGGATCCATTTGAGCTGTGACCAAATAACTCTCCTCCTATAGGATTAGCACGCTGCATGTCTTCCATAAATGAGCCCACATGCGCATACAAAGCCTCTTTGATCCTCTTAGCCCACGCCCTAGTCATTGGCCCAATTGGTATGGACAGGTCTCTTCCTTGGCCTTGATCACGCAAGCTCTTCTTCAAGTCCAAACCTCCATGCACGCCTTCACCATGCACGCCATCACCTTCATGCACATCGTCATCCATGCCTTTGCTCACATCACCTTGAGACAAGGCACCAAAAGTGTAGAAGAGTACCATAAGGAGATGGAGATAGCCATGATTAGGGCTAATGTAGAAGAAGAAAGAGAAGCCACCATGGCACGTTTCTTGGCTGGTTTGAACAAAGACATTGCAAATGTTATTGAATTGCACCATTATGTGGAGTTAGAGGAGATGGTGAATATGGCCATGAAGGTGGAGAGGCAACTCAAGTACAAAAGCTCCAACAAGGCTTCTTACCCAAGCTCTACTACAAATTGGAACTCGAAATGGTCCAAGAAAAATGAGAAGGACAAAGACAAGCTAAAGGAAGAGAAGAACAAGGCAGATCCAAAAGGTACTTTTAAAACTCCAAGTTCGTCTAGTTCCAATTCTGAAAAGCATAGGACTATTAAATGCTTTAAATGTCTTGGTGTTGGTCATATTGCTTCTCAATGCCCAAAAAAGAAAACAATGTTTGTGAGAGGAGGAGAAGTTGTGTCGAGGAGGAAGAAGATGATTTGACTTCCATGCCCGAGTTGGAAGATTGTTCGATGTGGAAGTTGAGGATGCACCTAGGGTGAATTACTTGTTACTAGGCGAGTTTTGAATGCTCAAGTGAAGGAAGATGGAATTGAGCAAAGGAAAATATTTTCATTCAGATGCCTAGTGAATGAGAATATTTGTAGCCTGATCATTGATGGGGGAAGCTGCACTAATGTTGCTAGTACATTGATGGTTGAAAACTTCGGGTTGGAGTGCTTGAAACACCCTAGGTCAGTATAGACTACAATGGCTGAATGACATGGGGGAAATCAAGGTGAATAAACAAGTCCTTGTATCTTTCTCCATTGGAAAGTATTCTGATCAAGTACTTTGTGATGTCGTACCTATGCATGCTTGTCATTTATTGCTCGGTCGACCTTGGCAATATGATAGAAGAGTGTTAGATGATGGTTTTAAGAATAGGTATTCATTTACTATGGGAGATCAGAAATTTGTTCTTGCTCCATTGGCACCAAAAGAGGTATATGAGGACCAAATGCAATTAAAAAGGAGTATGGAGGGAATGCAACAAAGACAGGACAAAAAACTTCAAGAAAAGCATGACAATACAAAAATTGAGGGGAAGGTTGAGAACCTTGCAAAAGGGGAGCAGAAATCTAAATCAAAAGAAAAGAGAGAAAGTGAGGCCGAGACTGAGAGAAGAAAAGTGGGGAAAGAGGCCTCAAAAGAAATTCAATTAAAAGGCCCAAATGAGTGAGAGGGCAGAAAGAAACAAAACTTCTATGCAAAAATGAGAGATGTAAGGGTTGCTTGTGTGGAAAGGAGATGTTTGTTTGTATTTTTGAACAAGCAAGCTTATTTTAATGAATCTGACCTTGACCCTTGTTTGCCTAGTAGTGTTGTTTCTCTTTTTCAGGAGTATGGAGATGTTTTCCCTGAGGAGTTGCCTAAGGAATTGCTTTTAACACTTTGAAAGAAAAACTTTGTTCTGCACCTATTTTGAGTTTCCATGATTTTTCTTCTACTTTTGAGATTGAATGTGATGCCTCTGGGATAGGTATTGGTGCTGTTTTATTGCAGGGAAGGCGTCCCATTGCCAATTTTAGTGAGAAGCATGTGCCACTTAAAAATAAGGATATGGACGTGATCACTATGGTCCAACATGTTGAGATCACATTTTATTTAGTTTCCTTTTTTGTTTCCTCTAAATAAGGTGATCTAGTCAACACCTTTATAAGTTTATTTTGTTTCCTTTTAGGGATTGATTTGTTTCCTTTTATTTAGTATCTTCTTTAGGACATTAAGTTAGGAAGTTTTCCCTATAAATAGGCACCCTCTATGTACTTTGAAAGGGGATCTTTGATTTAGAAATAATATTGAGAGCTTTCTTGCTTTCTTTGTATTCTTTGAGAATACTTGACTTATCAAAGGAGTGGTCTTCCTTTGTGGCGTCTTAAGGTTAGAGTTCTAAGAGACAAGTTCTCTTAGGGTTCTTTCCATTGACCAACATTCTTGCTAGAGTTCTAAGAGACAAGTTCTCTTAGGGTTCTTTTCATCGATCAACATTCTTCTCACCTCTCATTTTCTTTGTGTTCTGTTTCTATCTTTTCAACTTTGTTTCTTGTGATTCCATGTGTTTGCTTGATTCTATCTACTCCCGGGCATAGTTTCATCTTGTTGAAGGTTCTCTAGGACAAATTCCTATTGGGTCTGCCATCATTTGGTATCAGAGCAAGGGGATCACATGCCCATGAAGAACCATGGGCATGTGAAAGACAAGAAGAGAAGCATCCATGGCGTGATTCACCTCAAGGAAGCCTAGGACGTGACTTGCATGGACATGAGCTTGCAAAAGGAGGCTTAGGAGCTGAAATTGGATCAGATTTGAAGTCTAAATATTCAAGGCAAGGTGATGAACGAAATTCCCATATCAAAGGCCCAACATTCAAGTCTAATGTTCCTAAAGATCCATTACAAGATGTTGGAGGCCCAATGACAAGAGCTAGGGCCAAAGCAATGAAAAGCATTGAATTGTTTTAATGCAAGATTCTAAACCCATTGCTTATTTTAGTGAAAAACTAAGTGGTGCTGCTTTGAATTACTCCACTTATGATAAAGAGTTGTATGCTTTAAAAAGGTCTTTAGAGACTTGGCAACATTACTTGTGGCCAAAAGAATTTATCATTCACTCTGATCATGAAAGTTTGAAATTTCTGAAGTCCCAAGGTAAATTGAACAAGAGACATGCTAGGTGGTTGGAATTTATTGAAACTTTTCCTTATGTTATTAAACATAAACAAGGGAAAGAAAACATTGTGGCTGATGCTCTTTCTAGGAGATACTCTTCTTAGCTCTATGCATGCTAGATTACTTGGTTTTGAGATGTTGAAAGGCATGTATGAATCTGATTGTGACTTTGCAAAATTTGGAAATCTTGTGAAAACATGGTAATGATAATTTCTATAGATTTGATGGATTTCTATTCAAAAGG
Source organism: Erythroxylum novogranatense (assembly GCA_029891385.1). Taxonomy (NCBI): domain Eukaryota; kingdom Viridiplantae; phylum Streptophyta; class Magnoliopsida; order Malpighiales; family Erythroxylaceae; genus Erythroxylum; species Erythroxylum novogranatense. Next base: position 49,131,833 of record CM057224.1, read on the forward strand.
ATAAACTTTGCATTCCATCTTGCTCTATCGTGAATTACTTGTTAGAGAGACACATGGAGGTGGATTGATGGGTCACTTTGGTGTTGAGAAAACTTTAGCTCTTTTGCATGAACATTTTATTGGCCTAACATGAGAAAGGATGTTGTTTCTATTTGTGCTAAATGTATTACTTGTAGGCATGCAAAATCTAAGGTACAATCACATGGTTTATATTCTCCATTACCCGTCCCTCTCATCCTTGGGTTGATATATCTATGGACTTTGTGCTTGGATTGCCTAGATCATCTAGGGAAAGGATAGTATCTTTGTGGTGGTTGATCGATTTAGCAAGATGGCTCACTTTATTGCTTGTTCTAAAACCAATGATGCTGTTCATGTTGCTGATTTGTTCTTTAAAGAGGTTGTAAGATTGCATGGGTTGCCAAAGACTATTGTGAGTGATAGTGATGTAAAATTTCTTAGTCACTTTTGGAGAACTCTATGGAATAAACTTGGCACTAAACTCTTGTTTTCTACTGTTGCACATCCTCAAACGGATGGTCAAACTGAAGTGGTAAATAGAACTTTGACAACATTGTTGCGTGCGATCATCCAAAAGAACTTGAAGAATTGGGAAAAGTGTCTCCACACATTGAGTTTGCTTATAATCGTGCTCTTCATTCTTCTACTCAATTTTCTCCTTTTGAGATTGTTTATGGGTTTAATCCTTTGACTCCTTTGGAAATTCTTCCATTGCCTTCTAATGAGTTTACTAACTTTGACGGTATGAAAAAAGCTAAATTTGTACAGGAGTTGCATGCTAAAGTTAGAGCCAACATTGAGAAGAGAAATGAACAATATGCAAAGCAAGCTAATAAAAGCCGAAGGCATGTCATCTTTGAACATGGTGATTGGGTTTGGGTGCACTTGAGAAAGGAGAGGTTTCCAGAACAAAGGAAATCTAAGCTACAATCAAGAGGAGATGGCCCTTTTCAAGTTTTAGAAAGGATTAATGATAATGCTTATAAAATTGATTTGAATAGCTCCTATGGTAATGTGAGTGCTACATTCAATGTATCTGATTTATCCCTCTTTGATGTTGCAGATTCGAGGACGAATCTTTTTGAGGAGGGAGGGAATGATGAAGAACCATGAGCATGTGAAAGACAAAAGAAGCATCCATGGCGTGATTCGCCTCAAGGAAGCCTAGGACGTGACTTGCATGGACATGAACTTGCAAAAGGAGGCTTAGGAGCTGAAATTGGATCAGATTTGAAGTCTAAATATTCAAGGCAAGGGGATGAACGAAATTCCCATATCAAAGGCCCAACATTCAAGTCTAATGTTCCTAAAGATCCATTACAAGATGTTGGAGGCCCAATGACAAGAGCTAGGGCCAAAGCAATGAAGCAAGCATTGAATTGTTTAATACAAGACCTTCAAGAGATAGAGCCCATATTGTTGAGTCAGATTTCATCTCATAAAGGTCCAAGAGGCATTGTTTTATTCCTTGAAGCCCAACATAAAGTGTCCAAAGGCCCACATGGAGTCCAATTGGGAGAACTCACTTAAAGTACCATGTGACAAGCATGTGCCACTTAAAATAAGGATATGGACGTGATCCCTATGGTCCAACATGTTAAGATCACATTTTATTTAGTTTCCTTTTTTGTTTCCTCTAAATAAGGTGATCTAGTCAACACCTTTATAAGTTTATTTTGTTTCCTTTTAGGGATTGATTTGTTTCCTTTTATTTAGTATCTTCTTTAGGACATTAAGTTAGGAAGTTTTCCCTATAAATAGGCACCCTCTATGTACTTTGAAAGAGGTCTTTGATTCAGAAATAATATTGAGAGCTTTCTTGCTTTCTTTGTATTCTTTGAGAATACTTGACTTATCAAAGGAGTGGTTTTCCTTTGTGGCGTCTTAAGGTTAGAGTTCTAAGAGACAAGTTCTCTTAGGGTTCTTTCCATTGACCAACATTCTTGCTAGAGTTCTAAGAGACAAGTTCTCTTAGGGTTCTTTTCATCGATCAACATTCTTCTCACCTCCCATTTTCTTTGTGTTCTGTTTCTATCTTTTCAACTTTGTTTCTTGTGATTCCATGTGTTTGCTTGATTCTATCTACTCCCGGGCATAGTTTCATCTTGTTGAAGGTTCTCTAGGACAAATTCCTATTGGGTCTGCCATCACATTGTGTATGGTTTTAACCCATTAACTCCATTGGATTTGTTGCCTTTACCCTTGAATGATATTGTTAATGTAGATGGGCAGCAAAGGGCCGAATTGGTTAAAACAATACATGAGAAAGCTAGGTAGCACATTGAGGAAAAGAACAAGAAGTATGCTCAAAGAGCCAATCAAGGGCGTAGGGAGATGAAGTTTGAACCTGGAGATTGGGTTTGGGTGCACTTCAGGAAGGAGAGATTTCCTAAACAAAGGAAGTCCAAGCTTGATCCTAGAGGGGATGGTCCTTTTCAAGTGCTTGAACGCATCAATGACAATGCCTATAGGGTGGATTTGCCAGGAGAGTATAGTGTTAGTGCTACTTTTAATGTTTCTGATTTATCTCCCTTTGATAATGTAGGTCTTGATTCGAGGACGAATCCTTTTGAGGAGGGAGGGAATGATACAACTCACCAAGGCAATGGAGACTTGAGAATGCCAATGGGTCCAATCACAAGGTCACGCTCCAACAAGCTCAAAGCACAATTTCATATTTATGTACAAGCTTTTGTTTCACAAGAACTTCAAGAAGTTTTGTTGATCAAGCTTGGAGAAGAGCTTAGGAAGACACCTAAGTGAGTGTGCACATTGGAGGCATCAAACTAAGAAGGCTAACACTTAGCCAATTTTCACAAGCACAAGTCTAATCAATGGGCTTGGGCTTATTTTATCTTATAAGGGGCATGTGGACTTCTTTTAGGCTTTTTCATGGGCTGATTTGCATTAAGTGTGCATGTGCTTCATTAAAAAAGTCATGTGCATGTTTTATTTTAAGGAACCAAGCTTGTGGGCCTAGTTTAAAAGCCCAATTCGCCCCTCTTAAGTTAGTCTTCTATTTTGTGGTTTTCTTATCCTATTTGGACAAGAACTAGTCAATTTTAATTAGTTTTGAAGCCCAAATCCATGTGGGATTTATTCTTGGGCAGATTTGTTTCAAGAAGGCCTTTTTGATATTTTGGGCTTTTTTTAGGGTTTTTAGGTTATCTTTGTTAGGGTTTACATTGCAAAGGGTATTTAAACCTTTTCTTTAGCCATGAACACGAGTTTTTAGAGATCAATAAAATTAGAAAGCATTCTTCAAGAGAGAATTGAGATTCTTGCTTGTTTTTACCTTAAGGATCGATTCAACTTATCAAGTAAGTTCTAACTTGTGGCGTTAATTCAATTCCTACAATCTTATACTCTTTGTTACCAATTCCTTGCTGTTTTGGTGGTGAAGGGTCTTGTTAGATTGATTAAATTTAGGTTTGGGAACAATCATTGAAACGGAGGTGATCTAGACATTGATTATAGGTTGTTGCCGTATCATATAACAATCACATTCATTCTCAATTTATCAATTTAATTACATATAAATCAAAATCATAACAATGAATGCAATAATTTTCTTTAAAACATATATCAAACATATATGAATTCATAAAGCATATTGCTCAAAATTTTCAAATAAGTCAAAAACATGATTTTTTATAAATCTTGTATTTTCTAAAAATTATTTCTAAATTATCCTTCGAAATCTGATACGGCAACAACCTATAATCAATGTCTAGATCACCTCCGTTTCAATGATTGTTCCCAAACCTAAATTCAATCAATCTAACAAGACCCTTCACCCTCAAAACAGCAAGGAATTGGTAACAAAGAGTATAAGATTGTAGGAATTGAATTAACGCCACAAGTTAGAACTTACTTGATACGTTGAATCAATCCTTAACGTAAAACAAGCAAGAATAAATCCCACATGGATTTGGGCTTCTTGAAACAAAGATAACCTAAAAACCCTAAAAAAAGCCCAAAATATCAAAAAGGCCTTCTTGAAACAAATCTGCCCAAGAATAAATCCCACATGGATTTGGGCTTCAAAACTAATTAAAATTGACTAGTCCTTGTCCAAATAGGATCAAAACCACAAAATAGAAGACTAACTTAAGAGGGCGAATTGGGCTTTAAACTAGGCCCACAAGCTTGGTTCCTTAAAATAAAACATGCACATGACTTTTTTAATAAAGCACATGCACACTTAATGCAAACCAGCCCATGAAAAAGCCTAAAAGAAGTCCACATGCCCTTTATAAGATAAAATAAGCCCAAGCCCATTGATTAGACTTGTGCTTGTGAAAATTAGCTAAGTGTTAGCCCTCTTGATTTGATGCCTCCAATGTGCACACACACTTAGGTGTCTTCCTAAGCTCTTCCCCAAGCTTGATCAACAAAACTTCTTGAAATTCTTGTGAAACAAAAGCTTGTACATAAATCTGAAATTGTGCTTTAAGCTTGTTGGAGCGTGACCTTCTAATTGGTCCCATTGGCATCCTCAAATCTGCATTGCCTTGGTGAGTTGTATCATTCCCTCTCTCCTCAAAAGGATTCGTCCTCGAATCAAGACCTACATTATCAAAGGGAGATAAATCAGAAACATTAAAAGTAGCACTAACACTATACTCTCCTGGCAAATCCACCCTATATGCATTGTCATTGATGCGTTCAAGCACTTGAAAAAGGACCATCCCCTCTAGGATCAAGCTTGGACTTCCTTTGTTTAGGAAATCTCTCATTCCTGAAGTGCACCCAAACCCAATCTCCAGGTTCAAACTTCATCACCCTACGCCCTTGATTGGCTCTTTGAGCATACTTCTTGTTCTTTTCGTCAATATGTTGCCTAGCTTTCTCATGTATTGTCTTAACCAATTCGGCCCTTTGCTGTCCATCTACATTAACAATCTCATTCAAGGGTAAAGGCAACAAATCCAATGGAGTTAATGGGTTAAAACCATACACAATCTCAAATGGAGAATAACCTGTAGAAGAATGAATGCTTCTATTATATGCAAACTCAATCAAAGGCAAACAATCTTCCCAAGCTTTCAAATTTTTACCCACAACAGCACGCAATAAAGATCCTAAGGTTCTATTAACCACTTCAGTTTGTCCATCTGTTTGGGGATGACAAGTTGTTGAAAACAAAAGTTTTGTTCCCAATTTATTCCATAGAACACCCCAAAAGTGACTTAAAAACTTAGAATCCCTATCTGAAATAATGGTTCTAGGAATGCCATGCAACCTAACAACATCCCTAAAAAACAAATCAGCAACATGTGTAGCATCATCAGATTTATGACATGCAATAAAATGAGCCATTTTACTAAATCTGTCAACTACTACAAAGATGCTATCACGTCCTTTCCTAGTCCTAGGCAATCCTAACACAAAATCCATAGATATATCAATCCAAGGACTAATAGGGACAGGTAGAGGCGTGTACAACCCATGTGGTTGCACCTTGGACTTGGCTTGCCTACACGCTACACAACTAGAGCAAACTCTTTCCACATCCTTTTTCATGTTAGGCCAATAAAAATGCTCCTGTAATATGTTAAGTATTTTAGCAATACCAAAATATCCTATTAAACCTCCATCATGAGACTCCCTAGCAAGCATCTCACGTATAGAACAAGTAGGAATGCATAGTTTATTATCTCTAAACAAATATCCATCATTCCTATAAAACTTTTGAAAAGCAACTTGTTCACATGCATCATACACATTAGCAAAGTCAGAATCTGATTTGTACAAATCTTTTATATACTCAAACCCAATCAACTTAGAACTAAGAGAAGAGATTAGAGCATACCTCCTAGACCATGCATCAGCGATCACATTTTCTTTACCTTGCTTGTATTTCACAACATATGGGAATGTCTCTATGAACTCCAACCACTTAGCATGTCTTTTATTTAACTTACCTTGGCCCTTAAGATACTTCAAACTCTCATGATCAGTGTGAATCACGAATTCCTTTGGCCATAGATAATGTTGCCAAGTTTGTAGAGCTCTTACCAATGCATATAGCTCCTTGTCATAAGTGGAATACTTCATTTGAGTACCATTCAACTTCTCACTAAAATAGGCAATGGGACGCCTTCCCTGCAATAAAACAGCACCAATACCTATCCCAAAGGCATCACATTCAATCTCAAAAGTAGAAGAAAAATCAGTAAACTCAAAATAGGTGCAGAACAAAGTTTTTCTTCAGAGTGTTAAAAGCAATTTCTGCGCCTCTCCCACTTAAATCCTACCTCCTTTTAACAATCTCGGTCAATGGAGCTGCAATGGAACTAAAATCTTCACAAACCTCCTATAGAAACTAGCAAGTCCATGAAAAGATCTCACCTGAGTAACACTTGTAGGTCTCGGCCACTCCCTAATTGCCTTGACCTGTTCTTGGTCCACCTCAATTCCATTAGAAGAAACAACATAACCAAGAAATATGACACGATCCATGCAAAATTTACACTTTTTTAACTTAGCATACAACTTTTCTGCCCTAAGTGCATCTAACACAAGCCTAAGATGCTCATTAATGCTTTTGCTATAGATCAATATGTCATCAAAATATACCACAACAAACTTACCGATAAATGACCTCAAAACATGATTCATCAAACGCATAAATGTACTAGGAGCATTAGTTAAGCCAAAAGACATCACAAGCCACTCATATAAACCATGTTTTGTTTTAAAAGCAGTTTTCCATTCATCACCAATTTTCATTCTAATCTGATGGTAACCACTCATAAGATCAATTTTGGTAAACACACATGCACCATGCAATTCATCAATCATATCATCCAATCTAGGTATAGGATGGCGATACTTTACCGTTATATTGTTAACAGCTCTGCAATCCACACACATGCGTCAACTCCCATCCTTTTTTGGAACCAATATCACTGGCACGGCACAAGGACTAAGACTCTCCCTGATGTGTCCGTTTTGTAGCAATTCTTCCACTTGCTTTTGGAGTTCCTTAGTTTCATCAGGGTTAGCCCTATAAGCTGGTCTATTTGGAATCTGCGCCCCAGGCATGAAGACAATCTGATGTTCTATTCCTCTAATAGGCGGCAATTCCTTAGGCAACTCCTCAGGGAAAACATCTCCATACTCCTGAAAAAGAGAAACAACACTACTAGGCAAACAAGGGTCAAGGTCAGATTCATTAAAATAAGCTTGCTTGTACAAAAATACAAACAAACATCTCCTTTCCACACAAGCAACCCTTACATCTCTCATTTTTGCATAGAAGTTTTGTTTCTTTCTACCCTCTCTCTCATTTGGGCCTTTTAATTGAATTTCTTTTAAGGCCTCTTTCCCCACTTGTCTTCTCTCAGTCTCGGCCTCTTTCCCCATGTCATTCAGCCATTGTAGTCTATACGGCCTAGGGTGTTTCAAGCACTCCAACCCTAGTTTTTCTACCATCAATGTACTAGCCACATTAGTGCAGCTTGCCCCATCAGTGATCAGGCTACAAATCTTCTCATTCACTAGGCATCTGGAATGAAAAATATTTTCCCTTTGCTCAATTCCATCTTCCTTCACTTGAGCATTCAAAACTCGCCTAGTAACAAGTAATTCACCCCTAGGTGCATCATCGACTTCCACATCAGAACAATCTTCTAACTCAAGCATGGAAGTCAAATCATCTCCTTCCTCCTTAGACACAACTTCTCCTCCTCTCACAAACATTGTTTTCTTGTTTGGGCATTGAGAAGCAATATGACCAACACCAAGACATTTAAAGCATTTAATAGTCCTATGCTTTTCAGAATTGGAACAACAAGAACTTGGAGTTTTAAAAGTACCTTTTGGATCTGCCTTGTTCTTCTCTTCCTTTAGCTTGTCTTTGTCCTTCTCATTTTTCTTGGACCATTTTGAGTTCCAATTTGTAGTAGATGATACAACTCACCAAGGCAATGGAGACTTGAGGATGCTAATGGGTCCAATTACAAGGTCGCGCTCCAACAAGCTCAAAGCACAATTTCAGATTTATGTACAAGCTTTTGTTTCACAAGAACTTCAAGAAGTTTTGTTGATCAAGCTTGGAGAAGAGCTTAGGAAGACACCTAAGTGTGTGTGCACATTGGAGGCTTCAAACCAAGAGGGCTAACACTTAGCCAATTTTCACAAGCACAAGTCTAATCAATGGGCTTGGGCTTATTTTATCTTATAAGGGGCATGTTGACTTCTTTTAGGCTTTTTCATGGGCTGATTTGCATTAAGTGTGCATGTGCTTCATTAAAAAAGTCATGTGCATGTTTTATTTTAAGGAACCAAGTTTGTAGGCCTAGTTTAAAAGCCCAATTCGCCCCTCTTAAGTTAGTCTTCAAGAGAGAATTGAGATTCTTGCTTGTTTTACCTTAAGGATTGATTCAACTTATCAAGTAAGTTCTAACTTGTGGCGTTAATTCAATTCCTACAATCTTATACTCTTTGTTACCAATTCCTTGCTGTTTTGGGGGTGAAGGGTCTTGTTAGATTGATTGAATTTAGGTTTGGGAACAATCATTGAAACGGAGGTGATCTAGACATTGATTCTAGGTTGTTGCCGTATCAGTAGAGCTTGGGTAAGAAGCTTTGTTGGAGCTTTTGTACTTGAGTTGCCATTCCACCTTCATGGCCATATTCACCATCTCCTCTAACTCCACATAATGGTGCAATTCAATAACATTGGCAATGTCTTTGTTCAAACCAGCCAAGAAACGTGCCATGGTGGCTTCTCTTTCTTCTTCTACATTAGCCCCAATCATGGCTATCTCCATCTCCTTATGGTACTCTTCTACACTTTTGGTTCCTTGTCTCAAGGTTTGGAGCCTTTGATGGAGCTCCCTATAGAAGTAACTAGGCACAAACCTCTTCTTCATGACCCTCTTCATTTCAGCCCAAGTATTAATAGGATCCTCTCCATTCCTTCTTTTGTTCAAAACAAGCTGATCCCACCAAATAAGTGCATAATCATGAAATTCCACGGCAGCAAGCTTCACCTTCTTCTCTTCAGAATAGTTATGGCATTCAAAAATCATCTCCACCTTTCTTCCCCATTCTAAGTAAGCTTCTGGATCATTCTTACCTTGGAAAGATGATATTTTCATCTTGATACTGCCCAAGTTTCTATCCACACGCTCGACCCTGTCTTCTCCCCTTGCATTGTCTCGGCCTCTATAACCTCTTCCTCTTCCTCTATCATTCCGTCTCCCTCTTCCTCCAAATCTGGCCCTATGCCAATCTTCTTCATCAATGTTTAGATCACCTCCGTTTCAATGATTGTTCCCAAACCTAAATTTAATCAATCTAACAGGACCCTTCACCCCCAAAACAGCAAGGAATTGGTAACAAAGAGTATAAGATTGTAGGAATTGAATTAACGCAACAAGTTAGAACTTACATGATAAGTTGAATCAATCCTTAAGGTAAAACAAGCAAGAATCTCAATTCTCTCTTGAAGAATGCTTTCTAATTTTATTGATCTCTCTAAAACTCGTGTTCATGGCTAAAGCAAGGGTTTAAATACCGTTTGCAATGTAAACCCTAACAAAGATAACCTAAAAACCCTAAAGAAAGCCCAAAATATCAAAAAGGCCTTCTTGAAACAAATCTGCCCAAGATGATATAACTCACCAAGGCAATGGAGACTTGAGGATGCCAATGGGTCCAATTACAAGGTCACGCTCCAACAAACTTAAAGCACAATTTCAGATTTATGTACAAGCTTTTGTTTCACAAGAACTTCAAGAAGTTTTGTTGATCAAGCTTGGGGAAAAGCTTAGGAAGACACCTAAGTGTGTGTGCACATTGGAGGCATCAAATCAAGAGGGCTAACACTTAGCCAATTTTCACAAGCACAAGTCTAAGCAATGGGCTTGAGCTTATTTTATCTTATAAAGGGCATGTGGACTTCTTTTAGGCTTTTTCATGGGCTGGTTTGCATCAAGTGTGCATGTGCTTTATTAAAAAAGTCATGTGCATGTTTTATTTTAAGGAACCAAGCTTGTGGGCCTAGTTTAAATGCCCAATTCGCCCCTCTTAAGTTAGTCTTCTATTTTGTGGTTTTCTTATCCTATTTGGACAAGGACTAGTCAATTTTAATTAGTTTTGAAGCGCAAATCCATGTGGGATTTATTCTTGTGATACGGCAACAACCTAGAATCAATGTCTAGATCACCTCCATTTCAATGATTGTTCCCAAACCTAAATTCAATCAATCTAACAAGACCCTTCACCCCCAAAACAGAAAGGAATTGGTAACAAAGAGTATAAGATTGTAGGAATTGAATTAACGCCACAAGTTAGAACTTACTTGATAAGTTGAATCAATCCTTAAGGTAAAACAAGCAAGAATCTCAATTCTCTCTTGAAGAATGCTTTCTAATTTTATTGATCTCTCTAAAACTCGTGTTCATGGCTAAAGCAAGGGTTTAAATACCCTTTGCAATGTAAACCCTAACAAAGATAACCTAAAAACCCTAAAGAAAGCCCAAAATATCAAAAAGGCCTTCTTGAAACAAATCTGCCCAAGATGATACAACTCACCAAGGCAATGGAGACTTGAGGATGCCAATGGGTCCAATTACAAGGTCACGCTCCAACAAGCTTAAAGCACAATTTCAGATTTATGTACAAGCTATTGTTTCACAAGAACTTCAAGAAGTTTTGTTGATCAAGCTTGGGGAAAAGCTTAGGAAGACACCTAAGTGTGTGTGCACATTGGAGGCATCAAATCAAGAGGGCTAACACTTAGCAAATTTTCACAAGAGGGCATGTGGACTTCTTTTAGGCTTTTTCATGGGCTGGTTTGCATCAAGTGTGCATGTGCTTTATTAAAAAAGTCATGTGCATGTTTTATTTTAAGGAACCAAGCTTGTGGGCCTAGTTTAAAAGCCCAATTCGCCCCTCTTAAGTTAGTCTTCTATTTTGTGGTTTTCTTATCCTATTTGAACAAGGACTAGTCAATTTTAATTAGTTTTGAAGCCCAAATCCATGTGGGATTTATTCTTGGGTAGATTTGTTTCAAGAAGGCCTTTTTGATATTTTGGGCTTTTTTAAAGGTTTTTAGGTTATCTTTGTTAGGGTTTACATTGCAAAGGGTATTTAAACCCTTGCTTTAGCCATGAACACGAGTTTAGGGAGATCAACAAAATTAGAAAGCATTCTTCAAGAGAGAATTGAGATTCTTCCTTGTTTTACCTTAAGGATTGATTCAACTTATCAAGTAAGTTCTAACTTGTGGCGTTAATTCAATTCCTACAATCTTATACTCTTTGATACCAATTCCTTGCTGTTTTGGGGGTGAAGGGTCTTGTTAGATTGATTAAATTTAGGTTTGGGAACAATCAATTAAACGGAGGTGATCTAGACATTGATTCTAGGTTGTTGCCGTATCACAAGAATAAATCCCACATGGATTTGGGCTTCAAAACTAATTAAAATTGACTAGTCCTTGTCCAAATAGGATAAGAAAACCACAAAATAGAAGACTAACTTAAGAGGGGCGAATTGGGCTTTTAAACTAGGCACACAAGCTTGGTTCCTTAAAATAAAACGTGCACATGACTTTTTTAATAAAGCACATGCACACTTAATGCAAACCAGCCCATGAAAAAGCCTAAAAGAAGTCCACATGCCCTTTATAAGATAAAATAAGCCCAAGCCCAAGCCCATTGCTTAGACTTGTGCTTGTGAAATTTGGCTAAGTGTTAGCCCTCTTGATTTGATGCCTCCAATGTGCACATACACTTAGGTGTCTTCCTAAGCTCTTCCCCAAGCTTGATTAACAAAACTTCTTGAAGTTCTTGTGAAACAAAAGCTTGTACATAAATCTGAAATTGTGCTTTAAGCTTGTTGGAGCGTGACCTTGTAATTGGACCCATTGGCATCCTCAAATCTGCATTGCCTTGGTGAGTTGTATCAAAATCATAATTTTCAAACATTTACATAAACAATAATTTCTTAAAATTTAACACAAGCTTAACTTAAAATTCAATAAATAAACATACTACCCACCTCGAATCGATACTAAAAACTCGTCCTTAGCTTCAATTTGACCATTTCTTCTTTCTTTCTTCCAATTTAACATTACCTAAGCCATAGTCATCCAAATTCAACATCATAAATAACATTATCCTTAAAATTGATTTCATAATTCATAAACTCATACTAATTTCAAGATATCTAAATCACCAATTTCCAAAATCCCCAAATCCCAAAATTGGGTATAACCCTAATTCACAATCATTCAAAATTGATCCAATTAAATCAAGCAATTCCCAAAATTGATCTTATAATTGACAAACCCGTATCATTTTTCATAATTCTAAACCAAAAACCCATTAAAATTTCAAAGATCAAAAACCATCACTTACCTTTAACCTTCAATTTTTGGATTTTTTTTTCTTGGCTTAGAAGGAAGCTTTCACCTTCTTCTATCTTTTTCCTATTGAAATCAATGAAAATCACCCTTGAAATCTCACATAGTCGAAACCCTAAGTCATTTTCCTCTTCTCCCACTTTTTCTCTCATCCGAAACTTCAATATTTCTTCTCTTCTTTTCCTTCTTTCTTTTCTTCTCACTTTTTTTCTCTTAAGTATCGTGACATGCTACTGTCAAAAACGGCAGCCCACTCTCTTCTTTCATTTAATGAAGCAAAATGACTATAAAGCCCTTCAATTTAATATCAAGACCGATCAACATGGTATGGAGAGATATAAAAATGACTTAGGAAACCAACGCTTCCTTATTCTCTAATCTTTCCCAACCTTGTTCTTTACGTATTAAGCAATGACATTTTTAATCGAATGTAAATAACTATCGTAATGAAATTCGTATTAAGTAATGACATCTTGGAAAACATGTAAATAATCCATAAGCATACAAAATTGACGCAGAAATAAACCATACTAATGTTCTGACAGTTAATTTTGCTGTCATTGTTATAAAAACTTGTCTATTGTGCATTGGATTTGTCTGCAAAAGTTGAGCAAAGAGTTTAAGAGTAAAGGAAAAGGGCAGATTTGTTTCAATCTTTTTTTTTTCAACTGAAACAGTCGAATGTAATTTGTAAAGTAGGGATTTCCATTTAAATGCTAAGGACTTTGTTGTAGAGTTAAGCACAGATAAGATTCATGAAACAAGTTAAAAGATTCATGAATTGGCAGTATGCATATCAACATCACCGTAAGCTAAAAGATCCTCATTGCTCTTTTGGAATCATATCCCTTCAATAAATCCTACACAAATAAGAAGTTATCATGTATAGATCTACCATAGAATGAAGGCTCATTGTGTAATGTGGATAATATCTCTGATAGGTTGCGCAAAGATCAATCATACTAGTAGGATTGGAGATCTTAGGAATCAAGAACAGGTATGTTTTGTCCAATTACCTGAGCATCCTATAACTTGAGAAGAATTCCGAAGCAAATTTAACTACTAGCTTCTTTCTAATGGCCTATGTGTTTTCACAAAAATAGGCACTGAAACCATCAAGCCTTAGAGACTTGATAGGATTAAGTTTGAGCAAATTACAGAACTTGTAATTTGCATTTCCTCTAGCTTGTTGGCTTCTAAGTGTTTCAGTATTAGATGAGAAGGGTCCTAATAACACTATTCCTCAAAATTCTCTTTACTTTCATTGCTCCTTACTAATCTCTCCACGCATTTCAATTGATTTGCAAACTCAACTTTCTCCTCACGTTAGGAATATTGTTACCTCAAATTCCAAAAATCCACTCAGATAGTTGGATACACTACATTGACCGTAATGCATACACTCTTAGTAGTATACCCTACCTCTTATGCTTGAGTCTCCACTAGGGATATGACTTCAATATTCCCTTTAATTTAATGCACATTCATTTCTGATTTGTTCTTCCATTAATCATTCTTAATATAAGCTATTTGGTCTACTTAACCTAATTCAATGAAATCCTTCTTCGAAAGAAGATTTCTTGCCACTATCATCCATACTATTCATACAATCTTTATCAATCAACTGTTATCATCGTCAATGTTGTTTCAGCCATTCTTAACAACTCAATACGATCAACATCAACGACTCATGAACTTTTAATAATTCCAATTTCTGTCACACTTTACATGATCAAACTATCCTTTATAATAAACTCAATGAAATAAGAGGCACATTCGTTTACACTTATCTTTTGCCATGTACCATCAAGATCACTACATCTTATACACAAAAGGAATCTTAGTAGGTCACCAATTTATATCTCATAGTTTCTAATACATCCATCGCAATTGATTCTGAACAACCTTTGAGTATTCTACTACTATTTAGAATTACTCCTTCATAGTAGTCACCTATACCATACTTTCATTTCATTACTTTGATTCATCTCATAGCTTTAACTATAGGGATCATAGATTATCTCTTATACCATATCCAAATATAAATCTCATAAGCACTCAATCACATAGTTCACCAAGGTAGCCACATTATCATCAAATGTGTACTCATAATAACTTGTCGACTCAACCTCGAGAACTTTTACACATATCACTACCATTTGTTTCATTTTCCATATATACATTCTTAATCAATTTAGAATTATAGGCGTATAGCCATCTTATGATACAACTCACCAAGGCAATGGAGACTTGAGGATGCCAATGGGTCCAATTACAAGGTCACGCTCCCACAAGCTTAAAGCACAATTTCAGATTTATGTACAAGCTTTTGTTTCACAAGAACTTCAAGAAGTTTTGTTGATCAATAAAATTAGAAAGCATTCTTTAAGAGAGAATTGAGATTCTTGCTTGTTTTACCTTAAGGATTGATTCAACTTATCAAGTAAGTTCTAACTTGTGGCGTTAATTCAATTCCTACAATCTTTACTCTTTGTTACCAATTCCTTGCTGTTTTGGGGGTGAAGGGTCTTGTTAAATTGATTGAATTTAGGTTTGGGAACAATCATTGAAACGGAGGTGATCTAGACATTGATTCTAGGTTGTTGCCGTATAACAATTGACTCGAGGGTGCCATGAACAAAACGGAGAAAACCGAAGTTTACTTTGTGAACAAAATGAGTCCACTTTTCGGATCTCGTGGGTCACAAGCGAGCTGCCGGGAGAAGGCTTTATGTTGACGTGCACGTGACTACGAAACGGTTCCTCTCTCGCCCAAACAAAGCACATAAGCAATGCTCAAAATCGTTTTATCAAAATGAAATGCTTTCATACCTTTCATGTTCTTTTTCTTCTTTCCATTCAAATCAAAATGCCATCACATAATTCAATGGCATAACATGATCATATATCAAAATGCATTTTTGCATATTCACAATAATTCAAATCCGATCCATGAAGCATATACATACATATAAGTAAATTCTTTAAATCTTTTGAAAACAATATATGCACATTTATGAGGTACTTGAAATCATTTTATTCTCTTGATTTGGAAAAACTTTAATTGCTCATTATTCAATTGTAAACATGAAACCCACCTCATTTTGCTTCAACATCCAACCTCAAATGTTCCCTTCCTATTGCTCTTGGATAGGGTTTCTCTTGATTTCCTAAAATAAACTAAAATTCTCCTTCAATTCAAATTCAAATGGAAATCTCCCAATTTCAAAAAATCCTTAAAACTTCAAAATCACAATAAATGAAATCAACACAAATCAAACTCAAATTTAACCTACCCTTAATCCATCTAAGCTAGAAAACCCAAAACCTACCTTAGAAATCCTAAAATCAAATGGGTTCCCCTTAAACCATCTTCTTTCTCCATTCATCCCCACACAAAACCCTATCTTTTCTACTTCCTTTTTCAACCTAAACAAGAAGAAAATAACATGGAGCTTACCTTAACAATATGATTTTTCCTCTTCTTTCTTCTTCTTTATTCCTTTTCTCTCTTCTTCCACGATTTTATTGATCTTCTCTTCTTTCTCTACATTTTTTCTCTCTTCCCCTTTGCTTATCACGACATCTTCTCTCTTCCTCTTCTTATTTCAAGACAACATTTTAGTTGTCATTCCCGTTTTGCCCCTCATTTAAGTAGTCTTTCCATATTTACCCTCATTTGTCTTTTTAACTAACATCTTATACTTCTAACTTCTTGACTAATTATCATGCAAAAATTGAAGGAATTTGATAATACTTCCTTCTAGAAAAAATGTTCCTCATTGTCTCAATTTTCCAATGACACCAAAATCATTCAATTTCGTTAGGAAATCTGAAAGTTATATCCCAAACATTTACAAACTATTCTTATACTAAAATAATATTATGTGCACAACTTCCATACAAAAATTGAAATTCTTAGAGACCAAATTAGAACTTGATTTCATCTGACAATTTGTAGCCCTATTTCTCTAATGTAGTCCAAATAAAAAATCATCTTATTTGGATAACTAGAGAAAACGTTATGACTAAAACACCGAAGCATACTCAATAAACATGTTTCAACTTATAACTTCCAATATTTCACATATAACCCATCTTGTAAATAACTATCTTTTCTACTTCAATTCAAATTCAAGAATTATTCTGTTCTTTACACATGAATAAACATAAAAAATTTCTCATATAATATTTCTAACTTCCAAGAAATGTTCGGGCTCCAACAGGCAAATTGTATGCTAAAACAACAACATGCCACACGCTATATGAAAGTGACATATTGCCATGTGGATTGAATCCATCTGTTGCTAAGCCTAGTCTCACATTACGTGGTTCTCTAGCAAAGTCAAGATATAGCTCATCAAAGCTCTTCCAAGTTTCTCCATGAGAAGGATGAACCATGGTATTTCCGTCACCTTTAGGCCTATCATTTTGCCAAGTCATTTGTTTAGCGGTCTTACTTGACATGAACTGGACTTTAATGGAAAGTACCGCAACACTTTCCATGGTATCTTCTTACCTTTGCCATCATTAATTCTCCATCTTGATGTTCCAAACTTGGGACAACTTTGCAAGTCCCCATACTCTTTCCAAAATAGGGAACAATCGTACTTACATGCATGTATCGACACATAACCCAAGCTTAGACTTCGTAGAAATTGATTTGCTTCATAATATGACTTCGGCAAAGTTTCACAATTAGGTAATACATCCCCCAACAGAGCAAGTAACATGTCAAATGACTTATTGCTCCACTTGTTTTATACTTTCAAGTGAAGCAACTTTTTTAAAAAGGACAACTTTGTAAAGTTTGTACATCCGGGGTACAACTCTTCTGTTGCTTTACTTAACAATTCATGAAAGCCTTGTCCTATAAAATCTCCAACGCCTTTAGGACGACTCCTTCCATCCTCATCAATTGGACAATCATTTACGAAGGTACCCACATCATGAAGCAAATCTTGCATGCCATCATCCTCCTCATCACCATTACCCTCATTAATTCCCCAACCCATCAATGTCTACATTTGCATCGTCAAGCCTTTCTGCCCTAGAGATAAATCTATATTTTGGCTTGTCACCGTGTCAAACCCAACGAGTGTATGATTGGTCCATGCTGAATCGCATTAAATGATCAAAAACATTCATTTGAGACCTCATATAACAATTCATGCAACGACTACAAGGGCATGAAATTTCACAATCTTTACCCTTTTTTTCCACCACAAATTTCTTAAATGCTTTCACTCCATCAATGTATTCACGGAAAACCCTAATACTATTCATCCAACTCTTATCCATTGACCAAAAACTACCTATTAATTTAACATAAAAATGACGACATTATGTTATGTTAGTGGGAATTCAATTTACACATAAAACACATTATGAACAAGTTGGAATAATAATGTGGTCTTCCATGATTGTATACACTTATTGCACGTACTAGCTACTATTGAAAAGGTTATGGCAATAACTTATTAGACTACAATTGTTGTCTTGTTTAGTTTACTCACATATAATTTGTAGCACCTCCTTACCGCAGGGTACACACCGGGGCGTCCGCAGGTCATTCTGGTACATATCCTACGATAAGGGTGAGCTACGAACGATTACTACAAACACTTCACATGGCATCATGATAAAACATCAGTATAAAAATCACAATGTTTTTTAAACCAAAATTTTCCTCATTTCATTTCATCAAACCAGAAGTTTACACATCTGTCATCTTTTACTGTCTGTACATCAATCCCAAAAACCTAGTACAAATGCTACATGAAAGAGGAAAAATACAGCAGATCTATCTAGGTCATCCTAAAAGTCCCAGCTGATCGACCTGTGAGCCATGACTTCTCTCACCAAAATGATCTACATGGCTCGAAAAGTCCCTCTGGAGCTAGGAGTCTACTCTCGATCTTGAAAAATATGTTGCAATTTTGGGTGAGTTTGCGAACTCAGTGAGGTAACCATCATCGATGGTTCGCTCAATTCATGCAACAATCAGGCATATCACAAACTATTTCAAAATTTCATATACATCAGCAGTAGCACATGATCACATCAGTAACACATTTTATTTTCATTTAAGCATAAGGCATTTTGCCTTTCACTCATCAAATATATGTATGGGATGTTACATAATCTAATCCCATTCGAGTCATCCTATGCAAGGGAACTATAATGGTTCTAGGAGACGTGTTCTTTATAATGGAGAAGAAGATGAGTGCTTCGACCATCTTCTCTTCCACTTCACATACTCTATCATTATATGGAAAAACTTGCATCTTCTTTGCAACTCTAACAACCATCTAATTCTTTATTTAGACATAGTTGATTGGATCTATCAAAACTTATGCAAAGGTGATATCCTTATCTGTAAACTTGCTTTTGCAAATGTTATTTATTTTATAAGTGTAATAAAAGAATTTTCTAAAGGACAACTACTATAAGCTTCAATATTCTCCAAAAATTGATATATGAAACTAGGATGCAACTCATCACTCATAGAATCTACCTTATCTATAGCTCAAATCAAGCTACCAAATTGAACATTATCAGACTATGAATTTGTACTAATCTAAGTCATAAATATCCAACTCTCTAGGGAACTTTAAAGTAAGGATCCCCAAGTTAGGCCATCATGATTATTTGCATGTTTATATGCTTCCTATCAAGGATGCTTGGACATTATTCATAACAAGGTATGTAGACTAATTATTAATGGATGAAATTGCACAGATGTGGCCAATGCTACTTTAATAGAGAAGTGAGAATGATTAACTCAAAATAGGAGATCCATTACATATAAGCTTGACAATGTTCAAAAATTAAGATAAACCATGTTTATCTTCAAAAATTACAAACAAATCCATAGTTTATACCCATTGACAATGTTCCATACTGTGCCCAATTAAGAAGGGATATGGAACATGACATAGTCGCAACTTAAGCTAAATTCAACTCTAAAACTTGAAAACCAGAGACAGAAGAGATGGCAAACTCACACAATGTAGTATAAAACAATATCATCAATTGTAAATGAGATGAAAAGCTCACAACTTTTGTCATTCAAAACCATTTTCATTACATTTTATCAATAGGGTCGACACAAAAGGAGGAGCTTGAATCAAGAATGGAATTGTAGGATGACTAAAAATTGACAAAGATTTCCCCTTTTTATTTAACTTCAGTTCCAAATTAAAGACTATGAAAGATTACGCTAAAGTCACTAATATTTATAGAAGATGATAGAAAAAATAAACCCGTAAAATTAAAATCCGGAATCACCTTCAGTGGCAGTTTCTTCAGCCTCGCTGACGATGCGTCCAAGACGAGAATAAATGGTGGCCATCGAGCGAGACCAGGAGGAAGAGGATGAAAGGAAGCGAACCTTAAGGCCTTCGGACTGCAGCAAGCGAAGAAATCTATGGGTACCTTCAGCTCCAAATTAAACACCAACTTCGAGCTTTAGGAAATCAAACACGAAGAAATAAGTCTATGTTTGGATCGAAGGAATGCAACAGAAAAGAAAGGAAGATAAATACATTTATCTTGATTTCCATTGTTTGAACAAAAATAAGCCAAGGGAAAGGGAGGGAATGGAGAGGAATAGGAGAGAAATTTGGACCAATTGTATTTCCCACCGAATTGGTGGGAAAGGAAGGGAAATTGAAGAGAAGATAATCTTCCAATAAGTAAATTACCATTATATCCTTATTTAACTCAATAAAAATAACATTCTCAGCTACAATTCCTGATACAACTCACCAAGGCAATGGAGACTTAAGGATGTCAATGGGTCCAATTACAAGGTCACGCTCCAACAAGCTTAAAGCACAATTTCATATTTATGTACAAGCTTTTGTTTCACAAGAACTTCAAGAAGTTTTGTTGATCAAGCTTGGGGAAGAGCTTAGGAAGACACCTAAGTGTGTGTGCACATTGGACGAATCAAATCAAGAGGGTTAACACTTAATCAATTTTCACAAGCACAAGTCTAATCAATGGGCTTGAGCTTATTTTATCTTATAAAGGGCATGTGGACTTCTTTTAGGCTTTTTCATGGGCTGGTTTGCATTAAGTGTGCATGTGCTTTATTAAAAAAGTCACGTGCATGTTTTATTTTAAGGAACCAAGCTTGTGGGCCTAGTTTAAAAGCCCAATTCGCCCCTCTTAAGTTAGTCTTCTATTTTGTGGTTTTCTTATCCTATTTGGACAAGGACTAGTCAATTTTAATTAGTTTTGAAGCCCAAATCCTTGTGTGATTTATTCTTGGGCAGATTTGTTTCAAGAAGGTCTTTTTGATATTTTGGGCTTTCTTTAGGGTTTTTAGGTTATCTTTGTTAGGGTTTACATTGCAAAGGGTATTTAAACCCTTGCTTTAGCCATGAACCCGAGTTTAGAGAGATCAATAAAATTAGAAAGCATTCTTCAAGAGAGAATTGAGATTCTTGCTTGTTTTACCTTAAGGATTGATTCAACTTATCAAGTAAGTTCTAACTTGTGGCGTGAATTCAATTCCTACAATCTTATACTTTTTGTTACCAATTCCTTGCTGTTTTGGGGGTGAAGGGTCTTGTTAGATTAATTGAATTTAGGTTTGGGAACAATCATTGAAACGGAGGTGATCTAAACATTGATTCTAGGTTGTTGCCGTATCATCTTTGGTATCAAAGCCTAGGTTTTAAATTCAATCTTTATCTTTAATTAACACGCACCAACGGAAGGATTGAAGAGGAATTTGCGTTGATCTTGTATAAGGAATAAATCCAAGCTCTGGGTATGGCTGGGATGTTTGAATTGTTGGAAGAACTTGCGTCGGTTATGAAGAACAAGGAAGAACAGACTTGAATTCAAAAATTGACAAGCAAAACTAACTAAGATACGTATGAAATCAATCCCTACGACACCCCCTAAAGACCTGCCTTAGGTAACCCCGATGATCAGAATTGAATTTAAGAAAGAACTCAAACACGCCACAATTGGGAAAGCAATTGATAAGTGAAATAAGTTCTTAAGGTAACAAGAACAAGAGAAGGTTTGTTTTCTCTCAAGTTGGAAGCCAGTGGCTGCACACAATAATCTGAATCAGTCTGCCCCAATCTGACCTAAAACAAGTCTATAAATACTAGGTTTTAAGTGACTAATGAGTTGGGCTAATAATACAAGAAAGCCCAAGTAAATAATAAGTCCAAGAAAGCTAATTAAAATGCCCCCATGTCTGGTCTGATGGGTGTGCCTTTGCTGATCACTTAAGTCCACATAAGTTGGGCTCAAGTGAATTAAAACAGCCCATTCATGCAAGTCCTCAAGCCACATGCATATCTGACCCAAAGACTTGAGTTAAGTGGATCCATTTGAGCTGTGACCCAAATAACTCTCCTCCTATAGGATTAGCACGCTGCATGTCTTCCATAAATGAGCCCACATGCGCATACAAAGCCTCTTTGATCCTCTTAGCCCGCGCCCTAGTCATTGGCCCAATTGGTATGGACAGGTCTCTTCCTTGGCCTTGATCACGCAAGCTCTTCTTCAAGTCCAAACCTCCATGCACGCCACCACCTTCATGCACATCGTCATCCATGCCTTTGCTCACATCAGTCCCTCCCTCCTTAAAAAGATTCGTCCTCGAAGCTGAATCCATGTCAAAAGGAGAAAGGTCAGCAACATAAAAGTGGCGGAAACATTGTACTCACCTGGAAGATCAATCTTGTAGGCATTGTCATTGATCTTCTCCAACACCTGGAATGGACCATCTCCTCTTGGATCCAGCTTGTATTTTCTTTGAGTAGGAAATCGCTCCTTTCTCAAATGAACCCAAACCCAATCACCAGGTTCGAAGGTCACTAATCTACGCCCTTTGTTGGCT
Source organism: Erythroxylum novogranatense (assembly GCA_029891385.1). Classification (NCBI taxonomy): domain Eukaryota; kingdom Viridiplantae; phylum Streptophyta; class Magnoliopsida; order Malpighiales; family Erythroxylaceae; genus Erythroxylum; species Erythroxylum novogranatense. The sequence goes on from CM057224.1 coordinate 49,154,107, forward strand.
TGCCTGGCGTAGACCCGGTTCTTTTGCTCAATGTGTTGCCTCACCTTCTTGTGAAGTTCCCTAACCAACTCAAATTTTACGTGTTCCATCTGTACTAGACAATTCATGCAAAGGTAAAGGTACCAAATCCAAGGCAGTTAAGGATTAAAACCATAAACCAACTCAAAAGGAAAAAACCTGTAGTGGAATGCACACATCTATTATATGCAAATTCAATGAAAGGTAAACATTCCCCCCAAGTTCTCAAATTTCGACCTACAACAGCACGCAACAAAGTTCCCAAGGTCCTATTCACAACCTCGGTTTGCCCATCTGTTTGTGGATGACAAGTAGTGGAATATAACAATTTGGTTCCTAACTTGCCCCACAACACACGCCAAAAATAGCTCAAAACTTAGTATCTCGATCGGATACAATCGACCTCGGAATGCCATGCAACCTAACAACATCCCTAAAGAATAAGTCAGCCACATGTACAGCATCATCAGTCTTATGGCATGCAATGAAATGCGCCATCTTACTAAAACGATCCACAACCACAAAGATGCTATCAAAACCTCTCTTTGTTCTAGGTAGACCCAAAACAAAGTCCATAGACAAATCAACCCATGGTTCAGTAGGCACAGGTAAAGGGGTATACAATCCATGAGGTTTGACTGTTGATTTTGCCTGTCTACATGCAATGCACTTGGCACACACTCGCTCAACATCCTTGCGCATACCAGGCCAATAAAAATGCTAATGCAAAATATCCAAAGTCTTAGCAACCCCAAAATGACCCATCAAACCACCACTATGAGCCTCATGCACAAACAAAGCACGCAACGAACAATTAGGCACACACAATTGGCTACCTCTAAACAAATAGCCATCATGCCTATAAAATTTCTGAAACGCAACATGCTCACAAGCAATATACACAGAAGCAAAGTCATTATCAGAAGCATACAACTCCTTTAGTTGCTCAAACCCTAAAAGTTGTGAACTAAGGGTAGTAACCAAGGAATACCTCCTAGATAACGCATCAGCAACCACGTTTTCCTTCCCTTGCTTGTACTGCAGGACATATGGAAATGTCTCCAAAAACTCCACCCACGTGGCATGTCGTTTGCTCAACTTGCCTTGTCCTTTCAAGTGCTTCAAGGACTCGTGATCTGTCCTAATGACAAACTCACGTGGCTGAAGGTAGTGTTGCCACACCTCCAATGCTCTCACCACTGCATATAGCTCCTTGTCATAGGTTGGATAGTTGAGTTGTGCACCACTCAACTTCTCACTGAAGTAAGCTACTGGTTTGTTTTCCTGCAAAAGCATAGCACCTATACCAATTCCAGAAGCATCACATTCAACCTCAAATGCCTTATCAAAATTTGGCAAGCACAAAATAGGAGCAGACCATAATTTTTCTTTCAACAATATGAATGCACGTTCCTGTTCCTCTCCCCATACAAACCCCTTCTCCTTCTTGACTATCTCAGTCAAAGGAGCAGCAATAGTGGAGAAATCTCTCACAAACCTCCTATAAAAGCTAGCAAGTCCGTGAAAGCTCCTCACCTCACTCGACTCTTAGGTGTTGGCCAATCTTGGATGGCCTTCACCTTTCACTATCTACCGCAACACCACGAGAACTGACTACAAATCCTAAGAAGACAAGTCGATCAATGCAAAAGTACACTTCTTAAGATTGGCATACAGTTTCTCCTTTCTCAACACATCCAACACACTCCTCACATGCACGACATGCTCATCAATAGTAGTGCTATAAACCAAAATGTCATCAAAGTAAACAACCACAAATTTACCAAGAAATGCACGCAATACATGATTCATCAACCGTGATAAAATGCTGGGTGCATTAGTTAAGCCAAATGGCGTAACCAACCACTCATACAACCCATACTTGGTTTTGAAAGCGATTTCCATTCATCTCCGGATTCATTCAATCGATGGTATCCACTCTTCAAATCAATCTTAGTAAATACACATGCACCATGCAACTCATCAAGCATATCGTCTAACCTAGGAATAGGGTGGCGATACTTTCTGATGATTTTATTCACAAGACGACAGATCCACGACATCCTCCGTGTTCCATCCTTCTTTGGCACCAACAAAGACCGCACAAGACATGGGCTCAAGCTCTCCCTCACATGCCCTTTTCCAACAACTCATCCACTTGCCTTTGAAGTTCCTTCGTTTCCTCGTGGTTACTCCTATAGGCCGGCTGTTTGGAATCATGCACCGGGTATGAAATCGATTTGGTGCTCTATGCCCCTCAAGGGTGGCAGTCCATTGGGCATCTCCTCCGGAAAGACATCGGTGTATTCTGCAAAGAGAACTAAAGACACTAGGCAAGGAAGCAAGAGGGTCGATGTGGGTCATCAAACACTCCCTATACCTAAGCAACAATAGTGTTCTCTTCGCTCCACTAACTTTCCTCAAATCTTTCTCTCTCGCAAACAAACTCACCTTCTTCTCTCTCGGCTCACTCTTCCTTTCTCTACCTGAGTTCTTCTCTCCTGCACATCCCACCTTCTTTTCCTCTCCTGTGCAGTCACTCACCTTTGGGCCACTCTCAATTTGCTTTTGGGCTTCTTTTCTCTCATCTTTTCTTTTGAGCTCACTACCCAAACCCTCCTCACATTTACTTGCTTTCAACAGGTCCAGGTACAATTCATGAGGTGATAAGGGTACAAGAGTGAAGTTCCTACCCTTAAACTTAAACGAATACCTATTGGTATATCCATCATGTGCTACCCTTCTATCAAACCGCCAAGGTCTCCCAAGCAACATATGACCAGCCTCCATAGGTACTACATCACACAACACCTCATCCTCATATCTACCTACTGAAAATGACACCAACACCGCTTTGTCACTTTCACATCAAGACTATCATTAAACCATGTAGCTTGTAAGGTTCCGGATGTTTCCTATAAGGTAACCCTAGTTTCTCAACCATGGTGACACTAGCTATATTAGTGCAACTACCCCATCAATGATCAGATTACAAACCTTTCCACCCACCAAACACCTCGTGTGAAACAAATTCTCCTCGATCAAGAGCTGCATCTTTGGCCCTAACACTCAAAACACGCCTAACAACAAGCACTTCCCCTGTGACAGCCCTCTCTACACAATCATCATCATCATCATCACAAGCATTATAACAAGGCAACACATCATTATCACAATCACTATCCTCGAATCAATTACCCCATTATCCCGCATAAATATAGCCTTTTATTAGGGCATTGTGATGCAATATGTCCATTGCCCAAACACCTAAAGCATTTAATACTAGATTGTTTGCTAGATGAGGCATGAGAATTAGGTGTACCTTTTTGGTCAGACCCCACATTTGGCTTTTTGGGTGTCTCCTCGAGGTCCGCCCTTTGTCTTCGACTTCTCTCTCTCTTGGGCCATTTCAACCCCATGATGGACTAAATACCGATCCACCTTGCTGCCACTCTACTCTTGAGTTGCCTTTCCACTTTCATGGCCATGTTCACCATGTCCTCAATCTCCACATAGTCTGCAACTCCACCACATTGGCTATCTCTCGGTTCAAGCCACTCAAAAATCGTGCCATAGTCGCCTCTGCGTCCTCTTCTATGTTGGCTCGGATCATGGTTATCTTCATCTCTTTGTGGTAATCCTCCACTGATCTAGGCCCTTGAGTGAGTCTCTGCAATTTTGGTGCATCTCCTATAATAGTAAGAAGGCACAAACCTCTTCCTCATGCGAGCTTTCATGGCTGCCCAAGTAGAGATAGCCCTCTCTCCATTCCTCCTCCCGGAAGTCATCAACTGGTCCCACCAAATCAATGCATAATCGAAAACTCCACTGCAGCTAGCTTTACCTTCTTGTGCTCGGAGAAGTTATGGCACTCAAAATTAAGTCCACCTTCCTCTCCCATTCTAGGTAAGCCTCGGCCATTCCTCCCTGAAGGTAGGAATTTGCATTTTGATGGACTTGATATCTCCATCTAGCTTGGTTTAATGGCTCATTTCATTGTGCCCTCCTAGGTCTGTGGTCAAACTCTTCCTCCTCCTCCTCCTCAATTTCGCTGCTCACATGGTCATATTGTGGTGGTGGTCTCCGAAATGGTGGTGGAGGGTGTTGGTGCCTAGCATCACGTCTCCCTTGAGGCTCCTCACGCCTCTCTTGTTGGAGTTCAGCTATCTCCTCCCTCATCACAGCAAATGCCAAGTTGAACCGCTCAAACTGTTGTTGCATTGCTCTCATGGTAAGAACATTGATTTCTCTGGTTTGATTAGCATTAATACCTCCGTTGCTACCATCGCTACCATTATTACCTCCTTCCCGTGACATTGTGAGGAAATAATATACCTGCAAAACAACGTTAGTGCAAGAAAAAATCCAACTCACAATACTCCTTCACGTGTTTCACTCAAAGATGTTCTCTCTCCTCGTGTTTAATGTCACGCAATGACACCCTCAAATGCACTCACACTCTTGCCTTTTACCACTTAATTTCTAAAATTCAAGTTACAAAGTAGAACTATAATTCCTCAAACCAAATTCAATTCCCAAATCATGGAATGTGGTTCAATATCTGAAAACCCCAATCAAGGAAAAACCGAGATCCTCCAAGCAAGATTGCTGAATGTCATCCAATTCGAGACACAAGGAAGGAAACAGGAAACAATGCTAGGACATAATGAACTCAAACAAAATGAAGAATAAGAAAGACAAATTCGAAACAAGTAATTCCAAGATCAAAGAAGAAAATTTTTGGAACAATTGGAATTCAAAGAACACGAAATAAGGCTAGAACAATGGAATCAGATGGAAATTCCCAAAATTTTGAAACTGGTATGTTAAGACTAGTGCTACTCAATTCGATGAGCTAAATCAAAGGAAAGAAGAAAATTTTAAGTAGGCCTTTTTTAACTTTTTTACCTCCGCTTTGGGAGAAGGTAATCAACACGTAGTTTCAAGAGAATTAGATGAATCCCTAACCGAAAAATTTTGGATGGGTTGTGTAGTTGACGCTGAATGAAAAGATTTCTCAAGAACAATAACACAACAAGGTCCAAGATAAGAACGACAAGAACCTGTGTTTCTCAAGAACAAGAACACAACAAGATCCAGCACAAGAACGACAAGAACCCAGATTTCTCAAGAACAAGAACACAACAAGATCCAAAGACAAGAACGATAAGAACCCAGATTTCTCAAGAACACAACAAGATGCAGCACAAGAACGACAAGAACCCAGATTTCTCAAGAACACAACAAGATCCAGCACAAGAACGACAAGAACCCAAGAGAGACAAATTAGAATTTACCTCCCGCCAAGGCTTTGATACCGAATAACACGCACCAACGCAAGGATTGAAGAGGAATTTGCGTTGATCTTGTATAAGGAATAAATCCAAGCTCTGGGTATGGCTGGAATGATTGAATTGTTGGAAGAACTTGCGTCGGTTATGAAGAACAAGGAAGAACAAACTTGAATTCGAAAATTGACAAGCAAAACTAACTAAGATACGTATGAAATCAATCCCTACAACACCCCCTAAAGACCTGCCTTAGGTAACCCCGATGATCAGAATTGAATTCAAAGAAAGAACTCAAACACGCCACAATTGGGAAAGCAATTGATAAGTGAAATAAGTTCTTAAGGTAACAAGAACAAGAGAAGGTTTGTTTTCTCTCAAGTTGGAAGCCGTGGCGCACACAATAATCTGAATCAGCCGCCTAATCTGACCTAAAACAAGTCTATAAATACTAGGTTTTATGACTAATGAGTTGGGCTAATAATACAAGAAAGCCCAAGTAAATAATAAGTCCAAGAAAGCTAATTAAAATGCCCCCATGTCTGGTCTGATGGTGTGCCTTTGCTGATCACTTAAGTCCACATAAGTTGGGCTCAAGTGAATTAAAACAGCCCATTCATGCAAGTCCTCAAGCCACATGCATATCTGACCCAAAGACTTGAGTTAAGTGGATCCATTTGAGCTGTGACCCAAATAACTCTCCTCCTATAGGATTAGCACGCTGCATGTCTTCCATAAATGAGCCCACATGCGCATACAAAGCCTCTTTGATCCTCTTAGCCCGCGCCCTAGTCATTGGCCCAATTGGTATGGACAGGTATCTTCCTTGGCCTTGATCACGCAAGCTCTTCTTCAAGTCCAAACCTCCATGCACGCCACCACCTTCATGCACATCGTCATCCATGCCTTTGCTCACATCATTAATTTTCTGTTTGTTCTTGATTATTATAGTTAGTTCATCATTAAAATTCGAAAAAAAGAAAGAAAGTAAGAAAGAAAGAAAGAAAGAAAAGAAAGAAAGAAAGAAAGAAAAAGAAGAAAAGAAAGAAAAGAAAGAAGTTAAAAAAAGAAGAAAAAAAAAAAGAAAATCAAGATTGTGAATCTTTGTGAGTTTGAGTTGATTTGCTTGCAAGATTCATCAAGAACGAATCTTATCATTCAAGAATTCTTTAATTTCGTTTTTTTATTATTCAAGATTCATCAAGAACACATCCTTCAATCAAGAAACTCATCCGGACTTGTTTTCTTGCACCAAAAAACACTTTCTTGTTTCAAGATTTATGTTCTTCGCTCAAAACATATGTCTTTGATATAATTGCTTATCTTTAAGTTCTTGAGTAATTGGGGCAGATTGGAATGTTCTTGTTAATTTGGGTTTAGGGTTGAGTTTAATTCTTAGTTTCGTCTTTTCTTCAACCCTTTGCTCGTTTTTTTTGTTTGCTGTCCTTTTTTTGTTTCCATTACACTTGCATTGAGTAATCTTGTTTCATATTTGCTCAATTGGCACCAAAAATCATTCACATACGTTTTCTCCATCTAGTATGTGTTTATTTTCTTCTTCATTGTTTTCTTTACATTAAATTGCATCTAGCTTTGTGTTTTTCTTCCTTTATTTAGGTATTCGTTGCTTTCCTTTTGAATTACGTTGCTGTTGTGCTTATTTGGTTGGTAGGGATTGATCCGAACAAGTAAAACTGTGCTAGAATCTAAAGTGGTAAAAGGCAAGAGTGTGTAAGCTCATTTGAGGGTAAAAGCCATCTTCTTGAGTGAAACACGAGGGTATCCAATCTGATTTAGAGAGAAACACGTGAGGGAGTGTGTGAGGAGCTATTCTAACGTGTTTTTGCAGGTTTTACATCATGTCCAATTCAAAGGATAGTAAAGGTGGTGACAATGATGAAAAGAATAGTGAGACTGATCAACACACATTCTTTACTTTCGAGACTATGCAACATTAATTCCAAAGGATTGAGAACGTGTTCAGGGATATCAGTGATAAATTTGATAGACAAGATCAAGCCATTAGGAATTTACGACGAGAGGCTTCATCTAATGGTGCAACAAGGAGGCAAAATGTTAGGGAGCTAACTCCTGCGCGGTATGAGTATGAAGATGAATATGACGATGGGGAAGATGAAGAAGATTGGCATAGGGCCAGATTTGGTGGAAGAGGGGGACATAATGATATAGGAAGAGCAAGAGGTTATAGAGGCCGAGACAATGCAAGGGGAGAAGACAGGGTCGAGCGTGTGGATAGAAACTTGGGCAGTATCAAGATGAAAATACCATCTTTCTAAGGTAAGAATGATCCAGAAGCTTACTTAGAATGGGAAAGAAAGGTGGAGATTATTTTTTAATGCCATAACTATTCTAAGGAGAAGAGGGTCATGAAGAAGAGGTTTGTGCCTAGTTACTTCTATAGGGAGCTCCATCAAAGGCTCCAAACCTTGAGACAAGGCACCAAAAGTGTAGAAGAGTACCATAAGGAGATGGAGATAGCCATGATTAGGGCTAATGTAGAAGAAGAAAGAGAAGCCACCATGGCACGTTTCTTGGCTGGTTTGAACAAAGACATTGCCAATGTTATTGAATTGCACCATTATGTGGAGTTAGAGGAGATGGTGAATATGGCCATGAAGGTGGAGAGGCAACTCAAGTACAAAAGCTCCAACAAGGCTTCTTACCCAAGCTCTACTACAAATTGGAACTCGAAATGGTCCAAGAAAAATGAGAAGGACAAAGACTAGCTAATGGAAGAGAAGAACAAGGCAGATCCAAAAGGTACTTTTAAAACTCCAAGTTCTTCTAGTTCCAATTCTGAAAAGCATAGGACTATTAAATGCTTTAAATGTCTTGGTGTTGGTCATATTGCTTCTCAATGCCCAAAAAAGAAAACAATGTTTGTTAGAGGAGGAGAAGTTGTGTCTGAGGAGGAAGAAGATGATTTGACTTCCATGCCTGAGTTGGAAGATTGTTCTGATGTGGAAGTTGAGGATGCACCTAGGGGTGAATTACTTGTTACTAGGCGAGTTTTGAATGCTCAAGTGAAGGAAGATGGAATTGAGCAAAGGGAAAATATTTTTCATTCCAGATGCCTAGTGAATGAGAAGATTTGTAGCTTGATCATTGATGGGGGAAGCTGCACTAATGTGGCTAGTACATTGATGGTAGAAAAACTCGAGTTGGAGTGCTTGAAATACCCTAGGGCGTATAGACTACAATGGCTGAATGACATGGGAGAAATCAAGGTAAATAAACAAGTCCTTGTATCTTTCTCCATTGGAAAGTATTCTGATCAAGTACTTTGTGATGTTGTACGTATGCATGCTTGTCATTTATTGCTCGGTCGACCTTGGCAATATGATAGAAGAGTGTTATATGATGGTTTTAAGAATAGGTATTCATTTACTATGGGAGATCAGAAATTTGTTCTTGCTCCATTGGCACCAAAAGAGGTATATGAGGACCAAATGCAATTAAAAAGGAGTATGGAGGGAATGCAACAAAGATAGGACAAAAAACTTCAAGAAAAGCATGACAATACAAAAATTGAGGGGAAGGTTGAGAACCTTGCAAAAGGGGAGCAGAAATCTAAATCAAAATAAAAGACAGAAAGTGAGGCCGAGAGTGAGAGAAGAAAAGTGGGGAAAGAGACCTCAAAAGAAATTCAATTAAAAGGCCCAAATGAGAGAGAGGGTAGAAAGAAACAAAACTTCTATGCAAAAATGAGAGATGTAAGGGTTGCTTGTGTGGAAAGGAGATGTTTGTTTGTACTTTTGTACAAGCAAGCTTATTTTAATGAATATGACATTGACCCTTGTTTGCCTAGTAGTGTTGTTTCTCTTTTGCAGAAGTATGGAGATGTTTTCCCTGAGGAGTTGCCTAAGGAATTGCCGCCTATTAGAGGAATAGAACATCAGATTGACTTCATGCTTGGGGCGCAGATTCCAAATAGACCAGCTTATAGGGCTAATCCTCAAGAAACTAAGGAACCCAAAAGCAAGTGGAAGAATTGCTACAAAGGGACACATCGGGAGAGTCTTAGTCCTTGTGTCGTGCCGGTGATATTGGTTCCAAAGAAGGATGGAGTTGGCGCATGTGTGTGGATTGCAGAGTCATTAACAAGATAACAGTAAAAGTATCGTCATCCTATACCTAGATTGGATGATATGATTTATGAATTGCATGGTGCATGTGTGTTTACCAAAATTGATCTTATGAGTAGTTACCATCATATTAGAATGAAAATTGGTGATGAATGGAAAACTGCTTTTAAAACAAAACATGGTTTATATGAGTGGCTTGTGATGCCTTTTGGCTTAACTAATGCTCCTAGTACATTTATGCGTTTGATGAATCATGTTTTGAGGTCATTTATTGGTAAGTTTGTTGTGGTATATTTTGATGACATATTGATCTATAGCAAAAGCATTAATGAACATATTGAGCATCTTAGGCTTGTCTTAGATGCACTTAGGGCAGAAAAGTTGTATGCTAAGTTAAAGAAGTGTACATTTTGCATGGATCGTATCATATTTATTGGTTATGTTGTTTCTTCTAATGGAATTGAGGTGGACCAAGAAAAGGTCAAGGCAATTAGGGAGTGGTCGAGACTTACAAGTGTTACTCAGGTGAGATCTTTTCATGGACTTGCTAGTTTCTATAGGAGTTTTGTGAAAGATTTGAGTTCCATTGCAACTCCATTGACTGAGATTGTTAAAAAGGAGGTAGGATTTAAGTGGGGAGAGGCGCAGGAAATTGCTTTTAACACTTTGAAAGAAAAACTTTGTTCGCACCTATTTTGAGTTTACCTGATTTTTCTTCTACTTTTGAGATTGAATGTGATGCCTCTGGGATAGGTATTGGTGCTGTTTTATTGCAGGGAAGGCGTCCCATTGCCTATTTTAGTGAGAAGTTGAATGGTGCTCAAATGAAGTATTCCACTTATGACAAGGAGCTATATGCATTGGTAAGAGCTCTACAAACTTGTGCAACATTATCTATGGCCAAAGGAATTCGTGATTCACACTGATCATGAGAGTTTGAAGCATCTTAAGGGCCAAGGTAAGTTAAATAAAAGACATGCTAAGTGGTTGGACTTCATAGAGACATTCCCATATGTTGTGAAATACAAGCAAGGTAAAGAAAATGTGATCGCTGATGCATTGTCTAGGAGGTCTTGATTCGTGGACGAATCCTTTTGAGGAGGGAGGGAATGATACAACTCACCAAGGCAATGGAGACTTAAGGATGCCAATGGGTCCAATTACAAGGTCACGCTCCAACAAGCTTAAAGCACAATTTCAAATTTATGTACAAGCTTTTGTTTCACAAGAACTTCAAGAAGTTTTGTGGATCAAGCTTGGGGAAGAGCTTAGGAAGACACCTAAGTGTGTGTGCACATTGGAGGAATCAAATCAAGAGGGCTAACACTTAGCCAATTTTCACAAGCACAAGTCTAATCGATGGGCTTGAGCTTATTTTATCTTATAAAGGGCATGTGGACTTCTTTTAGGTTTTTTCATGGGCTGGTTTGCATTAAGTGTGCATGTGCTTTATTAAAAAAGTCATGTACAAGTTTTATTTTGAGGAACCAAGCTTGTGGGTGATACGGCAACAACCTAGAATCAATGTCTAGATCACCTCCGTTTCAATGATTGTTCCCAAACCTAAATTCAATCAATCTAACAAGACCTTTCACCCCCAAAACAGCATGGAATTGGTAACAAAGAGTATAAGATTGTAGGAATTGAATTAACGCCACAAGTTAGAACTTACTTGATAAGTTGAATCAATCCTTAAGGTAAAACAAGCAAGAATCTCAATTCTCTCTTGAAGAATGCTTTCTAATTTTATTGATCTCTCCAAAAAACTCGTTTTCATGGCTAAAGCAAAGGTTTAAATACCCTTTGCAATGTAAACCCTAACAAAGATAACCTAAAAACCCTAAAGAAAGCCCAAAATATCAAAAGGCCTTCTTGAAACAAATCTGCCCAACAACAAATCCCACATGGATTTGGGCTTCAAAACTAATTAAAATTGACTAGTCCTTGTCCAAATAGGATAAGAAAACCACAAAATAGAAGACTAACTTAAGAGGGGCGAATTGGGCTTTTAAACTAGGCCCACAAGCTTGGTTCCTTAAAATAAAACATGCACATGACTTTTTTAATGAAGAACATGCACACTTAATGCAAATCAGCCCATGACAAAGCCTAAAAGAAGTCCACATGCCCTTTATAAGATAAAATAAGCCCAAGCCCATTGATTAGACTTGTGCTTGTGAAAATTGGCTAAGTGTTAGCCCTCTTAGTTTGATGCCTCCAATGTGCACACACACTTTGGTGTCTTCCTAAACTCTTCCCCAAGCTTGATCAACAAAACTTCTTGAAGTTCTTGTGAAACAAAAGCTTGTACATAAATATGAAGTTGTGCTTTGAGCTTGTTGGAGCGTGACCTTGTAATTGGACCCATTGGCATCCTCAAGTCTCCATTGCCTTGGTGAGTTGTATCATTCCCTCCCTCCTCAAAAGGATTCGTCCTCGAATCAAGACCTACATCATGAAAGGGAGATAAATCAAAAACATTAAAAGTAGCACTAACACCATGCTCACCTAGCAAATCCACCATATAGGCATTGTCATTGATGCGTTCAAGCACTTGAAAAAGGACCATCCCCTCTAGGATCAAGCTTAGACTTCCTTTGTTTAGGAAATCTTTCCTTCCTGAAGTGCACCCAAACTCAATCTCCAGGTTCAAACTTCATCACCCTACGACCTTGATTGGCTCTTTGAGCATACTTCTTGTTCTTTTCCTCAATGTGCTGCCTAGCTTTCTCATGTATTTTCTCAACCAATTCGGCCCTTTGCTGCCCATCTACATTAACAATCTCATTCAAGGGTAAAGGCAACAAATCCAATGGAGTTAATCGGTTAAAATCATACACAATCTCAAATGGAGAATAACCTGTAGAAGAATGAATGCTTCTATTATATACAAACTCAATCAAAGGCAAACAATCTTCCCAAGCTTTCAAATTTTTACCCACAACAGCACGCAATAAAGATCCTAAGGTTCTGTTAACCACTTCAGTTTGTCCATCTATTTGGGGATGACAAGTTGTAGAAAACAAAAGTTTTGTTCCCAATTTATTCCATAGAACACGCCAAAAGTGACTTAAAAACTTAGAATCCCTATCTGAAACAATGGTTCTAGGAATGCCATGCAACCTAACAACATCCCTAAAAAACAAATCAGCAACATGTGTAGCATCATCAGATTTATGACATGCAATAAAATGAGCCATTTTACTTAATCGATCAACTACAACAAAGATGCTATTATGTCCTTTCCTAGTCCTAGGCAATCCTAACACAAAATCCATAGATATATCAATCCACGGACTAATAGGGACAGGTAGAGGCGTGTACAACCCATGTGGTTGCGCCTTGGACTTGGCTTGCCTACACGCTACACAACTAGAGCAAACTCTTTCAATATCCTTTTTCATGTTAGGCCAATAAAAATGCTCCTGTAATATGTCAAGTGTTTTAGGAATACCCAAATGTCCCATTAAACCTCCATCATGAGACTCCCTAGCAAGCATCTCACGCATAGAACAAGTAGGAATACATAGTTTATTATCTCTAAACAAATATCCATCATTCCTATAAAACTTTTGAAAAGCAACTTGTTCATATGCATCATACACATTAGCAAAGTCAGAATCTGATTTGTACAAATCTTTTATATACTCAAACTCAATCGACTTAGAACTAAGAGAAGAGATTAGAGCATACCTCCTAGACAATGCATCAGCGATCACATTTTCTTTACCTCCCAGAGGCATCACATTCAATCTCAAAAGTAGAAGAAAAACCAGGTAAACTCAAAACAGGTGCAGAACAAAGTTTTTCTTTCAAAGTGTTGAAAGCAATTTCCTGCGCCTCTCCCCAATTAAATCCTACCTCCTTTTTAACAATCTCAGTCAGTGGAGCTGCAACGGAACTAAAATCTTTCACAAACCTCCTATAAAAACTAGCAAGTCCATGAAAAGATCTCACCTGAGTAACACTTGTAGGTCTTGGCCACACCCTAATTGCCTTGACCTTTTCTTGGTCCACCTCAATTCCATGAGAAGAAACAACATAACCAAGAAATATGACACGATCCATGCAAAATGTACACTTCTTTAACTTAGCATACAACTTTTCTGCCCTAAGTGCATCGAACACAAGCCTAAGATGCTCAATATGCTCATTAATACCTTTGCTAAAGATCAATATGTCATCAAAATATACCACAACAAACTTACCAATAAATGACCTCAAAACATGATTCATCAAACGCATAAATGTACTAGGAGCATTAGTTAAGCCAAAAGGCATCACAAGCCACTCATATAAACCATGTTTTGTTTTAAAAGCAGTTTTCCATTCATCACCAATTTGGATTCTAATCTGATGGTAACCACTCATAAGATCAATTTTGGTAAACACACATGTACCATGCAATTCATCAATCATATCATCCAATCTAAGTATAGGATGGCGATACTTTACCGTTATCTTGTTAATAGCTCTACAATCGACACACATGCACCAACTCCCATCCTTCTTTGGAACCAATATCACTGGCACGACACAAGAACTAAGCACCCGTTTGGTTGAGCTTTTGAACGATAGAAAAGTACTTGTTTATTTCCAATGGAGAAAGATACAAGGACTTGTTTATTTACCTTGATTTCCCCCATGTAATTCAGCCATTGTAATCTGTATGGCCTAGGGTGTTTCAAGCACTCCAACCCTAGTTTTTCTACCATCAATGTACTAGCCACATTAGTGCAGCCTCTCCCATCAATGATCAGGCTACAAATCTTCTCATTCACTAGGCATCTGGAATGAAAAATATTTTCCCTTTGCTTAATTCCATCTTCCTTCACTTGAGCATTCAAAACTTGCCTAGTAACAAGTAATTCACCCCTAGGTGCATCCTCAACTTCCACATCAAAACAATCTTCCAACTCAGGCATGGAAGCCAAGTCATCTTCTTCATCTTCAGACACAATTTCTTCATCTTCCACATCATCATATTGATCTTCATACTCATAGCACACAGGAGTTGGCTCCCTAGCATTTTGCCTCCTTGTTGCACCATTAGATGAAGCCTCTCTTTGTAAATTCCTAATGGCTTGATCTTGTCTATCAAATTTATCATTGACATCCCTGATTGACAAGATTAGCAAGCAGACAACATAATCATTTAAACTATTCAGAATCACTATCTCCTTCTGATAATGATGAAAAGGAAATTACTAGTACAGATTATGAATGTGTAGATGACGACATTAATTACGATTTAGATTAAAGTGAATTGCCCTATTTGTCTAGATTTACATGAAAAAATCCAAGCTACCCAACAAATTATTAATCAGTATCAGGATCATATTCAATACAATAAGGATCGTATCAATTCTCTTATTTTCGTAGGCGTTAATCGTCTCGGTCAAAGACCATACATAGAACATTTATCTATAGTACAAAGATTACATCAACTATATACTAATCAATTACTCGAATTAGAACAAATTCAATCTGCTCATCATTGTTATCATCCCAACATACTATGACCTCCGCAAGTAATTCTTCAACAATTTTAGATATAGAAAATTTAGAATTAACAGAATCATTAGGAACTTTTAAAGTTTCCACTTTACTTAATCAAGACAAAAAACAACAAATCGCTAAGGCCCAATTAGATTTAAAGAAAGGACAAGATATTCAGAAATCAACGATTAAACAAATTTTTAATAGACAAAATCTTATATATTTTGGAAAAATCATTCAAGAAACACCTATTCGAATTGATCAATGTCATGGAAATTTACGAATTAGTTTAATTGATCCAAAACAAATTAACAGACAATTACAATTATTACCAGAATCTAAAAGAAAGAAAATTGGTTATATTCATTTATCCACTATACAAATACTATTAAAATCCACTTTTCAAGACGGAATTGACACTCCCATTAGAATGGCAATACTAGATGAAAGAATGAACAATCTTAATGATCAAGTCTTAGGAATGATGAATGGAAATTTACAATATGGAAAAATTAAATTTAATACTAGATTAAAATTAGGTATTCCTTTAATATCATCCAAATTAGATAAAGCAATCACCATTGCATACAAATTCTATCGAAGCAATCTAATGACTCAAGGACAATACCCTTTTTCTTTAAACTATCAGATTAGTTATGCATTATCAAATTCTCATCATAGTATCGATTTTAAACATACAGAACAAATATATTTAGATCAATTATTTCAAGAAGTAGCTAAAGTTGGTATTAAAATTCAACCCAAAATTCAACCCCTTCCTACAACAACCCTTTTATTTACCACCACCTTTACATGAAAGAAGACATTCTTTTTCAGAATCAACATCCACTAATCTTCCTCTTCTTAGATCAACCTCCGCACGACATCAAAAACCTATATATATAGAAAGACCAATTAGAATAACTGAACCTAATAATCAAACAAGACAATTAGATGAAATTCAAAATCAAATTTCTACATTATCTACTTATTTAATCCAAAAATTATGACATCATTAACTAATCTCACTCAGCAAATAGATTCACTTGTACAAACACATGAATTATTAGAACAAAAAATAGAAGCCTTAATACATACATAAATAGAAATTGTAACACTCATTCAACAAATAAATCAAAAGATTCAAGATACAAAAGATCAATTAAATATAAAAGAAATAAAAGATCCGCCCCTAAAAATGATATCAGAGCTGAGGATTACAAAACTACCTAGAAAAAGAACATAAATGACTGAAAATCAACCTATCGAAGACATTGAAAAGAATATACAAACACAATTGATCGAAGTAACCGAACTAATCAAACAATTACATCTCACTCCTTTATCAGATATATCAGATAATCAATTATGCCCGGTATTCACTAATGATCATAAAGACGAAATTATTCTTGGATATGAATCTGATCAAGAATTCTATATGGATAGAGATGAGAAACCCGAAAGTAGTAATACTCAAGATCTTAAATTAAAAACAAAATTAACTGGAGATAAACGTAAAAAAGATTTTCAACCAACTAACTATTCCTGGTTTTCTGAAAATCAAGATGAATTTTTAAATAAACAAGGTTATTATTATAAAGGATCAAAAATACGAAAATATCCATCTGAATATAACCCTAAAATTACAAAATTAGGACCTGACAGTGTTCTAAATTTAGAATGTACCACCAATACTGAAGATTTATTCTATGGAATTTTGTAGTTATTTGGTGATAGACCAGATAACAAAGATTCCCTATGGAATTTTGTAGTATATAAAACAGCAGGAAATGTTCAAAATTTTCTTATCGAAAATGCTCAAGCATTACAAAATACCCCTCATTATCTTAGTAAAGTACAAGATGAAGATACATTTGAAGTAATAGGCGATGAAATTTATAAAGAATTCTTTGGTCAGGATGTGATCTTTCACAAAGCTGATCGCGACAAAGCAAACCGATTAAAAGCATTAAGACATCTCAACAATATACAATTATGCGACATCTATTATTTAGATACATTCATATGTGAATTTCAGAAACAATATTATAAATTACCTAGAATCGAACAAGAAATGTATATACATGTATTTATTCAAAAATTACCTTATCCTTTTAATGTCAAAGTACAACAACAATTTCATGATAAAATTGAGAAAAAACAAGTAGCCCGTAACTTAGGTGGAGCTATATTAGTTACAAAAGAATTATTAGTCGAATTTTGTTTAGATTCAAAATTAAAACAAACACTAAAACATCAACATTTTAATTTATGTTGTAATCAAAACGCAGAAGTACCTCAACAATATGGTTGTACACAACCTAGACATAAAAATAGATATACGAAGAAAAAACATTTTAATCATAGATATCGAAAACCTTATTTCAAACGATATAAATGGAAAAAATATAAACCAAAATCAAATCAACCCAAAAGATTTCCAAAATATTTTCGACGATATAAATATAATTCAAGAAATAATCCAAAACAAAAATATTGTCCCCAAAAGAAAAAGGATTGTAAATGTTGGTTATGTAAAGAAAACGGACATTATGCCAATGAATGTCCTAAACGCAAAGATAAACAATATAATCAAAAATTACAAATACTAAATTCAGCTATTAATTATCATTTGGAACCTATTGAATCTGATTATGATACAGATATTTCATTATATATGTATACCTCAGAACATGAATCAATTAGTCAATCCTCTGAATCAGACACAGAATTCCAATTCAACATTTATTCAAGTACTAGTTCCGAAACTTAATACTAAAATTAATGCTTATATAGACACAGGAGCTACTACTTGTATAGCATCAAAACAATTACAATTAAAATGGCAAAAATTACATAAACCATTACAAGTAAAAATAGCCGATGGAAGTTTTAATTCCATCGGTATGTTAGTTATTATAATACTATCATTATTGAAAATATACTTTTATAATTCCTTCTATTTATCAAAAGAATCGGGATTACCTTTCATTATTGGTAATAATTTTCTTAAACTATACCACCCTTTCTCGTCAATATCTACATTTTATCACACTCGTAACCCTTTTATAAAAGAGATTAATCAAAATCAGTAATATTAAGAATCCTATTTATCATAATTCATACTATCAAAACTAAAATTAGTTAATGAAAAATTAGCTATCTACATTTTTATCTACTCAATAATACATCAATCCAATTAGAAGTCGATACCCTTTTAGATCAAGTATGTAGTGAAAATCCATTAGATCCACAAAAGAATCATAATACAGAACTTATCGAAATTAAATTAAAAGATCCCTTACAAGAAGTAAACATTAAAAATAATATACCTTACACTCCAATAGATGTCAAAGAATTTACACAAGAATGTAAAGAACTACTCGAAAAAGGATTAATTATCCCTAGTACCAGTAAACATTCAGCACCAGCCTTCTATGTGAATAATTCAGCAGAAAAGAAACGAGGAAAACGAAGAATGGTTATAAATTATCGAAAATTAAACGAAGCAACCATAGGAGATGCCTATAAATTACCGCGAAATGATTACATTATAAACAAATTAAAAGGTCATATCTGGTTTACTACTTTAGATGCTAAATCAAGTCATTGGCAATTACGATTACATGATAATACTAAAGCACTAACAGCATTTACTTGTCCACCGCAGAAGCACTATCAGTGGAATGTTTTACCTTTCGGATTAAAACAAGCCCTAGTATTTATCAACGATTTATGGATAATAATCTTCAAGGATTAGAAGAATTTTCTTTTGTCTATATAGATGATATTATTATTTATACAAATCAGGATAAATTAGATCATTTAAAGAAAGTCAAAATTATATTACAACGTTGTAAAGATAAAGGATTAATACTAAGCAAAAGAAAAGCCAAAATAGCTCAACAAACTATTGAATATTTAGGAATACAATTTAATCATCATGGTTATTTACAATTACAACCCAATATTCTCCACAAATTACAGGAATTTCTAGATCAGTTTTCTACGCGAAGACAAATTCAACAATTTTTAGGATTATTAAATTATATATCTGATCAGGGATTTTTAAAAGATTTAGCAAAAGAAAGACGTCTTTTACAGAAAAAATGCAGCATTAATCAACAATAGAATTTTTATAAGTTGTGCTAATTTTATATTGCATATTATTATTAGCCATTTTATTATGGTTAAAAATTATTATTTTTCTTTAATTATGTCATTCTGTTCACGAGAAGAATAGAGGTACTGATCAAGGACATAAAGGTCTCAAAAAATTCTTTTGTCCAATATAAGTTTCAATTCACTTCTATGATAAATTAAGAAAAGAAACAAGGGAAAGGAAATCTCATTTCTCTTACATTCTTTTCTCCTCTTTTCCCCTCAATATTTCCTTTCCTTTCCCTTGTGCAAATAAGGATCCAAACAAAACGTAACAGTAGTGGGCATCGGAATGTGTACTTTAGGAATCAACACGCGTGGAGGAGCAATGGCGGCAATGTTGAGATGAGATTTCAAGGTGTCTACACATGCATTCCATCTATGAATTTAAACACCACATAAACCAAGGGAGTTCGTGCCATAACAATCTGAAGGAAATTCTATAAGCATTTAAAAAAAAAGCTTAATACATGTCAAAGTTTGAATTCAAAATACATGAGAATGCCCAATGATGATATGCTTGGGGGGTTAACCAAAGATACTAACTTAAAACAAAGCTCCTAATTATCTTGGAGTTTCCAATGCCTTGCAAGATCAACAATCGTCTCGTCCTGCACCTAAGGAGTGGGAGATAATAGGGTGAGTTGCGAAGCTCAGTGGCATATACATTTATAGCCATTGGCAACGAGCCACACACTCAAGCATATATATGTATATACAAGCATAACAAGTCAACACTTATCAATTTGCAATCATCACAATAATATGTCATGTGATTTCACAATATCACAACTCCTCATACATCATGCCCAACAACTTAATAATGAATGCACACAAATGGCTTGAGAGTTCCGTGAAACGATCCGAATAAACCAAAGTTTATACCGTAAAAAAAACGAGTCCGATTTCTTAAGGATCTCGTGGCCTGAAGCGGGCAGTCGGGAGAAGGTTATACGTCGACGTGCACGTGATTGACTATCCGTTACTCTCTCGTCCATACAAAGCACATAATCATTCATTTCATACTCAATTCATTTTATCAAAACTTTCATACTTTTCATTCTTGCAAAATGCCATAATATTTGCTAAGGCAATTCATAATCACAATCTTGATGCATTTGCAACGATGTCCATAAATCAAAACAAGCAATGCCACATACACATGCAAGCAAGCATACACAATTTGCCCATACACACAACAACCATAAATATATTACCCACCTAATATCGCTCGAGAATCCAACTCACTGTTGTCCTTCCTCTTCGATTGGATCAGGTCGGCTTGGTTTCCTATAACAAACCAAGTTTCCATTCAAACAATATCCAAAAGAAATATTCAAAAAGCTTGATAATCAAAAGTACTAGCATTAAAAGTCTACATTCGACTTCCTTCCATTAAGCAAATGCAACACACCTAAACCTTGATTCAAGTCTTATACTACATTTCTAACCCATTAACACCTTAAAAAGAGTCACATAATCATCAACCCAGGAAATTTATCCATTTTGCCTTTAAACCCTAAACCACCAATTGTAACACATACAAAACAATTCTAGGGTTTAATCTAATCTCAACAAGGTTAAAAAGAAACTAACTTACCAGAACTTGTACCGAATCTGTTGAACACTCCAAGGATTGAAAACCCAAATTTTCTCTTCTCTTCTTCCTCACCTACGACACCTCTCTTCCTCTCTTCTTCTTTTTCTTTTCTTTTCCTCTCTTCTCCTTCTAATTTCTTTCTTTTAAGCCTAATGGGTAGGAAAAGACCAAAACACCCCTCCTTGTAAAGCCTTAAGCTCTCCCACCTAAGTGGTCTTCCTAAAATGCCCTCACACATTTTTATCCCTTAATTTTCATTAAAACCACATTGAACTCAACAAAACCTCAATTATCCACTAACACTCCCAATTTAATCAAACTAAGCCATAATCACACAATTAACACAATTCATGCTTAATGACATCATAAAAAAATTTTAGGGCCCAACATTTCTCCCCCTCTTAAAAGAAATTTCGTCCTCGAAATTATTACCTGAATCATCGAAGAGATACGAATACCTCTCCTTCATGGCTTCCAATGATTCCCATGTGGCCTCCTCTACCGAATGATTCCTCCACAGGACTTTGACTAATTGAACCGTCTTATTCCTGAGGACTTTTTCCTTGTTATCCAAAATCTTCACTGGAAGCTCCTCATAACTCAAATCATCTCTCAATTGAACCTCACTAGTCTAAATAATATGAGAAGGATCCGATCTATACCTCCTCAGCATGGAAACATGGAAAACATCAACTTGCCCTTCTTGCCAAACCTCATTACTCCTTTCCAAGGAGATGTCTTAAGGAATACTTTCTCACCGACTTCAAACTCCATCTCCTTTCGGTGTGCATCAATGTAACTCTTCATCCTATCCTGTGTTGTCTTAAGTCGCTGCTTAACTAGATTGACTTTCTCAACTGTCGTCTGAATCAATTCTAGTCCAACCAATTTCCTCTCCCCTTCTTCATCCCAACAAATTGGAGTTCTACATTTCCTCCCATACAATGCCTCATATGGAGCCATCTGAATGATCGAATGATACGAATTATTATAGGCGAATTCGACCAATAGAAAATGCTCATCCCAAGCTCCTCTAAAATCCATGACACATGCCCTGAGCATTCCCTCAAGTGTCCGAATAGTCCTCTCAGATTGACCATCGGTCTGAGGGTGAAAAGTCGTACTAAAATTCAGCTTAGTTTCCAAAGCTTCTTGCAAACTACCCCAAAACCTCGAAGTAAACCGAGGGTCCCTCTCCGAAACTATGGAATCTGGAATCCCAAGCAATCTCACTACCTCATCGATGTACCTCTTTGCTAATATATGCAAAGAATCAGTCTGCTTAATCGCCAGAAAGTGAGCTGACTTCGTCAACCGATCCACAATAACCCAAATGGCATCATGCTTCCTACTGGTCTTAGGAAAACCCATAAAAAAATCCATGGTCACCCTTTGCCACTTCCATTCCGGGATGGACAATGGCCTTAACTTGCCTGAAGGTGTCTGGTGTTCAGCTTTGACTTGCTGACACACGAGACACTTACTTACAAACCTTGCTACATCCCTCTTCATACCTTTCCACCAAAATTGCTCTCTCAAATCCCTGTACATCCTGGTGCTACCTGGATGCATGGCATAAGGCGCATTGTGTGTCTTATCCAAAATCTCATCCTTAACCTCCTGCACATCTGGGATACACAACCTGTTCCCCACTGTCATAAGTCTGTCATCTCTCACTACTACTTCAGAAATCTTACCATTCCGAATTTCCTCTCTGAGCTTGCTGAAATCTGCATCTTGTGCCTGCAACTCTCTAACTTTCTCCCTGAGTATCGATCTCACTCGGAAGTTAGCTAGAAGGCAATCGGACTCCTCCTGCTTCAAGCTTATCTTAAGCTTGGCCATTTCTTCCAACAGAGGCAAGTAAACCGTCCGAACATGAGCAATCGAAGACTTCCTGCTCAAGGCATCTGCCACTACATTGGCCTTGCCTGGATGATACTCAATCAGCAAATCATAATCCTTAAGCAATTCGATCCACCATCGCTATCTCAAATTCAGTTCCTTCTGGCTCAACAAGTACTTGAGACTCTTATGATCGGTAAAGATCCTCGTCTGAACTCCATATAAATAATGCCTCCAAATTTTCAAGGCAAAGATCACCGCTGCCAATTACAAATCATGTGCCGGATAGTTCAACTCATATGACTTCAACTGCCTCGAAGCATAAGCAATCACCCTGTCTCCCTGCATCAATACACAACCAAGACCCTTCCTCGAAGCATCACTATAAACGGTATAACCCTCATCTCCGAAAGGCAAAATCAAAATCGGAGCACTTGTCAATCTGTGCTTAAGCTCCTCAAAGCTCTTCTAGCATTCATCACTCCAGATAAACTTCTGATTCTTCTTCAATAACTTAGTCATCGGAGTGGATATCAAAGAGAATCCCTCCACAAACCTCCTGTAGTAACCTGCCAAACCCAGAAAACTCCTCACCTCTGCTACATTCTTCGACGCTTCCCAATTCACCACAGCTTCTATTTTCTTTGGATCCACATGCACTCCTTGCTCTGAGATCACAAGTCCAAGAAATGCAACTTACCTCAGCCAAAATTCGCATTTATCGAATTTGGCATACAACTCCTTTCTCCTCAATGTCTCCAAAGCAATCCTCAAATGCTCTTCATGCTCCTTATCACCCTTGGAATAGACCAATATATCATCAATAAAGACAAGATAAATTGGTCCAAGAAAGGCTTAAAGACTCGATTCATCAAATCCATAAAAGCTGCAGGTGCATTTGTCAATCCAAAGGGCATAACCATAAACTCAAAATGCCAATACCGTGTCCTGAAAGCGGTCTTCGACACATCAGACTCCTTTATCCTCAACTTATGGTAACCTGACCTCAAGTCTATCTTAGAGAAGACTTTCGGCCCATGCAATTGATCAAACAGATCATCTATGCGTGGAAGCGGATACCTGTTCTTCATAGTGACCTGATTCAGCTTCCTGTAATCCACAAACATCCTCAACGATCCATCTTTCTTCTTTACAAAAAGGACCGAAGCTCCCCAAGGTGAAGAGCTCGGCCTTATGTACCCCTTCTCCAACAACTCCTCCAACTGCTCCTTAAGCTCCTTCAATTCCGCCGGAGCCCGGTAAGGCGGAATTGAAATCAGTGCCGTACCTGAAAAGAGCTCAATGGAAAACTCAATTTTCCTAGGCGGAAGTAATCCTGTCAATTCCTCGGGAAAGACATCCGAGAATTCTTTGACTACTAGAATATCCTCAAGCTTCCCTCTATCTGCCCTGGTGTCTACCACATAGGCCAAAAATGCCTCACATCCCTTCCTCATCATCTTCTCTGCTGTCAAAGCTGAAACAATTCTGGACGGACTTACTTTTCTGTCCCCAGCAAACACCACTCTTCTGCCGTCATTCAATTCAAATTTCACTGTCTTCAGCTTACAATCCAGCCGAGCATTGTACTTCTCTAACGTGTTCATACTTAAAATCACATCCAATCCTCCCATCTTCAGTGGCATCAAATCCACCACTAGAAGTTCCCCACCAATACTGATACAACTCACCAAGGCAATGGAGACTTGAGGATGCCAATGGGTTCAATTACAAGGTCGCGCTCCAACAAGCTCAAAGCACAATTTCATATTTATGTACAAGCTTTCGTTTCACAAGAACTTCAAGAAGTTTTGTTGATCAAGCTTGGAGAAGAGCTTAGGAAGACACCTAAGTGTGTGTGCACATTGGAGGCTTCAAACCAAGAGGGCTAACACTTAGCCAATTTTCACAAGCACAAGTCTAATCAATGGGCTTGGGCTTATTTTATCTTATAAGGGGCATGCAGACTTCTTTTAGGCTTTTTCATGGGCTGATTTGCATTAAGTGTGCATGTGCTTCATTAAAAAAGTCATGTGCATGTTTTATTTTAAGGAACCAAGCTTGTGGGCCTAGTTTAAAAGCCCAATTCGCCCCTCTTAAGTTAGTCTTCTATTTTGTGGTTTTCTTATCCTATTTGGACAAGGACTAGTCAATTTTAATTAGTTTTGAAGCCCAAATCCATGTGGGATTTATTCTTGGGCAGATTTGTTTCAAGAAGGCCTTTTGATATTTTGGGCTTTCTTTAGGGTTTTTAGGTTATCTTTGTTAGGGTTTACATTGCAAAGGGTATTTAAACCTTTGCTTTAGCCATGAACACGAGTTTAGAGAGATCATCAAAATTAGAAAGCATTCTTCAAGAGAGAATTGAGATTCTTGCTTGTTTTACCTTAAGGATTGATTCAACTTATCAAGTAAGTTCTAACTTGTATGCTAATTCAATTCCTACAATCTTATACTCTTTGTTACCAATTCCTTGCTGTTTGGGGGTGAAGGGTCTTGTTAGATTGATTGAATTTAGGTTTGGGAACAATCATTGAAACGGAGGTGATCTAGACATTGATTCTAGGTTGCTGCCGTATCATCTTTGATATCAGAGCCTATGTTTTAAATTCAATCTTTATCTTTAATTTTCTGTTTGTTCTTGATTATTATAGTTAGTTCATCATTAAAATTCGAAAAAAAAAAGAAGAAATAAAGAAAGAAAAGAAAGAAAGAAAGAACGAAAGAAAGAAAGAAAGAAAGAAAGAAAGAAAAGAAAGAAAGAAAGAAAGAAAAAGAAGAAAAGAAAGAAAAGAAAGAAAGAAATAAGTTTTTAAAAAAAGAAAATCAAGATTGTGAATCTTTGTGAGTTTGAGTTGATTTGCTTGCAAGATTCATCAAGAACGAATCTGATCATTCAAGAATTCTTTAATTTCGTTTCTTTATTATTCAAGATTCATCAAGAACACATCCTTCATTCAAGAAACTCATCCAGACTTGTTTTCTTGCACCAAGAAACACTTTCTTGTTTCAAGATTTACGTTCTTCGCTCAAAACGTGTGTCTTTGATATAATTACTTATCTTTAAGTTCTTGAGTAATTGGGGTATATTGGAATGTTCTTGTTAATTTGGGTTTAGGGTTGAGTTTAATTCCTAGTTTCGTCTTTTCTTCAACTCTTTGGTTGTTTTTTTTGTTTGCTGTCCTTTTTGTTTCCATTACACTTGAATTGAGTAATCTTGTTTCATATTGCTCAATTGGCACCAAAAATCGTTCACATACGTTTTCTCCATCTAGTATGTGTTTATTTTCGTCTTCATTGTTTTCTTTACATTAAATTGCATCTAGCTTTGTGTTTTTCTTCCTTTATTTAGGTATTCGTTGCTTTCCTTTTGAATTACGTTGCTGTTGTGCTTATTTGGTTGGTAGTGATTGATCCGGACAAGTAAAGCGTGCTAGAATCTAAAGTGGTAAAAGGCAAGAGTGTAAGCTCATATAAGGGTAAAAGCCATCTTCTTGAGTGAAACACGAGGGTATCCAATCTGATTTAGAGAGAAACACGTGAGGGAGTGTGTGAGGAGCTATTCTAACGTGTTTTGCAGGTTTTACATCATGTCCAATTCAAAGGATAGTAAAGGTAGTGACAAGGATGAAAAGAATAGTGAGGCTAATCAACACACATTCTTTACTTTGAGGCTATGCAACATCAATTCCAAAGGATTGAGAGCATGTTCAGGGATGTCGTTGATAAATTTGATAGACAAGATCAAGCCATTAGGAATTTACTGATGAGAGGCTTCATCCGATGGTGCAACAAGGAGGCAAAATGCTAGGGAGCCAACTCACATGCGCTATGAGTATGAAGATGAATATGATGATGGGAAGATGAAGAAGATTGGCATAGGCCAGATTTGGTAGAAGAGGGGGACGGAATGATAGAGGAAGAGGAAGAGGTTATAGAGGCCAAGACAATGCAAGAGGAGAAGACAGGGTCGAGCGTGTGGATAGAAATTTGGGCAGTATCAAGATGAAAATACCATCTTTCCAAGGTAAGAATGATCCAGAAGCTTACTTAGAATGGGAAAGAAAGGTGGAGATGATTTTTGAATGCCATAACTATTATGAGGAGAAGAAGGTGAAGCTTGCTGCCGTGGAATTTCATGATTATGCACTTATTTAGTGGGATCAACTTGTTTTGAACAAAAGAAGGAATGGAGAGGATCCTATTGATACTTGGGCTGAAATGAAGAGGGTCATGAAGAAGAGGTTTGTGCCTAGTTACTTCTATAGGGAGCTCCATCAAAGGCTCCAAACCTTGAGACAAGGCACCAAAAGTGTAGAAGAGTACCATAAGGAGATGGAGATAGCCATGATTAGGGCTAATGTAGAAGAAGAAAGAGAAGCCACCATGGCACGTTTCTTGGCTGGTTTGAACAAAGACATTGCAAATGTTATTGAATTGCACCATTATGTGGAGTTAGAGGAGATGGTGAATATGGCCATGAAGGTGGAGAGGCAACTCAAGTACAAAAGCTCCAACAAGGCTTCTTACCCAAGCTCTACTACAAATTGGAACTCGAAATGGTCCAAGAAAAATGAGAAGGACAAAGACAAGCTAAAGGAAGAGAAGAACAAGGCAGATCCAAAAGATACTTTTAAAACTCCAAGTTCTTCTAGTTCCAATTCTGAAAAGCATAGGACTATTAAATGCTTTAAATGTCTTGGTGTTGGTCATATTGCTTCTCAATGCCCAAAGAAGAAAACAATGTTTGTGAGAGGAGGAGAAGTTGTGTCTGAGGAGGAAGAAGATGATTTGACTTCCATGCCTGAGTTGGAAGATTGTTCTGATGTGGAAGTTGAGGATGCACCTAGGGGTGAATTACTTGTTACTAGGCGAGTTTTGAATGCTCAAGTGAAGGAAGATGGAATTGAGCAAAGGGAAAATATTTTTCATTCCAGATGCCTAGTGAATGAGAAGATTTGTAGCCTGATCATTGATGGGGGAAGCTGCACTAATGTGGCTAGTACATTAATGGTAGAAAAACTCGGGTTGGAGTGCTTGAAACACCCTAGGCCGTATAGACTACAATGGCTGAATGACATGGGAGAAATCAAGGAGTATGGAGATGTTTTTCCTGAGGAGTTGCCTAAGGAATTGCCGCCTATTAGAGGAATAGAACATCAGATTGACTTCATCCCTGGGGCGCAGATTCCAAATAGACCGACTTATAGGGCTAATCTCAAGAAACTAAGGAACCCAAAAGCAAGTGGAAGAATTGCTACAAAGGGACACATCAGGAGAGTCTTAGTCCTTGTGTCGTGCAGTGATATTGGTTCCAAAGAAGGATGGAGTTGGCGCATGTGTGTGGATTGCGAGAGTGTTAACAAGATAACGGTAAATTATCGCCATCCTATACCTAGATTGGACGATATGATTGATGAATTGCATGGTGCATGTGTGTTTACCAAAATTGATCTTATGAGTGGTTACCATCAGATTATAATGAAAATTGGTGATGAATGGAAAACTACTTTTAAAACAAAACATGGTTTATATGAGTGGCTTGTGATGCCTTTTGGCTTAACTAATGCTCCTAGTACATTTATGCGTTTGATGAATCATGTTTTGAGGTCATTTATTGGTAAGTTTGTTGTGGTATATTTTGATGACATATTGATCTATAGCAAAAGCATTAATGAGCATATTGAGCATCTTAGGCTTGTCTTAGATGCACCTAGGGCAGAAAAGTTGTATGCTAAGTTAAAGAAGTGTACATTTTGCATGGATCGTGTCATATTTCTTGGTTATGTTGTTTCTTCTAATGGAATTGAGGTGGACCAAGAAAAGGTCAAGGCAATTAGGAAGTGGCCGAGACCTACAAGTGTTACTCAGGTGAGATCTTTTCATGGACTTGCTAGTTTCTATAGGAGGTTTGTGAAAGATTTTAGTTCCATTGCAGCTCCATTGGCTGAGATTGTTAAAAAGGAGGTAGGATTTAAGTGGAGAGAGGCGCAGGAAATTGCTTTTAACACTTTGAAAGAAAAACTTTGTTCTGCACCTATTTTGAGTTTACCTGATTTTTCTTCTACTTTTGAGATTGAAGTTGATGCCTCTGGGATAGGTATTGGTGCTGTTTTATTGCAGGGAAGGCGTCCCATTGCCTATTTTAGTGAGAAGTTGAATGGTGCTCAAATGAAGTATTCCACTTATGACAAGGAGCTATATGCATTGGTAAGAGCTCTACAAACTTGGCAACATTATCTATGGCCAAAGGAATTCGTGATTCACACTGATCATGAGAGTTTGAAGCATCTTAAGGGCCAAGGTAAGTTAAATAAAAGACATGCTAAGTGGTTGGAGTTCATAGAGACATTCCCATATGTTGTGAAATACAAGCAAGGTAAAGAAAATGTGATCGCTGATGCATTGTCTAGGAGGTATGCTCTAATCTCTTCTCTTAGTTCTAAGTTGATTGGGTTTGAGTATATAAAAGATTTGTACAAATCAGATTCTGACTTTGCTAATGTGTATGATGCATGTGAACAAGTTGCTTTTCAAAAGTTTTATAGGAATGATGGATATTTATTTAGAGATAATAAACTATGTATTCCTACTTGTTCTATGCGTGAGATGCTTGCTAAGGAGTCTCATGATGGAGGTTTAATGGGACATTTTGGTATTGCTAAAACACTTGACATATTACAGGAGCATTTTTATTGGCTTAACATGAAAAAGGATGTTGAAAGAGTTTGCCCTAGTTGTGTAGCATGTAGGCAAGCCAAGTCCAAGGTGCAACCACATGGGTTGTACACGCCTCTACCTGTCCCTATTAGTCCTTGGATTGATATATCTATGGATTTTGTGTTAGGATTGCCTAGGACTAGGAAATGACGTGATAGCATCTTTGTTGTAGTTGATCGATTTAGTAAAATGGCTCATTTTATTGCATGTCATAAATCTGATGATGCTACACATGTTGCTGATTTGTTTTTTAGGGATGATGTTAGATTACATGGCATTCCTAGAACCATTGTTTCAGATAGGGATTCTAAGTTTTTAAGTCACTTTTGGCGTGTTCTATGGAATAAATTGGGAACAAAGCTTTTGTTTTCTACAACTTGTCATCCCCAAACAGATGGAGAAACTGAAGTGGTTAATAGAACCTTAGGATCTTTATTGCGTGCTGTTGTGGGTAAAAATTTGAAAGCTTGGGAAGATTGTTTGCCTTTGATTGAGTTTGCATATAATAGAAGTATTCATTCTTCTACAGGTTATTCTCCATTTGAGATTGTGTATGGTTTTAAGCAATTAACTCCATTGGATTTGTTGCCTTTACCCTTGAATGAGATTGTTAATGTAGATGGGCAGCAAAGGGCCGAATTGGTTAAAACAATACATGAGAAAGCTAGGCAGCACATTGAGGAAAAGAACAAGAAGTATGGTCAAAGAGCCAATCAAGGGCGTAGGGAGATGAAGTTTGAACTTGGAGATTGGGTTTGGGTGCACTTCGGGAATGAGAGATTTCCTAAACAAAGGAAGTCCAAGCTTGATCCTAGAGGGGATGGTCCTTTTCAAGTACTTGAACGCATCAATGACAATGCCTATAGGGTGGATTTGCCAGGAGAGTATAGTGTTAGTGCTACTTTTAATGTTTCTAATTTATCTCCCTTTGATAATGTAGGTCTTGATTCGAGGACGAATCCTTTTGAGGAGGGAGGGAATGATACAACTCACCAAGGCAATGGAGACTTGAGGATGCCAATGGGTCCAATTACAAGGTTGCGCTCCAACAAGCTCAAAGCACAATTTCAGATTTATGTACAAGCTTTTGTTTCACAAGAACTTCAAGAAGTTTTGTTGATCAAGCTTGGAGAAGAGCTTAGGAAGACACCTAAGTGTGTGTGCACATTGGAGGCTTCAAACCAAGAGGGCTAACACTTAGCCAATTTTCACAAGCACAAGTCTAATCAATGGGCTTGGGCTTATTTTATCTTATAAGGGGCAAGCGGACTTCTTTTAGGCTTTTTCATGAGCTGATTTGCATTAAGTGTGCATGTGCTTCATTAAAAAAGTCATGTGCATGTTTTATTTTAAGGAACCAAGCTTGTGGGCCTAGTTTAAAAGCCCAATTCGCCCCTCTTAAGTTAGTCTTCTATTTTGTGGTTTGCTTATCCTATTTGGACAAGGACTAGTCAATTTTAATTAGTTTTGAAGCCCAAATCCATGTGGGATTTATTCTTGGGCAGATTTGTTTCAAGAAGGCCTTTTGATATTTTGGGCTTTCTTTAGGGTTTTTAGGTTATCTTTGTTAGGGTTTACATTGCAAAGGGTATTTAAACCTTTGCTTTAGCCATGAACACGAGTTTAGAGAGATCATCAAAATTAGAAAGCATTCTTCAAGAGAGAATTGAGATTCTTGCTTGTTTTACCTTAAGAATTGATTCAACTTATCAAGTAAGTTCTAACTTGTATGCTAATTCAATTCCTACAATCTTATACTCTTTGTTACCAATTCCTTGCTGTTTTGGGGGTGAAGGGTCTTGTTAGATTGATTGAATTTAGGTTTGGGAACAATCATTGAAACGGAGGTGATCTAGACATTGATTCTAGGTTGTTGCCGTATCAAATACATAGCTCACAACCTCTAAATACTTGACTGATAATATATTGGCGGATTGGAGTACTCACCATCAGCGGAGTATCCAAAGGGCTCAAATTTCTACCACACACAGGTCTAGTCGAGGAAACAAACGAATGAGTAGAACCCGGATCAATCAAAGCAAGCACATCATCAGAAAAGAGTCTAACCATACCAGTGACAACATCTGGGGTGGTCTCTGCATCCTCCCGAGTCATTGCAAACACCCTAGCCGGTGCCTGCCCCGTCGGTCTACCTGGAAGACTCACCCTCTTGGCTGCATCAGAACTGTCCACTTCTGTAGAAGTCTTATGTCCCACAGTCTCAGATCTCTTGGGAGATTGCATCTGGCTTCTCTCTTGTCGCGGAGGCTGAGGACACTCTCTAGCAATGTGCCCCTTCTCCCCACAGTTAAAGCAAGCTCCTGTCAATTTACGACACTCTCCTCTATGGGGTCTCCTGCAGTGCTCACACCTCGGAATAAATGACCTATCCTCATCTCCCCTTCTACTGCCGCCCACCATTGAGGCTTGGTGAGAAACGGTAGAAGTCTTTATAGGTCGAGGTCGACTCGCACCACTGCTCCTCTTCTCGGACTGCACAGGGAAGGTTCTAGCACTCCTCTCAGGCATAGAAGTACCACCTCCTCTCTTGAACTGCTCTCTTCCCTTTCTTTTCCTGTAATCTGCACTCTTGATGTTCTCAATATTCTTAACCCTCAATGCTACCTCAACCAACTGCTGAAAGTCACAGAAGTTCTGCACTATCACTTTCTCTCTGATGGCCAAGTGCAGTCCCGACTGAGTGAACCGACGCTCATACTCACTAACTGTCATGTCCCTCTGGGTGAGACTGAGAAACTCCCTCTGCTTCTGTTGAATACACACCTCAGACAGATATTTCTTCTTGTAAGCCGCAAGGAAGTCCTGCCATGCCAACCCTACTGGTCTCATCTGACTCCCTGGCATAGTCTCCCACCAATGCAGAGCATCTCCTTGAAGCAAGCCTGCAGCATACACAACTCTCTCATCATCCTCACACTCCATCTGATCTAACACTCTCTCAGTCTTTCTCAACCAGGTCTCATCTTCCTCAGGATCAGTGGTCCCATAGAAGTCCACTGCTCCATACTTCCTCAACTTGTCGAACCGTTTGCCCTTCTTAGCTGGGACTGAAGTAGAAGGCTATGACATCTGACCCATCGTCTGAACAAACGCCTGGGTGAATGCCTGGAACAACCTCGGATCCAGTGGAGGCACTTGCTCCTGCAAAATCGGCGACTCCTAAGTCTGCGATGGCATAGACCCACTATCAAGCCGTACAAAAGCCTCAACATTTCCTGGGGCTACCGACTCATCAGTCCTCTCCTCTCTAGTCGGGGAGTCAGGTGCAACAGATCCTTACAGAACTCCTCGTGTTCTTATACGAGGTGGCATCGTACTCCTTCCAATCCAAACACTAAGGATTAGCTACATGTCAATCTTAATTCCTACATGTATGCATGATATGCATGTCACTTAATGCAATCAATCAATGCAACAAATAATCGTATACCAAACAATTCATCCTACTATGCATTCTAAGCCGAGGAAACAAAACCTAAGGCTCTGATACCAAACATGTTGGGCCCGTAACACGCACCAACAGAAGGATTGAAGAGGAATTTGCGTTGATCTTGTATAAGGAATAAATCCAAGCTCTGGGTATGGCTGGAATGATTGAATTGTTGGAAGAACTTGCGTCGGTTATGAAGAACAAGGAAGAACAGACTTGAATTGAAAATTGACAAGCAAAACTAACTAAGATACGATGAAATCAATCCTCACGACACCCCTAAAGACCTGCCTTAGGTAACCCGATGATCATAATTGAATTCAAAGAAAGAACTCAAACACACCACAATTGGGAAAGCAATTGATAAGTGAAATAAGTTCTTAAGGTAACAAGAACAAGAGAAGGTTTGTTTTCTCTCGTTGGAAGCCGTTGGCTGCACACAATAATCTGAATCAGTCTCCCCAATCGACCTAAAACAAGTCTATAAATACTAGGTTTTAGTGACTAATGAGTTGGGCTAATAATACAAGAAAGCCCAAGTAAATAATAAGTCCAAGAAAGCTAATTAAAATGCCCCATGTCTGGTCTGATGGGTGTGTTTTGCTGATCACTTAAGTCCACATAAGTTGGGCTCAAGTGAATTAAAACAGCCCATTCATGCAAGTCCTCAAGCCACATGCATATCTGACCCAAAGACTTGAGTTAAGTGGATCCATTTGAGCTGTGACCCAAATAACTCTCCTCCTATAGGATTAGCACGCTGCATGTCTTCCATAAATGAGCCCACATGTGCATACAAAGCCTCTTTGATCCTCTTAGCCCGCGCCCTAGTCATTGGCCCAATTGGTATGGACAGGTCTCTTCCTTGGCCTTGATCACGCAAGCTCTTCTTCAAGTCCAAACCTCCATGCACGCCTTCACCATGCACGCCACCACCTTCATGCACATCGTCATCCATGCCTTTGCTCACATCAGCCTGGGTCCCGGATCCCTATTCCTGAGGTGGCCCCTCGGGCTGCGCCAGCGACGAGATCCCCAAAATTGGACCCGATCCTAACATCTATACATAATTTCGATTCACACAAACATACATACACACATTCTACACATGTATTCCATCTATGAATTTAAACACCCCATAAACCAAGGGGCTTCATGCCATAACAATCTGACATAAATTCTACAAGCATTAAAAAAAATAGCAATACATGTCAAAGTTTGAATTCAAAATACATGAGAATGCCCAATGATGATATTGCTTGGTGGGCTAACCAAAGAAACTAACTTAAAACAAAGCTCCTAATTATCTTGGAGTTTCCGATGCCTTGCAAGATCAACAATCGTCTCGTTCTGCACCTGCGAAGCTCAGTGGCATATACATTTATAGTCATTGGCAACGAGCCACACATTCAAGCATATATATGTATATACAAGCATAACAAGTCAACACTTATCAATTTGCAATCATCACAATAATATGTCATGTGATTTCACAATATCACAACTCCTCATACATCATGCCCAACAACTCAATAATGAATGCACACAAATGGCTTGAGAGTTCCGTGAAACGATCCGGATAAACCGAAGTTTATACCGTAAACAAAACGAGTCTGATTTCTCAAGGATCTCGTGGCCTCAAGCGGGTAGCCGAGAGAAGGCTATACGTCGACGTGCACGTGACTGACTATCCGTTACTCTCTCGCCCATACAAAGCACATAATCATTCATTTCATATTCAATTCATTTTATCAAAGCTTTCATACTTTTCATTCTTGCAAAATGCCATAATATTTGCCAAGGCAATTCATAATCACAATCTCGATGCATTTGCAACGATGTCCATAAATCAAAACAAGCAATGCCACATACACAAGCAAGCAAGCATACACATTTTGCCCATACACACAACAACCATAAATATATTACCCACCTAATATTGCTCGAGAATCCAACACACTATTGTCCTTCCTCTTGCGATTGGATCAGGTCGGCTTGGTTTCCTGTAACAAACCAAGTTTCCATTCAAACAATATCCAAAAGAAATATTCAAAAAGCTTAATAATTAAAAGTAACTAGCATTAAAAGTCTACATTCGACTTCCAACCAAATTTTCGAATCTTTAGAGGCAAACTATCAACTTCCTTCCTTCAAAAAACTTGTAGCCCTCTATCTCTAGTCCACCACCAATCAGAAATCACATCATGTGGACATCCACAGTAAAAAATATGCCCAAAATACTAAAACTCATCTTTGCTGGAAACAGGGCGCTTGCCGCGACGTGCACCATTTTCTCGCACGTCGCGGCATGCTCTTTCTCGCATGTCGCGACGTGTGGGTCTAGAGAACGACTCCGAACCCGATTTTTACAGCATTTTCCTACTTCAATCCTTCCCTTAAGCAAAAGCAACACACCTAAACCTTGATTCAAGTCTTATACTACATTTCTAGCCCATTAACACCTTAAAAAGAGTCACATAATCATCAACCCAAGAAATTTATCCATTTTTGTCTTTAAACCCTAAACTACCGATTCTAACACATACAAAATAATTCTAGGGTTTAATCTAATCTCAACAAGGTAAAAAAAAACTAACTTACCAAAACTTGTCCTGAATTCGTTGAAAACTCCAAGGAACCCAAATTTTCTCTTCTCTTCTTCCTCACCTACGGCACCTCTCTTCCTCTCTTCTTCTTTTTCTTTTCTTTTCCTCTCTTCTCCTTCTAATTTATTTCTTTTAAGTCTAAATGGGTAGGAAAAGACCAAAACACCCCTCCTTGTAAAGCCTTAAGCTCTCCCACCTAAGTGGTCTCCTAAAATGCCCTCACACATTTTTATCCCTTAATTTTCATTAAAACCACATTAAACTCAACAAAACCTCAATTATCCACTAACACTCCCAATTTAATCAAACTAAGCCATAATCACACGATTAACACAATTCATGCTTAATGACATCATAAAAAAAAATTCAGGGCCCAACAACAGAAAGTGGTCTGTGAGCGTGGGAGGGAAATTCTCAAAACCAGCTTTCAACCCAATGCATGTTAGTCGTATTAGTTAAACGACCGAGTTCTGATTTCTTTACCAACTCTTCTCCGATGTTTGGTTCACAATAAAGTCGTAATATGTATTTGGCCATGTTTTAATTGTACAACGTCTCAATTAGTACATCCTTTCCGTTTCGTTTTAATACAACGTCGCAGAAACCTTAGCCTTTTACTGACGTTTCAAAAACGTCACCATAAGGTTATACAATATGTGACGTTTCCTCAGTCAAACGTCACAGATTGTCTTCTGTTTTGGTAGTGTTTTAAGTTTAGGATTTGTAATTTGTAGTTGAATTTTCTTGATTAGAGTTTAATCAAGTGTTGAATATTTAATCTATTATTAGGATTTGTTGATGTAGAACTTG
This sequence comes from Erythroxylum novogranatense, assembly GCA_029891385.1. NCBI lineage: Eukaryota > Viridiplantae > Streptophyta > Magnoliopsida > Malpighiales > Erythroxylaceae > Erythroxylum > Erythroxylum novogranatense. Next base: position 49,190,211 of record CM057224.1, read on the forward strand.
GAACTTGAATATATGAGGTCTCATATATTTCTATTTGTGATTTGATTAATTCTTTTTTATCTGCCTTGTTGTGTTTGATATTAAGATGATGATAGATCCCAAAATGACCATTTGCAATCACTTACCCATTGCTCACACTAAGATGCATTCAACAAGGTTGTAAGAAATGGAGTTCATTGATTATAACATTGGACTTAACATTGAAACTTAGTGATTTTCACTCTCACCAAGATTTATTTCAAACTATGATAGCCAAAGCTCATTTTTCAAGAGGATTCTATCACATTTGATTATTGTCTTTAACTTTCAAATTTTTATTGCCAAAATCTAAAAATACTTTTTACACATTTATCTTACAATTCATTCAATTTTGTTTAGTTTTCTAAAAGAATCAAAACCCCCTTCTTTACAACTTTAGTTTGCATTTCACGACATTTAGCCTAGCTTAGGTCCAATTCATTAGGTTCCGATTAAGTGAGACGACCTAACGTTGGATTCTATATTGCAATCATTGGAATTAAAATTTTGATTTGACCTCCAAGGGTAAGAAAAAAAATGCTTCGAATCAAAATGGCTCCGTTGTCGGGGAACCAAGCAATTCGTTTTCTTTAGGTTAGCCGTTGTCATTTTTGCTTCTAACTGAGGTTAGGAACCTTTTCTTCTAGATTTCATTTTACAAGGTTTAGTGTCATATTTGTCAATAGTATAGGATCTTTATTTTTCTTTGCATAGAATTAAAATTTTGAAAATACAAAGAAAAGAATATATTCACAATTGGACTTTTCATACTTAACATTCTTTTTGCAATCACATAATTTTTGAGTGTTTTATGTGATTACTATTTGATCCATACATACATATTTTCATACCTACTTACACACACCATACACTTGCATCCATCATATCTCAACTTTTATTTGACTTTGTGTGCTTGAGAGTGAATTTTGTTACTTTTTATTTTCCTTTGAATTATTACTGTGTATGCCCCGGAAAGCAAAACTTCTACCTTTCTATCCTGAATTGAGAGACGTTTACGAAAGATTAGAAAGGAGAGAACATAAAAGGAGAGAAGTAAGATAGTTGTTAAAGAAGAGTCCAATGGGCAAAGTAGTTAGAGCAACCCTTTTGAAGGAGTGAATATGGCCGAGAACCTAGCCTTTTTACAAAACCCTAACTTTCATATTAACCAACCTAGGAATGGTGATAATAGAGGTATTAGGGAAGCGACTACTTCTGATGTGAATTTTGATCAATTTATTGTTGGGCCCGGGTCCCAGATCCCTATCCCCGAGGTGACCCCTCGGGCTGCTCCAGCGACGAGCTCCCTAAAAGTCGAACCCGATCCTAACATCTATACATAATTTCAATTCACACAAACATACATACACATGCATCTCATCTATGAAGTTAAACACCCCATAAACCAAGGGGCTTCATGCCATAACAATCCGAAGGATTTAAACAAGTATTCTCAATATAACACGATACATGTCAAAGTTTAAATCCAAAATACAATACATGAGAATGCCCAATGATGAAATGCTTGGTGGGCTAACCAAAAATACTAACTTAATTCAGACATATGAATGTATATATATATATATACATGCAACATTTCTAGCACTCACATACTAACCAAGCAATTTACGCATTCAGCATAATTAATTTAACTCACAAAACATGTCAGAAGAATGCTTCATAGTGAACAGATCAAGTATGCAATACACATCACACGGCTCGAGGGTTCCATGGAAACAAAAGGTAGAAACCGAAGTTCACACCCTGAACAAAATGAGTCCATTCGGAGCTCATATGCCACAAGCAGGTACATGGGAGAAGGCTCTTGTCAACGTGCACGTGACGAACGAAATGATTCCACTCTCACCCAAACAAAAGCACATAATCATGCTCAGAATCATTTTATCAGATGGTATGCTTTCAAGCTTTCATTTATTCAAAACGTCATGATCGAAGTCGAGGCATAACATGCTCAGAATCAAGATTTACTTCTATCGATTCTCATGCTTCTTACAAGTCATTCACATCTTATAACAAATCATGTTTAAAGAATTAACCACGTATTCTATCAAAATTTCATGCATCTCATCATACATAACACATAACATATATTCACATATAGCCAAGAATTTGCCTAATCACACAATAACTATAATTACATTACCCACCAAATATTGCTTGCGAATCCAAACTCACTACTGTCCTTCCTCTTGTGATTGGATTAGGTCGGCTTGGTTTCCTATAACAAACCAAGTTCCCAATCAAGCAACAGTCAAAGGAAATATTCAATAAGCTTGAAAATCAAAAATAAAAGCACTAAGAGTCTACATCCGACTTCCAATCCCAATCTTCAAATCTTAGAGGCAAATTCCAAACTTCCATTCTACATAAACTTGTATCACTCTGATTTTAGTTCACAACGAGTCCAAAATCACCTCATTTGGATATCTACAGCCCAAGTTATGCCCAAAATACTAAAATTTATCTTTCTAGAACAGGAGCTTCGCTTGGCTTAACGGTTCGTGTCGTGTGTGCAATGGTTACGCTCGTCATGATGAACCGCCCATGAGTGCATGGCATACAAGACGCATGCGTCTTGGCAAACAAACACGCCCACGACGCCATGACGAAGGCTCTCGCTTTCACCGTGACGTGCACAAATTAAGACGTCATGACGTATGGTCTGGAGAACGACTCCAAACTCGACTTTTCCAGCATTTTCCCACTTCAATCATTCCCTTAAGCAAATACAAAACATCTAAACCTTGATTCAAGTCTTATACCACATTTCTAACTCATTTAAACCTTAAAATCAGCCACAAATCCAACAACCCAAGGATTTCAACTAGGTTTTTTCGAAAATCCCTAGACAATCGATTCTAACACAATACCAAGCTACACTACGGTTCAATACAATCAAAACAAGATGAAATGAAGCTAAACTTACCAAGAAATAGCTTCAAATCTGTCGAAAACCTTAGGAATGCAAAACCTCATTTCTTCTCTTCTTCTTCCTCACCAACGACACTCACCTTCTTCTTCTTCTTCTTTTTCTTACTTTTTTCTTCTTTCTTTCTAATTCTTTCTTTTAAACCTAAAGGAATGGACAATGACTAAAATACCCTCCTAAGCAAAGCCTTAACCCATCCAACTTAAGTGCTCTTCCTATTTTGCCCTCAAACATTATATCCCTTCATTCTTACTTTTACCACATTATGCTCACCTAATCTAATTTTCCCTTAATACTTCTAATTTTATCCCATTAAACCACCAAACACACAAATAACACAATTCATGCTTAATGAGATAAATTACACAAAATTTGGCGTCCAACATTTACAGTTGCTTGTCCTAATTTTGATGTTAATTTTGAAGTTAAAGTATTACTAATTAAATATCTTCTTAAATTTCATGGTTTGATAGGAGAGGATCCCTACATGCATTTACAACTTTTGTCCCTGATATGTCAGAGTATGAAACCTTTGGAAGCTTCACTTGATCAAGAAGATGGCCTTGAATCATCAGCAGTATAGTGTTAAAGAGACCCAAGGAGTGCATGAGTTAGGCGCCACAACAACCCAATCAATGGAGAGTTTGGAGTCAAAAGTTGATTCTTTGGAGAGTAAAGTGACTTCACAATTATCCTTCATCACTATAGAACTGAAGAATCGGTGTGTTCATCGCCCGACATCTTCTATGGATCTCACAACACCCAGTTGTGATACTTATGGGTCAGTGATGCACATATTCAGTGTTTGCCCTGGTCGGTATGAAGAAGTGTCTGCAATGTATTCGGGATGATCAAATCAGAAATGGGACCCCTACTCCAACACTTATAATGAGGGATGGAAGGCCAATCCTAGGTTTAGTAAGAGGAATGAAGAGGGATGGGCTCCAAACAGATTTCAACAAGGGGAGGAGCTGGTACTACCACCAACCAGTTCCCCAACCAACAGCAAATCCTAATTGTCCCACCTAAGGAGGACGACAACCAACTGCTGCATAATAAGACGACTTTGATGAGGGAAGAATGAAATTTTAACAACAACCAGTTTAATGCCATAGCTTCTCTAATTCAGTAAGATTCCTCAAAGAATGTTGCTCGTTCAATGCTTTGGAAAAGAGAATGGAGCATTGGGAGACGAAAGCTGAAAATATTAACTCTTATGTCACTCAATTGTCCAACAACATGAGTGAAAACTAAGCAAGAAGCAGTGGAACCATTCCTTCAAACACCGTGATGAACCCTAAAAGTTTAAATGCAATGGCTCTCTGAAGTGGGAAAAAAGTGAGGTTTAAAAATCAAGATGAAGAATGAGGAGGAGATTGATAGTGAGGAATTACTTTTGACAAAGAAAAAAAATCAAGAAATTCGAAAGCTCCAAAGAAAAATCACTTTTGATTGAAAGGAAGTCTGAATCAAGGAGCAAAGGAGCTACTTCAAAGAGTTACAAGGAACAAGAAACAACAAGTGAGCATGTAGAATCAAGCAACCATGGAGTCGATGAAGCCCAGGGTAAGGAGGTAAATCTTTAAGACCTCTCTTTTCCTAATTCATATTTGATAAGTAAATGAATGACTGAAATTAATCCTAAAAAAGATATCATTGATTTGTTTAGTAAAGTAGAAGTCAATATTCCTTTGCTTGATCTTGTGAAACGGGTTCCTGCTTATGTTAAATACCTTAAAGACATGTGTATCTATAAGAGGAAGTTTAGGCCCAATGAAAGAGTCCAAGTAACCTCGAATGTGTCAGCCTTATTTAAGCCTCAAACTCCTATAAAATGCCAAGAATCTGGATCTTTCACTATCCCTTGTACTATAGGTAAAGTTACCATAGGGGGAGCCTTGTTAGATTAGGGGCAGCCATTAATGTTATGCCTAACTATGTTTATCAATCATTAGGATTCAACAATCTTGAGTCTACATCTGTAGTTCTCCAATTGGCTGTTACTATGGCCATAATGCTTCTCATCTGTCGCCGTGGCCACAATGCCTCTTGATACGGCAACAACCTAGAATCAATGTCTAGATCACCTCCGTTTCAATGATTGTTTCCAAACCTAAATTCAATCAATCTAACAAGACCCTTCACCCCCAAAACAGCAAGGAATTGGTAACAAAGAGTATAAGATTGTAGGAATTGAATTAACGCCACAAGTTAGAACTTACTTGATAAGTTGAATCAATCCTTAAGGTAAAACAAGCAAGAATCTCAATTCTCTCTTGAAGAATGCTTTCTAATTTTGTTGATCTCTCTAAAACTCGTGTTCATGGCTAAAGCAAAGGTTTAAATACCCTTTGCAATGTAAACCCCAACAAAGATAACCTAAAAACCCTAAAGAAAGCCCAAAATATAAAAAAGGCCTTCTTGAAACAAATCTGCCCAAGAACAAATCCCACATGGATTTGGGCTTCAAAACTAATTAAAATTGACTAGTCCTTGTCCAAATAGGATAAGAAAACCACAAAATAGAAGACTAACTTAAGTGGGGCGAATTGGGCTTTTAAACTAGGCCCACAAGCTTGGTTCCTTAAAATAAAACATGCACGTACTTTTTTAATAAAGCACATGCACACTTAATGCAAACCAGCCCATGAAAAAGCCTAAAAGAAGTCCACATGCCCTTTATAAGATAAAATAAGCTCAAGCCCATTGATTAGACTTGTGCTTGTGAAAATTGGCTAAGTGTTAGCCCTCTTGATTTGATGCCTCCAATGTGCACACACACTTAGGTGTCTTCCTAAGCTTTTCCCCAAGCTTGATCAACAAAACTTCTTGAAGTTCTTGTGAAACAAAAGCTTGTACATAAATCTGAAATTGTGCTTTAAGCTTGTTGGAGCGTGACCTTGTAATTGGACCCATTGGCATCCTCAAGTCTCCATTGCCTTGGTGAGTTGTATCATTCCCTCCCTCCTCAAAAGGATTCGTCCTTGAATCAAGACCTACATTAGCAAAGGGAGATAAATCAGAAACATTAAAAGTAGCACTAACACTATACTCTCCTGGCAAATCCACCCTATAGGCATTGTCATTGATGCGTTCAAGCACTTGAAAAGGACCATCCCCTCTAGGATCAAGCTTGGACTTCCTTTGTTTAGGAAATCTCTCCTTCCTGAAGTGCACCCAAACCCAATCTCCAGGTTCAAACTTCATCTCCCTACGCCCTTGATTGGCTCTTTGAGCATACTTCTTGTTCTTTTCCTCAATGTGCTGCCTAGCTTTCTCATGTATTGTTTTAACCAATTCGGCCCTTTGCTGCCCATCTACATTAACAATCTCATTCAAGGGTAAAGGCAACAAATCCAATGGAGTTAATGGGTTAAAACCATACACAATCTCAAATGGAGAATAACCTGTAGAAGAATGAATGCTTCTATTATATGCAAACTCAATCAAAGGCAAACAATCTTCCCAAGCTTTCAAATTTTTACCCACAACAGCACGCAATAAAGATCCTAAGGTTCTATTAACCACTTCAGTTTCTCCATCTGTTTGGGGATGACAAGTTGTAGAAAACAAAAGCTTTGTTCCCAATTTATTCCATAGAACACGCCAGAAGTGACTTAAAAACTTAGAATCCCTATCTGAAACAATGGTTCTAGGAATACCATGCAATCTAACAACATCCCTAAAAAACAAATCAGCAACATGTGTAGCATCATCATATTTATGACATGCAATAAAATGAGCCATTTTACTAAATCGATCAACTACAACAAAGATGCTATCACGTCCTTTCCTAGTCCTAGGCAATCCTAACATAAAATCCATAGATATATCAATCCAAGGACTAATAGGGACAGGTAGAGGCTTGTACAACCCATGTGGTTGCACCTTGGACTTGGCTTGCCTACACGCTACGAGAAGAGATCACATTAGAACTAAGAGAAGAGAAGAGATTAGAGCATACCTCCTAGACAATGCATCAGCGATCACATTTTCTTTACCTTGCTTGTATTTCACAACATATGGGAATGTCTCTATGAACACCAACCACTTAGCATGTCTTTTATTTAACTTACCTTGGCCCTTAAGATGCTTCAAACTCTCATGATCAGTGTGAATCACGAATTCCTTTGGCAATAGATAATGTTGCCAAGTTTGTAGAGCTCTTACCAATGCATATAGCTCCTTGTCATAAGTGGAATACTTCATTTGAGCACCATTCAACTTCTCACTAAAATAGGCAATGGGACGCCTTCCCTGCAATAAAACAGCACCAATACCTATCCCGAGGCATCACATTCAATCTCAAAAGTAGAAGAAAAATCGTAAACTCAAAATAGGTGCAGAACAAAGTTTTTCTTTCAAAGTGTTAAAAGCAATTTCCTGCGCCTCTCCCCACTTAAATCCTACCTCCTTTTTAACAATCTCAGCCAATGGAGCTGCAATGGAACTAAAATCTTTCACAAACCTCCTATAGAAACTACCAAGTCCATGAAAAGATCTCACCTGAGTAACACTTGTAGGTCTCGGCCACTCCCTAATTGCCTTGACCTTTTCTTGGTCCACCTCAATTCCATTAGAAGAAACAACATAACCAAGAAATATGACACGATCCATGCAAAATGTACACTTCTTTAACTTAGCATACAACTTTTCTGCCCTAAGTGCATCTAACACAAGCCTAAGATGCTCAATATGCTCATTAATGCTTTTGCTATAGATCAATATGTCATCAAAATGTACCACAACAAACTTACAAATAAATGACCTCAAAACATGATTCATCAAACGCATAAATGTACTATGAGCATTAGTTAAGCCAAAAGGCATCACAAGCCACTCATATAAACCATGTTTTGTTTTAAAAGCAGTTTTCCATTCATCACCAATTTTCATTCTAATCTGATGGTAACCACTCATAATATCAATTTTGGTAAACACACATGCACCATGCAATTCATCAATCATATCATCCAATCTAGGTATAGGATGGTGATACTTTACCGTTATCTTGTTAACAGCTCTGCAATCCACACACATGCGCCAACTCCCATCCTTCTTTGGAACCAATATCACTGGCACGGCACAAGGACTAAGACTCTCCCTGATGTGTCCCTTTTGTAGCAATTCTTTCACTTGCTTTTGGAGTTCCTTAGTTTCTTCAGATTAGCCCTATAAGTCGGTCTATTTGGAATCTGCGCCCCTGCATGAAGTCAATCTGATGTTCTATTCCTCTAATAGGCGGCAATTCCTTAGCAACTCCTCAGGGAAAACATCTCCATACTCTTGCAAAAGAGAAACAACACTACTAGGCAAACAAGGGTCAAGGTCAGATTCATTAAAATAAGCTTGCTTGTACAAAAGTACAAACAAACATCTCCTTTCCACACAAGCAACCCTTACATCTATCATTTTTGCATAGAAGTTTTGTTTCTTTCTACCCTCTCTCTCATTTGGGCCTTTTAATTGAATTTCTTTTGAGGCCTCTTTCCCCACTTTTCTTCTCTCAGTCTCGGACTCACTTTCTCTCTTTTCTTTTGATTTAGATTTCTGCTCCCCTTTTGCAAGGTTCTCAACCTTCCCCTCAATTTTTGTATTATCATGCTTTTCTTGAAGTTTTTCATCCTGTCTTTGTTGCATTGCCTCCATACTCCTTTTTAATTGCATTTGGTCCTCATATATCTCTTCTGGTGCCAATGGAGCAAGAACAAATGTCTGATGTCCCATAGTAAATGAATACCTATTCTTAAAACCATCATGTAACACTCTTCTATCATATTGCCAAGGTCGACCGAGCAATAAATGACTAGCATGCATAGGTACAACATCACAAAGTACTTGATCAGAATACTTTCCAATGGAGAAAGATACAAGGACTTGTTTATTTACCTTGATTTCCCCCATGTCATTCAGCCATTGTAGTCTGTATGGCCTAGGGTGTTTCAAGCACTCCAACCCTAGTTTTTCTACCATCAATGTACTAGCCACATTAGTGCAGCTTCCCCCATCAATGATCAGGCTACAAATCTTCTCATTCACTAGGCATCTGGAATGAAAAATATTTTCCTTTGCTCAATTCCATCTTCCTTCACTTGAGCATTCAAAACTCGCCTAGTAACAAGTAATTCACCCCTAGGTGCATCCTCAACTTCCACATCAAAACAATCTTCCAACTCAGGCATGGAAGCCAAATCATCTTCTTCATCTTCAGACACAATTTCTTCATCTTCCACATCATCATATTGATCTTCATACTCATAGCACATAGGAGTTGACTCCCTAGCATTTTGCCTCCTTGTTGCACCATTAGATGAAGCCTCTCTTTGTAAATTCCTAATGGCTTGATCTTGTCAATCAAATTTATCATTGACATCCCTGAACATGTTCTCAATCCTTTGGAATTGATGTTGCATAGTCTTCAAAGTAAAGAATGTGTGTTGATCAACCTCACTATTCTTTTCGCCCTTGTCACTACCTCTACTATCCTTTGAATTGGTCATGATGTAAAACCTGCAAAAACACGTTAGAATAGCTCCTCACACACACCCTCACGTGTTTCTCTCTAAATCAGATTGGATACCCTCGTGTTTCACTTAAGAAGATGGCTTTTACCCTCAAATGAGCTTACACACTCTTGCCTTTTACCACTTTAGATTCTAGCACAGTTTTACTTGTCCGGATCAATCACTACCAACCAAATAAGCACAACAGTAACGTAATTCAAAAGGAAAGCAATGAAACCTAAATAAAGGAAGAAAAACACAAAGCTAGATGCAATTTAATGTAAAGAAAACAATGAAGACGAAAATAAACACATACTAGATGGAGAAAACGTATGTGAACGATTTTTGGTGCCAATTGAGCAATATGAAACAAGATTACTCAATTCAAGTGTAATGGAAACAAAAGGACAGCAAACAAAAAAAACAACCAAAGAGTGCAAGAAAAGACGAAACTAGGAATTAAACTCAACCCTAAACCCGAATTAACAAGAACATTCTAATCTGCCCCAATTATTCAAGAACTTAAAGATAAGCAATTATATCAAAGACACGTTTTGAGCGAAGAACGTAAATCTTGAAACAAGAAAGTGTTTCTTGATGCAAGGAAACAAGTCTTGATGAGTTTCTTGAATGAAGGATGTGTTCTTGACGAATCTTGAATAATAGAGAAACGAAATTAGAGAATTCTTGAATGATCAGATTCGTTCTTGATGAATCTTGCAAGCAAATAAACTCAAACTCACAAAGATTCACAATCTTGATTTTTTTTTTCTTTTTTTAACTTCTTTCTTTCTTTCTTTTCTTTCTTTTCTTCTTTTTCTTTCTTTCTTTCTTTGTTTCTTTCTTTCTTTCTTTCTTTCTTTCTTTCTTTCTTTCTTTCTTTCTTTCTTTCTTTCTTTCTTTCTTTCTTTTCTTTCTTTTTTTTCTTCTTTTTTTTTCGAATTTTAATGATGAACTAACTATAATAATCAAGAACAAACAGAAAATTAAAGATAAAGATTGAATTTAAAACCTAGGCTTTGATACCAAAGATGATATGGCAACAACCTAGAATCAATGTCTAGATCACCTCCGTTTCAATGATTGTTCCCAAACCTAAATTCAATCAATCTAACAAGACCCTTCACCCCCAAAACAGCAAGGAATTGGTAACAAAGAGTATAAGATTGTAGGAATTGAATTAACGCCACAAGTTAGAACTTACTTGATAAGTTGAATCAATCCTTAAGGTAAAACAAGCAAGAATCTCAATTCTCTCTTGAAGAATGCTTTCTAATTTTGTAGATCTCTAAAAAACTCGTGTTCATGGCTAAAGCAAAGGTTTAAATACCCTTTGCAATGTAAACCCCAACAAAGATAACCTAAAAACCCTAAAGAAAGCCCAAAATATCAAAAAGTCCTTCTTGAAACAAATCTGCCCAAGAATAAATCCCACATGGTTTTGGGCTTCAAAACTAATTAAAATTGACTAGTCCTTGTCCAAATAAGATAAGAAAACCACAAAATAGAAGTCTAACTTAAGAGAGGCGAATTGGGTTTTAAACTAGGCCCACAAGCTTGGTTCCTTAAAATAAAACATGCCCATGACTTTTTTAATAAAGCACATGCACACTTAATGCAAACCAGCCCATGAAAAAGCCTAAAAGAATTCCACATGCCCTTTATAAGATAAAATAAGCTCAAGCCCATTGATTAGACTTGTGCTTGTGAAAATTGGCTAAGTGTTAGCCCTCTTGATTTGATGCCGCAAATGTGCACACACACTTAGGTGTCTTCCTAAGCTTTTCCCCAAGCTTGATCAACAAAACTTCTTGAAGTTCTTGTGAAACAAAAGCTTGTACATAAATCTGAAATTGTGCTTTAAGCTTGTTGGAGCGTGACCTTGTAATTGGACCCATTGGCATCCTCAAGTCTCCATTGCCTTGGTGAGTTGTATCACCTCTCAAGCTAATTCGTCGCGGCGTGAATTAATTTTTTTGCCGCGGAAAACATTTTCAATGCAACCTTCACCGCGGCATGACATAATTCTTTCGCCACGGTGAGCTCACTTCGGGCAACCTTTGCCGTGGCGAAAGATTTATCAGCGTGAAAACATCGAGTGAAACTTCCCTTCTACCCTTCTTGTTCTTCTGATCTTTCATCTGCCCTCTGTTCTTCTTTGTCATTTCCTTTCCTTTCTTTACCAACTTACTGCCCCCTTCTCATTTTCGTATACTTCTATCAAATTACGCCGTAACAATTCAAACCCCCCTAATGAAATCCCTTTTCCTTTTCATTCTCCTTGATTCATTTCATGTTCGTGGTTTGCATTTGTGCCTCTCTCCTTCTGCTTCGTAAGTATCTCGCTTGTTTCACTTCTTCCCTCATTGTTTTAGTTGAAATTAGGGCATGTTCGGTGCGGTGAAGAAACTTGTTTCACCACGGCGTGGTAGGCTGTAATTCTTCACCGCGACGAAGAAACTTTTTTGCCCTGGCGTGGTAAGTGCAGCTTTCGCCACGACGAGCTTTGTAGGCTTTGCTTTTAGTGAATTTTGTTTAATCCTTTTGTTTATTATTTTATGTTTGGTTTTCCTGCAGGAACATGCCTCAAACTAAAAACCCTACCCATCATTCCCCCACCGTCTCATCTAGTTCATCTAATTCCTCCCGTCAATCTCATTCCTCCCCTCATTCTGATCCTCCCAACAGTGCTGACTCTGATTTTGCCAACCCAGCCGAAAAGATAGATGCTAGGTCATTCATTAGAGAGCGCCCCTTTCCTTTGACCCCCCACAACAATCCCTTTATCCATCAACTGGTACAATCTTAGCTCATAGGATTAGTCCAACCTAGGGATCAGGGCAATGATAAATTCCTCCACCACTTCGATACGTATGCCCGCCTCCACAATACCATGAAACTTAATTTTCGTGGTGTGAAAGTCCCTAACGCCTTCACAATCGCAAGCATCCGTGAGCATTACAACCTCCCATCTATTCTCTGCTGCCATTATGATCAGTTAATACACCACTATCTATGGGACAATGTCATTTGTACCCTTTGTCCCGAGGGTGCTGTCTGGCACCAACCCCGAATCTATCAACACTACCTTAAGTGTTCTAATCTCCGACCCAAAGCTCATCCTTGACTCCTCCTAGTTAGTAGCAACATCATCCCCACCTCCCACCTACCTACGTAACAAAATAGCAAGCCCTGTGCTTGTACCTTCTGATGATTGGTTGCTTGGTTGACATAACCAATACCATTGCCTCTGCCCTTCATGATTCCATCACTACCACTAAACTCACCAACGCCATCACCTTCTCCCACCTCATCACAGACATATTCCAGGCCCATAATGTCCCGAAATACATTAATGATTGCTATTTTAGCCTGTCCCCTCTGTTTCGTTATGTCTGTCACAAACAACCCCAACTCTAACCTCCTCCCCATCCCAGCCCCCTTCTTGATGTTGTTACCAACCATGCCGATGTTGTGCCTAACAAAGACGATCCTCCAACTACGGTTCCTCCTAAACCCGTCACTTTACAGACTCTTGCTAGCTGGGTCGCTGGCCTATTTATCGACCTGGCTACCCTCCAGGACATCCTTCGTTAGGCTATCGCTAGATAGGATCGAGATCGGTGGTATCAATGGTGGATGAATGCCTTGCTTGTTGAGCACCTACACTTTTAGCTTCGGTCTGATGAAGATGAGCCACTTATCAGTGCTGGAACATCGAGAGCAGATCCTTCAGACACTGGGGATGATCAACCGATGGCGTAGTTCGAGTGTTTATTCTTGTATTTTCCTTTTGTTTTATTTTTCTAGTTAGTTTCTTGGATGCTCAGTTCACTTTTGTAATGTCCAAACTTTTTGCTCGCAATTTGCATATAATTCTCTTTGTACTTCCACTGTGTTGCTTATGTGCCTTCCCCTTTCACTTTATTGCGCATTTATGTTAATTGTTCTTCACATCGAGGACAATATGATGTTTAAGTATAGGGGAGGTGTTCCAACTTTGCAATTCTTGTTTGTGCATCATTTCGGCCATTTAAATGTTTGTGCAAGTCAATTATGCATCATATTCAAATTTCAAACTTGGTGATTGAGGCAAATCAGCTGTTTAAAAGTTTCTGTCATTTTTTGCCGCAGCGCACTCTACCTTCACCGCAGTAATGTGCAGACTCCATCTTGCTTCGCCGCGGCAAATTCTTTCTTCACCATGGCAATGTTTGTGTGCTGAATTGCCATAGCAAAGAAAGAATTCGCCGCGAACATTTGCTTTTGCTGCGGCTAACACGCACCAACGGAAGGATTGAAGAGGAATTTGCGTTGATCTTGTATAAGGAATAAATCCAAGCTCTGGGTATGGCTGGAATGATTGAATTGTTGGAAGAACTTGCGTCGGTTATGAAGAACAAGGAAGAACAGACTTGAATTCGAAAATTGACAAGCAAAACTAACTAAGATACGTATGAAATCAATCCCTACGACACCCCCTAAAGACCTGCCTTAGGTAACCCCGATGATCAGAATTGAATTCAAAGAAAGAACTCAAACACGCCACAATTGGGAAAGCAATTGATAAGTGAAATAAGTTCTTAAGGTAACAAGAACAAGAGAAGGTTTGTTTTCTCTCAAATTGGAAGCCAGTGGCTGCACACAATAATCTGAATCAGTCTCCCCCAATCTGACCTAAAACAAGTCTATAAATACTAGGTTTTAAGTGACTAATGAGTTGGGCTAATAATACAAGAAAGCCCAAGTAAATAATAAGTCCAAGAAAGCTAATTAAAATGCCCTCATGTCTGGTCTGATGGGTGTGCCTTTGCTGATCACTTAAGTCCACATAAGTTGGGCTCAAGTGAATTAAAACAGCCCATTCATGCAAGTCCTCAAGCCACATGCATATCTGACCCAAAGACTTGAGTTAAGTGGATCCATTTGAGCTGTGACCCAAATAACTCTCCTCCTATAGGATTAGCACGCTGCATGTCTTCCATAAATGAGCCCACATGCGCATACAAAGCCTCTTTGATCCTCTTAGCCCGCGCCCTAGTCATTGGCCCAATTGGTATGGACAGGTCTCTTCCTTGGCCTTGATCACGCAAGCTCTTCTTCAAGTCCAAACCTCCATGCACGCCACCACCTTCATGCACATCGTCATCCATGCCTTTGCTCACATCAGTCCCTCCTTCTTAAAAGATTCGCCCTCGGTGAATCCATGTCAAAAGGAGAAAGGTCAGCAACATTAAAAGTGGCGGAAACATTGTACTCACCTGGAAGATCAATCTTGTAGGCATTGTCATTGATCTTCTCCAACACCTGGAATGGACCATCTCCTCTTGGATCCAGCTTGGATTTTCTTTGAGTAGGAAATCGCTCCTTTCTCAAATGAACCCAAACCCAATCACCAGGTTCGAAGGTCACTAATCTACGCCCTTTGTTGGCTTGCCTGGCGTAGACCCGGTTCTTTTGCTCAATGTGTTGCCTCGCCTTCTTGTGAAGTTCCCTAACCAACTCAGCCTTACGTGTTCCATCTGTACTAGACAATTCATGCAAAGGTAAAGGTACCAAATCCAAGACAGTTAAGGGATTAAAACCATAAACCAACTCGAAGGCGAAAAACTCAGTAGTGGAATGCACACATCTATTATATGCAAATTCAATGAAAGGTAAACATTCCCCCCAAGTTCTTAAATTTTGACCTACAACAGCACGCAACAAAGTTCCCAAGATCCTATTCACAACCTCGGTTTGCCCATCTGTTTGTGGATGACAAGTAGTGGAATATAACAATTTGGTTCCTAACTTGCCCCACAACACACGCCAAAAATGGCTCAAAAACTTCGTATCTCGATCGGATACAATCGACCTCGGAATGCCATGCAACCTAACAACATCCCTAAAGAATAAGTCAGCCACATGTACAAAGATCATCGGCCTTATGGCATGCAATGAAATGCGCCATCTTACTAAAACGATCCACAACCACAAAGATGCTATCAAAACCTCTCTTTGTTCTAGGTAGACCCAAAACAAAGTCCATAGACAAATCAACCCATGGTTCAGTAGGCAGAGGTAAAGGGGTATACAATCCATGAGGTTTGACTGTTGATTTTGCCTGTCTACATGCAATGCACTTGGCACACACTCGCTCAACATCCATGCGCATACCAGGCCAATAAAAATGCTCATGCAAAATATCCAAAGTCTTAGCAACCCCAAAATGACCCATCAAACCACCACTATGAGCCTCATGCACAAACAAAGCACGCAACGAACAATTAGGCACACACAATTGGCTACCTCTAAACAAATAGCCATCATGCCTATAAAATTTCTGAAACACAAGATGCTCACAAGCAATATACATGAAGCAAAGTCATTATCGAAGCATACAACTCCTTTAGTTGCTCAAACCCTAAAAGTTGTGAACTAAGGGTAGTAACCAAGGAATACCTCCTAGATAACGCATCAGCAACCATGTTTTCCTTCCCTTGCTTGTACTGCAGGACATATGGAAATGTCTCCAAAACTCCACCCACGTGGCATGTCGCTTGCTCAACTTGCCTTGTCCTTTCAAGTGCTTCAAGGACTCGTGATCCGCCCTAATGACAAACTCACGTGGCTGAAGGTAGTGTTGCCACACCTCCAATGCTCTAACCACGCATATAGCTCCTTGTCATAGGTTGGATAGTTGAGTTGTGCACCACTCAACTTCTCACCAAGTAAGCTCTTGGTTTGTTTTCCGCAAAAGCACAAAGACCTATACCAATTCCGAAGCATCACATTCAACCTCAAATGCCTTATCAAAATTTGGCAAGCACAAAATAGGAGCAGAACATAATTTTTCTTTCAACAATATGAATGCACGTTCCTGTTCCTCTCCCCATACAAACCCCTTCTCCTTCTTGACTATCTCAGTCAAAGGAGCAGCAATAGTGGGGAAATCTCTCACAAACCTCCTATAAAAGCTAGCAAGTCCGTGAAAGCTCCTCACTCACTCAAGACTCTTAGGTGTTGGCCAATCTTGGATGGCCTTCACCTTTTCACTATCTACCGCAACACCACGAGAACTGACTACAAATCCTAAGAAGACAAGTCGATCAATGCAAAAAGTACACTTCTTAAGATTGGCATACAGTTTCTCCTTTCTCAACACATCCAACACACTCCTCACATGCACGACATGCTCATCAATAGTAGTGCTATAAACCAAAATGTCATCAAAGTAAACAACCACAAATTTACCAAGAAATGCACGCAATACAAGATTCATCAACCGCATAAAAGTGCTGGGTGCATTAGTTAAGCCAAATGGCATAACCAACCACTCATACAACCCATACTTGGTTTTGAAAGCAGTTTTCCATTCATCTCCTGGATTCATTCGAATCTGATGGTATCCACTCTTCAAATCAATCTTAGTAAATACACATGCACCATGCAACTCATCAAGCATATCGTCTAACCTAGGAATAGGGTGGCGATACTTTACAGTGATTTTATTCACAGCGCGAAAGTCCACGCATATCCTCCAAGTTCCATCCTTCTTTGGCACCAACAGCACCGGCACAGCACATGGGCTCAAGCTCTCCCTCACATGCCCCTTTTCCAACAACTCATCCACTTGCCTTTGAAGTTCCTTCGTTTCCTCAGGGTTACTCCTATAGGCTGGCCGATTTGGAATCTGTGCACCGGGTATGAAATCGATTTGGTGCTCTATGCCCCTCAAGGGTGGCAGTCCATTGGGCATCTCCTCCGGAAAGACATCGATGTATTCCTGCAAAAGAGAACTAAAGACACTAGGCAAGGAAGCAAGAGGGTCAGTGTCAGTCATCAAAAACTCCCTATACCTAAGCAACAATAGTGTTCTCTTCGCTCCACTAGCTCTCCTCAAATCTTTCTCTCTTGAAAACAAACTCACCTTCTTCTCTCTCGGCTCACTCTTCCTTTCTCTACCTGAGTTCTTCTCTCCTGCACATCCCACCTTCTTTTCCTCTCCTGTGCAGTCACTCACCTTTGGGCCACTCTCAATTTGCTTTTGGGCTTCTTTTCTCTCATCTTTTCTTTTGAGCTCACTACCCAAACCCTCCTCACATTTACTTGCTTTCAACAGATCCAGGTACAATTCATGAGGTGATAAGGGTACAAGAGTGAAGTTCCTACCCTTAAACTTAAACGAATACCTATTGGTATATCCATCATGTGCTACCCTTCTATCAAACTGCCAAGGTCTCCCAAGCAACATATGACCAGCCTCCATAGGTACTACATCACACAACACCTCATCCTCATATCTACCTACTGAAAATGACACCAACACCTGCTTTGTCAC
Organism: Erythroxylum novogranatense; assembly: GCA_029891385.1. NCBI lineage: Eukaryota > Viridiplantae > Streptophyta > Magnoliopsida > Malpighiales > Erythroxylaceae > Erythroxylum > Erythroxylum novogranatense. The sequence goes on from CM057224.1 coordinate 49,208,005, forward strand.
TTTCACAGCAGCACTATCATTAAACCACTGTAGTTTGTAAGGTTCCAGATGTTTCCTATAAGGTAACCCCAGTTTCTCAACCATGGTGACACTAGCTACATTAGTGCAACTACCCCCATCAATGATCAGATTACAAACCTTTCCACCCACCAAACACCTCGTGTGAAACAAATTCTCCCTCTGATCAAGAGCTGCATCTTTGGCCCTAACACTCAAAACACGCCTAACAACAAGCACTTCCCCTGTGACAGCCCTCTCTACACAATCATCATCATCATCATCACAAGCATTATAACAAGGCAACACATCATTATCACAATCACTATCCTCAGAATCAATTACCCCATTATCCCGCATAAACATAGCCTTTTTATTAGGGCATTGTGATGCAATATGTCCATTGCCCAAACACCTAAAGCATTTAATACTAGATTGTTTGCTAGATGAGGCATGAGAATTAGGTGTACCTTTTTTGGTCAGACCCCACATTTGGCTTTTTGGGTGTCTCCTTGAGGTCCGGCCCTTTGTCTTTCGACTTCTCCTCTCTCTTGGGCCATTTCGAACCCCATGATGAACTAAATACCAATCCACTCCTTGCTGCCACTCTACTCTTGAGTTGCCTTTCCACTTTCATGGCCATGTTCACCATGTCCTCAATCTCCACATAGTGCTGCAACTCCACCACATTGGCTATCTCTGTTCAAGCCACTCAAAACCATGCCATAGTCGCCTCTGCGCCCTCTTCTATGTTGGCTCGGATCATGGTTATCTCCATCTCTTTGTGGTAATCCTCCACCGATCTAGACCCTTGAGTGAGTCTCTGCAATTTTGGTGCATCTCCTATAATAGTAAGAAGGCACAAACCTCTTCCTCATGCGAGCTTTCATGGCTGCCCAAGTAGAGATAGCCTCTCTCCATTCCTCCTCCCGAAGTCATCAACTGGTCCCACCAAATCAATGCATAATCGAAAACTCCACTGCAGCTAGCTTTACCTTCTTGTGCTCGGAGAAGTTATGGCACTCAAAAATTAAGTCCACCTTCCTCTCCCATTCTAGGTAAGCCTCGGCCATTCCTCCCTGAAGGTAGGAATTTGCATTTTGATGGACTTGATATCTCCATCTAGCGGTTTAATGGCTCACTCATTTGTGCCCTCCTAGGTCTGTGGTCAAACTCTTCCTCCTCCTCCTCCTCAATTCCGTCGTCCACATGGTCATATTGTGGTGGTGGTCTCCAAATGGTGGTGGAGGGTGTTGGTGCCTAGCACCACGTCTCCCTTGAGGCTCCTCACGCCTCTCTTGTCGGAGTTCAGCTATCTCCTCCCTCATCTCAGCAAATGCCAAGTTGAACCGCTCAAACTGTTGTTGCATTGCTCTCATGGTAAGAACATTGATTTCTCGGTTTGATTCAGATTAATACCTCCGTTGCTACCATTGCTACCATTATTACCTCCTTCCCGTGACATTGTGAGGAAATAATATACCTGCAAAACAACGTTAGTGCAAGAAAAAATCCAACTCACAATACTCCTTCACGTGTTTCACTCAAAGATGTTCTCTCTCCTCGTGTTTAATGTCACGCAATGACATCCTCAAATGCACTCACACTCTTGCCTTTTACCACTTAATTTCTCTGAAATTCAAGTTACAAAGTAGAACTATAATTCCTCAAACCAAATTCAATTCCCAAATCATGGAATGTGGTTCAATATCTGAAAACCCCAATCAAGGAAAAACCGAGATCCTCCAAGCAAGATTGCTGAATGTCAACCAATTCGAGACACAAGGAAGGAAACAGGAAACAATGCTAGGACAGAATGAACTCAAACAAAATGAAGAATAAGAAAGACAAATTCGAAACAAGTAATACCAAGATCAAAGAAGACAATTTTTGGAGCAATTGGAATTCAAAGAACACGAAATAAGGCTAGAACAATGGAATCAGATGGAAATTCCTAAAATTTTGAAACTGGTATGTTAAGACTAGTGCTACTCAATTTAGTGAGCTAAATCAAAGGAAAGAAGAAAATTTTAAGTAGGCCTTTTTTTTTTACTTTTTTTTTACCTCCTGTTTTGGGAGAAGGTAATCAAGCACAGATTTCTCAAGAACAAGAACACAACAAGGTCCAGCATAAGAACGACAAGAACCCAGGTTTCTCAAGAACAAGAACACAACAAGATCCAGCACAAGAACGACAAGAACCCAGATTTCTCAAGAACAAGATCCAGCGCAAGAACGACAAGAACCCAGATTTCTCATGAACACAACAAATGCAGCACAAGAACGACAAGAACCCAGATTTCTCAAGAACACAACAAAATCTAGCACAAGAACGACAAGAACCCAGATTTCTCAAGAACACAACAAGATCCAGCACAAGAACGACAAGAACCCAAGAGAGACAAATTAGAATTTACCTCCCGCCAAGGCTCGATACCAAATAACACGCACCAACGGAAGGATTGAAGAGGAATTTGCGTTGATCTTGTATAAGGAATAAATCCAAGCTCGGGTATGGCTGGAATGATTGAATTGTTGGAAGAACTTATGTTGGTTATGAAGAACAAGGAAGAACAGACTTGAATTGAAAATTGACAAGCAAAACTAACTAAGATACGATGAAATCAATCCTCACGACACCCCTAAAGACCGCCTTAGGTAACCCGATGATCGAATTGAATTCAAAGAAAGAACTCAAACACGCCACAATTGGGAAAGCAATTGATAAGTGAAATAAGTTCTTAAGGTAACAAGAACAAGAGAAGGTTTGTTTTCTCTCAAGTTGGAAGCCGTGGCTGCACACAATAATCAATCAGTCTCCCCAATCGACCTAAAACAAGTCTATAAATACTAGGTTTTAAGTGACTAATGAGTTGGGCTAATAATACAAGAAAGCCCAAGTAAATAATAAGTCCAAGAAAGCTAATTAAAATGCCCCCATGTCTGGTCTGATGGGTGTGTTTTGCTGATCACTTAAGTCCACATAAGTTGGGCTCAAGTGAATTAAAACAGCCCATTCATGCAAGTCCTCAAGCCACATGCATATCTGACCCAAAGACTTGAGTTAAGTGGATCCATTTGAGCTGTGACCCAAATAACTCTCCTCCTATAGGATTAACACGCTGCATGTCTTCCATAAATGAGCCCACATGCGCATACAAAGCCTCTTTGATCCTCTTAGCCCGCGCCCTAGTCATTGGCCCAATTGGTATGGACAGGTCTCTTCCTTGGCCTTGATCACGGAAGCTCTTCTTCAAGTTCAAACCTCCATGCACGCCTTCACCATGCACGCCACCACCTTCATGCACATCGTCATCCATGCCTTTGCTCACATCAGCGGCACTATGGTCTTGCAATCTCCATGGCACCATGCTCTTACAGAATTTTTTTTTAATTACCTCAATTCAACAATTCTCCCTAATTAGATTCTTGTCACTCTTATATCTTAAAGATTTTATAAGTTTCAAAGGGATCCATATGTTTTTGAAAATACCTTCCGTTCTTTAAATGATAGTCAGTTTTAGCTAATTTCATTTTCAATGTTTTCAACACAAAGTAAGTGAGGGTATGTTGACAAAGTAGCACTTTATGATTTTAAACCTTGAGATTGTTAATTGACATATTAACCTTATTGGAAGGATACTTGGGCCTGAATTCTTTCATTTTTGTGTGTATATGCTTATTTCGTCTCTCTAGAACTTGTTTTTAATTCTTAATCAAAGCTTGATGAACTAGAATTTTGTTAACATGATAGAGGCATTCTTTCAAAACCCTTTTGACCCAAACATAATCCCTATAAACAGGTCCATTGCTAGCCCCTTGAGTCATAATTTTTGAACACACGCACACATCTTCTTATGATGCCAATTATTATTTCTCATTTTCTTCTAGTTATCTCAAGAAATTGGTTATTGAGAAAAACAAAAGAAAAAGTGTATATATATTCTCAAAAAAATATTTGTATATATATTCAAAAAAGATTATGTTGTCATTTGTGTCAATTTTGTCTTATAGTTGACATCTTTTTTATAATTGATGTGCATGCACTCATACTTTTCTTTCTTTCTTTCGTCTCTTCCATCCATTTCATATAGCCTTCCGTGCATTACATCCTTAAAAAGTCCTCTTGATTTTTGAAATTGTAGTTCTTGTAGTGGAGAAGTAGAATTATCACAAGCTTATGGTAGAGAATGGATTAAGAAGATTTTAGAGTGAAATTATCCAAAAACAAGTGAGATGAGAGCAAACACCGTGCCTTGAGTGAAATCTCTTTGATTAAATTCTTATAGCATTTATTTTCTTAGTACTCTTTTAGGAAAAATTTGCAAAACCAGCAACGAAAGGGATCTGTTGCCGTGGCGAACCTTCGAATATCCAAACCATTTTTAAAAATTTACCCACTGTGCAACTCGATCCACATCATCTTTCTTTTAAAACCCTACCATATTAGGTTGAGAGTCGACACATATACATATAAAACAGATACACATCTCGCTCTCTCTCAACTTCAAACATCCATCATCACCTCTCCTACATTTTCATCGTCAGCTCCTCCATCGACAGTTGCTACCATGGATGCTTCCAGTGGTTGTGAGTTCTCTTGAAGTAATGCTTGGCTAAGTACCTTTTCCTCTTCAACATGTAGCAATGGCTGGAGTTCAATAGGATTCAAAGGGGAGTATTTTAATCATGCTCAGCTACATTGTTAAAAGCTCCTAAGTTTAGGATTTGTATTTTGTAGTTAAATTTTCTTGATTAGAGTTTAATCAAGTGTTAAACATTTAATGTGTTATTGGGATTTGTTGATGTAGAACTTGGAAATTGAATATATGAAGTCTCTGATACAACTCACCAAGGCAATGGAGACTTGAGGATGCCAATGGGTCCAATTACAAGGTCGCGCTTTAACAAGCTCAAAGCACAATTTCAGATTTATGTACAAGCTTTTGTTTCACAAGAACTTCAAGAAGTTTTGTTGATCAAGCTTGGAGAAGAGCTTAGGAAGACACCTAAGTGTGTGTGCACCTTGGATGCTTCAAACCAAGAGGGCTAACACTTAGCCAATTTTCACAAGCACAAGTCTAATCAATGGGCTTGGGCTTATTTTATCTTATAAGGGGGATGTGGACTTCTTTTAGGCTTTTTCATGGGCTGATTTGCATTAAGTGTGCATGTGCTTCATTAAAAAAGTCATGTGCATGTTTTATTTTAAGGAACCAAGCTTGTGGGCCTAGTTTAAAAGCCCAATTCGCCCCTCTTAAGTTAGTCTTCTATTTTGTCGTTTTCTTATCCTATTTGGACAAGGACTAGTCAATTTTAATTAGTTTTGAAGCCCAAATCCATGTGGGATTTATTCTTGGCCAGATTTGTTTCAAGAAGTCCTTTTGATATTTTGGGCTTTCTTTAGGGTTTTTAGGTTATCTTTGTTAGGGTTTACATTGCAAAGGGTATTTAAACCTTTGCTTTAGCCATGAACACGAGTTTAGAGAGATCAATAAAATTAGAAAGCATTCTTCAAGAGAGAATTGAGATTCTTGCTTGTTTTACCTTAAGGATTGATTCAACTTATCAAGTAAGTTCTAACTTGTATGCTAATTCAATTCCTACAATCTTATACTCTTTGTTACCAATTCCTTGCTGTTTTGGGGGTGAAGGGTCTTGTTAGATTGATTGAATTTAGGTTTGGGAACAATCATTGAAACGGAGGTGATCTAGACAGTGTGTGGATTGCAGAGCTGTTAACAAGATAACGGGAAGGCGTCCCATTGCCAATCCATGATAGTTGACTTTAGCCCTTATGTACATAGAATCACTTTATACCGCTGCAACAGATTCCATCTTAATCTCTAATGAGAAACTCTATTGTATATACTGCAAAATCTCCAAATCTAAATGGCATAATTAACATTAGGGTTATAGTTCCTCAAAAACTCTTTATACAATCATCACTCATATGTTTTATATATTTTTGCTCTAGTATTCAATATATTCTCTTTACTTTTGGAACACTCTCAAAATACCATCTATGATTTCACATCAAATTTCTCTAATGACTACTCATTTATACTAGCTTCTATGCACATTTCAATTTATTTGATATCTCAATTTCTTGTGTTAGTAACCCATTCACCAAATCTGATTTGTATCTTTTATACTTAATGTCACCTCAAATTCAAGAATCCATTAATTATTTGGATACTTTACATCAACAAAATGCATACACTCTCAGTGACATTTTCTAACTCTTAAGCTCGAGTCTTCGTTAGGGATATGACTCCAATATTCACTTTTGACTCATTAATCATTCTTAAATTGAGTGATCTGGTTTACTGAACCCATCTCAATGAAATTCTTCTTTGGAAGAAGATTTCTTGATACTATTCTCAATACTGCTCATGAAATCCTTATCAATCAACTATTTTCCATGATTACTTATTAGTCATTCTTACTACCTCAAGAAGATCAATTTCAACCTTTCATAATATCTCAATAAGATCAATTTATGCCATAACTTATGTGATTTGAACATCCTTTATATCATTTACACTAACACCTTTGTATATACCATCCAAAATCATTACATCTTATTTATAGATGTATTTATGTCAATTCTCCAGTTAATAACATTCACTAATGATACTTGAATTCCAATTGATTCTAGATAACAGTTTTATCCTTGTTCTTGCCTATGATTGGGGTATCCCCACAAGATTGTTACAAAAAGCTACTTTTGTTAGGCCACTATCGCACCCTGCACTTTCCTCCTCTCATTATCAAACATACTAACATCACTTTTACTCCAATTTTCCATAATTTACCTCTTTTGAGGCTACCACGTCTTGTAATGAGTCAACTACCATATCGAGTGCATCAATTATTCTTATTTTATTCATCATCTTTTTCTTTATCTCCTTTCATACATAAAATCCTCTCTTGTTTGCATTTCTAACTTTCTCCTTGGTACACATCATTTATCTCTTGTAAAGTCAATTATGTCTTTTTCATTCCCCTCTTATTCTTTCCTCATTTCTATCTTATCTTCCTATTTTCATTTATTTCATCCTCCATATGTATTTCCTCAATCAACTCAAGATTATAAATGTATGAAATCATCATGCAATGCTAATCTCATTTCCACTAATATATTGTTATGGGGGATTATAACTCTTGTCACATGAATTAAACAAGCACTTTAACTCCAATTTCATCTTCTCAAGGTCATAAAAATTTCTTTTTCATTACATTCTACTTGTACACTTTAATTTTATCATTTCCACTGATATCATTATTCTCCTCAACCAATCCATGATAGTGTATTCACATCTGTATCACATCCAAGGACATCTCACCATAGTACAACTTTGATGTCGTATTCAACAATACATCGACCAATTTTGATACGTTGATTCATTATCTGTCACCCTTTACCATATACTATTTCTCATTTCTAAATATCCACAACCTTCATTTCCTCACATTGTGACATGTCATCACTTTTTTCACTATTTCTATCAGCTTAAACACTTAACATATGCTCATGCGCGTGACTCATACTCATGCGACTCAGACTAGGGATTAGTTGTTACTCTATGCTATGACATGACTAAAATGTATGTAAATTGACACATACTTCAGAAAATACCCATATAGGATAGTAATTTTGGGCTCTGGTACCATATAAATGTAGCGCCCCACTCCCGCAGGACCTAAACTTGACATCTTGGCTGATATCTAAGTCCATGCCCCTCGAGGGTGGCATGCTAAGGCACTAAGTCAGTCAAAAATTGGCATAAATTGATTTTTTTGAAATACAACATACACACATTTTTGTGAAAATCCATAATTCAAATCGGACCCACTTTACTTGTAAATTCGTTCAATCATAACAATACAATCAACAGAATTTCAATAGCCATTTGGGGCCCATTACAAATATAAAACATTTTAGTCATAATTGCTTTACATTACAAAATAAATCATTTATACAATTGTTTCAGAATATTCAATTTTATACAAAAATAGGAAAAAAACAAATGCAACCACGAACTGATCCCGACCTCTATCTTTCACTTGCATGCAATAGGTGTACTCCCGTTTACCTAACGGGGTATCCTTCTGATCCTAAAAATATTTGCAAATTTTGTGTGAGTTTTGCGTACTCAATGAGAGACCATCATCGATGGCTCACCCAGTCCCATAACATATAGTTGACATCATTACACATTTCACACTTCACATTCAATGCCATATTATGTATATACAGTGCACATGAGACCCACTTTCTATTTGTTACTTTGTCATGACCGACTACCTAAACTATCCCATATAGGGCTCATTGATAACTGTCCCTTATCCACTTGGGGGATACCGAGCTCATTAAATGTTGAGCCTGAGGCTCTAAATCACTTTTGAGCTTGCAACTCATTTTCACTCGTTAAGCTTTAAGCTCTGTTCGGTGACTACTCTGGTCACAACAACCATTATGTTTCATACATTCGTGAAATGCATCAATCACATTTGCATATTCCCATTCACTCACATTCACATATTATCAGACATTAGTCCAGTATTCAACATTAAAGTTGAGTATTCACACTTTCATTCATATGCAAATGAACTTTTAGAACATATTTAACAATCAAATTACGTACACTTAGTTTATCCAATTCATATTTAATAAGCACTTCAATATTTCATTTATACAACACATTCATCGGACCTTTTGTCCAGAAACCAACCCAGTCAATCACATTCATATAAACATTTAGAAATCAATCAATAACAGAAGTAAAAAAAAAAACAAACGGTGGAATGAGACCATCTAGGTCTACTCACAGTATGCTCCAAAACATCATTAGCTTCCAAATTCTAGATATGCCAATATGCGAACATTTAACCTGCACAAATCATTTAAGCAATACACAATTCACAGACATTACAAATCTAATTTTTTTGTAAATAGTTATTTGGACTATGTAAAATGCATGTTCGATGACAATTCTGGGTACTTTACCAAACTTCATATCTTCTGCTCATTTTCATTTTATAATTCAATCACCCAATCATGTGAATATCATTATCCCCAAACATACTCATACCTTTGGTACTTTGATGTCAACAATTCATTCACTAATTTATCACTAGAAGCCTTCCATTTCAATCCCACTGAAAACATGACATCATCTCTCTCTCTCTCTGATTTCCTTAACTTTAATCCTATGTTTGTTCATCCTCAATTTTTCAAAAATATTCACTTATGTATATATATATATGTATACACACACATACACAATTAGAAGGGAAAATAGAGCATATAAGTCCTTATCACTTTCAAAAATTTTGTACTCTTCTCCTACATGTATTTAATGATATTTCTACTCAAAATGATCTCTACACCATCATATCACACAAAAATTGATAAATACATAAAAACAACACATCCAAATTTTTTCTAGTTTGTACTGCATTCATTAAAATGGCCACTTTTTCCATGACTAAGTTTTGTCAGATAAACCATCCATTTATCTCATAGTCAGACTTCTCATAAGGATTAACACGACACTTACTTGTTAAAACTCCAAAATCTTCAACCATCACAAAGCCCTAACTTTCATGTAACTCACGTACTTCATCTTATAGAGGGTTTGGGTCAGATTTTTTTTCTTGAGGCAAAAGAAACAGATGGCAAAGTGGTAATAGTAGAAGATAAGGGTAAGCATAGTTTAGCTTTGGTAGAGTTTTTAATGAAAAACTCTGTATTGAAGATACATTAGAGAAAGAAACTTCGACAGAAAGAAATGAAGGCAAGTATAGTAACTTGTCTTTTAAGGTTATTAAAACTCAACTTTAAAACTGGGGCACATGTACATTTCTTGGCCACTTATCCACTTCCCTTTAATAAAACTCAATCAATTATGATTTTTACTTAAGTTTATGACTTAATAAAACCACTGAAACACAAGTCATAGTCCATTAAATCACTTCCAGATTTTTCCATAAAATATCAGTTCACTGTTCCAACTGATTCCCTCACTTTCATTCAATCATTCTTGTTTTAGTCAAAACAAAAAGCTATAAATTTTTCTTTAGAGAGATGGAGGAATGGGCTGTGAATCCAATGCTTCAAAAATCAGGTCATTTGGAGCTCAGACAACAAAGTTATGGCCGAAAGAATCAAATAAGTCTTTTTCCCTCAATCACACAGAACCTATCTCGGGACAAATAGCATAACTCTCTATAGATGTTAGATTAACGTTATCTTAATGATTTGAAAGAGCACTTCGAAATATACAACTTTATGAAGACATTGAAGACAAATTCTATCATATAAAGGGGTTAAAAATGGACCAGACATTAGCATCAAAGGAATAGTGTACAAAAGAAGAAGTTTCGGTCACATAAGCAAAAAGTAGACAAAGTAAAAAGCAGACGAAGCAAAAAACAAACAAAGAAAAATGCAGACGAAGTAGAAATTAGATGAAGTAAAAAGCATAAAGCAAAAAGTAGACAATGTAGAAAGTAGATGAAGCAAAAGCATAATACGTCTTCATATGTTGGACCAATGGTGGTTGACAAATTAAATCCCTTTATGTTTTGATAATAATAAAATATCTAGAATTAGTTAAGAAATTATTTCAGAAATTTTGGGATTATTATTCAATGAAAGATTTGTGCAAATCAAGATGGGCAAGTGACAAATCATTGAAGAATCAAGATGGAAGTTTCCCTATAAGTGAAAGAGGCTTAAATAATGAGAATTATAGAGGATTTGGTTGGATGTTACCGTTGGAGGACCGCAAATCGACTTACACAAGCATAAGTCGACTTATACATCAAGACCTGAACAGCATAAGTCGACTAACTTATGAAGATATGTCAATACAAGTCGACTAACAGCATACAAGTCGACTTATCGTGGACCACAAGTCGACTTACACATCACAAGTCGACTTATAAAAGAGCGGAGATACAATTTTTACGTAAAATGTTGTCATAAGTCGACTTATACATTCGACAAGTCGACTTATGGATACAGCAAAATAATTCCAACTGTCCAATTAGCCACAAATGGAAAGGAGATTATTAAGGAACGACTATAACAATCATGCAACGGCTAGAATGAGCTCCAACAACTATTTTTCTTCTAGTATAAAGAGTGGATGATTGATGAAGAGTTTACACAAGTTCTACAAGCCAAAATACTCTTCTATTGAGCCGGAAATCAAGTGGCGTTGTAAAAAGTTCACACTCAACTACAAAGTGTGCAATAAAGTGATTGGCAAAATCCTAAGTAGGAGTTTAGGTAGAGAACGTAGGTCTTAGCACCGAACCTCTATAAAAACAGTGTTTGATCTTCTTCCCTACTCTTTTTATTTAAATTTGTTTAAATTGTTTTTGTGTGAATTAACTTCTGATTTTGTTGTAGAAAATTACAAAAAGCTTAAAGATCTATTTAACCCCGCTTCTAGATAACTTACAATTGGTATCAGAGCAGAAGTATCCAGGGATGACACACAATAACCTAGCGGAAGAAGATAACACAAACAACTGCCCTCCTTTATTTAATGGTACTAACTATTCATCTTGGAAAAATCCTATGAAGTATCACATTATAAGCGAGGGAGTAGAATATTGAAAGATAATTATCTTCGTCCACAACCACCGCTGAAAGAAAATGGTGAGTTAAAACGAGCTGGAATACGATGACAATGACTGGAGGCAAGCTTACATCAACGCGAAAGCAATGAAGCTAATTTATTGCGCTCTCACGGTTGAGGAAAGAAACCGAGTTAATTCTTGTACCAGCGCCAAGGAAATGTGGGAAAGACTTCGCATCACCCATGAAGGAACCAACCAAGTCCGGGAGACAAAGATCAACATGCTTCTTCATGACTATGAAATGTTTGTCATGAAGGAAGGTGAGTCTATTTCCACTATGCTTGATCGTTTTGCAGAAATCATAAATGGATTAGGCAACCTTGGAAAGCATATGACGGATAGCAAGAAAGTAAAGAAAATTCTTCGCTCACTACCAAAGGAATGGGACTCACAAGTCACCGCCATTATGGAGTCCAAGGATCTCAATCATCTGGAATTCAACGCCTTGGTGGGATCACTTATCAACTATGAAATCATTCTCAAATCCAGAGGAGGTAGAGGTAAGTCACAAAAGTCAATTGCTTTAAAAGTTAATACTTCTTCTTTTGATGAAAGTGATGAAAAAATAGATGAAGAGGAGGAAGACGAAGAAATAGCAATGTACGCTAGAAATTTGAGAAAATTCAAAGGACTTCTCAAAAATCGTAGGAAGGAATTAAATGGTGGAAGAAATGGAGAAAGGAAGAAATTTGCAATTGAAAGAAAATCCAAGGGTTATGACGAAAAGAAAAGCAATGAAGAATGTTGGAGATGTGGAAAAAGGGGACATCTCGCAAGAGAATGCAAAAGCTCATCCTCCACATCAAACTTCCAGAAAAGTGACAAATACGACAAAGGAAAAAAAAACTAGCCTGGTAGCAACTTGGAGTGATGATGAGGAAGCATACCAAAGCGATGATGAAAACAACTTGGCACTTATGGCAAAAAGCTCATCAAGTGATGATGAAAATGAGGTAACTTTCAATGACCAAGATCTAAGAAATTCTTTTGATACTTTACAAGCTGATTTTAAAGAAGCTATTGAGATTAACAAAAAATTGAGAAAGAAAGTACGAGAATTGATTGCTGAAAATAGTACCTTACATGAGACTATTGATGATTTAGATAGTCCAAAGGAAGATCATTCTGCATGCCTTGTTGAAAAGGAAAATCTTATTTGTGAACTTGATAGACTTAGAAAAGAATTTTCGTATGTGGTTGGAAAATTTGCGAATGGAAACGAAAAGTTTGAAAAATTGTTATCGTTGCAAAGATATTCAATTTCTAAACATGGATTAGGATATGATCCTTTTGATAGAGATTGTTCATTAATTTCCAAATTTACTAAGGATGGAAAAATCTCTCAATGTGCTAAATGCTTGAAAGATGGTCATATAGAAATTGCATGCAAAAGTAATAGAAGATATGTTAAGGTTAAGAAAATTTGGGTAATTAAAGGCACAACACCACCTAATGTGGTTTATATGGCTAACCAAAATGGACCCAAAATGGCTTAGGTACCTATAAGAAGAAAGAACGTTGATATTGTAGGTACAAGCAAGGGATGAAAGGCCGTCAAGCACTTGGTACATCGATAGCGGATGTTCAAGACATATGAGTGGACACAAGAACCTTTTTGTGGAAATTAAACCTAAGAATCAAGGTTATGTCACTTTTGGAGACAACAACAAAGGTAAGGCATTGGTATTGGTAAAGTGGGTAAGGAACCTTTGCCAACCATTGACAATGTTTTGCTTGTTGATGGGTTGAAACATAATTTGTTAAGTGTCTCTCAATTATGTGATATGAATTTTAATGTAAGTTTTGAATCATCACATTGCATGGTTAAGAAGGATGGTCATGTTGCTTTCATTGGTTTAAGACATGGAAATACATACATTGTTGATTTACATGATGATAGTTCTTTTAATGAAAAGTGTTTGGTGACATTAGAAGAAAATGCATTTTTATGGCATAGAAAATTAGGACATGCTCCTTTGCCTTTAATTTCAAAGCTTTCAAAAAATGACATTGTGAGAGGATTGTCTAAAATAAAATTTGTTAAAGATCACTTATGTGAATCCTGTTTAAAAGGCAAACATGTTAGAGAATCTTTCAAACCAAAGAAAGAAATTTGCACATATAGAATTCTTGAACTTGTTCATATGGATTTAATTGGGCCATCTAGACATGCTAGTCTTAGTGGTAAATTATATGTCCTTGTGATTGTGGATGATTTTTCTAGATTTACTTGGGTGAGATTTCTTACTAATAAAAGTGATGCTTTTAACGAATTTACCAAGTGGTGTATGTTGGTTCAAAATGAGAACTATTTGTCAATTGTTGCAATTAGAACCGATCATGGAGGTGAATTTGAATGTGAACTATTCGAAAGTCTTTGCGACAAATACGGAATGGAACACAATTTCTCAACACCAAGGACTCCGCAACAAAATGGTATAGTAGAAAGGAAAAATCGCTCTCTTGAAGAAATGAGCAGAACTATGTTAAATGAGTACAATCTTTCAAAAACATTTTGGGCAGAAGCAGTCAATACAGCATGCTATGTCATCAATAGGGTGCATTTACGAAGAGACAAAAATAAGACACCATACGAACTTTGGAAAGGTAAGAAACCTAATATCTCTTATTTTCATCCTTTTGGTTGTAAAGTTTTTATTCATAATAATGAAAAGAACAATTTAGGGAAATTTGATTCAAAATCTGATGTTGGTGTGTTTATTGGTTATTCTCAAACTAGTAAGGCTTTTAGACTGTATAATAATAGGACTAAGTGTGTTGAAGAAAGTATTCATGTTAAATTCGATGATATGATTTCACCCCCGAGAAAGGTTTGTTTTGATGATGATGCAGGAAGTTCAGGTAATAACGTTGAAGAAATTGAATCCAAGATTGAGGAATTGAAGTTAGATGAAGAAAATCATGTACCCAAAATTAAAACATGGGCGAAGGCAAAGAATCATCCTATGGAGCAAGTCATTGGTAGCTTGGATGATGGTGTGAGGACCAGAAGAAATATCTATGAGAATATGAGAAATTCAACCTTCATCTCATTAGTAGAACCAAAAAATATAGAAGAAGCTCTTGAAGATGAAAACTGGCTATTAGCTACGCAAGAAGAGCTTAATCAATTCAAGCGGAATGATGTATGGGATTTGGTAGCTCCACCAAAGGACAAGACCATTATTGGAGTCAAGTGGGTAAATCGGATAAAATATGATGAGAATGGTGAAGTGATTAAAAATAAATCAAGGTTAGTGGCTCAAGGATTTTATCAAGAAGAAGGCCTTAATTACAATGAGACATATGCTCCTGTGGCTCGGTTGGAGGCAATAAGGCTATTATGTGCTTTCGCGTCTCATAAAAGGCTCAAATTAAATCAAATGGACGCCAAGAGCGATTTTCAATGGATACATTCAAGAGGAAGTCTATGTCAAACAACCACCGGATTTGAAGATCATGAGCATCCGGATTATGTTTACAAACTCAAGAAGGCACTATATGGATTAAAGCAAGCACCTAGAGCATGGTATGAAAGGTTAAGTACTTTTCTAACTCAACATGGGTATGTTCGTGGTAAGATCGATAATACTTTATTCATTAAACATGTTGACAAGGATATGCTTATTTGTCAAATTTATGTTGATGATATTGTGTTTGGTGCTACTAATGATTTTTTATGCAAAGAATTTAGTGATTTAATGCAAGGCAAATTTGAAATGAGCATGATAGGAGAACTCAAGTTCTTTCTTGGATTGCAAATCAAGCAACACAAAAATGGCATTTTCATCCACCAATCAAAGTATACCAACGAACTTCTTAAGAAGTTTAAAATGGAAGGATGCAAAGTGGCAGCAACACCAATGGAAACAAATGTGGTCTTGGGAAAACATGAACATGAAGAAGATGTTGATCAAAAACTCTATAGAGGTATGATCAGCTCTCTCTTGTATTTAACTGCTTCTAGACCTGATAATATGTTTGCCACGTGTCTTTGTGCTAGATTTGAATCTTGCCCCAAGATTTCTCATTTGAGTGCTTGCAAAAGAATATTTAGATATTTAAGTAGAATTGTTAATCATGTTTTATGGTATCCCAGTTGTGAATCCTTTGATTTGTATGCTTATAGTGATGCTGATCATGGTGGCTGTAGAATTGATAGAAAAAGCACTAGTGGCTTGTGTCATTTCTTAGGTTCATCTTTGATATCTTGGGCTAGTAGAAAGCAAGTTAGTGTAGCTATTTCCACTCCTGAATCTAAATATGTAGCAGCTGGGAGTGCATGTGCCCAAGTTCTTTAGATTAAACATCAATTGCTTGATTATGGTATTGTGGTTAAAAATATTCCTATTTATTGTGATAATACCAGTGCAATTTGTTTAAGTAAAAATCCAATTTTGCATAGTAGAACAAAGCATATAGAAATTAGACATCATTTCATCCGTGATCATTGTTTAAAAGGTGACATTTGCTTGAAGCATGTATCAACTAGTGATCAATTAGCTGACATTTTTACTAAACCTCTTAAGGAAGATGTGTTTGTGAACATTAAATTGAGACTAGGCATGTGTGATTTAAATTCCTTTGGTTGAATTTATTTTTGGCTACATTTATATATCAAATGGTCAAATTATGAGGCAAACGTGCAATCACATTTGAAGATACATTCATCATGTTGCATACTTGGGCTGAAAAGAGATTTATTTGGAGTTTGGACATATTTTATGACTTGGCCATTAGCAAATCGACTTATCTGGGAATCAGTCGACTTATGATTTTTCACAGCGTTTGGAGCATGCAGAAATTTGAGGATAAGTCGACTTATATAGATTGACAAGTCGACTTATGAAGGTCGATAAGTCGACTTATGCAGGTAACAAGTCGACTTATGTCTACACGGAGGCTTTAAAACTCTTTTCCCCTTTTCTTCTCCGAAACCCTATTCTCTCTAAAACCTCTGCAATTTTTCTCTCCAACTCGACTTATCCCTTAAAATCTCTTCAGATCTTCGTTACCATAACTTTCGACCATCTTTATCACATTAACCACTCATTATATTCTTCAAATCATCCTCTTTTTTGAAAGACCCTCTCTCTTATCTCTCAAACCCTAACCTGCGAAATTGTTTCTCTCTCTACGAATCTTTGGCTCCTCGAAACCGCTCCTCAACAAGGTCCTCGTTTTCACTTTGGACTAAGAGCTCGTGGGTCCTCTTCGACGGGAGATGTTTCGAGAGAGGACGATGTGGTTGAACCTAGGTTTGTGTCAAAGGACGCACAAACTCTCTACTACAACGTGCTACAAAATGAGGTATTGATTCCTTCTATGAGATTTGACTGGGGTGAACTAGACCATACTGAGTTCACTGATGTGTTTACTGAAATTACGAATCTGGGATTGCGAGATTTCTTAGGATTTCAGGATGATATTTATGAAGATGCAGTAAGAGAGTTCTATACGAATCTATTTGTGACCGGTAGTAATGTTGAGGATGGAGTTATTATGAAATCCAAAATTAACGGGAAGGATATTACTATGTGTGAATCAAATTTGTGTTCAATGTTTCATTTTCCTTGAGGTGGAGTAAGGCCTAGAGCATCTTTTACTGATTTTGAGATTTTCAGGAATGCTGAAGGTGATACTGATGAGGAAGTCGAAGAGAATTTCGACTATACCGAAGAAAAAGGGGCTGATCTATTGAGTAGGTTATGTTCAGATCATTCCCCTCCCTTTGAGGCTATGGATCTGCCTTTAAATTATAGGTTATTACATTATGCAATCAACAGGGTCATTTACCCAAAGAAGGCTAGTAATAATCATATCACTTCATTGGATAAGGAGATTCTGTGGCATATAGAAGAAGGACAGAAAATCAATTATGCGAGCCTAATTATTCAAATGATGAGGAAGAAGGCTAGTTTATTACGGGGACAGCTAAAAGGGAAACATGTCCGACATAAAGGAATGCCTTATGCTGCTTTGATAACCCATCTCTCTCGGCCCAAAGGTGTGATGTTGGGCCCGATTCAGTATTAAGTATGTGTTAATTTATTTTAAGGTTTAATTTGAATTTTCCTTTTTGTTGGACTTAATTGAGGTTTATAGTGATTAATGGGATGAAAGTTAAATGTGGGATTAGTTTAAATTAGAATTTGATTTTTTGTTAGAGTTTAAAAGAATAAGATGGCTTACGGGCAATTTAGGTAATTCACCTATGGTTTTAGAGTTTAAGGCTTTGAAGGAAGGTTACATGGGTCCATTTAAGTTTCATTTAAAACAAAAAGAAAGAGGAGTAATGGTGGAGTCGTGCATGTAGGAGAAAGAAGAAAAATTTTATAAGGAAGGGAATGGTTTTACCAAAACTACGTAGTTTTGGATAAGTGGAGCTTAAGTTGTGAGTTAAAAAGACAAGTGTTAGGAAGTTAGAAGAGGAATCACGAAATTTCTAGAGAAAGGGAGAGGGAGAGTTTCGGATAAGAAGAAGAAGAAGAAGAAGAAAGAGGCTAGGTCGTTAGGTTTTTCTGCTTAGTGAAGGGTAGTAGAGTGTTTAAGAAGGAGAAGAGAAAGAAAGGATTAAGAGTTTCATCAAAGCCAAGAGAGATAGCAATTTTCGTGGGTCTCTCCTCAAGGTAAGAAAAATGATAAATTCTTTGGATTTATAAGTGGGTTTTGATGCAAATGGCTTAGGTAAGGTTTAGGTAAAGTTAGGTAGGTTTAATCCCATGTTTTTCTCTCCTAGGATTGTCTAATTTTGGGATATCTCATGTTAATTGGGTTCTTATTTGCTTAATAAAGGTGAAGAGAAATTATTAGAGCAAGAAGCAAGGTTAAGTGTCTAAATTCAAGGCTAAAGGATTAAGGTGGGTAATTTCTTAATAGTTGAGTTAATGAACATGTTAAAGTTTTTATAATAAATTGCTATTGAATGCTTTCAAATGATTTATCTATGTTGCTTGTAATGGTTTAAAGTTATATGAGATATGAAAATGTGTGTATGATTGTTGAACAAGTGAAAAAAAAAAGAGATTCGAAGATGTGATTTAGGCAATTATGTGAAAATAGATGTTGCAAGGTTCATTAGTGGTTACCATGTATGAAATGCATGAATGATGTGATATGCATGTTTCTATGGGTTTAGGGTGGTCCTTTATTTGATAGGTGCACCTATATAGGCTTCTCCCGCCTGCCCGCAAGTGGCCATGGAGTTCCTCACGGACTCCCTCATGTGTTTCACGGTTACACATGACCGCTTTGCAGAAATGTGTAGTACGTCCTGTTGGACCCACCCAAACCAACTTATGTGTGATTTTGTTATATGCTGTCTAAGTTGTTCTTATATGATATATTGTTTTATACAATGCCTTTGATAAATTTTGATGTTGATGAAGAATTGTTTAAATGGTAATGATGTTTTAGTTCAATTGTTTGAGAATAAAGTGCTAAAGGATTTTGGCATGTTTATTCTTAATTATTAAGCTTTTACCCATAGACCCGTCGAGCTCACCCCCCATTTTTCCCTCCACAGGTCATGAGCGAAAAACCGAGACACCGCATCGGGAATGAGGCATTACTCCGATGCAATTTTGGTTTTTGAAACCATATGTTTGAAACCAAGGCTTTAGATAGCATTTTGGAACTAGCAATGTACTGGTATGAGTTTGTTTTGATTTATATTTGGTATGAAGTAGATGTCTAGGAGTGCGGTTGTTGCCT
The DNA here is from genome assembly GCA_029891385.1 of Erythroxylum novogranatense. Classification (NCBI taxonomy): domain Eukaryota; kingdom Viridiplantae; phylum Streptophyta; class Magnoliopsida; order Malpighiales; family Erythroxylaceae; genus Erythroxylum; species Erythroxylum novogranatense. The sequence continues at coordinate 49,227,373 of CM057224.1, forward strand.
TTGAACTATGTTTGGAGATACTTTTGGGATTGAATTATGCCATATGAGGTTGGATATCGAATTTTATGCAGGTGGTGGAGCTAGGATTGAAGTTTGGTTAGTTGTATTTTCAAGGGAAGTGCTGTCAAATTTTTCTAAAATTCTACAGAAACTTCGCTTCAGTTTTAGACCCTCTTAGAGCTTGAATTAGATCGGGAAGTCTTCGTGAAGATTGTAGTAGAAGTTCAGAACTTTCTAAGGGTATATAGTTTGTCTCATTTGGAGTTAGGGTTAAAAAGTTATGAGGTTAAGAACACATTCATTCATTGTTCATTTAGCTATATTACTGTTACATTGGTCTTTAATGAGCAGTGCCTTTGAGTGGCTTTTTACCTTACTTAATGATGAAATTAACTTTTACATCCTTCATTAAAGTTGTAGATCATCTTGTTATCTTTCCATTGAGGTATAATATGTAAGGTTTAGAATTTGGAGTAAGAAGTTATGAGAATTGGAAGATAACAGTTAAAGTCATTCTTATTGTTCTTATAGCCTGTGAGTTATGATAACTTGATGACAAATGATTGAAATCCATGGTTTGATGAACCAATTAAGATGGAAATTATGAAGTTGGTGAATTGAACTTGGAGCTTGAAGTGTCATGAAGTGTTTAGGTTTTGGAATGAGTACATTTGGAAGTGTATAAATGGTTATGAAGTTAGGTTGAAGGTGAGAGGATTGGAAGAGGATTTGAAGTTTTGGGAAATCGCATGTCCATTAAATGGACATAGATGTCCGTTAAACAGACAGCCTCGGGTGCAAAAACACCCCTTAGCCTGCCCATGTCCGTTAAACGGACTTGCATGTTCGTTCAACGGACATTTGCGGATCAATTAGGACACTTTCACCCGAACGTGTCCGTTAAACGGACATGGATGTCTGTTTAACGGAAAGCTACGGGAAAGATGGTGAATTTTTGAATTTTTGAAGGCCGAATCTCGTTTTGCGGTCTTCATGAAAGTTGTATATCTAGATGTTTACTTTCTAATGGTCTAAAAACGAACGAAATCCGATTTATAAATCGAAAGTTATAGTGATCGAGCCAAAAGATGTTGAAACTGATTTAGGGTGTGAGCATTATCTATTCTTTTGGGAATAAATCCCTCATCCGACCTCCAATTGAGGCGAGACTTGAACCATTAGATTTCTAAGACAAATATCTTTCTCTCCATAAAAATTGGTATCATTTGGAGTTAAATTAAAAAAATTTGCATTAAAGTAAGTGAGAGGTCGGTTTGAAGATCATATTTAGAGTATGAGCTCTTTTAGGTTTTTTGAGCATAACTTGAGTTATACAACTCCTGATACAACTCACCAAGGCAATGGAGACTTGAGAATGCCAATGGGTCCAATTACAAGGTCACGCTCCAACAAGCTTAAAGCACAATTTCAGATTTATGTACAAGCTTTTGTTTCACAAGAACTTCAAGAAGTTTTGTTGATCAAGCTTGGGGAAAAGCTTAGGAAGACACCTAAGTGGGTGTGCACATTGGAGGCATCAAATCAAGCGGGCTAACACTTAGCCAATTTTCACAAGCACAAGTCTAATCAATGGGCTTGAGCTTATTTTATCTTATAAAGGGCATGTGGACTTCTTTTAGGTTTTTTCATGGGCTGGTTTGCATTAAGTGTGCATGTGCTTTATTAAAAAAGTCATGTGCATGTTTTATTTTAAGGAACCAAGCTTGTGGGTCTAGTTTAAAAGCCCAATTCGCCCCTCTTAAGTTAGTCTTCTATTTTGTGGTTTTCTTATCCTATTTGGTTTGAAGTCCAAATCTAGGTGGGATTTATTCTTGGGCAGATTTGTTTCAAGAAGGCCTTTTTGATATTTTGGGCTTTCTTTAGGGTTTTTAGGTTATCTTTGTTAGGGTTTACATTGCAAAGGGTACTTAAACCCTTGCTTTAGCCATGAACACGAGTTTTTGGAGAGATCAAAAAAATTAGAAAGCATTCTTTAAGAGAGAATTGAGATTCTTGCTTGTTTTACCTTAAGGATTGATTCAACTTATCAAGTAAGTTCTAACTTGTGGCGTTAATTCAATTCCTACAATCTTATACTCTTTGTTGCCAATTCCTTGCTGTTTTGGGGGTGAAGGGTCTTGTTAGATTGATTGAATTTAGGTTTGGGAACAATCATTGAAACGGAGGTGATATAGACATTGATTCTAGGTTGTTGCCGTATCATCTTTGGTATCAAAGCCTAGGTTTTAAATTCAATCTTTATCTTTAATTTTCTGTTTGTTCTTGATTATTATAGTTAGTTCATCATTAAAATTCGAAAAAAAAGAAGAAAAAAAGAAAGAAAAGAAAATCAAGATTGTGAATCTTTGTGAGTTTGAGTTGATTTGCTTGCAAGATTCATCAAGAACGAATCTGATCATTCAAGAATTCTTTAATTTCATTTCTTTATTATTCAAGATTCTTCAAGAACACATCCTTTATTAAAGAAACTCATCCAGACTTGTTTTCTTGCACCAACAAACACTTTCTTGTTTCAAGATTTACGTTCTTTGCTCAAAACGTGTGTCTTTGATATAATTTCTTATCTTTAAGTTCTTGAGTAATTGGGGCAGATTGGAATGTTCTTGTTAATTTGGGTTTAGGATTGAGTTTAATTCCTAGTTTCGTCTTTTCTTCAACTCTTTGGTTGTTTTTTTTGTTTGCTGTCCTTTTTGTTTCCATTACACTTGAATTGAGTAAACTTGTTTCATATTTCTCAATTGGTACCAAAAATCGTTCACATACGTTTTCTCCATCTAGTATGTGTTTATTTTCGTCTTCATTGTTTTCTTTACATTAAATTGCATCTAGCTTTGTGTTTTTCTTCCTTTATTTAGGTATTCGTTGCTTTCCTTTTGAATTACGTTGCTGTTGTGTTTATTTGGTTGGTAGTGATTGATCCGGACAAGTAAAACTGTGCTAGAATCTAAAGTGGTAAAAGGCAAGAGTGTGTAAGCTCATTTGAGGGTAAAAGCCATCTTCTTGAGTTAAACACGAGGGTATCCAATCTGATTTAGAAAGAAACACGTGAGGGAGTGTGTGAGGAGCTATTCTAACGTGTTTTTGCAGGTTTTACATCATGTCCAATTCAAAGGATAGTAAAGGTAGTGACAAGGATGAAAAGAATAGTGAGGCTGATCAACACACATTCTTTACTTTGGAGGCTATGCAACATCTATTCCAAAGGATTGAGAACATGTTCAGAGATGTCAGTGATAAATTTGATAGACAAGATCAAGCCATTAGGAATTTACAACGAGAGGCTTCATCTAATGGTGCAACAAGGAGGCAAAATGCTAGGGAGCCAACTCCTGTGCGCTTTGAGTATAAAGATGAATATGATGATGGGGAAGATGAAGAAGATTGGCATAGGGCCAGATTTGGTGGAAGAGGGGGACGGAATGATAGAGGAAGAGGAAGAGGTTATAGAGGCCGAGACAATGCAAGGGGAGAAGACAGGGTCGAGCGTGTGGATAGAAACTTAGGCATTATCAAGATGAAAATACCATCTTTCCAAGGTAAGAATGATCCAGAAGCTTACTTAGAATGGGAAAGAAAAGTGGAGATGATTTTTGAATGCCATAACTATTCTGAGGAGAAGAAGGTGAAGCTTGCTGCCGTGGAATTTCATGATTATGCACTTATTTGGTGGGATCAGCTTGTTTTGAACAAAAGAAGGAATGGAGAGGATCCTATTGATAGTTGGGCTGAAATGAAGAGGGTCATGAAAGAAAAGGTTTGTGCCTAGTTACTTCTATAGGGAGCTCCATCAAAGGCTCCAAACCTTGAGACAAGGCACCAAAAGTGAAGAAGAGTACCATAAGGAGATGGAGATAGCCATGATTAGGGCTAATGTAGAAGAAGAAAGAGAAGCCACCTTGCACGTTTCTTGGCTGGTGTGAACAAAGACATTGCCAATGTTATTGAATTGCATCATTATGTGGAGTTAGAGGAGATGGTGAATATGGCCATGAAGGTGGAGAGGCAACTCAAGTACAAAAGCTCCAACAAGGCTTCTTGCCCAAGCTCTACTACAAATTGGAACTCGAAATGGTCCAAGAAAAATGAGAAGGACAAAGACAAGCTAAAGGAAGAGAAGAACAAGGCAGATCCAAAAGGTGCTTTTAAAACTCCAAGTTCTTCTAGTTCCAATTCTGAAAAGCATAGGACTATTAAATGCTTTAAATGTCTTGGTGTTGGTCATATTGCTTCTCAATGCCCAAACAAGAAAACAATGTTTGTGAGAGGAGGAGAAGTTGTGTCTGAGGAGGAAGAAGATGATTTGACTTCCATGCCTGAGTTGGAAGATTGTTCTGATGTGGAAGTTGAGGATGCACCTAGGGGTGAATTACTTGTTACTAGGCGAATTTTGAATGCTCACCAAGGCAATGGAGACTTGAGGATGCCAATGGGTCCAATTACAAGGTCGCGCTCCAACAAGCTCAAAGCACAATTTCAGATTTATGTACAAGCTTTTGTTTCACAAGAACTTCAAGAAGTTTTGTTGATCAAGCTTGGAGAAGAGCTTAGGAAGACACCTAAGTGTGTGTGCACATTGGAGGCATCAAACCAAGAGGGCTAACACTTAGCCAATTTTCACAAGCACAAGTCTAATCAATGGGCTTGGGCTTATTTTATCTTATAAGGGAAATGTGGACTTCTTTTAGGCTTTTTCTTGGGCTGATTTGCATAAAGTGTGCATGTGCTTCATTAAAAAAGTCATGTGCATGTTTTATTTTAAGGAACCAAGCTTGTGGGCCTAGTTTAAAAGCCCAATTCGCCCCTCTTAAGTTAGTCTTCTATTTTGTGGTTTTCTTATCCTATTTGGACAAGGATTAGTCAATTTTAATTAGTTTTGAAGCCCAAATCCATGTGGGATTTATTCTTGGGCAGATTTGTTTCAAGAAGGCCTTTTGATATTTTGGACTTTCTTTACGGTTTTTAGGTTATCTTTGTTAGGGTTTACATTGCAAAGGGTATTTAAACCTTTGCTTTAGCCATGAACACGAGTTTAGAGAGATCAACAAAATTAGAAAGCATTCTTCAAGAGAGAATTGAGATTCTTGCTTGTTTTACCTTAAGGATTGATTCAACTTATCAAGTAAGTTCTAACTTTTGGCGTTAATTCAATTCCTACAATCTTATACTCTTTGTTACCAATTCCTTGCTGTTTTGGGGGTGAAGGGTCTTGTTAGATTGATTGAATTTAGGTTTGGGAACAATCATTGAAACGGAAGTGATCTAGACATTGATTCTAGGTTGTTGCCGTATCAGGTTGCACCTTGGACTTGGCTTGCCTACACGCTACACAACTAGAGCAAACTCTTTCAACATCCTTTTTCATGTTAGGCCAATAAAAATGCTCCTGTAATATGTCAAGTGTTTTAGCAATACCAAAATGTCCCATTAAACCTCCATCATGAGACTCCCTAGCAAGCATCTCACGCATAGAACAAGTAGGAATACATAGTTTATTATCTCTAAACAAATATCCATCATTCCTATAAAACTTTTGAAAAGCAACTTGTTCACATGCATCATACACATTAGCAAAGTCAGAATCTGATTTGTATAAATCTTTTATATACTCAAACCCAATCAACTTAACTAAGAGAAGAGATTAGAGCATACCTCCTAGACAATGCATCAGCGATCACATTTTCTTTACCTTGCTTGTATTTCACAACATATGGGAATGTCTCTATGAACTCCAGCCACTTAGCATGTCTTTTATTTAACTTACCTTGGCCCTTAAGATGCTTTAAACTCTCATGATCAGTGTGAATCACGAATTCCTTTGGCCATAGATAATGTTGCCAAGTTTGTAGAGCTCTTACCAATGCATATAGCTCCTTGTCATAAGTGGAATACTTCATTTCAGCACCATTCAACTTCTCACTAAAATAGGCAATGGGACGCCTTCCCGTTATCTTGTTAACAACTCTGCAATCCACACACATGCGCCAACTCCCATCCTTCTTTGGAACCAATATCACTGGCACGACACAAGGACTAAGACTCTCCCTAATGTGTCCCTTTTGTAGCAATTCTTCCACTTGCTTTTGGAGTTCCTTAGTTTCTTCAGGGTTAGCCCTATAAGCTGGTCTATTTGGAATCTGCGCCCTAGGCATGAAGTCAATCTGATGTTCTATTCCTCTAATAGGCGGCAATTCCTTCGGCAACTCCTCAGGGAAAACATCTCCATACTCCTGCAAAAGAGAAACAACACTACTAGGCAAACAAGGGTCAAGGTCAGATTCATTAAAATAAGCTTGCTTGTACAAAAGTACAAACCAACATCTCCTTTCCACACAAGCAACCCTTACATCTCTCTTTTTTGCATAGAAGTTTTGTTTCTTTCTACCCTCTCTCTCATCTGGGCCTTTTAATTGAATTTCTTTTGAGGCATCTTTCCCCACTTTTCTTCTCTCAGTCTCGGCCTCACTTTCTCTCTTTTCTTTTGATTTAGATTTCTACTCCCCTTATGCAAGGTTCTCAACCTTCCCCTCAATTTTTGTATTGTCATGCTTTTCTTGAAGTTTTTTGTCCTGTCTTTGTTGCATTCCCTCCATACTCCTTTTTAATTGCATTTGGTCCTCATATACCTCTTTTGGTGCCAATGGAGCAAGAACAAATTTCTGATCTCCCATAGTAAATGAATATCTATTCTTAAAACCATCATGTAACACTCTTCTATCATATTGCCAAGGCCGACCGAGCAATAAATGACAAGCATACATAGGTACAACATCACAAAGAACTTGATCAGAATACTTTTTAATGGAGAAAGATACAAGGACTTGTTTATTTACCTTGATTTCCCCCATGTAATTCAGCCATTGTAGTCTATACGGCCTAGGGTGTTTCAAGCACTCCAACCCTAGTTTTTCTACCATCAATGTACTAGTCACATTAGTGCAGCTTCCCCCATCAATGATCAGGCTACAAATCTTCTCATTCACTAGGCATCTGGAATGAAAATATTTTTCCCTTTGCTCAATTCCATCTTCCTTCACTTGAGCATTCAAAACTCGCCTAGTAACAAGTAATTCACCCCTAGGTGCATCCTCAACTTCCACATCAGAACAATCTTCCAACTCAGGCATGGAAGTCAAATCATCATCTTCCTCCTCAGACACAACTTCTCCTCCTCTCACAAACATTGTTTTCTTGTTTGGGCATTGAGAAGCAATATGACCAACACCAAGACATTTAAAGCATTTAATAGTCCTATGCTTTTCAGAATTGGAACTAGAAGAACTTGGAGTTTTAAAAGTACCTTTTGGATCTGCCTTGTTCTTCTCTTCCTTTAGCTTGTCTTTGTCCTTCTCATTTTTCTTGGACCATTTCGAGTTCCAATTTGTAGTAGAGCTTGGGTAAAAAGCCTTGTTGGAGCTTTTGTACTTGAGTTGCCTCTCTACCTTCATGGCCATATTCACCATCTCCTCTAACTCCACATAATGATGCAATTCAATAACATTGGCAATGTCTTTGTTCAAACCAGCCAAGAAACGTTCCATGGTGGCTTCTCTTTCTTCTTCTACATTAGCCCTAATCATGGCTATCTCCATCTCCTTATGGTACTCTTCTACACTTTTGGTGCCTTGTCTCAAGGTTTGGAGCCTTTGATAGAGCTCCCTATAGAAGTAACTAGGCACAAACCTCTTCTTTCATGACCCTCTTCATTTCAGCCCAAGTATCAATAGGATCCTCTCCATTCCTTCTTTTGTTCAAAACAAGCTGATCCCACCAAATAAGTACATAATCATGAAATTCCATGGCAGCAAGCTTCACCTTCTTGTCCTCAGAATAGTTATGGCATTCAAAAATCATCTCGACCTTTCTTTCCCATTCTAAGTAAGCTTCTGAATCATTCTTACCTTGGAAAGATGGTATTTTCATCTTGATACTGCCCAAGTTTCTATCCACACGATCGACCCTGTCTTCTCCCCTTGCATAGTCTCGGCCTCTATAACCTCTTCCTCTTCCTCTATCATTCCGTCCCCCTTTTCCAGCAAATCTGGCGCTATGCCAATCTTCTTCAACTTCCCCATCATCATAGTCATCTTTATAGTCATAGAGCAAGGAATTGTTAACAAAGAGTATAAGATTGTAGGAATTTAATTAACGCCACAAGTTAGAACTTACTTGATAAGTTGAATCAATCCTTAAGATAAAACAAGCAAGAATCTCAATTCTCTGTTGAAGAATGCTTTCTAATTTTATTGATCTCTCTAAAACTCCTGTTCATGGGTAAAGCAAGGGTTTAAATACCCTTTGCAATATAAACTCTAACAAAGATAACCTAAAAACCCTAAAGAAAGCCCAAAGTATCAAAAAGGCCTTCTTGAAACAAATCTGCCCAAGAACAAATACCACATGGATTTGGGCTTCAAAACTAATAAAAATTGACTAGTCCTAGACCAAATAGGATAAGAAAACTATAAAAATATAAGACTAACTTAAGAGGGGCGAATTGGGCTTTTAAACTAGGCCCACAAGCTTGGTTCCTTAAAATAAAACATGCACATGACTTTTTTAATGAAGCACATGCACACTTAATGCAAATCAGCCCATGAAAAAGCCTAAAAGAAGTCCACATGCCCTTTACAAGATAAAATAAGCCCAAGCCCATTAATTAGGCTTGTGCTTGTGAAAATTAGCTAAGTGTTAGCCCTCTTGATTTGATGCCTCCAATGTGCACACACACTTAGGTGTCTTCCTAAGCTCTTCCCCAAGCTTGATCAACAAAACTTCTTGAAGTTCTTGTGAAACAAAAGCTTGTACATAAATCTGAAATTGTGCTTTAAGCTTGTTGGAGCATGACCTTGTAATTGGACCCATGGGCATCCTCAAGTCTCCATTGCCTTGGTGCGTTGTATCATCTATGGCCAAAGGAATTCGTGATTCACACTGATCATGAGAGTTTGAAGCATCTTAAGGGCCAAGGTAAGTTAAATAAAAGACATGCTAAGTGGTTGGAGTTCATAGAGACATTCCCATATGTTGTGAAATACAAGCAAGGTAAAGAAAATGTGATCGTTGATGCATTGTGTTTATTTGGTTGGTAGTGATTGATCCGGACAAGTAAAACTGTGCTAGAATCTAAAGTGGTAAAAGGCAAGAGTGTGTAAACTCATTTGAGGATAAAAGCCTTCTTTTTGTGTGAAACACGAGGGTATCCAATCTGATTTAGAGAGAAACACGTGAGCGAGTGTGTGAGGAGCTATGCTAACGTGTTTTTGCAGGTTTTACATCATGACCAATTCAAAGGATAGTAAAGGTAGTGACAAGGATGAAAAGAATAGTGAGGCTGATCAACACACATTCTTTACTTTGGAGGCTATGCAACATCGATTCCAAAGGATTGAGAACATGTTCAGGGATGTCAGTGATAAATTTGATAGACAAGATCAAGCCATTAGGAATTTACAACGAGAGGCTTCATCTAATGGTGCAACAAGGAGGCAAAATGCTAGGGAGTCAACTCCTGTGCGCTTTGAGTATAAAGATGAATATGATGATGGGGAAGATGAAGAAGATTGGCATAGGGCCAAATTTGGTGGAAGAGGGGGACGGAATGATAGAGGAAGAGGAAGAGGTTATAGAGGCCGAGACAATGCAAGGGGAGAAGGCGAGGTTGAGAGTGTGGATTGAAATTTGGGCAAGTATCAAGATGAAAATACCATCTTTCCAAGGTAAGAATGATCCGAAGCTTACTTAGAATGGGAAAGAAAGGTGGAGATGATTTTGAATGCCATAACTATTCGAGGAGAAGAAGGTGAAGCTTGTTGCCGTGGAATTTCATGATTATGCACTTATTTGGTGGGATCAACTTGTTTTGAACAAAAGAAGGAATGGAGAGGATCCTATTGATACTTGGGCTGAAATGAAGAGGGTCATGAAGAAGAGGTTTGTGCCTAGTTACTTCTATAGGGAGCTTCATCAAAGGCTCCAAACCTTGAGACAAGGCACCAAAAGTGTAGAAGAGTACCATAAGGAGATGGAGATAGCCATGATTAGGGCTAATGTAGAAGAAGAAAGAGAAGCCACCATGGCACGTTTCTTGGCTGGTTTGAACAAAGACATTGCAAATGTTATTGAATTGCACCATTATGTGGAGTTAGAGGAGATGGTGAATATGGCCATGAAGGTGGAGAGGCAACTCAAGTACAAAAGCTCCAAAAAGCCTTCTTACCCAAGCTATACTACAAATTGGAACTCGAAATGGTCCAAGAAAAATGAGAAGGACAAAGGGTATTGAAACCCTTGCTTTAGCCATGAACACGAGTTTTAGAGAGATCAATAAAATTAGAAAGCATTCTTCAAGAGAGAATTGAGATTCTTGCTTGTTTTACCTTAAGGATTGATTCAACTTATCAAGTAAGTTCTAACTTGTGGCGTTAATTCAATTCCTACAATCTTATACTCTTTCTTACTAATTCCTTGTTGTTTTGGGGTGAAGGGTCTTGTTAGATTGATTGACTTTAGGTTTGGGAACAATCATTGAAACGGAGGTGATCTAGACATTGATTCTAGGTTGTTACCGTATCAAGAAAAGACACCTTATGAGATATGGACTGGGAAACGTCCCAATTTATCTTTTCTAAAGATTTGGGGTTGTGAAGCTTATGCGAAGCGTCCAATTGCCGACAAGTTGGCACCCAAATCTGAAAAATGTTATTTTGTGGGATATCCTAACGAAACTAAAGGATATTACTTTTACATCCCAGCAGAGAACAAAGTGTTTGTTGCTCGAAATGGTTTTTTCTTAGAGAAGGAATTTGTTTCTAAAGGAAACAGTGGGAGTAAAGTACAACTTGAAGAAATTCAAGTTTCACAAAATGACATTGAGCCTGAAAAGGAGATTGAAGCGAGCTCACAAGCTGTTGATGAGCAGTCTTCAACAACAAAAGGCCTACGTAGATCTGATAGGATTCGTCATGAGCCTAAGAGATATGGATTTCTCATTACAGATGATGATAATGTGATGCTCATCGATCATAATGAGCCCACAACCTATCAAGAAGCTATGGAAAGTCTAAAATCTACTAAATGGTTGGAGGCCATGAAAGCAGAGATGCAATCCATGTATGACAATCAAGTTTGGACTTTGATTGATCCGTCTGATGGCTTGAAGACCATTGGATGTAAGTGGGTTTTCAAAAAGAAACTCGATATGGATAGAAATGTGCACACTTATAAAGCAAGACTTGTTGCTAAAAGTTATCGACAAGTTCATGGAATTGATTATGATGAGACATTTTCTCCAGTGGTCATGATCAAATCCATTAGAATTCTTATTGCCATAGCTGCATACTATGATTTTGAGATATGACAAATGAATGTCAAAACGACTTTCCTTAATTGAAACTTACTTGAGGATGTATATATGATACAGCTTGAGGGAGTTGTCAAAGAGTTTGGATTCATCAATAATGAAGATGAACCTTGTGTTTACAAAAAGGTTAGTAGGAGTGTTGTTGTCTTTTTAGCTTTATATGTTGATGACATATTGCTCATTGGAAACGATATTCTGATCTTACAAAGTGTCAAGATTTGGTTAAGGAAACGTTTCTCAATGAAAGACTTAGGTGAGGCTGCTTATGTTTTAGGCATTAAGATCTATAGAGATAGATCAAGAAAGCTCATAGGCCTAAATAGAGTACATACATAGATAAGATACTGAAAAGGTTCAATATGCAAGATTCCAAGAGACGATTCTTGCCTATGTCACATGGAATAAAGCTTTCTAAGAAGGATTGTCCTACTTCACATAAAGAGCTTGAGCGCATTAGTAAGATTCCATATGCATCTATAATTGGATCTATCATGTATGCCATGTTATGTAATCGATCTGATGTCTCATATGCTTTGAGCATAACAAGTAGATACCAATCTAATTATGGTGAGAGTCACTGGATTATCAATCCTCATTTGATTTGGGTAGTCATAATGTCTTGCTAGAGGCCGTTTATGACTTATGGGCCTTGAAGTGTGATCAAGCCCATTGCCAACATCAAATGAGCCTACAGGGTCGCACACAGAGAATGATGTGATCTGGGCTTATTCTCTTGGGCCTAATTTATTAGGTATAGAATAAATATATGTAGATATATTTATTGGGCTAGATTGGATTAAGTTGTCGGGCTTCTATTATATGAGATATAATGGGCCGAAACTTATTAGGGCCTCAATGGGATTAGGGTTTCTCTATAAATAGAGAAGTTTAGGTCTCATTAGGTAGAAGAGACACAATTGTCACGAAACCCTATTCACCATCCGAGAGGAAAATCAGAGCGGAGTTTGGAAAGCGTTTCAGGACGTGCTCGCACACCATAGCCGTAGCCCGGATCGTGCATACTCTTGTGGATACCGGTAGAGGGCATTCGCGTTTGTAGTGTCTTGGAATCTGAAAAAGAAACAACCTATCCACAAAAATAAGGTATTTTCGTACATCCTTGGTATTTTCGATTATACATCATGTTGTTGTATGGTCTTTTCTGCAGTGTATTGTGAATACTCGGACAGTACGCGTTCCAACATCATGGCTATGCCCATCTCCTTATAGTACTCTTCTACATTTTTGCTACCTTGTCTCAAGGTTTGGACCCGTTGATGGAGCTTCCTATAGAAGTAACTAGGCACAAACCTCTTTTTCATGACCCTCTTCATTTTGGCCCAAGTAACAATAAGATCCTCTCCATTCTTTCTTATATTCAAAACAAGTTGATCCCACCAAACAAGTTCATAATCCTAAAATCCTACAGTTGCTAGCTTCACCTTCTTCTCCTCTGAATAGTTATGGAATTAAAAAATCGTCTCCACCTTTGATGTGAGCAAAGGCATGGATGACAATGTGCATGAAGGTGGTGGCGTGCATGGTGAAGGCGTGCATGGAGGTTTGGACTTGAAGAAGAGCTTGCGTGATCAAGGCCAAGGAAGAGACCTGTCCATACCAATTGGGCCAATGACTAGGGCGTGGGCTAAGAGGATCAAAGAGGCTTTGTATGCGCATGTGGGCTCATTTATGGAAGACATGCAGCGTGTTAATCCTATAGGAGGAGAGTTATTTGGGTCACAGCTCAAATGGATCCACTTAACTCAAGTCTTTGGGTCAGATATGCATGTGGCTTGAGGACTTGCATGAATGGGCTGTTTTAATTCACTTGAGCCCAACTTATGTGGACTTAAGTGATCAGCAAAGGCACACCCATCAGACCAGACATGGGGCATTTAATTAGCTTTCTTGGACTTATTATTTACTTGGGCTTTCTTGTATTATTAGCCCAACTCATTAGTCACTTAAAACCTAGTATTTATAGACTTGTTTTAGGTCGATTAGAGGCATCGATTCAGATTATTGTGTGCAGCCTGGCTTCCAACTTGAGAGAAAACAAACCTTCTCTTGTTCTTGTTACCTTAAGAACTTATTTCACTTATCAATTGCTTTCCCAATTGTGGCGTGTTTGAATTCTTTCTTTGAATTCAATTCTGATCATCGGGGTTACCTAAGGCAGGTCTTTAGGGGGTGTCGTAGGGATTGATTTCATACGTATCTTAGTTAGTTTTGCTTGTCAATTTTCGAATTCAAGTCTGTTCTTCCTTGTTCTTCATAACCGACGCAAGTTCTTCCAACAATTCAATCATTCCAGCCATACCCAGAGCTTGGATTTATTCCTTATACAAGATCAACGCAAATTCCTCTTCAATCCTTCCGTTGTTGCGTGTTATTTGGTATCAAAGCCTTAGCGGGAGGTAAATTCTAATTTGTCTCTCTTGGGTTCTTGTCGTTCTTGTGCTGGATCTTGTTGTGTTCTTGAGAAATCTGGGTTCTTGTCGTTCTTGTGCTGGATTTTGTTGTGTTCTTGAGAAATCTGGGTTCTTGTCGTTCTTGTCTGCATCTTGTTGTGTTCTTGAGAAATCTGGGTTCTTGTCGTTCTTGTCTGGATCTTGTTGTGTTCTTGTTCTTGAGAAACACAGGTTCTTGTCGTTCTTATCTTTGGACCTTGTTGTGTTCTTGTTCTTGAGAAATCTTTTCATTCGATTGTCAACTACACAACCCATCAAAATTTTTCGGTTAGGGATTCATCTAATTCTCTTAAAACTCGTGTTGATTACCTTCTCCCAAAACAGGAGGTAAAAAAAGTTAAAAAAAGGCCTACTTAAAATTTTCTTCTTTCCTTTGATTTAGCTCCTTTGAATTGAGTAGCACTAGTCTTAACATACCAGTTTCAAAATTTTGGGAATTTCCATCTGATTCCATTGTTCTAGCCTTATTTAGTGTTCTTTGAATTCCAATTGTTCCAAAATTGTCTTCTTTGATCTTGGTATTACTTGTTTGAATTTGTCTTTCTTATTCTTCATTTTGTTTGAGTTCATTCTGTCCTAGCATTGTTTCTGTTTCCTTCCTTGTGTCTCGAATTGGTTGACATTCAGCAATCTTGCTTGGAGGATCTCGGTTTTCCTTGATTGGGGTTTTCAGATATTGAACCACATTCCATGATTTGGGAATTGAATTTGGTTTGAGGAATTATAGTTCTACTTTGTAACTTGAATTTCAGAGAAATTAAGTGGTAAAAGGCAAGAGTGTGAGTGCATTTGAGGGTGTCATTGCCGTGACATTAAACACGAGAGAGAGAACATCTTTTGAGTGAAACACGTGAAGGAGTATTGTGAGTTGGATTTTTTTTCTTGCACTAACGTTGTTTTGCAGGTATATTATTTCCTCACAATGTCACAGGAAGGAGGTAATAATGGTAGCAATGGTAGCAACGGAGGTATTAATGCTGAATCAAACCGGAGATATCAATGTTCTTACCATGAGAGCAATGCAACAACAGTTTGGCGGTTCAACTTGGCATTTCTTTGAGATGAGGAGGAGATAGCTGAACTCCGACAAGAGAGGCGTGAGGAGCCTCAAGGAGGCGTGGTGCTAGGCACCAACACCTCCACCACCATTTGGAGACCACCACCACAATATGACCATGTGGACGGCAGAATTGAGGAGGAGGAGGAGGAAGAGTTTGACCACAGACCTAGGAGGCACTGTGGTGAGCCATTAAACCGGCTAGATGGAGATCAAGTCCATCAAAATGCAAATTCCTACCTTCAAGGGAGGAATGGCGCCGAGGCTTACCTAGAATGGGAGAGAAAGGTGGACTTAATTTTGAGTGCCATAACTTCTCCGAGCACAAGAAGGTAAAGTTAGCTGCAGCGGAGTTTTCTGATTATGCATTGATTTGGTGGGACCAGTTGATGACTTCAGGAGGAGGAATGGAGAGGGCTATCTCTACTTGGGCAGCCATGGCTCGCATGAGGAAGAGGTTTGTGCCTTCTTACTATTATAGGGAGATGCACCAAAAATTGCAGAGACTCACTCAAGGGTCTAGATCAGTGGAGGATTACCACAAAGAGATGGAGATAACCATGATCCGAGCCAACATAGAAGAGGACGCAGAGGCGACTATGGCACGGTTTTTGAGTGGCTTGAACCGAGAGATAGCCAATGTGGTGGAGTTGCAGCACTATGTGGAGATTGAGGACATGGTGAACATGGCCATGAAAGTGGAAAGGCAACTCAAGAGTAGAGTGGCAGCAAGGAGTGGATCGGTATTTAGTCCATCATGGGGTTCGAAATGGCCCAAGAGAGAGGAGAAGTCGAAAGACAAAGGGCCGGACCTCAAGGAGACACCCAAAAAGCCAAATGTGGGGTCTGACCAAAAAGGTACACCTAATTCTCATACCTCATCTAGCAAACAATCTAGTATTAAATGCTTTAGGTGTTTGGGCAATGGACATATTGCATCACAATGCCCTAATAAAAAGGCTATGTTTATGCGGGATAATGGGGTAATTGATTCTGAGGATAGTGATTGTGATAATGATGTGTTGCCTTGTTATAATGCTTGTGATGATGATGATGATGATTGTGTAGAGAGGGCTGTCACAGGGGAAGTGCTTGTTGTTAGGCGTGTTTTGAGTGTTAGGGCCAAAGATGCAGCTCTTGATCAGAGGGAGAATTTGTTTCACACGAGGTGTTTGGTGGGTGGAAAGGTTTGTAATCTGATCATTGATGGGGTAGTTGCACTAATGTAGCTAGTGTCACCATGGTTGAAAGCTGGGGTTACCTTATAGGAAACATCCGGAACCTTACAAGCTACTGATGGTTTAATGATAGTGTTGATGTGAAAGTGACAAAGCAGGTGTTGGTGTCATTTTCAGTAGGTAGATATGAGGATGAGGTGTTGTGTGATGTAGTACCTATGGAGGCTGGTCATATGTTGCTTGGGAGACCTTGGCGGTTTGATAGAAGGGTAGCACATGATGGATATACCAATAGGTATTCGTTTAAGTTTAAGGGTAGGAACTTCACTCTTGTACCCTTATCACCTCATGAATTGTACTGGACTGTTGAAAGCAAGTAAATGTGAGGAGGTTTGGGTAGTGAGCTCAAAAGAAAAGATGAGAGAAAAGAAGCCCAAAAGCAAATTGAGAGTGGCCCTAAAGGTGAGTGACTGCACGGAGAGGAAAAGAAAGTGGGATGTGCAGGGGAGAGAAGAACTCGGGTAGAGAAAGGAAGAGTGAGCCGAGAGAGAAGAAGGTGAGTTTGTTTGAGAGAGAAAGATTTGAGGAGAGCTAGTGGGCGAAGAGAACACTATTGTTGCTTAGGTATAGGGAGTGTTTGATGGTGACACCGACCCTCTTGCTTCCTTGCCTAGTGTCTTTAGTTCTCTTTGCAGAATACACCGATGTCTTTCCGGAGGAGATGCCCAATGGACTGCCACCCTTGAGGGCATAGAGCACCAAATCGATTTCATACCGGTGCAGATTCCAAACCGGCCAGCCTATAGGAGTAACCACGAGGAAGCGAAGGAACTTCAAAACAAGTGGATGAGTTGTTGGAAAAGGGCATGTGAGGAGAGCTTGAGCCCATGTCTTTGTGCGGTCTGTTGGTTCCAAAGAAGGATGGAACCTAGAGGATGTCACGTGGACTGTCGTCTTGTGAATAAAATCATCAGAAAGTATCGCCACCCTATTCCTAGGTTAGGCGATATGCTTGATGAGTTGCATGGTGCATGTGTATTTACTAAGATTGATTTGAAGATGGATACCATCAGATTGAATGAATCCGGAGATGAATGGAAAGCGCTTTCAAAACCAAGTATGGGTTGTATGAGTGGTTGGTTATGCCATTTGGCTTAACTAATGCACCCAGCACTTTATGCGGTTGATGAATCATGTATTGCGTGCATTTCTTGGTAAATTTGTGGTTGTTTACTTTGATGACATTTTGGTTTATAGCATTACTATTGATGAGCATGTCGTGCATGTGAGGAGTGTGTTGGATGTGTTGAGAAAGGAGAAACTGTATGCCAATCTTAAGAAGTGTACTTTTTGCATTGATCGACTTGTCTTCTTAGGATTTGTAGTCAGTTCTCGTGGTGTTGCGGTAGATAGTGAAAGGTGAAGGCCATCCAAGATTGGCCAACACCTAAAGTCTGAGTGAGGTGAGGAGCTTTCACGGACTTGCTAGCTTTATAGGAGGTTTGTGAGAGATTTCTCCACTATTGCTCCTTTTGGTGAGATAGTCAAGAAGGAGAAGGGGTTTGTATGGGGAGAGGAACAGGCGTGCATTCATATTGTTGAAAGAAAAATTATGTTCTGCTCCTATTTTGTGCTTGCCAAATTTTGATAAAGCATTTGAGGTTGAATGTGATGCTTCTGGAATTGGTATAGGTGCTGTGCTTTTGCAGGAAAATAAACCAGTAGCTTACTTCAGTGAGAAGTTGAGTGGTGCACAACTCAACTATCCAACCTATGACAAGGAGCTATATGCAGTGGTGAGAGCATTGGAGGTGTGGCAACACTACCTTCAGCCACGTGAGTTTGTCATTAGGACGGATCACGAGTCCTTGAAGCACTTGAAAGGACAAGGCAAGTTGAGCAAACGACATGCCACATGGGTGGAGTTTTTGGAGACATTTCCATATGTCCTACAGTACAAGCAAGGGAAGGAAAACGTGGTTGCTGATGCGTTATCTAGGAGGTATTCCTTGGTTACTACCCTTAGTTCACAACTTTTAGGGTTTGAGCAACTAAAGGAGTTGTATGCTTCTGATAATGACTTTGCTTCTGTGTATATTGCTTGTGAGCATGCTGCGTTTCAGAAATTTTATAGGCATGATGGCTATTTGTTTAGAGGTAGCCAATTGTGTGTGCCTAATTGTTCGTTGCGTGCTTTGTTTGTGCATGAGGCTCATAGTGGTGGTTTGATGGGTCATTTTGGGGTTGCTAAGGCTTTGGATATTTTGCATGAGCATTTTTATTGGCCTGGTATGCGCAAGGATGTTGAGCGAGTGTGTGCCAAGTGCATTGCATGTAGACAGGCAAAATCAACAGTCAAACCTCATGGATTGTATACCCCTTTACCTGTGCCTACTGAACCATGGGTTGATTTGTCTATGGACTTTGTTTTGGGTCTACCTAGAACAAAGAGAGGTTTTGATAGCATCTTTGTGATTGTGGATCGTTTTAGTAAGATGGCGCATTTCATTGCATGCCATAAGGCCGATGATCTTTGTATATGTGGCTGACTTATTCTTTAGGGATGTTGTTAGGGTGCATGGCATTCCGAGGTCGATTGTATCCGATCGAGATAACAAGTTTTTGAGCCATTTTTGGCGTGTGTTATGGGGCAAGTTAGGAACCAAATTGTTATATTCCACTACTTGTCATCCACAAACAGATGGGCAAACCGAGGTTGTGAATAGGACCTTGGGAACTTTGTTGCGTCTTGTTGTAGGTCGAAATTTGAGAACTTGGGGAATGTTTACCTTTCATTGAATTTGCATATAATAGATGTGTGCATTCCACTACTGGTTTTTCGCCTTTCGAGTTGGTTTATGGTTTTAATCCTTAACTGTCTTGGATTTGGTACCTTTACCTTTGCATGAATTGTCTAGTACAGATGGAACACGTAAAATTTGAGTTGGTTAGGGAACTTCACAAGAAGGCGAGGCAACACATTGAGCAAAGAACGGGTCACGCCAGCAAGCCAACAAAGGCGAGATTAGTGACCTTGAACACTGGTGATTGGGTTTGGGTTCATTTGAGAAAGGGTGATTTCTACTCAAAGAAAATCCAAGCTGGATCCAAGAGGAGATGGTCCATTCAGTGTTGGAGAAGATCAATGACAATGCCTACAAGATTGATCTTCGGTGAGTACAATGTTTCCGCCACTTTTAATGTTGCTGACCTTTCTCCTTTTGACATGGATTCAACCGAGGACTAATCTTTTAAGGAGGGAGGGTGATGTGAGCAAAGGCATGGATGACGATGTGCATGAAGGTGGTGGCGTGCATGGAGGTTTGGACTTGAAGAAGAGCTTGCGTGATCAAGGCCAAGGAAGAGATCTGTCCATACCAATTGGGCCAATGACTAGGGCGCGGGCTAAGAGGATCAAAGAGGCTTTGTATGCGCATGTGGGCTCATTTATGGAAGACATGCAGCGTGCTAATCCTATAGGAGGAGAGTTATTTGGGTCACAGCTCAAATGGCTCCACTTAACTCAAGTCTTTGGGTCAGATATGCATGTGGCTTGAGGACTTGCATGAATGAGCTGTTTTAATTCACTTGAGCCCAACTAATGTGGACTTAAGTGATCAGCAAAGGCACACCCATCAGACCAGACATGGGGGCATTTTAATTAGCTTTCTTGGACTTATTATTTACTTGGGCTTTCTTGTATTATTAGCCCAACTCATTAGTCACTTAAAACCTAGTATTTATAGACTTGTTTTAGGTCGATTAGGCGGTGATTCAGATTATTGTGTGCAGCCACTGGCTTCCAACTTGAGAGAAAACAAACCTTCTCTTGTTCTTGTTACCTTAAGAACTTATTTCACTTATCAATTGCTTTCCCAATTGTGGCGTGTTTGAGTTCTTTCTTTGAATTCAATTCTGATCATCGGGGTTACCTAAGGCAGGTCTTTAGGGGGTGTCGTAGGGATTGATTTCATACGTATCTTAGTTAGTTTTGCTTGTCAATTTTCGAATTCAAGTCTGTTCTTCCTTGTTCTTCATAACCGACGCAAGTTCTTCCAACAATTCAATCATTCCAGCCATACCCAGAGCTTGGATTTATTCCTTATACAAGATCAACGCAAATTCCTCTTCAATCCTTCCGTTAGTGCGTGTTAACCTTTCTTTTCCATTCTAAGTTAACTTCTAGATAGTTCTTACCTTGGAAAGATGGTATTTTCATCTTGATACTACCAAAGTTTCTATCTATAAGCTTAGCTCTATCATCTTCCCTTGCATTGTATCAGCCTCTATAGCTTCTTCCTCTTTTTCTATCATTCCGTCCCCCTCTTCTAACAATTCTAACCATATGCCACTCTTCTTCATCTTCCCCATCATCATTTGTATCTTTATACTCATAGCAAACAGCAGTTGGCTCCCTAGCATTTTGCCTCCTTGTTGCATCATTAATTGAAGCCTCTCTTTGTAAATTCCTAATGACCTGTCTATCAAATTTATCACTAACATCCCTAAACAAGTTCTTAATCCTTTGGAATTATTATTGCATTGCCTCCAATGTGTTTTGATCAGCCTCACTATTCTTTTCATCCTTGTCACTACCTTTACTATCCTTTGAATTGGTCATGTTGTAAAACCTACAAAAACACGTTAGTACAGCTCCTCACACACTCTCTCACGTGTTTCTCTCTAAATCAGAATGGATACCCTCAAGTTTTAGTCAAGAAGTTGGCATTTACCCTCAAAGGAGCTTACACATTCTTGCCTTTTACCACTCTAGATTCTAGCACAGTTTTACTTGTCCGAATCAATCACAACCAACCAAATAAGCACAACAGTAACTTAATACAAAAGGAAAAAGAAAGTATACCTGGAGAAGGAAGAACAACACAAACTAGATGCAATTTAATATAAAGATGGCAAGAAAGATGAAAAAATAAACACATACCAGATGGAGAAAACGTATGTGACTGATTTTTCATGCCAATTGAGCAATATGAAACAAGATTACTCAATTAAAGTGTAATGGAAATGAAAAATTTATAGAAGACAATGAAAACAACCAAAGAGTGCAAGAAAAGACAAAACTAGGAATTAAACTTAACCTTAGACCAAAATTGACAAGAATGTTCAAATCTACCCCAATAACTTAAGAATCGAGAGATAAGTAATTATATCAAAGACACACATTTTGAGTGCAAGAAAATAAAATTTAAAACTTCTTGCTATAAGGAAGCAAGTCTTGAGGAATTTCTTGAATGAAGGATGTTTCTCACATAATCTTGAATAATAAAGAAATGAAATTAAAGAATTCTTGATTCAATAGAGTGAACCTTGAATTATAAAGATGAATCATAATGTAAGAATTAGCAATCTTGATGAATCTTGCAAGAAAATGAACTCAATGATTGTTCCTAAACCTAAATTCAATCAATCTAGCAAGTCCCTTCACCGCCAAAATAGCAAGGAATTAGTAACAAAGAGTATAAAGTGTTGGAGTTATGTAAATATAGTGCCTTGGAAAGCAAGTGCATTTATATGTAACGTTATCTTCTTCAGCTACAGTTTTGTAATGAAAATATTTATTATTAATAAAGTAAAAGAGTTTGGTTTTATTTGTGTGAGCATTATATATCTAGAGATGTATGAGAAACATGTATATTATAAGAATCTAAATTGATTGATTCACAGTTGAATAATTAAGTGTAGTGTTTTGATTTATCTCTATGTAAGTAAAGGAGTTTACTTCAGGGAAATGATGAGTTTCATATCATGATAGTAGTTGATTATCGATAATGACACTATTAAATAAATCTGGAATCAAGTATGTTTTGAAGAATAAAGTGGGTCGTTACTTTAATCTTAAAACATATATATCTTAAGCATTCGCTTATTATGAACCACAATCTTGATTAATGGTGAACTCGTATATGCTTCATTATAATTCTTGATATGACCGAAATAGATTTTTACAGAGTATTAATCCAGCATCTGCATGTTGGAATTATCAATTGAAACATGTATTGGGAAATATTTACTCAAATAAAGAGTTTATAGTGCTATCATCACTTCTAGATGTTTTAAAGAGATTTGGAAATTAAACTGACGCCAGTAGTTTGATGAACGAGCTACCCATCAAGTCTTAAAACCAAGATGAGATATTGTGTGTTAATCACCATATAAAGTAAAACGAGAGATCTAGAAGGAAAAACAAATATAAGGGAAAAACGGTAATTTTACCCTTTATTATACAAATGACTATAATAAGGTTCTAAATAGGGTTTGATGGGCATGTGAAAGACAAGAATGGAAGCATCCATGGCGTGATTCGCCTCAAGAAAGCCTAGGACGTGACTTGCATGGACATGAGCTTGCAAAAGGAGGCTTAGGAGCTGAAATTGGATCAGATTTGAAGTCTAAATATTCAAGGCAAGGGGATGAACGAAATTCCCATATCAAAGGCCCAACATTCAAGTCTAATGTTCCTAAAGATCCTTTACAAGATGTTGGAGGCCCAATGACAAGAGCTAGGGCCAAAGCAATGAAGCAAGCATTGAATTGTTTAATACAAGACCTTCAAGAGATAGAGCCCATATTGTTGAGTCGATTTCATCTCATAAAGGTCCAAGAGGCATTGTCTTATTCCTTGAAGCCCAACATAAAGTGTCCAAAGGCCCACATGGAGTCCAATTGGGAGAACTCACTTAAAGTACCATGTGACAAGCATGTGCCACTTAAAAATAAGGATATGGACGTGATCCCTATGGTCCAACATGTTAAGATCACATTTTATTTAGTTTCCTTTTTTGTTTCCTCTAAATAAGGTGATCTAGTCAACACCTTTATAAGTTTATTTTGTTTCCTTTTAGGGATTGATTTGTTTCCTTTATTTAGTATCTTCTTTAGGACATTAAGTTAGGAAGTTTTCCTATAAATAGGCACCCTCTATGTACTTTGAAAGAGGTCTTTGATTGAAATAATATTGAGAGTCTGTCTTGCTTTCTTTGTATTCTTTGAGAATACTTGACTTATCAAAGGAGTGGTTTTCCTTTGTGGCGTCTTAAGGTTAGAGTTCTAAGAGACAAGTTCTCTTAGGGTTCTTTTCATCGATCAACATTCTTCTCACCTCCCATTTTCTTTGTGTTCTGTTTCTATCTTTTCAACTTTGTTTCTTGTGATTCCATGTGTTTGCTTGATTCTATCTACTCCCGGGCATAGTTTCATCTTGTTGAAGGTTCTCTAGGACAAATTCCTATTGGGTCTGCCATCATTTGGTATCAGAGAGCGCTTTGGTTGCTAGATTTCAAATAACTATCCTTTTGTTGTTTCTTTTTCGTTATTCATTTCATCCATTTTGCGTCTACTAGTTCGTGTACCTATTTGCTTGAGTTTTGGCAAAATAATAGGAATTTCTTCAAGTTCAAAATCTCTTCTTTATTTTCGTCTTGGGATCACTCAAATCCAAGCTTTCTAGAGCAAGTTACACAAAATCTAAATTGAGAGCATCCACACGAAAAAAAAGTAGAAGTCAAAAAAAGAAAAAATTGTAAAAAAAAGAAACAAAAAAGTAGAAGTGAAAAAAATCGACAAAAAAAGAAAAAATCGACAAAAAAAGAGATAGAAAAAAGAAAACAATCGAGTGTGTGATGCAAGTTTTAGAAGTGGAGTCCAAGTTTGCTACTTTCCTAATTGCAAGTACTTTCCTATCTTGTATTGCTTGGAACTTGCCATATTACTTTCCTATTTGCTTCACTTTCCTATCTTGTATTGCTTGGAACTTGATTGCTTTCCTATTTGCTTCACTTCCTTATTTCAGATTACTTTCCTATTTTGCTTTTCGTTTCCTATTTCATTTCTTGCCTTATTAATCTTTCTTTAGCTTCAAGTTTGACTTTCCAAGGTAATCACTTCCTTAATTCATTCCTTATACTATTTTTCACACTCTATTTCCCTTTTGGATTCTTTGAGAATTTTATCTTGGGATTTTAATCTTAGTCTGTCACTTGTTTGATTACTTCTATTTGATTGTGTCTTGTTTGAATAAGAATACTATAAAAAGCAAGTTGAGTGGAAAAAGGCAAGAGTGTTTACATTATAGAAAAGCCAATTTTGTGTGAAACACGAGTTGTTTGACTTCCGTTGAGTGTATACACGTGAGGGAGAGTGGTAAGGTCCATATTGTTTTTTTTGTTGTTCGCTAACATTTTAGAATTCATAAATATGTCTCAAGAAGATGAATCAGTGAGCAAGATCTTAAAGTCTTTATGAAGGTCATGCAAGACCAATTCCAGAGGTTGAATGCTAGGTTGGATGACATCCAATCCACGTCAAACTCAAAGGTCCTAGAAGAGTGTTCTATGGAGAAGATGAAGATGTGCAATCCGATGATGAAGGCCCCAACATTAGGAGAGGTAGACAAGCTTCTTCTCGTAATGAACTGGAAAACATAAAACTGAAAATCCCTTCCTTTCACCGGAAAATGATCCTGAATTATATTTAGAGTGGGAGAGGAAAATTGAACATGTATTTGAGTGTCATACATATAGTGAAGAGAAAAGATAAAACTTCTGTCGTTGAATTGTGTGACTATGCTAGTATTTGGTGGGATCAATTGCAAATAAATAGAAGACGAAATCTTGAAAGACCAATCCGTACATGGCAAGAAATGAAAGCCACCATGAGAAAGCGCTTTGTTCCAAGTCATTACTATCGAGACTTGTTCAGCGACTACAAAGATTGAGGCAAGGATCTATGAGTGTTGAAGAGTACCACCAAGAGATGGAGATCATCATGATTAGGGCCAATGTTGAGGAAGACATGGAAGCTACCATGAGAAGATTTCTTGATGGTTTGCGCCCTGAAATTGTTTCCATTGTAGAAGCGCAAAATTTTCTTGACATGGATGAGTTGTTACATAAGGCCATTATGGTAGAAAAGCAATTAAAGATCCAAAATGGTGCTGGGTCGAGTTCTTGGAAGAAAACCTTGAAGGAGTCCAAAACTTCATTCAAATCCAAAGGAGACATCCAGCCAAAAGAAGAAAGTAAGCCTAAATTCTCTACTCCAAATCCCAAGGGTAAACATGACTCTAAACCCTCTTCTTCTTCTAATCCTTCTTATAAAGTTAAGTGCTTTAAATGTCAAGGTTTTGGTCATATTGCTTCTCAATGCCCTAACAAAGAACTATGATTTTACTTGAGAATGGTGATGTTGCTAGTGAAAGTAGTGACAGTGATGACTATGATGTTGTGGCTCCATTGACGGATGCTTCCGATGTTGATTGTGATCTTTGAGGTTGGTGAAGCACTTGTGGCTAGGCGTGCTCTTAATATCCAACCAAAAGAAGATCTTGATGAAGAGCAACGTGAGCACATCTTTCATACAAGGTGTCTCATTAACGGTAAAGTTTGTAGCATGATCATAGATGGTGGAAGTTGTACCAATGTTGCTAGTACTTTACTCGTTGACAAGCTTAATTTGCCTATTTTGAAACATCCTAGACCATATAAATTGCAATGGTTAAATGATTGTGGTGAGGTGAAAGTCACCAAACAAGTGATGGTTGCATTTTCTGTTGGTAAGTATCATGATGAGATTTTATGTGATGTTGCACCAATGTATCTTTGGACATGTTTTGCTTGGTAGGTCATGGCAATTTGATAGAAAAGTTAGGCATGATGGATATAAAAATTGTTATTCTTTTCCTTTTCATGGTAAAAATATGGTGTTGAAACCTCTTAGGCCCATTCAAGCTTATGAGGATCAAGTGAGGATTGAGAAAGAATGCAAATTGAAGGCAAAAGAAAAGAAAGAGAGGCGTCGAAAAGAAAGAAAAGGGAGAGAAAGTAAAGCGAGTAAAAAAATGAAGAAAGAGAGTGACTTTATTTGCTGGAAAAGTGAGATCAAGAGAGCTTTAAAATGTGAAGAATCTTATATACTTTTATATAAAGATGTTTTCTTAACTATTAATGAGCTTGATCCATCTTTGCGTCTAGTGTTTTGTCTTTGTTGCAGGACTTCAACGACTTATTTCCGGAGGACATTCTGATGGATTGCCCCTTTGAGAGGCATTGAGCACCAGTATAGACTTCCTTCCCAGAGCTTCAATTCGAATAGGCTGCGTATAGAGCCAATCCGGAAGAAACTAAGGAGATCCAAAGACAAGTTGAAGAGCTTATGAAAAAGGGCTTTGTGAGAGAAAGCTTGAGCCCATGTCTTTGTGCAGTTATACTTGTTCCTAAGAAAGATGGCAAATGGAGAATGTGTGTTGATTGTAGAGCCATCAATAAAATCACGGTGAAATATCGTTACCCTATCCTCGTTTAGATGATATGCTTGATGAGTTGCATGGTGCTTGTATATTTTCAAAATTGATCTTAGAAGTGGGTATCATCAAATTAGCATGAAAAGGGTGATGAGTGGAAAATTGCTTTCAAAACTAAATTTGGGTTGTATGAGTGGTTAGTTATGCCTTTTGGCTTGACTAATGCACCTAGTACTTTCATGAGTTTGATGAATCATGTGTTTCGTCCTTTTATTGGAAAGTATGTGGTCGCTCTATTTTGATGATATTCTAGTGTATTCTAAGAGTTTAGACGAACATGTGAAACACTTGAATGATGTGTTTGAACTTTTAAGAGAAAATAAGCTTTCGCCAATTTAGAAAATGTTCCTTTTGCATGGATACTGTTGTGTTTCTTGGTTTTATTGTAGGTGCTAAAGGACTTCAAGTTGATGAAGAGAAAGTGAAAGCAATTAGAGAATGGCCAACTCCAAGAATGCGAATGAGGTTCGAAGCTTCCATGGCTTGGCTAGCTTCTATCGGAGATTTGTGAAGGATTTCTCTACCATTGCAGCCCCTTTGAATGAATTGGTAAAAAAGAATGTGATTTTTAAATGGGGTGATTCACAAGAGGTTGCTTTTAATAGCTTGAAAGAAAAATTGACCAATGCTCCTCTTCTTATTCTTCTGATTTTCTAAAGTTTTGAGGTTGAATGTGATGCTTGGAATAGGCATTGGTGCTTTGTTTTAATGCAAGATTCTAAACCCATTGCTTATTTTAGTGAAAAACTAAGTGGTGCTGCTTTGAATTACTCCACTTATGATAAAGAGTTGTATGCTTTAAAAAGGTCTTTAGAGACTTGGCAACATTACTTGTGGCCAAAAGAATTTATCATTCACTCTGATCATGAAAGTTTGAAATTTCTGAAGTCCCAAGGTAAATTGAACAAGAGACATGCTAGGTGGTTGGAATTTATTGAAACTTTTCCTTATGTTATTAAACATAAACAAGGGAAAGAAAACATTGTGGCTGATGCTCTTTCTAGGAGATACTCTCTTCTTAGCTCTATGCACGCTAGATTACTTGGTTTTGAGATGTTGAAAGGCATGTATGAATCTGATTGTGACTTTGCAAAAATTTGGAAATCTTGTGAAAAATATGGTAATGATAATTTCTATAGATTTGATGGATTTCTATTCAAAAGGATAAACTTTGCATTCCATCTTGCTCTATCGTGAATTACTTGTTAGAGACACATGGAGGTGGATTGATGGGTCACTTTGGTGTTGAGAAAACTTTAGCTCTTTTGCATGAACATTTTATTGGCCTAACATGAGAAAGGATGTTGTTTCTATTTGTGCTAAATGTATTACTTGTAGGCATGCAAAATCTAAGGTACAATCACATGGTTTATATTCTCCATTACCCGTCCCCTCTCATCCTTGGGTTGATATATCTATGGACTTTGTGCTTGGATTGCCTAGATCATCTAGTGGAAAGGATAGTATCTTTGTGGTGGTTGATCGATTTAGCAAGATGGCTCACTTTATTGCTTGTTCTAAAACCAATGATGCTGTTCATGTTGCTGATTTGTTCTTTAAAGAGGTTGTAAGATTGCATGGGTTGCCAAAGACTATTGTGAGTGATAGAGATGTGAAATTTCTTAGTCACTTTTGGAGAACTCTATGGAATAAACTTGGCACTAAACTCTTGTTTTCATTGTTGCACATCCTCAAACGGATGGTCAAACTGAAGTGGTAAATAGAACTTTGACAACATTGTTGCGTGCGATCATCCAAAAGAACTTGAAGAATTGGGAAAAGTGTCTTCCACACATTGAGTTTGCTTATAATCGTGCTCTTCATTCTTCTACTCAATTTTCTCCTTTTGAGATTGTTTATGGGTTTAATCCTTTGACTCCTTTGGAAATTCTTCCATTGCCTTCTAATGAGTTTACTAACTTTGACGGTATGAAAAAAGCTAAATTTGTACAGGAGTTGCATGCTAAAGTTAGAGCCAACATTGAGAAAAGAAATGAACAATATGCAAAGCAAGCTAATAAAAGCCAAGGCGTGT
This sequence comes from Erythroxylum novogranatense, assembly GCA_029891385.1. Taxonomy (NCBI): domain Eukaryota; kingdom Viridiplantae; phylum Streptophyta; class Magnoliopsida; order Malpighiales; family Erythroxylaceae; genus Erythroxylum; species Erythroxylum novogranatense. The sequence continues at coordinate 49,255,812 of CM057224.1, forward strand.
CATATTGAACACGGTGATTGGGTTTGGGTGCACTTGAGAAAGGAGAGGTTTCGAACAAAGGAAATCTAAGCTACAATCAAGAGGAGATGGCCCTTTTCAAGTTTTAGAAAGGATTAATGATAATGCTTATAAAATTGATTTCCTAGCTCTATGGTAATGTGAGTGCTACATTCAATGTATCGATTTATCCCTCTTTGATGTTGCAGATTCGAGGACGAATTTTTTGAGGAGGAGGAATGATGAAGAACCATGGGCATGTGAAAGACAAGAAGAGAAGCATCCATGGCGTGATTCGCCTCAAGAAAGCCTAGGACGTGACTTGCATGGACATGAGCTTGCAAAAGGAGGCTTAGGAGCTGAAATTGGATCAGATTTGAAGTCTAAATATTCAAGGCAAGGGGATGAACGAAATTCCCATATCAAAGGCCCAACATTCAAGTCTAATGTTCCTAAAGATCCATTATAAGATGTTGGAGGCCCAATGACAAGAGCTAGGGCCAAAGCAATGAAGCAAGCATTGAATTGTTTAATACAAGACCTTCAAGAGATAGAGCCCATATTGTTGAGTCAGATTTCATCTCATAAAGGTCCAAGAGGCATTGTCTTATTCCTTGAAGCCCAACATAAAGTGTCCAAAGGCCCACATGGAGTCCAATTGGGAGAACTCACTTAAAGTACCATGTGACAAGCATGTGCCACTAAAAATAAGGATATGGACGTGATCCTATGGTCCAACATGTTAAGATCACATTTTATTTAGTTTCCTTTTTGTTTCCTCTAAATAAGGTGATCTAGTCAACACCTTTATAAGTTTATTTTGTTTCCTTTTAGGGATTGATTTGTTTCCTTTTATTTAGTATCTTCTTTAGGACATTAAGTTAGGAAGTTTTCCCTATAAATAGGCACCCTCTATGTACTTTGAAAGAGGTCTTTGATTTAGAAATAATATTGAGAGCTTTCTTGCTTTCTTTGTATTCTTTGAGAATACTTGACTTATCAAAGGAGTGGTTTTCCTTTGTGGCGTCTTAAGGTTAGAGTTCTAAGAGACAAGTTCTCTTAGGGTTCTTTCCATTGACCAACATTCTTGCTAGAGTTCTAAGAGACAAGTTCTCTTAGGGTTCTTTTCATCGATCAACATTCTTCTCACCTCCCATTTTCTTTGTGTTTTGTTTCTATCTTTTCAACTTTGTTTCTTGTGATTCCACGTGTTTGCTTGATTCTATCTACTCCCGGGCATAGTTTCATGTTGTTGAAGGTTCTCTAGGACAAATTCCTATTGGGTCTGCCATCAGTTTGCAATGGGCTATACTTTGGTTTAATATAATTGATTAGATTAATGATATTAAAAACAAACTTTTTTAACAAATGAAGGATCAATTTCGGTTTTATTAGGGTTGAATGTGCAGCTGCACAATTTGATGTTAAAATGCTAAATAAAGATGGTCTTTATTATGGTTTATAATCATTAAATGGAGTTATGAACTTACCATTAAATGGTTTAATAGTTATTTTTTAATGTTAGCATATTGGGGTCCTGTTGGAACCCTTTTCTGAAACTCCAACAAAAGGAATGTCTCGGAATGATTCGATCCCAAGGGCAGTGCGCGGCGATGAAGCGGGTCCTTTGCACCAACCATTTATTGTACACAATTCCAGCTGTGAATCGTCCCTTTCTATTTGAAATGCGGCCTTTGAGAGAACGAAGGGACTAAAAAGGTTCGAACCAATTAGCATTGATTGGATTAAAGAAGAAAGATGTACATTGGATGGACCATCTCCCTTCTTACATTATCAAAAACCAAAATCAACATGATAATGTTTAGGTTAATAGACTTTTCATATAGTCATCTTAAAGAAAAATGAGAAGAGTCTCATATAATGGCTTCTTCATGATTGATTAAATGAAGAAATGATGCATTGGGTGGAAGACACTTCTTTCCTTTGTTGTTAACTGAAAGTGGGAGTGATTAAGAAGGGATTCTTACATTTTTATCACTTTCTCTCTCATCTTGCATGAAAAAATCAAAAATTGCATAAGAGTGCCTCATTGTTTCCTTCTTTCTTCTAAAATAATACTCCTCCAAAGTGTTTCTTCTCCTTCCCACCAAAGTTGTCCTAAGAGAACAAGAGGTAAATCAAATTGGTTGAGGATATAACAACAAGGAGAAGATAGATTGATAAAGGAAAAGATTCAAAAGCAAAGGCTTTGGACACAAGAGGAAGGAAAGGATAGCACAACAAGGAATTAAAGCTGTATCAAAGGAGTCGATAATACTCTTCATCCTATTTATGTTTATTGTTATACTTATACCATATCATGTATAGATTGGCATGGTGATTTAGATATATTGTTTTTGCTGCAAATAAGATTTCTAAAAAGTTTTGAAATCTACCGATTCTCCAAATATAGCATGCTTTCTTTTTCCTAACCAACATAAAGATTGCAAGAATTGAATTAACACCACAAGTTAGAATTTACTTAATAAGTTGAATCAATCCTTAAGGTAAAACAAGAAAGAATCTAAATTCTATCATAAAGAATGCTTTTCAATTTTTTATAAACATCTAATCTGTAGTTCACGCATAAAGGGAGGGTTTAAACACCCTTTTGCAATACAAACCCTAAGAAAGATAACCTAAAATCCCTACGGAAAACCCAAAACATTAGGAAAGGTTTTCTTGAAACAAATTTGCACAAGAAAACATCCCACATAGATTTAGGCTTAAAAAATAAATAAAATTGACAAATATTAGACCAAATACGATAATGAAACAAGAAAAATAGAAGGCTAACTTAAGAGGGTGGATTGGATTTTTAAACTAGGCCCAAAAGCTTGGTTCCTTAAAATAAAACATGTAAATGACTTTTTTAATGAAGCACATGCACACTTAAATTAGCCCATGACAAAGCCAAAAAAAAGTCCACACACCCTTTACAAGATAAAATAAGCCCAAACCCGTTGATTAGACTTATGCTGGTGAAAATTGGCTAAGTGTTAGCCCTCTTGGTTTGATGCCTCCAATATGCACACACACTTAGGCATCTCCCTAAGCTCTTCCCCAAGCTTGATCAACAAATCTTTTTAAAGTTCTTGTAAAACAAAAGCTTATGCATAAATCTAAAATTGTGCCTTGAGCTTGTTGGAGCATGACCTTGTAATTGGACCCATTGGCATCCTCAAGCCTTGGTGAGTTGTATCACTTTGAATGAATTAGTAAAAAGAATGTGATTTTTAATTGGGGTGATTCACAAAAGATTCCTTTTAACACCTTGAAAGAAAAATTGACCAATGCTCCACTTCTTATTCTACATGATTTTTCTAAAGTTTTAGAGGTTGAATGTGATGCTTCTGGAATAGGCATTGGTGCTATTTTAATGCAGGATTATAAACCCATTGCTTATTTTAGTGAAAAAACTAAGTGGTGTTGCTTTAAATTACTCCACCTATGATAAAAAGTTGTATGCTTTAAAAAGGTCTTCAGAGACTTGGCAACATTACTTGTGGCCAAAAGAATTTATCATTCATTCTGATCAAGAAAATTTGAAATTTGTAAAGTCTCAAGGTAAATCAATCACATGGTTTATATTCTCCCTTACTTGTCCCCTCTCATCCTTGGGTTGATAAATTTATGGACTTTGTGCTTGCATTGCCTAGATCATCTAATGGAAAGGATAACATCTTTGTTGTGGTTGATTGATTTAGCAAGATGGCTCACTTTATTGCTTGTTCTAAAACAAATGATGCTCTTCATGTTGTTGACTTGTTTTTTAAAGAGTTTTTAAGATTGCATTGGTTGCCAAAGACTACTGTAAGTGATAGAGATGTGAAATTTCTTAGTCACTTTTAAAGAACTCTATGAATAACTTGGGGCTAAATTCCTATTTTCCACTATTGCACATCCTCAAATGGATGGTTAAACTGAAATAGTAAATAGAACTTTGACTACATTGTTACATGTGATCATCCAAAAGAACTTAAAGAATTGGGAAAAGTGTTTCCCACACATTAAGTTTGCTTATAATCGTGTTTGATACAACTCACCAAGGCAATGGAGACTTGAGGATGCCAATGGGTCCAATTACAAGGTCGCGCTCCAACAAGCTCAAAGCACAATTTCAGATTTATGTACAAGCTTTTGTTTCACAAGAACTTCAAGAAGTTTTGTTAATCAAGCTTGGAGAAGAGCTTAGGAAGACACCTAAGTGTGTGTGCACATTGGAGGCTTCAAACCAAGAGGGCTAACACTTAGCCAATTTTCACAAGCATAAGTCTAATCAATGGGCTTGGGCTTATTTTATCTTATAAGGGGCATGTGGACTTCTTTTAGGCTTTTTCATGGGCTGATTTGCATTAAGTGTGCATGTGCTTCATTAAAAAAGTCATGTGCATGTTTTATTTTAAGGAACCAAGCTTGTGGGCCTAGTTTAAAAGCCCAATTCGCCCCTCTTAAGTTAGTCTTCTATTTTGTGGTTTTCTTATCCTATTTGGACAAGGACTAGTCAATTTTAATTAGTTTTGAAGCCCAAATCCATGTGGGATTTATTCTTGGGCAGATTTGTTTCAAGAAGGCCTTTTGATATTTTGGGCTTTCTTTAGGGTTTTTAGGTTATCTTTGTTAGGGTTTACATTGCAAAGGGTATTTAAACCTTTGCTTTAGCCATGAACACGAGTTTTAGAGAGATCAATAAAATTAGAAAGCATTCTTCAAGAGAGAATTGAGATTCTTGCTTGTTTTACCTTAAGGATTGATTCAACTTATCAAGTAAGTTCTAACTTGTATGCTAATTCAATTCCTACAATCTTATACTCTTTGTTACCAATTCCTTGCTGTTTTGGGGGTGAAGGGTCTTGTTAGATTGATTGAATTTAGGTTTGGGAACAATCATTGAAACGGAGGTGATCTAGACATTGATTCTAGGTTGTTGCCGTATCATCTTTGGTATCAGAGCCTAGGTTTTAAATTCAATCTTTATCTTTAATTTTTTGTTTGTTCTTGAGTATTATAGTTAGTTCATCATTAAAATTCGAAAAAAAAGAAAAAAAGAAAAGAAAGAAAGAAAGAAAGAAAGAAAGAAAAGAAAAGAAAGAGAGAAAGAAGTAAAAAAAATCAAGATTGTGAATCTTTGTGAGTTTGAGTTGATTTGCTTGCAAGATTCATCAAGAAACGAATCTGATCATTCAAGAATTCTTTAATTTCGTTTCTTTATTATTCAAATTCATCGAGAACACATCCTTCATTCAAGAAACTCATCAAGTCTTGTTTTCTTGCATCAAGAAACACTTTCTTGTTTCAAGATTTACGTTCTTCGCTCAAAACGTGTGTCTTTGATATAATTGCTTATCTTTATGTTCTTGAGTAATTGGGGCAGATTAAAATGTTTTTGTTAATTTGGGTTTAGGGTTGAGTTTAATTCCTAGTTTCGTCTTTTCTTCAACTCTTTGGTTGTTTTTTTTTGTTTGCTGTCCTTTTTGTTTCCATTACACTTGAATTGAGTAATCTTGTTTCATATTGCTCAATTGGTACCAAAAATTGTTTACATACGTTTTCTCCATCTAGTATGTGTTTATTTTCATCTTCCTTATTTTCTTTACATTAAATTGCATCTAGCTTTGTGTTTTTCTTCCTTTATTTAGGTATTCGTTGCTTTCCTTTTAAATTACGTTGTTGTTGTGTTTATTTGGTTGGTAGTGATTGATCCGGACAAGTAAAACTGTGCTAGAATCTAAAGTGGTAAAAAGCAAGAGTGTGTAAGCTCATTTGAGGGTAAAAGCCATCTTCTTGAGTGAAACACGAGGGTATCTAATCTGATTTAGAGAGAAACACGTGAGGGAGTGTGTGAGGAGCTATTCTAACGTGTTTTTGCAGGTTTTACATCATGGCCAATTCAAAGGATAGTAAAGGTAGTGACAAGGATGAAAAGAATAGTGAGGTTGATCAACACACATTCTTTACTTTGGAGGCTATGCAACATCAATTCCAAAGGATTGAGAACATGTTCAGGGATGTCAGTGATAAATTTGATAGACAAGATCAAGTCATTAGGAATTTACAACGAGAGGCTTCATCTAATGGTGCAACATGGAGGCAAAATGCTAGGGAGCCAACTCCTGTGCGCTTTGAGTATGAAGATGAATATGATGATGGGGAAGATGAAGCTTGCTGCCGTAACTATTCTGAGGAGAAGAAGGTGAAGCTTGCTGCCGTGGAATTTCATGATTATGCAAGGCACCAAAAATGAAGAGGGTCATGAAGAAGAGGTTTGTGCCTAGTTACTTCTATAGGGAGCTCCATCAAAGGCTCCAAACCTTGAGACAAGGCACCAAAAGTGTAGAAGAGTACCATAAGGAGATGGAGATAGCCATGATTAGGGCTAATGTAGAAGAAGAAAGAGAAGCCACCATGGCACGTTTCTTGGCTGGTTTGAACAAAGACATTGCAAATGTTATTGAATTGCACCATTATGTGGAGTTAGAGGAGATGGTGAATATGGCCATTAGTGAGAAGTTGAATGGTGCTCAAATGAAGTATTCCACTTATGACAAGGAGCTATATGCATTGGTAAGAGCTCTACAAACTTGGCAACATTATCTATGGCCAAAGGAATTCGTGATTCACACTGATCATGAGAGTTTGAAGCATCTTAAGGGCCAAGGTCAGTTAAATAAAAGACATGCTAAGTGGTTGGAGTTCATAGAGACATTCCCATATGTTGTGAAATACAAGCAAGGTAAAGAAAATGTGATCGCTGATGCATTGTCTAGGAGGTATGCTCTAATCTCTTCTCTTAGTTCTAAGTTGATTGGGTTTGAGTATATAAAAGATTTGTACAAATCAGATTTTGACTTTGCTAATGTGTAGGATGCATGTGAACAAGTTGCTTTTCAAAATTTTTATAGGAATGATGGATATTTGTTTAGAGATAATAAACTATGTATTCCTACTTGTTCTATGCGTGAGATGCTTGCTAAGGAGTCTCATGATGGAGGTTTAATGGGACATTTTGGTATTGCTAAAACACTTGACATATTACAGGAGCATTTTTATTGGCCTAACATGAAAAAGGATGTTGAAAGAGTTTGCTCTAGTTGTGTAACGTGTAGGCAAGCCAAGTCCAAGGTGCAACCACATGGGTTGTACACGCCTCTACCTGTCCCTATTAGTCCTTGGATTGATATATCTATGGATTTTGTGTTAGGATTGCCTAGGACTAGGAAAGGACGTGATAGCATCTTTGTTGTAGTTGATCGATTTAGTAAAATGGCTCATTTTATTGCATGTCATAAATCTGATGATGCTACACATGTTGCTGATTTGTTTTTTAGGGATGATGTTAGATTACATGGCATTCCTAGAACCATTGTTTCAGATAGGGATTCTAAGTTTTTAAGTCACTTTTGGCGTGTTCTATGGAATAAATTGGGAACAAAGCTTTTGTTTGCTTTAGCCATGAACACGAGTTTTAGAGAGATCAATAAAATTAGAAAGCATTCTTCAAGAGAGAATTGAGATTCTTGCTTGTTTTACCTTAAGGATTGATTCAACTTATCAAGTAAGTTCTAACTTGTGGCGTTAATTCAATTCCTACAATCTTATACTCTTTGTTACCAATTCCTTGCTGTTTTGGGGGTGAAGGGTCTTGTTAGATTGATTGAATTTAGGTTTGGGAACAATCATTGAAACGGAGGTGATCTAGACATTGATTCTAGGTTGTTGCCGTATCAGTGTTATTCATTCTTCTACTCATTTTTTTCCGTTTGAGATGCTTTATAGGTTTAATCCTTTGACTCCTTTGGAAATTCTTCCATTTCCTTCTAACGAGTTTACTAACTTTGATGATATGAAAAAGGTTAAATTTGTGCAGGAGTTATATGCTAAGCTTAGAGCCAATATTGAGAGGAGAAATGAACAATATGTAAACCAAGCTAATAAAGGCTGAAGGCATGTTAGAACCCGGTGATTGCATTTGGGTGCACTTGAGAAAGGAGGTTTCCAAAATAAAGGAAATCTAAGTTACAACCAAGAGGAGATGGCCTCTTTCAAGTTTTAGAAAGGATTAATGATAATGCTTATAAAATTGATTTGCCTAGCTCCTATGGTAATGTTTGTGCTACATTCAATGTATCTGATTTATCCCTCTTTGATGCTGCATATTGAAGGACGAATCCTTTTGAGGACAGAGGGAATGATGGAGAACCATGGGCATGTTAAAAACTAGAAGAGAAGCATACATGGTGTGATCAACCTCAAAGAAGCCTATGACATCACTTACATGGACATGAGCTTGCAAAAGAAGGCTTAGGAACTGAAATTGGATTAGATTTGAAGTCTGAATGTGAAAGGCAAGGGGTTGAACAGAATTCCCATATCAAAGGCCCAACATTTAAGTATAATGTTCCTAAAGATCCATTACAAGATGTTGGAGGCCAATGACAAGAGCTAGGGCCAAAGCCATAATGCAAGCATTGAATTGTTTGATCCAAGAACTTCAAGAGATAGAGACCATATTGTTGAGTCAGATTTCATCTCATAAAGGCCCAAGAGGCATTGCCTTAATCCTTGAAGCCCAACATGAATTTCCCAAAGGCCCACGTGGAGTCCAATTGGGAGAACTCAGTTAAAATACCATGTGACAACCATGTGCCACTCAAAAATTAGCAGAAAGATGTGATCTATAAGGTCCAATATGTTTAGATCATGTTTTAATTGGTTTCCTTTTTTGTTTTCCTTTAAATAAGGTCATCAAGTCAACACCATTCTAAGTTTATTTTGTTTCCTTTTATTTAGTTTCTTCCTTAGGACATTAAGTTAGGAAGTTTTCCTATAGATAGGCACCCTTTATGTACTTTGAAAGTGGTTTTCCATTCAGAAATAGTATTGAGAGCTTTCTTGAAAGTGGTCTTTGTATTAAGTTGGGGTTCTTTCTATTGACCAACATTCTTGTTAGGGCTCTAAGAGATTGGTTCTCTTAGGGTTCTTTCCATTGAACAACTTTCTTCTAGCCCCTTTTCTCTTTGTATTCTATTTATGTCTTTTCAATTTTGTTTCTTGTGCTTCCGTGTGTGTTTGATACTATCTATTCCTAGGCATAGTTTCATCTTGTTGAAGGTTCTCTAGGATAAGTTACTATTAGGTCTTGCATCACAAACACATCAAGCTACCTTTAAACATAATAATTAAGCTCACATGGTTCCCTAACCCATAAAAACACTAGAATACAAATAATTCACAAGCTAACATCATTATGCCAAAAACACATACTAAATAATTGAATAAATGGATAAACACATATGAAATTATACCTTAAAATATGATGCATTTTACACTTATCAAGCCACTTTTGGAAACCCTAAGAGAGAGTGAGGAAGAGAAACAGAGGAGGAAGAGGAAGAGGAAGAAAGAGGAAGAAGAAGTGATCTCGATGTGCTTCCTAGATCAGGAGGTTTCCCGACACTGCTGCCTTCCTAGACCATCCATTCTAAGTTTCAGTTTCCTTTTTTTAATTTTATTCGTGTATAAAGTTGGGATAGATTCTATGATGATAGATGGTAGAATGTTAATGATGTTCTAACTCTTCTTCGGAATTTTATTTTGACTTAATGATAATTTAGTTGATTGTGTTTATTAGATGAATGCCATGATTTGATTGTGTTCTTGCATAATTCGGTTGCAAACTAAAAGAGTGAACTGAATGAAAAACGTTTAAATCAGATTAATGAGAGTTAAGTGATTTAACTGAAACCATGACAACTCATATTGGTAATTATATGGAAAGAGATCCCATGTGATATTCTAATTATTTAATAAAGCGCTTCAAATCTAATTATTTGGATAATTTATGAATTGAGAGATTACAATTTGATAATACAATTAGGGTTTATTAACTAGGGTTAATGGTGATAACTTGAGAGAGAGTAATCATTCCTAGGATTGTCTAGAATTGACTCCAATTAACACATAATCAGCTAGGTTAGCATTAATGATAGGTAAAATTCCTTTTCCTCATAACTTGGTAAATTTTGTGATTGGTTTCCATTATGCATGCTTATTGCTCAATTGTTAATTCCTTTGCCTTTAACTTTTGATTTAATTGGTTGAATTCAATTCTTGTATTTTCTTTCCATTGCATTGTTTATTTTCAGTTTCATATCCTTTTAGACTCATATTTTAGGATTAAATTAATCCTCTTCGTTGTGGCTTCGACACATCTTATACTACAATTGCAACCCGTGTGTTTGCAGCATTTGAGGGTTTATGAATTTTAAAGCTCGAATGACACGATCAATTTTTTGGTGTCGTTGTTAGGGAAGGTGAAGAATAGTTTAGTTCTTTTAATCTAAGGCATTGTAGCTAGTTTTAAGTTTTTTCTATTCTTTCCATTTTTGTCCATGTGTGTCCCTGCTCTTGCATAAACACAAAAGTTCTAAGAAATTTGAGTTGCATAGCTGAAACTGTAGAGCTTGGCATCACTAATTTAGAACAATCAATTAGAAGAGCTCAGCGTGAAGAAGAAGAAGAAACCGTAAAAGCAACAATGGCCAAGTAGTTTTAACAAGAGTTGGATCAAGGAGCAAACTAAGGGCATCAACTGAGAGCCCTTATGGACTTCTTAAGACTAGGCTTCAATGTAGCCAATGAAGGTGTAACTAGGCCACGTGTGTAAGCAACTTCCTTTGAAATCAAACCAGCCGTTCTAAATATGCTTCAACAAAATGTGCAATTTTATAGATTAATAAATGAAGACTTAAACACCCATATTGTCAAATTCCTTGAAATTTGCGATACTTTCTATTATCATCAAATGTTGGAAGATGCTATAAGAATGAGACTCTTTCCTTTTACCTTAAGGGATAGAGAAAAAGCTTATTATCATTCTCTCAACCTGATTAATGTCACCACTTGAGACCAATGAGTTCGTGTCTTCTTAGACAAGTAATTTCCCTTCACAAAGACTACAAAGATTATCAAGGAGATCCCAAACTTCCAACAGGGTGGTAGTGAATCGATCTATGAAGTGTCAAAATGATACAAACACTTGCAAAGAAGAAGTCCACACCATAACCTACCTAAACAATTTCTTTTGCAAACATTCTATAACGGAGTGGCCTCACATACAAGAGGCACAATTGATGTTGCTTCAGGAGGATCACTATGAGGAAGACAGTAGATGAAACAAAAGAGCTATTAAAAGAAATGGCAAGTATTAATCTTCTGCCTTTATTGATATTTAAGAAGTTGGGGTTAGGTGAGGTTAAGCCAACATCGATGTTAATTCAAGTGGCTAATCAATCTACTAAAGGACCATTTGTAATAGTGGAAGATGCTCTGATGCAAGTGGACAAGTTCATTATTCTTATAGATTTGTGGTTCTTGATTTTAAAGAATATAAGAACCGTCCATTGATCCTTAGTCAACTATTTACGAACATAGGGAAAGCTATAATTGACGTTCATAAAGGAAAATTAACATTTCAAATAGTCGAAAATTAGATCAAATTCAATATGAACAAGGCTTTAAAGAGTCCAATAACAAGCTGTGTGTGCATGATGGTTGAAATTATATATCAAAATTTGCAAGAATAAGTAGAGATTTGCATCGTAGAAGTACAATCAGTAGAAGTAGAGATAGATAATGGATATGAGAAACTTAAGTCTAAAGGAGATGATGAGATTAAAGAGTCAAATGTTCAAATTCATTAAGATAAATTAGTCTAGATTGAAGCACCTATACCACCATCCATATAAAAACCATCCACATTAGAGCTTAAACCTTTACTTACACATCTCAAATATACCTTTCTAGGTGAAGGTCAACAAGAACGGTCACAAGATGAAGAGTGTGCATAGATTATTGCAAACTCAACTCAGTGATGAAAAAAGATCATTTTTCTCTCTTGTTTATAGAACAGATGATAGAAAAGGTGGTTGTGTTAGTAGTGTGCCCTAGGCCAATGGATTTTTGTCATTCATGTATTAACATTATGACTTATTAATAATATATTATAAGGTATTCCTTTCACATATGCATGAATTTCGTTTATGTAATGTGATTTACATTCCATGAATGGTATTAGACTTATGTCATCAAGTATGTGACTTGATAGTAAAACCATAAGCGTTATAACACTATTCTAGACTGTCCCTGGTCGATCATTATTGGTGGAACAATAATGAATTAAGACTAGTATGCGTTCTGATTGATGATCACGTTTTATTGATCATGGATATGAGATATCAAATCAGAAACATAGATATATGTTAGAGAACATATATTGGACCGACCCACATAAAGAATACTACATGGTTTCATGTCATTAGTGATTCTTTATATGGTTTGACTTTAGTCTTTTGACCTGAAGTCATCATGGTTCCCTACATGAGGAATTTAGTGTTTTGATATTAAACTAAGTTATTTTTAACCGAATAACAAGTAGTCTTATGTTGGACACTAAATGAATCATGCGGAGGGATGTGAATGACGTAGATGGGATTTGTACCTCTCTTAAATGAGAGAGATATCATTTGGGCCTCTTGACAAGTGTAACTGAAGAAATGCATGGCCGTGCTCAAATGAATTGATGAAGAGTCATCAATGTCATTTGTTATAATCAGTCAACTTGGGGATCAAGAAACTATGATTAACAAAGGTTGACATATACCATGCCTTGTGATTAATCTTGATATCGTGTTACAAAAGGACTGAGCTTATAACCATAGTTACAGGTTAAATCAGATTATCGATCCTCATTTGATTTGGGTAGTCATAATGTCTTGCTAGAGGCCGCTTATGACTTATGGGCCATGAAGTGTGATCAAGCCCATTGCCAACATCAAATGAGCCTACAGGGTCGCACACAAAGAGTGATGTGATCTGGGTTTATTCTCTTGGGCCTAATTTATTAGGTGTTGAATAAATATATTTAGATATATTTATTGGGCTAGATTGATTTAAGTTGTCGGGCTCTTATTATATAAGATATAATGGGCCGAAACTTATTGGGACCTCAATGGAATTAGGGTTTCTCTATAAATAGAGAAGCTTAAGTCTCATTAGGGACAGGAGACACCATTGTTAGGAAACCCTAGCCGCCATCTGAGAGGAAAATCAGAGTGGAGTTCAGAAAGCGTTTCAGGACGTGCTAGCACAGCATAGCCGCAGCCCGGATCGTGCATACTCGTGTGGATACCGGTAGAGGGCATTCGCGTTTGCAGTGTCTTGGAATCCGAAAAAGAAGAAACATATTCACGAAAACAAGGTATTTTTGTACATCCTTGGTATTTTCGATTAGACATCATGTTGTTGTATGGTTTTTCCGCAGTGTATTGTGAATACTCAGACCGTAAGCGATCCAACAGTGGTATCAGAGCCAGGTTCTTCTGTATAATCGTCAATATACATGTTTTGATTACATGTGTTCACAATTTTGGCTTCTGTATAATCGAAAATATGCATGTTTGGATTACATGTGCTCACGGTTTTTGTTGCGTGATACGAAAGTGGTTTTATTTCATGCATGTTGTTTTCGGATTTGTTGATTATCTTGGTACTGATGAGAATATATGACAAGCATGAAGGTTTTGACCGAAAGGTGGTGGCTGCTAGGGTTTCCACCATGTAAGATATGGATGTGGAATAGGAAACTGTAAGTATTCATGTTGGAAAAGGATACTCCAGTCGACTAGCATCTTTTCCAGTCGACTGGAAGCGTTCCAGTCGACTGATCGGAGAACGAAAATGAGTGTTTCAGCAAAAACGTTTGTTCCAGTCGACTGATATTGGTTCCAGTCGACTAGCATAGGTCGACCAGTCGACTAGCATAGGTCGACCAGTCGACTATCATCTCTTCCAGTCGACTAGAAGCATTCCAGTCGACTGATCAGAGAGCGGAGATGAGTGTTTCAGCAAAAACGTTTGTTCCAGTCGACTGACAAGCCCAGCAAGGGGCGGCTTCCCCTACGCTTGTTTGTTCGTTATGTGTTATATATCTGGGTGATGTTACATGTGTTTATTTATATTTTTGAATATTTATATTCATGTGTAAGTTACTATTTTATACTTCTAATATATATATACTCAAGTATGTTGTAGTATAGGATTAAAAATAGCATAGTACAAACACCCTTACTAATAGGATTAGTAGCCTTCATAATGTACTAAGAACGACCCTCTTCATAATTTTAAGTTTATATGTCATCCATAAATCTTTACCAATGTTTATCTCTAGTTTATCCTTATGTGGGTTTTTGCCAAAGCAAGGCATGTGGGGATCATCTAGGGAAGACATTTGAATAATGGTGCTATTCATAGGTAAAGTATGGTTAAACTTAACTAAGCTATCAAAACGGTTTTGGGCTTAGGGCATAAGATTGGGTTTTTTTTTTACATACATGCAGTACATAAGATGTATTTTAACATAAACCCATGAAGAGTTACATGTGATGTAATTGAAAAGAGTTTTCTACCTAAATAACTAAGTCTTGAGTGTTAAGCCAAAGCTTTCTTAGGACTTAGTGAAATATGGATCTTGTTTCTCCCTTTTTTCAATTGAGGGTTATTTATTTGAGTGGGAGCTAATACCTCTTAATAATAAGAATGTCGACCCTTATTGCATAAATTTTGTAGATTATGGCTACTCCATGCACAAACTTTTCTATGCGATCTATCCTAGAGAAAGAAAAGCTTAATGGAACAAATTTCCCAGATTGGTATAGGAACTTGAGAATTGTTCTCAAGCAAGAAAGAAAGCTTTATGTTTTAGAAGAGCCCATCCCTGAGGAACCACCAACAAATGCACCTAAGGCTCACAAGGATGCTTACACGAAGCATGTCAATGACTCTACGGATGTGTCATGCCTTATGTTAAGCTCCATGATCTCTGACCTTCATAAGGATATCATTTGGGCCTCTTGACAAGTGTAACTGAAGAAATGCATGGTCGTGCTCAAATGAATTAATGAAGAGTCATCAATGTCATTTGTTATAATCAGTCAACTTGGGGATCAAGAAACTATGATTAATCAAAGGTTGACATATACCATGCCTTGTGATTAATCTTGATATCGTGTTACAAAAGGACTGAGCTTATAACCATAGTTACAGGTTAAATCAGATTATCGATCCTCATTTGATTTGGGTAGTCATAATGTCTTGCTAGAGGCCGCTTATGACTTATGGGCCATGAAGTGTGATCAAGCCCATTGCCAACATCAAATGAGCCTACAGGGTCGCACACAAAGAGTGATGTGATCTGGGCTTATTCTCTTGGGCCTAATTTATTAGGTGTTGAATAAATATATTTAGATATATTTATTGGGCTAGATTGATTTAAGTTGTCGGGCTCTTATTATATAAGATATAATGGGCCGAAACTTATTGGGGCCTCAATGGAATTAGGGTTTCTCTATAAATAGAGAAGCTTAAGTCTCATTAGGGACAGGAGACACCATTGTCAGGAAACCCTAGCCGCCATCTGAGAGGAAAATCAGAGTGGCATTCGGAAAGCCATTCAGGACGTGCTAGCACACCATAGCCACAGCCCGGATCGTGCATACTCGTGTGGATACCGGTAGAGGGCATTCTCGTTTGTAGTGTCTTGGAATCTGAAAAAAAAAAAGAAACCTATTCACGAAAACAAGGTATTTTTGTACATCCTTGGTATTTTCGATTATACATCATGTTGTTGTATAGTTTTTTCGTAGCGTATTGTGAATACTCAGACCGTACGTGATCCAACAGGTTGGTCATTCGTTTTATTACTTCTTAGATGGATATTTGACATACAATCAAATCTTCATCTACTAATGATCAAGAAAAGACCACATTCACTGCCTTTGTGGTATCTTCATATTCAAACAGATGCCTTTTAGACTATTCAATGCCCTAGATTACATTTCAAAGATGTATGATATCTATCTTCACCGATACGATCAAAGATATAATGGAGATGATCATGGATGATTTTTTAGTTTTTGCATACTCTTTTGAAATGTGTTTAACAAATTTGAATAGAGTGCTTCAAAGAAGTGAAGAGTCATATAAAGTGCTGAATTGGGAGAAATGCCATTTTATGGTACAAGAGTTCACAACAAGGATTTATAGTGGATAGAATAAAAACAAAAGCTATAGAGAAACTCTCACACTAAGTAATGTAAAAGGTCTGTGAGGATTCTTAATTCATGCAAGATTTTACTGTCAACTTGTCAAAGACTTATGTAAATCACAAGACCTTTGTGATGTGAACAAGGGCAAGGATCACCATGGATATGGTGTGCATGATGGAGGCGAGCTTGTCATTCCAGTTAGACCTATGTCTAGAACTAGGATCAAGAGATTAAAGGAGGCTCTTTATGCGCACGTGGGCCAATTTATGGAGAGGATGGTGTCCACCAAGCCTAATGAAGAAGAGCTATTTGAATCACATCCCTAATTGATTCATTTATCTCAAATTCTTAGATTGGACTCACTTGACACTTGAATACCATTGTATTGGGCTACGTATCATCACTTAAGTCCAAGAGGGTAGACACGCCTATAATTAGACTTGGGAGCATGTTGAACTAGGCCTATGTATGTTTTTATTTTTATATTTTGAACTTGTTTTAAGTTATATTTACTTTGGGCTTCCATGTTTTATGTAGCCTAAGTCTTTTATTATTTGACCTAGTTATAAATACTCTCTTTATAGTTAGGGAAAGGCAGCTTTGAATCATATTATTTCTTGTGTGCCGCTGGCCATCTTGAGAGTAGAAACCCCTGCTATTCTTTTTAACTTAGGAATTGATCATCACTTATCAACTGAATCAAATTGTGGCATGATTTTGATTCTAAACAACTTTCTTGGTTTGTTGCTTACCCGTTATTTAGGTTACTCGAGACAAGTTCATCGTGAGGTCTAGTAGGTAAATTTGAAACCCTACATATCAAATTTAATTTTAGCTAATTCGAATCTATCATCTTCTTCTTTATTTGAATCCAAACTTTTCAATCATTCAATTTCATGTGTGCATGTTATTTGGTATTAGAACATTGGTGTGGAGGAGAGTTCTTACTCAACTCCATCGAAATTCAAGAAACCGCTACCCATCACTATCTAATTATCGTTGGTTCATCAATTCAGATGTGAATTAGCTTTCAGCCTAGGGTTTCAATCTTTCTTCTTATTCTTATTTTATTAGGGTTTTCAATTATTCTTCTTGTTTCTTTTGTTGAGACTTTCAACTTATATTAAAAAATTCCAAAACAATTTGCAAAAATACTTAAAAAAAGTTAGAAAATTTGAGAAATTTGGGGAAAATTCTACAAAAGAGTCTAAAAAAGTTAACAAAGTCTAAAAAACCAAAAAAAAATTCATCATACTCGTACTTGCTAGTTACTTCGAAATTTTCACACCCTCTTGATTCTCTTGATCAGTTGAGGATTGGTTTTGAGTGGTGATTTGAATTTCAGTGGGGATTGAGTAGTAAAAGGCAACAGTGTGTAAGCTTATTTGAGGGAGTCATTGTCGTGACATAAAATGAGGGGAGTGACGTCATTTGAGTGAAACACATGAGGGAGTGTGAGGTTGTTTATTACTAACCTTGTTTGCAAGTATACGATTTTATTTACAATGTCACAGGGAGGTAGTAATGATGACAACCAAGGGGGAGACAGATTTTGCTTTCACTTTGAGAGCCATATAGCAACAATTTGAGAGGTTCAATCTAACCTTAACTGAGATTAGGGGACAGGTGGATGAGCTCAGACAAGAGAGATATGAGGAACCTCAGGGGAGGCATATAGGTGTATGCCAGTAGTAACCACCACCTCGGTATGAGCTAGAGGAGGATAACTTTGAGGAAGGGGAGTTTGAGGTACATAGACCTACGATAGCTTAGAGAGTTGAGCTATTTAGCAGGAGAGATAAAGACCTTAAATCTATCAAGATGCAGATCCCAACCATCAAGGGAAGGAATGATGTAGAGGTTTACCTAGAGTAGGAAAGGAAGGTGGACTTGGTTTTTAAATACCACAATTTTTCTTAAGATAAAAAAAGATAAAGTTAGCCACTGTTGAATTTACAAATTATGCACTAATATGATGGGATTAATTGGTGACTTCTAGGAGGAAAAATGGAGACATGCCAATTACTATTTGGGATGATATGAAGGCTTGCATGAGGAAGCGGTTTTTGCCTTCATACTATTACAGGGAGATGCACCATAAACTTTAGAGACTCTCTCAGGGGTTTAAATCAGTGGAGGACTACCACAAGGAGATAGAGGTGGCTATGATTAGAGCCAACATAGAGGAGGACCTAGGGGCTAGATTTTTTAGTAGACTTAATAGGCTACATAGAGATTGAGAACATTGTGAACATAGACATGAAAGTGGAGAAACAATTCAAAGCTAGAGTGGCAATAAGGAGTGGGGCAAATTCTAGCCTATCATGGAGTTCAAAACAGCTTACGAGAGAGGAGAAGTCAAAAGACTTCAAGGCGATGCCCAAAAGGCCGAATGTAGGGTTTGGTCCTAAAGGTACACCTAACACCCAAGCTTCTCTTAGTGTTTTAGGTGTTTGGGTACTGACCATATTGCATCTCAATGTCCAAATAAGAAAGTCATGATTATGAGGGATAATGAGATGATTGATTCGGAAAATTGTGTTAGTGAATCTTAGCTTATTATTGGTAACGATTTTGAGGATGATAGTTTCTTTGAGAGAGTTGTTACAAGGGAAGCATTAGTAGTTAGGAGGGTACTGAGTACTAGGGCCACAGATAAGGTCATAGATCAGAGAAAGAATCTTTTCCATACGAGGTGTTTAGTTGGTTGGAAAGTATGCAATTTGATCATTGATGGGGGTAGTTACACTAACGCAACTAGTGGACTATGGTACAAAATTTGGGTTTGACATGTAAGAAACATCTGGAGCTTTACAATTTGATACAACTCACCAAGACAATGGAGACTTGAGGATGCCAATGGGTCCAATTACAAGGTCGCGCTGCAACAAGCTCAAAGCACAATTTCAGATTTATGTACAAACTTTTGTTTCACAAGAACTTCAAGAAGTTTTGTTGATCAAGCTTGGAGAAGAGCTTAGGAAGACACCTAAGTGTGTGTGCACATTAGAGGCTTCAAACCAAGAGGGCTAACACTTAGCCAATTTTCACAAGCACAAGTCTAATCAATGGGCTTAGGCTTATTTTATCTTATAAGGGGCATGTGGACTTCTTTTAGGCTTTTTCATGGGCTGATTTGCATTAAGTGTGCATGTGCTTCATTAAAAAAGTCATGTGCATGTTTTATTTTAAGGAACCAAGCTTGTGGGCCTAGTTTAAAAGCCCAATTCGCCCCTCTTAAGTTAGTCTTCTATTTTTTGGTTTTCTTATCCTATTTGGACAAGGACTAGTCAATTTTAATTAGTTTTGAAGCCCAAATCCATGTGGGATTTATTCTTGGGCAGATTTGTTTCAAGAAGGCCATTTGATATTTTGGGCTTTCTTTAGGGTTTTTAGGTTATCTTTGTTAGGGTTTACATTGCAAAGGGTATTTAAACCATTGCTTTAGCCATGAACACGAGTTTTAGAGAGATCAATAAAATTAGAAAGCATTCTTCAAGAGAGAATTGAGATTCTTGCTTGTTTTACCTTAAGGATTGATTCAACTTATCAAGCAAGTTCTAACTTGTGGCGTTAATGCTTTTGCTATAGATCAATATGTCATCAAAATATACCACAACAAACTTACCAATAAATGACCTCAAAACATGATTCATCAAACGCATAAATGTACTAGGAGCATTAGTTAAGCCAAAAGGCATCACAAGCCACTCATATAAACCATGTTTTGTTTTAAAAGCAGTTTTCCATTCATCACCAATTTTCATTCTAATTTGATGGTAACCACTCATAAGATCAATTTTGGTAAACACACATGCACCACTTAACTAATGCTCCTAGTACATTTATGCGTTTGATGAATCATGTTTTGAGGTCATTTATTGGTAAGTTTGTTGTGGTATATTTTGATGACATATTGATCTATAGCAAAAGCATTAATGAGCATATTGAGCATCTTAGGCTTGTCTTAGATGCAGTTAGGGCAGAAAAGTTGTATGCTAAGTTAAGGAAGTGTACATTTTGCATGGATCGTGTCATATTTCTTGGTTATGTTGTTTCTTCTAATGGAATTGAGGTGGACCAAGTAAAGGTCAAGGCAATTAGGGAGTGGCCGAGACCTACAAGTGTTATTCAGGTGAGATCTTTTCATGGACTTGCTAGTTTCTATAGGAGGTTTGTTATAGATTTTAGTTCCATTGCCGCTCCATTGACTGAGATTGTTAAAAAGGAGGTAGGATTTAAGTGGGGAGAGGCGCAAGAAATTTCTTTTAACACTTTGAAAGAAAAACTTTGTTCTGCACCTATTTTGAGTTTACCTGATTTTTCTTCTACTTTTGAGATTGAATGTGATGCCTCTGGGATAGGTATTGGTGCTGTTTTATTGCAGGGAAGGCGTCCCATTGCCTATTTTAGTGAGAAGTTGAATGGTGCTCAAATGAAGTATTCCACTTATGACAAGGAGCTATATGCATTGGTAAGAGCTCTACAAACTTGGCAACATTATCTATGGCCAAAGGAATTCGTGATTCACACTGATCATGAGAGTTTGAAGCATCTTAAGGGCCAAGGTCAGTTAAATAAAAGACATGCTAAGTGGTTGGAGTTCATAGAGACATTCCCATATGTTGTGAAATACAAGCAAGGTAAAGAAAATGTGATCGCTGATGCATTGTCTAGGAGGTATGCTCTAATCTCTTCTCTTAGTTCTAAGTTGATTGGGTTTGAGTATATAAAAGATTTGTACAAATCAGATTCTGACTTTGCTAATGTGTATGATGCATGTGAACAAGTTGCTTTTCAAAAGTTTTATAGGAATGATGGATATTTGTTTAGAGATAATAAACTATGTATTCCTACTTGTTCTATGCGTGAGATGCTTGCTAAGGAGTCTCATGATGGAGGTTTAATGGGACATTTTGGTATTGCTAAAACACTTGACATATTACAGGAGCATTTTATTGGCCTAACATGAAAAGGATGTTGAAAGAGTTTGCTCTAGTTGTGTAGCGTGTAGGCAAGCCAAGTCCAAGGTGCAACCACATGGGTTGTACACACGCCTACCTGTCCCTATTAGTCCTTGGATTGATATATCTATGGATTTTGTGTTAGGATTGCCTAGGACTAGGAAAGGACGTGATAGCATCTTTGTTGTAGTTGATCGATTTAGTAAAATGGCTCATTTTGTTGCATGTCATAAATCTGATGATGCTACACATGTTGCTGATTTGTTTTTTAGGGATGTTGTTAGATTACATGGCATTCCTTGAACCATTGTTTCAGATAGGGATTCTAAGTTTTTAAGTCACTTTTGGCGTGTTCTATGGAATAAATTGGGAACAAAGCTTTTGTTTTCTACAACTTGTCATCCCCAAACAGATGGACAAAACTGAAGTGGTTAATAGAACCTTAGGATCTTTATTACGTGCTGTTGTTGGTAAAAATTTGAAAGCTTGGGAAGATTGTTTGCCTTTGATTGAGTTTGCATATAATAGAAGCATTCATTCTTCTACAGGTTATTCTCCATTTGAGATTGTGTATGGTTTTAACCCATTAACTCCATTGGATTTGTTGCCTTTACCCTTGAATGAGATTGTTAATGTAGATGGGCAGCAAAGGGCCGAATTGGTTAAAACAATACATGAGAAAGCTAGGCAGCACATTGAGGAAAAGAACAAGAAGTATGCTCAAAGAGCCAATCAAGGTAGGGAGATGAAGTTTGAACCTAGAGATTGGGTTTGGGTGCACTTGTGAAGGAGAGATTTCCTAAACAAAGGAAGTCCAAGCTTGATCTTAGAGGGGATGGTCCTTTTCAAGTGCTTGAACGCATCAATGACAATGCCTATAGGGTGGATTTGCCAGGAGAGTATAGTGTTAGTGTTACTTTTAATGTTTCTGATTTATCTCCCTTTGATAATGTAGGTCTTGATTCGAGGACGAATCCTTTTGAGGAGGGAGGGAATGATACAACTCACCAAGGCAATGGAGACTTGAGGATGCCAATGGATCCAATTACAAGGTCGCGCTCCAACAAGCTCAAAGCACAATTTCAGATTTATGTACAAGCTTTTGTTTCACAAGAACTTCAAGAAGTTTTGTTGATCAAGCTTGGAGAAGAGCTTAGGAAGACACCTAAGTGTGTGTGCACATTGGAGGCTTCAAACCAAGAGGGCTAACACTTAGCCAATTTTCACAAGCACAAGTCTAATCAATGGGCTTGGGCTTATTTTATCTTATAAGGGGCATGTGGACTTCTTTTAGGCTTTTTCATGGGCTGATTTGCATTAAGTGTGCATGTGCTTCATTAAAAAAGTCATGTGCATGTTTTATTTTAAGGAACCAAGCTTGTGGGCCTAGTTTAAAAGCCCAATTCGCCCCTCTTAAGTTAGTCTTCTATTTTGTGGTTTCTCATCCTATTTGGACAAGGACTAGTCAATTTTAATTAGTTTTGAAGCCCAAATCCATGTGGGATTTATTCTTGGGCAGATTTGTTTCAAGAAGGCCTTTTGATATTTTGGGCTTTCTTTAGGGTTTTTAGGTTATCTTTGTTAGGGTTTACATTGCAAAGGGTATTTAAACCTTTGCTTTAGCCATGAACACGAGTTTTAGAGAGATCAATAAAATTAGAAAGCATTCTTCAAGAGAGAATTGAGATTCTTGCTTGTTTTACCTTAAGGATTGATTCAACTTATCAAGTAAGTTCTAACTTGTGGCGTTAATTCAATTCCTACAATCTTATACTCTTTGTTACCAATTCCTTGCTATTTTGGGGGTGAAGGGTCTTGTTAGATTGATTGAATTTAGGTTTGGGAACAATCATTGAAACGGAGGTGATCTAGACATTGATTCTAGGTTGTTGTCGTATCACAATTTACAGTGGTTCAATGATGGTGCTGGTGTGAAGGTGACTAGGCAAGTTGTAGTGCCATTTTGAATAAGGAAATATGAGGATAAGGTGTTGTGTGATGTGGTACCAATAGAGGCTAGTCATATGTTACTCACGAGACCTTGGCAGTTTGACAAGAATGTAGCACATGATGGGTATACCAATAGGTACTCCTTTAAGTGTAGGAATTTTATTCTACTACCTTTATCACCTCGTGAATTGTACCTAAATTAGATAAAAGCAAGTAATAGTGAGGAGGGCTCTGGTAGTGAGAACAAAAAAATTGAAGAGAGAAAAGAGGCCTAAAAGAAAAATGTGTTGGCCAAATGGTGAGTGACTGCACAGAGGAGGAAAAGAAAGTGAGATATGCCAGAGAGAAGAGCTTAGAAAGAGAAAAAAAGAGAGAAAAGTGAGATTGTTTGCTAAGGGAAAATAGTTTAGGAGAGTAATTGGAGAGAAAAGAGCACTAGTGGTGGTGAGATACAAAGAGTGTTTAATTTCTAACACTAACCCTCTTTCTCCTTTTGATATGGATTCAAATTTGAGGATGAATCTTCTTGAGAAGGGAGAAGCAAAGATCACCATGGAGATGGTATACATGATGGGGACGAGCTTGTCATTCCAGTTGGACCTATCTCCATAGCTAGGACCGAGAGAT
The DNA here is from genome assembly GCA_029891385.1 of Erythroxylum novogranatense. NCBI lineage: Eukaryota > Viridiplantae > Streptophyta > Magnoliopsida > Malpighiales > Erythroxylaceae > Erythroxylum > Erythroxylum novogranatense. Next base: position 49,279,453 of record CM057224.1, read on the forward strand.
TCAAGGAGGCTCTCTATGCATATGTAGGCCAATTTATGGAGAGGATGGAGAGCACCAAGCCTAATGGAGTAGAGTTATTTGAATTATGGCCCAAATTAAATGGTTTATCTCAAATCCTTAGATTGGACTCACTTGGGACTTGAAGACCATTAAGCCCAAGAGGAGAGACGCGTCTATGGTTAAACTTGGGAGTGCGTTGGACCAAGCCTAAGTTTGTTTTTATTATTCTATTTTAGACTATTTTAAAGTTATATTTATTTTAGGCTACCATGTTTTATTTAGCCTATGTCCTTTATTATTTGGCCTAGGTATTTACTCTTTTGGGTTAGGGAAAGACAACTTTTAATCATATTATTTCTTGTGTGCCACCAACCATCTCGAGAGGAGAAACCCCCTTGTTATTTTTATCTTAGGTATTGAACATCACTTATCAATTGAATCTGATTGTGGCATGATTTTAATTTTAAACAACTTTTTTGGTTTTTTCTTTAGCCGTTATCTAGGTTGCTCAAGACAAGTTCTTCGTGAGGTCTAACAGATAAATTTGAAACCCTGCATATCAGATTTGATTTTAGTTAATTCGAATCTATCATATTCTTCTTTATTTTAATCTAAACTATTCAATCCTTTAATTCCGTGTGTGCCCATTACTTTGACAAATTTGTTAGTCAAGGACGTGCCCTTTCTATTTGATGACAAGTGTATGTCTGCCTTCAACAAACTAAAGGAGGCATTAACATCAACACCAATTCTATGACCGCTGGATTTGATACAACTCACCAAGGCAATGGAGATTTGAGGATACCAATGGGTCCAATTACAAGGTCACGCTCCAACAAGCTCAAAACACAATTTCAGATTTATGTACAAGCTTTTGTTTCACAAGAATTTCAAGAAGTTTTGTTGATCAAGCTTGGGGAAGAGCTTAGGAAGAGCTTAAAAAAGTCATGTGCATGTTTTATTTTAAGGAACCAAGCTTGTGGGCCTAGTTTGAAAGCCCAATTCGCCCCTCTTAAGTTAGTCTTCTATTTTTATGGTTTTCTTATCCTATTTGGTCTAGGACTAGTCAATTTTTATTAGTTTTGAAGCCCAAATCTATGTGGGATTTGTTCTTGGGCAGATTTGTTTCAAGAAGGCCTTTTTGATACTTTGGGCTTTCTTTAGGGTTTTTAGGTTATCTTTGTTAGGGTTTATATTGCAAAGGGTATTTAAACCCTTGCTTTAAGCATGAACACGAGTTTTAGAGAGATCAATAAAATTAGAAAGCATTCTTCAAGAGAGAATTGAGATTCTTGCTTGTTTTATCTTAAGGATTGATTCAACTTATCAAGTAAGTTCTAACTTGCGGCGTTAATTCAATTCCTACAATCTTATACTCTTTGTAACCAATTCCTTGCTGTTTTGGGGGTGAAGGGTCTTGTTAGATTGATTGAATTTAGGTTTGGGAACAATCATTGAAACGGAGGTGATCTAGACATTGATTCTAGGTTGTTGCCGTATCATCTTTGGTATCAGAGCCTAGGTTTTAAATTCAATCTTTATCTTTAATTTTCTGTTTGTTCTTGATTATTATAGTTAGTTCATCATTATAGTTAGTTCATCAACTCAAGTACAAAAGCTCCAACAAGGCTTCTTACCCAAGCTTTACTACAAATTGGAACTCGAAATGGTCCAAGAAGAATGAGAAGGACAAAGACAAGCTAAAGGAAGAGAAGAACAAGGCAGATCCAAAAGGCACTTTTAAAACTCCAAGTTCTTCTAGTTCCAATTCTGAAAAGCATAGGACTATTAAATGCTTTAAATGTCTTGGTGTTGGTCATATTGCTTCTCAATGCCCAAACAAGAAAACAATGTTTGTGAGAGGAGGAGAAGTTGTGTCTGAGGAGGAAGAAGATGATTTGGCTTCCATGCCTGAGTTGGAAGATTGTTCTGATGTGGAAGTTGAGGATGCACATAGGGGTGAGTTACTTGTTACTAGGCGAGTTTTGAATGCTCAAGTGAAGGAAGATGGAATTGAGCAAAGGAAAAATATTTTCATTCAGATGCCTAGTGAATGAGAAGATTTGTAGCCCGATCATTGATGGGGAAGCTGCACTAATGTGACTAGTACATTGATGGTAGAAAACTAGGGTTGGAGTGCTTGAAACACCCTAGGCCGTATAGACTACAATGGCTGAATTACATGGGGGAAATCAAGGTAAATAAACAAGTCCTTGTATCTTTCTCCATTAAAAAGTATTCTGATCAAGTTCTTTGTGATGTTGTACCTATGTATGCTTGTCATTTATTGCTCGGTCGGCCTTGGCAATATGATAGAAGAGTGTTACATGATGGTTTTAAGAATAGGTATTCATTTACTATGGGAGATCAGAAATTTGTTCTTGCTCCATTGGCACCAAAAGAGGTATATGAGGACCAAATGCAATTAAAAAGGAGTATGGAGGGAATGCAGCAAAGACAGGACAAAAAAATTCAAGAAAAGCATGATAATACAAAGATTGAGGGAAAGGTTGAGAACCTTGCAAAAGGGGAGCAAAAATCTAAATCAAAAGAAAAGAGAGAAAGTGAGGCCGAGACTGAGAGAAGAAAAGTGGAGAAAGAGGCCTAAAAAAAATCAATTAAAAGGCCCAAATGAGAGAGAGGGTAGAAAGAAACAAAACTTCTATGCAAAAATGAGAGATTTATGGGTTGCTTGTGTGGAAAGGAGATGTTTGTTTGTACTTTTGTACAAGCAAGCTTATTCTAATGAATCTGACCTTGACCCTTGTTTGCCTAGTAGTGTTGTTTCTCTTTTGCAGGAGTATGGAGATGTTTTCCCTGAGGAGTTCCCTAAGGAATTGCCGCCTATTAGAGGAATAGAACATCGATTGACTTCATGCCAGGCGCAGATTCCAAATAGAGCGACTTATAGGGCTAATCTCAAGAAACTAAGGAACCCAAAAGCAAGTGGAAGAATTGCTACAAAAGGGACACATCAGGGAGAGTCTTAGTCCTTGTGCCGTGCCAGTGATATTGGTTCCAAAGAAGGATGGGAGTTGGCGCATGTGTGTGGATTGCAGAGCTGTTAACAAGATAACGGGAAGGCGTCCCCTTGCCTATTTTAGTGAGAAGTTAAATGGTGCTCAAATGAAGTATTCCACTAATGACAAGGAGCTACATGCATTGGTAAGAGCTCTACAAACTTGGCAACATTATCTATGGCCAAAGGAATTCGTGATTCAAACTGATCATGAGAGTTTGAAGTATCTTAAGGGCCAAGGTAAGTTAAATAAAAGACATGCTAAGTGGTTGGAGTTCATAGAGACATTCCCATATGTTGTGAAATACAAGCAAGGTAAAGAAAATGTGATTGCTGATGCATTGTCTAGGAGGTATGCTCTAATCTCTTCTCTTAGTTCTAAGTTGATTGGGTTTGAGTATATAAAAGATTTGTACAAATCAGATTCTGACTTTGTTAATGTGTATGATGCATGTGAACAAGTTGCTTTTCAAAAGTTTTATAGGAATGATGGATATTTGTTTAGAGATAATAAACTATGTATTCCTACTTCTTCTACGCGTGAGATGCTTGCTAGGGAGTCTCATGATGGAGGTTTAATGGGACATTTTGGTATTGCTAAAACACTTGAAATATTACAGGAGCATTTTTATTGGCCTAACATGAAAAAGGATGTTGAAAGAGTTTGCTCTAGTTGTGTAGCATGTAAGCACGCCAAATCCAAGGTGCAACCACATGGGTTGTACACGCCTCTACCTGTCCCTATTATTCCTTGGATTGATATATCTATGAATTTTGTGTTAGGATTGCCTAGGACTAGGAAAGGACGTGATAGCATCTTTGTTGTAGTTGATCGATTTAGTAAAATGGCTCATTTTATTGCATGTCATAAATCTGATGATGCTACACATGTTGGTGATTTGTTTTTTTTAGGGATGTTGTTAGATTGCATGGCATTCCTAGAACCATTGTTTCAAATAGGGATTCTAAGTTTTTAAGTCACTTTTGGCGTGTTCTATGGAATAAATTGGGAACAAAGCTTTTGTTTTCTACAACTTGTCATCCCCAAACAGATGGACAAACTGAAGTGGTTAACAGAACCTTAGGATCTTTATTGCGTGTTGTTGTGGGTAAAAATTTGAAAGTTTTGTTGATCAAACTTGGGGAAGAGCTTAGGAAGACACCTAAGTGTGTGTGCACATTGGAGGCATCAAATCAAGAGGGCTAACACTTAGCTAATTTTCATAAGCACAAGTCTAATCAATGGGTTTAGGCTTATTTTATCTTATAAAGGGCATGTGGACTTCTTTTAGGCTTTTTCATGGGTTGATTTGCATTAAGTGTGCATGTGCTTCATTTAAAAAGTCATGTGCATGTTTTATTTTAAGGAACCAAGCTTGTGGGCCTAGTTTGAAAGCCCAATTCGCCCCTCTTAAGTTAGTCTTCTATTTTGTGGTTTTCTTATCCTATTTGGTCTGGGACTAGTCAATTTTTATTAGTTTTGAAGCCCAAATCCATGTGGGATTTGTTCTTGGGCAGATTTGTTTCAAGAAGGCCTTTTTGATACTTTGGGCTTTCTTTAGGGTTTTTAGGTTATCTTTGTTAGGGTTTATATTGCAAAGGGTATTTAAACCATTGCTTTAGCCATGAACACGAGTTTTAGAGAGATCAATAAAATTAGAAAGCATTCTTCAAGAGAGAATTGAGATTCTTGCTTGTTTTACCTTAAGGATTGATTCAACTTATCAAGTAAGTTCTAACTTGTGGCGTTAATTCAATTCCTACAATCTTATACTCTTTGTTACCAATTCCTTGCTGTTTTGGGGGTGAAGGGTCTTGTTAGATTGATTGAATTTAGGTTTGGGAACAATCATTGAAACGGAGGTGATCTAGACATTGATTCTAGGTTGTTGCCGTATCAGGATTAGACACTTCCATTTAAGGTTATGTGCGACGCAAGTGACGAAGCTATAGATTGTGTATTGGGCCATAGGAAAGATAAAAGGTTATATGTGATCTTCATATGGAAACCCCAAGAAAAGAAGGTTCTTAAAGCCCCCTAATCTTACTGAATCAAAATTGCAATCTTTCTATTCTACGAGCATGCTAATTCAAACCCTAATTGTACAAAATTGATAGCCAAACCCAAAGAAAATAAAATAATTGAACACGTCACAAGCGATTACCTTGATAAATGATGCAATCTTTGAAGAAACAACAAGAAGAATACGCCTTTCTTGAAGAGAATACTTTCGAATTTTATTAATTAACTAATTTGTGTTTACAAGGATAAAATAAGGTATTTATACCCTTGCGTATGTCATAAACCCAAAAGGAATAGGTTACAAGCCTAATCCTAACTAGTTTAGGAGTTTATAGCCCAATAATGCAATCTAATCCTAATCCACTTAGGATTGGGCTAAACTAACTTAAAGACCAAAATAACTTAAATAAACTTAAGGGGCGGATGGGCCTAATGGATCACTCCACTTAGGCCCACATTCTTGGTTGTCCAAAACTTGCTTTAAATAAACTAAGGCAAGTGAAATTTCATGAGTGCACATACTTAATAATAAATACCCATCTCATAACAGGTCTCTTTGGGCCTAGTAAACAAAGGATAAATAACAAGCATAAGTCCATAAGAATAATTAAACTTATCTTGAAATTTGGATAAGTATTAGCCCCTCCACATGCCCTTTCTAAAAGAATCACAAGCTTGACTACTCTACTTGAATTTTCCATGAATGGTTCGGCCTTGCCATCAAGGTGAAATGTAATGTGACTTTGAACAAACCCTTAAAGTGCTTGTTTAAGCCTTGCAACATGTTGTCTTGTAATAGATCCATTTAGTAAAGTACGCTTATCTTGGCATGAGGCACCTTGATCTACATTACCATGGCTTCCTGTATCATTCCCTCCCTCCTGAAAAGGATTCGTCCTCGAATCAACCCCTGCATTATCAAATGGAGCAGATACTTGATACTCAGCTGGCAAATCAATCCTGTACGCATTATCATTAATCATTCCGTTGCTTAGGAAACATGTCTTTCCTGAAATGTACCTAAACCTAATCACTAGGCTCAAATCACATTAACTTTTGCCCCTGATTAGCTCTTTATGCATATACTTCATTCCACTTCTTTATGTGTTGTATTGCCTTCTTATGAATGTTATGCACCAATTCTGCCTTCTTTTGTCCATCTGCACTAGTTATCTCACTTAAAGTTAAAGAACATAAATCTAAACACCTTAATGGATTAAAACCATAAACAATCTCAAAAGATGAATAACCAGTAGTAGAATGTATGCCCTATTGTTTGCAAATTCAACTAATGGCAAATATTCTTCTCATGTTTTAAGATTTTTACCAATCACAACACACAAAAGAGAACCTAAAGCTCTATTCACCATTTCAGTTTGTCACTTAGTTTGAGGATGACAAGTAGTAGAAAACAAAAGTTAGTACCTAGCTTATCTTAAAAAACACGCCGAAAGTGGCTCAAAAACTTCATATCACGATCAGAAACAATAGTCTTAGGAACAAAATGCAAATGCGTAGCATCCTTAAAAATAACTTAGCAATATTTATAGCATCATCAGCTTTATGGCATGCAATGAAATGTGCCATCTTACTAAACCAATCTACTACTACAAATATACTACCCCTACCCATGTCGATGAGTCTTAGATTTTGCTTGTCTACATGCGTGATACAACTCACCAAGGCAATGGAGATTTGAGGATGCCAATGGGTCCAATTACAAGGTCACGCTCCAACAAGCTTAAAGCACAATTTCAGATTTATTTACAAGCTTTTGTTTCACAAGAACTTCAAGAAGTTTTGTTAATCAAGCTTGGGGACAAGCTTAGGAAGAGACCTAAGTGTGTGTGCACATTGGAGGCATCAAATCAAGAGGGCTAACACTTAGCCAATTTTCACAAGCACAAGTCTAATCAATGGGCTTGGGCTTATTTTATATTATAAAGGGCATGTGGACTTCTTTTAGGCTTTTTCATGGGCTGGTTTGCATTAATTGTGCATGTGCTTTATTAAAAAAGTCATGTGCATGTTTTATTTTAAGGAACCAAGCTTGTGGGCCTAGTTTAAAAGCCCAATTTGCCCCTCTTAAGTTAGTCTTCTATTTTGTGGTTTTCTTATCCTATTTGGACAAGGACTAGTTAATTTTTATTAGTTTTGAAGCCCAAATCCATGTGGGATTTATTGTTGGGCAGATTTATTTCAAGAAGGCCTTTTTGATATTTTGGGCTTTCTTTAGGGTTTTTAGGTTATCTTTGTTAGGGTTTACATTGCAAAAGGTATTTAAACCCTTGCTTTAGGCATGAACACGAGTTTTAGAGAGATCAATAAAATTAGAAAGCATTCTTCAAGAGAGAATTGAGATTCTTGCTTGTTTTACCTTAAGGATTGATTCAACTTATCAAGTAAGTTCTAACTTGTGGCGTTAATTCAATTCCTACAATCTTAAAGAAATCTAACAATTTTTCCTTTAAACCCTAAAACCATCGATTCTCACTCATTCAACATTCTCTAGGTTTAAATCTAACAATAACAAGTTTGAAAGAAGCTAAACTTACCCGGAAATACTTCAAATTGTCGGAAATCCTCAACGATCGCAATCCCTCTTCTCTTCTCTTCTTCCCTCCACCTACGGCACTTCTCTTCTTCTTCCTTCTTTCTATCTTTTCTTTTCCTTCTTTCTATTTTCTTTCTAACTCTTTTAAGCCTAAGTCAAAGACCAACATGCCCTTCCTAACAAAGTTTAAATTTATCTAACTGAAGCAATCTTCCCAAAATGCCCTCATAAACTTTTACCCATTAATTTCCATTTAATCCACATTAAACCTTAATTATCTAATAATCCTCTCAATTTAATCAAACTAAGGCATAAACACATAATTACCACAATTCATACTTAATGACATCATAAAAAAATTCGGGGTCTAACAGCAGTAGTTAGAGACCATTGTATTAAGTTAGTACTTTAGCTGGCCCTCCAAGCATGTCATCATGGAGCATTATTCATGTATTTTGAATTCAAACTTTGACATGTATTAAGCTATTTTTAGAATGCTTGTTTGAATCCCCTTTGTTTTTGGGGGTGTTTATTTCATAGATAGAATGCATGTGTAGAATGTGTGTATGTGTGTGTGTTTGTATCGAATTATGTATAAATGTTGGGATCGGGATCCCAGGTTTGGGAGTGCGTCGCCGGCGCAGCCTGAGGGAACGCCTCGGGATTGGGGGTTCCGGGACCCGGGCCCAAAAATATAAGAGTGCCAAAGATTTTGGAGTTATAGTGTCTAAGGTTAGGGAAAACAATGGTGCATTTAGGGATTTCATTCTTCATGATGGTTATTTGTTCAAAAACGGTTCTTGTTGTGTGCCTCAATGTTCTATGAGAGAGGCAATTTTAAGGAGATCCATGGTGGAGGCTTGGCCAACCAAGTTGGAAGGGATAAAACTTATTATTTGGCCCATGAAAACTTCTATTGCCCAAAGATGTGGAGAGATGTTAAAAGACTTCTCCAAAGACATAACACATTCAACTGAGCTAAGATGCAAGCCAAACCGAATGGCCCAAGAAGGGGTTTTGATTCAATTATGGAAGTTGTTGATAGATTTTCAAAAATGGCTTATTTCGTACCTTGTACTAAAACTTTGGATGCGTCTCATGTCATGGATTTGTATTTTCATAATGTTGTAAAGCTTCATGGACTTCCTATAAGCATAATTAGTGATAGAGATGTGAAATTTTTAAGCCATAGTGTGAAAATCCCTACCGCCTTCACCACAACAAGCATTCGTGAGCATTACAATCTCCCACCTATTCTCAGCTGCCACTACGATCAGTTGATCCACCACTATCCATGGGACTATGTCATTCGTACCCTCTGTCCCGAAGGTGTTGTCTGGCATCAACCCAAAATCTATCAACGCTACCTAAAGTGTTCTGATCTCTACCCCGAAGCTCGTCCTTGGCTCCACCTGGTTAGTAACAACATCATCCCCACCTTCCACCTAGCCTACGTAACAAAACAGCTAGCCCTGTACTTGTACCTTCTGATGATTGGTCGCCCGATCGATATAGCCAATGCCATTGCACATCATTACAGACATATTCTGGGCTTGTAACGTCTTGAAATACAACAATGACAGCTATTTTAACCTAGCTCCTCTGTTTTATTACGTCCATCCTAAACAACGCCAACTCCAACCTCCTCCCCAATCCACCTCCACCCCATCCCAATCCCACCACACTTCTTGATGTTGCTACCAACCATGCCGATGCATTGCCTAGCGGGGACAATCCTCCAACTTCAGCTCCTCTTAAGCTCATCACTTTATAGACCCTCGCTAGCCAGGTCGATGGCCTATCTGCAGATCTGGTTACCCTCCGAGACACCTTCATCAGGCTATCGCCCGGTAGGATCGAGATTGACGGTATCAGCGGTGGATGGATGCCTTGCTCATCGTGCACCTACACTTTCAGCTTCCTTCTGATGAAGATGACCCATTTATCAGTGCTGGCCTATCGGGAGCAGAACCTTCGGACGTTGGGGCTGATCACCAATGGAGTAGTTTGAGTGTTTCTTCTTGCTTTTTTTGTTTTATTTTTCTAGTTAGTTTGTTGGATGCTCAGTTCCATTTTGTAATGTCCAAAAATTTTCCCACAATTGGTATATAATTCTCTTTGTCCTTCCAATTTGTTGCTAAAGCTCCTTCCCCTTTCACTTTATTGCATATTTCTGTTAATTGTTCTTCACATTAAGGACAATATGATGTTTAAGTGTGGGGGAGGTTTTCCCACTTTACAATTCTTGTTTGTGCATCATTTCAACCATTTAAATGTTTGTACAAGTCAATTATGCATATTGTTCAAATTTTAAACTTGGTGATTGAGGCAAATTAGTTGTTCAAAAGTTTCTGTTGTTTTTTTCCACAACGCACTATGCCTTTGCTGCGGCAATGTGCAGACTCCATCTTTTTCTTCGCGATGAATTCTTTCTTCGCTGCGGCATTGTTTGTGTAATGAATTATTCGCCACGGCGAAATTTGTCACCACAATGTTTGTGTACTGAATTATTAGCTGTGGCGAATTTTTGGTTTCACCACGGTGCTATACACTTGCAGAAATGGTTTTTAAATTGCCTTAATTCAACAATTCTCCCTAATTAGATTTTGTCACTCTTGTATCTCAAAGATTTTATAAGTTTCAAAGCGATCCCTATGGTTTTGAAAATACCTTCCATTCTTTAAATAATAGTTGGTTTTGGCTAATTTCATTTTCAATGTTTTCAACACAAAGTAAGTGAGGGTATGCTAACAAAGTAGCACTTTATGTTTTTAAACCTTGAGATTGTTCATTGAGATATTAAACTTGTTGGAAGGATATTTAGGCCTGAATTTTTTATTTTTATCTTCTTATTTCATATCTCTCTAGAACTTGTTTCAATTCTTAATCAAAGCTTGATGAACTAGAATTTTATTAACATGATAAAGGCATTCTTTCAAAACCCTGTTGACCCAAACACAATCCCCATAAACACCTATCCGTTGCTAGCCCCTTGAGCTATAATTTTTGAGCACATGCACACATCTTCTTATGGTGTCAATAGTTTATTTTTCATTTGCTTCTAGTTATCTCAAGCAACTGGTTACTGAGAAAAGCCAACAGAAAAAAAAAAAGAAAAGAAAGAAAGAGAACAATTTCCAAAAAGATAAAAAATATATATTCTCAAAAGAAAATATTCTCAGTAGAATGGTTAAAAAAAGGTTAAGGAATAAATTATGTCGTCATTTTTGTAAATAGTCTTATTGTTGACATCTATTTCATAATTGTGGTGCATGTACTCATTTTTTTTCTTCTTTCATCCATTCCACCCATTTCATCTAGCCTTCCATGCATTATAACCTCGAAAAGTCCTCTTGATTCTTGATTTTGAGATTATAGTTCTTGTAGTGGAGAGATAGAATTATCACAAGCTTATGGTAGAGAATGGACTAAGCAGATTTTAGAGTGAAATTATCCCAAAAACAAGTGAGATGAGAGCAAACACTGTTCCTTGAGTGAAATCTCTTTTGCTCAATCTCTTAGATTAAATTCTTATAGTGTTTATTTTCTTGGCACTCTTTCAGTTTGCTTTGATTGATTTATGAGGAAGTGATTTTTACCAATTATGTACTCTTATTTTAAGCATGGTCAGAATTTTTCTTTTGCACTTGTGTCTCTTTGACTCTTATAGACTTTGTCCAGGAGTACAAAGGTCTAAGTGTGGGCGAAATTGATTGAGCCCAAGTTTATTATATAAATTAGTGACATTTTTATGACTTTTACTATATACTTTTTGACTCTTATTTCTAGATTTTATGTTTAAATTGACTCTTGAGTGTATACCTTTATTTTATGAAGTTTGAGAGTAAAAATTGTCACAAATCAATATTAATTGCACCAATTAATTTTTTTAGAACAATTGATATTGCAAACTACCATTGTTCATTGTAGGAGACTCAAGAAGAAGGGACTCATAAACATGTAGAGTCAAAGAGGGCTGAAGTGAAGTCAATAAGTGAACAGGCACAATAGGAAGTTTACCGCGGCAAAATACTAAGAATTCCAAGCTCAACTTTTGAGAAAAGTTCACCGCAGCGAAGGAACTAGCAGTGAAGCAAAAACCTTTCAAGAAAAGTTTGTTGCAGCGAGCTTATTTGTCACTGCGATGATTCTTCGAATACCTGAACCATTTTGGAAATTTACCTACTGTGCAACCCGATCCAAATCATCTTTCCTTAAAAAATCTACCATATTTTCATCCGTCTTCACCTCTCCTCCATTTTCATCGTCAATTCTTTAATAAACAGGTGCTGCAATGGATGCTTTTGGTGGGTTTCTAGTTGTGAGTTCTCTTGAAGTAATGCTTGGCTAAGAACCTTTTCCTCTTGAAGATGTAGCAATGGCTGGAGTTCAATGGGCTTCAAAAGGGAGTAGATTAATCATGTTTAGCTACATTATTATAAACTCCTAAGTTTCGAATTTGTCATTTGTAGTTGAATTTTCTTGATTAGAGTTTAATCAAGTGTTGAACATGTAATGTGTTATTTGTTCAATTTTGTTAGTTTTCTAAAGAATCAAAACCCCCCTCCTTACTACTTTAGTTTGAAGTTCATGACATTTAGGCTAGCTTAGGTCCATTTCATTAGGTTTCGCTTAAGTGAGACGACCCGAGGCTATATTCTATATTGCAATCCGTGCAATTAAATTTTTTATTTGACCTCCAAGGGTAAGAACTAAAGGCTTTGAATCACACATACTTTCCAATAAGAGGAAAAAACATATGACTCATCAAACTCATTAAAGTACTAGGTGTATTAATCAAACCTAAAGGCATAACTAACCAATCATACAACCCAAACTTAGTTTTGAAAGCAGTTTTCCACTCATCATCCTTTTTAATGCGAATTTGATGGTAACCACTTTTAAAGATCAATTTTAGAAAATATACAAGCACCATGCAACTCATCAAGCATAACCACTTTTAAAGATCAATTTTAGAAAATATACAAGCACCATGCAACTCATCAAGCATAACCACTTTTAAAGATCAATTTTAGAAAATATACAAGCACCATGCAACTCATCAAGCATATCATCTAAACGAGGGATAGGTAACGATTTTTCACTGTAATTTTATTAATGGCTCTATAGTCAACAAACATTCTCCATTTGCCATCTTTCTTAGGAACAAGTATAACTGGCACAACATATGGGCTCAAGCTTTCTCTCACAAATCCCTTTTCATAAACTCTTCAACTTGCCTTTGGATCTCTTTAGTTTCTTCCAGATTTGCCCTATACGTAGGCCTATTTGGAATTGAAGCTCTGAGAAGGAAGTTTATATGGTGATCAATGCCTCTCATAGGGGGCAATCTGTCAAGAATGTCCTCTAGAAATAAGTCGCTGAAGTCCTGCAACAAAATCAAAATGCTAGATGGCAAAGATGGATCGAGCTCATTAATAGTTAAGAAAACATCTTTACATAAAAAGTATATAAGATTCTTCACATTTTAAATCTCCATTGATCTCGCTTTTTCCAGCAAATAAAGTCACTCACTTTTCTTTATTCTTTTCACTTGTTTTTTTCTCTCTTTTTCTTTCTTTTTAGCCTCTCTCTCTTTCTTTTCTTTTGCTCTTAATTTGCATTCTTTATCAATCCTCACTTGATCTTCATAAGCTTGAATAGTCCTAAGAGGTTTTAGCATAATATTTTTACCATAGAAAGGAAAAGAATAGCAGTTTTTGTCTCCCTTGGATTGGATTAGAAGAAGAAAGTTTTACCCTTAGGATTGGAGTATAGAATTTAGGATTACTTTCCTCCTTTGACTTGATGTCTCCCTTGGATTTAAAGAAATTTTTGGACTCCTTAAAGAGTTTCTCCTAGGAATTCAATCTAACACTATTTTGGATCTTTAATTGCTTTTCAACCATGATGGCCTTATGCAACAACTCATGTATGTCAAGGAAATTTTGTAGCTCTATAATGGAAGTAACTTTAGGGCACAAACCATTAAGAAATCTTCTCATGATAGCTTTTATGTCTTCCTCAAAATTGGCCCTAATCATGATGATCTCCATCTCTTAGTGGTATTCTTCAACACTCATAGATCCTTGCCTCAATCTTTGCAGCTGCTTGAATAGGTCTCTATATTATTGACTTCGAACAAAGAGTTTTTTCATGATGGCTTTCATTTCTTGCCATGTACGGATTGGTCTTTCAAGATTCTGCCTTCAATTTACTTGAAATTGATCCCACCAAATACTAGCATAGTCACAAAATTCTATAGCAACAATTTTTATCTTTTTCTCTTCACTATATCTATGACACTCAAATACATGTTCTATTTTCCTCTACCACTCTAAATACAATTTAGAATCATTTTTTTCACTAAAAAGAAGGGATTTTCAATTTTATGTTGTCAAGTTCTTTGAGGAGGAGCTTGTTTGCCTCTGTTAGTATTGGGGCCTTCAGCCTTGCATTGCATATCTTCATCTTCTTCATGGAACGTTCTTCTAGGATCTTTGGACTTTGACGTGGATTGGATGTCGTCCAACCTAGCATTCAACCTCTAGAATTGATCTTGCACAGTTTTCATAAAGACTTTGAGATCTTGCTTATGTGATTCATCCTCTTGAGACATGTTTATGAACTGCAAAACGTTAGTGAAAAACAAAAAAAACAATATGGACCTTGTTGGACCCCAATTTTTTATTTTATTTTATTAAGCATGATTTAATTTATTTTGAGGTTTTGTTAGATTAATTATTTTGGAGTAATTAGCATGTCAATGTTAGGAGGAATTATTGTTTGAATTGATAGAATTAAAGTATAAATGTAGTAAGAATGCATGAAGGGTAATTTTGGTAGATCACCTAAACCCTTAAGTTTTAAGGCATAAGTGGAAGGGCATAAGGGTCTTTTGCATGCATTAAGTGGGTAAATGAGAAGAAGAAATATTTGACTTGTTAGGAAGAGAAGTATCGTGGGAATAGAGAAAAGAAGGGAAAACTTAGGAATTGTGAAGATCTTGAAGAACTTGAAGAGTTTAGAGCCAAACAAGTAAGTGCAAGCATTCTTCCTTCCTCATTGGTTGGATTAACCATGTTTAATGATAGTTGGAAGTGAAAATGAGGTTGAGTGGTGTACGAAAACGTCTTATCTTCTAGGGTTAAAGATTATTTTGTGTTTATGACTGATTTTGGGTTGGAATGAGTTGAGAATTGAAGTAGGAATGATGGTTTAGAGTTGAGATGAAGATTAATTAAAAGATGGGAAGTTTATGGTTGATCAATGTGGGAAAAACAGGTTTCGGACGATTTTTGGGTCTCGCATGTCACGGTGCGCGCCAGCTTCCTCGTTGCTGCGAGCTCCAATATGTTCGCCGCGGCGAGCCTCTGCTTCCGCCACAGCGAGCCTCTGTTTCCGTCGCGGCGAAATCCTGTTTTCCTACACAGATGTATTTTGGTATTTTGGGTATATCTTTTGATGTAGATGTCCAAATGATTTGATTTTTAATTCGTTGTAAACTTGAAGTTCCTTTTGTATATGTGTGTGTTTAACTTTTAGTTAGAATGAATGTGCATGTGTTAGTATGAAATGTGTAAATGTTGGGAGCTGGGTTTCGAAAATTGGGAGCTCGCCGCAGCGAGCCGGTCTTTCGCCGTGGCGCATCCTTTGGGAGTTTTCCGTGGTGTGGATGCGGGTTTTCCGCCGCGGCGTGTCCCATGAGAGCTCGGCCGCGGCGAAGCTAGGGTTCGGCCGCAGCGAACCTCTCCTGCGATGCATCCACCGTGGTGAGCATTTTGTCATCGCGGTGAACCGCGATTTTTTCCCCGCTGTTAATTTTTAAATTTCAAGGTTTTCGACCCTTCCCCCCGCGAGCCTTACTCGACGACCCCGAACGGTCGCCTCGGGATAGGAAACGGGACTTGGGCCCAACATGTTTGGTATCAGAGCCTAGGCTTTGTATCCTAGGCTTAGAATGCATAATAGTATGAATTGCTTTGATATATGATTATTTGTTGCATTGTCAATTGATTGATTTCATCAAGTGACATGCATATCATGCATATATGTAGGAATTAAGATTGACATGTAGCTAATCCTTAGTGTTTGTATTTAAAGGAGTAAGATGCCACCTCGTAGAAGGATACGAGGTATTGTGCAAGGATCAGTTGCACCTGACTCTCCGACAAAAGAGGAGAGTACTGATGAGTCGATAGCCCCAGGAAATGCTGAGGCTTCTGTAGGGTAAGGTAGTGAGCCCATTCAATCGCAAACACAGGAGTCGCCAGTTCTGCCGGAGCAAGTGCCTCCGTTGGATCCAGGGATGTTCCAAGCCTTCACTCAGGCATTTGTCCAGGATATGGGTCAGATGCCACGACCTTATCTTTATTTGACTAAGAAGGGAAAGCGGTTTGATAAGTTGAGGAAGTATGGTGCGATCGACTTCATGAGACAACGGATCCGAAGAAGCCGAGACTTGGTTGAAAAGACTGAGAGGGTGCTAGATCAGATGGAGTGTGAGGATGATGAGAGGATTGTATATGTTGCAAGCTTGCTACAGGGAGATAGTCTACATTGGTGGGAGAGTGTGCCAGGGAGTCAGATGAGACCGGTAGGGTTGGCATAGAAGGACTTCTTAGCTGCTTATAAGAAGAAGTACTTGTCGGAGGTGTACATTCAGCAAAAACAGAGGAAATGACGGAGCGAGTATGGCGCCGATTTACGCAGCTATCCTGGTATGTAGCTGAGATGATGATGAGTGAGGCGGCTAACTGCCGTAGGTTCGAATCGGGTTTACATCTAGCCATTCGAGAGAAGGTAGTGGTGCCAAATTTTTGTGATTTTCAGCAGTTGGTCGAAGCGACACTGAGGGTTGAAAACATAGAGAATATCAAGAGTGTTGTGAACAAAAGAGAAAAGGAGAGAGCGATTCAAGAGGGAGGTAGTACTAGTACTCCCATGAGACAAGTGCCAGGACCTTCCTGGGCAACTGAGGAGCGCAGAGTGGGGCCAGCAGGTCCAAATCTATGAGGACTCCCACTTTTTCTTATCAAGCCTCTACGACGGGAGGCAACATAAGGGGAGAGGGAAATGCATCATCCATCCCTAAATGTGATCACTGCGGGAAACTTCATAGAGGAGAATGCTATAGATTGACAAGAGTTTGCTTCAACTGTGGGGAAAAGGGGCATATGGCTAGAGAGTGCCCTCAGCATGCAAGACAGGAGAGAAGTCATATGCAAGTTTCCAAGAAATCTGAAACTGTGGGACACAAGACTACAACGAAAGTGGGCAGTTCTGATGCAGCTAAGAGGGCGAGCCTTCCAGGGAGACCAAGGGGGCAAGCACCAGCTAGGGTGTTTGCAATGACACCAGAGGACGCAGAGACCGCCCCAGATGTTGTGACTGGTACAGTTAAATTATTTGTTGATGATGTGATTGCTTTGATTGATCCAAGTTCTACTCATTCGTTTGTTTCATTGAGTAGAACTATGTGTGGTAGAAATTTGACCCTATTGGATACTCCGCTGATGGTGAGTACTCCAATCGGCTAGTATATTATTATCAGTCAAGTGTATAAAGAGTGTAAGATATGTATTGGTGGGGAACTACTAGTGGTGGATCTAAGGTCATTGAAGATGGGAGGATTGGATGTGATTTTAGGTATGGACACGTTAGAGAAGTACAATGCCTGCCTAGAATTGTTTCAGCTCTGACAGTAGAGAAGATGATGAGGAAGGGATGTGAGGCATTTTTGGCCTATGTGGTAGACACAAGGGCAGAAAAAGGGAAGCTAGAAGATATTCCAGTAGTCGTGGAATTCTTGGATGTCTTTCCCGAGGAATTACTAGGACTACCGCCACCTAGGGAAATTGAGTTTCCCATTGAGCTTCTTTCAAGTATTGCACTGATCTCAATTATGCTTTACCGAATGGCTCCGGCGGAATTGAAGGAGCTTAAGGAGCGATTGGAGGAGTTGTTGGAGAAAGGGTACATAAGGCCGAGCTCTTCACCTTGGGGAGCTCCGGTCCTTTTTGTGAAGAAGAAAGATGGATCGTTGAGGATTTGTGTGGATTATAAGAAGCTTAATCAGTCACTGTCAAGAACAGATATCCGCTTCCACGCGTAGATGATCTGTTTGATCAATTGCAAGGGGCAAAAGTCTTCTCCAAGATAGACTTGAGATCGGGTTACCATCAGTTAAGGGAGGATTTGACTTATGAGGATGCACATAGAAGAGAGATGGAATTTAAAGTTGGAGACAAAGTGTTTCTTAGAGCTTCTCCATGGAAGGGAGTGTTGAGATTTGGTAAGAAGGGAAAGCTTAGTCCGAGGTATATAAGCCCGTATGAGATCATTGAGAAGATTGGCAGTTTAGCCTATAAGTTAGCTTTGCCACCAGAATTGTCTAACATTCACAATGTCTTCCATGTTTCGATGTTGAGAAGGTATCGATCTAATCCGTCACATATAGTTCAACGTTCAGAGGTTCAGTTAAGGGAGGATTTGACTTATGAGGAGCAACAAGTGAAAATTTTGGACTTTAAGGAAAAGGTTTTGAGAAATAAGACAGTTCAGTTAGTCAAAGTTCTTTGGAGAAACCATTCGGTGGAGGAGGCTACATGGGAGCCTTTGGAAGCAATGAAGGATAGGTATCCGCACCTCTTTGTGGACTCAGCTAAGAATTTCGAGGAAGAAATTCTTTTAAGGAGGAGAGAAATGTTGGACCACGAATTTTTATTTTATTTTATTAAGCATGATTTAATTTCTTTTGAGATCTTGTGAGATTAGTTATTTTGGAGTAATTAGCATGTCAATGTTAGGAGGAATTATTGTTTGAATTGATGGAATTAAAGTATAAATGTAGTAAGAATGCATGAGGGGTAATTTTGGTAGATCACCTAAACCCTTAAGTTTTAAGGCATAAGTGGAAGGGCATAAGGGTCTTTTGCATGCATTAAGTGGGTAAATGAGAAGAAGAAATATTTTACCTATTAGGAAGAGAAGAAGTATCTTGGGAATAGAGAAAAGAAGGGAAAGCTTAGGAATTTTGAAGATCTTGAAGAACTTGAAGAGTTTAGAGCCAAACAAGTAAGTGCAAGCATTCTTCTTTCTTCATTGGTTGGATTAACCATGTTTAATGATAGTTGGAAGTGAAAATGAGGTTGAGTGGTGTACGAAAATGTGTTATCTTTTAGGGTTAATGATTCTTTTGTGTTTATGACTAATTTTGGGTTGGAATGAGTTGAGAATTAAAGTAGGAATGATGGTTTAGAGTTGAGATGAAGATTGATTGAAAGATGGGAGGTTTATGGTTGATCAATGTGGGAAAAACAGGTTTCGGACGATTTTTGGGTCTCGCACGTCGCGACGTGCTCATGTGCACGTTGCGGCACGCGCCAGCTTCCTCATCGCGGCGAGCTCCAATGTGTTCGCCGCAGTGAGCCTCTGCTTCCGCCGTGTCGGGCTTCAATGTGTTCACCGCAGCGAGCGTCTGTTCCCGCCGCGGCGACCCTCTATTTCTGTCACGGCAAAATCCTGTTTTCCTGCGCAGAAGTCGAGTAACTTTTGATTTTCAAAGCTTTATGAATTCCCTTTGAATGTTGTTTGAATGAGAACTTAGTTTGTAATAGGAAACGAAGCAGACTTTACCCAAGGGCAAGAAGAAAGGCAATCTTGAGCTTGGATTTAAAACGGAATTAGGTGTGTGATTAGGCAAATTCTTGCCTATGTGTGAATATATGTGTATGTCATGCATTGTGAGATGCATGACATTTTGATTGAATATGTGGTTAATTGTTTGAAAATGATTGAAAATGATTTGTTATAAGATTTGAACATGATTATGTGCTTTTGTTTGGGCGAGAGTGGAACCATTTTTTTCATCACGTGCACGATGAGAAGAGCCTTCTCCCAGCTGCCTGCTTGTGACATATGAGCTCTGAAATGGATTCATTCTGCTCAGGGTGTAAACTTCGGTTTCTCTCTTCTGTTTCCATGGAACCCTCAAGCCGTGTGATATGTATTGCATAATTGAACTGTTCATTATGAAGCATACTAAGGGTTCTACGTTGTGAAATGTTTTGTGAGTTGAATTAAATGTGATGGATGTGTAAATTGTTTGAATATCGTGTGAGTGCTAGAATTACTGCATGTATATATACATATATATGCTTGAAATTATGCTAGTTACTGATGACTATAAAAATTTTAGCCACTGAGCTGTGTAGCTGAACCCATTATTTTTCCTCCTCAGGTGCGACTCAAGACGACAGTTGATCCTTGCAAGGCATCGAAAAACTCCGCAATAGTTAGAGATCTTTGCACTAAGTTAGTGACTGTTTTGGATAGCTTATAAACCATATCAACATTGAGCATCCTTATGTATTTTGTGTAAGCTTTGATATGTATTGTGTTATGTTAGCAAAGTTTGTTCAATTTCTTGAATTGTAATGACATAAAGACTTGAAGTTCCTTTTGTATATGTGTGTGTTTAACTTTTAGTTAGAATGAATGTGCATATGTTAGTATGAAATGTGTAAATGTTGGGAGCCGGGTTTCGGAAATTGGGAGCTCGCCACGGCGAGCCGGTCTTTCGCCGCGACGCATCCCTTGGGAGTTCGCTGCGGCGTGGATGCTGGTTTTTTGCCGCGGTGTGTCCCATGATAGCTCACAGCGGCGAACCTCTCCTGCGAGGCGTCCGCTGAGGCGAACATTTTGTCTCCGCGGCGAACTGCCATTTTTCCTCTGCTGCTGATTCTTAAATTTGAAGGTTTTCGACCCTTCCCTGCGCGAGCCTTACTTGACGACCTCGAGCGGTCGCCTCAGGATAGGAAACGGGACCCGGGCCCAACAGACCTCACCACTCAACCTCATGTGTATACACTCAACAGATGCCTAACATGCGTATGAGACAAAATTTGGCTTTTTTATAACGCAACACTCTTGCCTTTTACCACTCAACTTGCTTTCTATAATATCCTTATTTGAAACAAGAAACAATCAAGTAGAAGCAATAAAACTAAGTGGCAGCCAAGATTAAAATCCCAAAATAAAATCCTCAAGGAATCCAAAAAGGGAAACAGGGTATGGAAAATAAAAAAAGAGGAACTAAAGGAGATGAATATGCAAAAGGAAGGGAACTTGAAGGGAAATGAAGGCTCAGCAATTCTAAAAGCAAGATAAGAAAACAAAGTAAGATAGAAGATAGCACTAAGAGTATTAGAAAAGAAAAATGATCGAAAAGTGGAGAAACTTTGAAACCAAGTAAAGGAAAAATAGTATAAGGAATGAATTAAGGAAGTATTTACCTGAAGGAAAGTCAAACTTGAAGCTAAAGAAAGATGAATGAGGCAAGAAACAAAATAGGAAGCAATAGGAAAAATAGGAAAGTAATTGAAATAAGAAAGTGAAGCAAATAGGAAAGTGAACAAGTTCTAAGCAATACAAGATAGGGAAATGCTTGCAATTCAAGTTTAAGCAATAGGAAAGATGTTATCTTTATTTGATTGCAATTAAGAAAGTGGCAAACTTGGACTCCTCTTCTTTAGAAATTGCAACACACATTTTGATTGTTTTCTTCTTCTTCTTCTTTTCTTTTTTTGACGATTTTCTTTTTTTTTTATGATTTTTTTGTACTTTTTCTCAGATAATTTGAATTTCACACAAATAAACATGGAAGAAAAAATTGCAAAGCAATTTTTAGAAGCTGGATGCTCTCAAATTTTGACTTAGTGTAACTTTCTCTAGAAAGCTTAGATTTTAATGATTTTAGAACGAGGAGAAAGAAGAGAATTTGAACTTGGGGAAGCATCTATTATTCAGCCAGAAACTGAAAATAAAGTGAACTAAACAATGGATGAAAAACGAACAGAGAAGAATAACGAAAATGAACAACAAAAGGATAGTTATTTGAAATCTAGTAACCAAAGCATTCTAATACCAAATGATGTTAGACCCAATAGGAACTTTTCCTAGAGAACGTTCAACAAGATGGAACTATGCCCAGGAATAGATAGAATCAAACATACAAGGAAGCACAACAAACAAAGTTGAAAAGATAGAAATAGAACACCAAAAGAAAAGGGGTTAGAAGAAAGATGTTTAATGGAAAGAACCCTAAAAGAACCTGTCTATTAGAACCCTAGTAAGAATGTTGTTCAATGGAAAGAACCCTAAGAGAAATTGTCTCTTAGAACTCTAACCTTGGTATGCCACAAAGGAAGCCCACTCCTATAAGTTAAGTATTCTTAAAGAATATGAAAAAAAAAAAGCTCTCAATGTTGTTTCTAAATGAAAAATCCCCTTTCAAAGTACATAAAGATGCCTATTTATAGGAAAAAATTTCTAACTTAATGTCCTAAAGAAAAAACTAAATAAAAGGAAACAAATCAGTCCTTAAAAGGAAACAAAATAAACTTAGAAAGGTGTTGACTAGATGATCTTATTTAAAGGAAAACAAAAAATGAAACTAATTAAAACATGATCTAAACATATTGGACCTTATAGATCACGTCTTCTCCTTATTTTTAAGTGGCACATGGTTGTCACATGGTATTTTAAGTAAGTTCTCCTAGTTGGACTTAATGTTGGCCTTTGGATAGTTAATGTTGGGATTTAAGGAGTAATACACCGCCTCTTGGACCTTTATGAGATAAAATCTGACTCAACAACATGGGCTCTATCTCTTGAAGATTTTGGATCAAACAATTGAATGCTTGCTTCATTGCTTTGGCACTAGATCTTATCATTGGGCCTCTAACATCTTGTAATGGATCTTTAGGAACATTAGACTTGAATGTTGGGCCTTTGATATGGTAATTTCGTTCAAGCCCTTGCCTTGCACATTCAAACTTCAAATCTGACCCAATTCCGAATCCTCCTTTTGCAAGCTCATGTCCATGCAAGTCATATCCTAGGCTTCCTTGAGGTAGATCACACCAAGTATGCTTCTTTTTTTGTCTTTCACATTCCCGTGGTTCTTGATTCGAAGCCTTTTGTTCTCACCCTTAGGGTCAAATCAAAAAATTAATTCCAAGGATTGCAATATAAAATGCAACCTCGGGTCATTTCACTTAATTGGAACCTAGTGAATTGTTCTAAGCTAGCCTGTGTCATGATATGCAAGCTAAATTAACAAAGAAAGGGGTTTGATCCTTGGAAATCTTGATGAAATTAAATGAATTGTAAGAAAAAATGTATAAAACATGTTTTTGGATTTTAGGAATAGGAACAAAAAAATTAAGACAAATGACCAATTGGAATAGTATCCTCTTGAAAATGAGCTTTGGCTATCATTGTTCAAAATAAATTTTAATGGGAGTGAAATCACTAAGTTTCAAGTGGTAAACCATAAAGAACTCTTTAAGTACAAGGTCTTAATCAATAAACTCCATTTCAAATGACTTTGTTGAATGCCCTTAGTGCATGTAGTGGGAAAGTCAATGCAACAAGTCACTTTGGGATCTAGAATCAAGTCAATATCAAACACAACTAGGTAGATAAAAGAGAATCAACAAGATCACAAATAGACATATATAAGACTTCATATATTTAAGCTCCAAGTTCTTCATCAACACATCGTAACAAAACATTGTATATCCAAAACTCTAGCCATTGCTACATCTTCAAGGGGAGAGAGGTGCCTAGCCAAGCATAACTCTAGGAGATTTCACAACTGGCAACCCACTGGAAGCTTCCATGGTAGTACTTGACTGTAAAAGGAGCAAAACAATGATGTGGATGACAGGAGATGAGGATCTGCCTAGAGAAGTCCTGTTTTCGAAGGAAGAGAGAGTGAATCTATATATCCACTATCGATTGTCTCTCTTCTTAACCTAAAATAGGTAGGTTTTTAAAAAAAGGTTATGGATCGGGTTGCACAGTGGGTAAACTTTCAAAAATAGTTTAGGTGGCGACAAAATTATCCCAAAGAGTTTTTCTTGGGTTCTTCATACTTTGCCGCGACGTAACATCACCTCTTACCGCGGTAAACTTCCTGTTGCCTTGACTTGTTGATTTATCATTTTCAGCCTTGGCTCCATGCCTCTACTTCTTTGAGTGTCCTACAATAAACAAATAGTAGTTTGCAATATTGATAGTTCTTAGAAAAATTAATTTAGTGCAATTGATAGTAATTTGTGATAATTTTACTCTCAAACTACATAAAGTAAAGGCAAGCACTCAAGAGTCAAATTGAGCATAAAATCTAAGAATAAGAGCCAAGAAGTGTAGAAAAAATCATGAAAATGTCACAAATTTATATAAGAAACTTGGGTTCAATCAAAATCCCCCATACTTAGACCTTTGTACTCCTGGACAAAGTTTATAAAAGTCAAAGAGCCAAGAAAATAAACACTATACAAATTTAATCCTAGAGATTGAGCAAAAGAGATTTCTCTCAAGAAAAACTGTTTAACTCTCTCCTCACTTATCTAGGGATAATTTCACTATAAAATCTGGTTAGTCCATTCTCTACCATAGGCTTGTGATAATTCTAACTCTTCACTACAAGTACTATTATTTTGAAAATCAAGAGGACTTTTCAAGGTTGTAGTGTACGGAAGGCTAAATGAATGGATTGAAGAGAAAAAACAAAAATGAGTACTTGCATCACAAATATGAAACAAAAGTCAATTGTGAGTAAGAAAATATTTACACAAACAACAATATAATCAATCATTTGACAATTTTCTTTTGAGAAACCTCCTTTTTCAGAAAGCTCTCCAAAAAATTTTCATTTTTTTTGGAGGAAGCCTGAAGCCTCTTGATTTTATGTTTTACTTTCTTTACTTCTTTGGCTCCCTTAATAACATTTTTTTCACAAATAGGCATTATAGTAAGAACGGGAAATAAAATATTTACAATAATATTAAGACATGTGCATGTACTCAAACATATGGCTCAAGGGGCTAGCAATGGTTAAGTGTTTGGGAAAATAGGTTTTCAAAGAATGTCGCTATCATGTTAACAAAATTCTAGTTCATCAAACCTTGATCAAGAATTAAAACAAGTTCTAGAGAGATGTGAAATTAAGCATATACACACAGAAATGAAAGAATTCAGGGAAAATATCCTTCCAACAAGGTTAGTATCTCAAATAAGAAATCTTAAGGTTTAAAAATGTAAAGTGCTACTTTTTTAGTGTACCCTCACTTACTTTCTGTTGAAAAAATTAAAAGTAAATTTAGCCAAAACTGACTATCATTTAAAAAATAGATGGTATTTTCAAAAGCAAAGGGACCACTTTCAAATTTATAATAGCTTCGAGATATAAGAGTGAAAAGAATCTAATTAGAGAAAATTATTAAGATGAGGAAAATTTAAAATAGTTTCTATAAAGAGGATTGTTGAACCCCGTTTCCGAAGGCCAACCCACTAGTTAATAACCAAAATCACAATTCGATTTCTTCACAACAATTGAGGCTATAAGTCTCTGGCGCTCTGATACCATAAGTGAAAAAAATGAACTCATCTCACTAAATTCCAAA
This sequence comes from Erythroxylum novogranatense, assembly GCA_029891385.1. Classification (NCBI taxonomy): domain Eukaryota; kingdom Viridiplantae; phylum Streptophyta; class Magnoliopsida; order Malpighiales; family Erythroxylaceae; genus Erythroxylum; species Erythroxylum novogranatense. Next base: position 49,304,523 of record CM057224.1, read on the forward strand.
CAGATTTTGGGACACCTCAAAAAGGAATTTTAAAAGGAATTCTTCATAAGATTTGGGACCCTTTTCATTAAGTTTCTAAATACACCAAAATCATTCAATTTGGTTCAGAACTCTAAAAGTTATGGCCCAAACACTTTCGGAACATTACTAAACCGAGACTGTGCACTATACCCAACTTCACTCTAGAAACTGAAAGTCTTAGCAACTGAATTGAAATTCAATTACTTCAGATAATTTTTAGCTTCCTCTCTAGTTTAGTTAGAAATAAGAATCAACTCATTTGGAGCTCTACAGGTTTAGATATCACCAAAACATTGAAGGATGCTCGGAAAAATATCCAACTACTACTCTTTTAATCGGTCTACTCACTTTGATTCAATAAATATTTTTCAAAACTATTTCAAAAGCTATAATTTTTTATTGAGAGATAGAGGAATGTATTAGGGATCCAATACTTCAAAAATCTGGTCAATCGGAGGTCGGACGAAAAAGTTATAAGCAAAAGAGTGAAGAGTGTTCAGGTGAGCCAACGAGTCGAGTCGTAAAGGCGACGGCTTGCGAGCTCACAAAACGAGCCGCGTCGCAATCACGTCGGCTCACAATCGCAACAACTGACAAAACGAGCTATGTCGCAATCACAATGGGTCACGAGCTGGCTCACAAAGCCGAGCCACGTCGCGATCGCGATAGCTCGTGATCACGATGTTGCCTGATTTACCCTACTTCCAAAATCCCGACTTCTAAATTCCATATCTTTTGACCCAGAACTCGAAATTTTACAAATTTGATACCAATAGAAAGCCAAAAGAAAGTTCTACAACTTATATGAGAACTTTAAGACAATTTATACCTCTATTAGGGTCTAAATTCCACATCAATGTGGCTGTCCGAACATGTCATCCCAAACAGCATCTCAAACTTCTAAAAATCCCATCTTTCAACTCCCATGTCCAAAAACGGCGTACTATATATCGTTAAAAAGCTAAGAGGAGAAGCTAAAATTTATGAAGAAAATTTGGTCCAATTCGTCCTAGATTAATACAAATTTTCTCCTGACGTATGAACACACATCTTTTCCTCATGAAAAAAAACTATATTCCATCTAAGCTAGGAACCCCAAAATCTAGCTTAGAAATCCTAAAATCAAATGGGTCTCTAAAATCATCTTCTTCCAGCACAATACCCATAAGACTTATCTACCAAAATTGATCTTAGAAAACTTAAAACCCATACATTTCTTAAACTTCATGAACCAAAATCTTTCAAAAAAATCGAATAAATCAAACTACTCTTACATTGATTCTTCACCAATTGAAGATTTTCTTAGATCAAAAGTAGGCTCTAATCTTCCTCTTCATTTTTACCTTCTTAAGCATTGTGAAAATCTCTTTTGCAAATCAAACAAAGACAAAACCAAGTTTCTCTTTCTTCTTCTTCTTCTTTTTCTCTCCTTTCTTTCTTCTCTACTACTCTCTTTCTGTTCTCTTCTCCCAATTTCGTGTTCCCTTCTTCTATAAAAGCCAAACATCCCTTCTTATTACAATTATGCCATTAATGAGTGAACAAAGACCCTTATGCCCCTCCTTATATGCCTTGTAACTTAAATGGTTAAGTGATCTTCTCAAAAAGCCCTCATACATACATACTCTTACTTCTTAATTCAGCTAAACCATATTTTAAAATCTTGCCAACATTTACATAATAATGAACTCCAAATAAAAGAATAATCTAGTAAAACCTCAAAATTATTTAAATCATGCTAAACTCCTTCCAAAAATCAAGACCTTTTTTCTAATAATGCAATTGAAGGAATTTGATAACACTTCCTTCTAGAGAAATGTTCCTCATTGTCTTAAATTTCTAATGAAACAAAAAATCTTTCAATCGGTACGAAAATCTTAAATTTTTATCCCAAAACATTTCCAAACTGCTCTTATATTGAAACAATATTATGTGCTCAACTTCCATACAAAAATTGAAATTCTTAGAGACCAATTTAGAACTCAATTTCACCATACATTTTGTAGCCCTATTTCTCTAGACTAATCCAAATCAAGAATCATCTCATTTGGATAACTAGAGAAAAAGTTATGCCTAAAATACCAAAGCGTACTTAGTGATCATGTTTCAACTTATAACTTCCATCATTTCATATATATCCCTTCTTGTCCTAACTATCCTTTCCACTTCATTTAAAATTAAAAATTTCTTCTTTTCTTTACACATAAATAATTGCCAAGAATTTCTCATTTAATAATTCTAACTTCTAAAAAAAGTTTGGGGTTCAACAATTATCCCCCCTTTAAAGAATTTCGTCCTCGAGATTATTACCTGAATTGTCAAACAAATACAAATAATGCTGTCTTATGCTTTCCTCAATCCTCCAAGAAACTTCTTTGCTCGAATCATGTCTTCCAATTGACTATAGTCAATATACTCACCCGGTCTTTCAATCATTCATTTAGTCTTTCATTTTCTTAGCTAATTTCCTCAATATGTATATACCTCAAATTACTCACAATTTCCCACTTCTTGTGTCAATAATACCAATATCATATCATATCATATCGATATTTCTTAACATATTCACATGTCACACATTGAGAATCTGAAACATCTTTGTTAGTAATACTAACTCGTAAGTCATTGGTCAGGTTCTTTATCCTAACTTGAGCACATCTTGCGTTCAGTCCAAGAACACCTTGAGAATGTGATACTCTTAGAAACAATTCATCTTTCACTTCATAGTTTACATCTCTATAGTGTCAATACACTTAATTCTTATGGTAGATTGTAACTCTTTTAATATTAATCAAACAACTACTTCGATTCCAATTTCATCTTCTTAAGATCACAAAGCTTCTGTTGTTATTCTTGTACACTTTAATCACATCATTTCTACTCATCTCTCTATTTTACTCAAACAATCCATGAAAATAAATTCGCATCTCTATCGCATTCAGGGATATACAACACAATACAATATTGGTGTCATGTTCAATTTTGCCAAGACAAATCGTTGACTCATTATCATCATATTTAACCATGTACTATTTCCCATTTCTAATTTCCCATAACTTTCAATTTGCTCAACTTTTGAAAAGGCATCAATCGTCTCTCCAATTCCATCAGCTTGAACTCTGAATAAATGCTCATGCGTGTGACTTATACACATGCGACTCAAAGTTGGGATCAGTCACTGCGGTATGCTAAGACATGTCAAAACTTACATCTAACTTGATACATCTTTCCAAAATGCCCATGTAGGATCTCAATTCTGGTGCTCTGATACCATAAAATGTTGAACCTCATTTACGAAACCCAACTCACTAGTCAATAACCAAAATCATAATTTGATTTCTTCACAACAATTGAGGCTATATGTCTCTGGCGCTCTGATACAATAAGTGAAAAAAATGAACTCATCTCACTAATTTCCGAACAGATTTTGGGACACCTTAAAAAGGAATTTCAAAAGGACTTCTTCATATGATTTGTTCCCCTTTTCATTAAGTTTCTAAAGACACCAAAAATTTTTAATTTGGTTTAGAACCCTAAAGTTATCGCCCAAACACTTTCAGAACATTACTAAACTGAGACTGTGCACTATACGCAACTTCACTCTAGAAATTGAAAGCCTTAGGGACTGAATTGAAATTAAATTCCTTCAGATAATTTGTAGCTTCATGTCTCTAGTTTAGTTATAAATAATAATCAACTCATTTATAGTTCTTCAGATTTAGATATCACAAAAAAACTGAAGCATACTCAGAAAAATATCCAACTCCAACTCTTTTAACTAATCTCCTCGCTTTGATTCAATCAATATTTTTCAAAAATATTTCAAAAGTTTTCAATTTTTTATGGAGAGATAGAGTAATGTCTTATGGATCTAACGCTTTAAAAATCAAGTCAATTGAAGGTCGGATGAAAAAGTTATAAGCAAAAGAGTGAAGAATGTTCTGGTGAGTAAACGAACATAGTCGCAATCGCGACAGCTCGCAAAAATGAGCCGTGTCTCTATTGTGACAGCTTGGGATTGTGATGGCTCACAAAGCTGAGCCGTGTCGCGATCTTGATGGCTCGCGATCCCGAGGTTGCCTGCTCTACCCTACTTCCGACATCCCAACTTCTAAATTCCATATCTTTTGACCCAGAACTCCAAATTTTACAAATTTGGTACCAATGGAAACCTAAAAGAAAGTTATACAATGTCTGTGAAGAATTGTAAGACAATTTCTACTTATATCAGGGTCTAAATTAAAATGTCATCCCAAACAACATCTGAAACTTCTAAAAATCACATCTTTCAACTCCCATGTCAAAAAATGGCATACTATATATAGTTGGAAAGCTAAGAGGAGAAGCTAAATCTTTCATGAAGACAACTTGGTCCAATTCATCCTAGAATAATACAGGTTTTCTCCTGAAGTCGGAATACACATCTTTTCCTCATGAAAAAAAACTAGAGAATTTTCCCAAATTCACTTCTTCTATTGCAATATCATTCATAACGATTTCAACTATCAATAACATTCCATTAAACTCTCTAATATCTACTCATTTCGTTCATCACTTGCATCCAATTCTCATCATCCACAAAATCCTATCTTGTATTTTCGTAATGTCTCACTTATGTAAATATATTTGTATATATACCAACCATGTATACTCAACATTCATCATCATCATTCGTATACAAATTCACATTTCATGTCCATACACAAATCCACATTTCATTAACATCATAAATTAAGAGTTTTACAAACTTTAATGGCATTCCAAGCCAATTTTACACCATCAATATCAAAAATCCGAAATACAACAAAAGATACAAAAATTCCATAATTCTCAATATATGTCTAACATCTTATGTTTACGTCAATCTAACTTAAGATACAACATATGCAATGATGCCTTGACTTTCTTTCACCCGATCTCTTTCTTATCACCTAGAAATGGGAATGAAAGGAGGGGTGAGCTTTACAGCTCGTGGGTAACATGCTTATAACGAATAACAAGCAAAACCATTCAAAAAGTTCATTCTCGTAGAAAATTCTTGTTGAATCATAAAACACATGTTTTTCAAAAATTTTGTCATATAATCAAATTACAACAACATAATTCATGCATTTTTCATAAACACATAAGCACATCAGAAATGGTTTTGGTGGATCCAAAACAGAACGTTCTACACATTTCCCCTAAGAGTCCTGTGTAGTAGTGAACAGAAAGTACTAACGCAATCCCATATAATGGTTTTGCATAGCCATGAACTTATGGGAGTCCGCAAGGGAGCTCCATGCTACTAGCAGGCAGGAGGGAGAAGCCTTCAGACAAGTGCACTTGACATACTTAGGAGACCACCACAAACCCACATAACATATAATTCATGCTTGAAAACTAATTGCCTAAATGGCATATTTTTTTAAAAAAACTTGTCTTTCATGAGCATGTCATATTTCATATGCATTTCTATCCTCATTTCACAATTCATCATCAAAATTCATTCATCAAAACATATAGCAATCTCTCAAATCATTCAAAACCAATAAAAGAAACATTTATGAAGTAACTGAAATCTTTTTTCTTTCTTGTTTTGAACAAAAACATCAATGGCTCATTACTTAATTATAAACATGAAACCCACCTTATTTTGTTTGGACATCCAACCTCACATGTTCCCTTCCTGTTGCACTTGGATAGGGTTTCTCTTTATTTCCTAAAACAAACCAAAATCCACCTTCAATTTCAATTTAAATGGGAATCCCCAAAATTCATAAAATCCCTAAAACTTCAAAATCATCACAAATGAAATCAACACACTTCAAACTCAAACTTAACCTACCTATAATCCATCTAAGCTAGAAAACCCAAAATCTAGCTTAGAAATCATAAAATCAAATGGGTCTCTCAAATCATCTTCTTCCAACACATCACCCATAAGAGATATCTACTAAAATTGATCTTAGAAAACTTAAAACCCATACATTTCTTAAACTTCATGAACCAAAATCTTTCAAAAAAATCCAACAAATCAAACATACTCTTACCTTGATTCTTCACCAATTGAAGAGTTTCTTGGATCAAAAGAGGGCTCTAATCTTCCTCTTCATTTTCCCCTTCTTAAGCATCGTGAAAATCCCTTTTGCAAATCAAACAAGACAAAACCAATTTTATCTTTCTTCTACTTCTTCTTTTTCTCTCCTTTCTGTCTTCTCTACGACTCTCTTTCTGTTCTCTTCTCTGAATTTCATGTTTCCTTCTTCTATAAAAGCCAAACATCCCTTCTTATTACAATTATGCCATTAATGAGTGAACGAAGACCTTTATGCCCCTCCTTATATGCCTTGTAACTTAAATGGTTAAGTGATCTTCCCAAAAATCCCTCATACATACATACTCTTACTTCTTAATTCAACTAAACCATATTTTAAAATCCTACTAACATTTACATAATAATGAACTACAAATAAAATAATAAATCTAGTAAAACCTCAAAATTATTTAAATCATGCTAAACTCCTTCCAAAAATCAAGACCTTTTTTCTAATCATGCAATTGAAGGAATTTGATAACACTTGCTTCTAGAGAAATGTTCCTCATTGTCTTAAATTTCTAATGAGAAAAAAAATCATTCAATTCGGTTCAAAAATCTGAAATTTTTATCCCAAAATATTTCCAAACTGCTCTTATACTGAAACAATATTCTATGCTCAACTTCCATACAAAACTTGAAAATCTTAAAGATAAATTTAGAACTCAATTTCATTATACATTTTGTAGCCTTATTTCTCTAGTTTAATACAAATTAAGTATCATCTCATTTGGATAACTAGAGAAAAAGTTATTACTAAAATACCAAAGCGTACTTAGTGATCATGTTTCAACTTATAACTTCCATCATTTCATATATAACCCTTCTTGTCCTAACTATCCTTTCCATTTCGTTTAAAATTCAAAATTTCTTCTTTTCTTTACACATAAATTTAATCACCAAAAATTTTCCATTTAATAATTCTAACTTCCAAGAAAAGTTTGTGGTCCAACTAGGATGGTGTCTCCATGGCGAACCTTTTATTCTGCAACGTCACTGCAGTGAAAAAAGAGTTTATCGCGGCAAAAAATGACAGAAACATTTGAAACATGTGATTGGCCTCACTTACTAAGTTTAAAACTGTCATATAATGCAGAATTTACTTCCACAATTGGTTAAATGGCTGAAAATGATGAACAAACAAGAATTGCAAATTGGAGCAACCTCCCCCACACTTAATCATCAGATTGTACTTAATGTGAAGAATAATTAAAACAAGTATGCATTGAAGAGTGAGTGTAAGGCTGATGAAAAACAACACATCTGAAGTACAAAGAGAATTATATAAAGACTTGGCCACAAAGTTAGTACATGACAAAATGTAATTGAGTATCCAATAAATTAAAAAGTAAAACAAAAGGAAGGAAAACACAAGAACAAGTAGCTTGAGTTGCTCCATTGGATGGTCATCCTCAGCGCCAAAGGGACCTGCTTCCGATGTACCAGCACCGCACAGTGAGTCATCTTGATCAGAGGGGAGTTGGAAGTGAAGGTGCTCAGTGAGCAATGCATCCATCTATGAGTGATACTGCCGATCTTGACCCTACCAGGCGACTGCCTAAAGGAGGGTCTCGGAGAGTAGCCAGTTTTGCATAGAGGCCATCGACTTAGCCAGCGAGGGTCTGTAAGGTCACGGGCTTAGGAGTGACCTAAGTTGGAGGATCGTCCTCACTTGGCACTACAATTGTAGGGGTGGTATCAACATCAGGAATGTGGGTAGATGGGTGAGGAGGGTGGAGGAGGGGTTGTTTGAGGCCGGTGTACCAAAAAAGAGGAGCCGGATCAAAATAGTTGTCATTATTGAATTCCAAGACATGGTGGGCCCGAAATATGTCTGTGATGAGGTGGGGGAAAGTAATGGCATTGGTGAGTTTCGCGGTGTTGACGGAGTCATGGAGAGCAGAGGCAATGGCATAAGTTATGTCGACTGGGTGACCAACCATGGGAAGGTAAAGGTAAAGGGCTTGTTGTTTTGTAACAAAGGCGAGATGGGTGGTCAAAATGATGTTGTTACTTACATGATGGAGTCAAGGATGAGCTTCAGGTCCGATATCAGAATGTTTCCGGTAACGTTGATAAATTCGGGGCTAATGCCAAACAACGTCCTCTACATAGAGGGTGGAAATAACATCATCCCAAGGATAGTGGTGGATCAACTGATCGTAGTGGCAATGGAAAATAGGACAGAGTTTATAATGGTTGTGAATGCTAGCGGAGGTGAATGCATCAGGTGCTTTCACACCGTTGAAATTAGGTTCCATGGTGTTACACAGTAAGGCATAGGTATAGAAGTGGCGAACGAATTTATCATTGACTTGAGCCCATAGTTGGACTAATCCCGTAAGTTGAGACTGTACTAGTTGTTGGATAAAGGGATTGTTGGGTGGAGTTAAAGGGAAAGGGCACTCTCTAATAAATGGCCTAGCATCTATCTTCTAGCTAGGTCGGCAAAATCAGAATTAGCACTATTCGAGGGACAGTAGGGGTAGTACAGGTAGGATTTTTAGTTCGAGGCATGTTCTTGCAAAAAACGAACACACAAAATAAACAAAACTGATTAAAATGTATAACTGAATCAATTAACGTCACTGCAATGAAAACTAGTTGAACCTAGGGTTTGCTTTCCATCCCTCATTATAGGTGTTAGAATATGGGTCCCACTTCTGACTGGTTTGACCAGATACACTGCAGACACCTCTTCATACCTATCGGGGAAAACACTTGATATGTACATTACTGACCCACAAGTATCACAACTAGGTGCAGTAAGATCCATAAAAGATGTCAGGCGATGCACATTCATATTTTTCAACTTTGCAGTGATGAAGGACAACTGTGAGTTCACTCTACACTCCAAAGAGCCAACCTTAGATTCTAGGCTCTCCATTCATTTAGATTGGCCTGTTGAAGCTCCCAACTTATATACTCCTCTGGTTTCCCTAATACTATACCGTTGATGATTCAAGGCCACCTTCTTGATAAGATCCCATGCTTGTGTAGCTATAAGATCAATTAAAGAACCTCCTGATGCAACATCTAACATACCTTTATCTTGACTTTTCAGCTCATCATAAAAATACTGGATGTTGGACCAGAAAAAGAAAGCATGTTATATTTGGAGAACTGGTAGATTTCAAAACTTTTTAGAAATGTTATTTATAGTGGAAGTAATATATCCAAATCATCATGAAGAGTATTACCGACTCCTTTGCTACAACTTCAATTCCTTGCTGCACTATCCTCTCCTTCTTCTTCTATCCAAAGCCTTTGCTTTCGAATCTTTCCTTTATCAATCTATCTTCTCCTTATTGTTGTATCCTCAACCAATTTGATTTACCTCTTGTTCTCCTAGGACAACTTGGTTAGCAAAATCCTTTGGTGGGAAAGGAGAAGAAACACTTTGGAGGAGTATTGTTTAAGAAGAAAGAAGGAAACTATGAGACGCTGTCATGCAATTTTTGATTTTTTTCATGCAAGATACTCCCACTTTCAGTTAACCATAAAGCAAAGAAGAGTCTTCCATCCAATGCATCATTTCTTCATTTAATCAATCATAAAGAAGCTATTAAATGAGACTCTTCTCATTTGTCTTTAAGATGACTATATGAAAAGTATATTAACCTAAATGTTATCATGTTAATTTCAGTTCTTGATGGTTTAAAAAGGAAGATGGTCCATCCAATGTGCATCTTTCTTCTTTAATCCAATCAATGCTAATAGTTTACATGCTATCATTAAAAGATAACCATTAAACCATTTGATGGTAAGTTCATAACTCCATTTAATGATAATAAACCATAATAAAGACCATCTTTATTTAGAATTTTAATGTCAAATGTCCAGCTGCATATTAAACTCTAACAAAACCAAAATTGATCCTTTATTTCTTAAAAAATTTGTTTTAATATAATTAATCTAATCAATTATAATAAACCAAAGTCTAGCCCATTTCTAAATGAACATTTGGGCTTTTAATTAACCACTAATTAGTGCAAGCCAAACATTCAATTATGGGCTTCTAAAACCTCCATTTATATTTCTTACTTAGCTTGATAACCTTCTTTGAAGCCAAGTGAGGAATCTTATTAGACTTTGATAATTCAAGCTCCAATAAGCGTAGAATTAACTTAATCTCATTATAATTAATTCTAGCTTATTAACTAAATGTCATTCCACCAAAGACAATTACTTGAACTCTTGAGTTATTAAATATTATGAGAACACATATTTTATGTCTAATTGCAAACCCTATTTAGAACCTTATTATAGGCATCCGCACAATAAAGGATAAAATTATAATTTTACCCTTATATTGGTTTTTCCTTCTAGATCTCCTATTTTACTTTATATGTTGATTAACATACAAGATCTCATCTTGGTGTTAAGACTTGATCGGTAGCTATTCCATCAAACTACTAGTGCCAGTTTAATCACCAAATCTCCTTAAAATATCTAGAAGTGATGATAGCACTATAAACTCTTTATTTGAGTGAATGTTCCCTGATACATGTTTCAATTGATAATTCCAACATGCAGACATTGGATTAATACTCTAAAAAAATCCATATCAATCATATCAAGAATTATAATGATGCACGTACGAGTTCACTACTCATCAAGATTGTGGTTCATAATAAGCGAATGTTTAAGTTGTATGTTTTGAGATTAAAGTAATGGCCCACTTTATTCTTGAAAACATACTTGATTTCAGATTCATTTAATAGTGCCATTATCGATAGTTAACTATTATTATGATATGAAACTCATCATTCCCTTGAAGTAAACTCTTTTACTTACATGGAGATAAATCGCAACACTATTGTATAGACCATAATCAGGAGACCAAATTGATTATTCAACAGTGAATCAATCAATTTAGATTCTTATAATATACATGTTTCTTATACATCTCTATGTATATGTATATTACTTACAAAAGAATCTTGGTACCTTTTTCACTATATATATAATGCTCACACAAATAAAACTAAACTCTTTTGTTTTATTAATGATAAATATTTTCATTACAAAACTGTAATTGAAGAAGATAAAGTTACATGTAAATGCACTTGCTTTCCAGGGTACTATATTTATATAACTCCAACACTGCACTAGCTGCTCGTCAAGTATCTAGTCTCATCATAATCCTGACATTCTGAATAGATCTCCTTCATCATCGATGAAGTTCTGGCAGTTGGAAAATATTTTTCCAAAAAAGCTTTCCTCAAATTGGCCCAACTATGATAGGCATTCGCTACGTGCCTTGGGAGGCTCATATACCACTCCAGTGCTTTTTCCTCAAGTGATAGGTGAAAAACCTTCCATAGCACTTGATCAAGTGAGGCTCCCACCGGCTTCATACTCTGACAGATCATGGATAAAGATTGCAAATGCATGTAGGGATCTTCTCCAATCAAGCCATGAAATTTAGGAAGAGAGTTAATTAGTAATCCTTTAACTTCAAAATTCATGTCAAAATTAGGACAAGCATTAGTAAATGGATTATATTTAACATCATAGGTAGCTGATTCCCCAATGGTCCTTCTCCTTTAATTCCCATTACTGTCCCCAACTCGCTCATGCTCCCCATTTCCTCCATTATCTCCTTTCCCAGGTTGGTTAGCATGAAAGTTAGGGTTTTGTAGGAAAGCTGGGTTTTCGACCATTTTGATTCTTTCTAATGAATTGCCCTCACTACTTGGCTCACTAGACTGTTCTTCAATAACTACCTTACTTCTCTCTTTTTCTTTCTTCTCCTTTCTAATCTTCCTCAAACATCTCTCAATTTCAAGTTGGAAAGGAAAAAGTTTAGTTTTCTGGGGCATGCACGGAGACAACTCAAATGAAAATAAAATGTAACAAAATTTACTTACAAGCACAGAAAGCCAAATAAAAGGTGAGATGCAATGGATGCAAGTGTATAAGTATGTGATAGTATATGTGAGAGTATGTATGCAAGTAAAGTATGTATGTATGAAAAGGCAATAAGAGAAATGTTCAAAACTATACGTCTGTAAAAAGGCTAAGTATGAAAAATGCAAAAAGTTTGGTATCCTGTTTGATTGGTTTTCAAAATTTTATGCTAAGGAAAGAAAATGAAATCTTATACTATTGACAAGTATGAAACTAAACTATCTAAAATGCAATCTAAACTAAGGTTCCTAACCTCACATAGCATCAAAAATGACAAAATCTAACTTAGATAACCAATTGCTTGGTTCCCTAGCAACGATGCTATTTTGATTCGAAGTCTCTTGTTCTTACCCTTGGAGGTCAAATCAAAAAAATTAATTCCAAGGATTGCAGTATAGAATGCAACCTTGGGTCGTTTCATTTAATCGGAACATAGTGAATTGTTCTAAGCTAGCTTATGTCCCATGATATGCAAGCTAAATTTGCAAAGAAAGGGGTTTGATCTTTGGAAATCTTGACGAAATTAAATGAATTGTAAGAGAAAAAATGTATAAAACATGTTTTTCGATTTTAGGAATAGGAGCGGAAAATTAAGACCAATGATCCAATGGAATAGTATCTTCTTGAAAATGAGCTTTGGCTATCATTATTCGAAATAAATTTTGATGGGAGTGAAATCACTAAGTTTAAAATTGTAAACCTTAAAGAACTCTTTAATCAATGAACTTCATTTCATAAGACCTCGTTGAATGCCCTTAGTGTTTGTAATGGGTAAGTGAATGCAACAAGTCACTTTGGGATCTAGAATCAACTGAATATCAAGCACAACTAGGGGGATAAAGGAGAATCAATAAGACCACAAATAGACATATATGAGACTTCATATATTTAAGCTTTAAGTTTTACATCAACACATCCCAATAACACATTGTATATCCAACACTTGATTAAACTCAAATCAAGAATGTTCAACTACAAATTATAAATCCTAAACCTAGGAGTTCATAACAATATAGCTGAACATGGAATAAACTACTCCCCTTTAAAGCCTATTGAACTCTAGCCATTATTACATCTTCAAAAGGAGAGAGGTGCCGAGCCAAGGATAACTCTAGGAGATTTCACATCTGGGAACCCACTGCAAGCATCCATGGTAGTAGTTGACTATGGAAGGAGAAAAACAGTGATGTGGATGAGAGGATATGAGGATCTGTGTAAAGAAGTTTTTTATTCAAATACAGAGAGAGTTAGTCTTTATATCCACTATCGGTTGTCTCTCTTCTTATCCTAAAATAGGTAGGTTTTAAAAAAAAGGGTTATGGATCAGGTTGCATAGTGGGTAAACTTTCAAAAATGGTTCAAGTATTTGAAGGTTCGTCGCGACAAATTTTCCCAAATGTTTTTGCTTGGAATTTTTGGTTTCTTCGCCGCAGCGATGAGAACTTCATACCACGATGAACTTTTCCTGAAAGTTTTCTTGAATAATCTACTGAGTTTACCGTAGTGACGTGATCTCATGCTACGGTGAAATTATCCCAAATAGTTTTGCTTGGGTTCTTCATACTTCGCCAAGGCGTAACATCACCTCTCGCCGCGGCGAACTTCTTGTTACCTTAACTTGTGGACTTATCATTTTCAGCCTTCGCTCCTTGCTTCACTTCTTGCCTTTACTTCTTTGAATGTCTTATAATAAACAAATAGTAGTTTGCAATATCAATTGTTCTTAGAAAAATTAATTTAGTGCAATTGATAGTAATTTGTGACAATTTTACTCTTAAACTACATAAAGTAAAGGCAAGCACTCAAGAGTCAAATTAAGCATAAACTCTAAGAATAAGAGCCAAGAAGTGTAGTAAAAATCATGAAAATGTCACCAATTTATATAAGAAACTTAGGTTCAATCAGTTCTTCATCATGAAGGCTGAAATTTTGAGGCTCTTAGATCAAGATGTCATATACTTAATCTCTTATAGCAAGTGGGTAAGTCGTATCTATGTGGCTCCTAAAAATACTAGCATTACTATGGTGAAGAATACTAAGAATGAATTAGTTCCCATATGTGTGCAAAATGGCTAGTGAAGTATTCATTATAGGGAGTTAAAATTGGTGACAAAAAAGGACTATTTTCCTTTGCTTTTCATGGACTAAATGCTTAAGCGCCTGCCTGGTAAGTCTTTCTATTATTTCCTTAATGGCTATAGTGGAAATTATCAAATTGTTATTGCTCCTGAGGATCAAGAAAAGACTACCATTTAGTACATATGCTTATAGGAGAATGCTCTTTGGTTTATGCAATGCACCTGCTTCTTTTCAAAGATGCATGATGAGTACATTTTCTGATTATGTTGAGGGGATCATTGAAGTTTTTATGGATGATTTTACCATCTATGGTGATTCCTTGGACTGTTTAGGAAACTTGTCTCTGATCTTGAAAAGATGCATGGATACTAACCTTGTTTTGAACTATGAAAATGTCAATTTATGGTAGAACAAGCGATAGTTTTGGGGTATGTGATTTTTGAATGTTGCTTAGAGGTTGATAAATCTAAGATAGATGTTATGATAGAAATGGCATTCAAGATGCTACAAGAAGCAATCTAGGTGATTTAGAATTGATTACAAATATAGAAAGTGCTGGACCCTGCTTTAGGGCAAATGATGCTGAACCTCACTACCGGAGCCCAGCATTTAGAGTCATTGATAGAAACAGTACTTGCCCTCGACTATACTAAACCTATTTCGGGATGTTTAGTATAACTTTCCCTAAAGAATGTAGATCAAGGTGTTTTTTAGATGAACTGAAAGAGGACTTCAAGGTCTACAACTTTCATGAAGACTTTGAAGGTAGATTCTATCATCTTGAGGGACAAAAATGGAGCAGATGATAGGATCAGACGAAGCCAAAGGAAAAAGTAGACGAATGGGAAAAGCAGATAAATAGGGAAAATTCCTATAACTTTCCTTTCAGACATCAGATTAGGGTGTTATTTAGCTGGTTCGAAAGAGGACTTCAAGATCTACAACTTTTATGAAGGTCTAAAAGACAGATTCTATTGTATGAAGTGTCAAAAATGGAGCTAACGATAGGTATAGACGAAACTAAATGAAAAAGCAAACCAATAGGAAAAAGCAAATGAATGGGGAAAATTGCCATAACTTTCCTTATAGATATTAGATTAGGATGTTTAGCTGGTTCAAAAGATGAGTTCAATATCTACAACTTTTATGAAGACCTCGAAGACAGATTCTATCGTCTGAAGGGTCAACAATAAAGCAGATGATAGATATATAGAAGGTCAAACATAGAAGAAGTAGAATGTCAAACATAGATGATATGACATTATCATAGACGATATATTTTTACAAACGATATGATATCATCATAGATGATATGACATCATCATAGACAATGCATTTTTATAGACGATATGACATTATCATAGACAATATGACATCATCATAGACAATACATTTTACACTCCTGAGCATCTCCCCTTATATGGACCATAACTTTCAACCTAGAAGTCCAAAAAATTCGTACTATATATCATTGGAAGGCTAGAAGGATAAGCTACAATTTTCAAAAGAAAACTTTGACTAAATTTGCCCCAATTGATTCCAGATTTTCCCCCGAAGTCAGCATATGATTTCTACACCTAGAAAAGACTTAAATTTTGAAATGAACAACTATAAAAGAAACATGCACGTACACCTGTTGATTGAGCCCAAGTTTATTATGTAAATTGGCAACACTTTCATGGCCTTTACTATTCTTTTTGACTCATAATTCTTGATTTTGTGCTTAAATTAATCCTCAAGTAAACACTTTTATTTTATGCAATTTGATAGTAAAAATTGTCACAATTGATATTAATTGCACTTCTTAAATTTTCTAAGAACAATTGATACTGCAAATTGCTATTATTGATTGTAGGAACCTCAAGGAGAAGGGAGTCAATGTGCTGAATTGAAGTCCACAGGAGACCAAAGCTTTCAGAAAAAGTTTTCCACGGCGAGCCCATCTGTAGTTACGCCGCAAAACGAGGAATCCAGGCTGAGCTTTCGGGAAAAGTTTGCCACAGCAAAGATTAATTCTTTCACCGAAGCGAAGGATCCAAGATTCATGCAAAACCTTTCGAGAAAAGTACGTCGTGGAGAACCTACCTATCGCCGTGGCAAAATGTCAAAAACCTGATCATATTTGAAAAAAATCTCTCACTATATGACCCGTTCGATCGACCTAAAGTTTAAAAACTTGCCAAATTAGGTTATTTGAGTTTTTCTTTATAGAGAGTCGACACCTTTTACATACATAGACTTCATCTCTCACTCTCGACCTTCATCCATCAACCATTTTTTTTACTTCTCATCATCGCTCTCCTCATTCGTTGCTGCTACCATGGATGTTATCAGTGTGTTTACAGTTGTGACTGCTACTGGAGTGATGCTTGGCTAAGCACCATTTCCTCTTGAAGATGCAGTGATGACTTCAAAGGGGAGTAGTTCATTTATGTTTGACTACATCGTTATGAACTCCTGAGTTAGGATTTATGCTTTGTAGTTGGATTTTCTTGATTATGGTTTAATCAAGTGTTGGACAATGTATTGTGTTATGGATTGGTTGATGTAGAACCTGTTAAGTCAAAATGACTTTACTTAGATATAATTTTGATGTATAACAAAAAGCAAAATAAAAGAAAAATAAAAGCAGAAGAAACAAAGCAGACAAAGTAATACAGATAAAGAAACACAGACGTAGAAGCACAATAAGATGCAGACAAAGAACACAGAAGAAATAAGCAGACGCAGACACAAAATAAATACAAACGAAGCACTACAGATGAACAAATACAGACAAAGCACTATAGACGAAGCAATACAGACGAAGCAACACAGACAAAACAACGCAGATGCAAAAGAGAAATACAGACGCAGACCGAGATATAGTAGTAAAACAGATGAATAAGCGAATAGTAAAGCAGACGAAGACGTGAATAGAAAAACAGACGCAGAAGAAGAATTGAGAAGCAGACGCCCCTCTTAAGTTAGTCTTCTATTTTGTGGTTTTCTTATCCTATTTGGACAAGGACTAGTCAATTTTAATTAGTTTTGAAGCCCAAATCCATGTGGGATTTGTTCTTGGGCATATTTGTTTCAAGAAGGCCTTTTGATATTTTGGGCTTTCTTTAGTGTTTTTAGGTTATCTTTGTTAGGGTTTACATTGCAAAGGGTATTTAAACCTTTGTTTTAGCCATGAACACGAGTTTTTAGAGAGATCAATAAAATTAGAAAGCATTCTTCAAGAGAGAATTGAGATTCTTGCTTGTTTTATCTTAAGGATTGATTCAACTTATCAAGTAAGTTCTAACTTGTGGCGTTAATTCAATTCCTACAATCTTATACTCTTTGTTACCAATTCCTTGCTGTTTTGGGGGTGAAGGGTGTTTATAGATTGATTGAATTTAGGTTTGGGAACAATCATTGAAACGGAGGTGATCTAGAAATTGATTCTAGGTTGTTGCCGTATCAGGGTTAGTTATAAAACTCAACTGATTAACCGATTCTGTTAAAGATTCAAGAAGCAAGATTCAAGAAGCAGTTGGAGACGAAGGCTATAAATACAAGTCGAAGTCGAAGATTGCAAAGTTAGTTGAAAAGTTGAAAAATTGCAAATTAGCTGAATTACGTGATTGTAAAAGCACTTTATGCAAATTAGCTGAGAGCTATTTTTACTATAATAAGTGTTCAAACACTTATCTGTGAGAAAGTAGTACAGAGAGCCTGTAGAGGCTAAGCGTGAAAGAATACTGATTGTAGAGACCTGAAGAGGCTCGCAAAGAATATTTGTAAAAAGTTGAAGAGATAGTGAAATCTCAGAAAGAACTCTGAGGACTGGACGTAGCCCACGGTTTGGGGTGAACCAGAATAAATCTCTGTGTCAACTACTCTTACTCTATCTTACTTTTAGATTCAAGTTTTATCATTACTTAATTCGTAAACAAAGTTTTCAAAAGTTTTTGAGTAATTAGAATCTATAGGAAATTCTGCAAAAGAATTTTATTTTTAACAAACATTTTTGAAAGATTTTCAAAAAGGGGAATACGCAATTCAACCCCCCCTTCTCGTGCGACACCGCGAAGGAGATGTGGGACACATTGTCCATTGCTCACGAAGGCACAAGCCAAGTTAAAGAATCCAAGATAAGTATTCTTATACACCAGTACGAGCTTTTCAGGATGAAAGAGGAAGAATCTATTGATCAAATGTTTGGAAGATTTCAAACAATTGTCAATGGATTGAAAGCTCTTGGAAGAACGTACAACAATCAAGACCATGTTCGAAAGATCTTAAGAAGTCTTCCAAAGAGGTGGAGACCTAAAGTTACTGTGGTACAAGAAGCCAAAGATTTGAGCGTGCTAACGCTTGACGAGTTGCTTGGATCCTTGAAGATTCATGAAGTTAAATTCGATGTTGAAGACAAGCCCAAACGGGACAAGTCGATAGCACTGAAGGCCGGAAAAAAGAATCATAAGACTCAAAGAAGGAGGAGGTCATCAAAAGCCTTAAAGATCGAAGAATTAAAGAATGACGACTCCAGCCAATCAGAACAAGAGTCAAGTGCTGAAGATGATGAATTATCTTTCATATCCAGAAAGATAAGACGAATGTGGAAGAAGAAGTCCAAAGGAAATCAGACTTTCAAGAAGAATGACAAAGATGAAGCAAAACCAGAGAAGTCATCTGTCATTTGCTACGAGTGCAATCAACTTGGACACTACAAGTCCGAATGTCCTGCTCTAAAGAACAAACCAAAGAAGAGTAGAGAAGGCAAAAGAAGCATGATGGCAACGTGGGAGGACCTAGATTCATCAGAATCAGATGCAGGTTCCGAGTCATCTGAACATGCAAACATCTACCTGGTAGCCGAGGAAGATAGTGATGAGGAGGTAAAATCTGATTACGATTTTGAAATAGTACAAACTGTTAAAGAAAAAGTATGTAGAAAACATTAGACATACAAAAGTAATAGAGAGAGAAAATATCTGTCTGAAGAAGCAATTAGATGAGAAAAAGAAAGTGGTAGACAGATCAGAAGAGATCAATCAGTTGAAACTAAGAATTAAAAATCTATCAGCTGATTTAGCTACTTTCACCGAGAGCACAAAGAAGATGAATGAGATGCTTGAAAAATGTAGACATCCAAGTGATAAAACCGGATTAGGGTTTACAGGCAATAAGTCTCATCCTCATAAGAACTCTTTCTCTCAAAAGAGAAACTATATTAAAATTCGTGTTAATCAGTGTACTAGTAATATGCATCAAAGAACTTATCATGTGCATGCTACTAACCCTAAAGGACCCAAGAAAATATGGGTACCAAAAAAAAATAGTTTCTTCTGCAGATATCCTTCCTTGGAAGATGCTGCAAGCACCATTGGTATTTAGAGAGTGGATGCTCGCGACATATGACGGGAAGAAGGTCTATGTTCCTACATCTTCAGTATAAGAAGGAAGGATCAGTAACTTTCGGAGACAACCAGCAGGGAAAGATTATTGGAATCGGTAAAATAGGTAAAGATTCCTTTTCATGCATAAATAATACTGCTTGTTGATGGTCTGAAACATAATTTGATCAGCGTCAGTCAATTGTGTGATTCTGGTTTCATAGTCACATTTAATCAAAATTTTTGTGAAGTCAGAAACAAAAATGGGTCTATACTGTTTTCTACCAAGAGAAGAAATAATCTTTACAAAATTGATTTAGAAGATTTTCAAAGTCAAAATGTTTCATGTTTTCTATCTTCCGAAGAAGAAAGGCTAGTCTGGCATAAAAAGCTAGGTCATGTCTCTTTTAAACTCATTTCAAAGTTGGCAAAACATGATTTGGTAAGAGGTTTACTAAAAATAAGTTTTGACAAAGAGTTTTTCTGTGAAAATTGTTTGAAAGGAAAACAAGTTAAAACTTCATTTTCTTCTAAAAATTTTGTAACATCATCTAGACCTTTAGAGCTGTTACATATAGATTTATTTGGTCCAACAAGGACAATAAGTCTTGGCGGAAAGAGATATGGACTTGTTATTGTCGATGACTTTACTCGATTTTGTTGGATATTATTTTTATCACACAAAGATGAATCTTTTAATTGTTTTAGGACCTTATCCAAAAAGTTACAGAATGAAAAAGGAATGTCTATAGCTAGTATCAGGAGTGACCATGGTGGAGAGTTTGAAAATGAAAAGTTCAGGTTATTCTGTGAGGAGAATGGAATTTTCCACAATTTATCTGCTCCCAGGACTCCACAACAGAATGGAGTTGTTGAAAGGAAGAACAGGACGATTCAAGAAATGGCTAGGGCTATGCTTTGTGAGATGAATCTTCCCAATTACTTCTGGGGAGAAGCTGTGAACTTAAACGACACAGCAGAAACTCCAGCACCAGGTACTCATGAAGACAAAGTTGAAGACATCTCATAAACTATTGGACTGACAAGAGACTGGAAATATAAAAGTTCTCATCCAGAAGAGTTGAATATCGGAGAGACCTCAGAAGGAGTTAGGACAAGGTCCAGATTCAGAAGAGAAGCTAATGTGGCTTTTATCTCTGAAATAGAGCTTAAGAAGGTTGAAGAAGTTCTTTAAGACGAAGCTTGGGTGTTAGCCATGCAAGAGGAGCTGAAGCCATTAGGATATTGCTGGCATATGCGGTCTGTCTGATACACCTTACCAAGGCAATGGAGACTTGAGGATTCCAATGGGTCCAATTACAAGGTCACGCTCCAACAAGCTTAAAGCACAATTTAAGATTTATGTACAAGCTTTTGTTTCACAAGAACTTCAAAAAGTTTTGTTGATCAAGCTTGGGGAAGAGCTTAGGAAGACACCTAAGTGTGTGTGCACATTGGAGGCATCAAACCAAGAGGGCTAACACTTAGCCAATTTTCACAAGCACAAGTCTAATCAATGGGCTTGGGCTTATTTTATCTTTAAAAGGGCATGTGGACTTCTTTTAGGCTTTTTCATGGGCTGGTTTGCATTAAATGTGCATGTGCTCTATTAAAAAAGTCATGTGCATGTTTTATTTTAAGGAACCAAGCTAGTGGGCCTAGTTTAAAAGCCCAATTCGCCCCTCTTAAGTTAGTCTTCTATTTTGTGGTTTTCTTATCCTATTTGGACAAGGACTAGTCAATTTTAATTAGTTTTGAAGCCCAAATCCATGTGGGATTTATTCTTGGGCAGATTTGTTTCAAGAAGGCCTTTTGATATTTTGGGCTTTCTTTAGGGTTTTTAGGTTATCTTTGTTAGGGTTTACATTGCAAAGGGTATTTAAACCCTTGCTTTAGGCATGAACACGAGTTTTAGAGAGATCAATAAAATTAGAAAGCATTCTTCAAGAGAGAATTGAGATTCTTGCTTGTTTTACCTTAAGGATTGATTCAACTTATCAAGTAAGTTCTAACTTGTGGCGTTAATTCAATTCCTACAATCTTATACTCTTTGTTACCAATTCCTTGCTGTTTTGGGGGTGAGGGGTTTTGTTAGATTGATTGAATTTAGGTTTGGGAACAATCATTAAAACATAGGTGATCTAGACATTTATTCTAGGTTATTGCCGTATCACTGTCATAAAATAAAGCTATTTCAGATGGATGTGAAGAATGCCTTTCTGAGTGGTTTTATAGACGAAGAGGTGTATGTTAAGCAACCACCTGATTTCGAGGATGTTAAGAATCAAGACTATGTTTATAGACTTCATAAAGCCTTATACGGCTTGAAGCAAGCTCCTAGAGCTTGGTATGATCGTTTGAGTACTTTTCTCTTAAAGAATGGTTTTTGTAGAAGTCAAGTTGATAAGATGCTCTTTAGAAAGAAATATGAAAATGAATTTGTAATAGTTCAGATCTATGTTTATGATATCATTTTTGGTGCTACTTCAAAAAAGCTATGCCTGAAGTTTGAGAGTCTAATCCATCAACAAAAATATGTGAAAGAATTGTTGAATAAGTTTGATATGCAAAATGTGAAGCCAATGACTACTCCGATGCATCTTTCAAACCTTTTGTCGAAAGATGAACTTGATAAGAAGGTGGATCAAACCCTGTATAGAGGGATGATCGGCTCTTTACTGTACCTTACAGGAAGTAGACCTGATATTCTGCTCAGTGTATGCTTGTGTGCAAGATTTCAGGCCGATCCTAGAGAGTCTCATTACGTTGCTATTAAGAGGATTATGAGATATCTCGCAGGTACTACTGATATTTGCTTAATGTTTAAGAAAGGTAAAGATTTCAGGTTAATTGGATATTGCGACGTGGACTATGCCGGATATAGAATCGAAAGGAAGAGCACAAGTGGAGGATGTTACTTTCTTGGCGCAAACCTAGTTTCCTGAAGACTATTCAGTTCAAGAAGAAGAGATTCCAATCTATTGCGACAACACTAGTGCAATCAATCTGTCAAAGAATCCGATCCAGCATTCGAGAGTGAAACACATCGAAGTCAGACATCACTTCTTAAGAGACTATATTCAAAGGAAGGTGATTAAACTTCAGTTCATCGAAACAGAGTATCAGTGGGCAGACATCTTCACCAAACCATTGAGTGAAGAACGGTTCCAGAAGATCAAACACAACCTTAACGGTTCCAGAAGAACGGTTCTAGAAGATCGAACGGTTCACCAAATCATTGCGATTTCTCTTATCTCTAGTCGGTTCATCTTGCTTTCCAAATTCTCTCAGTCATCCTACTCTAGAAGAAAAGCTTACCAGAGACAGTTTTCGTTCTAAAACAATGGAGGCAGCTATGATATTCAGAAGACATGTGGATTTCGAGTCGCTATGGAAGGATGATATGGACGTAGAACCTGAGATTGAAAGAGCTGGTTGGAGGAATTTTTACCAGGTACGGGAACCAGTCTATACTGACGAGGTGTATGATTTTTGAAAAAACGCTCAACTTGTAGACAACACTATTGTATCCTTAGTAGATGGTATATCTATTCCTGTGACAAAGGAGCTGATAAGGATAGTGACCGATTGTCCATCAGTTAGTGAGACTCTGTCAACCAAGGCTAAATGGATGACAATGGTCAATATGAATGAAGAAGATGTTAGCAGACAGTTGTATGGAGTGCATGACCCTTCAAAAAGGAAGACTTCGAGTCTGGTTCCAAAAGCTAGGGTTCTTCATGCTATTATGTTTAATTGCATCTTACCCAGAGTATGTTTAAGGCATTTGGTGACTACTCTGGATGAACAATGTTTGTTCTACCTGCTGAATCGCAGTCCTATTGACTTACCCTTCTTAATCTTCCATTATATGATTAAGGGGATGAAGGATACAAACAGCTATCCTTACGGCATGTTTCTTACATGGATTTTTAAGGAATCCAGAGTCCTTTTACACAGAGGAAATAGAAGGATTGTTCCTGTAAAGAGTACTATTGATTCAATCACTATACGACGAATGAGTCTGAGGACAGTGATTCAGGAAGAAGCAGACTCTTCAAGGAGAACAAGAACTGAGGGAGAGCGTGTATCGAAGAAGACTCCCGCTTCTACATTTCATGGAAGTGTGAGTATGCCGATAGAAGAAAGGAGAAGATTAAATAAAAGGCCTTTGATAAAATAGGCTTGTCCTAGAGAAGAGTATGATATTGCTCGAAGGACAGACGATGGTGCGACAAAAAGGAAAGGAGAGAATCTTGTGGGTGAAATCACTAAGAAAGCAAAGAGATCACCTAGGATTCGAACCTTAAGGCAACAAGAAGAGAGAAGAACCAGAGAGCAGGAACAAGAAGAAGCCTCTGGATCCAGCGCACCAAGGGCAAAGGTGACAAGATCTCTCGTCTCAATTTTGGAGGAAGAATCAGCCAAACAGAGCAAGGAGACCGAGAAGAAGAGAAAATTGGAGTCTGAGACACAGAAGTCTCAAGTGAAGAAAACTCCAAGAATAAAGACTAAAGTGGTTAGTCGAAGGAGGAGTTTGTCTACTCTTGTGGAAGCTAATCAAGAGAAGAATACTCCCATTGTTGAGCAACCGGAGGAACCAGTGGAGCCTAATCTGGTTCAGCCTACTCCTGTTGATAATCAACAAGAAGTCACAGCAGATATGACTTCAATGTAAGTACCATTGAAGAAATCTGATGAACCTAGTCTGGTCGTTCATAACTATTCCGAATTTTTGAGGAAGGATAAGTTTGAAGTCATACTGGTTGAAGTGGTGACAAGGAGGAGTACTGCAATTGCTATCTGCAGTCAACCTACAAGGCAAATAAAGGCTGTCTTACAACCAATTCTGATAAATAGTGAGACATGGCACATATATAATGAAGATGAAAGGAACTTCTATGATACCTTAAGGTATGCTGCTACAAGGCCATACCATACAACAAACAAAAGCATACTTTCACAGTAAGATTTTTCATACTTTGCATCTTTCATACATACCCATTTTAATACATACTTTTACCCTCCATACACTCACATCCTTCACATCTCACTTTTTATTTGCCTTTGTGTGTCTGTGAGTAAATTTTATTACAATTTCTTTCATTTGACTTGTTTTTGTGCATGCCTCAGAGAGCTAGGCTTGTCCCTTTCCAACCTGAGATTGAAAGATGCCTAAGATTAAAAAAGAGAGGAAAGAACAAGAGAAAAGAAGGGTAGTTGTGGAAGAGGAGTCAAATCAGACAACTAGTGAGAGTGAGTCGAGAGAACGAGTGATCATGGCTGAGAACCCTGCTTTTACACAAAATCCTAACTTTCATGCTAACCAACCTAGAAATGGTGATAATGGAGGAAATGGAGAGCATGAGAGAGTTGGAGAGAACAATGGGAATCAGAGACGGAGAACTATTAGGGAAGCAACAACTTCTAATGTGAATTATGATCCATTTACTGCTGCTTGTCCTAATTTTGATGTTAACTTTGAAGTGAAAGGATTACTTATTAATTCTCTTCCTAAATTTCATGGCTTAGCAAGAGAGGATACCTACATGCACCTACAATCCTTGTCTATGATCTGTCAGAGCATGAAGCTACTGGGAGCTTCATTAGATCAAGTTTTATGGGAGGTTTTTCATTTGTCCCTGGAAGGAAAAGCACGGGAGTGGTACATGATCCTCCCAAGGCTTGTGACAAATGCCTACCATAGCTGGACCAATTTGAGGAAAGCTTTCTTGGAGAAGTATTTTTCAGCTTCTAGGACTTCATCGACGAGGAAGGAGATTTATTTAGCAAGGAAAGATTATGATGAGTCTCTTTATGATTATTAGAATCACTTCTAAGACCTACTGTCCAGATGTTCCCATCACCAAATACCTAATGAGCAGTTAGTGCAGTACTTTTATGATGGGTGAAAAAGTCAAGATAAAGGTATAGTGGATGTGGCATTAGGAGGTTCTTTGATTGATCTTACAGCTTCGAAAGCATGGGATTTGATCAAGAAGATGGCTCTGAATCATCAACAGTATAGTGTGAGAGATACCATAGGGGTACATGAGTTAGGAGCTTGAACAGCCCAACCTAAAAGAATGGAGAGTCTAGAGTCTAAGGTAGACTCATTGGAGAACAAAATCACTTCACAATTGTCTTTCATCATTGCAGAATTGAAGGACATGAATGTTCATCGACCATCATCTTCTATGGATCTTACTGCACCTAGTTGTGATACTTGTGGGTCAGCAATGCACATAACCAATGTTTGTCCAGGTCGGTATGAGGAGGTGTCAGCAGTGTATCCGGGAAGAACAAGTTAGAAATTGAACCGCTACTGCAATGAATAAATTAGAAATGGGACCCCTACTCCAACACTTACAATGTGGGGTGGAAGGCCAATCCTAGATTTAGTTGGAGGAATGAAGAGGGTGGAGCTCAAAACAGATTTCAGCGAGGAGGGGGAGATGGTACTTCCACTAACCAGTTCCCCAACCAGTAGTAAACTCTGACTGTCCCAACCAAAGAGGACACTACTTAATTGTTACAAAATATGATGACTTTGATGAAGGAAGAGAGGAATTCTATCACCAATCAATTCAATGCAATAGTCACTCTCATCCAGCAGGATTCCTCTAAAATAGCTGCTCGGTTCAATGCTTTAAAAAAGAGAATGGAGCAATGGGAGACAAAGGTAGAAAATATCAACTCTGTGATGAATCCAAAAAGTTTGAATGCAATTGCCTTGCTAACTGGGAAACAGGTGCGGTTTATTCATCAAGAAGAAGAAGCATGTGATGAGGAGATTGAGAGTGAATAAATGCCTCTGCCAAAGGAGAAAATCAAGAAGTCTGAAAGTCTCAAGGAAGAGACCTTATCAAACGAATGGAAGTCTGCATCAAGGGACAAAGAAGCTACTTCAGAGAGTTCCAATGACAAAGCTAAACATGGGGAATCAAGCAAGCATGAAGTCAAAGGTAAGGAGGTAAATCTTCAAGACCTTCCTTTTCCAATTCATATTTAATGAGCAAGCGTATGACTGAAATTAAGCATGAGAAGGATATAATTGATCTGTTTAGAAATTTTAAAGTTAATGTTCCCTTACTTGATTTAGTGAAAAGAGCTCCGGCCTATGCTAAGTCTCTTAAGGACTTGTGCACCAATAGGAGGAAGTTTAGGCCCTATGAGAGAGTCCAAGTGAGTTCAAATGTGTCAACCCTGTTTAAACCTCAAATACCTGTCAAGTGTCAAGACCGTGGATCTTTTACAATTCCATTCACAATAAGGAAAGTTACCATAGGAAGAGCCTTGTTAGATCTGGGGGCGGTAATTAATGTGATGCCCAAGTCTATCCATCAATCATTAGGGGTTAAGAGTTTACAGCCCACATTTGTTGTGTTAAAATTGGCTGATAGATCATATAGGCGTCCAGTGGGGATTATCTAAGACATTTTGGTACAAGTAAAAGGTTTGGTTTTTCTAGCTGATTTTTATGTGCTTTATATGTCTTCTAAAGTTGCAGGACACTTCTTTAATTCTAGGGCGACCATTCTTGAGGACTGCCAGCACCATGATCCGCATGAAGGAAGGTAAGATCACCATTAAGGTGGGCGATCAACAGGTTAGTTTTAATATGTATGAAGCTATGAAACACCCCCATGAGGAATATTCGCTTTTAGGAGTGAACATGTTGGATGTTGTTGTTGATAATGTATGCATTGAGTTTGAACGGGCGATGAACCCATTGACTGATGATTCCTTAGAGGAAGTGTTTTCTGCTGATGTTTCAGGGGAACTATGGAGTGAGGACGATAGCACTGAACTAGAAAGTAGTCGAGTTACCTCGCCACAGCATGGCTGTGAGCAAACCATCCCACAGGAGTTGGAGGACCCACCTTAAACACCAGGTTGTTTCTCTTCTTTCACTTACAATGTACTTCTGCATGTTGATCGAAGATGAGATGGCATTGTTATGCATGAGTATGTTGGATAAGTGTGGGGGAGGAACTTCATCAGTAGGATTAGGTTTAGTTTTTTTAGTAGGATTTAGGTTTCGTTGTTTTGTTTCAACTATTCATCCTTCCTTTTGAATTCTACATTTTAGTGGATGCATGACACATCTCTCATGATCAACGAAATTGGTGTAGATGGTGGGTTGCATGTTGTATTGAAGTGATTAAGGACTTGTAAATGAGCTGAGTATCCCTTACAACTTTTCACGTCTTTTCTCTTTTTGTGCTTCGGGAAATCTACGCAGCGGCATGGTACTTTCACCGAGGCATGAATTGATTATTTTGCTGCGGTGAGCCCATCAGTTGCCGTGGCACAACGCCTCTCAAGCACCTTCACCACGGTGTGAATCAACTTTTTTACCGTAGTAAATAGTGTTATGCAGTCGAAAGAGCTTTCTGCACGAATATTTCCTCGTGAAATTAGTCTTCTACCCTTAATGTTTTTCTAATCTTTCGTATGCCCTTTGCCTTTTTCATCATTTCACTTCTCCCTCCCTCTACACCTACCGATCCCTTCTTTCCCTATATTCTTCATCTATCATATTCAAAGTTCACAGCAAATCCAAGCTATTTAGCGCCTTCTTTTCCTTGTGTTCATCTTCCTTCCACCAGTCCTCATGCGTTGCTTGTGTTTGTTTCCTTCTTGCCCTTCTTGGTAAGTATCCTCTTTTTCATTTTGTTTCCATTCTTTTATGTTTTTGTCGATTAGGGCTAGTTCACTAAGACTGGTATTCTTCACCACGACATGAGATGCACAGTTTTCACCACAGTGATAGACCCATTTCGCCGCAGCGAAGTTCCAGATTTTGATGTTTTAGTGAATTTGTTTAATCCTTATGTTTATTTTCTTGTTTTCTACAGGAAAATGCCTCGAACCAAGAACACTTCCCACCAACCTTTTGCCTCTTCCTCCGATTTCTCCCTTTCCTCTCACTCCACCCAATCCCTCCATCCATCCCACTCCTCAGCTCCTTCATCTCCGTCGGTTGACCCTGTATATACTAACTTAGCTGAGAAGATAGACACTAGGCCGATCCTTAAAGAATGCCCCTTTCCCTTAACCCCTCATAATAATCCTTTTGTCTGTCAAATTGTACATTCTCAGCTCACAGGGTTAGTTCGCCCTAACAATCAAGGAAATGACAATTCATTCGTCATTTCTACACCTATGCCTGTTGGACCAATGATGATTGACAAATTAAATCCTTTTATGTTTTGATAATAATAAAATGTATATAATTGATTAAGAAATTATTTCAGGTGTTGCAAGTTTAATAAAAGACTTGTACAAATCAAGATACCAGATAAACCAATATGGAAATTATCTTCAACATGCTAGAGATATTTAATCTTGAAGATTATGGGAAGATTCTGCTAAAACTATCCGTTGGAGTCATCACTAGTCAACTATAATGTGGCGAGTCGACTAATAATATTCAGATATGTCAGTGGGGCATGAAACAAGTTGACCAATTTGTTACAAGTCGACTATAAATCAGTCAGAAAGATGTACTAGTCGACTATCATTAAACTAGTCGACTGTTCGAAGAGCGGAGATGAAACTAGCATGGAAAAACGTTGGCACTAGTCGACTATAACACCTCGACTAGTCGACTATCAGGTGGAGGTGAACAAAATTTATCCAGATCAATGACAAATGGAAAGGAAATAATTTAGCAACGTCTATAAGCAATCAGCAACGGCTAGTAGAAGATCCACAACGGCTATATTCATCTGGAAGTCTGCAAATAAATAGTGGAACATTAAGGGATCGGTTAGCCTTGTCCAAACAAGCAAAAAACATACCACTATTGTTCTTAATTTGCTCTCAATTGCTGTTAGCTTGTTCTAAATTTGTACTGAGCATTATTACTTCTTTTATATCTTTGTTATTATTGTGAGTTGAGTGATTGGTTGAAAATCACTTGTGAGGTAGGATTTGTGCTGGAAAACAAATTGATTGTAAGGGTAGCTTGAGCCGGAAATCAAGAGGAGTTGCAAAAGTTCACACTAAACTAAAAAGTGTGCAGTAAAGTGATTTGCCAAATCCTAAGTGGGAGCTTAGGTAAAGGACGTAGGTCTTAGCACCGAACCTCTATAAAAACAGTGTTTGCCTTTCTTCTATACTCTTTGCATTTAAATTTGTTTGAATTGTTTTGTGTGTAGTAACTTCTGATTTTCTTGTAGAACTTTACGAAAAAGGTTAAAAGATCTATTCAACGCCCCTTCTACATCGTTTACAATGCCTGCCTCCATGACACCTTGGAAATTAATTTCCGAGATGTCGTTGTCCCTACCACCTTCACCGCCGCTGCTATCCGTGACTACTATAACCTACCCCCCATCTTCTGCTGCCACTATGAGTAGCTTATCCATCACTATCCTTGGGATGATGTCTTTTGTACCCTCTGTCCTCATGGTGTCGAATGGCATCAACTTAGAATTTACCAATGTTATCATAAGCGTTTTGACCTCCCACCCGAGGCCCATCCTTAGCTCCACCTCGTATGCAACAACATACTTCCCACCTCCCACTTGGAGTACATCACCAAACAACAAGCTCTTTATTTATACTTCCTTATGACCGGTCATCCGGTCGATATAGTTCACTCCATTGCCTCTGCCCTTCGTGATTCAATTACCACTGCCAAACTCACCCATTCTATCATCTTTCCTCACCTCATTACTGACATATTTCGGGCCCATAACGTCCCAAAATAAGATAATGATAGCTATTTCTACCTGGCACCATTATTTAGGTATGTGCGCCTTTAAACAATCCCACTTACATCCTCTTCCTTCATCCCCTCCCCTCCCACCCCCTCTCGAGTCTACCTCCCTTCTCGATGCTGCTGCTTCCCATTCCGAGGCCTTGCTTCTCGAGGACGCTCGCCGACAGATGGATGCTTTGATTGCCATGCACCTGCATTTTTTGCTTCCTTCCGAGGAATGTAGGGTGCTGGCACAACTGGGACAAATCCTTCGGACGCTGCGGAGTGTCACACGAGAGATTAGTTTGAGTGCATCATTTTGTATTTTCTTTTTGTTGTAATTTTTTTAGTTCATTAGTTGGATACTCAGATCCTTTTATACAATCTGACTTTTTGCAACCCATTAATCTATAAAATTCTTTTTTCTCCTTCCACTTTATTCTTATGGCACTGATACAAGAAGCCATGGCAATGTTGATCATGGTGCAACACATCAAGACAAGCTTACTTTGCTAAGTGGACCTATTACAAGACAACGTGCAGCAAGGCTTAAACAAGCACTTCAAGGGTTTGTTCAAAGTCACATTACATCTCACCTTGATGACAAGACTGAACCATCCGTGAAGAATTCAAGTGGAGTAGTCAAGCCTGTGATTCTTCTAGAGAGGGCATGTGGAGGGGCTAATACTTAGCCAAATTTCAAGACAAGTTCAATTATTCTTATGGACTTATTTTAGTACATTGGACTTGTTATTTATCCTTTGTTTATTAGGCCCAAAGAGACTTGTTATGGGCTAGGTATTTATTAGTATTTGCCTTAGTTTATTTAAAACTAGTTTTGGACAACCAAGTGTGTGGGCCTAAGTAGAGTAATCCATTAGGCCCATCCACCTCCCTTAGGTTTATTTAAGTTATTTTGATCTTATTTGTTAGTTTAGCCCAATCCTAAGTGGAATGGGATCAGATTGCATTATTGGGCTATAAACTCCTAAACTAGTTAGGATTAGGCTTGTTTTAGCATTAAAGGGTCTTGTAACCTATTCCTTTTAGGTTTAGGTCATGGGCAAGGGTATAAATACCTTATTTTATCCTTGTAAACATTAGATTTTGGTTGATTAACGAAATTGAGAGTTCTCTTCAAGTAAGGTGTGTTCTTCTTATTGTTACTTCAAGGATTGCATCACTTATCAAGGTAATCACTTGTGGCGTGTTCAATTCTTCAATTTTCTTTGGGTTTGGGTCTCAATTCCGTATAATTGGGGTTTGAACTAGCATTTTCTTAGAATAAAAAGATTGGGGTTTTGATTCAATAGGATTAGGGGGTTTCAAGAACCTTGTTTTCTTGGAGTTTCTGTATCAGTTAGTATCAGAGCCTTGGCTTAATTCTATTGAACTCATACGTATCTTTCATTGTTTTCTTTGTTGAATTTCTTAGAAAGGTAAAAAAAAAAGGTTTAAATTACTTGGAACGATTCTGCCATTATTGGTTCTTTGTGTTCTTGTTTCCTTAATTGGTTGTTTGTTTTCTTGATCAAAATTTAAAAACAAACAGAAAAAAAAGCAAAAAAATAGAAAGAAAAAAAGGGTGTAAAATAGAAAAAAAAAAGTGAACAGTAGAAAGAAAAGAAAAAAATTTCAAGATTGATCAAGAAACATCCAAGATTGTGATTCTTTGAATCTTTATTTGATCTTTCATTCAAGATTTGTTCTTATCATTGAAGATTCATTAAGATTGTCCTTCTTTCATTCAAGAACATATCAAGAAACGATTTCTTTGAATCTTTTGTTCAATTCTTTGAACTCTGGGTTGATTGGGATATTAAAATAAAAATAAAATAAAATAATTTGGTCGTGGGATTCGGTGAGTTTTGTCATAGTTTTGTGTGTCTTTCTTTGTTTCCTAGTTTATTTCTTGTTTTGGTACCTATCTTTGCTTCTCTACATTGATTTGAACAATTGTTGCACTCATAATTGTTCAATTGACACAAGAATTGTTGCCTGCACTATTCTTCATCCGTGTATTGGCACTTTGATTTATTTTCTGTCCGTACAATATTTTGTTTCTAGATTTGTTTCATCTATTCGTTTTTCTTCTTTAGGCTTGTTTTCTTTGTGTTTTCTTCTTGAACTTGTTGCTTGTTGATTTCCTTGATCTTGTTGAAGTGATCCTAAAAAGTAACATAA
The DNA here is from genome assembly GCA_029891385.1 of Erythroxylum novogranatense. Classification (NCBI taxonomy): domain Eukaryota; kingdom Viridiplantae; phylum Streptophyta; class Magnoliopsida; order Malpighiales; family Erythroxylaceae; genus Erythroxylum; species Erythroxylum novogranatense. Next base: position 49,336,873 of record CM057224.1, read on the forward strand.
AGGAGGCACTTGAGTGGAAAAAGGCAAGAGTGTGAGATTATATAGTAAAAAGCCATTTTATTGTGTGAAACACGAGTGGAAAATTTTGTTCTAGAGAGAAACACGTGAGGGAGTGTTGTGAGGTTTCTAACGTTTTCTTGCAGGAATTGATCATGTCTCATAATAGCAATAAAGATGGAAAGTGTGATGGGAGTGAAGAAGACCAACGAAATACATTCTTTACTCTTGAAGCAATGCAAAATCAATTCAAGAGAAAAGAGACTATGTTCCTTGAAGTCAAAGACAAGTTTGAACAGCAAGATAGAAACTTTGAAAGACAAGATAGACTTCTTAGAACTATTCAAGTCAATCTTGAGGAATAATGGGAAAGAAGAAGAGAGAACCTCCACTTCATAATCATTATCACTATGAGGAGGAGCAAGATGAAGATGGATTTGATGAGGAAGAGTGGTATGGAGGCGAAACAATGCAAGAGGTAGTAGAGGAGATAGAGGCCGAAATAGAGGTGGTTATAGAGGAAGAGCCGAAAGAGGTAGAGAGGAGGAAGAGACTGAAAGAGTAGATAGAAACATTGGCAGCATCAAAATGAAGATGCCACCATTTCAAGGAAGGAATGATGCTGATGCCTACTTGGAGTGGGAAAGGAAAGTAGAGATGATATTTGCCTGCCACAATTATTCGAGGAGAAGAAGGTGAAGTTAGCGGCGCTGAGTTCTCTGATTATCTTTGCTGTTTGGTGGGATCAATTGATGGTTAGTAGAAGACTAACTGGAGAAAGACCGTTGAAACCTCGAGATGAGATGAAACGATCATGAAAAGAGATTCGTGCAAGTTACTACTATAGGGAGTTGCATCAAAAACTCCAAACATTGAGGCAAGGCACAAAGAACGTGGAAGATTACCAGAAGGAGATGGGGATAGCTATGATAAGAGCTAACATAGAGGAGGATAGAGAGGCTACAATGGCTCGATTCCTTGCTGGTCTAAATAAAGAGATAGCCAAAGTGTTAGAGCTTCATCAATACTTAGAGTTGGGGGGCATGGTAAGCATGGCTATGAAGATTGAAAAACAATTGAAGGGAAAAAGTTTCAGCAAGGGCAATACCTCAGGATCTTCAAATTCTTGGGGTCCTAAATGGCCAAAGAAGGAGGAAAAGAACAAGGATAAGTCCTATGACAATAAGGACAAGTCGAAGGAAAAGTGGACAGCCTCTAAAGGTGTGCCTACATCTAATGATCAAAATCCTAACACTAAGCAAAGAGACATCAAATGCTTCAAGTGTTTGGGTTCAGTCATAGGCAAACCAATATCCCAATAGGAAGATCATGTATTTGCGAGATGGGGTAATTGAATCAGAAGATAGTGATGGAAGTGATATGCCCGAGTTGGAGGATTGCACCGATGAAGAAGTTGAGCAACCAGTCCCAAATGAAGCATTAGTAGTGAGGCGAGCTCTCAATGTACAAGAAAAGATAGAGCTTGAGGAACAAAGGAGAATATATTCCACACCGATGTTTAATTAAGGGTAAGATGTGCAGTTTAATAATTGATGGAGGTAGTTGCACCAATGTTGCAAGTACAATTTTAGTTGAGAAATTGGGGCTGTCTCTCATTAAGCACTCTAGTCCTTATAAGTTGCAATGGCTTAATGAGTGTGGAGAGGTTAGGGTGAACAAGCAAGTGCTAGTATGCTCTCAATTGGGAGATATTCCGATGAAGTGTTGTGTGATGTAGTTCCTATGCATGCTGGTCATTTACTATTGGGGAGACCATGGCAATATGATAGGCGTGTACTACATGATGGATTCAAAAATAGATATTCATTCAAGATGGGGGAGAAACACTTCACATTGGCACCCCTTTCACCAAAAGAAGTTCATGAGGATCAGTTGAGACTTGCAAAAGCCATGGAAGAACAAAAACTTGGAGTGGTGAGAGTTTAAAAAAAAAAAAGAAAAGAGGCCATTCAAGAACATAGGAACAAGGGCCCAACTGAGAGTAATTGCACTAGTGAGCAAAAGAAAGAGAGTGGTGCAGTTGAAAAACGAGAGAAGAGTGAAAAGAAGAGTGGAACAAAAAAAAGTACCTTCTTTGCAAAAGAAAAGAGTTGGGAAGGTCATGTACACACGTAAACCATTGGTTTTGCTTATATGAGGGAGTTGTTTTATGGTGAGACTGACCTTGACCCTTCGTGCTCTAGAGTTGTGAGACTTGTTTTGCAGAATACTCGATGTGTTTCGAGATGAGTTGCCCAAAGGACTACCACCATTGAGGGCATTGAACATCGATTGATCTCGTGCCAGGAGTTCAAATCCAAATCCCCACCTATGAAGCAATCCCGAGGAGACAAAGGAGCTTCAAAGGCAAGTGGAAGAGTTGCTTGAGAGGGGCACGTGAGAGAAAGTTCAAGCCCATGCGCAGCCCAGTGCTATTGGTGCCAAAGAAAGATGGAACTTGGCGTATGTGCGTGGATTGCAGGGCAATAAACAAGATAATGGTAAAGTATCGACACCCCATTCCTAGGCTAGATGATATGCTTGATGAGCTACATGGTGCGTGTTTATTTACAGAAATTGATCTCATGAGTGGTTATCATCAAATTAGAATGAAAGTAGGGGATGAATGGAAAATAGCCTTTAAAACAAAATATGGTCTATATGAGTGGATGGTCATGCCATTTGGTTTGACAAATGCACCTAGCACTTTTATGAGATTAATGAACCATGTTTTGCGTGATTTTATTGGCAAGTTTGTGGTTGTATACTTTGATGACATTTTAATTTATAGCAAAAGCCTTGATGAGCATGTTATGCATCTTAAATCTATACTTGAAGCACTTAGGCGTGAAAAACTATATGCTAAATTTAAAAAGTGTTCTTTTTGTATGGATAAAGTTGTTTTTCTTGGTTTTGTTATTTCTGCCCATGGTGTGCATGTTGATGAGGAGAAGGTTAAGGCTATTAAAGATTGGCCTACTCCTAAGTGTATTGGTGATGTGCGTAGTTTTCATGGTTTAGCTAGCTTTTATAGGCGTTTTGTGAAAGATTTTAGTATCATTGCTACGCCATTGAATGAAATAATTAAAAAGGATGTCGGATTTAAGTGGAATGAGGCACAAGAACTTGCTTTTAATACATTGAAAGATAAATTGTGTTCTGCGCCTGTATTGAGTTTGCCTAACTTTAATGAAGCTTTTGAGATAGAATGTGATGCCTCCGGGTTAGGTATTGGTGCTGATTCGATGCAGGTAAGCGTCCCATTGCATACTTCAGTGAAAAGCTTCATGGGCCACAATTGAATTATTCCACTTATGACAAGGAACTCTATGCCTTGGTGAGAGCATTGGAGACTTGGCAAGATTATCTCCGCCAAAAGAGTTTGTGATCCATTCGATCATGAGTCATTGAAACATCTAAAGGGCCAAGGTAAGTTGAACAAGAGGCATGCGAAGTGGCTGGAATTCATAGAGACCTTTCCATACGTGATACAATACAAACAAGGTAAGGAGAATGTAATTGCTGATGCACTTTCAAGAAGGTACACTCTAATCACTACTTTAACTTCTAAATTGTTAGGGTTTGAGTACATTAGGGATTTGTATGCTTCGGATTCTTATTTTGGCAATGTGTTTGGCGCTTGTGAGCATGCTGCATTCCAAAGATTTTATAGACATGATGGCTATCTGTTTAGGGAGAAAAAGTTATGTGTGCCTAAATGTTCTATGCGGGAAGTCCTTGTGCGTGAATCATGTTGTGGGGGTTTGATGGATCATTTTGGGGTTCAAAAGACATATGACATACTTTGTGAACATTTTTATTGGCCTAACATGAGAAAAGATGTTGAGAAAATTTGTTCTAAGTGTGTTGCATGTAGACAAGCGAAATCTAAGACTCATCCTTATGATTTGTATACACCTTTGCTTGTGCCTAAGCATCCGTGGACTGACATATCTATGGACTTTGTTTTAGGGTTGCCTAGGACAAAAAAAGGTAGGGATAGTATATTTGTGGTAGTAGATCGGTGTAGCAAGATGGCACATTTCATTGCATGTCATAAAACTGATGATGCTGTAAATATTGCCGAGTTGTTTTTTAAGGATGTTGTGCGTTTGTATGGTGTTCCTAAGACTATTGTTTCTAATCGTGATGTGAAGTTTTTGAGCCACTTTTGGCGTGTTCTTTGGGGTAAGCTAGGTACTAAACTTTTGTTTTCTACTACTTGCCATCCTCAAACTGATGGACAAACTGAGGTAGTGAATAGAACTTTAGGTTCTCTTTTACGTGCTGTGGTTGGTAAAAATATTAAAACATGGGAAGAATGTTTGTCATTAGTTGAATTTGCATATAATAGGAGCATACATTCTACTACTGGTTATTCACCTTTTGAGATTGTTTATGGTTTTAATCCATTAACACCTTTAGATTTGTGTCCTTTACCTTTAAGTGAGATAACTAGTATAGATGGACAAAAGAAAGCAGATTTGGTGTGCAACATTCATGAAAAGGCGAGACAACACATAGAGAAGCGGAATGAAGCATATGCACAAAGAGCTAATCAAGGGCGAAAGTTGATGCAATTTCAGCCTGGTGATTGGGTTTGGTTACATTTTAGGAAAGAGAGGTTTCCTAAGCAAAGGAAATCCAAGTTGGATCCTAGAGGCGATGGGCCTTTCCAAGTCCTTGAAAAGATTAATAATAATGCCTACAGATTGATTTGCCAGTGAGTATCAAGTATCGCTACATTTAATGTTGCTGATCTCTCTCCATTTGATAATGCAGGGGCTGATTCGAGGACGAATCCTTTTGAGGAGGGAGGGAATGATACAAGAAGCCATGGAAATGGAGATCAAGGTGCAACACATCAAGACAAGCTTACTTTGCCAAGTGGACCTATTACAAGACAACGTGCAGCAAGGCTTAAACAAGCACTTCAAGGGTTTGTTCAAAGTCACATTACATCTCACCTTGATGACAAGACTGAACCATCCGTGAAGAATTCAAGTGGAGTAGTCAAGCCTGTGATTCTTCTAGAGAGGACATGTGGAGGGGCTAATACTTAGCCAAATTTCAAGACAAGTTCAATTATTCTTATGGACTTATTTTAGTACATTGGACTTGTTATTTATCCTTTGTTTATTAGGCCCAAAGAGACTTGTTATGGGCTAGGTATTTATTAGTATTTGCCTTAGTTTATTTAAAACTAGTTTTGGACAACCAAGTGTGTGGGCCTAAGTAGAGTAATCCATTAGGCCCATCCACCTCCCTTAGGTTTATTTAAGTTATTTTGATCTTATTTAAGTTAGTTTAGCCCAATCCTAAGTGGAATAGGATCAGATTGCATTATTGGGCTATAAACTCCTAAACTAGTTAGGATTAGGCTTGTTTTAGCATTAAAGGGTCTTGTAACCTATTCCTTTTAGGTTTAGGTCGTGGGCAAGGGTATAAATACCTTATTTTATCCTTGTAAACATTAGATTTTGGTTGATTATAGAAATTGAGAGTTCTCTTCAAGTAAGGTGTGTTCTTCTTATTGTTACTTCAAGGATTGCATCACTTATCAAGGTAATCACTTGTGGCGTGTTCAATTCTTCAATTTTCTTTGGGTTTGGGTCTCAATTCCGTATAATTGGGGTTTGAACTAGCATGTTCTTAGAATAGAAAGATTGGGGTTTTGATTCAATAGGATTAGGAGGTTTCAAGAACCTTGTTTTCTTGGTGTTTCCGTATCAGGCACTTTCAATTTTCACTTTATTGCATAATTCTGTTACTAGTTCTTGTTCATTGAGGATAATGCATTATTTAAGTGTGGGGGAGCTTTTCCCATCGTATATCTCTTGTTTGTACTCCATTTTGGCCATTTATATGTTTGTGTTTGCCAATTATGCATACTGTTAAAAATTTTAAACTGTGACATCTATTTCATAATTATAGGGCATATACTCATACTTTTTTCTTCCTTCGTCCATTTCATCTAGCCTTCCGTGCATTACAACCTTGAAAAATCCTCTTGATTTTCTAAATTATTGTTCTTGTAATGGAGAAGTAGGACTGTTACAAGCTTATGGTAAAGAATGGACTAAGTAGATTTTAGAGTGAAAATATCCCTAAGCACAAGTGAGATGAGAGAAAACACCTTAACATGAGTGAAATCTCTCTTGTTCAATCTCTTGGATTAAACTCTTATAATATTTATTTTCTTAGCACTCTTTCAGTCTGCTTTGGTTGATTTTTGGGAAAGTGATTTTTGCCAATTTCCTATTATTGTTTTAAGCATGGTCAGAATTTTTGTTTTACACTTGTGTCTCTTTGACTCTTATAAACTTTGTCTAGGAGTACAAAGGTCTAAATGTGGGGGAATTTGATTGAGCCCAAGTGTATTACATGAGCTTTACTATACTTTTTGACTCATAATTCTTGATTTTGTGCTTAAATTAATCCTTGAGTGTGCACTTTTATTTTATGCAATTTGATAGTAAAAATTGCCACAATTGATATTAATTGCACTTTTTAATTTTTCTAAGAACAATTGATACTGCAAATTGCTATTATTGATTGTAGGAACCTCAAGGAGAAGGGAGTCAATCTGCTGAATTGAAGTCCACAGCAAGCCCATCTGTCGCTGCGGCACAAAACGAGGAATCTAGGCTGAGCATTCGAAAAAAATTTGCCACGGAAAAGATTAATTATTTTATTGCGGTGATCGGTTAGCCTTGTCCAAAAAAGCAAAAAGCATACCACTATTGTTCTTAATTTGCTCTCAATTGCTCTTAGCTTGTTCTAAATTTGTACTGAGCATTATTACTTCTTTTATATCTTTGTTATTATTGTGAGTTGAGTGATTGGTTGAAAATCACTTGTGAGGTAGGATTTGTGCTGGAAAACAAATCGATTATAAGGGTAGCTTGAGCCGGAAATCAAGAGGAGTTGTAAAAGTTCACACTAAACTAAAAAGTGTGCAGTAAAGTGATTTGTCAAATCCTAGGTGGGAGTTTAGGTAGAGGACGTAGGTCTTAGCACCGAACCTCTATAAAAACAATGTTTGCCTTTCTTCCCTACTCTTTGCATTTAAATTTGTTTGAATTGTTTTGTGTGTAGTAACTTATGATTTTTTTTAGAACTTTACGAAAAAGGTTTAAAGATCTATTCAACCCCCCTTCTAGATCGTTTACAATTGGTATCAGAGCAGAAGAATCTAGGGATGGCACACAATAATTTAGTAGAAGAAGGTAACACCAATAATCGCCCTCCTTTGTTTAATGATACTAACTATTCTTCTTTGAAAAATCCTATGAAATACCATATTATAAGCGAGGGAGTAGAGTATTGGAAGATCATCATCTTCGGTACACATGTTTCATTGAAAGAAAATGGCAAGGTAAAGACGGAGCTGGAGTATGATGACAATGATTGGAAGCAAGCTTACATCAACGCAAAAGCTATGAAATTGATATATTGTGCTATCACTGTTGAGAAGAGAAATCGAGTAAACTCATGCACTAGTGCTAAAGAAATGTGGGAGAGACTACGTATCACTAATGAAGGAACCAATCAAGTTCGAGAAACAAAGATCAACATGCTTCTCCATGACTATGAAATGTTTGTCATGACGGAAGGTGAGTCTATTTCCACTATGCTTGATCGTTTTGCAAAAATTATCAATGGATTAGGCAACCTTGGAAAACACATGACAGATAGCGAGAAAGTAAAAAAGATTCTTCGTTTGCTACTGAAAGAATGGGACTCACAAGTCACCGCTATTATGGAGTCTAATGATCTCAATCATTTGGAATTCAATGCCTTGGTGGGATCACTCATAAACTATGATATCATTCTCAAATCAAGAGGAGGAAGAGGTAAGTCACAAAAATCAATTGCGTTAAAAGCTAATGCTTCTTCTCTTGATGAAAGTGACGAAGAAATAGATGAAGATGAAGAAGATGAAGAACTAGCAATGTATGCAAAAAACTTGAGAAAGTTCAAAGGACTACTCAAGAGTAGAAAGAAAGAATTACGTGGTGGAAGAAATGAAGAAAGAAAGAAGTACACCTTGGAAAGGAGGAACAAAAGCTATGAAGAAAAGAAGAGCAATGAAGAGTGTTGGAAATGTGGAAAAAGAGGACATCATGCTAGAGAATGCAAAAGCTCATCCTTTACTTTAAATATCCAAAAAAATGACAAGTTTGAAAAAGGGAAAAAGAAAACTAGCTTAGTAGCCACTTGGAGTGATGATAAGGAAGCATATCAAAACAATGATGAAAACAACTTAGCTCTCATGGCAAATAACTCCTTAAAGAGTGATGATGAAGATCTTAGATTTCCCTAAGGAAGATCATTCTGCATGCCTTGCTGAAAAAGAAAATCTTACTAATGAACTTGATAGACTTAGAAAGGACTTTTCTTATGTGGTTAAAAAATTTGCTGGTGGAAATGAAAAGTTTGAAAAGATGTTGTCCTTACAAAGATATTCAATTTCTAAACATGGTTTAGGATATGATCCTTTTGATAGAGATTGTTCCTTGATTTCTAAATTTGCTAAAGATGGAAAAGTTGCTAAATGTGCTAAATGTTTGGAAAATGGTCATATAGAAATTGTATATAAAAGTATTAGGAGATGTATTAATGTTAAGAAAATCTGGGTAGTTGATCGACTCTTCGTATCGATCTTAAGATCAAACCCTTGGAAGCCGAGTCAAAAATAATTTAATTCCAAGGATTGCAATACAGGATGCAACCTCGGGTCGTCTCACTTAATTGGAACCTAATGAAATGGACCAAAGCTAGCCTATATATGTCATAAAACGCAAGTGAAATCAGCAAGGAAAGGGGGGTTTTGAATTTTGAAAATATTAATGAACTAAAAAGTATTGTAAAAAGCATGTAAAAAGTATTTTTGGGTTTTTGAAAATAGAAATTGAAAAGATTAAGACAAGTGATAAAATCCTCTTTAAAATGAGCTTTGGCTATCACAGTTCAAAACTAATTTGATGGGATTAGCAAACACTAAGTTTGAAATGATAAACCTTAAAGGGCTCTCTTTAAGTCCAGGATCTTGATTAATGAACTCCATTTCTCAAGATCCCATTAAGTGCTCTTGAGCTTTAGAATCTTAAAGGACTCTTTAAGTCCAAGGTTTTAATCAATGAACTCTATTTCTTAAAACCTCGTTAAGCGCATCTTAGTGTGTGCGGTGGAATTGCCAATGCAATGGGCCAAATGAAATCTAGCATCAACTCAATATCAAACACAACTATGCAGATAAAAGAGAATCAACAAGATCACAAGTGGACTATAAATAAGATCAACAAGATCACAAAGCAATAAACCCTAACTCATAAGTTCATAACAATGTAGTTAAATGTGACAATGTAAACTACTAATCCAAACAACACATTAATTGTCCAACATTTGATTAGACTATAATCAAGTAGCTTCACTACAAGTTACAAATCCTAGACTTAGGAATTCATAAACCGTAGCTAAACTACAGATTAAGCTACTTCCCTTTGAAGCTTCGTAAACTCCATCCGTCACTACATCTTCAAGAGAAAATAAACGTCTAACCACGCATTACAACCAGAAACTTCACAACTCGTGATGAATCCAAGCTACTCATGTCGGAGTCAGAGTTGGAAATGAAAAGGAAAACCTATACAAAGATTCTACCCAGGGAACCCCGAAGGGAACCCTAGGTGGTGAGGCCGTGAATCTCTCCTCTTTCTTCTTTGTTCTCTCTTAACTCGTATGTATTCTCTCTATCGAATGTCGATCTCCTTAAACCTAATTTCGGTAAGGTTTTTATAGGATGGATCCCAGTCGGGCTGAAATAGTGAGAGGATTTTCCAAATTAAGTCCAGATATTCATTTGCTCGCCGCAGCGAGATGCTTCTTTGACGTCACGACGTGTCTTCTTGGATCGCTCGTCATGGACTTGCGTGGCGTGTTACTTGATTGACATCGCGGCGTGCTATTCTTGGATCGCTCGTCTCGACGTGTTGCTTGTAGCACATCGCGACGTGTGAACTTGTTCATGCGCCGCGACGTGTTGATTCTTCTGATCCCTTTGACTCTTCTTTTCCCCTACAATATGAAACAACAATTTGCAGTATCAATTGTCCTTGGAAAAATTATGATGGAATTAATGTCAATTTGCAACAATTTTGCTATCAATTTGTATAAAGTATGTGATACAACTCACCAAGGCAATGGAGACTTGAGGATGCCAATGGGTCCAATTACAAGGTCGCGCTCCAACAAGCTCAAAGCACAATTTCAGATTTATGTACAAGCTTTTGTTTCACAAGAACTTCAAGAAGTTTTGTTGATCAAGCTTGGAGAAGAGCTTAGGAAGACACCTAAGTGTGTGTGCACATTGGAGGCATCAAACCAAGAGGGCTAACACTTAGCCAATTTTCACAAGCACAAGTCTAATCGATGGGCTTGGGCTTATTTTATCTTATAAGGGGCATGTGGACTTCTTTTAGGCTTTTTCATGGGCTGATTTGCATTAAGTGTGCATGTGCTTCATTAAAAAAGTCATGTGCATGTTTTATTTTAAGGAACCAAGCTTGTGGGCCTAGTTTAAAAGCCCGATTCGCCCCTCTTAAGTTAGTCTTCTATTTTGTAGTTTTCTTATCCTATTTGGACAAGGACTAGTCAATTTTAATTAGTTTTGAAGCCCAAATCTATGTGGGATTTATTCTTGGGCAGATTTGTTTCAAGAAGGCCTTTAGCCATGAACACAAGTTTTTAGAGAGATCAATAAAATTAGAATGCATTCTTCAAGAGAGAATTGAGATTCTTGCTTGTTTTACCTTAAGGATTGATTCAACTTATCAAGTAAGTTCTAACTTGTATGCTAATTCAATTCCTACAATCTTATACTCTTTGTTACCAATTCCATGCTGTTTTGGGGGTGAAGGGTCTTGTTAGATTGATTGAATTTAGGTTTGGGAACAATCATTGAAACGGAGGTGATCTAGACATTGATTCTAGGTTGTTGCCGTATCATCTTTGGTATCAGAGCCTAGGTTTTAAATTCAATCTTTATCTTTAATTCTTTGTTTGTTCTTGATTATTATAGTTAGTTCATCATTAAAATTCGAAAAAAAGAAAAAAAAAAGAAAAGAAAGAAAGAAAGAAAAGAAAAGAAAGTAAGTAAGAAAATCAAGAAAAGAAAGAAAGAAAGAAAGAAAGAAAAAGAAGAAAAGAAAGAAAGAAAGAAGTAAAAAAAACTCAAGATTGTGAATCTTTGTGAGTTTGAGTTGATTTGCTTGCAAGATTCATCAAGAAACGAATCTGATCATTCAAGAATTCTTTAATTTCGTTTCTTTATTATTCAAATTCATCAAGAACACATCCTTCATTCAAGAAACTCGTCAAGACTTGTTTTCTTGCATCAAGAAACACTTTCTTGTTTCAAGATTTACGTTCTTCGCTCAAAACGTGTGTCTTTGATATAATTGCTTATCTTTATGTTCTTGAGTAATTGGGGCAGATTGGAATGTTTTTGTTAATTTGGGTTTAGGGTTGAGTTTAATTCCTAGTTTCGTCTTTTCTTCAACTCTTTAGTTGTTTTTTTAGTTTCCTGTCCTTTTTGTTTCCATTACACTTGAATTGAGTAATCTTGTTTCATATTGCTCAATTGGTACCAAAAATCGTTCACATACTTTTTCTCCATCTAGTATGTGTTTATTTTCGTCTTCCTTGTTTTCTTTACATTAAATTGCATCTAGCTTTGTGTTTTTCTTCCTTTATTTAGGTATTCGTTGCTTTCCTTTTGAATTACTTTACTGTTGTGTTTATTTGGTTGGTAGTGATTGATCCGGACAAGTAAAACTGTGCTAGAATCTAAAGTGGTAAAAAGCAAGAGTGTGTAAGCTCATTTGAGGGTAAAAGCCATCTTCTTGAGTGAAACATGAGGGTATCCAATCTGATTTAGAGAGAAACACGTGAGGGAGTGTGTGAGGAGCTATTCTAACGTGTTTTTGCAGGTTTTACATCATGGCCAATTCAAAGGATAGTAAAGGTAGTGACAAGGATGAAAAGAATAGTGAGGCTGATCAACACACATTCTTTACTTTGGAGGCTATGCAACATCAATTCCAAAGGATTGAGAACATGTTCAGCGATGTCAGTTATAAATTTGATAGACAAGATCAAGTCATTAGGAATTTACAACGAGAGGCTTCATCTAATGGTGCAACATGGAGGCAAAATGCTAGGGAGCCAACTCCTGTGCGCTTTGAGTATGAAGATGAATATGATGTGGGGAAGATGAAGAAGATTGGCATAGGGCCAGATTTGGTGGAAGAGGGGGACGGAATGATAGAGGAAGAGGAAGAGGTTATAGAGGCCGAGACAATGCAAGGGGAGAAGACAGGGTCGAGCGTGTGGATAGAAATTTGGGCAGTATCAAGATGAAAATACCATCTTTCTAAGGTAAGAATGATCCAGAAGCTTACTTAGAATGGGAAAGAAAGGTGGAGATAATTTTTGAATGCCATAACTATTCTAAGGAGAAGAAGGTGAAGCTTGCTGCCGTGGAATTTCATGATTATGCACTTATTTGGTGGGATCAACTTGTTTTGAACAAAAGAAGGAATGGAGAGGATCCTATTGATACTTGGGCTGAAATGAAGAGGGTCATGAAGAAGAGGTTTGTGCCTAGTTACTTCTATAGGGAGCTCCATCAAAGGCTCCAAACCTTGAGACAAGGCACCAAAAGTGTAGAAGAGTACCATAAGGAGATGGAGATAGCCATGATTAGGGCTAATGTAGAAAAAGAAAGAGAAGCCACCATGGCACGTTTCTTGGCTGGTTTGAACAAAGACATTGCAAATGTTATTGAATTGCACCATTATGTGGAGTTAGAGGAGATGGTGAATATGGCCATGAAGGTGGAGAGGCAACTCAAGTACAAAAGCTCCAACAAGGCTTCTTACCCAAGCTCTACTACAAATTGGAACTCGAAATGGTCCAAGAAAAATGAGAAGGACAAAGACAAGCTAAAGGAAGAGAAGAACAAGGCAGATCCAAAAGGTACTTTTAAAACTCCAAGTTCTTCTAGTTCCAATTCTGAAAAGCATAGGACTATTAAATGCTTTAAATGTCTTGGTGTTGGTCATATTGCTTCTCAATGCACAAACAAGAAAACAATGTTTGTGAGAGGAGGAGAAGTTGTGTCTGAGGAGGAAGAAGATGATTTGACTTCCATGCCCGAGTTGGAAGATTGTTCGATGTGGAAGTTGAGGATGCACCTGGGGTGAATTACTTGTTACTAAGCGAGTTTTGAATGCTCAAGTGAAGGAAGATGGAATTGAGCAAAGGAAAATATTTTTCATTCCAGATGCCTAGTGAATGAGAAGATTTGTAGCCCGATCATTGATGGGGAAGCTGCACTAATGTGGCTAGTACATTGATGGTAGAAAACTCGGGTTGGAGTGCTTGAAACATCCTAGGCCATATAGACTACAATGGCTGAATGACATGGGGAAATCAAGGTAAATAAACAAGTCCTTGTATCTTTCTCCATTGGAAAGTATTCGATCAAGTACTTTGTGATGTCGCATCTATGCATGCTTGTCATTTATTTCTCGGTCGACCTTGGCAATATGATAGAAGAGTGTTACATGATGGTTTTAAGAATAGGTATTCATTTACTATGGAGATCAGAAATTTGTTCTTGCTCCATTGGCACCAAAAGAGGTATATGAGGACCAAATGCAATTAAAAAGGAGTATGGAGGAATGCAACAAAGACAGGACAAAAACTTCAAGAAAAGCATGACAATACAAAATTGAGGGAAGGTTGAGAACCTTGCAAAAGGGGAGCAGAAATCTAAATCAAAAGAAAAGAGAGAAAGTGAGGCCGAGACCGAGAGAAGAAAAGGGAAGGAGGCCTCAAAAGAAATTCAATTAAAAGGCCCAAATGAGAGAGAGGGTAGAAAGAAACAAAACTTCTATGCAAAATGAGAGATGTAAGGGTTGCTTGTGTGGAAAGGAGATGTTTGTTTGTACTTTGTACAAGCAAGCTTATTTTAATGAATCGACCTTGACCCTTGTTTGCCTAGTAGTGTTGTTTCTCTTTGCAGGAGTATGGAGATGTTTTTCCGAGGAGTTGCCTAAGGAATTGCCGCCTATTAGAGGAATAGAACATCGATTGACTTCATGCCTGGGCGATATTCCAAATAGATCACTTATAGGGCTAATCCTCAAGAAACTAAGGAACCCAAAAGCAAGTGGAAGAATTGCTACAAAGGGACACATCGGAGAGTCTTAGTCCTTGTGTCGTCCCAAAGGATATTGGGTCCAAAGAAGGATGGGAGTTGGCATGATGTGTGTGGATTGCAGAGTCGTTAACAAGATAACGGTAAAGTATCGCCATCCTATACCTAGATTGGATGATATGATTGATGAATTGCATGGTGCATGTGTGTTTACCAAAATTGATCTTATGAGTGGTTACCATCGATTATAATGAAAATTGGTGATGAATGGAAAATTGCTTTTAAAACTAAACATGGTTTATATGAGTGGCTTGTGATGCCTTTTGGCTTAACTAATGCCCTAGTACATTTATGCGCTTGATGAATCATGTTTTGAGGTCATTTATTGGTAAGTTTGTTGTGGTATATTTTGATGACATATTGATCTATAGCAAAAGCATTAATGAGCATATTGAGCATGTTAGCTTGTGTTAGATGCAATTAGGGCAGAAAAGTTGTATGCTAAGTTAAAGAAGTGTACATTTTGCATGGATCGTGTCATATTTCTTGGTTATGTTGTTTCTTCTAATGGAATTGAGGTGGACCAAGAAAAGGTCAAGGCAATTAGGAGTGGCCGAGACCTACAAGTGTTACTCTGTAAGATCTTTTCATGGACTTGCTAGTTTCTATAGGAGGTTTGTGAAAGATTTTAGTTCCATTGCAGCTCCATTGACCGAGATTGTTAAAAGGAGGTAGGATTTAAGGGGAGAGGCGATGAAATTGCTTTTAACACTTTGAAAGAAAAACTTTGTTCGCACCTATTTTGAGTTTACCTGATTTTTCTTCTACTTTGAGATTGAATGTGATGCCTCCGGATAGGTATTGGTGTTGTTTTATTGCAGGAAGGCGTCCCATTGCCTATTTTAGTGAGAAGTTGAATGGTGCTCAAATGAAGTATTCTACTTATGACAAGGAGCTATATGCATTGGTAAGAGCTCTACAAACTTGGCAACATTATCTATGGCCAAAGGAATTCGTGATTCACACTGATCATGAGAGTTTGAAGCATCTTAAGGGCCAAGGTAAGTTAAATAAAAGACATGCTAAGTGGTTGGAGTTCATAGAGACATTCCCATATGTTGTGAAATACAAGCAAGGTAAAGAAAATGTGATCATTGATGCATTGTCTAGGAGGTATTCTAAGTTGATTGGGTTTGAGTATATAAAAGATTTGTACAAATCAGATTCTGACTTTGCTAATGTGTATAATGCATGTGAACAAGTTGCTTTTCAAAAGTTTTATAGGAATGATGGATATTTGTTTAGAGATAATAAACTATGTATTCCTCCTTGTTCTATGCGTGAGATGCTTGCTAGGGAGTCTCATGATGGAGGTTTAATGGGACATTTTGGTATTGCTAAAACACTTGACATATTACAGAGCATTTTTATTGACCTAACATGAAAAGGATGTTGAAAGAGTTTGCTCTAGTTGTGTAGCCTGTAGGCACGCCTAAATCCAAGGTGCAACCACATGGGTTGTACACGCCTCACCGTCCCTATTAGTTCTTGGATTGATATATCTATGAATTTTGTGTTAGGATTGCCTAGACTAGGAAAGGACGTGATAGCATCTTTGTTGTAGTTGATCGATTTAGTAAAATGGCTCATTTTAGTGCATGTCATAAACTGATGATGCTACACATGTTGCTGATTTGTTTTTAGGGATGTTGTTAGATTACATGGGATTCCTATAACCATTGTTTCAGATAGGATTCTAAGTTTTAAGTCACTTTGGCGTGTTCTATGGAATAAATTTGGGAACAAAACTTTGTTTTCTACAACTTGTCATCCCCAAACAGATGGACAAACTGAAGTGGTTAATAGAACCTTAGGATCTTTATTCGTCTTGTTGTGGGTAAAATTTGAAAGCTTGGGAAGATTGTTTGCCTTTGATTGAGTTTGCATATAATAGAAGCATTCATTCTTCTCTGTGTTATTCTCCATTTGAGATTGTGTGTGGTTTTAACCCATTAACTCCATTGGATTTGTTGCCTTTACCCTTGAATGAGATTGTTAATGTAGATGGGCAAAGGGTCGAATTGGTTAAAACAATACATGAGAAAGCTAGGCAGCACATCGAGGAAAAGAACAAGAAGTATCCTCAAAGAGCCAATCAAGGGCGTAGGAGATGAAGTTTGAACACGGAGATTGGGTTTGGGTGCACTTCAGAAGGAGAGATTTCAAACAAAGGAAGTCCAAGCTTGATCCTAGAGGGATGGTCCTTTTCAAGTGCTTGAACGCATCAATGACAATGCCTATAGGTGGATTTGCCAGAGAGTATAGTGTTAGTGCTACTTTTAATGTTTCGATTTATCTCACTTTGATAATGTAGGTCTTGATTCGAGGACTAATCCTTTTGAGGAGGGAGGAATGATACAACTCACCAAGGCAATGGAGACTTGAGGATGCCAATGGGTCCAATTACAAGGTCGCGCTCCAACAAGCTCAAAGCACAATTTCAGATTTATGTACAAGCTTTTGTTTCACAAGAACTTCAAGAAGTTTTGTTGATCAAGCTTGAGAAGAGCTAGAAGACACCTAAGTGTGTGTGCACATTGTAGGCATCAAACCAAGAGGGCTAACACTTAGCCAATTTTCACAAGCACAAGTCTAATCAATGGGCTTGGGCTTATTTTATCTTATAAGGGCATGTGGACTTCTTTTAGGCTTTTTCATGGGCTGATTTGCATTAAGTGTGCATGTGCTTCATTAAAAAGTCATGTGCATGTTTTATTTTAAGGAACCAAGCTTCAGGGCCTAGTTTAAAGCCCAATTCGCCCCTTTTAAGTTAGTCTTCTATTTTGTGGTTTTCTTATCCTATTTGGACAAGGACTAGTCAATTTTAATTAGTTTTGAAGCCCAATCCATGTGGGATTTATTCTTGGGCAGATTTGTTTCAAGAAGGCCTTTTGATATTTTGGGCTTTCTTTAGGGTTTTAGGTTATCTTTGTTAGGGTTTACATTGCAAAGGGTATTTAAACCTTTGCTTTAGCCATGAACACGAAGTTTTAGAGAGATCAATAAAATTAGAAAGCATTCTTCAAGAGAGAATTGAGATTCTTGCTTGTTTTACCTTAAGGATTGATTCAACTTATCAAGTAAGCTCTAACTTGTATGCTAATTCAATTCCTACAATTTTATACTCTTTGTTACCAATTCCTTGCTGTTTTGGGGGTGAAGGGTCTTGTTAGATTGATTGAATTTAGGTTTGGGAACAATCATTGAAACGGAGGTGATCTAGACATTGATTCTAGGTTGTTGCCGTATCAGTATGAGCTCATGCAAGGGGCTAATTAAAGCACAAAAATTAGAGATTAAGAGTCAAAAAGCACATTAAAAACTATGAAAGTGTAGCCAATTTATGTAATAAACTTGGGCTCAATCAGTAGTAAAAGGTACAACACCTCTTAATGTGGTTTATGTGACTAATCAAAATGGACCCAAAATGGCTTGGGTACCTATAAGAAGAAAGAATGTTTCTATTATAGGTACAAGCAAGGAATGAAAATCTACCAAGCACATGATAAATTGATAGTGGATGTTCGAGACATATGAGTGGAAACAAGAACCTATTTACATAAATTAGACCAAAGAATCAAAGATATGTCAAATTTGGACACAACAACAAAGGTAAAGTCATTGGTATTGGTAAATTGGGTAAGGAACCTTTGCCTACCATTGACAATGTTTTGCTTGTTGATGGATTGAAACATAACTTGTTAAGTGTTTCTCAATTATGTGATATGAATTTTAATGTGACATTTGAATCATCTCATTGCATAGTTACGAAGGATGAAAATGTGGCTTTCATTGGTTTGAGACATGGAAATACATATATTGTTAACTTACATGATGATAGTCTTTTTAATGAAAAGTTTTTGGTGACATTAGAAGAAAATGAATTTTTATGGCATAGAAAATTAGGACATGCTCCATTGCCTTTAATTTCTAAGCTTTCTAAAAATGATATTGTGAGATGTTTGCCTAAGATAAAATTTGTTAAAGACCACTTGTGTGAATCTTGTAAGAAAGGCAAACATGTCAAAGAATCTTTTAAACCAAAGAAAGAAATTTGTTCTTCTAAAATTCTTGAACTTGTTCATATGGATTTAATTGGACCATCTAGGCATGCTAGTCTTAGTAGTAAATTATATGTTCTTATTATTGTGGATGATTTTTGTATATTTACTTAGGTGAGATTTCTTGCAAATAAAAGTGATGCTTTTAACGAGCTTAGTAAGTGGTGTAGGTTGGTTCAAAATGAAAATAATTTGACAATTGTTGCAATTAGAACCGATCATGGAGGTGAGTTTGAGTGTGAACCATTTGAAAGGCTTTGTGAAAAATATGGAATGGAGCACAATTTCTCAACACCAAGATCACCACAACAAAACGGTATAGTAGAAAGGAAGAATCGCTCACTTGAAGAAATGAGTAGAACAATGTTGAATGAATACAATCTTCCTAAATCCTTTTCAAGGAAGCAATCAATACCAAGGCTATGTCATCAATAGAGTGCATCTTAGAAGAGACAAAAACAAGACACCATACGAGTTATGGAAAGGTAAGAAACCCAACTTTTCATATTTTCATCCATTTGGTTGCAAAGTTTTTATTCATAATAATGGAAAGAACAACTTAGGAAATTTTGATTCAAAATCTGATGTTGGTGTGTTTCTTGGTTATTCACTAACTAATAAGGCATTTAGAGTCTATAATAATATAACTAAATGTGTTGAAGAAAATATTCATGTTAAATTCGATGATATGATTTCACCCCCGAGAAAGGTTTGTTTTGATGATGATGCAGGAAATTTAGGAAATGAAGTTGAAGAAATTGAATCCAAGATTGAAGAAATAAAATTAAATGAAGAAGATCATGTGCCCAACATTAAAGCTTGGGCAAAAGTAAAGAATCATCCTATGAAGCAAGTAATTAGCAACTTGAATGATGGTTTAAGAACTAGGAGGAATGTTTATGAGCACATGAGAAATTCAACTTTCATCTCACTAGCGGAACCCAAAGGACAAAACCATTATTGGAGTCAAGTGGGTAAATAGGATGAAGTATGATGAGAATGGTGAAGCAATCAAAAATAAATCAAGGTTAATAGCTCAAGGATTCTATCAAGAAGAAGACCTTGATTATAATGAGACATATGCACCTGTGGCTCGATTGGAGGCAATCAGACTATTATGTGCCTTTGCATCGCACAAGAGGATCAAATTAAATCAAATGGACGTCAAAAGTTTGTTTCTAAATGGCTACATCCAAGAGGAAGTTTACATCAAACAACCACCGGGTTTTGAAGATCATGAACTGGTGATGCTGTCGCCTGCAACCAAATATAAAAGATTTTCCCTCCCGTTAAAAGAAATTAATGTAGTAGCGGTAAGCGGATATCGTTCCCATGAGGAATCTTTAACGGTAAAGGTTAGCTAGTTTAAACGGGACAAATAATGAAAGTAAAGGGGGGTTTTGTCACGACAATATCAAAAAATCAAAGGAAAAATCACAATCAAAACAATAATTAAATATGAAAATTCAATAGGAAAAATACCTTGGTTTCGGTCACCGATATTACCATGCTATTATGGATCCTCGACATAAAATTGCAATTATTAATAAACATTCATTGGGGGAAATTTTCTCTTAAGTGTAATGACTAGAAACATGTATTCTAGCAATCTTATTAAACAATAACCTAGATACCATCATAGGTAACATGATGAGTGATAAACATGTACGACATGAAATCAATCAAGTGAATATCTTCTTAGAATTTTCCGACTCTAACGTAGAGAGGTTAATCCTAATTGCTACTTATGATTACCGAAACTGAACGTCATATTTTATTAACCTAGCGGTTAAATCAATTAATCTCTAGTAGCGCTCCTAGAAACCAACAAATCCAATTAGAAAGAATAGATCTGAAGATATTCAATGTTCATCAATAATCATAAAAAGTATCCAGAAAATCTCACCATAATAACACGTAACATGGATCTCTCAACCAAGATAAGAAAATTTAACTACTCATACTTGAATTGAAATCAAAAGAAGTAACAAAAGAAATAGTCTCCATAACTGGTCTTTAATGAAAATAACGAAAATCCCTAATTGAACCTATGCAGAAAACATGACAGCAAGAAGAAATTGAAGGTGCGGCAATCTAATTCCTAATCTAAAACCTACGATAATCTAACCTAATCCTCCCCTCCTCTTTTACCCTAATACATATATATATATATGCGGCAACACCATCCATCTTCTATTTGATGTCAATCTCTCCCTTATCTTGTCTTCCTTTTGCATCTTTTTGATCCTTTTTCATCCTTAGAGTGTTGAAAAACATCTGTAAACAATTATAGAACAATTCCATTAAATTCAGATACCAATTTCAACACTTTAACACTAATTACGCCTAAAATATATGCAATTTAAATGACTTAACAGATTCCCCCCACATCAACCTTTACTCGACCTCGAGCAAAGACATCAAACAATTAAAGTCAATCAATTCATCCTTCAGAAATCAAGTGCACACAATCCATCAACTTAGGCTAATAAGACTCAATTTGCAACAAATATCATAATTTCCTTTCACCAATGCAAATAAGCAAAGTCAAAATAATGCACCTTTGTTCAAAAGCAAACATCAAATCAAGGTGAATTCTTCTCACGGATTTCACTCTTACACTCAAGTGTTTGCTGGTAAGGTGTTTCTCTCAAATCTCACTTTATGAAGGGTTGTAATGGGGCTAGGTTCAAAGGTAAGGTAAAAATGGTAATGGGTTAATCACAAGCAATCACAAAGTACTAAGTAAAAGGGACACATAATTTCAGATTCTGAGCTAAACATATGACATAAAAGACAACTACTCATGCTCTTTTTCTTTTTCTGTTTTTTTTCTTTTCTTTTCTTTTTTCTTGATTTTTCTCTTCTTCTTCATTTATTCCTTTTTCTTCTTTTTTTTTCTTTTTTTTCTTCTTTTTTTCTTTTTTTTTTCGAATAACGTTAAAAACAAGGGAAAACAATAAAAACAAGAGACAATAACAACACAGGAGTAGAAGTACCTATAAAAATATCTCAGAACACAATATAACACAAAGTCCCAAATTACTCAATGCTTTATTCAACTTGTGAAGGGGGAAGGCTAATGGGGTTTTTGGTTTTAATTTGAGGTGATAAATTGAAGAAAAAGGGTAAGGCTCAAAAGTGTTTGCAAAGGGCAATTAAATAGGTGGGTCAATTTTAGGCTAATGGTGTAAAAACAAAGAAGGCCTTAATCACTTCTATGTCCCATGTGATCAAATAAATTCAAACCGATTCCATGCAAGTTCTGAAGACGACATAAATAGAGGAACATCACTCAATTCAAACAAATAATATGACATAAAGATGATGTCATTTAGGTTCAAGTTTGCTCACAGGTTCAAGTTAAGGATTCACCTTAATTCCACAATTTACCTCATCACTCCAATGTCAAAATTTTGACCAAGCCTATAAGATCAGCTATTGGAATCAATCAACATGTTCCATCTTAAAACTCACTTAGCCCAATTTAATTTCATGTATACTCCCAACCTCATCCAAACTACTATGACCAAGCTTCATGGGTTAACATGCAACTCCATACAAAAATTGACAAAACAGCCGCAACAATCCAAAAATATTCACACAAAAATCGAAACTTTTGCACATAAAAAATCCAATTCTCTCCCCCACACCTAAACCAACATTGTCCTCAATGTTAAAGAAGCATAAAAAAAGAGAAAAAAGTTAAAGAAAGCTTCTCTGTTATGGAAGTGCCGAAATCAAGGTGTTGGCGGATGTGGCACAAGGTGGTTCGATTGTGTGGAAAGGTGCAGAAACATCAACAACATGTATGGGTGGGGGTAGCCTGCTGAAGTCACCTCGCTTCCTGGATAGTGTGCTAATGTCGTGGAAGACCACCTGCAAAAGAGAAAGATAGTAACGCAACACTAAATTACAAATGATAGTTGATGGGTGAGTTGGCGAAGGAAATCTAAGAGTTGCGTAATTTCTTAGTGGCCAAATGAAATTGATTGGCTAAGGTGATTTTGGAGAATCGGCAGCTGGAGAGTGAAAATGGGAGAAGGAATTTTGGGCAAAACAAAAGAAGGAAATTAGAGAGGGAAAGAAGGGGCGGTAAAAGCCAAAATGTTCTTTTTTTGTTTTTTAATTTTTTTAATTTTCTTTTTTTAAAATGAAAATTAAAATGACAAAAATAAAAATGCGAATTTAAATTCCTAACAGAATTAAATTAAATAAAAAATGAAGATAAAAGAAAATTGCTAACAAAACATATAAAAGAAAAGGATACGAATATGGTGCCTCCCATTAAGCGCTTATCACAAGTCATAAGCTGGACCCTTGGCATATGTACATCATCCATTATCGAATGGATGCTTGAGTCCAACAAGAAACATGTTCAAACTCTGTGAGGGGACTGGAACAACTTCCTTTGAATGAGCCCCTTGTCAGCACGATACTCTATGACTTCTGAAGAGTGAAACTTTATCGCTTCACCATCATATTCTAATGTCCACTCATCTTTTCGGGCATCGCCCTTCTCACACCAGGATGGTATCTGTAAAAGTAACGCCAATTGTTGTGGGGACTCAACATCCTGCTTGTCACCTTCAGTCTTCAGCTCGCTCACCCACGGCTCTCCTAAAAACTGTACTCCTTGCGGCTCTTCTTGTTCTTCTTCTTCTTGTACCTGTAAATAACTAGGAAAAGGAAACGAAATTTGGTTAGCGATAACATAAATTGCATCGCTTACCTTAGGAGGTTGCACTTCCTCGATTTTTTTTCGAACTGTAATCTTTTCCTCTTCTAACTCTATTTGTTCTTCCATCTTTGCCTTGAAAAATCGACTTGGAAAATTTTTGGGATTGATTTCCGGTTGTGCTGGAAAATTTTTGAAACTTTGTGCCTCCATTCGATTAACGGTAGCTACAATTTGACTTAGCTGGTTTTTCAAATTCTTTT
Organism: Erythroxylum novogranatense; assembly: GCA_029891385.1. Lineage (NCBI taxonomy): Eukaryota > Viridiplantae > Streptophyta > Magnoliopsida > Malpighiales > Erythroxylaceae > Erythroxylum > Erythroxylum novogranatense. The sequence goes on from CM057224.1 coordinate 49,360,159, forward strand.
GTTGATTTTCCAAATTTCGGATACTTACTTCAGTATTTCGCTGGAACATCAAAGTGTTAGCGGTCAAAGTTTGCAACATAATTTCCAAAGAAGACTTACCTTCGACATTTGATGTCATATTCGGATTTTGTCGAGGTACGTAAAGTTGTCTAAACTGCTGGGATTGAAGAGTCCTCGTTTCCAAAATAATTATGATCTCCTCCAAAGACATATCATTAGCTTGTGCTGGTGATGGTGGAGGTGGAGGTGGAGGTTCAAAGTAGGACAGCTCTTCATAGTAACTTGGTGGAGAAGTGAATCGATACTTTGTATTCTGCAAACAGGAACGCGTACAAGAAGAAAAACCCAAAAATGAACAAACTTCACATACTTTAGCTTCTTGGTCATCTCTTGGTACTTGCACGGCTAAGGGTGTGAAATCTGCCACTTGATGGTCAAACCTGGAAGTCGCAACAGACGGAAACTCGTTATCATAATAAGGATAATATGAATAATCAGATTTAAAAGCATACTGATAGTGAGCCATGCAGCTAAGAGATCGAAAAATCAGAAACAGTTGTGAAATTGAAACAAACAAAAGATAAGGCAGCTAAGAGCAACGAAACCAAAAACAAAAATATCACTAACAAAAACCGTTAAGAAATTCCTCGGCAACGGTGACAAAATTTGGTGATGCTGTCGCCTGCAACCAAATATAAAATATTTTTCCTCCCGTTAAAACAAATTAATGTAGTAGAGGTAAGCGGATATGGTTCCCACGAGGAATCTTTAACGGTAAAGGTTAGCTAGTTTAAATGTGACAAATAACGAAAGTAAAGGGGGGGGGGGGTTATCACGACAATATCAGAAAATCAAAGAAAAAATCACAATCAAACCAATAATTAAATATGAAAATTCAATAGGAAACATACCTTGGAAGGTCACCGATATTACCATGCTATTATGGATCCTCGACATAAAATTGCAATTATTAATAAACATTCATTGGGAGAAAATTTCTCTTATGTGTAATGACTAGAAACATGTATTCTAGCAATCTTATTAAACAATAACCTAGATACGATCATAGGTAAATTGAATAATAACATTAAGAATTAAGAACCAATGACGAGTGATAAACATGTACGACATGAAATCAATCAAGTGAATATCTTCTTAGAATTTTCCGACTCTAACATAGAGAGGTTAATCCTAATTGCTACTTATGATTACCGAAACTGAACGTCATATTTCGTTAACCTAGCGGCTAAATCAATTAATCTCTAGTAGCGCTCCTAGAAACCAACAAATCCAATTAGAAAGAATAGATCTGAAGATATTCAATGTTCATCAATAATCATAAAAAGTATCCAGAAAAACTCACCATAATAACATGTAACATGGATCTCTCAACCAAGATAAGAAAATTTAACTACTCATACTTGAATTGAAATCAAAAGAAATAACAAAAGAAATAGTCTCCATAACTGGTCTTTAATGAAAATAACGAAAATCCCTAATTGAACCTATGTCAACATGACAACAAGAAGAAATTGAAGGTGCGGCAATCTAATTCCTAATCTAAAACCTACGATAATCTAACCTAATCCTCCCCTCCTCTTTTACCCTAATACATATATATATGTGCAGCAACACCATCCATCTTCTATTTGATGTCAATCTCTCCCTTATCTTGTCTTCCTTTTGTCCAGATTAGGTAGTCTTCTAATTTCGGTAGGAGTCTTCTTGGAAAGAGGGCAAGAAGATCTTGGGCGATTGTATTTTAATTGGAAACGAATTCTGGAAAATCTGCAGATTTCAGATTCCATCCTTAGGCGTGCCCACGTCATAAAACTCACCAAGGCAATGGAGACTTGAGGATGCCAATGGGTCCAATTACAAGGTCGCGCTCCAACAAGCTCAAAGCACAATTTCAGATTTATGTACAAGCTTTTGTTTCACAAGAACTTCAAGAAGTTTTGTTGATCAAGCTTGAGAAGAGCTAGAAGACACCTAAGTGTGTGTGCACATTGGAGGCTTCAAATCAAGAGGGCTAACACTTAGCCAATTTTCACAAGCACAAGTCTAATCAATGGGCTTGGGCTTATTTTATCTTATAAGGGGCATGTGGATTTCTTTTAGGCTTTTTCATGGGCTGATTTGCATTAAGTGTGCATGTGCTTCATTAAAAAGTCATGTGCATGTTTTATTTTAAGGAACCAAGCTTGTGGGCCTAGTTTAAAAGCCCAATTCGCCCTCTTAAGTTAGTCTTCTATTTTGTGGTTTTCTTATCCTATTTGGACAAGGACTAGTCAATTTTAATTAGTTTTGAAGCCCAAATCCACGTGGGATTTATTCTTGGGCAGATTTGTTTCAAGAAGGCCTTTTGATATTTTGGGCTTTCTTTAGGGTTTTAGGTTATCTTTGTTAGGGTTTACATTGCAAAGGGTATTTAAACCTTTGCTTTAGCCATGAACACGAGTTTAGAGATCACTAAAATTAGAAAGCATTCTTCAAGAGAGAATTGAGATTCTTGCTTGTTTTACCTTAAGGATTGATTCAACTAATCAAGTAAGTTCTAACTTGTATGCTAATTCAATTCCTACAATCTTATACTCTTTGTTACCAATTCCTTGCTGTTTGGGGGTGAAGGGTCTTGTTAGATTGATTGAATTTAGGTTTGGGAACAATCATTGAAACGGAGGTGATCTAGACATTGATTCTAGGTTGTTGCCGTATCATCTTTGGTATCAGAGCCTAGGTTTTAAATTCAATCTTTATCTTTAATTTTTTGTTTGTTCTTGATTATTATAGTTAGTTCATCATTAAAATTCGAAAAAAAAGAAAAAAAAAAGAAAAGAAAGAAAGAAAGAAAGAAAGAAAAGAAAAGAAAGAAAGAAAGAAAATCAAGAAAAGAAAGAAAGAAAGAAAGAAAAGAAAGAAAGAAAGAAGTAAAAAAAAATCAAGATTGTGAATCTTTGTGAGTTTAATTTCGTTTCTTTATTATTCAAATTCATCAAGAACACATCCTTCATTTAAGAAACTCATCAAGACTTGTTTTCTTGCATCAAGAAACACTTTCTTGTTTCAAGATTTACGTTCTTCGCTCAAAACGTGTCTTTGATATAATTGCTTATCTTTATGTTCTTGAGTAATTGGGGTAGATTGGAATGTTTTTGTTAATTTGGGTTTAGGGTTGAGTTTAATTCCTAGTTTCGTCTTTTCTTGAACTCTTTGGTTGTTTTTTTTTGTTTGCTGTCCTTTTTGTTTCCATTACACTTGAATTGAGTAAACTTATTTCATATTGCTCAATTGGTACCAAAAATCGTTCACATATGTTTTCTCCATCTAGTATGTGTTTATTTTCATCTTTCTTGTTTTCTTTACATTAAATTGCATCTAGCTTTGTGTTTTTCTTCCTTTATTTAGGTATTCGTTGCTTTCCTTTTGAATTACGTTGTTGTTGTGTTTATTTGGTTGGTAGTGATTGATCCGGACAAGTAAAACTGTGCTAGAATCTAAAGTGGTAAAAAGCAAGAGTGTGTAAGCTCATTTGAGGGTAAAAGCCATCTTCTTGAGTGAAACACGAGGGTATCCAATCTGATTTAGAGAGAAACACGTGAGGGAGTGTGTGAGGAGCTATTCTAACGTGTTTTTGCAGGTTTTACATCATGGCCAATTCAAAGGATAGTAAAGGTTGTGACAAGGATGAAAAGAATAGTGAGGCTGATCAACACACATTCTTTACTTTGGAGGCTATGCAACATCAATTCCAAAGGATTGAGAACATGTTTAGGGATGTCAGTGATAAATTTGATAGACAAGATCAAGTCATTAGGAATTTACAACGAGAGGCTTCATCTAATGGTGCAACATGGAGACAAAATGCTAGGGAGCCAACTCAGGCGCTTTGAGTATGAAGATGAATATGATGATGGGAAGATGAAGAAGATTGGCATAGGGCCAGATTTGGTGGAAGAGGGGACGGAATGATAGAGGAAGAGGAAGAGGTTATAGAGGCCGAGACAATGCAAGGGGAGAAGACAGGTCGAGCGTGTGGATAGAAATTTGGGCAAGATCAAGATGAAAATACCATCTTTCCAAGGTAAGAATGATCCGAAGCTTACTTAGAATGGGAAAGAAAGATGGAGATGATTTTGAATGCCATAACTATTCTGAGGAGAAGAAGGTGAAGCTTGCTGCCGTGGAATTTCATGATTATGCACTTATTTGGTGGGATCAACTTGTTTTGAACAAAAGAAGGAATGGAGAGGATTCTATTGATACTTGGGCTGAAATGAAGAGGGTCATGAAGAAGAGGTTTGTGCCTAGTTACTTCTATAGGGAGCTCCATCAAAGGCTCCAAACCTTGAGACAAGGCACCAAAAGTGTAGAAGAGTACCATAAGGAGATGGAGATAGCCATGATTAGGGCTAATGTAGAAGAAGAAAGAGAAGCCACCATGGCACGTTTCTTGGCTGGTTTGAACAAAGACATTGCAAATGTTATTGAATTGCACCATTATGTGGAGTTAGAGGAGATGGTGAATATGGCCATGAAGGTGGAAAGGCAACTCAAGTACAAAAGCTCCAACAAGGCTTCTTACCCAAGCTCTACTACAAATTCGAACTCGAAATGGTCCAAGAAAAATGAGAAGGACAAAGACAAGCTAAAGGAAGAGAAGAACAAGGCAGATCCAAAAGGTACTTTTAAAACTCCAAGTTCTTCTAGTTCCAATTCTGAAAAGCATAGGACTATTAAATGCTTTAAATGTCTTGGTGTTGGTCATATTGCTTCTCAATGCCCAAACAAGAAAACAATATTTGTGAGAGGAGGAGAAGTTGTGTCTGAGGAGGAAGAAGATGATTTGACTTCCATGCTTGAGTTGGAAGATTGTTCTGATGTGGAAGTTGAGGATGCACCTAGGGGTGAATTACTTGTTACTAGGCGAGTTTTGAATGCTCAAGTGAAGGAAGATGGAATTGAGCAAAGGGAAAATATTTTCATTCCAGATGCCTAGTGAATGAGAAGATTTGTAGCCTGATCATTGATGGGGGAAGCTGCACTAATGTGGCTAGTACATTGATGGTAGAAAACTCGGGTTGGAGTGCTTGAAACACCCTAGGTCAGTATAGACTACAATGGCTGAATGACATGGGGAAATCAAGGTAAATAAACAAGTCCTTGTATCTTTCTCCATTGGAAAGTATTCTGATCAAGTACTTTGTGATGTTGTACCTATGCATGCTTGTAATTTATTGATCGGTCGACCTTGGCAATATGATAGAAGAGTGTTACATGATGGTTTTAAGAATATGTATTCATTTACTATGGGAGATCAGAAATTTGTTCTTTCTCCATTGGCACCAAAAGAGGTATATGAGGACCAAATGCAATTAAAAAGGAGTATGGAGGGAATGCAACAAAGACAGGACAAAAAACTTCAAGAAAAGCATGACAATACAAAAATTGAGGGGAAGGTTGAGAACCTTGCAAAAGGGGAGCAGAAATCTAAATCAAAAGAAAAGACAGAAAGTGAGGCCGAGAGTGAGAGAAGAAAAGTGGGGAAAGAGGCCTCAAAAGAAATTGAATTAAAAGGCCCAAATGAGAGAGAGGGTAGAAAGAAACAAAAAACCTCTATGCAAAAATGAGAGATGTAAGGGTTGCTTGTGAGGAAAGTTGATGTTTGTTTGTACTTTTGTACAAGCAAGCTTATTTTAATGAATCTGACCTTGACCCTTGTTTGTCTAGTAGTGTTGTTTATCTTTTGCAGGAGTATAGAGATGTTTTTCCTGAATTTTTGATTCACACTGATCATGAGAGTTTGAAGCATCTTAAAGGCAAAGGTAAGTTAAATAAAAGACATGCTAAGTGGCTGGAGTTCATAGAGACAATTCCATATGTTGTGAAATACAAGCAAGGTAAAGAAAATATGATCGCTGATGCATTGTCTAGGAGGTATGCTCTAATATCTTCTCTTAGTTCTAAGTTGATTGGGCTTGAGTATATAAAAGATTTGCACAAATCAGATTCTGACTTTGCTAATGTGTATGATGCATGTGAACAAGTTGCTTTTCAAAAGTTTTATAGGAATGATGGATATTTGTTTAAAGATAATAAACTATGTATTCCTACTTGTTCTATGCGTGAGATGCTTGCTAGGTGGTCTCATGATGGAGGTTTAATGGGACATTTTGGCATTGCTAAAACACTTGACATATTACAGGAGCATTTTTATTGGCCTAACATGAAAAAGGATGTTGAAAGAGTTTGCTCTAGTTGTGTAGCCTGTAGGCACGCCAAATCCAAGGTGCAACCATATGGGTTGTACACGCCTCTACCTGTCCCTATTAGTCCTTGGATTGATATATCTATGGATTTTGTGTTAGGATTGTCTAAGACTAGGAAAGGACGTGATAGCATCTTTGTTGTAGTTGATCTATGAGATTGTGTATGATTTTAACCCATTAACTCCATTGGATTTGTTGCCTTTACCCTTGAATGAGATTATTAATGTAGATGGGCAGCAAAGGGTCGAATTGATTAAGACAATACATGAGAAAGCTAGGCAGCACATTGAGGAAAAGAACAAAAAGTATGCTCAAAGAGCCAATCAAGGGCGTAGGGAGATGAAGTTTGAACCTGGAGATTAGGTTTGGGTGCACTTCAGGAAGGAGAGATTTCCTAAACAAAGGAAGTCCAAGCTTGATCCTAGAGGGGATGGTCCTTTTCAAGTGCTTGAACGCATCAATGACAATGCCTATAGGGTGGATTTGCCAGGAGAGTATAGTGTTAGTGCTACTTTTAATGTTTCTGATTTATCTCCCTTTGATAATGTAGGTCTTGATTCGAGGACGAATCCTTTTGAGGAGGGAGGGAATGATACAACTCACCAAGGCAATGGAGACTTGAGGATTCCAATGGGTCCAATTACAAGGTCGCGCTCCAACAAGCTCAAAGCATAATTTCAGATTTATGTACAAGCTTTTGTTTCACAAGAACTTCAAGAAGTTTTGTTGATCAAGCTTGGAGAAGAGCTTAGGAAGACACCTAAGTGTGTGTGCACATTGGAGGCATCAAACCAAGAGGGCTAACACTTAGCCAATTTTCACAAGCACAAGTCTAATCAATGGGCTTGGGCTTATTTTATCTTATAAGGGCATGTGGACTTCTTTTAGGCTTTTCATGGGCTGATTTGCATTAAGTGTGCATGTGCTTCATTAAAAAGTCATGTGCATGTTTTATTTTAAGGAACCAAGCTTGTGGGCCTAGTTTAAAAGCCCAATTCGCCCTCTTAAGTTAGTCTTCTATTTTGTGGTTTTCTTATCCTATTTGGACAAGGACTAGTCAATTTTAATTAGTTTTGAAGCCCAAATCCATGTGGGATTTATTCTTGGGCAGATTTGTTTCAAGAAGGCCTTTTGATATTTTGGGCTTTCTTTAGGGTTTTTAGGTTATCTTTGTTAGGGTTTACATTGCAAAGGGTATTTAAACCTTTTCTTTAGCCATGAACACGAGTTTAGAGAGATCAATAAAAATTAGAAAGCATTCTTCAAGAGAGAATTGAGATTCTTGCTTGTTTTACCTTAAGGATTGATTCAACTTATCAAGTAAGTTCTAACTTGTGGCGTTAATTCAATTCCTACAATCTTATACTCTTTGTTACCAATTCCTTGCTGTTTTGGGGGTGAAGGGTCTTGTTAGATTGATTGAATTTAGGTTTGGGAACAATCATTGAAACGGAGGTGATCTAGATATTGATTCTAGGTTGTTGCCGTATGTCCACGCCTAATCTCTGAATTTCGGCCAGATTGGGAATTTAGGATTTCTTTCATTCTTTACCATCTTTTTGATCCTTTTTCATCCTTAGAGTGTTTAAAACTATCTGTAAACAATTATAGAACAATTGCATTAAATTCGGATACCAATTTCAACACTTTAACACTAATTACACCAAAAAATATGCAATTTAAATGACTTAACATGAACATCCGGATTATATCTACAAGCTCAAGAAGGCACTATATGGATTAAAGCAAGCACCTAGGGCCTGGTATCAAAGGTTAAGTACATTTTTAACTCAAAATGGTTACATTTGTGGTAAAATTGATAATACTTTGTTTATAAAACATGTTGATCAAGATATGCTAATTTGTCAAATATATGTTGATGATATTGTTTTTGGTGCTACTAATGAAATTTTGTGTAAAGAATTTAGTGATTTAATGCAAAGCGAGTTTGAAATGAGCATGATTGGAGAACTTAAGTCCTTTCTTGGACTGCAAATCAAACAATTCAAAGATAGCATCTTCATCCACCAATCCAAGTATACCAAAGAGCTTCTAAAGAAGTTCAACATGGATGGATGCAAAATAGCAGCAACACCAATGGCAACAAATCTGGTCTTGGAAAAATATGAACATGAAGAAGATGTTGATCAAAAACTTTACAAAGGTATGATTGGCTCTCTTTTATATTTAACCGCATCTAGACCAGATATTATGTTTGCTACATGTCTTTGTGTTAGATTTCAATCTTTTCCCAAAATTTCTCAGTTGAGTGCTTACAAAAGAATTTTTAAATATCTGGGTAAGATAGTTAATCATGGTTTATGGTATCCCAGTTGTGAATCTTCTGATTTGTATGCTTATAGTGATGCTGACCATGGTGGCTGTAGGGTAGATAGAAAAAGCACTAGTAGGTTATGTCATTTCTTAGGATTATCTTTGATCTCTTGGGCTAGTAAAAAGCAAGTTAGTGTAGTCATCTCCATTGCTGAATCTGAATATGTAGCTGCTGGAAGTGCATGTGCCCATGTTCTTTTGATTAAACATCAATTGCTTGATTATGGTACTGTTGTTAAAATATTCCCATTTATTGTGATAATACCAGTGCAATTTGCTTGAGTAAAAATTCAATTTTGCATAGTAGAACAAAACATATAGAAATTAGACATCATTTCATTCGTGATCATTGTTTGAAAGGTGACATTTGTTTGAAACATGTATCTAGTAATGATCAATTAGCTGACATTTTTACAAAACCTCTTAAAGAAGAAGTGTTTGTGAACATAAAATTAAGGCTTGGTATATGAGATTTGAATTCTATTGGTTGATTGAATTTTTATGCATACTTTAGCACAACAAATGGTGAAAATATTAGGCAAATATGCAATTCCATCTGAGAATACATCATCATGATCTACACTTTGGCCAAAATGTGATCTATTTGCAGTTTAGCATCATTCCAGTTGACTAATTGGAGTTTAAGTCGACTGAAGTTGAGGAATTACTTGAGTTATTCTGTTGCCTGTTACAAATATTATAGTTATAGTTGACTAATAGTCTTCGCCTAGTCGACTAATACACACATTTTTCCAAACCAGTCGACTAATCCTTTTCGACCAGTCGACTAGTTTTAAGTTAGACAACCCTCACTCTTAATTTTATTTTTATTAGTCGACTAATACCCTACCAGTCGACTATAAGTCATCTGGGTCTTCTTTAAAAACTAACACGCACCAACGGAAGGATTGAAGAGGAATTTGCGTTGATCTTGTATAAGGAATAAATCCAAGCTCCGGGTATGGCTGGAATGATTGAATTGTTGGAAGAACTTGCGTCGGTTATGAAGAACAAGGAAGAACAGACTTGAATTCGAAAATTGACAATCAAAACTAACTAAGATACGATGAAATCAATCCTCACGACACCCCTAAAGACCCGCCTTAGGTAACCCCGATGATCGAATTGAATTCAAAGAAAGAACTCAAACACGCTACAATTGGGAAAGCAATTGATAAGTGAAATAAGTTCTTAAGGTAACAAGAACAAGAGAAGGTTTGTTTTCTCTCAAGTTGGAAGCCAGTGGTGCACACAATAATCTGAATCGATCCCTAATCGACCTAAAACAAGTCTATAAATACTAGGTTTTAAGTGACTAATGAGTTGGGCTAATAATACAAGAAAGCCCAAGTAAATAATAAGTCCAAGAAAGCTAATTAAAATGCCCCATGTCCGGTCCGATGGGTGTGTTTTCTTGATCACTTAAGTCCACATAAGTTGGGCTCAAGTGAATTAAAACAGCCCATTCATGCAAGTCCTCAAGCCACATGCATATCTCGACCCAAAGACTTGAGTTAAGTGGATCCATTTGAGCTGTGACCCAAATAACTCTCCTCCTATAGGATTAGCACGCTGCATGTCTTCCATAAATGAGCCCACATGCGCATACAAAGCCTCTTTGATCCTCTTAGCCCGCGCCCTAGTCATTGGCCCAATTGGTATGGACAGGTCTCTTCCTTGGCCTTGATCACGCAAGCTCTTCTTCAAGTCCAAACCTCCATGCACGCCTTCACCATGCACGCCACCACCTTCATGCACATCGTCATCCATGCCTTTGCTCACATCAGTCCCTCCCTCCTTAAAAGATTCGCCCTCAAGTGAATCCATGTCAAAAGGAGAAAGGTCAGCAACATTAAAAGTGGCGGAAACATTGTACTCACCTAGAAGATCAATCTTGTAGGCATTGTCATTGATCTTCTCCAACACCTGGAATGGACCATCTCCTCTTGGATCCAGCTTGGATTTTCTTTGAGTAGAAAATCGCTCCTTTCTCAAATGAACCCAAACCCAATCACCGTGTTCAAGGTCACTAATCTACGCCTTTGTTGGCTTGCTGGCGTGAGACCCGTTCTTTGCTCAATGTGTTGCCTCGCTTCTTGTGAAGTTCCCTAACCAACTCAGCCTTACTTCTTCCATCTGTACTAGACAATTCATGCAAAGGTAAAGGTACCAAATCCAAGACAGTTAAGGATTAAAACCATAAACCAACTCGAAAGGCGAAAAGCCCAGTAGTGGAATGCACACATCTATTATATGCAAATTCAATGAAAGGTAAACATTCCCCAAGTTCTCAAATTTCGACCTACAACAAGACGCAACAAAGTTCCCAAGGTCCTATTCACAACCTCGGTTTGCCCATCTGTTTGTGGATGACAAGTAGTGGAATATAACAATTTGGTTCCTAACTTGCCCCACAACACACGCCAAAATGGCTCAAAACTTAGTATCTCGATCGGATACAATCGACCTCGGAATGCCATGCAACCTAACAACATCCCTAAAGAATAAGTCACCACATGTATAAAGATCATCGGTCTTATGGCATGCAATGAAATGCGCCATCTTACTAAAACGATCCACAACCACAAAGATGCTATCAAAACCTCTCTTTGTTCTAGGTAGACCCAAAACAAAGTCCATAGACAAATCAACCCATGGTTCAAGAGAAGGCAGTGTAAAGGGTATACAATCCATGAGGTTTGTTATTGATTTTGCCTGTCTACATGCAATGCACTTGGCACACACTCGCTCAACATCCTTGCATACCGCACCAATAAAATGCTCATGCAAAATATCCAAAGTCTTAGCAACCCTAAAATGACCCATCAAACCACCACTATGAGCCTCATGCACAAACAAAGCACGCAACAAACAATTAGGCACACACAATTGGCTACCTCTAAACAAATAGCCATCATGCCTATAAAATTTCTGAAACGCAGCATGCTCACAAGCAATATACACGAAGCAAAGTCATTATCAGAAGCATACAACTCCTTTATTTGCTCAAACCCTAAAAGTTGTGAACTAAGGGTAGTAACCAAGGAATACCTCCTAGATAACGCATCAGCAACCACGTTTTCCTTCCCTTGCTTGTACCTGCAGGACATATGGAATGTCTCCAAAAACTCCACCCACGTGGCATGTCGTTTGCTCAACTTGCCTTGTCCTTTCAAGTGCTTCAAGGACTCGTGATCCGCCCTAATGACAAACTCACGTGGCTGAAGGTAGTGTTGCCACACCTCCAATGCTCTCACCACTGCATATAGCTCCTTGTCATAGGTTGGATAGTTGAGTTGTGCACCACTCAACTTCTCACTGAAGTAAGCTACTGGTTTGTTTTCAGTGATTTTATTCACAGCACGACAGTCCACGCACATCCTCCAGGTTCCATCCTTCTTTGGCACCAACAAAGACCAAAGACAAAGACATGGGCTCAAGCTCTCCTCACATGCCCCTTTTCCAACAACTCATCCACTAGCCTTTGAAGTTCCTTCGTTTCCTCAGGGTTACTCCTATAGGCTGGCCGGTTTGGAATCTGTGCACCGGGTATGAAATCTATTTGGTGCTCTATGCCCCTCAAGGGTGGCGATCCATTGGGCATCTCCTCCGGAAAGACATCGGTGTATTCTGCAAAAGAGAACTAAAGACACTAGGCAAGGAAGCAAGAGGGTCGATGTCACCATCAAACACTCCTATACCTAAGCAACAATAGTGTTCTCTTCGCTCCACTAGCTCTCCTCAAATCTTTCTCTCTCGCAAACAAACTCACCTTCTTCTCTCTCGGCTCACTCTTCCTTTCTCTACTGAGTTCTTCTCTCTGCACATCCCACCTTCTTTTCCTCTCTGTGCATCACTCACCTTTGGGCCACTCTCAATTTGCTTTTGGGCTTTTTTCTCTCATCTTTCTTTTGAGCTCTCTACCCAAACCCTCCTTACATTTACTTGCTTTCAACAGTCCAGTACAATTCATGAGGTGATAAGGGTACAAGAGTGAAGTTCCTACCCTTAAACTTAAACGAATACCTATTGGTATATCCATCATGTGCTACCCTTCTATCAAACTGCCAAGGTCTCCCAAGCAACATATGACCAGCCTCCATAGGTACTACATCACACAACACCTCATCCTCATATCTACCTACTGAAAATGACACCAACACCTGCTTTGTCACTTTCACATCAGCACTATCATTAAACTACTGTAGCTTGTAAGGTTCTGGATGTTTCAGACATGATTTGTACAAGGATATCACGTTGTGAAAAGCAAGTTTACAAGAAAGTGCCGTTACGAGCACCAAGATTACAAGTTTTTGAAATCTATGTGCTGTATGAAATATGTGATGATTTTATTTCCACAAGTTTAAGTCAATGGAAAATATATATACATACATATATATATATGTAAGATGTGAAGTGAAGGATAATGGGACATTGAGATGATTGATAGTAATGTATGTTTATGTTCAAGAAGGTCAAATTGGCTGTTGTTGGGAGTATTTGTATGGAAATCCATAATCATGCACAAATGAGTATATTAAGCACATAAGTAGAATATGTGTGAAGATGATAGAGGAAGAAACCTATGATTTAGTGAATATTATTAGTCATAGTTTCCCATAGTTTAAAGCCTAAGTGATCAAGTAGACATAGATTGAGAGTTGTTGACGATGTTACCATGAGGAATAAATTCTAAGATCAAGAGAAGAATATTGTCTAGGATTAATGAAAATCAAAGTATCAATCATGTAAGAGATTGATTTATGAATTGATGAAGATAAGTCGTGGATAAGATATGATGATGATAATAGGAGATTGATTAAGATTACGAAATAGTATAGATGATTGCAGCAAAATCCACTTTTGAAGAGGGATTTCATTAAGTTAGAATAAGCAGATCAAATGGTTCATGTTAAGAGTAATCAATGAAAGAACTAATCAGAAAAGAATATGTGATGATTCGAAAGTGAGTACACTCACTATAGGGACCTTGATTGCTAACATGAGGAGTATGTAAGTCTATGTTATATATTACGTGAAAGTATGTTTGGGAGGTATTGGTATGACTTGATGAATATATTAAAATCACCCTGATTAAGTTGCAAGTAAGCTGCAAATTGTGGAGAAAAATCACTCGAGAAAGAAAGTCAATAAGAGGAATTGAAAGGAAAGTGAGTCAATGTACCTCATTGAGGAATTAGTTAAGTAAGGAATCACAAGGGCTAATCGAGAGATACATGAAAATTTATAATGATTGCTTAAGTTAACAAATGCCCAATAGCACTAAGGAATTGGAGACTATTTGATGATGTATGAAAGGTATTCAGAAAGATGCTAAAAAAAAAATTTTTTTTTGAGAAGAATGGTTTGAATACATGAAGAGAAATGTATAAAGCCCTATGAGTGAATTTTGATACATGACCTAGAACTGCAACATTGATGATTGTTTTGAGAATTTGGAGACAACATATGTACAGAACATGTATGAGCATGCAAATACTGGATCGTAAAAGTACAAGGCAATTCTTGAATTGGGAGAATTAAATATGAAACTCGGGAGATTGAGATATGTATCAAAAGACTATGATTGCACAAGTAAGAGATTCCAAGTGAGGCTAAGTGTTGCATCCGATACATTAAGCATGAATTCGATACTATAATGTCCAGGACTAGAGCAACAGGAAGCATAGCAGGTGGGACATAGTTTATCCCAAATTAAGGATAAACGGATTGTGAATCTTATTAAGAAATTGATACGGATCTGAATTTCAAGTTCAAATAGGAAGAATGATACCAGGTGAATAAAATATGAAGTATATGAAATCAATAAAGATGATTAAATAAAAAGGTTGCTAGCAAAGTACAAATGGTAACATGAGGTATGCATCCTGGCAGGATTACATCGAAAGATCTCTTAGTGATCAAGAATGTCAAATAAGTAATTAAATGTAGGAATTGATGGTCTTAATTATCAAGAATATGCTTAAAGCATATAGTTGAAACTCATAAGATTATGAGATCCAAGTATAGTTTTAGTTTATATTAAATACAAAATCACAGTTCTAGTGAATTCAATCGAATGCGGTATGAAGAATTAGATGATAGAAAGATTCATCTTTTTAGCATTATGATGATAAGTAAGGTCTACAAGTTATAGAAGGCTAGGATTGAAAAGGGTATGGACAGGTGAAGTGAATGAGTGATAAGAATCAAGTGAAGTAAGAAAGATGAATTAGAAGAATCAAAGAATGTGCATGGAAGTAGTGTGTTAGCTCACAGTCACTTACCATTATTATGATGTGAACATCAAGCATAAGACGAGTTACCCCAATGATGCTCTCAGAGTTACATGCTTTTACTCTCACGAGTACATGATTATGAGTACATGTTTAAGAGTGCCATCGTGACAAGGTGCACTCAAGACCAAATAAGCAGGGTCAGGATGGTGAGCTATCTGAATAAGTCATGCTAGAATAAATTGAATCTGTTAATTAAGGATTTAAACCCTTGCCACTAGATCAGTAAGATAGGAATTTCGAGGACGAAATTCTTTTAAGAGGGGGAGAATTATTGGACCCCGAATCTTGTTGGTAAGTTAGGATTACTAAATAAGGATTTTTGAATGATTATTCATGAGTAAAGAAGTTAAGAATTCTTGAAATTGAAATGGAATGGAAGATATGGTTTAAGATACGAGATGGATTAATGTGGAACTAATTGACATGTTAAGATGCTTAAGGTAAGGTGTCATAAAATTAGGTGGCATGATTTAATGGGATTCAATTATTGTATTTGGTGGACTTAATTAGCATGTTAAGGAAATTTAATTAACATGTTGATTAGACTAAGACTACATGACATGGATTAAGTATATTAAGGTGTTATGAAGGTTATAAATGTATTAAGTGTTAAATGGGCCTTAGAGTCAAGTTGGGCTTAAGTGGTGATATAAAAGAAGAGAATTAAACAAGAATAATGAGTTTGGTGGCATGAATTAATACAATTAAAAGTGTTAGTTGAATTTAAGAGTTTAGAGTTCAATTGGGCCTAAGAGAACAATGGGCCTAAATCATATGAAAAGAAGAAGAAATGGTTTGGACTTAAGTGATTTAGTAGGATGAGAAGAAAGAAGGAAGAATAAGTCGGGCTTTGAGTCCAAATAAAATGAATAAAGAAGAGAGGATATAAATGAGATGGGCTTAAGTTGTAGTAGGAAAAATAAGAAGGAAGGAATTAAATGAAGTAGACTTGGGCTTGAGTCCATGAAGTGGAATTAAAAGGAAAAGAATGGAAACAAAATGAAGAAGGGAGGAATTGGACTTAAGTGAATATGGGCTTAAGTTAAATGAAGAAGAGTATAAAAGGAAGGAGAATAAGTGAATTGGTGTAGGAAAGAAAAGAGAATGAAATGGGCTTAGAGGATATTGGGCTTAAGTAGGTTAAAAGAAATAGAAGAAAGGAAGATGAAGGTGGAATAAGATGGGCTTGAGAAAGTAATGGGCTTAAGTTGTTAGTAGGAAAGTATAAGAAGGAAGGAAGAAGGAAAGAAGAGAAATGAGTGGGCTTTGGGCTAAATGGGCTTAAGTTAAGGGAAAGGAGTATAAAAAGAGAAGAAGAAATAAGTTAGTAGGAAGAAGAGAGGAAGAAAACGAAATTAAAGAGAGGGAGAGAGTGAGTTTCGGTGGTGGAGGAGAAAAGAAGAAGAAGAGAAAAAGGCTTGCAAAGGTTGGTGATTTCCAAGAGATTTTGAAGAAAGTTCAAGAATTAAAAGTGTGGAGGAAGGCTAGAGCTTCTCTTTGAACCAAGAAATCACTTGGTTAGCTAAAGATTCAAGGTAAGTTATGATTTCAAGTATGAGTTTTTGCATGGGTTATGGTTGAGAAAGCTTAGAAAATGAATGGGTATTGTGATTTCAAGATTTATTTCATGATTAGTGTACTTAGGATTTGTTGTATTTTGGATGCCTTGTGATTTGGGAATTTTGTTGATTGTGAGGAAAATAGTGAGAGGCAAGAGGAATGGAAAGCAAGGGAAGGCCATGGGAACAAGGTTTTCAAGCAAGGATTTATAAGGTAGGTTTTATGTTTATAGTTGAATAATGGGCCATTAATATACTTTTCAACAAAAGGAAAGATTCTGAATTCTAAAATGCTTTCAAAATTCATTGTTTATGAATGCTTTGAGAAATTTGCTATCATTGATGTATCATGGTATGAATGATTTGAAATTGTTATGTGAATTGGATGATTGATGACTTGATATGTGAATTTGCTTGAGGAAGATGATGCATTGCATATGAAATGCACATGTTCATGAAATGATTTATAAAGATTTGCATGATTTATGCAAAATAAGATTTCAAGATTTTTGCCTTTGGGCAATCAAGATTCAAGACATGATTATATGTTATGTGGGTAAGGTTAAGTCCACCCAAGCGTCTAGTGCACGATGACCATGAAAAGCCTTCGCCCGACTGCCCGACTGTGGCATAGGATGATCCAATATTTGGACTCCTCAAGATTTGCCCATATAAGATCATTAAATGAGATTATATGGTTGCCAAGAATTGTGGACTTGCCAAACCATTATGATGTGCTAGGTGATATGTGTTATATGATATGAATTGTGACAAGTTGAATTGCATTCATGATTTCATGACAGTTTGAAAAATGCATGAATTGAAAAATGAATAATTTGTGATTTCAAGAAAATGACAAGAGCTCTTAGTTTATGATTTGATGAAAGTTTGAACAATGAATAATTTGTGATTGCAAGAAAATGACAAGAGCTCTTAGTTTATGATTTGATGAAAGTTTGAACAATGAATGATTTGTGATTTCAAGAAAATGACAAGAGTTCTTAGTTTATGATTTTATGAACCTTTAAAAAATATGAACGATTTGTGATTTCAAGAAAATGACAAGAGTTCTTAGTTTATGATTTTATGAACCTTTAAAAAAAATGAATGATTTGTGATTTCAAGAAAATGACAAGAGTTTTGAAGAAAACAATGTTTTATGATCCAAAGGAAATTTATATGGAAATGGGCTTCTAAAACTGTTTTGTTCATTATTTGGTTATAAGCATAGAACCTATTGGGCTCCCCAAGCTCACCCCCTTTTTTTCCAATTTCCAGGTTTCTAGCAAGAATTCAAGAGGAAGTGGATCAAGGCATCTTGTGTTTGTTTTATTGTGTATTTGAAGTTTGGTTGTGTAAATGTATAGTAGTAATTCATATGAGCAATTGAATAAAGTAAATGAGATATTGTTATTGGTTTTGGATTTTGGCTAGGAAATGCCAATGAAATTGTAAAACTCCTATGTATGATGATTAATGCAATATGGACTTGAGTATGATTGTGAATGTAAAATTTCATATAAACGAATATGGAGAAATGGTTGAAAGTTAGCATGATGCCTAAGTCTTGCTTATGAGGATAGCTTTGATGGTGGTCTAGGAATTTAGGGTTTGATGAACAAATTGAATCAAGAATTTATAGAATGATAAAATGAGTGTGATGCTGGAGTCGTTATAAAGTATGTTAACATGAGAGGGCATGAATATCATACAGTTAGGTAAATGTTATGAGATTGGGATTGACGGTCATGCATGTGTAATGAAGGTGAGAATGAGGCTTGTGTGAGGTTGAGTGGGCAAAGTCATCTTGAGAGTGAAGTGGATGAGTTGAGAGGTTTAGAAGTGTTTATGATGTTTGGAATAAGTCAAGAGAGAGTGTAGAGGGTTAGATTTTGAGTTCTGGATAGATATAAGTCGACTTATTGGACCCATAAGTCGACTTGTGAAGTTTTTGCATAATAAGTCGACTTTTTAGATAGATAAGTCGAGTTATTTTCCTCGATAAGTCGACTTGTTGGTGACAAGTCGACTTATTTGCCTCGATAAGTCGAGTTGTTCAGTATAAGTCGAGTTATAGGCTAATTTCCAGCACAGGTCGAGTTGTTAGTCAAGCGTTTTGAGCATTGTTAGAGGCCGAATTTGATTTTGCAGTCTTCATGAGAGTTGTAGATCTAGATGTCTACTTTCAAATGGTGAAAACACGAACACATTCTGACCTATATATAAAAACTTATGGCAGTTGTGTCAAAAGTGTTTCAGATTGAATTTGGAAGTGAGCATGTTCTATTGTTTTGGGCACAAATCCCTCATATGACCTCCAAATGAGGTGAGGCTTGAACCATTGGATTTATAAGACATATATATTTCTTGATACAGAAATTGGTATCATTTGGAGTTAAATTGAGGAAGTTCTCATTAAAGAAAGTAAAAGGTCGGTTAAGAGAACATGTTTCCGATATGAACTCTTTTAGATTATTGAAGTGTATCTTGAGTTGTAGAACTCCGAATGAAGCGATTCTTGTCTTAAATTGAACAAGAGTCATAAGGCTATGATTCACAAGAGGATTTCAAATGAATTAAAGATATTAAGTTTTTCAAATTCGGTGAACGAGTAGTGGAAATAAGTTCAAGTATGACGAATAGGAACATGGGCACTCTACGGAACTTTGGTAAGTAAATTTTGGGAACATTTTGAGTATGAGAATGGATTTGTGATGACTTTAAGGGTTCAAGGGATTAAGAATGAAAAAAAAAGAAAAAAAAAACCCTCCAAAGTAATACGCACGCTCAGGTTTCACGATTTTAAGCAAGAGAGTTGGGTTCCGAGAACGGGATCCAACAATACCGATCCACTCCTTGCTGCCACTCTACTCTTGAGTTGCCTTTCCACTTTCATGGCCATGTTCACCATGTCCTCAATCTCCACATAGTGCTGCAACTCCACCACATTGGCTATCTCTCGGTTCAAGCCACTCAAAAACTGTGCCATAGTCACCTCTGCGTCCTCTTCTATGTTGGTCGGATCATGGTTATCTCCATCTCTTTATGGTAATCCTCCACTGATCTAGACCCTTGAGTGAGTCTCTGCAATTTTTGGTGCATCTCCCTATAATAGTAAGAAGGCACAAACCTCTTCCTCATGCGAGCTTTCATGGCTGCCCAAGTAGAGATAGCCCTCTCTCCATTCCTCCTCCTGGAAGTCATCAACTGGTCCCACCAAATCAATGCATAATCAGAAAACTCCACTGCAGCTAGCTTTACCTTCTTGTGCTCGGAGAAGTTATGGCACTCAAAATTAAGTCCACCTTCCTCTCCCATTCTAGGTAAGCCTCGGCGTCATTCCTCCCTGAAGGTAGGAATTTGCATTTTGATGGACTTGATATCTCCATCTAGCCGGTTTAATGGCTCAGCTCGCTGTGCCCTCCTAGGTCTGTGGTCAAACTCTTCCTCCTCCTCCTCCTCAATTCCGTCGTCCACATGGTCATATTGTGGTGGTGGTCTCCAAATGGTGGTGGAGGTGTTGGTGCCTAGCACCACGTCTCCTGAGGCTCCTCACGCCTCTCTTGTCGAGTTCAGCTATCTCCTCCTTCATCTCAAAGCAAATGCCAAGTTGAACCGCTCAAGCTGTTGTTGCATTGCTCTCATGGTAAGAACATTGATTTCTCTGGTTTGATTAGCATTAATACCTCCGTTGCTACCACTGCTACCATTATTACCTCCTTCTGTGACATTGTGAGGAAATAATATACCGCAAAACAACGTTAGTGCAAGAAAAAAATCCAACTCACAATACTCCTTCACGTGTTTCACTCAAAAGATGTTCTCTCTCCCTCGTGTTTAATGTCACGACAATGACACCCTCAAATGCACTCACACTCTTGCCTTTTACCACTTAATTTCTCTGAAATTCAAGTTACAAAGTAGAACTATAATTCCTCAAACCAAATTCAATTCCCAAATCATGGAATGTGGTTCAATATCTGAAACCCCAATCAAGGAAAACCGAGATCCTCCAAGCAAGATTGCTGAATGTCAACCAATTCGAGACACAAGGAAGGAAACAGGAAACAATGCTAGGACAGAATGAACTCAAACAAAATGAAGAATAAGAAAGACAAATTGAAACAAGTAATACCAAGATCAAAGAAGACAATTTTGGAACAATTGGAATTCAAAGAACACGAAATAAGGCTAGAACAACGAATCAGATGGAAATTCCCAAAATTTTGAAACTGGTATGTTAAGACTAGTGCTACTCAATTCATGAGCTAAATCAAAGGAAAGAAGAAAATTTTAAGTAGGACTTTTTTACTTTTTTACCTCCTGTTTTGGGAGAAGGTAATCAACCACGAGTTTCAAGAGAATTAGATGAATCCTAACGAAAAATTTTGGATGGGTTGTGTAGTTGACGCTGAATGAAAAGATTTCTCAAGAACAAGAACACAACAAGATCCAGCACAAGAACGACAAGAACCCAGATTTCTCAAGAACACAACAAGATGCAGCACAAGAACGACAAGAACCCAGATTTCTCAAGAACACAACAAAATCCAGCACAAGAACGACAAGAACCCAGATTTCTCAAGAACACAACAAGATCCAGCACAAGAACGACAAGAACCCAAGAGAGACAAATTAGAATTTACCTCCCGCCAAGGCTCTGATACCAAATAACACGCACCAACGGAAGGATTTGATGGCAGACCCAATAGGAATTTGTCCTAGAGAACCTTCAACAAGATGAAACTATGCCCGGGAGTAGATAGAATCAAGCAAACACATGGAATCACAAGAAACAAAGTTGAAAAGATAGAAACAGAACACAAAGAAAATGGGAGGTGAGAAGAATGTTGATCGATGAAAAGAACCCTAAGAGAACTTGTCTCTTAGAACTCTAGCAAGAATGTTGGTCAATGGAAAGAACCCTAAGAGAACTTGTCTCTTAGGACTCTAACCTTAAGACGCCACAAAGGAAAACCACTCCTTTGATAAATCAAGTATTCTCAAAGAATACAAAGAAAGCAAGAAAGCTCTCAATATTATTTCTGAATCAAAGACCTCTTTCAAAGTACATAGAGGGTGCCTATTTATAGGGAAAACTTCCTAACTTAATGTCCTAAAGAAGATACTAAATAAAAGGAAACAAATCAATCCCTAAAAGGAAACAAAATAAACTTTTAAAGGTGTTGACTAGATCACCTTATTTAGAGGAAACAAAAAAGGAAACTAAATAAAATGTGATCTTAACATGTTGGACCATAGGGATCACGTCCATATCCTTATTTTTAAGTGGCACATGCTTGTCACATGGTACTTTAAGTGAGTTCTCCTAATTGGACTCCATGTGGGCCTTTGGACACTTTATGTTGGGCTTCAAGGAATAAGACAATGCCTCTTGGACCTTTATGAGATGAAATCTGACTCAACAATATGGGCTCTATCTCTTGAAGGTCTTGTATTAAACAATTCAATGCTTGCTTCATTGCTTTGGCCCTAGCTCTTGTCATTGGGCCTCCAACATCTTGTAATGGATCTTTAGGAGCATTAGACTTGAATGTTGGGCCTTTGATATGGAAATTTCGTTCATCCCCTTGCCTTGAATATTTAGACTTCAAATCTAATCCAATTTCAGCTCCTAAGCCTCCTTTTGCAAGCTCATGTCCACGCAAGTCACGTCCTAGGCTTCCTTGAGGCGAATCACGCCATGGATGCTTCTCTTCTTGTCTTTCACATGCCCATGGTTCTTCATCATTCCCTCCCTCCTCAAAAAGATTCGTCCTCGAATCTGCAACATCAAAGAGGGATAAATCAGATACATTGAATGTAGCACTCACATTACCATAGGAGCTAGGCAAATCAATTTTATAAGCATTATCATTAATCCTTTCTAAAACTTGAAAAGGGCCATCTCCTCTTGATTGTAGCTTAGATTTCCTTTGTTCTGGAAACCTCTCCTTTCTCAAGTGCACCCAAACCCAATCACCATGTTCAAAGATGACACGCCTTGACTTTTATTAGCTTGCTTTGCATATTGTTCATTTCTCTTCTCAATGTTGGCTCTAACTTTAGCATGCAACTCCTGTACAAATTTAGCTTTTTTCATACCGTCAAAGTTAGTAAACTCATTAGAAGGCAATGGAAGAATTTCCAAAGGAGTCAAAAGATTAAACCCATAAACAATCTCAAAAGGAGAAAATTGAGTAGAAGAATGAAGAGCACGATTATAAGCAAACTCAATGTGTGGGAGACACTTTTCCCAATTCTTCAAGTTCTTTTGGATGATCGCACGCAACAATGTTGTCAAAGTTCTATTTACCACTTCAGTTTGACCATCCGCTTGAGGATGTGCAACAAGAGAAAACAAGAGTTTAGTGCCAAGTTTATTCCATAGAGTTCTCCAAAGTGACTAAGAAATTTTACATCTCTATCACTCACAATAGTCTTTGGCAACCCATGCAATCTTACAACCTCTTTAAAGAACAAATCAGCAACATGAACAGCATCATTGGTTTTAGAACAAGCAATAAAGTGAGCCATCTTGCTAAATCGATCAACCACCACAAAGATACTATCCTTTCCACTAGATGATCTAGGCAATCCAAGCACAAAGTCCATAGATATATCAACCCAAGGATGAGAGGGACGGGTAATGGAGAATATAAACCATGTGATTGTACCTTAGATTTTCCATGCCTACAAGTAATACATTTAGCACAAATAGAAACAACATCCTTTCTCATGTTAGCCAATAAAATGTTCATGCAAAAGAGCTAAAGTTTTCTCAACACCAAAGTGACCCATCAATCCACCTCCATGTGTCTCTCTAACAAGTAATTCACGCATAGAGCAAGATGGAATGCAAAGTTTATCCTTTTGAATAGAAATCCATCAAATCTATAGAAATTATCATTACCATGTTTTCACAAGATTTCCAAATTTTGCAAAGTCACAATCAGATTCATACATGCCTTTCAACATCTCAAAACCAAGTAATCTAGCATGCATAGAGCTAAGAAGAGTATCTCCTAGAAAGAGCATCAGCCACAATGTTTTCTTTCCCTTGTTTATGTTTAATAACATAAGGAAAAGTTTCAATAAATTCCAACCACCTAGCATGTCTCTTGTTCAATTTACCTTGGGACTTGAAATTTCAAACTTTCATGATCGAGTGAATGATAAATTCTTTTGGCCACAAGTAATGTTGCCAAGTCTCTAAAGACCTTTTAAAGCATACAACTCTTTATCATAAGTGGAGTAATTCAAAGCAGCACCACTTAGTTTTCACTAAAATAAGCAATGGGTTTAGAATCTTGCATTAAAACAGACCAATGCCTATTCCGAAGCATCACATTCAACCTCAAAACTTTAGAAAATCGGGAAGAATAAGAAGAGGAGCATTGGTCAATTTTCTTTCAAGCTATTAAAAGCAACCTCTTGTGAATCACCCCATTTAAAAATCACATTCTTTTTTACCAATTCATTCAAAGGGGCTGCAATGGTAGAGAAATCCTTCACAACAAGCCATGGAAGCTTCGAACTTCATTCGCATTCTTGGGAGTTGGCCATTCTCTAATTGCTTTCACTTTCTCTTCATCAACTTGAAGTCCTTTAGCACCTACAATAAAACCAAGAAACACAACAGTATCCATGCAAAAGGAACATTTTTCTAAATTGGCGTAAAGCTTATTTTCTCTTAAAAGTTCAAACACATCATTCAAGTGTTTCACATGTTAAATCTAAACTCTAGAATACACTAGAATATCATCAAAATAGAGCGACCACATACTTTCTAATAAAAGGACTAAACACATGATTCATCAAACTCATGAAAGTACTAGGTGCATTAGTCAAGCCAAAAGGCATAACTAACCACTCATACAACCCAAACTTAGTTTTGAAAGCAGTTTTCCACTCATCACCCTTTTTCATGCGAATTTGATGATACCCACTTCTAAGATCAATTTTTGAAAATATACAAGCACCATGCAACTCATCAAGCATATCATCTAAACGAGGGATAGGGTAACGATATTTCACCGTGATTTTATTGATGGCTCTACGATCAACACACATTCTCCATTTGCCATCTTTCTTAGGAACAAGTATAACTGGCACAGCACACGGGCTCAAGCTTTCTCTCACAAAGCCCTTTTTCATAAGCTCTTCAACTTGTCTTTGGATCTCCTTAGTTTCTTCCGGATTGGCTCTATACGCAGCCTATTCAAATTGAAGCTCCGGAAGGAAGTCTATCGGTGCTCAATGCCTCTCAAAGGGGCAATCCATCGAGAATGTCCTTCGAAATAAGTCGTTGAAGTCCTGCAACAAAGACAAAACACTAGGCGGCAAAGATGGATCAAGCTCATTAATAGTTAAGAAAACATCTTTATATAAAAGTATATAAGATTCTTCACATTTTAAAGCTCTTTTGATCTCACTTTTCCAGCAAATAAAGTCACTCTCTTTTCTTCATTTTTTCATTCATTTTACTTTCTCTCCCTTTTTCTTTCTTTTCGACGTCTCTCTCTTTCTTTTCTTTTGCCTTCAATTTGCATTCTTTCTCAATCCTCACTTGATCCTCATAAGCTTGAATGGGCCTAAGAGGTTTCAACACCATATTTTTACCATGAAAAGGAAAAGAATAACAATTTTTATATCCATCATGCCTAACTTTTCTATCAAATTGCCATGGCCTACCAAGCAAAACATGTCCAGCATACATTGGTGCAACATCACATAAAATCTCATCATGATACTTACCAACAGAAAATGCAACCATCACTTGTTTGGTGACTTTCACCTCACCACAATCATTTAACCATTGTAATTTATATGGTCTAGGATGTTTCAAAATAGGCAAATTAAGCTTGTCAGCGAGTAAAGTACTAGCAACATTGGTACAACTTCCACCATCTATGATCATGCTACAAACTTTACCGTTAATGAGACACCTTGTATGAAAGATGTGCTCACGTTGCTCTTCATCAAGATCTTCTTTTGGTTGGATATTAAGAGCACGCCTAGCCACAAGTGCTTCACCAACCTCGACATCACAATCAACATCTAAGCATCCGTCAATGAAGCCACATCATCATAGTCATCACTCGTCACTACTTTCACTAGCAACATCACCATTCTCAAGTAAAATCATAGTTCTTTTGTTAGGGCATTGAGAAGCAATATGACCAAAACCTTGACATTTAAAGCACTTAACTTTATAAGAAGGATTAGAAGAAGAAGAGGGTTTAGAGTCACGTTTACCCTTGGGATTTGGAGTAGAGAATTTAGGCTTACTTTCTTCTTTTGGTGGATGTCTCCTTTGGATTTGAATGAAGTTTTGGACTTCTTCAAGGTTTTCTTCAAGAACTCGACCCAGCACCATTTTGGATCTTTAATTGCTTTTCACCATAATGGCCTTATGTAACAACTCATCCATGTCAAGAAAATTTTGCAGTTCTACAATTGAAACAATTTCGTATGCAAACCATCAAGAAATCTTCTCATGGTAGCTTCCATGTCTTCCTCAACATTGGCCCTAATCATGATGATCTCCATCTCTTGGTGGTACTCTTCAACACTCATAGATCCTTGCCTCAATCTTTGTAGTCGCTGAACAAGTCTCGATAGTAATGACTTGGAACAAAGCGCTTTCTCATGATGGCTTTCATTTCTTGCCATGTACGGATTGGTCTTTCAAGATTTCGTCTTCTATTTATTTGCAATTGATCCCAGCAAATACTAGCATAGTCACACAATTCAACGACAACAAGTTTTATCTTTTTCTCTTCACTATATGTATGACACTCAAATACATGTTCAATTTTCCTCTCCCACTCTAAATATAATTCAGGATCATTTTTCCGTGAAAGGAAGGATTTTCGTTTTATGTTTTCCAGTTCATTACGAGAAGAAGCTTGTCTACCTCTCCTAATGTTGGGGCCTTCATCATCGGATTGCACATCTTCATCTTCTCCATAGAACACTCTTCTAGGACCTTTGGAGTTTGGCGTGGATTGGATGTCATCCAACCTAGCATTCAACCTCTGGAATTGGTCTTGCATGACCTTCATAAAGACTTTAAGATCTTGCTCGGTGATTCATCTTCTTGAGACATATTTATGAATTCTAAAATGTTAGCGAACAAAAAAAAACAATATGGACCTTACCACTCTCCCTCACGTGTATACACTCAACGGAAGTCAAACAACTCGTGTTTCACACAAAATTGGCTTTTCTATAATGTAAACACTCTTGCCTTTTTCCACTCAACTTGCTTTTTTATAGTATTCTTATTGAAACAAGACACAATCAAATAGAAGTAATCAAACCAAGTGATGCTAAGATTAGAATCCCAAGATAAAATTCTCAAAGAATCCAAAAGGGAAATAGAGTGTGAAAAATAGTATAAGGAATGAATTAAGGAAGTGATTACCTTGGAAAGTCAAACTTGAAGCTAAAGAAAGATTAATAAGGCAAGAAATGAAATAGGAAACGAAAAGCAAAATAGGAAAGTGGCTGAAATAAGGAAGTGAAGCAAATAGGAAAGCAATCAAGTTCCAAGCAATACAAGATAGGAAAGTGAAGCAAATAGGAAAGTAATATGGCAAGTTCCAAGCAATACAAGATAGGAAAGTACTTGCAATTAGGAAAGTAGCAAACTTGGACTCCACTTCTCTAAAACTTGCATCACACACTCTGATTGTTTTCTTTTTTTTTCTATCTCTTTTTTTGTCGATTTTTTTCTTTTTTTTTGACGAATTTTTTTTTTGACTTCTACTTTTTTTTGTTTCTTTTTTTTTTTTGACTTCTACTTTTTTTTTCAAAAGCTGGATGCTCTCAATTTAGATTTTGTGTAACTTGCTCTAGAAAGCTTGGATTTGAGTGATCCCAAGACGAAAATAAAGAAGAGATTTTGAACTTGAAGAAATTCCTATTATTTTGCCAAAACTCAAGCAAATAGGTACACGAACTAGTAGACTTAAAAATGGACAGAAATGAATAACGAAAAAGAAACAACAAAAGGATAGTTATTTGAAATCTAGCAACCAAAGCGCTCGATACCAAATGATGGCGGACCCAATAGGAATTTGTCCTAGAGAACCTTCAACAAGATGAAACTATGCCCGGAGTAGATAGAATCAAGAAAACACATGGAATCACAAGAAACAAAGTTGAAAAGATAGAAAGCAGAACACAAAGAAAATGGGAGGTGAGAAGAATGTTGATTGATGAAAAGAACCCTAAGAGAACTTGTCTCTTAGAACTCTAGCAAGAATGTTGGTCAATGGAAAGAACCCTAAGAGAACTTGTCTCTTAGAACTCTAACCTTAAGACGCCACAAAGGAAAACCACTCCTTTGATAAGTCAAGTATTCTCAAAGAATACAAAGAAAGCAAGAAAGCTCTCAATATTATTTCTGAATCAAAGACCTCTTTCAAAGTACATAGAGGGTGCCTATTTATAGGGAAAACTTCCTAACTTAATGTCCTAAAGAAGATACTAAATAAAAGGAAACAAATCAATCCCTAAAAGGAAACAAAATAAACTTATAAAGGTGTTGACTAGATCACCTTATTTAGAGGAAACAAAAAAGGAAACTAAATAAAATGTGATCTTAACATGTTGGACCATAGGGATCACGTCCATATCCTTATTTTAAGTGGCACATGCTTGTCACATGGTACTTTAAGTGAGTTCTCCCAATTGGACTCCATGTGGGCCTTTGGACACTTTATGTTGGGCTTCGAGGAATAAGACAATGCCTCTTGGACCTTTATGAGATGAAATCGACTCAACAATATGGGCTCTATCTCTTGAAGGTCTTGTATTAAACAATTCAATGCTTGCTTCATTGCTTTGGCCCTAGCTCTTGTCATTGGGCCTCCAACATCTTGTAATGGATCTTTAGGAACATTAGACTTGAATGTTGGGCCTTTGATATGGGAATTTCGTTCATCCCCTTGCCTTGAATATTTAGACTTCAAATCTGATCCAATTTCAGCTCCTAAGCCTCCTTTTGCAAGCTCATGTCCATGCAAGTCACGTCCTAGGCTTCCTTGAGGCGAATCACGCCATGGATGCTTCTCTTCTTGTCTTTCACATGCCCATGGTTCTTCATCAGGATTGAAGAGGAATTTGCGTTGATCTTGTATAAGGAATAAATCCAAGCTCTGGGTATGGCTGGAATGATTGAATTGTTGGAAGAACTTGCGTCGGTTATGAAGAACAAGGAAGAACAGACTTGAATTCGAAAATTGACAAGCAAAACTAACTAAGATACGTATGAAATCAATCCTACGACACCCCTAAAGACACGCCTTAGGTAACCCGATGATCGAATTGAATTCAAAGAAAGAACTCAAACACGCCACAATTGGGAAAGCAATTGATAAGTGAAATAAGTTCTTAAGGTAACAAGAACAAGAGAAGGTTTGTTTTCTCTCAAGTTGGAAGCCGTTGGTGCACACAATAATCTGAATCAATCTCCCAATCGACCTAAAACAAGTCTATAAATACTAGGTTTTAAGTGACTAATGAGTTGGGCTAATAATACAAGAAAGCCCAAGTAAATAATAAGTCCAAGAAAGCTAATTAAAATGCCCCATGTCCAGTCGATGGGTGTGCCTTTCTGATCACTTAAGTCCACATAAGTTGGGCTCAAGTGAATTAAAACGACTCATTCATGCAAGTCCTCAAGCCACATGCATATCTGACCCAAAGACTTGAGTTAAGTGGATCCATTTGAGCTGTGACCCAAATAACTCTCCTCCTATAGGATTAGCACGCTGCATGTCTTCCATAAATGAGCCCACATGCGCATACAAAGCCTCTTTGATCCTCTTAGCCCGCGCCCTAGTCATTGGCCCAATTGGTATGGACAGGTCTCTTCCTTGGCCTTGATCACGCAAGCTCTTCTTCAAGTCCAAACCTCCATGCACGCCTTCACCATGCACGCCACCACCTTCATGCACATCGTCATCCATGCCTTTGCTCACATCAAAAACTAACTTTTTCCCAAATCTACGAAACACTATCTTCTTCTCCTTCAAAATCTCTTCCTTCTGGTCGACTATTATCCTCTAATTTCTTTACATCCACCATACCCACTCTCAATCGTCTTCTAAAAACACTGAACCCACTCATTATTTCTTCAAATCATCCTTCCTCTTTTCAAATCTTTTTCACGACATCTCAAATCCTAATCTTCGAAAATCTCTCTTTTTATCCTCAAATTCTTCAATCTTTTTCATGGCTCCATGAAAATCAAGCGATAAAGGCAAAAAGGCAGCAACCCCTCCACGAGGTCCAAGAATACGGTGGCCATCTTCAAGGGGTGGTGGTGAAAGAGAAAACGAAGAAGTTGAGTCACGATTCATCTCCTGTGAGGCACAAAACATCTATTATACGGTACTCAAAACTGAGGTATTAATCCCATCCATGCGATTTGATTGGGTAGAATTGGATCATAGTGAATATACGGAATTGTTCTCTGAAATTACTAGTCTAGGCTTGCGGTATTTTCTGGGGTATACAAACAATATTTATGAGGATATGGTGAGGGAATTTTATGCCAATCTTGTGGTGGTTAGAAGCAATGTAGATACGGGAGTGCATTTGAAATCAAATATTCAAGGCACAGAACTTTTTATCTATGAAGATTATCTGTTGAGATGGTTTCAGTTGCCTAAGGGTGGAGTTAGGCCAAGTGGTTCTTTTCTAGATTTAAACATTTTGAGACATGAAGATGGAGAGACGGATGAGGATGAGGAGGTTGAAGAGAATTTTGGGTATACTGAAGCAAAAGGAGATGAATTACTTGCTAGGTTATGTTCAGACCACTCCTCACCTTATGAGGCAATGAACTTGCCTTTCAATAATCACATCACATCTTTAGATAAAGAGATTCTCTAGCACTTGGAAGAGGGGAGAGCAATATCGCCAAGTTGTAAAAATGTAATATGAATGCTTATGATTATTATCCATACCCTCAGAGTTGGCGATTTACCCCTTACAATCTCCGAAGTATGAAATTGGTCAAAACAGTTGAGAAAGGATGGGTGTATTCATATCATGTGGAGAATCTAGGCTTGACTTTGGAAAGGGAACAAGTGCCTAAGAGGCAATGTTCCAAGAGATCCGGTGATCGTCCTAGCAGCTAAAGACCAAGCATTGTATGAAGGAGTGAAGTATCTCAAGACGAACTTCAGGAGATTAGAAATCAAATGAAAGAATTCAATAATCGTCTTGATGATAAAAAAGTATGCTTATGCGCTTGGAGAAAAGTGTCGATGATCAAAGAAGTTTGCTCACACGCTTGGAGAAGAGAATTAAGATTTTTTTTTATAAGTTAGGTTGTAGACATGATGATTCTTCTTCATCTTGATGATTGTTGCATTTGTTTTAGACCAACATTTCATAGTGTTTTCTTCATATTGTTTGTGATTTTCACTTTGCTTGGATTTCTACTTAAGCATATGGACATGTGTGTTTTGATGGTTTGTTCCTCTATTACTGTGATGGCAATTGTTTGTTGGTTTGTCTTAATTATTTTGATTATGATGAAAAGGGGGAGTACCATGTGTTAAAATTGTTTTGGCTTATATGGATCCTAACATGTTTTATGTTAAAATTGTTTTGGCCTCATAACATGTTTTTCAATCTATCTTGATTTGATATTAAGATTATGGATTATACAAATTTTATGAATTTGATTTTGCATAGTTATTGGATTCATGGATTTATATAAATGAGGTGGAGACAATCTAACTAAAAATACAAGGCATAAAAACCTTGATCAATGTTTCTTTGTTTTCATTTCTTAAACAATTTCTAAAAGGGGGGGGGGGGGAGATAAATCTTCAAGACCTTCCTTTTCTAAATTCATATTTAATGAGCAAGCGTATGACTGAAATTATGCATGAGAAGGATATAATTGATCTGTTTGGAAAATTTAAAGTTAATATTCCCTTACTTGATTTAGTGAAAAGAGTTTCGGCCTATGCTAAGTCTCTTAAGGACTTGTGCACCAATAGGAGGAAGTTTAGGCCCTATGAGAGAGTCCAAGTGAGTTCAAATGTGTCAACCCTGTTTAAACCTCAAATACCTATCAAGTGTCAAGACCCTGGATCTTTTACCATTCCATTCACAATAGGGAAAGTTACCATAGGAAGAGCCTTGTTAGATCTGGGGGCGGTAATTAATGTGATGCCCAAGTCTATCTATCAATCATTAGGGGTTAAGAGTTTACAGCCCACATCTGTTGTGTTACAATTGGCTGATAGATCATTTAGGTATCCAGTGGGGATTACCTAAGACATTTTGGTACAAGTAAAAGGTTTGGTTTTTCCAGCTGATTTTTATGTGCTTTATATGTCTTCTAAAGTTGCAGGATGTTGGACCCCGAACTTTTCTTGAAAATTTGAAGTATAACTTGACATTAAATGAGGAATTTGTGGTAAATTATTCATGTGCAAAGAAAAAAACAATTCAAGAATGTGAATTGTTATATGAGATTAAAATAGGTGAATTTAGCAAGTTGATGATAAGAGAGTATAGGTGCGTGTATGCTTTTGTTATTGATGTTTAAGATTAATTATGGCCTAAAATGGTGTTTTGAGTTTAAATGAAATTGATAGTGAATGAATTGCTTTAAATGGAGTGGAAAAGCAAGAAATGATTAGTTAAAGTGTTAGATTATGGAGAATTGAAAATCTGAAATGTTGAGGATGAATAGTAGCAGAAAATGGCAATTTGGATGTGAAATCTTTGTGAATTTTTGTGGCTTGATCTAGGTAGATTTTGATCAAATGATCTTCATGAAAATTGTAGCTTATGTTGAAAGCATGCTATCGCCTTAAAGTATGACAAGTTTCGATATTGGGATTGACATTTATGATCAGTCAAATTAAAGTGTATGTTACTTTATTTTTGAAAATGTTCATAAGTGTAGGATTTTGTATGCAGTATTTTGAGGAACAATTATGGACTGATATGTTTTGAATTGAGTTAAGTGGTCTACATGAAAGTCATAGGAGATTATCCTAGCTTTTCAATGATATATAAAATGTTATCTTTGGTCGTGGAATTTGGAATATATGAAATTTGGAAGTTTGGATGTTGTTTTAGGATGACAAATTCTGGCAGAAACTTTGATTGAAACATTGACCTAGTTAGAGGTTGAAATTGCCTTTAAGTGTTGCATGAAAGTTTTAGATTATGTTTTGATCTTCCCTTTAATGTAAAGTATGGAATTTTTGGACCATAGAATAGGATGTTATGATTTTTACAAGTTGTTACTGTTTGGGAAGATTATTAGTGGACATGAACTTTGAAGTGGTTTTTGACTCCCTTAGAGTCCAATTTAATTTTTCTGTCCTTCATGAAAGTTGTAGGTTGCTTTTTGATCTTTGCATTTGATACAACACACCAAGGCAATGGAGACTTGAGGATGCCAATGGGTCCAATTACAAGGTCACGCTCCAACAACCTTAAAAGCACAATTTCAGATTTATGTATAAGCTTTTGTTTCACAAGAACTTCAAGAAGTTTTGTTGATCAAGCTTGGGGAAAAGCTTAGGAAGACACCTAAGTGTGTGTGCACATTGGAGGCATCAAATCAAGAGGGCTAACACTTAGCCAATTTTCACAAGCACAAGTCTAATCAATGGGCTTGGGCTTATTTTATCTTATAAAGGGCATGTGGACTTCTTTTAGGCTTTTCATGGGCTGATTTGCATTAAGTGTGCATGTGCTTCATTAAAAAGTCATGTGCATGTTTTATTTTTAGGAACCAAGCTTGTGGGCCTAGTTTAAAAGCCCAATTCGCCCCTCCTAATTTAGTCTTCTATTTTGTGGTTTTCTTATCCTATTTGGACAAGGACTAGTCAATTTTAATTAGTTTTGAAGCCCAAATCTATGTGGGATTTATTCTTGGGTAGATTTGTTTCAAGAAGGTCTTTTTCATATTTTGGGCTTTCTTTAGGGTTTTTAGGTTATCTTTGTTAGGGTTTACATTGCAAAGGGTATTTAAACCCTTGCTTTAGCCATGAACACGAGTTTTTAGAGAGATCAATAAAATTAGAAAGCATTCTTCAAGAGAGAATTGAGATTCTTGCTTGTTTTACCTTAAGGATTGATTCAACTTATCAAGTAAGTTCTAACTTGTGGCGTTAATTCAATTCCTACAATCTTATACTCTTTGTTACCAATTCCTTGCTGTTTTGGGGGTGAAGGGTCTTTATAGATTGATTGAATTTAGGTTTGGGAACAATCATTGAAACGGAGGTGATCTAGATATTGATTCTAGGTTGTTGCCGTATCAGCATTGATATAAAATATGACAATTCTGGGCCTTTGAGTTGAAAGATAGAAATTTGAAAAGTGAGTTACTGTTTAGGGTGATCCGACCCTTACTCGTTCTTTTGCTTCTGACTTTTCCGTCTGACATCCGATTGACTTGATTTTTGAACCGTTGGATTCCTAAGACATTCCTCTACCCCTAAATGAAAATTGTGGATTTTTGAGATTAATTTGTAAAAGATTGATTGAATCAGAGTGAAAGGATTGATTAAAGAGTTTGAGTTGGACATTTTTATGAACATGCTTTGGTATCTTAGTGATATCTTGATCAGTTGAGATCCAATTAAGTTGATTTTTGTTTCCAAATAAACTAGATATATGGAGATACAAGTTATCTGAAGGAATCGAATTTCAATTCAGTCCCTAAGATTTTTAATTTCTGAATTGAAGTATTAAAGTCATAAGAATTTATAAGGGCAAATTGGGCATTACACTTAAGATTATAAGACTTAAGGCTTAAAGGAGGGGGCAAATTGTATATTGCAACCTCAGTAAGGGTATAAAAAGAAGAATAAATGGGTGTTTTGTTGGAAAAGGAAAAAGAGAGTCGTGGAAGAAGAAGAGAAGAAAAGAAAATTAGGGTTTTGGAAATTTTGAAGATTTTGAAGACTTTGACGCTAAAGCAAGCAAGTATATGTTTATTCCATCTTGTTTTGGTTAGATTAAACTCAAGTATAGCTTAAGATGTGTAGGAAGTTATTGATGAATGGTGTATGGAAATGTTTTAATCTTTTAGGGTTAATGATCAAAGATAGATTTTGATGTTTTGTTAATGATATTGTGTTGAAATGAGTTTAGAAATGAAGTAGAAGAGATGTTTGAATGTTAAGATAGGTTATATTTGAAAGATGGGAAGTGTATGGGTGATAAGTGTTGAAAAAAGGTCTTCGGAATGAGTTTCTGGGATCGTTCGCAGTGGCAAACTGCTGGCCTCGTCGCGACGCACACCAACAAATTCGCCGCGGCGAGTACCCATTTTTCTACACCAATATGTTTTGGTATTTTGGGCATAACTTTTGCTGTAGATGTCCAAATGAGGTAATTTTTAATTTTTTTATAAACTAGAGACATAGGGATACAAGTTTAGTGAAGAAATAAAATTGAAATTAAGTCTTTAAAGATCTCAAATTTTGGATGGAAGTTGAGTATAAATTATAGTGTCAGCATAAGAATAAGACAATGGGGAACATTTTTCTAGAAGATAATATTATCAGATTTTGTTATTTGCATCATAAGTGCTGCATTATTGTTTATGAATGACTTGTGAAATATACTATATGTTTGTTACATGATTTGAGTGATATTTTGAAAAAGATGCATGTTTATGAAATCATGTTTTCAAGAATGGTTTTCAAGATATACATCAAGTATATGATAAGCAAGTTTTCAAGAAAAGTGCCATTTTGGGCAACAAGTTACAAGATTTTGAAATCTATGTGTTATGTGGATTTCTAGTAGTCCCTCAAGAATCGTCACGTGCACATTGACCCAAGAATAGGCTTCTCCCGCCTGCTCGCTAGTGGCACGGAGCTCCTTCAAGGACTCCCTCAAGAAATTACGACTACACATAACACGCACCAACGGAAGGATTGAAGAGGAATTTGCGTTGATCTTTTATAAGGAATAAATCCAAGCTCTGTGTATGGCTAGAATGATTGAATTGTTGGAAGAACTTGCGTCGGTTATGAAGAACAAGGAAGAACAGACTTGAATTCGAAAATTGACAAGCAAAACTAACTAAGATACGTATGAAATCAATCCCTACGACACCCCCTAAAGACCTGCCTTAGGTAACCCCGATGATCAGAATTGAATTCAAAGAAAGAACTCAAACACGTCACAATTGGGAAAGCAATTGATAAGTGAAATAAGTTCTTAAGGTAACAAGAACAAGAGAAGGTTTGTTTTCTCTCAAGTTGGAAGCCGGTGGCTGCATAATAATCTGAATCAATCTCCCAATCGACCTAAAACAAGTCTATAAATACTAGGTTTTAAGTGACTAATGAGTTGGGCTAATAATACAAGAAAGCCCAAGTAAATAATAAGTCCAAGAAAGCTAATTAAAATGCCCCATGTCTGGTCTGATGGGTGTGCCTTTTCTGATCACTTAAGTCCACATAAGTTGGGCTCAAGTGAATTAAAACAACCCATTCATGCAAGTCCTCAAGCCACATGCATATCTCGACCCAAAGACTTGAGTTAAGTGGATCCATTTGAGCTGTGACCCAAATAACTCTCCTCCTATAGGATTAGCACGCTGCATGTCTTCCATAAATGAGCCCACATGCGCATACAAAGCCTCTTTGATCCTCTTAGCCAGCGCCTAGTCATTGGCCCAATTGGTATGGACAGGTCTCTTCCTTGGCCTTGATCACGCAAGCTCTTCTTCAAGTCCAAACCTCCATGCACGCCTTCACCATGCACGCCACCACCTTCATGCACATCGTCATCCATGCCTTTGCTCACATCAGCCCCTCCCTCCTTAAAAAGATTCGTCCTCGGTGAATCCATGTCAAAAGGAGAAAGGTCAGCAACATTAAAAGTGGCGGAAACATTGTACTCACCTGGAAGATCAATCTTGTAGGCATTGTCATTGATCTTCTCCAACACCTGGAATGGACCATCTCCTCTTGGATCCAGCTTGGATTTTCTTTGAGTAGGAAATCGCTCCTTTCTCAAATGAACCCAAACCCAATCACTAGGTTCGAAGGTCACTAATCTACGCCCTTTGTTGGCTTGCCTGGCGTAGACCCGGTTCTTTTCCTCAATGTGTTGCCTCGCCTTCTTGTGAAGTTCCCTAACCAACTCACCTTACGTGTTCCATCATGCTAGACAATTCATGCAAAGGTAAAGGTACCAAATCCAAGACAATTAAGGATTAAAACCATAAACCAACTCAAAAGGCGAAAACACAGTAGTGGAATGCACACATCTATTATATGCAAATTCAATGAAAGGTAAACATTCCCCAAGTTCTCAAATTTCGACCTACAACAAGACGCAACAAAGTTCCCAAGGTCCTATTCACAACCTCGGTTTGCCCATCTGTTTGTGGATGACAAGTAGTGGAATATAACAATTTGGTTCCTAACTTGCCCCACAACACACGCCAAAATGGCTCAAAACTTAGTATCTCGATCGGATACAATCGACCTCGAATGCCATGCAACCTAACAACATCCCTAAAGAATAAGTCAGCCACATGTACAAAGATCATCGGCCTTATGGCATGCAATGAAATGCGCCATCTTTCTAAAACGATCCACAACCACAAAGATGCTATCAAAACCTCTCTTTGTTCTAGGTAGACCCAAAACAAAGTCCATAGACAAATCAACCCATGGTTCAGTAGGCAGAGGTAAAGGGGTATACAATCCATGAGATTTGACTGTTGATTTTGCCTGTCTACATGCAATGCACTTGCACACACTCACTCAACATCCTCAAGCA
The DNA here is from genome assembly GCA_029891385.1 of Erythroxylum novogranatense. Lineage (NCBI taxonomy): Eukaryota > Viridiplantae > Streptophyta > Magnoliopsida > Malpighiales > Erythroxylaceae > Erythroxylum > Erythroxylum novogranatense. The sequence continues at coordinate 49,397,425 of CM057224.1, forward strand.
TACCAGGCCAATAAAATGCTCATGCAAAATATCCAAAGTCTTAGCAACCCCAAAATGACCCATCAAACCACCACTATGAGCCTCATGCACAAACAAAGCACATAACGAACAATTAGGCACACACAATTGGCTACCTCTAAACAAATAGCCATCATGCCTATAAAATTTCTGAACGCAGATGCTCACAAGCAATATACGAAGCAAAGTCATTATCGAAGCATACAACTCCTTTAGTTCCTCAAACCCTAAAAGTTGTGAACTAAGGGTAGTAATCAAGGAATACCTCCTAGATAACGCATCAAGAACCACGTTTTCCTTCCCTTGCTTGTCTTTGCGGGACATATGGAAATGTCTCCAAAACTCCACCCACGTGGCATGTTGTTTGCTCAACTTGCCTTGTCCTTTCAAGTGCTTCAAGGACTCGTGATCCGCCCTAATGACAAACTCACGTGGCTGAAGGTAGTGTTGCCACACCTCCAATGCTCTCACCATCGCATATAGCTCCTTGTCATAGGTTGGATAGTTGAGTTGTGCACCACTCAACTTCTCACTGAAGTAAGCTACTGGTTTGTTTTCCTGCAAAAGCACAGCACCTATACCAATTCCAGAAGCATCACATTCAACCTCAAATGCCTTATCAAAATTTGGCAAGCACAAAATAGGAGCAGAACATAATTTTTCTTTCAATAATATGAATGCACGTTCCTGTTCCTCTCCCCATACAAACCCCTTCTCCTTCTTGACTATCTCAGTCAAAGGAGCAGCAATAGTGGAGAAATCTCTCACAAACCTCCTATAAAAGCTAGCAAGTCCGTGAAAGCTCCTCACCTCACTCGCACTCTTAGGTGTTGGCCAATCTTGGATGGCCTTCACCTTTTCACTATCTACCGCAACACCACGAGAACTGACTACAAATCCTAAGAAGACAAGTCGATCAATGCAAAAAGTACACTTCTTAAGATTGGCATAAAACTTCTCCTTTCTCAACACATCCAACACACTCCTCACATGCACGACATGCTCATCAATAGTAGTGCTATAAACCAAAATGTCATCAAAGTAAACAACCACAAATTTACCAAGAAATGCACGCAATACATGATTCATCAACCGCAAAAAAGTGCTGGGTGCATTAGTCAAGCCAAATGGCATAACCAACCACTCATACAACCCATACTTGGTTTTGAAAGCAGTTTTCCATTCATCTCCTGGATTCATTCGAATCTGATGGTATCTACTCTTCAAATCAATCTTAGTAAATACACATGCACCATGCAACTCATCAAGCATATCGTCTAACCTAGGAATAGGGTGGCGATACTTTACGATGATTTTATTCACAAGACGACGCTTCACGCACATCCTCCGTGTTCCATCCTTCTTTGGCACCAACAAAGACCGCACAAAGACATGGGCTCAAGCTCTCCCTCACATGCCCTTTTCCAACAACTCATCCACTTGCCTTTGAAGTTCCTTCGTTTCCTCGTGGTTACTCCTATAGGCTGGCGGTTTGGAATCATGCACGGGTATGAAATCGATTTGGTGCTCTATGCCCTCAAGGGTGGCAGTCTATTGGGCATCTCCTCCGGAAAGACATCGGTGTATTCCTGCAAAGAGAACTAAAGACACTAGGCAAGGAAGCAAGAGGGTCGATGTCGGTCATCAAACACTCCCTATACCTAAGCAACAATAGTGTTCTCTTCGCTCCACTAGCTCTCCTCAAATCTTTCTCTCTCAAACAAACTCACCTTCTTCTCTCTCGGCTCACTCTTCCTTTCTCTACCGAGTTCTTCTCTCCGCACATCCCACCTTCTTTTCCTCTCCTGTGCAAACCACTCACCTTTGGGCCACTCTCAATTTGCTTTTGGGCTTCTTTTCTCTCATCTTTTCTTTTGAGCTCACTACCCAAACCCTCCTCACATTTACTTGCTTTCAACAGTCCAGTACAATTCATGAGGTGATAAGGGTACAAGAGTGAAGTTCCTACCCTTAAACTTAAACGAATACCTATTGGTATATCCATCATGTGCTACCCTTCTATCAAACCGCCAAGGTCTCCCAAGCAACATATGACCAGCCTCCATAGGTACTACATCACACAACACCTCATCCTCATATCTACCTACTGAAAATGACACCAACACCGCTTTGTCACTTTAACATCAAGACTATCATTAAACCATCAGTAGCTTGTAAGGTTCCGGATGTTTCCTATAAGGTAACCCCAGTTTCTCAACCATGGTGACACTAGCTACATTAGTGCAACTACCCCATCAATGATCGATTACAAACCTTTCCACCCACCAAACACCTCGTGTGAAACAAATTCTCCTCCGATCAAGAGTCGCATCTTTGGCCCTAACACTCAAAACACGCCTAACAACAAGCACTTCCCTGTGACAGCCCTCTCTACACAATCATCATCATCATCATCACAAGCATTATAACAAGGCAACACATCATTATCACAATCACTATCCTCAGAATCAATTACCCCATTATCCCGCATAAACATAGCCTTTTTATTAGGGCATTGTGATGCAATATGTCCATTGCCCAAACACCTAAAGCATTTAATACTAGATTGTTTGCTAGATGAGGCATGAGAATTAGGTGTACCTTTTGGTCGACCCACATTTGGCTTTTGGTGTCTCCTTGAGGTCCGGCCCTTTGTCTTTCGACTTCTTCTCTCTCTTGGGCCATTTCGAACCCCATGATGGACTAAATACCGATCCACTCCTTGCTGCCACTCTACTCTTGAGTTGCCTTTCCACTTTCATGGCCATGTTCACCATGTCCTCAATCTCCACATAGTGCGTTGCAACTCCACCACATTGGCTATCTCTCGGTTCAAGCCACTCAAAAACCGTGCCATAGTCGCCTCTGCGTCCTCTTCTATGTTGGCTCGGATCATGGTTATCTCCATCTCTTTGTGGTAATCCTCCACTGATCTAGACCCTTGAGTGAGTCTCTGCAATTTTTGGTGCATCTCCCTATAATAGTAAGAAGGCACAAACCTCTTCCTCATGCGAGCTTTCATGGCTGCCCAAGTAGAGATAGCCCTCTCTCCATTCCTCCTCCTCGAAGTCATCAACTGGTCCCACCAAATCAATGCATAATCAGAAAACTCCACTGCAGCTAGCTTTACCTTCTTGTGCTCGGAGAAGTTATGGCACTCAAAATTAAGTCCACCTTCCTCTCCCATTCTAGGTAAGCCTCGGCGTCATTCCTCCCTGAAGGTAGGAATTTGCATTTTGATGGACTTGATATCTCCATCTAGCGGTTTAATGGCTCACTCATTTGTGCCCTCCTAGGTCTGTGGTCAAACTCTTCCTCCTCCTCCTCCTCAATTCCGTCGTCCACATGGTCATATTGTGGTGGTGGTCTCCGAAATGGTGGTGGAGGGTGTTGGTGCCTAGCACCACGTCTCCCTTGAGGCTCCTCACGCCTCTCTTGTCGGAGTTCAGCTATCTCCTCCTCATCTCAAAGAAATGCCAAGTTAAACCGCTCAAACTGTTGTTACATTGCTCTCATGGTAAGAACATTGATTTCTCGGTTTGATTCAGCATTAATACCTCCGTTGCTACCATGCTACCATTATTACCTCCTTCTTGTGACATTTTGAGGAAATAATATACCTGCAAAACAACGTTAGTGTAAAAAAAATCCAACTCACAATACTCCTTCACGTGTTTCACTCAAAAGATGTTCTCTCTCCCTCGTGTTTAATGTCACGGCAATGACACCCTCAAATGCACTCACACTCTTGCCTTTTACCACTTAATTTCTCTGAAATTCAAGTTACAAAGTAGAACTATAATTCCTCAAACCAAATTCAATTCCCAAATCATGGAATGTGGTTCAATATCTGAAAACCCCAATCAAGGAAAAACCGAGATCCTCCAAGCAAGATTGCTGAATGTCAACCAATTCGAGACACAAGGAAGGAAACAGGAAACAATGCTAGGACATAATGAACTCAAACAAAATGAAGAATAAGAAAGACAAATTCGAAACAAGTAATACCAAGATCAAAGAAGACAATTTTTGGAACAATTGGAATTCAAAGAACACGAAATAAGGCTAGAACAATGGAATCGGATGGAAATTCCCAAAATTTTGAAACTGGTATGTTAAGACTAGTGCTACTCAATTCAGTGAGCTAAATCAAAGGAAAGAAGAAAATTTTAAGTAGGCCTTTTTTTTTTTACTTTTTTTTTACCTCCTGTTTTGGGAGAAGGTAATCAAGCACAGAGTTTCAAGAGAATTAGATGAATCCCTAACCGAAAAATTTTGGATGGGTTGTGTAGTTGACGCTGAATGAAAAGATTTCTCAAGAACAAGAACACAACAAGATCCAGCACAAGAACGACAAGAACCTAGATTTCTCAAGAACACAACAAGATGCAGCACAAGAACGACAAGAACCCAGATTTCTCAAGAACACAACAAAATCCAGCACAAGAACGACAAGAACCCAGATTTCTCAAGAACACAACAAGATCCAAAGACAAGAACGACAAGAACCCAAGAGAGACAAATTAGAATTTACCTCCGCCAAGGCTCGATACCAAATAACACGCACCAACGGAAGGATTGAAGAGGAATTTGCGTTGATCTTGTATAAGGAATAAATCAAGCTCGGGTATGGCTGGAATGATTGAATTGTTGGAAGAACTTGCGTCGGTTATGAAGAACAAGGAAGAACAGACTTGAATTCGAAAATTGACAAGCAAAACTAACTAAGATACGTATGAAATCAATCCCCACGACACCCCTAAAGACCCGCCTTAGGTAACCCGATGATCGAATTGAATTCAAAGAAAGAACTCAAACACGCCACAATTGGGAAAGCAATTGATAAGTGAAATAAGTTCTTAAGGTAACAAGAACAAGAGAAGGTTTGTTTTCTCTCAAGTTGGAAGCCGTGGTGCACACAATAATCTGAATCAATCTCCCAATCGACCTAAAACAAGTCTATAAATACTAGGTTTTAAGTGACTAATGAGTTGGGCTAATAATACAAGAAAGCCCAAGTAAATAATAAGTCCAAGAAAGCTAATTAAAATGCCCCATGTGCTGGTCGATGGGTGTGCCTTTCTTGATCACTTAAGTCCACATAAGTTGGGCTCAAATGAATTAAAACAGCCCATTCATGCAAGTCCTCAAGCCACATGCATATCGACCCAAAGACTTGAGTTAAGTGGATCCATTTGAGCTATGACCCAAATAACTCTCCTCCTATAGGATTAGCACGCTGCATGTCTTCCATAAATGAGCCCACATGCGCATACAAAGCCTCTTTGATCCTCTTAGCCCGCGCTACTAGTCATTGGCCCAATTGGTATGGATAGTCTCTTCCTTGGCCTTGATCACGCAAGCTCTTCTTCAAGTCCAAACCTCCATGCACGCCTTCACCATGCACGCCACCACCTTCATGCACATCGTCATCCATGCCTTTGCTCACATCAACACAGGACCATTTCGATGGAAATGTGTAGTGCGTCATGAATTAAGACTTACCCAAACCACTCTGATGTGTCTATGTGTAAGTGATAAGTCGACTTGTACCATGTGTAAGTCGACTTACACATGTTCGGTACCGATAAGTCGACTTGTTCATTGGATAAGTCGACTTGTTCAAGGTCGGTACTGTTTATTTGTGCCCTAAAGGTAATCCCCTTTAGCGCGTTTTATTCAAAGTCGTGAGCAGACTTTATGAATAAATAAAGAAAAGGCATTATTCATTAATTTGATATTCATAAACATTGTTTATGAATTGATTTGATCTTTAATCAAATTAATGAAGTCCATGATATATGACATAGCATGAAGGAAATTATGATGTGATCATACTACTGAGGTTCCTATCATGTGCAATTATGTCAGTATCTAAATTCTCCCTAGTCATAGGATTAATGAGACTGGACATCATTAATCCGGATAGACTAGCACATGTCATATTCCTTGATTGGATCAAGCAGTGGATCTCAGAAACTGTAAATATGAGATATTTAGAATTGACATGTGGATGCTTACTAGCGGTAGTAAGTTCATTGGATGACCTGCCATGAGATCATCACATGGATATCTTATCTAAGTGTCAGTGATAATCTCATCATAGCAATGGTTCAAGTATCCTTAGACTTGAGGTACTCAAGGATATCTTGGATACTGATCCTGTGCTTTGACTCCATTCCTTGTTGCCTTCCAGAGGTAACTCATAGGGTGGTGCTTGGGTACAGCTTGAGGTATTCGAAGATAATTGAGTAGCCAATAAAGGATTCACCACTTCTGGATTAGCAGAAGAGATACCCATGGCCTCTTGTCGGGATCATTACTAAGGTTGGCTAGCATGTATGTCATGAAGAGTGTCTTCATTGACATATAAAGTAATGAGTCCCAGGACGAGAACTGATATCACTTGGGCTAGACTCAGTCTAGTGAGAGTTGACACTTTGACCATACTCATAACCAAGTGGGGTATAGGATGGTGAAAGGACGAATTGCACAGTAATTGTCTATGGAAGGGTTCGTGATCTGGTTCGTGATGAATACATCAAACCGATTACTTTCCGGTCAATTGGGGGTCATGATGTGTTGCTAGATACCGCTCATGACTTGCTCAGATTAATTGTTAATCTAAGTGGCCAACATAACCGGGAGCCTAAAGGGTCACACGCATAAGAGTGATTCAGAGAATCTGTAAAATAGTAATTGGACAGAGTTCCAATTATGGAGAGCATTAGGATTAAATGGATCCCAATGGGATTGGGATATGTCCCGATGAGATCGCGACATCAATATTGCTAAGAAAGGTTTAGGAGTCGTTTTTTGACATCGGGCCCTAGAGTTTAGGACCGACCCCAGTTAGACTGGACCTTAGCAATTATGTTTTAATTAATTAATTAAGTAATTAATTAATTAATTGATATATTAATTTAGCCATGTGTGTCGTTGGTAGAAGAGAAAAGGATTAGATCCTTTGACTTTTCAAAAGTCATTAATTTATTCCATTAAATGTTAATGGTTAGTTGCCCTCCACTTGTCCATTTCTTATGGTTAAGCTTTATGATTAAGCAAAGACCATATATATATGTGTTTCAAGTGGGTGAACGTCGATGGCTTAAGGGTTGGAGGAGAAAATGGTTTCCTCAAGAGTTAAGGTATGCTTGAAAGTGAGTTTCATTCTCTTCTTCCTTAAGGGCATCAACGAACTCTCCTTCTCCAAGCTCATGGTCCAACGTCATTCCTTCAGCTCTCCAGGACAGAGGTAGGGTCTAGCAGCCTTTAATCTGTTCTAGCTATTCCCGGATCAAAGGGGTTTGATCCGGTTAGTTTTTTCTGATCTCTGCGTGGATCACCTTTAGAGATAGTCTCTTTTGGCTATTTAGGTTGATGTCTTCATACCGACACCTGGATCCTGGGTTTCGGGAAAGTCCCGGGAACAAAAATTTTTGTTTTCCGCTGCCGGTACATGTGATGTACCTCCCAATATTTTCCTACAGTGGTATCAGAGCGTCTGGTATCGTGTATGCAGCTATAACCTAAGCGAGATCAGAGTCCCTAATGGACTTTTCTGTTGATGCATGCTATCTGTTCAGATTTCGAATTTATATTGTGATATTTTTTTCGAAATTTTTCTGCCTAGGATTGTTCATAACATGTTAGAGAATATGTCTATGAATTTTCAGAATTTATTGATTTGATTTGATATAGTTTTGCTAATTAATTCCTTAAGGTTACAGATGCTGTTTTGTGAAACGATTCTGGAACAGGCATGAGTATAAAATCGAGAATAAATTCTAGAAAAATGGTTTTTCGGATTTTCCTTCACCTAAATGTCTCTAAGATGTTGTTGAATGTCTGTGAGCATGGAAATTTGATTTCAAGGTGATTGGATATTTATTCACGAATTTATTCTATGTTGTTGGGAATTGCTGTGCTGATGAACACAGATTTTGAATCGGTTTTGTTATTTAGGTTGACTGAGTTTTTGATGGCATAAAATCCTGAAACACTTCATGTAGAATGTTCTGAACATGTAGTAACCTATGTAATTTTCTCATAATTTATTGAAAATTTTTCATTGATCATTTCGAGCAATGTACAGAACTGGACAGTTTTGTGAAAAATTGTTGGGACTGTTTTACTTGGCTTGATTGAGTGTGATTTTTCAGTTCCAATGCCTTGCACCATTTTTAATGTGATTAAAAATGTGTTATCTTGATGTAGTATGATTGCCAAACTGAATTGCTTGAAGTTGTTTATCCTAGAATTTTCGGATGCCTAATTGATCACATTAGCGTCTCATTAGTATATTGCATTATCTTGTTTGTTTTGACCGTCATATTTTTATGGCATGTGCTGAAGTAAATTTGATAATGTATGTGCTAGCTAGAGATGCTTAGGATGATAATTTGGGTGTTCCTAAATTGTTTGGAAATTAATGAGTTTTGACTCATTTCAAGCTTTTCATATAGTTTGACTATTTAAGGCTTTCATGGTTCAATGAATTGTTCATTGATACATCAAATTTATCAGATATTACCTTAGGTATGTAGGTGTTGTGAATTGGAATTGCATGGATTGAGGAATTAGCCGATTAGAGATTATAGCAAATTCTGTTGGACAAGTCGACTTATTTAGGATATAAGGCGACTTGTTCAGCGTCTGTACATAAGTCGACTTGCAGTGTACAAGGCGACTTGTGCATGGACGTAGGCATAAGGCGACTTGTACCAGGATACAAGTCGACTTGTGCGAGGGCAGAAGACAAGGCGACTTGTATTATAATACAAGGCGACTTGTGTATGGGCAGGGGCATAAGGCGACTTGCATTCAATGTAATTGATGAAACCTAAATCATTCCATATAGTCCTGGCGACTATAATCCTTTAGCTTGGAGTTTAGAGTTTCGAAATCCCTCCTCGGTATATGAAAACTAACGCCTTATATTAATATGGTAAGAACCAGAGTTCTTATAGGGATGGGTTGTTGGGTAAACCCAAGCTCGCTCTATACGAATATGTTCGAACCATGAAAATAAGATTTTCGGATTAATGGGTCGGTTTTCACTAGAAGCGTTGGTTTGTTGAGTAAACTCAAGGTCAACGTGGACAGAGGCGAAATTGGGTAGCATACATTAGATGTATGCGCATCAAAGAGTTGATACCCAATGTAAGTGCACACATCAACAAGTTGATAGCACTGATCGATAGTTGTGTCTAAGATGTAATTGGTATATCTGATACCTTCCGAGACATAAGGTGGCTTGTTGGGTAAACCCAAAGTCATTCTTAATGTCGGTTATCGATGATACAATTGGTATGACCGATACCTACCGATTGACCTAAGTTGTGGCTTGTTGGGTAAACCCAAGGTCACTCTTAGCAATGTCGGACATTGACCCACTAGGACATTATGTCATATCGTTTTTCTGGATTCGTAAAGAGGGTTATGGATTCTAGGAAACTAGTGGGAGCCATATGCATATCATGCAAGTCCTTATGATCATGCAGGTAATTCTATCCTATCATTCCTTCTCTCTATCGCGCTAGGTTGATTGAAGAAGTCTTTCAGTGTGAATTTATGCTCTCCTTTCTGGACCGATTTTCTTGATTGGCTGAGGACTCTGAGAATTGTTCTCAGATCTGAGGAACAGGATACGCCCTAGATGTTCCACTTCCGATTACTTTCTTGTCGATGCTTCTGATGGGGATCAGAAAGCATATTGTAAGCATCTAAAGGACAGTGATATGGATACTTGCTTTATGCTTGCCTCGATGTCACCAGAGCTGCAGGAGCAGCACAAGTCCATGGATGCTCACACTATAGTATTTCATCTTAGGGAGAGGTTTGATGAGTAAGCTTCGATGCGAAAGGTTCGAGACCTCAAAGCTTCTCTTCACCTAAAGATGGCTCCGGGGACATCTCTGTCATCGAGATGCCACAAGATGAATGGCTATAAAGAGAGATTGGCTGTCTTAGGATTTGTAATGGATTATGAGTTGAGTATTGACTTAATTCTGGTTGGATTGTCTGACAGTTATTCACAGTTCGTGTTAAACTATCAGATGAACCAAATATCCACAACAATTCTTGAGCTGATCAATCTGCTCAAGACAGCTGAGCAGGCTATCAAGAAGGATAGCAAGCAAGTGCTAGTGGTGGATGCTTCTTCTTCTGGTTCAAAGAAGAAAAAGGCCAAGAAACCAAATGGAAGTGCCATCAAGGAAAACCAAAGCGCCCAAAAGGATTTTACTTTCATTGTGGCAAGTCTAGCCACTAGAGGCGAAACTGTAAAATCTATCTGGAGTCCTTGAAGCAGTAAAAGGCATCAGATGCCTCTACTTCTTCAAATATGTTTGTCATTGAGGTTAATACTATTCCTGATCCAAACATATCGGTATTTGATACCGGATGTGGCTCATACATATGAAATGATATGTAGGGCCTCAGGGACAGTAGAAAGCTCATAAAAGGAGAACTAGACCTTTGTGTAGGTAATGGAGCAAGAGTTGCTACATTAGCCGTAGACACTTATGTCTTGTTACTCCCTAGTGGGCTTATATTCAAATTGGATGATTGTCATTTTGTACCCGTTTTAAACAAAGAACATATTGTATGTTTTATGTTTAATTAGAGCTGGTTTCCATTGGACTTTTAGTAGCAATGGTTGTTATATTAGTTGCAATAGAATGCTCTATGGTACTCGTACATTATGCAATTGAATTGACATATGAGACATGTCATATCCAATTATGAATGTCAATGACGCGAAAAGACATAATCGAGATAATTTAAAATCAACTTACTTATGGCATTGTCGGCTTGGCCATATAAATGAGACACGCATCGCTAAGCTCCATAAGAGTGGATGTTTAGGGTCATTTGATTATGAATCATATGACACATGCGAATCTTGTTTATTAGGCAAGATGACTAAGTTATCCTTTAAAGGAAAGGGTGAACGAGTGAATGGAATATTAGACCTAATACATTCGGATGTATGCGGTCCGATGTCCATCCATGCCAGAAGTGGTTGTTGTTACTTCATTACCTTTATCGATGATTATTCTCGATATGGGTACCATGTCGATGAGATACAAATCTGAAGCATTTGAATAGTTCAAATAATTCAGAAATGAAGTAGAAAACTAACTTGGTAAAAGTATGAATACATTACGATCTGATTGTGGTGGAAAATGCTTAGACCAATAGTTTTTTGATTATCTCAGAGATAATGAGATTTTATCTCAGTATACTCCACCTTACACGCCGCAGCACAATGGTGTGGCTGAAAGGAGAAATCGAACCTTGTTAGACATGGTGCGATTGATGATAGGTTTTGCACAGTTTTGGGAATATGCGCTCAAGACAGCTGTTTACTTGCTAAACAGAGTTCCATTAAAGACAGTTGTGGTTACTCCATATGGAGATATGGACTAACTGAAAGCCCTATCTTTCTCATCTGAAAGTTTGGGATTGTCCTGCTTACGTGAAGCGGACACAGTCAGATACATTTGATGTAAAAGCTGACAAGTGTTTGTTCGTGGGATATCAATTCTACCTTGCTTAGGAACAAAAGTTGTTTGTTTCCAAGCATGCTGTTTTCTTAAAGAAAGAGTTTCTTTTACAAGAGGACAATGGGAGCAAAGTTGAACTTGGAGAAGTTCAAGATGCTCGAACAAACATAGATCAACTGCCTGAATCTGAAACTGTCATTCATATAGATGAGGTAACAGTTCAACCTTCTATTACATAAGAATTTCGTAGGTCATGTTAGATACGCTCTGTTCCTGAGAGATATGGATTTCTCGTGAGGAACAGAATGACGTATTGCTCATACGAAATGATGCGCCTACTACCTATGAACAGGTTCTGAAAAGTTCAGAGTCTGAAAAATGGCTTTGTGCCATGAAATCTGAAATGGATTCCATGTATGAAAACCAAGTATGGACTTTGGTTGTTACACGAAGGATAAAACCCACGAGGTGCAAAGGAGTTTTCAGAAGAAAACCAACATGGATGGTAATTTGATTACCTATAAAGCAATGCTTCTGGCCAAAGGATTTCGTCACAGACAAAGAGTGGACTATGACGAGACCTTCAGCCTCGTAACAATGCTTAAATCCATTAGGATACTCCTAGCCATTGCCACTCATTATGATTATGAGATATGGCAAATGGATGTGAAGACGACTTTCCGAATGGAAATCTTCCGAGGATGTGTATATGACACAACCAGAGGACTTCACCTCCTATAATGGCGAAATGGTATGCAAGCTTCAGAATTCCATGTATGGATTGAAGCAAGCATCCAGGAGTTGGATTATCCGTTTTGATGAGTCAATCAAAGAGTTTGATTTCTCACAAAATCCGGATGATCATTGTGTGTATAAGAAGGTTAATGGGACTGCAATCGTATTCCTTGTGTTGTATGTAGATGACATACTGTAACTAGGAAACGATGTCTCTATGCTGCAATCAGTTAAAATTTGGTTGTCCAATCAATTTGTGATGAAAGACCTTAGTGAAACAACTTATATCCTAGGGATATAGATTTATAGAGATAAATCAAAAGGTTGCTTGGTCTTTCACAATCATCGTACATAGATGAGATGCTAAAGAGGTTTAGCATGGAACAATGCTATGTACGAGGCACGATGTATCGTATGCTCTAAGTGTTACGAGCAGATACCAATCGGATCCTGGTGAGGGTCACTGAGTGGCTGTCAAGAATATCCTCAAGTACTTGCGAAGCACTAAGGATGTTTTCTTAATCTATGGAGATGGAAATCCCCAAGTGAGCGGGCATTCAGATGCTAGTATTTAATCTGATAAGGATGATTCTGAATCACAATCAGGTTATATACATTCACACTGAATAGCGTGGCGGTCATTGGAAAAGTTCCAAACAAAGAGGATGGCGATTCATCAACCGAGGCAGAGTACATTGCCGCGTGAGATGCGCAAAGGAAGCGGTTTGGATCAAGAAGTTCATTCTTGAACTTGATCTGGTCCCTAGTGTGATGGGCCCATAGGATTGTATTGTGATACAATGGGGCTAGTCTTGTGAGCAAAGGAACCAAGGTCTTATCGACGATCCGAACTCGTACTCACCGATTCCATTTGATTCAGGAGATCATTAGTCGAGATGATATCCGATAGAGAGAATTCTCACGAGCAAAGTGTTGTTGTTCGTTGACAAAGCCATTGTCACGGGAGAATTGTGATTCTCATGGACTTGCTTATGGTATTAGATACTAAGGCGATTGGCTTTAGGTCAAGTGGGAGATTTGTAAGTGATAAGTCGACTTGTACCATGTGTAAGTCGACTTACATGTTCGATACCGATAAGTCGACTTGTTCATTGGATAAGTCGACTTGTTCAAATCGATCTTGTTTATTTGTGCCCTAAAGGCAATCCCTTTAGCGCTTTTATTCAAAGTCGTGAGCGACTTTATGAATAAATAAAGAAAAGGCATTATTCATTAATTTGATATTCATAAACATTGTTTATGAATTGATTTGATCTTTAATCAAATTAATGAAGTCCATGATATATGACATAGCATGAAAGAAATTATGATGTGATCATACTACTGAGGTTCCTATCATATGCAATTATGTCAGTATCTAAATTCTCCCTAGTCATAGGATTAATGAGACTGGACATCATTAATCCGGATAGACTAGCACATGTCATATTCCTTGATTGGATCAAGCAGTGGATCTCAGAAACTATAAATATGAGATATTTAGAATTGACATGTGGATGCTTACTAGCGGTAGTAAGTTCATTGGATGACCTGCCATGAGATCATCACATGGATATCTTATCTAAGTGTCGATGATAATCTCATCATAGCAATGGTGTAAGTATCCTTAGACTTGAGGTACTCGAGGATATCTTGAATCTTGATCACGTGCTTTGACTCCATTCCTTGTTGTCTTCCGAGGTAACTCATAGGGTGGTGCTTGAGTGCGACTTGAGGTATTGAAGATAATTGAGTAGCCAATAAAGGATTCACCACTACGGATTAGCGGAAGAGATACCCATAGCCTCTTGTCGGGATCATTACTAAGGTTGGCGGCATGTATGTCATGAAGAGTGTCTTCATTGACATATAAAGTAATGAGTCCGTGACGAGAACCGATATCACTGGCTAGACTCAGTCTAGTGAGAGTTGACACTTTGACCATACTCATAACCAAGTGGGGTATAGGATGGTGAAAGGACGAATTGCACAGTAATTATCATGGAAAGGTTCGTGATACGGTTCGTGATGAATACATCAAACCGATTACTTTCCGGTCAATTGGGGTCATGATGTGTTGCTAGATACCGCTCATGACTTGCTCAGATTAATTGTTAATCTAAGTGGCCAACATAACCGGAGCCTAAAGGGTCACACGCATAAGAGTGATTCAGAGAATCAGTAAAATAGTAATTGGACGAGTTCCAATTATAGAGAGCATTAGGATTAATTGGATCCCAATGGGATTGGGATATATCCCGATGAGATCGCGACATCAATATTGCTAAGAAAGGTTTTGAGTTGTTAAAGATCGGGGCCCTAGATGGCCTCAGTAGGATCGACCCCAGTTAGACTGGACCTTAGCAATTATGTTTTAATTAATTAATTAAGTAATTAATTAATTAATATATTAATTTAGCCATGTGTGTCGTTGGTAGAAGAGAAAAGGATTAGATCCTTTGACTTTTCAAAAGTCATTAATTTATTCCATTAAATGTTAATGGTTAGTTGCCTCCACTTGTCCATTTCTTATGGTTAAGCTTTATGATTAAGCAAAGACCATATATATATGTGTTTCAAGTGGGTGAACGTCGATGGCTTAAGGGTTGGAGGAGAAAATGGTTTCCTCAAGAGTTAAGGTATGCTTGAAAGTGAGTTTCATTCTCTTCTTCCTTAAGGGCATCAACGAACTCTCCTTCTCCAAGCTCATGGTCCAACGTCATTCCTTGACTCTCCGGAGATGAGGTAGGGTCTAGCGACCTTTAATCTGTTCTAGCTATTCCGGATCAAAGGGTTTGATCCGGTTAGTTTTTTCTGATCTCTGCGTGGATCACCTTTAGAGATAGTCTCTTTTGGCTATTTAGGTTGATGTCTTCATACCGACACCTGGATCCTGGGTTTCGGGAAAGTCCCGGGAACAAAAATTTTTGTTTTCCGCTGCCGGTACATGTGATGTACCTCCCGGGATTTTCCTACACTATGTGCTCATGTTCTGTTTGATCAAGTTTGATGCATTCATGATTTGCAACTTATGGATTTTGGCTGAAAGCCTAGAAAACATGCATTTTATAAACTCAATGAAAGTTTTCTAAGACAAGTGAACTGTTTTCAAGGTGTTTGCTTATCTTTTATTATAAACGTGTTATCCACGAGCTGTAAAGCTCACCCCCCCTTTCATCCCCATCTCCAGGTATCAAGAGGGAGATCGGATGAAATCAAGTTTATTCGTCTGTTCGTTATGTATATGATTGTTTTTTAAGTTAATTTGTTGTAAGATTCATATCTCAGACGTGTTGAAAATTTTGGGATTTTTGTATCTTGTGCATTTTGGATTTTGATATTGATGTTGTAACATGGCTTAGAATGCCATTAAGATTTTGTAAGCATGTATATCATGATGAAATTGAATAATGGATTTGTATATATAATGGAAAAAAGAATTATGGTTTGTGTAATGATTATGATAGATTGTGTTTGGATTCCAGATAGGAGGTCCGATGATGTTGATTGATTGGGAATATTGAAGTGCTTATTTGTGTATTAAGTTTCTAATGGCTCCAAAATCATTCAATTTGTTTTAGAAACATGGAAGTTATACTCCAAACATGTTGGGACTATTCTTATGCTGACACTATAATCTATACTCAACTTCCATCCACAATTTGAGATCTGTAAAGACTGAATTTCAATTTTATTTCTTCACAAAACTTGTAGCCCTATGTCTCTAGTTTATAAAGAATAAAAAATCATCTCATTTGGACATCTACAGCAAAAGTTATACCCAAAATATCAAAATATGTCGGTGTAGAAAAATGGGTCCTCGCCGCGGCGAATGTTGGTGTGCGCCGCGGCGAGGCCAGCAGTTCGTCGCAGCAAACGATCCCAGAAACTCATTCCGAAGACCTTTTTTCAACACTTATCACCCATATACTTCCCATCTTTCAAATATAACCTATCTTAACATTCAAACATCTCTTATACTTCATTTCTAAACTCATTTCAACACAATATCATTAACAAAACATCAAAATCTATCTTTGATCATTAACCCAGTGCCTTATGTCCAAGGGAAAAATAAGATTTTGTTTACATTGATTGTGATGATTCGCATTTGAAGGATAGAATAATTTGAGGTGATGGAATCGATGAATTCCAAATTGAAAAAGTGTATTGCTATGAATAAAGATGAATGAAAAGAAAAAGAAAAAAAATTATACCAATTTGGATTATTTTAGACAGATTGTTCTTATGGTTTCCAACTCTAGTTTTCATTAAGATACACATTTTTGGATGTCGGATCCGCTTTAGAATTGTTTCCGCTTTATGATTTGATTGAACCGTTTTGTTTAATTTCGATTCCGAGCCATTCGATTCGTTCGCCTTTTGATCCGATTTGTTTGCTTTGAGTTTCGCTCATGTTTCACTTCGGATTTTGTTTCACCCTTTGTTTTGGCCCACTTTTGATTTTGTCCGTTCATTTGTTTCGCCATCCGTTCCTTCGTTTTCCATTTTTCGGTTGGGGTCCGGTTTCAAAATCGGGTCCCAACGCAGGACACTTCTTTAATTCTAGGGCGACCATTCTTGAGGACTGCCAGCACCATCATCAGCATAAAGGAAGGTAAGATCACCATTAAGGTGGGCAATCAACAGGTTAGCTTTAATATGTATGAAGCTATGAAACACCCCCATGAGGACTATTTGTTTTTAGGAGTGAACATGTTGGATGTTGTTGTTGATAATGTATGCATTGAGTTTGAATAGGCGATGAACCCATTGACTGATGATTCCTTGGAGGAAGTGTTTTTTGCTGATGTTTCAGGTGAACTATGGAGTGAGGACGATAGCACTGAACTAGAAAGTAGTCGAGTTACCTCACCACAGCATGGCTATGAGCAAAATATACCACAGGAGCTGGAGGACCCACCTTAAACTCCAGGTTGTTTCTCTTCTTTCACTTACAATGTACTTCTGCATATTGATTGAAGATGAGATGACATTGTTATGCATGAGTATGTTGGCTAAGTGTGGGGGAGGAACTTAATTAGTAGGATTAGGTTTAGTTTTTTAGTAGGATTTAGGTTTCGTTGTTTTGTTTCAATAATTCATCCTTCCTTTTAAATTCTACATTTTAGTGGATGCATGACACATCTCTCATGATCAACGAAATTGGTGTAGATGGTGGGTTGCATATTGTATTGAAGTGATTAAGGACTTGTAAATGAGCTGAGTATCCCTTAGAACTTTTCATGTCTTTTCTCTTTTTGTGCTTCGGGAAATCTACGCAGTAGCATGGTACTTTTACCGCAGCGTGAATTGATTATTTTGCTGCGGTGAGCCCATCAGTCGCCGTGGCACAATGCCTCTCAAGCACCTTCACCGCAGTGTGAATCAACTTTTTCGCCGCAGTGAATAGTGTTATGCAGCCGAAAGAGCTTTCTGCACAAATATTTCCTCGTGAAATTAGTCTTTTACCCTTAATGATACGGCAACAACCTAGAATCAATGTCTAAATCACCTCCGTTTCATTGATTGTTCCCAAACCTAAATTCAATCAATCTAACAAGACCCTTCACCCCCAAAACTGCAAGGAATTGGTAACAAAGAGCATAAGATTGTAGGAATTGAATCAACGCCACAAGTTAGAACTTACTTGATAAGTTGAATCAATCCTTAAGGCAAAACAAGCAAGAATCTCAATTCTCTCTTGAAGAATGCTTTCTAATTTTATTGATTTCTCCAAAAAACTCGTGTTCATGGCTAAAGCAAAGGTTTAAATACCCTTTGCAATGTAAACCCTAACAAAGATAACCTAAAAACACTAAAGAAAGCCCAAAATATCAAAAGGCCTTCTTGAAACAAATCTGCCCAAGAACAAATTCCACATGGATTTGGGCTTCAAAACTAATTAAAATTGACTAGTCCTTGTCCAAATATGATAAGAAAACCACCAAATAGAAGACTAACTTAAGAGGGGCGAATTGGGCTTTTAAACTAGGCCCACAAGCTTGGTTCCCTAAAATAAAACATGCACATGACTTTTTTAATGAAGAACATGCACACTTAATGCAAATCAGCCCATGAAAAAGCCTAAAAGAAGTCCACATGCCCTTTATAAGATAAAATAAGCCCAAGCCCATTGATTAGACTTGTGCTTGTGAAAATTGGCTAAGTGTTAGCCCTCTTAGCTTTTCTTGCCTTGACCTTTTCTTGGTCCACCTCAATTCCATTAAAAGAAACAACATAACCAAGAAATATGACACGATCCATGCAAAATGTACACTTCTTTAACTTAGCATACAACTTTTCTGCCCTAAGTGCATCTAAGACAAGCCTAAGATGCTCAATATGTTCATTAATGCTTTTGCTATAGATCAATATGTCATCAAAATATACCACAACAAACTTACCAATAAATGACCTCAAAATATGATTCATCAAACGCATAAATGTACTAGGAACATTAGTTAAGCCAAAAGGCATCACAAGCCACTCATATAAACCATGTTTTGTTTTTAAAGCATTTTTCCATTCATCACCAATTTTCATTCTAATCTGATGGTAACCACTCATAAGATCAATTTTGGTAAACACACATGCACCATGCAATTCATCAATCATATCATCCAATCTAGGTATAGGATGGCGATACTTTACCGTTATCTTGTTAACAGCTCTGCAATCCACACACATGCGTCAACTCCCATCCTTCTTTGGAACCAATATCACTGGCACGGCACAAGGACTAAGACTCTCCCTGATGTGTCCCTTTTGTAGCAATTCTTCCACTTGCTTTTGGAGTTCCTTAGTTTCTTCAGGATTAGCCCTATAAGCTGGTCTATTTGAAATCTGCGCCCCAAGCATGAAGTCAATCTGATGTTCTATTCCTCTAATAGGCGGCAATTCCTTAGGCAACTCCTCAGGAAAAACATCTCCATACTCCTGCAAAAGAGAAACAACACTACTAGGCAAACAAGGGTCAAGGTCAGATTCATTAAAATAAGCTTGCTTGTACAAAAGTACAAACAAACATCTCCTTTCCACACAAGCAACCCTTACATCTCTCATTTTTGCATAGAAGTTTTGTTTCTTTCTACCCTCTCTCTCATTTGGGCCTTTTAATTGAATTTCTTTTGAGGCCTCTTTTCCCACTTTTCTTCTCTCACTCTCGGCCTCACTTTCTGTCTTTTCTTTTGATTTAGATTTCTGCTCCCCTTTTTTAAGGTTCTCAACCTTCCCCTCAATTTTTGTATTGTCATGCTTTTCTTGAAGTTTTTTGTCCTGTCTTTGTTGCATTCCCTCCATACTCCTTTTTAATTGCATTTGGTCCTCATATACCTCTTTTGGTGCCAATGGAGCAAGAACAAATTTCTGATCTCCATAGTAAATGAATACCTATTCTTAAAACCATCATGTAACACTCTTCTATCATATTGCCAAGGTCGACCGAGCAATAAATGACAAGCATGCATAGGTACAACATCACAAAGTACTTGATCAGAATACTTTCCAATGGAGAAAGATACAAGGACTTGTTTATTTACCTTGATTTCCCCCATGTCATTCAGCCATTGTAGTCTATACGGCCTAGGGTGTTTCAAGCACTCCAATCCGAGTTTTTCTACCATCAATGTACTAGCCACATTAGTGCAGCTTCCCCCATTAATGATCAGGCTACAAATCTTCTCATTCACTAGGCATCTGGAATGAAAAATATTTTCCCTTTGCTCAATTCCATCTTCCTTCACTTGAGCATTCAAAACTCACCTAGTATCAAGTAATTCACTCCTAGGTGCATCCTCAACTTCCAGATCAGAACAATCTTCCAACTCAGGCATGGAAGTCAAATCATCTTCTTCCTCCTCAGACACAACTTCTCCTCCTCTCACAAACATTGTTTTCTTGTTTGGGCATTGAGAAGCAATATGACCAACACCAAGACATTTAAAGCATTTAATAGTCCTATGCTTTTCAGAATTGGAACTAGAAGAACTTGGAGTTTTAAAAGTACCTTTTGGATCTGCCTTGTTCTTCTCTTCCTTTAGCTTGTCTTTGTCCTTCTCATTTTTCTTGGACCATTTCGAGTTCCAATTTATAGTAGAGCTTGGGTAAGAAGCCTTGTTGGAGCTTTTGTACTTGAGTTGCCTCTTCACCTTCATGGCCATATTCACCATCTCCTCTAACTCCACATAATGGTGCAATTCAATAACATTTGCTATGTCTTTGTTCAAACCAGCCAAGAAACGTGCCATGGTGGCTTCTCTTTCTTCTTCTACATTAGCCCTAATCATGGCTATCTCCATCTCCTTATGGTACTCTTCTACACTTTTGGTGCCTTGTCTCAAGGTTTGGAGCCTTTGATGGAGCTCCCTATAGAAGTAACTAGGCACAAACCTCTTCTTCATGACCCTCTTCATTTCAGCCCAAGTATCAATAGGATCCTCTACATTCCTTCTTTTGTTCAAAACAAGTGATCCCACCAAATAAGTGCATAATCATGAAATTCCACAGAAGAAGCTTCACCTTCTTCTCCTCGAATAGTTATGGCATTCAAAATCATCTCCACCTTTCTTTCCCATTCTAAGTAAGCTTCGGATCATTCTTACCTTGGAAAGATGGTATTTTCATCTTGATACTGCCCAAATTTCTATCCACACTCGACCTGTCCTCTCCCTTGCATTGTCTCGGCCTCTATAACCTCTTCCTTTTCCTCTATCATTCCGTCCCCTCTTGACCAAATCTGGCCCTATGCCAATCTTCTTCATCTTCCCATCATCATATTCATCTTCATACTCAAAGCGCATGAGAGTTGGCTCCCTAGCATTTTGCCTCCATGTTGCACCATTAGATGAAGCCTCTCGTTGTAAATTCCTAATGACTTGATCTTGTCTATCAAATTTATCAACGACATCCCTGAACATGTTCTCAATCCTTTGGAATTGATGTTGCATAGCCTCCAAAGTAAAGAATGTGTGTTGATCAACCTCACTATTCTTTTCATCCTTGTCACTACCTTTACTATCCTTTGAATTGGCCATGATGTAAAACCTGCAAAAACACGTTAAAATAGCTCCTCACACACTCCCTCACGTGTTTCTCTCTAAATCAGATTGGATACCCTCATTTTTCACTCAAGAAGATGGCTTTTACCCTCAAATGAGCTTACACACTCTTGCTTTTTACCACTTTAGATTCTAGCACAGTTTTACTTGTCCGGATCAATCACTACCAACCAAATAAACACAACACAACGTAATTCAAAAGGAAAGCAACGAATACCTAAATAAAGGAAGAAAACACAAAGCTAGATGCAATTTAATGTAAAGAAAACAAGGAAGACGAAAATAAACACATACTAGATGGAGAAAAGCGATGTGAACGATTTTGGTACCAATTGAGCAATATGAAACAAGATTACTCAATTCAAGTGTAATGGAAACAAAAGGACAGCAAACAAAAAAACAACCAAAGAGTTGAAAAAAAGACGAAACTAGGAATTAAACTCAACCCTAAACCCAAATTAACAAAAACATTCCAATCTGCCCCAATTACTCAAGAACATAAAGATAAGCAATTATATCAAAGACACACGTTTTGAGTGAAGAACGTAAATTTTGAAACAAGAAAGTGTTTCTTGATGCAAGAAAACAAGTCTTGATGAGTTTCTTGAATGAAGGATGTGTTCTTGATGAATTTGAATAATAAAGAAACGAAATTAAAGAATTCTTGAATGATCAGATTCGTTTCTTGATGAATCTTGCAAGCATATCAACTCAAACTCACAAAGATTCACAATCTTGATTTTTTTTACTTCTTTCTTTCTTTCTTTTCTTCTTTTTCTTTCTTTCTTTCTTTCTTTTCTTGATTTTCTTTCTTTCTTTCTTTTCTTTTCTGTCTTTTTTTCTTTCTTTCTTTCTTTCAAATTTTAATGATGAACTAACTATAATAATCAAGAACAAACAAAAAATAAAGATAAAGATTGAATTTAAAACCTAGGCTTTGATACCAAAGATGATACGGCAACAACCTATAATCAATGTCTAGATCACCTCCGTTTCAATGATTGTTCCCAAACCTAAATTCAATCAATCTAACAAGAGCCTTCACCCCCAAAACAGCAAGAAATTGGTAACAAAGAGTATAAGATTGTAGGAATTGAATTAACGCCACAAGTTAGAACTTACTTGATAAGTTGAATCAATCCTTAAGGTAAAACAAGCAAGAATCTCAATTCTCTCTTGAATAATGCTTTCTAATTTTATTGATCTCTCTAAAACTCGTGTTCATGGCTAAAGCAAAGGTTTAAATACCCTTTGCAATGTAAACCCTAACAAAGATAACCTAAAAACCCTAAAGAAAGCCCAAAATATCAAAAGGCCTTCTTGAAACAAATCTGCCCAAGAATAAATCCCACATGGATTTGGGCTTCACAACTAATTAAAATTGACTAGTCCTTGTCCAAATAGGATAAGAAAACCACAAAATAGAAGACTAACTTAAAAGGGGCGAATTGGGCTTTTAAACTAGGCCCACAAGCTTGGTTCCTTAAAATAAAACATGCAAATGACTTTTTTTAATAAAGCACATGCACACATAATGCAAACCAGCCCATGAAAAAGCCTAAAAGAAGTCCACATGCCCTTTATAAGATAAAATAAGCTCAAGCCCATTGATTAGACTTGTGCTTGTGAAAATTGGCTAAGTGTTAGCCCTCTTGATTTGATGCCTCCAATGTGCACACACACTTAGGTGTCTTCCTAAGCTTTTCCCCAAGCTTGATCAACAAAACTTCTTGAAGTTCTTGTGAAACAAAAGCTTGTACATAAATCTGAAATTGTGCTTTGAGCTTGTTGGAGAGCGACCTTGTAATTGGACCCATTGACATCCTCAAGTCTCCATTGCCTTGGTGAGTTGTATCAAAACCAATATGGAAATTATCTTTAACATGCTAGAGATATTCAATCTTGAAGATTATGGGAAGATTCTGCTAAAACTATCCGTTGGAGTGATCACTAGTCGACTAATAATATTCAGATATGTCAGTGGGGCATGAAGCAAGTCGACCAATTTGTTACAAGTCGACTATAAATCAGTCAGAAAAAAGCATACCATTTGAAAGTTTGCAAATAAATAGTGGAACATTAAGGGATCGGTTAGCCTTGTCCAAACAAGAAAAAAGCATACCACTATTGTTCTTAATTTGCTCTCAATTGCTCTTAGCTTGTTCTAAATTTGTACTGAGCATTATTACTTCTTTTATATCTTTGTTATTATTGTGAGTTGAGTGATTGGTTGAAAATCACTTGTGAGGTAGGATTTGTACCGGAAAACAAATCGATTTTAAGGGTAGCTTGAGTTGGAAATCAAGAGGAGCTGTAAAAGTTCACACTTCACACTAAACTAAAAAGTGTG
Source organism: Erythroxylum novogranatense (assembly GCA_029891385.1). Lineage (NCBI taxonomy): Eukaryota > Viridiplantae > Streptophyta > Magnoliopsida > Malpighiales > Erythroxylaceae > Erythroxylum > Erythroxylum novogranatense. The sequence goes on from CM057224.1 coordinate 49,421,097, forward strand.
CAGTAAAGTGATTTGCCAAATCCTAAGTGGGAGCTTAGGTAAAGGACGTAGGTCTTAGCACCGAATCTCTATAAAAACAGTGTTTGCCTTTCTTCCCTACTCTTTGCATTTAAATTTGTTTGAATTGTTTTGTGTGTAGTAACTTCTGATTTTCTTATAGAACTTTACGAAAATGGTTCAGAGATCTATTCAACCCCCTTTTAGATCGTTTACAATGCCTGCCTCCATGACACCTTGGAAATTAATTTCTGAAATGTCGTTGTCCCTACCACCTTCACCGCCGCTGCTATCCGTGGCTACTATAACCTACCCCCATCTTCTGTTACCACTATGAGTAGCTTATCCATCACTATCCTTAGGATGCTGTCTTTTGTACCCTCTGTCCTCATGGTGTCGAATGGCATCAACTTAGAATTCACCAATGATATCATAAGCGTTCTGACCTCCCCCCGGAGGCCCATGCTTGGCTCCACCCCATATGCAACAACATCCTTCCCACCTCCCACCATTGTCTCTACCCTTCGTGATTCAATTACCACCACCAAACTAACCCATTCCATCATCTTTCCTTACCTCATTACTGACATATTTCGGGCCCATAACGTCCCAAAATATGATAATGATAGCTATTTCTACCTGGCACCATTAATATGTCAAGTGTTTTAGCAATACCAAAATGTCCCATTAAACCTCCATCATGAGACTCCCTAGCAAGCATCTCACGCATAGAACAAGTAGGAATACATACTTTATTATCTCTAAACAAATATCCATCATTCCTATAAAACTTTTGAAAAGCAACTTGTTCACATGCATCATACACAAAGGAAAGTCAGAATCTGATTTGTACAAATCTTTTATATACTCAAACCCAATCAACCTAGAATACCTCCTAGACAATGCATCAACGATCACATTTTCTTTACCTTGCTTGTATTTCACAACATATGGGAATGTCTCTATGAACTCCAACCACTTAGCATGTCTTTTTTTTAACTTACCTTGGCCCTTAAGATGATTCAAAATCTCATGATCAGTGTGAATCACGAATTCCTTTGGCCATAGATAATGTTGCCAAGTTTGTAGAGCTCTTACCAATGCATATAGCTCCTTGTCATAAGTGGAATACTTCATTTGAGCACCATTCAACTTCTCGATAAAATAAGCAATGGACGCCTTCCTGCAATAAAACAACACCAATACCTATCCCGAGGCATCACATTCAATCTCAAAAGTAGAAGAAAAATCAGGTAAACTCAAAATAGGTGCAGAACAAAGTTTTTCTTTCAGAGTGTTAAAAGCAATTTCCTGCGCCTCTCCCCACTTAAATCCTACCTCCTTTTTAACAATCTCAGTCAATGGAGCTACAATGGAACTAAAATCTTTCACAAACCTCCGATAGAAACTAGCAAGTCCATGAAAAGATCTCACCTGAGTAACACTTGTAGGTCTCGGCCACTCCCTAGTTGCCTTGACCTTTTCTTGGTCCACCTCAATTCCATTAAAAGAAACAACATAACCAAGAAATATGACACGATCCATGCAAAATGTACACTTCTTTAACTTAGCATACAACTTTTCTGCCCTAAGTGCATCTAAGACAAGCCTAAGATGCTCAATATGCTCATTAATGCTTTTGCTATAGATCAATATGTCATCAAAATATACCACAAAAAACTTACCAATAAATGACCTCAAAACATGATTCATCAAACGCATAAATATACTAGGAGCATTAGTTAAGCCAAAAGGCATCACAAGCCACGCATATAAACCATGTTTTGTTTTAAAAGCAGTTTTCCATTCATCACCAATTTTCATTCTAATCTGATGGTAACCACTCATAAGATCAATTTTGGTAAACAAACATGCACCATGCAATTCATCAATCATATCATCCAATCTAGGTATAGGATGGCGATACTTTACCGTTATCTTGTTAACAATCCACACACATGCGCCAACTCCCATCCTTCTTTGGAACTAATATCACTGGCACGACGCGAGGACTAAGACTCTCCCTGATGTGTCCCTTTTGTAGCAATTCTTCCACTTGCTTTTGGAGTTCCTTAGTTTCTTCAGGATTAGCCCTATAAGCTGGTCTATTTGGAATCTGCGCCCCAGGCATGAAGTCAATCTGATGTTCTATTCCTCTAATAGGCGGCAATTCCTTAGGCAACTCCTCAAGGAAAACATCTCCATACTCCTGCAAAAGAGAAACAACACTACTAGGCAAACAAGGGTCAAGGTCAGATTCATTAAAATAAGCTTGCTTGTACAAAAGTACAAACAAACATCTCCTTTCCACACAAGCAACCCTTACATCTCTCATTTTGCATAGAAGTTTTGTTTCTTTCTACCTCTCTCTCATTTGGGCCTTTTAATTGAATTTCTTTTGAGGCCTCGTTCCCACTTTTCTTCTCTCACTCTCGGCCTCACTTTACATCTTTTCTTTTGATTTAGATTTTGCTCCCCTTTGCAAGGTTCTCAACCTTCCCTCAATTTTTGTATTGTCATGCTTTTCTTGAAGTTTTTGTCCTGTCTTTGTTGCATTCCTCCATACTCCTTTTAATTGCATTTGGTCCTCATATACCTCTTTTGGTGCCAATGGAGCAAGAACAAATTTCGATCTCCCATAGTAAATGAATACCTATTCTTAAAACCATCATGTAACACTCTTCTATCATATTGCCAAGGTCGACCGAGCAATAAATGACAAGCATGCATAGGTACAACATCACAAAGTACTTGATCAGAATACTTTCCAATGGAGAAAGATACAAGGACTTGTTTATTTACCTTGATTTCTCCCATGTCATTCAGCCATTGTAGTCTATACGGCCTAGGGTGTTTCAAGCACTCCAATCCGAGTTTTTCTACCATCAATGTACTAGCCACATTAGTGCAGCTTCCCCCATCAATGATCAGGCTACAAATCTTCTCATTCATTAGGCATCTGGAATGAAAAATATTTTCCCTTTGCTCAATTCCATCTTCCTGTAGGAAAATCCCGAGAGGAACATCACATGTTCCAGCAGCGGAAACAAAACTTTTTATTCCCCGGACCTTCCCGAAACCCAGGATCTCGGTGTCGGTATGAAAACTCAAACCTGAATAGCCAATAGAGACTATCTCTAAAGGTATCCACGCAGAGATCAGAAAACCTAACCGGATCAAACACCTTTGACCCGGGAATAGCTAGAAACGAATAAAGCTCGCTAGATCCTACCTCATCCCGGAGAGCTTGAGGAGACGTTGGAATCCTTGCCTTGAAGAAGAGAAGAATCGATAATGCTTGATGAGGAAGAAGGAAGTTGAAACCTTTTCCAAAGCTTTTTAACCTTAACTCTTAAGGAAACTTATTTTTCTTCTAACCTTAATTGACCATCGACGGCAACACCTTAAGGTAGCTACTTATGTATATTTTTAACACTTAAAAATGATACCATAAGAAGCTAACAAGTGTATGCCATATCAACCATTAACTAATTAATGGAATATAATAATCAACTTTGACTTTTCAAAGACAATGATCTCTTCTCCCTTTCCAACGTGACTAATGGGCTTAATAATATAATAATTAATTAATGGAAGCAAGTTCCTTTCGGGGCAGCTTCTTTGGTCTTCTTCTTGATGGCGCTTCCCTTTGGTTTCTTTGCCTTCTTCTTCTTTGGGTTCTTTTTCTTCTTGGAACCTGAAGAAGAAGAAGCTACTACCGGCACTTGCTTACTATCACTCTTGATAGTTCCTTTCACTTGTCTTGGCAGATTGATCATTTCGAGTATTGTAGTGGATATTTGGTTCATCCGATAGTTTAACACAAACTGTGCATAACTGTCGGACAATCCAACCAGAATTAAGTCTATACTTAACTCATGATCCATTGCAAAACCTAAGACGGCCAATCTCTCAATATAGCCATTCATCTTCGTGGCATCTCGCATGCCAGATGTCCCCGGAGCCATCTTTAATGGTGAAGAGAAGCCTTGAGGTCTCGAACCTTTCAGACCGGGCTTGCTCGTCATATAGCTCCCTAAGATGAAAAACTATAGTGTGAGCATCCATGGACTCGTCGCTTTCGCAGACTCTGGTGACATCGAGGCAAGCATGATGCAAGTAGCCATGTCACTGTCCTTTAGATGCTTACTATATGCCTTCTGATCATCATCAGAAGCATCGACAACAGGTGCATCTGGAAGCGGAAAATCTAGGATATATCCCAGACCTTCAGATCTGAGAACTATTCTTAGATTCCTTAACCAGTCAAGAAAATTCGGTCCAGTTAACTTGTTGGAATCCATAAGCGAGCGAAGATTCACACTTGACGACATTTTCAAATAACCTACACGGATAGAGAGGAAGAATGTTAGAATAGGAATAGCTGCATAATCATAAGGACTTGAATGATATGCAAAAAGCTCCCACTAGTTTCATAGAATCCATAACCCTCATTACGAATCCAAAGAAACAAAGTGACATAATGTCCTAGTGGGTTGATATCCGATATTGCTAAGAATGACCTTGGGTTTACCCAACAAGCTACAACTTAGGTCAATCGGTAGGTATCGAACATACCAATTGCATCATCGATAACTGACATTGAGAATGACCTTGGGTTTACCCAACAAGCCACCTTATGTCTCGGGAGGTATCAAATATACCAATTACATCTTAGACACAACTATCGATCAGTGCTATCAACTTGTTGATGTATGCACTTACATTGGGTATCAACTCTTTGATGCGCATACATCCGATGTATGCTACCCAATTTCACCTCTGTCCACGTTGACCTTGAGTTTACTCAACAAACCAACGCTTCCAGTGAAAACCAACCCATTAATTAGAAAATCATATTTTCATGGTTCGAACATATGCGTATAGAGTGCGCTTGGGTTTACCCAACAACCCATCCCTATAAGAACTCTGGTTCTTACCATATTAATGGAAGGCGTTAGTTTTCATATACCGAGGAGGGATTTAGAAACTCTAGACTCCAAGCTGAAGGATCATAGTCACTATGATGACTATATGGCATGATTTAGGTTTCATCAATCAAATTGAATCAATCCTTATAATCATCCATCATCCAACCTGAGCATGTCACAAGTCGACTTTCATCGAATGCAAGTCACCTTATGCTTCTGCCCACACACAAGTCGACTTGTATGAAACAAGTCGCCTTATGGCACCTGCCCATGTACAAGTCGCCTTGTAATGTGCTACAAGTCGACTTATACTAAGACTTTGAACAAGTCGACTTATTCCATACACAAGTCGCCTTATCCAGGGAAATTTGCTAAAATCTCTAATCGGCTAATTCCTCAATCCATGCAATTCCAATTCACAATACCATCATACCTAGGGTAATATCTGTAAATTGATGCCTCAATGAACACTTCATTGAATCATGAATGCCTTATATGGATAAACCATACATGAAAAGCTTAAAATGAGTCAAAACTCATAAATATCCAAACAATTTAAGAACACCCAAATTCTCACCCTAAGCATCTCTAGCTAGTCTATACTTTCTCAAAATTACTTCGGCACAAGCCACAAAATTTATGACGGCCAAAACAAATAAGATAATGATATATACTAACGAGACGCTAATGTGATCTATTAGTCATCCGAAAATTCTTGGAAAACCAACTTCAAGCAATTCAGTTTGGCAATCATACTACATCAAGATAACACATTTTTAATCACATTAAAAATGGTGCAAGGCATTGGAACTGAAAAAGCACACTCAATCAAGCCAAGCAAAACAGTCTCAACAATTTCCACAAAACTGTCAAGTTCTGTACATTGCTCGAAATGATCAATGAAACAATTTCAATAAAATCTGAGAAACTTACATAGGTTACTAAATGTTCAGAACATGCTACCTGAATGTTTTCAGGATTTTAGGCCATCAAAAACTCAGTCAACCAAAATAACAAAACCGATTCAAAAACTGTGTTCATCAGCACAGCAATTCCCAACAGCATAGATAAAATTCGTGAATAAATATCCAATCACCTTGAAATCCAATTTCCATGCTCATATACATTCACCAACATCTTAGAGACATGTAGGTGAAGGCAAATCCAGAAAACGATTTTTCTAGAATTTATTCTCGATTTTATACTCATACCTGTCCACAGAGTGTTTCACAAAACAGCATCTGGAACCTTAGGGAATTAATTAGCAAAACTATACCAAATCAAATCGATAAATTCTGAAAATTCATAGACATATTCTATAACATGTTATGAACAATCCTGGGCAGCAAAATTTTGAAAACCCTATCTCTATAGGAATACGAAATTTGGACAGAATACATGCATCAACATCAAATTCACATAGGGCTTCCGATCTAGCTTCAGTTAAAGCTTCATACACGACACCAGACGCTTTGATACCACTGTAGGAAAATCCCGAGAGGAACATCACATGTTCCAGCAGCGGAAACAAAACTTTTTATTCCCGGGACCTTCCCGAAACCCAGGATCCCAGTGTCGGTATGAAAACTCAAACCTGAATAGCCAATAGAGACTATCTCTAAAGGTATCCACGCAGAGATCAGAAAACCTAACCGGATCAAACACCTTTGACCCGGGAATAGCTAGAACAGAATAAAGCCTACTAGAGCCTACCTCTGTCCTGGAGAGCTTGAGGAGACGTTGGAATCCTTGCCTTAGAGAAGAGAAGAATCGATAATGCTTGATGAGGAAGAAGGAAGTTGAAACCTTTTCCAAAGCTTTTTAACCTTAACTCTTAAGGAAGCTTATTTTTCTTCTAACCTTAATTGACCATCGACGGCAACACCTTAAGGTAGCTACTTATGTATATTTTTAACACTTAAAAATGATACCATAAGAAGCTAACAAGTGTATGCCATATCAACCATTAACTAATTAATGGAATATAATAATCAACTTTGACTTTTCAAAGACAATGATCTCTTCTCCCTTTCCAACGTGACTAATGGGTTTAATAATATAATAATTAATTAATTAATTTACTTAATTAATTAATTAGAATATAAATGCTAAGGTCCGATCCAAGCTGGGTGGTCCTCTACCTACACCAAACTACTAAGTCTTGAAACGACTCTAAATCTTTCTTAGCAATATTGATGTCGCGATCTCATGGGACATATCCCAATCCATTGGGATCCATTTAATCTTAATGCTCCCCATAATTGGAACTCTGTCCAATTACTATTTTCTGATTCTCTCGAGTCACTCTTATGCGTGTGACCCTTTAGGTTCCCGGTTATGTTGGCTACTTAGATTAACAATTAATCTGAGCAAGTCATGAGCGGTATCTAGCATCACATCATGACCTCCAATTGACCGGAAAGTTATATCCCACTTGGTTATGAGTATGGCTAATATGTCATTAATTTGATTAAAGATCAATATCAATTCATAAAGAACATCAAATAAATGAAACATGCCTTTCTTTATTTATTCATAAAGTCTGTACATGACTGTGAACAAAAAGCGCTAAAAGGGATTGCCTTTAGGGCACTACTCTAACCCTTCCTTCACTTGAGCATTCAAAACTCGCCTAGTAACAAATAATTCACCCCTAGGTGCATCCTCAACTTCCACATCAGAACAATCTTCCAACTCAGGCATGGAAGTCAAATCATCTTCTTCCTCCTCAGACACAACTTCTCCTCCTCTCACAAACTTTGTTTTCTTGTTTGGGTATTGAGAAGCAATATGACCAACACCAAGACATTTAAAGCATTTAATAGTCCTAAGCTTTTCAGAATTGGAACTAGAAGAATTTGGAGTTTTAAAAGTACCTTTTGGATCTGCCTTGTTCTTCTCTTCCTTTAGCTTGTCTTTGTCCTTCTCATTTTTCTTGGACCATTTCGAGTTCCAATTTGTAGTAGAGCTTGGGTAAGAAGCCTTGTTGGAGCTTTTGTACTTGAGTTGCCTCTCCACCTTCATGGCCATATTCACCATCTCCTCTAACTCCACATAATGGTGCAATTCAATAACATTTGCAATGTCTTTGTTCAAACCAGCCAAGAAACGTGCCATAGTGGCTTCTCTTTCTTCTTCTACATTAGCCCTAATCATGGCTATCTCCATCTCCTTATGGTACTCTTCTACACTTTTGGTGCCTTGTCTCAAGGTTTGGAGCCTTTGATGGAGCTCCCTATAGAAGTAACTAGGCACAAACCTCTTCTTCATGACCCTCTTCATTTCATCCCAAGTATCAATAGGATCCTCTCCATTCCTTCTTTTGTTCAAAACAAGTGATCCCACCAAATAAGTGCATAATCATGAAATTCCACGGCAAAGCAAGCTTCACCTTCTTCTCCTCGAATAGTTATGGCATTCAAAATCATCTCCACCTTTCTTTCCCATTCTAAGTAAGCTTCGGATCATTCTTACCTTGGAAAGATGGTATTTTCATCTTGATCTGCCTAAATTTCTATCCACACGCCGACCTGTCTTCTCCCTTGCATTGTCTCGGCCTCTATAACCTCTTCCTCTTCCTCTATCATTCCGTCCCCCTCTTCCACCAAATCTGGCCCTATGCCAATCTTCTTCATCTTCCCCATCATCATATTCATCTTCATACTCAAAGCGCACAGGAGTTGGCTCCCTAGCATTTTGCCTCCATGTTGCACCATTAGATGAAGCCTCTCGTTGTAAATTCGTAATGATTTGTTCTTGTCTATCAAATTTATCACTGACATCCCTGAACATGTTCTCAATCCTTTGGAATTGATGTTGCATAGCCTCCAAAGTAAAGAATGTGTGTTGATCAGCCTCACTATTCTTTTCATCCTTGTCACTACCTTTACTATCCTTTGAATTGGCCATGATGTAAAACCTGCAAAAACACGTTAGAATAGCTCCTCACACACTCCCTCACGTGTTTCTCTCTAAATCAGATTGGATACCCTCGTGTTTCACTCAAGAAGATGGCTTTACCCTCAAATTAGCTTACACACTCTTGCTTTTTATCACTTTAGATTCTAGCACGTTTTACTTGTCCGGATCAATCACTACCAACCAAATAAACACAACAACAACGTAATTCAAAAGGAAAGCAACGAATACCTAAATAAAGGAAGAAAACACAAAGCTAGATGCAATTTAATGTAAAGAAAACAAGGAAGGCGAAAATAAACACATACTAGATGGAGAAAGCGTATGTGAGCGATTTTTGGTACCAATTGAGCAATATGAAACAAGATTACTCAATTCAGTGTAATGGAAACAAAAAAGACAGCAAACAAAAAAAAAACAACCAAAGAGTTGAAGAAAAAACGAAACTAGGAATTAAACTCAACCCTAAACCCAAATTAACAAAAACATTCCAATCTGCCCCAATTACTCAAGAACATAAAGATAAGCAATTATATCAAAGACACACGTTTTGAGCGAAGAACGTAAATCTTGAAACAAGAAAGTGTTTCTTGATGCAAGAAAACAAGTCTTGATGAGTTTCTTGAATGAAGGATGTGTTCTTGATGAATTTGAATAATAAAGAAACGAAATTAAAGAATTCTTGAATGATCAGATTCGTTTCTTGATGAATCTTGCAAGCAAATCAACTCAAACTCACAAAGATTCACAATCTTGATTTTTTTTACTTCTTTCTTTCTTTCTTTTCTTTCTTTTCTTCTTTTTCTTTCTTTCTTTCTTTCTTTTCTTGATTTTCTTTCTTTCTTTCTTTCTTTTCTTTTCTGTCTTTCTTTCTTTCTTTCGAATTTTAATGATGAACTAACTATAATAATCAAGAACAAACAAAAAATTAAAGATAAAGATTGAATTTAAAACCTAGGCTTTGATACCAAAGATGATACGGCAACAACCTAGAATCAATGTCTAGATCACCTCCGTTTCAATGATTGTTCCCAAACCTAAATTCAATCAATCTAACAAGACCCTTCACCCCCAAAACAGCAAGGAATTGGTAACAAAGAGTATAAGATTGTAGGAATTGAATTAACGCCACAAGTTAGAACTTACTTGATAAGTTGAATCAATCCTTAAGGTAAAACAAGCAAGAATCTCAATTCTCTCTTGAAGAATGCTTTCTAATTTTATTGATCTCTCTAAAACTCGTGTTCATGGCTAAAGCAAAGGTTTAAATACCCTTTGCAATGTAAACCCTAACAAAGATAACCTAAAAACCCTAAAGAAAGCCCAAAATATCAAAAGGCCTTCTTGAAACAAATCTGCCCAAGAATAAATCCCACATGGATTTGGGCTTCAAAACTAATTAAAATTGACTAGTCCTTGTCCAAATAGGATAAGAAAACCACAAAATAGAAGACTAACTTAAGAGGGGCGAATTGGGTTTTAAACTAGGCCCACAAGCTTGGTTCCTTAAAATAAAACATGCAAATGACTTTTTTTAATAAAGCACATGCACACTTAATGCAAACCAGCCCATGAAAAAGCCTAAAAGAAGTCCACATGCCCTTTATAAGATAAAATAAGCTCAAGCCCATTGATTAGACTTGTGCTTGTGAAAATTGGCTAAGTGTTAGCCCTCTTGATTTGATGCCTCCAATGTGCACACACACTTAGGTGTCTTCCTAAGCTTTTCCCCAAGCTTGATCAACAAAACTTCTTGAAGTTCTTGTGAAACAAAAGCTTGTACATAAATCTGAAATTGTGCTTTGAGCTTGTTGGAGCGCGACCTTGTAATTGGACCCATTGACATCCTCAAGTCTCCATTGCCTTGGTGAGTTGTATCAAAACCAATATGGAAATTATCTTTAACATGCTAGAGATATTCAATCTTGAAGATTATGGGAAGATTCTGCTAAAACTATCCGTTGGAGTGATCACTAGTCGACTAATAATATTCAGATATGTCAGTGGGGCATGAAGCAAGTCGACCAATTTGTTACAAGTCGACTATAAATCAGTCAGAAAGATGTACTATCATTACACTAGTCAACTGTTCGAAGAGCGGAGATGAAACTTGCATGAAAAAACGTTGGCACTAGTTGACTATAACATCTCGACTAGTCGACTATCAGGTGGAGGTGAACAAAATTTATCCAGATCAATCACAAATGGAAAAGAAATAATTTAGCAACGTCTACAAGCAATCAGCAACGGCTAGTAGAAGATCCACAACGGCTATATTCATCTGAAAGTTTGCAAATAAATAGTGGAACATTAAGGGATCGGTTAGCCTTGTCCAAACAAGAAAAAAGCATACCACTATTGTTCTTAATTTGCTCTCAATTGCTCTTAGCTTGTTCTAAATTTGTACTGAGCATTATTACTTCTTTTATATCTTTGTTATTATTGTGAGTTGAGTGATTGGTTGAAAATCACTTGTGAGGTAGGATTTGTACCGGAAAACAAATCGATTGTAAGGGTAGCTTGAGCTAGAAATCAAGAGGAGCTGTAAAAGTTCACACTTCACACTAAACTAAAAAGTGTGCAGTAAAGTGATTTGCCAAATCCTAAGTGGGAGCTTAGGTAAAGGACGTAGGTCTTAGCACCGAACCTCTATAAAAACAGTGTTTGCGTTTCTTCCCTACTCTTTGCATTTAAATTTGTTTGAATTGTTTTGTGTGTAGTAACTTCTGATTTTCTTATAGAACTTTACGAAAATGGTTCAGAGATCTATTCAACCCCCTTTTAGATCGTTTACAATGCCTGCCTCCATGACACCTTGGAAATTAATTTATGAAATGTCGTTGTCCCTACCACCTTCACCGCCGCTGCTATCCGTGGCTACTATAACCTACCCCCATCTTCTGTTACCACTATGAGTAGCTTATCCATCACTATCCTTGGGATGCTGTCTTTTGTACCCTCTGTCCTCATGGTGTCGAATGGCATCAACTTAGAATTCACCAATGATATCATAAGCGTTCTGACCTCCCCCCCGAGGCCCATGCTTGGCTCCACCTCATATGCAACAACATCCTTCCCACCTTCCACCATTGTCTCTGCCCTTCGTGATTCAATTACCACCACCAAGCTAACCCATTCCATCATCTTTCCTTACCTCATTACTGACATATTTTGGGCCCATAACGTCCCAAAATATGATAATGATAGCTATTTCTACCTGGCACCATTAATATGTCAAGTGTTTTAGCAATACCAAAATGTCCCATTAAACCTCCATCATGAGACTCCCTAGCAAGCATCTCACGCATAGAACAAGTAGGAATACATACTTTATTATCTCTAAACAAATATCCATCATTCCTATAAAACTTTTGAAAAGCAACTTGTTCACATGCATCATACACATTAGCAAAGTTAGAATCTGATTTGTACAAATCTTTTATATACTCAAACCCAATCAACTTAGAATACCTCCTAGACAATGCATCAGCGATCACATTTTCTTTACCTTGCTTGTATTTCACAACATATGGGAATGTCTCTATGAACTCCAACCACTTAGCATGTCTTTTATTTAACTTACCTTGGCCCTTAAGATGCTTCAAACTCTCATGATCAGTGTGAATCACGAATTCCTTTGGCCATAGATAATGTTGCCAAGTTTGTAGAGCTCTTACCAATGCATATAGCTCCTTGTCATAAGTGGAATACTTCATTTGAGCACCATTCAACTTCTCACTAAAATAGGCAATGGGCGCCTTCCTGCAATAAAACAGCACCAATACCTATCCCGGAGGCATCACATTCAATCTCAAAAGTAGAAGAAAAATCAGGTAAACTCAAAATAGGTGCAGAACAAAGTTTTTCTTTCAGAGTGTTAAAAGCAATTTCCTGTGCCTCTCCCCACTTAAATCCTACCTCCTTTTTAACAATCTCAGTCAATGGAGCTGCAATAGAACTAAAATCTTTCACAAACCTCCGATAGAAACTAGCAAGTCCATGAAAAGATCTCACCTGAGTAACACTTGTAGGTCTCGACCACTCCCTAATTGCCTTGACCTTTTCTTGGTTCACCTCAATTCCATTAAAAGAAACAACATAACCAAGAAATATGACACGATCCATGCAAAATGTACACTTCTTTAACTTAGCATACAACTTTTCTGCCCTAAGTGCATCTAAGACAAGCCTAAGATGCTCAATATGCTCATTAATGCTTTTGCTATAGATCAATATGTCATCAAAATATACCACAACAAACTTACCAATAAATGACCTCAAAACATGATTCATCAAACACATAAATATACTAGGAGCATTAGTTAAGCCAAAAGGCATCACAAGCCACGCATATAAACCATGTTTTGTTTTAAAAGCAGTTTTCCATTCATCACCAATTTTCATTCTAATCTGATGGTAACCACTCATAAGATCAATTTTGGTAAACACACATGCACCATGCAATTCATCAATCATATCATCCAATCTAGGTATAGGATGGCGATACTTTACCGTTATCTTGTTAATGACTCTGCAATCCACACACATGCGCCAACTCCCATCCTTCTTTGGAACCAATATCACAGTGCACGCACAAGGACTAAGACTCTCCCCGATGTGTCCCTTTTGTAGAAATTCTTCCACTTGCTTTTGGGTTCCTTAGTTTCTTGAGATTAGCCCTATAAGTTTGGTCTATTTGGAATCTGCGCCCAGGCATGAAGTCAATCGATGTTCTATTCCTCTAATAGGCGGCAATTCCTTAGGCAACTCCTCGGGAAAACATCTCCATACTCCTGAAAAGAGAAACAACACTACTAGGCAAACAAGGGTCAAGGTCGATTCATTAAAATAAGCTTGCTTGTGCAAAAGTACAAACAAACATCTCCTTTCCACATAAGCAACCCTTACATCTCTCATTTTGCATAGAAGTTTTGTTTCTTTCTACCTCTCTCTCATTTGGGCCTTTTAATTGAATTTCTTTTGAGGTCTCTTTCCCCTTTTCTTCTCTCACTCTCGGCCTCACTTTCATCTTTTCTTTTGATTTAGATTTCGCTCCCCTTTTGCAAGGTTCTCAACCTTCCCTCAATTTTGTATTGTCATGCTTTTCTTGAAGTTTTTTGTCCTGTCTTTGTTGCATTCCCTCCATACTCCTTTTTAATTGCATTTGGTCCTCATATACCTCTTTTGGTGCCAATGGAGCAAGAACAAATTTCTGATCTCCTATAGTAAATAAATACATATTCTTAAAACCATCATGTAACACTCTTCTATCATATTGCCAAGGTCGACCAAGCAATAAATGACAAGCATGCATAGGTACAACATCACAAAGTACTTGATCAGAATACTTTCCAATGGAGAAAGATACAAGGACTTGTTTATTTACCTTGATTTCTCCCATGTCATTCAGTCATTGTTGTCTATACGGCCTAGGGTGTTTCAAGCACTCCAACCCGAGTTTTTCTACCATCAATGTACTAGCCACATTAGTGCAGCTTCCCCCATCAATGATCAGCCTACAAATCTTCTCATTCACTAGGCATCTAGAATGAAAAATATTTTTCCTTTGCTCAATTCCATCTTCCTGTAGGAAAATCCCGGGAGGAACATCATATGTTCCAGCAGCGGAAACAAAACTTTTTATTCCCGGGACCTTCCCGAAACCCAGGATCTTGGTGTCGGTATGAAAACTCAAACCTAAATAGCCAATAGAGACTATCTCTAAAGGTATCCACACAGAGATCAGAAAACCTAACCGGATCAAACACCTTTGACCGGGAATAGCTAAACGAGAATAAAGCACGCTAGATCCTACCTCGTCTGGAGAGCTTGAGGAGCGTTGGAATCCTTGCCTTGGAGAAGAGAAGAATCGATAATGCTTGATGAGGAAGAAGGAAGTTGAAACCTTTTCCAAAGCTTTTAACCTTAACTCTTAAGGAAACTTATTTTTCTTCTAACCTTAATTGACCATCGACGGCAACACCTTAAGGTAGCTACTTATGTATATTTTTAACACTTAAAATGATACCATAAGAAGCTAACAAGTGTATGCCATATCAACCATTAACTAATTAATGGAATATAATAATCAACTTTGACTTTTCAAAGACAATGATCTCTTCTCCCTTTCCAACGTGACTAATGGTCTTAATAATATAATAATTAATTAATTAATTTACTTAATTAATTAATTAGAATATAAATGCTAAGGTCCATCCAAGCTGGAATTGGTCCTACTGCCTACTCTGCTACCGGTGCGGAAACAGCTCCGGAAACCTTTCTTAGCAATATTGATGTCGCGATCTCATCGAGACATATCTCAATCCCATTGGGATCCATTTAATCCTAATGCTCTCCATAATTGGAACTCTGTCCAATTACTATTTTACAGATTCTCTGAGTCACTCTTATGCGTGTGACCCTTTAGGTTCCGGTTATGTTGGCTACTTAGATTAACAATTAATCGAGCAAGTCATGGCGGTATCTAGCAACACATCATGACCCCAATTGATCGGAAAGTAATCGGTTTGATGAATTCATCACGAACGATTACGAACCCTTCCATAGACAATTCTTGTGCAATTAGTCCTTTCATCATCCTATACCCCACTTGGTTATGAGTATGGCTAATATGTCAACTCTTACTAGACTAAGTCTAGCCCAAGTGAAATCGTTCTGTCGAGGACTCATTACTTTATATGTCCATGAAGACACTCTTCATGACATAGTCATGCTCGGCCGAGACTTAAAGTAATGATCTGACAAGAGGCAGGTATCTCTTACGTTCTCACATAAGTGATGAATCCTTTATTGGCTACTCAATTACCTTGAATACCTCAAGCGTACCCAAGCACCATCCTATGAGTAACCTCACGGAAGGCAACAAGGAATGGAGTCAAAATGCAGGATCAAGTATCAAGATATCCTTGAGTACCTCAAGTCTAAGGATACTTGCACCATTGCTATGATGAGATTATCGCGACATTAAATCCATGTGATGATCTCATGGCGTGTCATCAATGAACTTACTACCACTAGTAAGCATCCATATGTCAACTCTAAATATCTCATATTTACAGTTTCGAGATCCTTTGCTTGATCCAATCAAGGAGTATGACATATGTTAATGCGTCCGGATTAATGATGTCCGGTCTCATTAATCCTATGACTAGGAAAATTTGAATCTTGACATAATTGCACATGATAGGAATCTCGGGATTATGATCACATCATAATTTCCTTCATGCTATGTCATATATCATGGACATCATTAATTTGATTAAAGATCAATATCAATTCATAAAGAACATCAAATAAATGAAACATGCTTTTCTTTATTTATTCATAAAGTCCTGTACATGACTATGAACAAAAAGCGCTAAAGGGATTGCCTTTGGGCACTACTCTAACAATCTCCCCTTGACCTAAAGCCAATCGCCTTGGTATCTAATACCATAAGCGAGTACATGAGAATCAAAATTCTTACGTGACAATGGCTTCATCAGCGGATCGACAATGTTACGCTCTATGGAATCCTCTCGATCGCGACATCACCTCTAGCAATGATCTCTCGAATCAGATGATATCTGCGGAGTACGTGTTTAGATCGTTGGTGAGACCGCGGTTCTTTTGCCTGAGCAATAGCCCCATTGTTGTCACAATACAACTGCATGGGTCCATCACATTAGGAACCACACCAAGTTCAGAAATGAACTTCTTGATCCAAACAGCTTCCTTTGCCGCCTCTGATGCAGCAATGTACTCTGTCTCGGTCGTCGAATCAGCAGTCGTCTCTTGTTTGGAACTCTTCCAACTGACCGCTCCGCCGTTTAGCGTGAAAACATAACTGGTTGGGATCCGAGTCATCCTTGTCAGTTAGGCTGGCATCCGTATGCCGCCACTGGAGATTTCCATCTCCATATATCGAAAACATCCTTAGTCCTTCGCAAGTACTTGAGGATATTCTTGACAGCCACCCAGTGACCCTCACCAGGATCCGATTGGTATCTGCTCGTGACACTCAGAGCATACGATACATCGGGCCTCGTACATAACATAGCATACATGATCGATCCTACTGCAGATGCATACAGGATCTGATCCATGCGAATCCTCTCATCTTGTGTCTTAGGACACATAGATTTTGAGAGTGTTATCCCATGAGTAATGGGAAGAAACCCTCTCTTGGATTGCTCCATGCTAAATCTCTTTAGTATCTTGTCTATGTACGATGATTGTGAAAGACCAAGCAACCTCTTTGATCTATCTCTATAGATCTTTATCCCAAGGATATAAGTTGCTTCACCAAGGTCTTTCATCGCAAATTGCTTGGATAACCAAATTTTAACTAATTGCATCAATGAGACATCGTTTCCGAGTAACAGTATGTCATCTACATACAACACAAGGAAAATGATTGCATTCCCATTAACCTTCTTGTACACACAGTGTTCATCCGGATTTTGTGAGAAACCAAACTCTTTGATTGACTCATCAAAACGGATGTTCCAACTCCTGGATGCTCGCTTCAATCCATAGATGGATTTACGAAGCTTGCATACCTTTTCGCCATCCTTTGAAGTGAAGCCCTCTGGTTGTGTCATGTACACATCCTCGGCGATTCCGTTAAGGAAAGCTGTCTTCACATCCATTTGCCATATCTCATAATCATAATGAGCGGCAATGGCTAGGAGTATCCGAATGGATTTAAGCATTGCTACGGGGCTGAAGGTCTCGTCATAGTCAACTCCTTGTCTTTGATGAAATCCTTTGGCCACAACTTCTTGAAAACCCATTTGCACCCTATAGGTTTTATCCCTTCAGGTGCATCAACCAAAGTCCATACTTGGTTTATGTACATGGAATCCATTTCGGCTTTCATGGCACAAAGCCATTTTTCAGACTCTGAACTTTTCAGAACCTCTTCATAGGTAGCAGGCTCATCATCTTCTATGAGCAATACGTCATACCGTTTGGTGTCATTGACATTTAAAATTGGATTAGACATATCTAATATGTAAATACCATTGCACAATGTACCAGTTCCATAAAGCATTCCATTAGAATTGATAGAACAACCATTGCTATTAAAATTCATATGGAATCCAATTCTATTCGCATAAGAAAGCAGATAATATATTCTTTGTCAAAGCGAATTTACAAAATAACAATCATCCAATTCGGTACAAGCCCGGTAGGAGATACAAAACATAGGTTCCTACGGCTAATGCAAGAACTCTTGCTCCATTTCCAACACGTAGGTCTACTTCTCCTTCATGAGTTGCCCATCGTCCACGAGGCCCCACATATCATTACATATGTGTGAGCCACAACCAGTATCAAATACCCAAATGTTGTGATCGATAGCAGATGAACTTCAATGACATACAAACCTGAAGTAGTCGAGGCATCGATGCCTTCTTACGCTTCGACTCGAATAGACTTTGCAATTCGCCTCCAATGGCCATCTTTACCATGATGGAAGCAAGTTCCTTTCGGGCAGCTTCTTTGGTCTTCTTCTTGATGGCGCTTCCCTTTGGTTTCTTTGCCTTCTTCTTCTTTGGGTTCTTTTCTTCTTGGAACTCGAAGAAGAAGAAGCTCTTACCAAAGACTTGCTTACTATCACTCTTGATAGTGCCTTTCAATGTTTCTTGAGCAGATTGATCATTCGGTATTGTAGTGGATATTTGGTTCATCCGATAGTTTAACACAACCGTGCATAGCGTCGGACAATCCAACCGTAATTAAGTCTATACTTAACTCATGATCCATTGCAAAACCTAAGGCGACCAATCTCTCAATATAGCCATTCATCTTCGAGGGCATCTTGCATGCCAGATGTCCCCGAGCCATCTTTAATGGTGAAGAGAAGCCTTGAGGTCTCGAACCTTTCGGACCGGGCTTGCTCGTCATACTGACTCCCTAAGATGAAAAACTATAGTGTGAGCATCCATGGACTCGTCTCGCTTCGCGACTCTGGTGACATCAAGGCAAGCATGATGCAAGTAGCAGTCACATCCTTTAGATGCTTACTATATGCCTTCGATCATCATCGAAGCATCGACAACAGTGCATCCGAAGCGGAAAATCTAGGATATATCCAGAGACCTTCAGATCGAGAACTATTCTTAGATTCCTTAACGATCAAGAAAATTCGGTCCAGTTAACTTGTTGGAATCCATAAGCGAGCGAATATTCACACTTGACGACATTTTCAAATAACCTACACGGATAGAGAGGAAGAATGTTAGAATAGGAATAGCTGCATAATCATAAGGACTTGAATGATATGCAAAAAGCTCCCACTAGTTTCATAGAATCCATAACCCTCATTCTGAATCCAAAGAAACAAAGTGACATAATGTCCTAGTGGGTTGATATCCGATATTGCTAAGAATGACCTTGGGTTTACCCAACAAGCTACAACTTAGGTCAATCGGTAGGTATCGAACATACCAATTGCATCATCGATAACCGACATTGAGAATGACCTTGGGTTTACCCAACAAGCCACCTTATGTCTCGGAGGTATCGGATATACCAATTACATCTTAGAACCTGACTATCGATCGCTATCAACTTGTTGATGTATGCACTTACATTGGGTATCAACTCTTTGATGCGTATACATCCGATGTATGCTACCTAATTTCACCTCTGTCCACGTTGACCTTGAGTTTACTCAACAAACCAACGCTTCCAGTGAAAACCAACCCATTAATGAGAAAATCATATTTTCATGGTTCGAACATATGCGTATAGAGTGAGCTTGGGTTTACCCAACAACCCATCCCTATAAGAACTCTGGTTCTTACCATATTAATGGAAGGCGTTAGTTTTCATATACCGAGGAGGGATTTAGAAACTCTAGACTCCAAGCTGAAGGATCATAGTCACTATGATGACTATATGGCATGATTTAGGTTTCATCAATCAAATTGAATCAATCCTTATAATCATCCATCATCCATCATCCAACCTGAGCATGTCACAAGTCGATTTTCATCGAATGCAAGTCACCTTATGCTTCTGCCCACACACAAGTCGACTTGTATGAAACAAGTCGCCTTATTTTGCCCATGTACAAGTAAGCCTTGTAATGTGCTACAAGTCGACTTATACTAAGACCTTGAACAAGTCGACTTATTCCATACACAAGTCGCCTTATCCAGGGAAATTTGCTAAAATCTCTAATCGGCTAATTCCTCAATCCATGCAATTCCAATTCACAATACCATCATACCTAGGGTAATATCTGTAAATTGATGCCTCAATGAACACTTCATCGAATCATGAATGCCTTATATGGATAAACCATACATGAAAAGCTTAAAATGAGTCAAAACTCATAAATATCCAAACAATTTAAGAACACCCAAATTCTCACCCTAAGCATCTCTAGCTAGTCTATACTTTCTCAAAATTACTTCGGCACAAGCCACAAAATTTATGACGGCCAAAACAAACAAGATAATGATATATACTACCGAGACGCTAATGTGATCTATTAGGCATCCAAAAATTCTTGGAAAACCAACTTTAAGCAATTCAGTTTGGATATCATACTACATCAAGATAACACATTTTTAATCACATTAAAAATGGTGCAAGGCATTGGAACTGAAAAAGCACACTCAATCAAGCCAAGCAAAACAGTCTCAACAATTTCCACAAAACTGTCCAGTTCTGTACATTGCTCGAAATGATCAATGAAACAATTTCAATAAATTCTGAGAAACTTACATAGGTTACTACATGTTCAGAACATGCTACCTGAATGTTTTCAGGATTTTAGGCCATCAAAAACTCAGTCAACCAAAATAACAAAACCGATTCAAAAACTGTGTTCATCAGCACAACAATTCCCAACAGCATAGAATAAATTCGTGAATAAATTTCCAATCACCTTGAAATCCAATTTCCATGCTCATAGACATTCACCAACATCTTAGAGACATGTAGGTGAAGGCAAATCCAGAAAACGATTTTTCTAGAATTTATTCTCGATTTTATACTCATACCTGTCCACAGAGTGTTTCACAAAACAGCATCTGGAACCTTAGGGAATTAATTAGCAAAACTATACCAAATCAAATCGATAAATTCTGAAAATTCATAGACATATTCTATAACATGTTATGAACAATCCTGGGCAGCAAAATTTCGAAAACCATATCTCTATAGGAATACGAAATCTGGACAGAATACATGCATCAACATCAAATTCACATAGGGCTTCCGATCTAGCTTCAGTTAAAGCTTCATACACGACACCAGACGCTTTGATACCACTGTAGGAAAATCCCGGGAGGAACATCACATGTTCCAGCAGTGGAAACAAAACTTTTTATTCCCGGGACCTTCCCGAAACCCAGGATCTCGGTGTCGGTATGAAAACTCAAACCTGAATAGCCAATAGAGACTATCTCTAAAGGTATCCACACGGAGATCAGAAAACCTAACCGGATCAAACACCTTTGACCCGGGAATAGCTAGAACAGAATAAAGCCTGCTAGATCCTACCTCTGTCCTGGAGAGCTTGAGGAGACGTTGGAATCCTTGCCTTGGAGAAGAGAAGAATCGATAATGCTTGATGAGGAAGAAGGAAGTTGAAACCTTTTCCAAAGCTTTTTAACCTTAACTCTTAAGGAAACTTATTTTTCTTCTAACCTTAATTGACCATCGACGGCAACACCTTAAGGTAGCTACTTATGTATATTTTTAACACTTAAAAATGATACCATAAGAAGCTAACAAGTGTATGCCATATCAACCATTAACTAATTAATGGAATATAATAATCAACTTTGACTTTTCAAAGACAATGATCTCTTCTCCCTTTCCAACGTGACTAAAGGGCTTAATAATATAATAATTAATTAATTAATTTACTTAATTAATTAATTAGAATATAAATGCTAAGGTCGATCCAAGCTGAATTGGTCTACCACGGCTCTAAAACTACCGGTCTTGAAACGACTCAGGAAACCTTTCTTAGCAATATTGATGTCGCGATCTCATCGGGACATATCCCAATCCCATTGGGATCCATTTAATCTTAATGCTCTCCATAATTGGAACTCTGTCCAATTACTATTTTACAGATTCTCTGAGTCACTCTTATGCGTGTGACCCTTTAGGTTCCCGGTTATGTTGGCTACTTAGATTAACAATTAATCTGAGCAAGTCATGAGCGGTATCTAGCAACACATCATGACCCCCAATTGATCGGAAAGTAATCGGTTTGATGAATTCATCACGAACCAGATTACGAACCCTTCCATAGACAATTACTGTGCAATTCGTCCTTTCATCATCCTATACCCCACTTGGTTATGAGTATTGCTAATATGTCAACTCTTACTAGACTAAGTCTAGCCCAGTGAAATCGGTTCTGTCGAGGACTCATTACTTTATATGTCCATGAAGACACTCTTCATGACATAGTCATGCTCGCCGAGACTTAAAGTAATGATCCGATAAGAGGCCGAGGTATCTCTTACATTCTCACGAAGTGATGAATCCTTTATTGGCTACTCAATTACCTTGAATACCTCAAATCGTACCCAAGCACCATCCTATGAGTAACCTCCGGAAGGCAACAAGGAATGGAGTCAAAGTGCGGGATCGGTATCAAGATATCCTTGAGTACCTCAAGTCTAAGGATACTTGCACCATTGCTATGATGAGATTATCACCGACATTAAATCCATGTGATGATCTCATGGCAGTCATCAATGAACTTACTACCACTAGTAAGCATCCATATGTCAACTCTAAATATCTCATATTTACAGTTTACGAGATCCTTTGCTTGATCCAATCAAGGGTATGACATATGCTAGTGCATGGGATTAATGATGTCGGTCTCATTAATCCTATGACTAGGAAAATTTAGATCTTGACATAATTGCACATGATAGGAATCTCGAGATTATGATCACATCATAATTTCCTTCATGCTATGTCATATATCATGGACATCATTAATTTGATTAAAGATCAATATCAATTCATAAAGAACATCAAATAAATGAAACATGCCTTTCTTTATTTATTCATAAAGTCTGTACATGACTGTGAACAAAAAGCGCTAAAGGGGATTGTCTTTAGGGCACTACTCTAACACTTCCTTCACTTGAGCATTCAAAACTCGCCTAGTAACAAGTAATTCACCCCTAGGTGCATCCTCAACTTCCACATCAGAACAATCTTCCAACTCAGGCATGGAAGTCAAATCATCTTCTTCCTCCTCGAGACCTGACTTCTCCTCCTCTCACAAACTTTGTTTTCTTGTTTGGGCATTGAGAAGCAATATGACCAACACCAAGACATTTAAAGCATTTAATAGTCCTATGCTTTTCAGAATTGGAACTAGAAGAACTTGGAGTTTTAAAAGTACCTTTTGGATCTGCCTTGTTCTTATCTTCCTTTAGCTTGTCTTTGTCCTTCTCATTTTTCTTGGACCATTTCGAGTTCCAATTTGTAGTAGAGCTTGGGTAAGAAGCCTTGTTGGAGCTTTTGTACTTGAGTTGCCTCTCCACCTTCATGGCCATATTCACCATCTCCTCTAACTCCACATAATGGTGCAATTCAATAACATTTGCAATGTCTTTGTTCAAACCAGCCAAGAAAGCGTGCCATGGTGGCTTCTCTTTCTTCTTCTACATTAGCCCTAATCATGGCTATCTCCATCTCCTTATGGTACTCTTCTACACTTTTGGTGCCTTGTCTCAAGGTTTGGAGCCTTTGATGGAGCTCCTATAGAAGTAACTAGGCACAAACCTCTTCTTCATGACCCTCTTCATTTCAGCCCAAGTATCAATAGGATCCTCTCCATTCCTTCTTTTGTTCAAAACAAGTGATCCCACCAAATAAGTGCATAATCATGAAATTCCACGGCAGACAAGCTTCACCTTCTTCTCCTCGAATAGTTATGGCATACAAAATCATCTCCACCTTTCTTTCCCATTCTAAGTAAGCTTCTGGATCATTCTTACCTTCGAAAGATGGTATTTTCATCTTGATACTGCCCAAATTTCTATCCACACGCTCGACCCTGTGTTAGAATAGCTCCTCACACACTCCCTCACGTGTTTCTCTCTAAATCAGATTGGATACCCTCGTGTTTCACTCAAGAAGATGGCTTTTACCCTCGAATGAGCTTACACTCTTGCTTTTTACCACTTTAGATTCTAGCACGCTTTACTTGTGGGATCAATCACTACCAACCAAAAACACAACAACAACGTAATTCAAAAGGAAAGCAACGAATACCTAAATAAAGGAAGAAAAACACAAAGCTAGATGCAATTTAATGTAAAGAAAACAAGGAAGACGAAAATAAACACATACTAGATGGAGAAAAGCGATGTGAGCGATTTTGGTACCAATTGAGCAATATGAAACAAGATTACTCAATTCAAGTGTAATGGAAACAAAAGGACAGCAAACAAAAAAACAACCAAAGAGTTGAAGAAAAGAGCGAAACTAGAATTAAACTCAACCCTAAACCCAAATTAACAAAAACATTCCAATCTGCCCCAATTACTCAAGAACATAAAGATAAGCAATTATATCAAAGACACACGTTTTGAGCGAAGAACGTAAATCTTGAAACAAGAAAGTGTTTCTTGATGCAAGAAAAAAGTCTTGATGAGTTTCTTGAATGAAGGATGTGTTCTTGATGAATTTGAATAATAAAGAAACGAAATTAAAGAATTCTTGAATGATTAGATTCGTTTCTTTATGAATCTTGCAAGCAAATCAACTCAAACTCACAAAGATTCACAATCTTGATTTTTTGTTTACTTCTTTCTTTCTTTCTTTTCTTTCTTTTCTTCTTTTTCTTTCTTTCTTTCTTTCTTTTCTTGATTTTCTTTCTTTCTTTCTTTTCTTTTCTGTCTTTTTTTCTTTCTTTCGAATTTTAATGATGAACTAACTATAATAATCAAGAACAAACAAAAAATTAAAGATAAAGATTGAATTTAAAACCTAGGCTTTGATACCAAAGATGATACGGCAACAACCTAGAATCAATGTCTAGATCTCCTCCGTTTCAATGATTGTTCCCAAACCTAAATTCAATCAATCTAACAAGACCCTTCACCCCTAAAACAGCAAGGAATTGGTAACAAAGAGTATAAGATTGTAGGAATTGAATTAGCATACAAGTTAGAACTTACTTGATAAGTTGAATCAATCCTTAAGGTAAAACAAGCAAGAATCTCAATTCTCTCTTGAAGAATGCTTTCTAATTTTATTGATCTCTCTAAAACTCGTGTTCATGGCAAAAGCAAAGGTTTAAATACCCTTTGCAATGTAAACCCTAACAAAGATAACCTAAAAACCCTAAAGAAAGCCCAAAATATCAAAAGGCCTTCTTGAAACAAATCTGCCCAAGAATAAATCCCACATGGATTTGGGCTTCAAAACTAATTAAAATTGACTAGTCCTTGTCCAAATAGGATAAGAAAACCACAAAATAGAAGACTAACTTAAGAGGCGAATTGGGCTTTTAAACTAGGCCCACAAGCTTGGTTCCTTAAAATAAAACATGCACATGACTTTTTTAATAAAGCACATGCACACTTAATGCAAACCAGCCCATGAAAAAGCCTAAAAGAAGTCCACATGCCCTTTATAAGATAAAATAAGCTCAAGCCCATTGATTAGACTTGTGCTTTTGAAAATTGGCTAAGTGTTAGCCCTCTTGATTTGATGCCTCCAATGTGCACACACACTTAGGTGTCTTCCTAAGCTTTTCCCCATGCTTGATCAACAAAACTTCTTGAAGTTCTTGTGAAACAAAAGCTTGTACATAAATCTGAAATTGTGCTTTGAGCTTGTTGGAGCGCGACCTTGTAATTGGACCCATTGGCATCCTCAAGTCTCCATTGCCTTGGTGAGTTGTATCAAAACCAATATGGAAATTATCTTTAACATGCTAGAGATATTCAATCTTGAATATTATGGGAAGATTATGCTAAAACTATCCATTGGAGTGATCACTAGTCGACTAATAATATTCAGATATGTCAGTGGGGCATGAAGCAAGTCGACCAATTTGTTACAAGTCAATTATAAATCAGTCAGAAAGATGTACTAGTTGACTATCATTACACTAGTCAACTGTTCGAAGAGCGGAGATGAAACTTGCATGAAAAAATGTTGGCACTAGTTGACTATAACATCTCGACTAGTCGACTATCAGGTGGAGGTGAACAAAATTTATCCAGATCAATCACAAATGGAAAAGAAATAATTTAGCAACGTCTACAAGCAATCAGCAACGGCTAGTAGAAGATCCACAACGGCTATATTCATCTGAAAGTTTGCAAATAAATAGTGGAACATTAAGGGATCGGTTAGCCTTGTCCAAACAAGAAAAAAGCATACCACTATTGTTCTTAATTTGCTCTCAATTGCTCTTAGCTTGTTCTAAATTTGTCTTGAGCATTATTACTTCTTTTATATCTTTGTTATTATTGTGAGTTGGTGATTGGTTGAAAATCACTTGTGAGGTAGGATTTATACCGGAAAACAAATCGATTGTAAGGGTAGCTTGAAATGGAAATCAAGAGGAGTCAGTAAAGTTCACACTTCACACTAAACTAAAAAGTGTGCGATAAAGTGATTTGCCAAATCCTAAGTGGGAGCTTAGGTAAAGGACGTAGGTCTTAGCACCGAACCTCTATAAAAACAGTGTTTGCGTTTCTTCCCTACTCTTTGCATTTAAATTTGTTTGAATTGTTTTGTGTGTAGTAACTTCTGATTTTCTTATAGAACTTTCTGAAAAGGTTCAGAGATCTATTCAACCCCCATTTAGATCGTTTACAATGCCTGCCTCCATGACACCTTGGAAATTAATTTATGAAATGTCATTGTCCCTACCACCATCACCGCCGCTGCTATTCGTGGCTACTATAACCTACCCCATCTTACATTACCACTATGGTAGCTTATCCATCACTATCCTTGGGATCTTTGTCTTTTGTACCCTCTGTCCTCGTGGTGTCGAATGGCATCAACTTAGAATTCACCAATGATATCATAAGCGTTCTGACCTCCCCCCCGAGGCCCATGCTTGGCTCCACCTCATATGCAACAACATCCTTCCCACCTTCCACCATTGTCTCTGCCCTTCGTGATTCAATTACCACCACCAAACTAACCCATTCCATCATCTTTCCTTACCTCATTACTGACATATTTCCGGCCCCTAACGTCCCAAAATATGATAATGATAGCTATTTCTACCTGGCACCATTAATATGTCAAGTGTTTTAGCAATACCAAAATGTCCCATTAAACCTCCATCATGAGACTCCCTAGCAAGCATCTCACGCATAGAACAAGTAGGAATACATAGTTTATTATCTCTAAACAAATATCTATCATTCCTATAAAACTTTTGAAAAGCAACTTGTTCACATGCATCATACACATTAGCAAAGTCAGAATCTGATTTGTACAAATCTTTTATATACTCAAACCCAATCAACTTAGAACTAAGAGAAGAGATTAGAGCATCGTCTGACAATGCATCAGCGATCACATTTTCTTTACCTTGCTTGTATTTCACAACATATGGGAATGTCTCTATGAACTCCAACCACTTAGCATGTCTTTTATTTAACTTACCTTGGCCCTTAAGATGCTTCAAACTCTCATGATCGAGTGTGAATCACGAATTCCTTTGGCCATAGATAATGTTGCCAAGTTTGTAGAGCTCTTACCAATGCATATAGCTCCTTGTCATAAGTGGAATACTTCATTTGAGCACCATTCAACTTCTCACTAAAAAAGGCAATGGGACGCCTTCCTGCAATAAAGCAACACCAATACCTATCCCGGAGGCATCACATTCAATCTCAAAAGTAGAAGAAAAATCAGGTAAACTCAAAATAGGTGCGAACAAAGTTTTTCTTTCAGAGTGTTAAAAGCAATTTCTGCGCCTCTCCCTTAAATCCTACCTCCTTTTAACAATCTCGATCAATGGAGCTGCAATGGAACTAAAATCTTTCACAAACCTCCGATAGAAACTAGCAAGTCCATGAAAAGATCTCACACGAGTAACACTTGTAGTCTCGGCGCTCCCTAATTGCCTTGACCTTTTCTTGGTCCACCTCAATTCCATTAAAAGAAACAACATAACCAAGAAATATGACACGATCCATGCAAAATGTACACTTCTTTAACTTAGCATACAACTTTTACGCCCTAAGTGCATCTAAGACAAGCCTAAGATGCTCAATATGCTCATTAATGCTTTTGCTATAGATCAATATGTCATCAAAATATACCACAACAAACTTACCAATAAATGACCTCAAAACATGATTCATCAAGCGCATAAATGTACTAGGAGCATTAGTTAAGCCAAAAGGCATCACAAGCCACGCATATAAACCATGTTTTGTTTTAAAAGCGTTTTCCATTCATCACCAATTTTCATTCTAATCGATGGTAACCACTCATAAGATCAATTTTGGTAAACACACATGCACCATGCAATTCATCAATCATATCATCCAATCTAGGTATAGGATGGCGATACTTTACCGTTATCTTGTTAATGACTCGCAATCCACACACATGCGCCAACTCCATCCTTCTTTGGAACCAATATCTTTGCACGACACATGGACTAAGACTCTCCGATGTGTCCCTTTTGTAGCAATTCTTCCACTTGCTTTTGGGTTCCTTAGTTTCTTGAGGATTAGCCCTATAAGTTGGTCTATTTGGAATCTGCGCCCAGGCATGAAGTCAATCGATGTTCTATTCCTCTAATAGGCGGCAATTCCTTAGGCAACTCCTCGGGAAAACATCTCCATACTCTGCAAAAGAGAAACAACACTACTAGGCAAACAAAGGTCAAGGTCGATTCATTAAAATAAGCTTGCTTGTACAAAAGTACAAACAAACATCTCCTTTCCACACAAGCAACCCTTACATCTCTCATTTTGCATAGAAGTTTTGTTTCTTTCTACCCTCTCTCTCATTTGGGCCTTTTAATTGAATTTCTTTTGAGGCCTCTTTCCTACTTTTCTTCTCTCACTCTTGGCCTCACTTCTGTCTTTCCTTTTGATTTAGATTTCGCTCCCCTTTGCAAGGTTCTCAACCTTCCCTCAATTTTGTATTGTCATGCTTTTCTTGAAGTTTTTGTCCTGTCTTTGTTACATTCCTCCATACTCCTTTTAATTGCATTTGGTCCTCATATACCTCTTTTGGTGCCAATGGAGCAAGAACAAATTTCTGATCTCCCATAGTAAATGAATACCTATTCTTAAAACCATCATGTAACACTCTTCTATCAGTTGCCAAGGTCGATCGAGCAATAAATGACAAGCATGCATAGGTACAACATCACAAAGTACTTGATCGAATACTTTCCAATGGAGAAAGATCTGAGGACTTGTTTATTTACCTTGATTTCCCCATGTCATTCAGCCATTGAAGTCTATCTGACTAAGGTGTTTCAAGCACTCCAACCCGAGTTTTCTACCATCAATGTACTAGCCACATTAGTGCGAGCTTCCCCATCAATGATCGGGCTACAAATCTTCTCATTCACTAGGCATCTGGAATGAAAATATTTTCCCTTTGCTCAATTCCATCTTCCTTCACTTGAGCATTCAAAACTCGCCTAGTAACAAGTAATTCACCCCTAGGTGCATCCTCGACTTCCACATCGAACAATCTTCCAACTCGGGCATGGAAGTCAAATCATCTTCTTCCTCCTTGAACCTGACTTCTCCTCCTCTCACAAACATTGTTTTCTTGTTTGGGCATTGAGAAGCAATATGACCAACACCAAGACATTTAAAGCATTTAATAGTCCTATGCTTTTCAGAATTGGAACTAGAAGAACTTGGAGTTTTAAAAGTACCTTTTGGATCTGCCTTGTTCTTCTCTTCCTTTAGCTTATCTTTATCCTTCTCATTTTTCTTGGACCATTTCGAGTTCCAATTTGTAGTAGAGCTTGGGTAAGAAGCCTTGTTGGAGCTTTTGTACTTGAGTTGCCTCTCCACCTTCATGGCCATATTCACCATCTCCTCTAACTCCACATAATGGTGCAATTCAATAACATTTGCAATGTCTTTGTTCAAACCAGCCAAGAAACGTGCCATGGTGACTTCTCTTTCTTCTTCTACATTAGCCCTAATCATGGCTATCTCCATCTCCTTATGGTACTCTTCTACGCTTTTGGAGCCTTGTCTCAAGGTTTGGAGCCTTTGATGGAGCTCCCTATAGAAGTAACTAGGCCCTTTTTTTTTACTTTTTTTTTACCTCCTGTTTTGGGAGAAGGTAATCAAGCACAGAGTTTCAAGAGAATTAGATGAATCCCTAACCGAAAAATTTTGGATGGGTTGTGTAGTTGACGCTGAATGAAAAGATTTCTCAAGAACAAGAATACAACAAGGTCCAGCAAAAGAACGACAAGAACCCGGTTTCTCGAGAACAAGAACACAACAAGATCCAAAGACAAGAACGACAAGAACCCAGATTTCTCAAGAACAAGAACACAACAAGATCCAAAGACAAGAACGACAAGAACCCAGATTTCTCAAGAACACAACAAGATCCAAAGACAAGAACGACAAGAACCCAAGAGAGACAATTTAGAATTTACCTCCCTTGAGGCTCGATACCAAATAACACGCACCAACGGAAGGATTGAAGAGGAATTTGCGTTGATCTTGTATAAGGAATAAATCCAAGCTCTGGTATGGTGGAATGATTGAATTGTTGGAAGAACTTGCGTCGGTTATGAAGAACAAGGAAGAACATACTTGAATTGAAAATTGACAAGCAAAACTAACTAAGATACGTGATGAAATCAATCCTACGACACCCCTAAAGACACGCCTTAGGTAACCCCGATGATCGAATTGAATTCAAAGAAAGAACTCAAACACGCCACAATTGGGAAAGCAATTGATAAGTGAAATAAGTTCTTAAGGTAACAAGAACAAGAGAAGGTTTGTTTTCTCTCAAGTTGGAAGCCGGTGGCTGCACACAATAATCTGAATCGATGCCTTTAATCGACCTAAAACAAGTCTATAAATACTAGGTTTTAAGTGACTAATGAGTTGGGCTAATAATACAAGAAAGCCCAGTAAATAATAAGTCCAAGAAAGCTAATTAAAATGCCCCATGTGCTGGTCTCGATGGGTGTGCCTTTGCTAATCACTTAAGTCCACATAAGTTGGGCTCAAGTGAATTAAAACAACCCATTCATGCAAGTCCTCAAGCCACATGCATATCTCGACCCAAAGACTTGAGTTAAGTGGATCCATTTGAGCTGTGACCCAAATAACTCTCCTCCTATAGGATTAACACGCTGCATGTCTTCCATAAATGAGCCCACATGCGCATACAAAGCCTCTTTGATCCTCTTAGCCCGCGCCTAGTCATTGGCCCAATTGGTATGGACAGGTCTCTTCCTTGGCCTTGATCACGCAAGCTCTTCTTCAAGTCCAAACCTCCATGCACGCCTTCAACATGCACTCCACCACCTTCATGCACATCGTCATCCATGCCTTTGCTCACATCGGTCCCTCCTCCTTAAAAGATTAGTCCTCGGTGAATCCATGTCAAAAGGAGAAAGGTCGACAACATTAAAAGTGGCGAAAACATTGTACTCACCGGAAGATCAATCTTGTAGGCATTGTCATTGATCTTCTCCAACACTGGAATGGACCATCTCCTCTTGGATCCAACTTGGATTTTCTTTGAGTAGAAATCGCTCCTTTCTCAAATGAACCCAAACCCAATCACCGAGTTGAAGGTTACTAATCTCGCCCTTTGTTGGCTTGCACGGCGTAGACTAGGTTCTTTCCTCAATGTATTGCCTCGCCTTCTTGTGAAGTTCCCTAACCAACTCGACCTTACGTGTTCCATCATACTAGACAATTCATGCAAAGGTAAAGGTACCAAATCCAAGGCAGTTAAGGGATTAAAACCATAAACCAACTCGAAGGTGAAAACACAGTAGTGGAATGCACACATCTATTATATGCAAATTCAATGAAAGGTAAACATTCCCCCCAAGTTCTCAAATTTCGACTTACAACAGCACGCAACAAAGTTCCCAAGGTCCTATTCACAACCTCGGTTTGCCCATCTGTTTGTGGATGACAAGTAGTGGAATATAACAATTTGGTTCCTAACTTGCCCCACAACATACGCCAAAAATGGCTCAAAAACTTGGTATCTCGATCGGATACAATCGACCTCGGAATGCCATGCAACCTAACAACATCCCTAAAGAATAAGTCAGCCACATGTACAGCATCATCAGTCTTATGGCATGCAATGAAATGCGCCATCTTTCTAAAACGATCCACAACCACAAAGATGCTATCAAAACCTCTCTTTGTTCTAGGTAGACCCAAAACAAAGTCCATGACAAATCAACCCATCGTTCAAGTGAAGCACAAGTAAAGGGTATACAATCCATGAGGTTTGTTGTTGATTTTGCTGTCTACATGCAATGCACTTGCACACACTCGCTCAACATCCTTGCGCATACCAGGCCAATAAAATGCTCATGCAAAATATCCAAAGTCTTAACAACCCCAAAATGACCCATCAAACCACCACTATAAGCCTCATGCACAAACAAAGCACGCAACGAACAATTAGGCACACACAATTGGCTACCTCTAAACAAATAGCCATCATGCCTATAAAATTTCTAAAACGCAGCATGCTCACAAGCAATATACACAGAAGCAAAGTCATTATCAGAAGCATACAACTCCTTTAGTTGCTCAAACCCTAAAAGTTGTGAGCTAAGGGTAGTAACCAAGGAATACCTCCTAGATAACACATCAGCAACCACGTTTTCCTTCCCTTGCTTGTCTTTGCGGGACATATGGAAATGTCTCCAAAAACTCCACCCACGTGGCATGTCGTTTGCTCAACTTGCCTTGTCCTTTCAAGTGCTTCAAGGACTCGCGATCCGTCCTAATGACAAACTCACGTGGCTGAAGGTAGTGTTGCCACACCTCCAATGCTCTCACCACTGCATATAGCTCCTTGTCATAGGTTGGATAGTTGAGTTGTGCACCACTCAACTTCTCACTGAAGTAAGCTACTGGTTTGTTTTCCTGCAAAAGCACAGCACCTATACCAATTCTAGAAGCATCACATTCAACCTCAAATGTCTTATCAAAATTTGGCAAGCACAAAATAGGAGCAGAACATAATTTTTCTTTCAACAATATGAATGCACGTTCCTGTTCCTCTCCCCATACAAACCCCTTCTCCTTCTTGACTATCTAAGTCAAAGGAGCAGCAATAGTGGAGAAATCTCTCACAAACCTCCTATAAAAGCTAGCAAGTCCGTGAAAGCTCCTCACCTCACTCGCACTCTTAGGTGTTGGCCAATCTTGGATGGCCTTCACCTTTCACTATCTACTGCAACACCACGAGAACCGACTACAAATCCTAAGAAGACAAGTCGATCAATGTAAAAGTACACTTCTTAAGATTGGCATACAGTTTCTCCTTTCTCAACACATCCAACACACTCCTCACATGCACGACATGCTCATCAATAGTAGTGTTATAAACCAAAATGTCATCAAAGTAAACAACCACAAATTTACCAAGAAATGCACGCAATACATGATTCATCACCGCATAAAAGTCTTTGGGTGCATTAGTTAAGCCAAATGGCATAACCAACCACTCATACAACCCATACTTGGTTTTGAAAGCGATTTTCCATTCATCTCACGGATTCATTCGAATCGATGGTATCCACTCTTCAAATCAATCTTAGTAAATACACATGCACCATGCAACTCATCAAGCATATCGTCTAACCTAGGAATAGGGTGGCGATACTTTCTGATGATTTTATTCACAAAGACGACGATCCATGCACATCCTCCGGGTTCCATCCTTCTTTGGCACCAACAAGACCGCAAGACAAAGACACATGGGCTCAAGCTCTCCTCACATGCCCTTTTCCAACAACTCATCCACTTGCCTTTGAAGTTCCTTCGTTTCCTCGAGGTTACTCCTATAGGTGGCGGTTTGGAATCTGTGCACCGGGTATGAAATCAATTTGGTGCTCTATGCCCCTCAAGGGTGGCATCCATTAGGCATCTTCTCGGAAAGACATCGGTGTATTCTGCAAAGAGAACTAAAGACACTAGGCAAGGAAGCAAGAGGGTCGGTGTCGGTCATCAAACACTCCCTATACCTAAGCAACAATAGTGTTCTCTTCGCTCCACTAGCTCTCCTCAAATCTTTCTCTCATGCAAACAAACTCACCTTCTTCTCTCTCGGCTCCTCTTCCTTTCTCTACACAGTTCTTCTCTCCTGCACATCCCACCTTCTTTTCCTCTCTGTGCAGTCACTCACCTTTGGGCCACTCTCAATTTGCTTTTGGGCTTCTTTTCTCTCATCTTTTCTTTTGAGCTCACTACCCAAACCCTCCTCACATTTACTTGCTTTCAAGGTCCAGTACAATTCATGAGGTGTTAAGGTACAAGAGTGAAGTTCTACCCTTAAACTTAAGCGAATACTTATTGGTATATCCATCATGTGCTACCCTTCTATCAAGCTGCCAAGGTCTCCCAAGCAACATATGACCAGCCTCCATGGGTACTACATCACACAACACCTCATCCTCATATCTACCTACTGAAAATGACACCAACACACCTTTGTCACTTTCACATCAAGACTATCATTAAACCATTGTAGCTTGTAAGGTTAGGATGTTTCCTATAAGGTAACCCCAGTTTCTCAACCATGGTGACACTAGCTACATTAGTGCAACTACCCCATCAATGATCGATTACAAACCTTTCCACCCACCAAACACCTCGTGTGAAACAAATTCTCCTCGATCAAGAGTGCATCTTTGGCCCTAACACTCAAAACACGCCTAA
Source organism: Erythroxylum novogranatense (assembly GCA_029891385.1). Lineage (NCBI taxonomy): Eukaryota > Viridiplantae > Streptophyta > Magnoliopsida > Malpighiales > Erythroxylaceae > Erythroxylum > Erythroxylum novogranatense. The sequence continues at coordinate 49,455,856 of CM057224.1, forward strand.
CAACAAGCACTTCCCCGTGAGCCCTCTACACAATCATCATCATCATCATCACAAGCATTATAAAAGGCAACACATCATTATCACAATCACTATCCTCGAATCAATTACCCCATTATCCCGCATAAACATAGCCTTTTATTAGGGCATTGTGATGCAATATGTCCATTGCCCAAACTCCTAAAGCATTTAATACTAGATTGTTTGCTAGATGAGGCATGAGAATTAGGTGTACCTTTTGGTCGGACCCACATTTGGCTTTTTGGTGTCTCCTTGAGGTCCGACCCTTTGTCTTTCGACTTCTCCTCTCTCTTGGGCCATTTGAACCCATGATGGACTAAATACCGATCCACTCCTTGCTGCCACTCTACTCTTGAGTTGCCTTTCCACTTTCATGGCCATGTTCACCATGTCCTCAATCTCCACATAGTCTTGCAACTCCACCACATTGGCTATCTCTCGGTTCAAGCCACTCAAAACCGTGCCATAGTCGCCTCTGCGTCCTCTTCTATGTTGGCTCGGATCATGGTTATCTCCATCTCTTTGTGGTAATCCTCCACCGATCTAGACCCTTGAGTGAGTCTCTGCAATTTTGGTGCATCTCCTATAATAGTAAGAAGGCACAAACCTCTTCCTCATGCGAGCTTTCATGGCTGCCCAGTAGAGATAGCCCTCTCTCCATTCCTCCTCCCGAAGTCATCAACTGGTCCCACCAAATCAATGCATAATCGAGAAAACTCCACTGCTGCAGTAGCTTTACCTTCTTGTGCTCGGAGAAGTTATGACACTCAAAATTAAGTCCACCTTCCTCTCCCATTCTAGGTAAGCCTCGGCGTCATTCCTCCCTTGAAGGTAGGAATTTGCATTTTGATGGACTTGATATCTCCATCTAGCGGTTTAATGGCTCATTTCATTTGTGCCCTCCTAGTCTGTGGTCAAACTCTTCCTCCTCCTCCTTCTCAATTCCGTCGTCCACATGGTCATATTGTGGTGGTGGTCTCCGAAATGGTGGTGGAGGGTGTTGGTGCCTAGCACCACGTCTCCCTTGAGGCTCCTCACGCCTCTCTTGTCGGAGTTCAGCTATCTCTTCCCTCATCTCAGCAAATGCCAAGTTGAACCGCTCAAACTGTTGTTGCATTACTCTCATGGTAAGAACATTGATTTCTCCGGTTTGATTCACATTAATACCTCCGTTGCTACCACTGCTACCATTATTACCTCCTTCCTGTGACATTGTGAGGAAATAATATACCTGCAAAACAACGTTAGTGCAAGAAAAAAAATCCAACTCATAATACTCCTTCACGTGTTTCACTCAGAAGATGTTCTCTCTCTCTCGTGTTTAATGTCACGGCAATGACACCCTCAAATGCACTCACACTCTTGCCTTTTACCACTTAATTTCTCTGAAATTCAAGTTACAAAGTAGAACTATAATTCCTCAAACCAAATTCAATTCCCAAATCATGGAATGTGGTTCAATATCGAAAACCCCAATCAAGGAAAAACCGAGATCCTCCAAGCAAGATTGCTGAATGTCAACCAATTCAAGACACAAGGAAGGAAGCAGAAACAATGCTAGGACAGAATGAACTCAAACAAAATGAAGAATAAGAAAGACAAATTCGAAACAAGTAATACCAAGATCAAAGAAGACAATTTTTGAACAATTGGAATTCAAAGAACACGAAATAAGGCTAGAACAATGGAATCGGATGGAAATTCCCAAAATTTTGAAGCTGGTATGTTAAGACTAGTGCTACTCAATTGATGAGCTAAATCAAAGGAAAGAAGAAAATTTTAAGTAGGCCCTTTTTTTTTACCTCTGTTTTGGGAGAAGGTAATCAACCTGAGTTTTAAGAGAATTAGATGAATCTCTAACAGAAAAATTTTGGATGGGTTGTGTAGTTGATTTGAATGAAAAGATTTCTCAAGAACAAGAACACAACAAGGTCCGAAAAGAACGACAAGAACCGGGTTTCTCAAGAACAAGAACACAACAAGATCCGACAAGAACGACAAGAACCCAGTTTCTCAAGAACAAGAACACAACAAGATCCGCGATAAGAACGACAAGAACCAGTTTCTCAAGAACACAACAAGATCCAGACAAGAACGACAAGAACCCAAGAGAGACAATTTAGAATTTACCTCCCGCCAAGGCTCGATACCAAATAACACGCACCAACGGAAGGATTGAAGAGGAATTTGTGTTGATCTTGTATAAGGAATAAATCAAGCTGGGTATGGTGGAATGATTGAATTGTTGGAAGAACTTGCGTCGGTTATGAAGAACAAGGAAGAACAGACTTGAATTGAAAATTGACAAGCAAAACTAACTAAGATCGTATGAAATCAATCCCTACGACACCCCTAAAGACACGCCTTAGGTAACCCCGATGATCGAATTGAATTCAAAGAAAGAACTCAAACACGCCACAATTGGGAAAGCAATTGATAAGTGAAATAAGTTCTTAAGGTAACAAGAACAAGAGAAGGTTTGTTTTCTCTCAAGTTGGAAGCCGATTGGCTGCACATAATCTGAATCGATGCCTTTAATCGACCTAAAACAAGTCTATAAATACTAGGTTTTAAGTGACTAATGAGTTGGGCTAATAATACAAGAAAGCCCAGTAAATAATAAGTCCAAGAAAGCTAATTAAAATGCCCCCATGTGCGGTGCGATGGGTGTGCCTTTCTTGATCACTTAAGTCCACATAAGTTGGGCTCAGTGAATTAAAACAACCCATTCATGCAAGTCCTCAAGCCACATGCATATCGACCCAAAGACTTGAGTTAAGTGGATCCATTTGAGTGTGACCCAAATAACTCTCCTCCTATAGGATTAACACGCTGCATGTCTTCCATAAATGAGCCCACATGCGCATACAAAGCCTCTTTGATCCTCTTAGCCAGCGCCTAGTCATTGGCCCAATTGGTATGGACAGGTCTCTTCCTTGGCCTTGATCACGCAAGCTCTTCTTCAAGTCAAACCTCCATGCACGCCTTCAACATGCACTCCACCACCTTCATGCACATCGTCATCCATGCCTTTGCTCATCGGTCCCTCCCTCCTTAAAAGATTAGTCCTCGAAAGTGAATCCATGTCAAAAGGAGAAAGGTCAGCAACATTAAAAGTGGCGAAAACATTGTACTCACCTGGAAGATCAATCTTGTAGGCATTGTCATTGATCTTCTCCAACACCTGGAATGGACCATCTCCTCTTGGATCCAGCTTGGATTTTCTTTGAGTAGGAAATCGCTCCTTTCTCAAATGAACCCAAACCCAATCACCAGGTTCGAAGGTTACTAATCATGGCCATATTCACCATCTCCTCTAACTCCACATAATGGTGCAATTCAATAACATTTGCAATGTCTTTGTCAAACCAGCCAAGAAACGTGCCATGGTGGCTTCTCTTTCTTCTTCTACATTAGCCCTAATCATGGCTATCTCCATCTCCTTATGGTACTCTTCTACACTTTTGGTGCCTTGTCTCAAGGTTTGGAGCCTTTGATGGAGCTCCCTATAGAAGTAACTAGGCATAAACCTCTTCTTCATGACCGTCTTCATTTCAGCCCAAGTATCAATAGGATCCTCTCCATTCCTTTTGTTCAAAGCAAGTTGATCCCACCAAATAAGTGCATAATCATGAAATTCCACGGCAACAAGCTTCACCTTCTTCTCCTCAGAATAGTTATGGCATTAAAAAATCATCTCCACCTTTCTTTCCCATTCTAAGTAAGCTTCTGGATCATTCTTACCTTGGAAAGATGGTATTTTCATCTTGATACTGCCCAAATTTCTATCCACACGCTCGACCCTGTCTTCTCCCCTTGCATTGTCTCGGCCTCTATAACCTCTTCCTCTTCCTCTATCATTTCGTCCCCCTCTTCCACCAAATCTGGCCCTATGCCAATCTTCTTCATCTTCCCCATCATCATATTCATCTTCATACTCAAAGCGCACAGGAGTTGGCTCCCTAGCATTTGCCTCCATGTTGCACCATTAGATGAAGCCTCTCGTTGTAAATTCCTAATGACTTGATCTTGTCTATCAAATTTATCAACGACATCCACGAACATGTTCTCAATCCTTTGGAATTGATGTTGCATAGCCTCCAAAGTAAAGAATGTGTGTTGATCAGCCTCACTATTCTTTTCATCCTTGTCACTACCTTTACTATCCTTTGAATTGGCCATGATGTAAAACCTGCAAAAACACGTTAGAATAGCTCCTCACACACTCCCTCACGTGTTTCTCTCTAAATCAGATTGGATACCCTCGTGTTTCACTCAAGAAGATGGCTTTTACCCTCGAATGAGCTTACACACTCTTGCTTTTACCACTTTAGATTCTAGCACGTTTTACTTGTCCGGATCAATCACTACCAACCAAATAAACACAACAACAACGTAATTCAAAAGGAAAGCAACGAATACCTAAATAAAGGAAGAAAAACACAAAGCTAGATGCAATTTAATGTAAAGAAAACAAGGAAGGCGAAAATAAACACATACTAGATGGAGAAAGCGTATGTGAGCGATTTTTGGTACCAATTGAGCAATATGAAGCGAGATTACTCAATTCAAGTGTAATGGAAACAAAAGGACAGCAAACAAAAAAACAACCAAAGAGTTGAAGAAAAGGCGAAACTAGGAATTAAACTCAACCCTAAACCCAAATTAACAAAAACATTCCAATCTGCCCCAATTACTCAAGAACATAAAGATAAGCAATTATATCAAAGACACACGTTTTGAGCGAAGAACGTAAATCTTGAAACAAGAAAGTATTTCTTGATGCAAGAAAACAAGTCTTGATGAGTTTCTTGAATGAAGGATGTGTTCTTGATGAATTTGAATAATAAAGAAACGAAATTAAAGAATTCTTGAATGATCAGATTCGTTTCTTGATGAATCTTGCAAGAAAATCAACTCAAACTCACAAAGATTCACAATCTTGATTTTTTTTACTTTTTTCTTTCTTTCTTTTCTTTCTTTTCTTCTTTTTCTTTCTTTCTTTCTTTCTTTTCTCTCTTTTCTCTCTTTCTTTCTTTTCTTTTCTGTCTTTCTTTCTTTCTTTCGAATTTTAATAATTAACTAACTATAATAATCAAGAACAAACAAAAAATTAAAGATAAAGATTGAATTTAAAACCTAGGCTTTGATACCAAAGATGATACGGCAACAACCTAGAATCAATGTCTAGATCACCTCCGTTTCAATGATTGTTCCCAAACTTAAATTCAATCAATCTAACAAGACCCTTCACCCCCAAAACAGCAAGGAATTGGTAACAAAGAGTATAAGATTGTAGGAATTGAATTAGCATACAAGTTAGAACTTACTTGATAAGTTGAATCAATCCTTAAGGTAAAACAAGCAAGAATCTCAATTCTCTCTTGAAGAATGCTTTCTAATTTTATTGATCTCTCTAAAACTCGTGTTCATGGCTAAAGTAAAGGTTTAAATACCCTTTGCAATGTAAACCCTAACAAAGATAACCTAAAAACCCTAAAGAAAGCCCAAAATATCAAAAGGCCTTCTTGAAACAAATCTGCCCAAGAATAAATCCCACATGGATTTGGGCTTCAAAACTAATTAAAATTGACTAGTCCTTGTCCAAATAGGATAAGAAAACCACAAAATAGAAGACTAACTTAAGAGGGGCGAATTGGGCTTTTAAACTAGGCCCACAAGCTTGGTTCCTTAAAATAAAACATGCACATGACTTTTTTAATAAAGCACATGCACACTTAATGCAAACCAGCCCATGAAAAAGCCTAAAAGAAGTCCACATGCCCTTTATAAGATAAAATAAGCTCAAGCCCATTGATTAGACTTGTGCTTGTGAAAATTGGCTAAGTGTTAGCCCTCTTGATTTGATGCCTCCAATGTGCACACACACTTAGGTGTCTTCCTAAGCTTTTCCCCAAGCTTGATCAACAAAACTTCTTGAAGTTCTTGTGAAACAAAAGCTTGTACATAAATCTGAAATTGTGCTTTGAGCTTGTTGGAGCGCGATCTTGTAATTGGACTCATTGGCATCCTCAAGTCTCCATTGCCTTGGTGAGTTGTATCAAAACCAATATGGAAATTATCTTTAACATGCTAGAGATATTCAATCTTGAAGATTATGGGAAGATTCTGCTAAAACTATCCGTTGGAGTGATCACTAGTCGACTAATAATATTCAGATATGTCAGTGGGGCATGAAGCAAGTCGACCAATTTGTTACAAGTCAACTATAAATCAGTCAGAAAGATGTACTAGTTGACTATCATTACACTAGTCAACTGTTCGAAGAGCGGAGATGAAACTTGCATGAAAAAACGTTGGCACTAGTTGACTATAACATCTCGACTAGTCGACTATCAGGTGGAGGTGAACAAAATTTATCCAGATCAATCACAAATGGAAAAGAAATAATTTAGCAACATCTACAAGCAATCAGCAACGGCTAGTAGAAGATCCACAACGGCTATATTCATCTGAAAGTTTGCAAATAAATAGTGGAACATTAAGGGATCGATTAGCCTTGTCAAACAAGAAAAAGCATACCACTATTGTTCTTAATTTGCTCTCAATTGCTCTTAGCTTGTTCTAAATTTGTCTTGAGCATTATTACTTCTTTTATATCTTTGTTATTATTATGAGTTGAGTGATTGGTTGAAAATCACTTGTGAGGTAGGATTTGTACCGGAAAACAAATCGATTGTAAGGGTAGCTTGAGCTGGAAATCAAGAGGAGCTATAAAAGTTCACACTTCACACTAAACTAAAAAGTGTGCAGTAAAGTGATTTGTCAAATCCTAAGTGGGAGCTTAGGTAAAGGACGTAGGTCTTAGCACCGAACCTCTATAAAAACAGTGTTTGCCTTTCTTCCTACTCTTTGCATTTAAATTTGTTTGAATTGTTTTGTGTGTAGTAACCGATTTTCTTATAGAACTTTCTGAAAAGGTTCAGAGATCTATTCAACCCCCTTTTAGATCGTTTACAATGCCTGCCTCCATGACACCTTGGAAATTAATTTATGAAATGTCGTTGTCCCTACCACCTTCACCGTCGCTGCTATCTGTGGCTACTATAACCTACCCCCATCTTATGTTACCACTATGAGTAGCTTATCCATCACTATCTTTGGGATGCTGTCTTTTGTACCCTCTGTCCTCATGGTGCCGAATGGCATCAACTTAGAATTCACCAATGATATCATAAGCGTTCTGACCTCCCCCCCGAGGCCCATGCTTGGCTCCACCTCATATGCAACAACATCCTTCCCACCTCCCACCATTCTCTCTGCCCTTCGTGATTCAATTACCACCACCAAACTAACCCATTCCATCATCTTTCCTTACCTCATTACTGACATATTTCAGGCCCATAACGTCCCAAAATATGATAATGATAGCTATTTCTACCTGGCACCATTAATATGTCAAGTGTTTTAGCAATACCAAAATGTCCCATTAAACCTCCATCATGAGACTCCCTAGCAAGCATCTCACGCATAGAACAAGTAGGAATACATATTTTATTATCTCTAAACAAATATCCATCATTCTTATAAAACTTTTGAAAAGCAACTTGTTCACATGCATCATACACATTAGAAAAGTCAGAATCTGATTTGTACAAATCTTTTATATACTCAAACCCAATCAACTTAGAATACCTCCTAGACAATGCATCAGCGATCACATTTTCTTTACCATGCTTGTATTTCACAACATATGGGAATGTCTCTATGAACTCCAAACACTTAGCATGTCTTTTATTTAACTTACCTTGGCCCTTAAGATGCTTCAAACTCTCATGATCGCTGTGAATCACTTAATTCCTTTGGCCATAGATAATGTTGCCAAGTTTGTAGAGCTCTTACCAATGCATATAGCTCCTTGTCATAAGTGGAATACTTCATTTGAGCACCATTCAACTTCTCACTAAAATAGGCAATGGGACGCCTTCCTGCAATAAAACAAAGACCAATACCTATCCCAGAGGCATCACATTCAATCTCAAAAGTAGAAGAAAAGTCAGGTAAATTCAAAATAGTTGCAGAACAAAGTTTTTCTTCGAGTGTTAAAAGCAATTTCTGCGCCTCTCCCCACTTAAATCCTACCTCCTTTTAAAATCTCGGTCAATGGAGCTGCAATGGAACTAAAATCTTTCACAAACCTCCGATAGAAACTAGCAAGTCCATGAAAAGATCTCACCTGAGTAACACTTGTAGGTCTCGGCCACTCCCTAATTGCCTTGACCTTTTCTTGGTCCACCTCAATTCCATTAAAAGAAACAACATAACCAAGAAATATGACACGATCCATGCAAAATGTACACTTCTTTAACTTAGCATACAACTTTTCTGGCCTAAGTGCATCTAAGACAAGCCTAAGATGCTCAATATGCTCATTAATGCTTTTGCTATAGATCAATATGCCATCAAAATATACCACAACAAACTTACCAATAAATGACCTCAAAACATGATTCATCAAACGCATAAATGTACTAGGAGCATTAGTTAAGCCAAAAGGCATCACAAGCCACGCATATAAACCATGTTTTGTTTTAAAAGCAATTTTCCATTCATCACCAATTTTCATTCTAATCTGATGGTAACCACTCATAAGATCAATTTTGGTAAACACACATGCACCAGGCAATTCATCAATCATATCATCCAATCTAGGTATAGGATGGCGATACTTTACCGTTATCTTGTTATGACTCTGCAATCCACACACATGCGCCAACTCCCATCCATCTTTGGAACCAATATCACGGCACGACACAAGGACTAAGACTCTCCGATGTGTCCCTTTGTAGCAATTCTTCCACTTGCTTTTGGGTTCCTTAGTTTCTTCAGATTAGCCCTATAAGTTGGTCTATTTGGAATCTGCGCCCGGGCATGAAGTCAATCGATGTTCTATTCCTCTAATAGGCGGCAATTCCTTAGGTAACTCCTCGGGAAAACATCTCCATACTCCTGCAAAGAGAAACAACACTACTAGGCAAACAAGGTCAAGGTCGATTCATTAAAATAAGCTTGCTTGTACAAAAGTACAAACAAACATCTCCTTTCCACACAAGCAACCCTTACATCTCTCATTTTGCATAGAAGTTTTGTTTCTTTCTACCCTCTCTCTCATTTGGGCCTTTTAATTGAATTTCTTTTGAGGCCTCTTTCCCACTTTTCTTCTCTCACTCTCGGCCTCACTTTCATCTTTTCTTTTGATTTAGATTTGCTCCCCTTTGCAAGGTTCTCAACCTTCCCTCAATTTTTGTATTGTCTTGCTTTTCTTGAAGTTTTTGTCCTGTCTTTGTTGCATTCCTCCATACTCCTTTTTAATTGCATTTGGTCCTCATATACCTCTTTTGGTGCCAATGGAGCAAGAACAAATTTCGATCTCCCATAGTAAATGAATACCTATTCTTAAAACCATCATGTAACACTCTTCTATCATATTGCCAAGGTCGATCGAGCAATAAATGACAAGCATGCATAGGTACAACATCACAAAGTACTTGATCGAATACTTTCCAATGGAGAAAGATACAAGGACTTGTTTATTTACCTTGATTTCCCCATGTCATTCAGCCATTGTAGTCTATCTGACCTAGGGTGTTTCAAGCACTCCAACCCGAGTTTTTCTACCATCAATGTACTAGCCACATTAGTGCAGCTTCCCCATCAATGATTAGGCTACAAATCTTCTCATTCACTAGGCATCTGGAATGAAAAATATTTTCCCTTTGCTCAATTCCATCTTCCTTCACTTGAGCATTCAAAACTCGCCTAGTAACAAGTAATTCACCCCTAGGTGCATCCTCAACTTCCACATCAGAACAATCTTCCAACTCAGGCATAGAAGTCAAATCATCTTCTTCCTCCTCAGACACAACTTCTCCTCCTCTCACAAACATTGTTTTCTTGTTTGGGCATTGAGAAGCAATATGACCAACACCAAGACATTTAAAGCATTTAATAGTCTATGCTTTTCAAATTGGAACTATAAGAACTTGGAGTTTTAAAAGTACCTTTTGGATCTGACTTGTTCTTCTCTTCCTTTAGCTTGTCTTTGTCCTTCTCATTTTCTTGGACCATTTGAGTTCCAATTTGTAGTAGAGCTTGGGTAAGAAGCCTTGTTGGAGCTTTTGTACTTGAGTTGCCTCTCCACCTTCATGGCCATATTCACCATCTCCTCTAACTCCACATAATGGTGGAATTCAATAACATTTGCAATGTCTTTGTTCAAACCAGCCAAGAAACGTGCCATGGTGGCTTCTCTTTCTTCTTCTACATTAGCCCTAATCATGGCTATCTCCATCTCCTTATGGTACTCTTCTACACTTTTGGAGCCTTGTCTCAAGGTTTGGAGCCTTTGATGGAGCTCCCTATAGAAGTAACTAGGCACAAACCTCTTCTTCATGACACTCTTCATTTCAGCCCAAGTATCAATAGGATCCTCTCCATTCCTTCTTTTGTTCAAAACAAGTTGATCCCACCAAATAAGTGCATAATCATGAAATTCCACGGCAGCAAGCTTCACCTTCTTCTCCTTAGAATAGTAATGGCATTCAAAAATAATCTCCACCTTTCTTTCCCATTCTAAGTAAGCTTCTGGATCATTCTTACCTTGGAAAGATGGTATTTTCATCTTGATACTGCCCAAATTTCTATCCACACGCTCGACCCTGTCTTCTCCCCTTGCATTCTTGAGTTTTTGAAAATACGTACCATTCTTTAAATGATAGTCGGATTTGGCTAATTTTATTTTCGATGATTTCAATACAATGTAAGTGAAGGCATGCTGACAAAGTAGCACTTCATGTTTTTAATACTTGAGATTGTTCATTGAGATATTACCCTTGTTGGAAGGATGTTTGGGCCTAATTTTTTTCCAATACTTATGTGCATCTACTTATTTCATATCTCTCTAGAACATGCTTCAATTCTTAATCAAAGTTTTATGAACTAGAATTTTGATAACATGATAGAGGCATTCTTTCAAAACCCTTTGGCCCAAACACAATCCACTGCTAGCCCCTTGAGCTATAATTTTTTAGTACATCTTTATATGGTGTCAATAGGTCATTTTGCATTTTCTTCTAGTTATCCCATTCAAAAAGTCTTCTTATGTGTTCTAAAAAAAAGAGAGAAAAGAAAGAAAAAGAAAAAAAGCATCAAATATATTTTTATATGTATGTGTTATATTTATGTTCATGAAAAAAAAAATAGTATCATTTGTGTAAATATTGTCTTGTTGTTGACATCTATTTCATAATTATAGAGCATATACTCATACTTTTTTCTTCCTTCGTCCATTCCATCCATTTCATCTAGCCTTCCGTGCATTACAACCTTGAAAACTCCTCTTGATTTTCGAAATTATAGTTCTTGTAATAGAGAAGTAGGACTGTTACAAGCTTATGGTAAAGAATGGAATAAGTAGATTTTAGAGTGAAAATATCCCTAAACACAAGTGAGATGAGAGCAAACACCTTAACATGAGTGAAATCTCTTTTGTTCAATCTCTTGGATTAAACTCTTATAATGTTTATTTTCTTAGCACTCTTTCGACCGCTTTGGTTGATTTTTGGGAAAGTGATTTTGCCAATTTCTTATTATTGTTTTAAGCATGGTCAGAATTTTTCTTTTACACTTGTGTCTCTTTGACTATTATAAACTTTGTCCAGGAGTACAAAGATCTAAATGTGGGGGAATTTGATTGAGCCCAAGTTTATTATGTAAATTGGCAACACTTTCATGACCTTTCCTATACTTTTTGACTCCTAATTCTTGATTTTTTTCTTAAATTAATCTTTGAGTGTGCACTTTTATTTTATGCAATTTGATAGTAAAAATTGTCACAATTGATATTAATTGCACTTCTTAATTTTTAGAAGAACAACTGATACTGCAAATTGCTATTATTGATTGTAGGAACCTCAAGGAGAAGGGAGTCAATCTGCTGAATTGAAGTCCACAGCGAGCCCATCGACCCAAAGTTTAAAAACCTGCCAAATTAGGTTATGAGAGTTTTTCTTTACAGAGAGCAGACACCTTTTACATACATACACTTCATCTCTCACTCTCAACCTTCATCCATCAACCATTTTTTTTACTTCTCATTGTCGCTTTCCTCATTCGTTGCTACTACCATTGATGCTATTGGTGTTTACAGTTGTGAGTGCTCCTGGAGTGATGCTTGGCTAAGCACCATTTCCTCTTGAAGATTCTTTCATTGCGGTGAAGGATTCAGGATTCATGCAAAACCTTTTGGGAAAAGTGCGCCACGATTTAAAGGTCGAAAACTCGATCATATTTGAAAAATCTCTCACCGTATAACCCGACCCATCGACCCAAAGTTTAAAAACCTGCCAAATTAGGTTATGAGAGTTTTTCTTTACAGAGAGCCAACACCTTTTACATACATACACTTCATCTATCACTCTCGACCTTCATCCATCAACCATTTTTTTTACTTCTCATTGTCGCTTTCCTCATTCGTTGCTACTGCCATTGATGCTATTGGTGTGTTTATTATGAGTGCTCTGGAGTGATGCTTGGTTAAGCACCATTTCCTTGAAGATGAAGATCGATGTGGCTTGAGTTCAATGGGCTTCAAAGGGAGTAGTTTATTTATGTTTGACTACATCGTTATGAACTCTGAGTTAGGATTTATGCTTTGTAGTTGGATTTTCTTGATTATAGTTTAATCAAGTATTGGACAATGTATTGTGCTATGGATTGGTTGATGTAGAACCTTGAGCTTTAATATATGAAGTTTCATATATGTCTTTTTGGTGATTGTGTTGGTCCTCTTTTATCTGCCTAGTTGTATTTGATATTAAGATTATGCTTGATCCAAATTGACTACTTGCATTAACTTGCCCATTACATACACTAAGATGCATTCAACAAGGTTTTAAGACATGGAGTTCATTGACTAAAATCTTGTACTTAAAGAGTTCTTTAAGGTTTATCATTAAAAAATTTAGTGAATTTCACTCCCAAAAGATTTGTTTTGAGCCATGATAGCCAAAGCTCGCTGTAGGATTTTATCATATTTGATCATTTTCACTTTTCATTTCCCAAAAATTCAAAAATACCTTTTTATACACTTTTCTTTCATTTAGTTCAATTTCCTTAGTTTTATCAAAAATCCAAAACCCCACTCTTAACCAATTTAATTTGCATTCTATGACAATTAGGGTAGCTTAGATCATTTGCTCTAGATTCTGATTAAGTGAGATGACCCGAGGTTGCACTCTATATTGCAATCCTTGGAATTAAATTTTGTTAGGTTTTCAAGGAGTAACCCAAAGACTAAACCACACCGATCACGTATGGAACTTTTAGTTCTAACTCATTTACCAAAACGACATAAGCTAATACATCACTTTAATTACATATTAGCATTATAAACAAAAGCTTAACATAAATACAACATCTATAAGATGCTCAATGTTTTAACTTGCTTATGAAGTTGTCCAAAAGTGACTGAACTAACTTAGTTACAAAAGTTTCTAATATCTTGGAGTTTCTGATGCCTTGCAAGGATTGTTAACCTTCACATTTTGCACCTAAGGAGGGAATAGTGGGGTGAGCTATATAGCTTAGTGACTAATATATTTATAGCCATTGGCAGTTGACCACAAATTCAAGCATGTATATATATATATATATATATATATATATATATATATATATATGCGTATATTCAATAATTCTAGCACACTTCAATTTAGATTAATACTCATAGCACATAACATTCAAATGCATCATACATGAAAAATTAAAGATGCAATGAACAATAGATGGCTTGAGGGTTCCTTGGAAACAAAATGGAAAAAACCGAAGTTTACCCCATGAATAGAATGAGTCCAGTTTCGAAGCTCATATGCCACAAGCAGGCAGCCGGGAGAAGGCTCTTGTCAACGTGCACGTGATAAACAGAATGGTTCCACTCTCACCCAAAAAAAGGCACATATTCATTTTCTCATATTATCATACTTTTATGCTTTGTCTTCATTTTCATTTAATGCAAAAGTCATGACCTCTTTTGAGGTAAAACATAGTCATGTTTCATCATGCATTTTTCAACATTTACAAACAAGTCATTTTCAAGAAATCAAATTTAACATACACACATAGGCAAGAATTTGCCCAGTTACACTATAACCATAAATATATTACCCACCTAATTAGCTTGTGAAAACCAAGTCAAGCTTGCCCTTCCCCTAGCTCTTGGGTATGATTCCCTTGATTTCCTACAACAACCAAGTTTCCACTCAAAACAACATTCCAATAAAATTCATAAACTTCAAAATCACAAAAATTTCAACAAATACAAATTGAACTCAAATCGAACCTACCCATAACCCATCTACGTTAGAAAACCTAAGACCTAGTTTAGAAACCCTAAAATCAATTGGGTTATCCTAATCCATCTTCTTCCAACACAAACTTTTTCATTCTCTACACTAAACCTTTTTCCTTTCTAACTCCTTCATCCACAACACAACTTATTCCTTTAATAAAACAAGATGAAAAGGTGGTTAACCTACCTTAACGAGCTTGATTTCTCTTCTTTCTGATACAACTCACCAAGGCAATGGAGACTTGAGGATGCCAATGGGTCCAATTACAAGGTCACGCTCCAACAAGCTTAAAGCACAATTTCAGATTTATGTACAAACTTTTGTTTCACAAGAACTTCAAGAAGTTTTGTTGATCAAGCTTGGGGAAGAGCTTAGGAAGACACCTAAGTGTGTGTGCACATTAGAGGCATCAAATCAAGAGGGCTAACACTTAGCCAATTTTCACAAGTACAAGTCTAATCAATGGGCTTGGGCTTTGATGTGAGCAAAGGCATGGATGACGATGTGCATGAAGGTGGTGGCGTGCATGGTGAAGGCGTGCATGGAGGTTTGGACTTGAAGAAGAGCTTGCGTGATCAAGGCCAAGGAGGAGACTTGTCCATACCAATTGGGCCAATGACTAGGGCGCGGGTTAAGAGGATCAAAGAGGCTTTGTATGCGCATGTGGGCTCATTTATGGAAGACATGCAACGTGCTAATCCTATAGGAGGAGAGTTATTTGGGTCACAGCTCAAATGGATCCACTTAACTCAAGTCTTTGGGTCAGATATACATATGGCTTGAGGACTTGCATGAATGGGCTGTTTTAATTCACTTGAGCCCAACTTATGTGGACTTAAGTGATCGTGAAAGGCACACCCATCGACCGGACATGGGGCATTTTAATTAGCTTTCTTGGACTTATTATTTACTTGGGCTTTCTTGTATTATTAGTGACTCATTAGTCATAAAACCTAGTATTTATAGACTTGTTTTAGGTCGATTGGGGAGGCCGATTCAGATTATTGTGTGCCACCGGCTTCCAACTTGAGAGAAAACAAACCTTCTCTTGTTCTTGTTACCTTAAGAACTTATTTCACTTATCAATTGCTTTCCCAATTGTGGCGTGTTTGAGTTCTTTCTTTGAATTCAATTCGATCATCGGGGTTACCTAAGGCGTGTCTTTAGGGGGTGTCGTGAGGATTGATTTCATCGTATCTTAGTTAGTTTTGCTTGTCAATTTTCGAATTCAAGTCTGTTCTTCCTTGTTCTTCATAACCGACGCAAGTTCTTCCAACAATTCAATCATTCCAGCCATACCCGAGCTTGGATTTATTCCTTATACAAGATCAACATAAATTCCTCTTCAATCCTTGGTTGGTGTGTGTTATTTGGTATCGAGCCTTGGCGGGAGGTAAATTCTAATTTGTCTCTCTTGGGTTCTTGTCGTTCTTGTCTTGGATCTTGTTGTGTTCTTGAGAAATCTGGGTTCTTGTCGTTCTTGTCTGGATTTTGTTGTGTTCTTGAGAAATCTGGGTTCTTGTCGTTCTTGTCTTTGCATCTTGTTGTGTTCTTGAGAAATCTGGGTTCTTGTCGTTCTTGTCTTGGATCTTGTTGTGTTCTTGTTCTTGAAATCTGGGTTCTTGTCGTTCTTGTCTTTGGATCTTGTTGTGTTCTTGTTCTTGAGAAACACAGGTTCTTGTCGTTCTTATCTTTGGACCTTGTTGTGTTCTTGTTCTTGAGAAATCTTTTCATTCAGCGTCAACTACACAACCCATCCAAAATTTTCGGTTAGGGATTCATCTAATTCTTGAAACTCGTGGTTGATTACCTTCTCCCAAAGCAGGAGGTAAAAAAGTAAAAAAAAGGCCTACTTAAAATTTTCTTCTTTCCTTTGATTTAGCTCATTGAATTGAGTAGCACTAGTCTTAACATACAGGTTTCAAAATTTTGGGAATTTCCATCTCGATTCCATTGTTCTAGCCTTATTTCGTGTTCTTTGAATTCAATTGTTCCAAAATTGTCTTCTTTGATCTTGGTATTACTTGTTTGAATTTGTCTTTCTTATTCTTCATTTTGTTTGAGTTCATTCTGTCCTAGCATTGTTTCTGTTTCCTTCCTTGTGTCTCGAATTGGTTGACATTCAGCAATCTTGCTTGGAGGATCTCGGTTTTCCTTGATTGGGGTTTCGGATATTGAACCACATTCCATGATTTGGGAATTGAATTTGGTTTGAGGAATTATAGTTCTACTTTGTAACTTGAATTTCGGAGAAATTAAGTGGTAAAAGGCAAGAGTGTGAGTGCATTTGAGGTGTCATTGCCGTGACATTAAACACGAGAGAGAGAACATCTTTTGAGTGAAACACGTGAAGGAGTATTGTGAGTTGGATTTTTTTCTTGCACTAACGTTGTTTTGCGGTATATTATTTCCTCACAATGTCACGGGAAGGAGGTAATAATGGTAGCGATGGTAGCAACGGAGGTATTAATGCGAATCAAACCGGAGAAATCAATGTTCTTACCATGAGAGCAATGCAACAACAGTTTGGCGGTTCAACTTGGCATTTCTTTGAGATGAGGAGGAGATAGTTGAACTCCGACAAGAGAGGCGTGAGGAGCCTCGAGGAGACGTGGTGCTAGGCACCAACACCCTCCACCACCATTTGGAGACCACCACCACAATATGACCATGTGGACGACGGAATTGAGGAGGAGGAGGAGGAAGAGTTTGACCACAGACCTAGGAGGGCACATGAGTGAGCCATTAAACCGGCTAGATGGAGATATCAAGTCCATCAAAATGCAAATTCCTACCTTGAGGGAGGAATGGCGAGGCTTACCTAGAATGGGAGAGGAAGGTGGACTTAATTTTGAGTGCCATAACTTCTCCGAGCACAAGAAGGTAAAGCTAGCTGCAGTGGAGTTTTCGATTATGCATTGATTTGGTGGGACCAGTTGATGACTTCCGGAGGAGGAATGGAGAGAGGCTATCTCTACTTGGGCAGCCATGAAAGCTCGCATGAGGAAGAGGTTTGTGCCTTCTTACTATTATAGGAGATGCACCAAAATTGCAGAGACTCACTCAAGGGTCTAGATCGGTGGAGGATTACCACAAAGAGATGGAGATAACCATGATCCGAGCCAACATAGAAGAGGACGCAGAGGCGACTATGGCACGGTTTTGAGTGGCTTGAAGCGAGAGATAGCCAATGTGGTGGAGTTGCAAGACTATGTGGAGATTGAGGACATGGTGAACATGGCCATGAAAGTGGAAAGGCAACTCAAGAGTAGAGTGGCAGCAAGGAGTGGATCGGTATTTAGTCCATCATGGGGTTGAAATGGCCCAAGAGAGAGGAGAAGTCGAAAGACAAAGGGCGGACCTCGAGGAGACACCCAAAAGCCAAATGTGGGTCGACCAAAAGGTACACCTAATTCTCATGCCTCATCTAGCAAACAATCTAGTATTAAATGCTTTAGGTGTTTGGGCAATGGACATATTGCATCACAATGCCCTAATAAAAGGCTATGTTTATGCGAGATAATGGGGTAATTGATTACGAGGATAGTGATTGTGATAATGATGTGTTGCCTTGTTATAATGCTTGTGATGATGATGATGATGATTGTGTAGAGAGGGCATCACGGGGAAGTGCTTGTTGTTAGGCGTGTTTTGAGTGTTAGGGCCAAAGATGCACTCTTGATCGAGGAGAATTTGTTTCACACGAGGTGTTTGGTGGGTGGAAAGGTTTGTAATATGATCATTGATGGGGTAGTTGCACTAATGTAGCTAGTGTCACCATGGTTGAGAAACTGGGGTTACCTTATAGGAAACATCAGGAACCTTACAAGCTACTGATGGTTTAATGATAGTCTTGATGTGAAAGTGACAAAGCGGTGTTGGTGTCATTTTCAGTAGGTAGATATGAGGATGAGGTGTTGTGTGATGTAGTACCTATGGAGGCTGGTCATATGTTGCTTGGGAGACCTTGGCGGTTTGATAGAAGGGTAGAACATGATGGATATACCAATAGGTATTCGTTTAAGTTTAAGGGTAGGAACTTCACTCTTGTACCTTATCACCTCATGAATTGTACTGGACTGTTGAAAGCAAGTAAATGTGAGGAGGGTTTGGGTAGTGAGCTCAAAAGAAAAGATGAGAGAAAAGAAGCCCAAAAGCAAATTGAGAGTGGCCTAAAGGTGAGTGGACGCACAGAGAGGAAAAGAAGGTGGGATGTGCAGGGAGAGAAGAACTCGGTAGTAGAAAGGAAGAGTGGTAGAGAGAGAAGAAGGTGAGTTTGTTTGCGAGAGAGAAAGATTTGAGGAGAGCTAGTGGGCGAAGAGAACACTATTGTTGCTTAGGTATAGGAGTGTTTGATGGTGACATCGACCCTCTTGCTTCCTTGCCTAGTGTCTTTAGTTCTCTTTGCAGAATACACCGATGTCTTTCCGGAGGAGATGCCCAATGGATTGCCACCCTTGAGGGCATAGAGCACCAAATCAATTTCATACCCGGTGCATGATTCCAAACCGCCAGCCTATAGGAGTAACCACGAGGAAGCGAAGGAACTTCAAAGGCAAGTGGATGAGTTATTGGAAAAGGGCATGTGAGGAGAGCTTGAGCCCATGTCTTTGTCTGCGGTCTTTGTTGGTGCCAAGAAGGATGGAACACGGAGGATGTCGTGGGTATGTCGTCTTGTGAATAAAATCAACGTAAAGTATCGCCACCCTATTCCTAGGTTAGATGATATGCTTGATGAGTTGCATGGTGCATGTGTATTTACTAAGATTGATTTGAAGAGTGGATACCATCGATTGAATGAATCCAGGAGATGAATGGAAGCGCTTTCAAAACCAAGTATGGGTTGTATGAGTGGTTGGTTATGCCATTTGGCTTAACTAATGCACCCAACACTTTTATGCGGTTGATGAATCATGTATTGCATGCATTTCTTGGTAAATTTGTGGTTGTTTACTTTGATGACATTTTGGTTTATAGCACTACTATTGATGAGCATGTCGTGCATCCGAGGAGTGTGTTGGATGTGTTGAGAAAGGAGCTGTATGCCAATCTTAAGAAGTGTACTTTTTGCATTGATCGACTTGTCTTCTTAGGATTTGTAGTCAGTTCTCGTGGTGTTGCGGTAGATAGTGAAAAGGTGAAGGCCATCCAAGATTGGCCAACACCTAAGAGTGCGAGTGAGGTGAGGAGCTTTCACGGACTTGCTAGCTTTTATAGGAGGTTTGTGAGAGATTTCTCCACTATTGCTGCTCCTTTGGTGAGATAGTCAAGAAGGAGAAGGGTTTGTATGGGAGAGGAACAGGCGTGCATTCATATTGTTGAAAGAAAATTATGTTCGCTTCCTATTTTGTGCTTGCCAAATTTTGATAAGGCATTTGAGATTGAATGTGATGCTTCTGGTATTGGTATAGGTGCTGTGCTTTTGTAGGAAAACAAACCAGTAGCTTACTTCAGTGAGAAGTTGAGTGGTGCACAACTCAACTATCCAACCTATGACAAGGAGCTATATGCAGTAGTGAGAGCATTGGAGGTGTGGCAACACTACCTTCACCACGTGAGTTTGTCATTAGGGACGGATCACGAGTCCTTGAAGCACTTGAAAGGACAAGGCAAGTTGAGCAAACGACATGCCACGTGGGTGGAGTTTTGGAGACATTTCCATATGTCCTGCAAGACAAGCAAGGGAAGGAAAGCGTGGTTGCTGATCGTTATCTAGGAGGTATTCCTTGGTTACTACCCTTAGTTCACAACTTTTAGGGTTTGAGCAACTAAAGGAGTTGTATGCTTCGATAATGACTTTGCTACGTGTATATTGCTTGTGAGCATCTTGCGTTTCGAAATTTTATAGGCATGATGGCTATTTGTTTAGAGGTAGCCAATTGTGTGTGCCTAATTGTTCGTTCGCGCTTTGTTTGTGCATGAGGCTCATAGTGGTGGTTTGATGGGTCATTTTGGGGTTGCTAAGACTTTGGATATTTTGCATGAGCATTTTATTGGCCTGGTATGCTTGAGGATGTTAAGCGAGTGTGTGTTAAATGCATTGCATGTAGACATGCAAAATCATGATCAAACCTCATGGATTGTATACCCTTTACACGTGCCTCTTGAACCATGGGTTGATTTGTCTATGGACTTTGTTTTGGGTCTACCTAGAACAAAGAGAGGTTTTGATAGCATCTTTGTGATTGTGGATCGTTTTAGTAAGATGGCGCATTTCATTGCATGCCATAAGGACCGATGATCTTTATATGTGGCTGACTTATTCTTTAGGGATGTTGTTAGGTTGCATGGCATTTCGAGGTCGATTGTATCCGATCGAGATACTAAGTTTTGAGCCATTTTGGCGTGTGTTGTGGGGCAAGTTAGGAACCAAATTGTTATATTCCACTACTTGTCATCCACAAACAGATGGGCAAACCGAGGTTGTGAATAGGACCTTGGGAACTTTGTTACGTCTTTGTTGTAGGTCGAAATTTAAGAACTTGGGGAATGTTTACCTTTCATTGAATTTGCATATAATAGATGTGTGCATTCCACTACGTGTTTTTCGCTTTCGAGTTGGTTTATGATTTTAATCCTTAAGCATCTTGGATTTGGTACCTTTACCTTTGCATGAATTGTCTAGTACAGATGGAACACGTAAAGGTTGAGTTGGTTGGGAACTTCACAAGAAGGCGAGGCAACACATTGAGCAAAGAACTGTGTTCACGCCAGCAAGCCAACAAAGGCGTAGATTAGTGACCTTGAACACGGTGATTGGGTTTGGGTTCATTTGAGAAAGGAACGATTTCTACTCAAAGAAAATCCAAGCTGGATCCAAGAGGAGATGGTCCATTCAGTGTTGAGAAGATCAATGACAATGCCTACAAGATTGATCTTCGGTGAGTACAATGTTTCCGCCACTTTTAATGTTCTTGACCTTTCTCCTTTTGACATGGATTGACGAGGGCGAATCTTTTTAAGGAGGGAGGGACTGATGTGAGCAAAGGCATGGATGACGATGTGCATGAAGGTGGTGGCGTGCATGGTGAAGGCGTGCATGGAGGTTTGGACTTGAAGAAGAGCTTGCGTGATCAAGGCCAAGGAGGAGACCTATCCATACCAATTGGGCCAATGACTAGGGCGCGGGCTAAGAGGATCAAAGAGGCTTTGTATGCGCATATGGGCTCATTTATGGAAGACATGCAGCGTGCTAATCCTATAGGAGGAGAGTTATTTGGGTCACAGCTCAAATGGATCCACTTAACTCAAGTCTTTGGGTCAGATATGCATGTGGCTTGAGGACTTGCATGAATGGGTTGTTTTAATTCACTTGAGCCCAACTTATGTGGACTTAAGTGATCAAGAAAGGCACACCCATCAGACAGACATGGGGCATTTTAATTAGCTTTCTTGGACTTATTATTTACTTGGGCTTTCTTATATTATTAGCCCAACTCATTAGTCATAAAACCTAGTATTTATAGACTTGTTTTAGGTCGATCGGGGAGGCTGATTCAGATTATTGTGTGCAACCATCGGCTTCAAACTTGAGAGAAAACAAACCTTCTCTTGTTCTTGTTACCTTAAGAACTTATTTCACTTATCAATTGCTTTCCCAATTGTGGCGTGTTTGAGTTCTTTCTTTGAATTCAATTCGATCATCGGGGTTACCTAAGGCGGGTCTTTAGGGGTGTCGTAGGATTGATTTCACACGTATCTTAGTTAGTTTCGCTTGTCAATTTTCGAATTCAAGTCTGTTCTTCCTTGTTCTTCATAACCGACGTAAGTTCTTCCAACAATTCAATCATTCCAGCCATACCCAGAGCTTGTATTTATTCCTTATACAAGATCAACGCAAATTCCTCTTCAATCCTTCCGTTGGTGTGTGTTAGGCTTATTTTATCTTATAAAGGGCATGTGAACTTTTTTTAGGCTTTTTCATGGGCTGGTTTGCATTAAGTGTGCATGTGCTTTATTAAAAAAGTCATGTGCATGTTTTATTTTAAGGAACCAAGCTTGTGGGCCTAGTTAAAAAGCCCAATTCGCCCCTCTTAAGTTAGTCTTCTATTTTGTGGTTTTCTTATCCTATTTGGACAAGGACTAGTCAATTTTAATTAGTTTTGAAGCCCAAATCCATGTGGGATTTATTCTTGGGCAGATTTGTTTCAAGAAGGCCTTTTTGATATTTTGGGCTTTCTTTAGGGTTTTTAGGTTATCTTTGTTAGAGTTTACATTGCAAAGGATATTTAAACCCTTGCTTTAGCCATGAACACGAGTTTTTAGAGAGATCAATAAAATTAGAAAGCATTCTTCAAGAGAGAATTGAGATTCTTGCTTGTTTTACCTTAAGGATTGATTCAACTTATCAAGTAAGTTCTAACTTGTGGCGTTAATTCAATTCCTACAATCTTATACTCTTTGTTACCAATTCCTTGCTGTTTTGGGGGTGAAGGGTCTTGTTAGATTGATTGAATTTAGGTTTGAAAACAATCATTGAAATGGAGGTGATCTAGACATTGATTCTAGGTTGTTGCCGTATCACTTTCCTTCTTTCACTGAAACCTCTCTTCCTGTCTCTTAATTTCGTTTCTCACTCTTCTCCCTCTTCAATTCACGTTTTTCTCCTTTTAACAAGCAAAACAACATATTCTTTTTCTATTTCTACCCTTAATGTGCCCAAAATGTCCATCTTACCCTTCCTCATAAATTTATGTTCTTTTATGCTTAAGCGATCTCTCAAAATGTCCTCGAACATTCTTATTACATCAACACTTTAACTCCACTTATCATTTCAACAAATCCTACTAACCTTGACGTAATTATAGTTCCAAAATTAAATATATCATAACTCCAAAATTATTTTTAAATCATGCTTAACCTAAAGAAAAATTTCAGGGCCCAAAAAAAGTTTTCGAGTTCCAAATAAGGAAACTTCACAAAATTTGGAAAATGGAGATAAAGTGCAAGGAGATGCCATGGGAAATCATATTGAAGCTATATAAGAAAAATACGATCACTGAAGTGCCAACATGGAAGGTTTTCCCAATATGGAAAGTTTGTCGGTCCGGTCACAAGGTCCCGAGCAAAGCGTCTAAAAGAGAAACGCCAAATTTATGTCCAAAAACATGTTGAAAGTGGGCTGTCCAAATATGGAAAAGTTTTGGAGCCTAAGTACGTCTACATAATTGCGCTAATAGACTAGTTTGGAGTGTTTGTATTTTTGAGCCTCTTTTGGGTCAAATTTGGGTTTGTTTGTTATGTACTATTTTCATTTGTCTCCTTTGGGTTAGAATAAGAGAAATTGACCACATTTCAAGTGGGCCATGTTGGTTTTAGTCACTTCTATTTTAGACTTGGTTTATGGGCTCAATTTAGCTTTTTAAGTTAGAATGCATGGGCTCCTTATTATTTTTACTTAAGCCCATTCAAAACCCATTAGGTTTAGGTTTAATTAAGCATGTTTTAGGTTTTTTTGGGGCTGTCATATTCACCTCTCCATCTTATTCTCTCCAATAGCCACCTTTCTCTCAACGTTAAAGATTGTCTTTTTGTCTCACTCACCTTCTCCACCACGTTCTCCACATCAGTCATCTTCTTTACTACCTTGAAGACATTTATTTCATTTTTTACTGTTTTGTATTCCATTGTAATGCCTATAAAAGGTTGTTTTCGATGTAATCTTTGGTCAAGTTGTAATTTGAAAATTTCAGATTTGAATAGAGAGAGTTTTTGCTTTTATGTTTATGAGCAAGGTGTTCTTATTGATTGGAATTGAGTTTATCTTTTTTAATTCCTATTTCTTGTGTTCTTGAGTGCTTAATTGACTAGGATTCAAAGGGATTTCTGAAAATTAACTTGGGTTCTTTTCATAAGTGCTCTTAGGTGTAAGAACAAATCTTAATCTGATTGCTTTGTTGAGAAACTAATTCTGATTTGATTGGTAACGAGATCTAAGGGTCGATTAAAGGTTTTAGGTTTCCACATCATATTATCTTGTCCTTACCTTTCCCCTCCTCTATGAGTGATGTTCGATCTTCTTTTTGACATGTAGGCTTCTATCGAAGGTTTATTAAGGATTTTAGTAAGGTAGCCGTGCCCTATGCAACTTGCTAACTAAGGATGCCAAGTTCATCTTCTCCCAAGAGTGTAAGGATGCATTTGACTTGTTGAAAAGCAAGTTGACAATGGTACCCATCATCTAACCACCTAATTAGAGATTCGTTTGAGATTATGTATGATTCCGGTGCATATGTAATTGGAGCAATTCTTGAGCAGTGTATAGGAAGTCTTTGCATGTGATTGCTTATGCTTCTAGAACATTGGATGAGGCTCGGTCTAATTACCATACAATTGAGAAGCAATTTTCTATTGTTGTTTACTCTTGAAAAGTTTGGTCATACTTAATTGGCACAAAACTTGTTGTTTTCACTAATCATGCAACTCTTAGGTATCTTTTAAAGAAAAAGGAATCCAAGTCATGCCTTATTCAATAGGTTTTGCTCCTACAAGACTTTGACATTGAAATTAAGGACAACAAGGGAATTGATCACTTGAGCTGATTCAATGCCAAGGGAGTTGATGTCGTTCCTATCAAGAGACCTTTCCTGATGAATAGTTGTATGTTGTCCTCCATGCTACTCCTTAGCCATGGTATGCTAATTTAGTTAACTTTTTGGTTACCAATGAGTTACCCTTAGGTATGTTTAAATCCTAAAGAGATAAATTTTGTGCTGATGCTAAGTATTATTATTATTGGGACAATCCATATTTGGGGAAGTTCTATGTTGATCAAGTTATTAGGAGATGTATGCCACAAGATGAGTTTAAAATTCCATACTTGCTTTTTGTGATACTTATTCTTGTAGTGGTCAATTTGGTGCCAAGCGCATAACTCCTAAGGTGCTTGAATGTGATTTCTTTTGGCCTTCATTGTTTAAAGATACATTATGCATTTGTAAATGATGTGAAATATGTGAAAGAACTAGTAACATAACTCAGAGACATCAAATGCCACAAACTACTTTAATTTTTTGTGAGATATTTGATGTTTGGGGTATTGATTTTACGGGTCCTTTTTCGTCTTCTCATGGCTATCTTTATATCTTGCTTGCTTTGGATTATGTATCTAAATGGATTGAGGCTATTCCTACTGGAACTGATGATGCTAAGGTTATTGTTGGATTTGTTAAGATTACATCTTTGACAAGTTTGGCATTCCTATAGGAATAATCGGTGAAATAGGGACCCACTTTTACAACTGATCCTTTGAGGCTATGTTGAAGAAATGCCACTTTTTTCACAAAACTAGCAAATCATACTATCCCCAAACAAATTGCCAAGCTGAAGTTTCTAATCGTGAGATCAAGTCTATCTTGGAGAAGATAGTGCAACCTAATCGAAAGAATTGGAGTCTTATGTTGGGCACTGTTTCCGGAACCCAACAATTCTCAACATATATTTAAAGTCTTGTTTTTACATCAATCCAACTTAACAATACAACATAAACATAAACAAACAATTGCCTTGAATTTCTTTCATCCGAGCTCTTTCTCATCACCTAGAGATGGGAATGAGAGGGGGTGAGCTTAACGCTCGTGGGTAACAAGTTTATAACCAAGAAATAAGCAAAAACCATTGAAGTATTTATTTTTATTGAAAAATTCAAATTGAAATCCATGTCACATATTTTCAAACTTGACAACTTATCAAGAAATTCATAAACATCACAGATCATCATTCAATGCATCATCACTTTAAACACATTTGATGAAATTCATCATCCAAGCATAACACACAAATTGCATCATACTTAACATGTCAAAATGTAAATGCACAATCAAATGGCTCAATGGTTCTGTGGAACAAAACGGCGAAACCAAAGTTTACACTGTGAATGAAACGAGTCCACTTCTCGGGTCTTGTGGGCGATAAGCGGGCAGCCGAGAGAAGGCTTTACGTCAACGTGCACATGACTACGAAACGGTTCCTCTCTGGCCGAAACACAATCAAATCTCATGCTTAATTCAATTGTTCACAATTTCATATTCTCATGCTTTTTTTTTCTTTCCATTCAATCAAAATGCCATGGTACAAGGCTAGCATAAACATGCCCACACTTCAATTTTCATCACAATGTCATACACCAATATACATATCATAACATAACAACATATCATAGCAATTCACAACTTATCAATTCAAGCTTATACATACACACATATAAGCAAATTCTCAAATCAATCAAAACACAAAAACAACATTTAATTGAAATCCTTTTATTTTCTTGATTTGGAAAGAAATCTTAGTAGCTCATTACTCAAATTATAAACATGAAACCCACCTTATTTCCTTGCTCAATACTTGTTCAAAAAGCCTCTACTCTTGATCCTTTTTGCCTCTCTTACTTTCCTTCACAATGGCAAAATTCCCAAATCAATAGGAATTCAAATTAGACAACCCATAACACATAATCGCAAAATTTATCTTAAAAAAACTTAAACCCATACATTTCTCAAGCTATCTAAACCAAAACCCATATATTTCTCAAGCTATCTAAACCAAAACCTTTTTAAAACATCCCACAAATCACAAATAATCTTACCTTGATCCTTCACCAAATGAGGAGTTTCTTGGCTTGAATGAAAGCTCTCATCATCCTCTTCCTTTTCCCTTCTTGAATAAACTTCAAAATCCATCTTGAAATCCAAGACATAAATAAACCCTAACTTTTCTTCTTCTTCTCTCCTAAAACTGAAACTCTCCCTCTTTCTCTCTTAATTTTCGTTCTTCTTGCCTTTCCGTCTTCTAATTCACGTTTCTCTCCCTTCTTAAAAAGCAAGAACACCTTTTATTTACAGGTTTGCCATTAATGAGTGAGTAATGACCTCTTTGCCCTCCTTTAAAGCCTTATAATCTTAATGCTTAAGTGTTCTTCCCAAAATGCCCTCATACATTCACACTCTTGCTACTTAATTCAACCAAACCATATCTTAAAATCCAACTAACATTAACACAATAATTGACTCCAAATAAAATAATTAATCTTGCAAAACCTCAAAATTATTTAAAATCATGCTTAACTCCTACCAAAAATCAAGACCTTATTCTAATCATGCAATTGAAGGAATTTGATAGCACTTCCTTCTAGAAAAATGATCCTCATTGTCTAAATTTTCTAATGACAGAAAAATCATTCAATTTGGTTCGAAAATCTGAAATTCATATCTCAAACATTTCTGAACTGTTCTTATACTGAAACAATATTTTGTACTCAACTTCCATCCAAATATTTGATATTTTTAGAGACTAAATAAAAATTTGATTTCATCAGACAATTTGTAGCCTTATCTCTCTAGTTTAATCCAAATTAAGAATCATCTCATTTGGATAACTAGAAAAAAAGTTATGGCTAAAACACCGAAGCATACTCAATGGACATATACATTTTCCAGCTTTTAACTTCCAACATAACATATAACCCATCTTGTGTCTAAACCATCTTTTCTATTTAATTTCAAGTTCAAGAATTTTCTATTTTCTCTACACATGAATAATCGCCAACAATCTCTCATTTAATAGAAAGGTTCGGGGTCCAACATCTTAGATTGGGAGATGCATTGTGGGCTTACAGAACAGCTTACAAGACCCCTTTAGGAATGTCACCCTTTAGGATGGTATATTTGAAATCTTGCCACCTTCCAGTAATAAGTAACAAGTAATTCACCCTTAGGTGCATCCTCAACTTCCATATCATAGCAATCCTCCAACTCAGGTATGGAAGTTAAATCACCTTTTTCCTCTTCAGACACAACTTCCCTTCCTCTCATAAACATTGTTTTTATAGCACCCCACTCTTGCAGGATCCAAACCCAACATCTTGGTTGATATCCAAGTCTGTGCCCCATGAGGTGGCAAGCTAAGGTACTCAGTTAGTCAAAAATCGGCATAAATTGATTTTCTTTAAATACAACATACACACATTTTTGCAAAAATCCATCATTCAAATTGGCCCCACTTTACTCGTAAACTTTTTCAATAATAACAATACAATCAACGGTTCAATAGCCATTTGGGACCGAACAAAAATACAAAACACTTTAGTCATAATGTCTTTACATTACAACATAAATCATTTGTACAATAGTTTTAGAATATACAATTTTATATAAAAATAGGAAAATATAAATGCAAACGTGAACTGATCCTGACCTCTATCTCTCACTTGCATGTAATAGGTATACTCCCGTTTACCTAAGAGAGTATTTTTCTAATCATGAAAAATATTTGTAATTTTTGGGTGAGTTTTGTGAACTTAATAAGAGACCATCATCGATGGCTCACCTAGTCACATAACATATAGTCCACATCATTGCACATTTCACACTTCACATTCAACACAATTTAATAACTCATATTATGCATATGCAGTGTATATGAGACCCACTTTTCATTTGTTACCTTGTCGTGATCGAGTGCCTAAGCTATCCCCTATAGGGCTCATTGATAATTATCCCTTATCCGCTTGGGGGATATAAGGCTCATTAAATGTTGAGCCTGAGGCTCTGAATCACTTTTGAGCTCGCAGCTTATTTTCACTTGTTGAGCTTTAAGCTATGTTCGGTGGCTACTCTGGTCAAAACAACCATTATATTTCATGCTTTCATGAAATGAAATGCATCAATAACATTTGCATATTCTCATTCACTCGCATTCACATATCATTGGACCTTAGTCTGGCATTCAACATTAGATTTGAGTATTCACACTTTCATACATATGCCAATGCACTTTCAGAACATATTTAACAATCAAATTACGTACACTTAGCTCATCCAATTTACATTCAATAAACACTTCAATATTTCATTCATATGACACATTTATCGACCCTTCTGTCCAGAAACCGACACAGTCAATCACATTCATATAAACATTCAGAAATCAATAAATACCAAAAAGTCAAACAAAACAAACAGTGGAATGAGACAATTTAGGTCTACTCACAGTATGCTCCAAAACAATATTTGCTTCCAAATTCTGGATACGCTTGTATGCGAACATTTAACCTGTATAACCCATTTATGCAATGCACAATTCATAGACGTTACAAAACTCATTTTTTCATAAATAGTTATTTAGACTATGTAAAATGCATGGTCAATGAAAATTTCGGGTACTTTACCAAACTTCATATCTTCTACTCATTTTCATTTCATAATTCAATCACCAAATCATGTGAATATCATTATCCCCAAACATACTCACACCTTTGGTACTTTGATGTCAACAATCATTCACTAATTTATCACTAATAGCCTTCCATTTTAATCCCACTGAAAACATGACATCATCTCTCTCTCTATGATTTCCTTAACTTTAATCCTATGCTTGTTCATCCTCAATTTTCCAAAATTGTTCACTTATGTGTATATATAAATACACACATATACAATTAGAAGGGAAAACGGAGCATATAAGTCTTCATCACTTTCAAAATTTCTTTACTCTTCTCCTATATGTATTCAATGATCTTTCTACTCAAAATCATATTTACACCATCACATCACACAAAAATCCCTAAATACGTAAAAACAACACATCTGAATTTTTTTCTTGTTTATACTGTATTCATGAAAATGGCCACTTTTTTCATGACTAGTTTATGCCAGATAAACCATCCATTTTATCTCATATTTAGACTTGTCATAAGGATTAACCCGATACTTACTTGTTAAAACTCCAAAATCTTCAATAATCACAAAGCCCTAACTTTCAAGAACTCACATACTTCATCTTATAGAGGTTTGGGTCCATTTTTTCTTGAGGCAAAAGAAATAGATGATAAAAGGGTAACAGTAGAAGATAAGGGTAAGCATAGTTTATCCTTGGTGGAGTTTTTAATGAAAAACTCTGTGTTGAAGATACACTAGAGAAAGAAACTTCGATAGAAAGAAATGAAAGCAAGTACAGTAACTTGTCTTTCAAGGTTATTAAAACTACACTTTAAAACTGGTACACCTGTCCATTTCTTAGCCATTTATCCACTTCACGTTAGTAAAACTCAATTAAGTATGATTTGTACTTAAGTTTATGATTTAATAAAACCATTGAAACACAAGTCATAACCCATTAAATCACTTCAGATTTTTCATAAAATATCATTCACTCGTTCCAACCGATTCCCTCACTTTTGTTCAATCAATCTTTTTGAATCAAAACCAAAATCTACAAATTTTTTATAAAGAGATGGAGGAATGTGCTATGAATCTAATGCTTCAAAAATCAGGTCATTTGGAGGTCGGATAACAAAGTTATGGCCAAAAGAACCAAACAATGTTTTTGCCCTCAAGCATATAGAACCTATCTCGGCACAAATGGCACAACTCTCTCTAAAGATGTCAGATTAAGATTATCTTAGGACAATTTCAAAGGGGACTTCAAAATATACAACTTCTGTGAAGAACTTGAAAACAAATTCTATCGTCTGAAGGGTCAAAAATGGACCAGACAATACCATCAGACGAATAATGTACAGAAGAAGAAGTTTCGGTCACATAAGCAGAAAGCAAACGAAGCAGAAAGTAAACGATACTTCTTCACAAACGATATGACATCATCACAGACAATATGATGTCATCATAGATAATATGATGTGATCATAGATGATATAACATCATCATAGACAATACTATCATCATTCCTGAGCATATCCCCTTATAAGGACCATAACTTTCATCCTTAAGCTCAATATTTCCTCTCAATTTTCATTTAAACACTCATTCCCATCCTAGAACTTCATTTTACAATTACTCCCCAACTCAAAAACCATTTTATTGATCATCTCTAAGTTTTCATCAACTCATATATAAACACCTATATATTTGTACATGCACAATGAAGAAACAGAGCATATCTAATTCTCTACACTAATCCTATACATCATTTCATTGATATCTCATCTCTAAGAACCATTTACACAACACCGATCACTAACAATCCACCAAAACTAAATAACAACATATCCACAATTTTCATCCCCCTTAACATAGTGTTCAAGAATATAAATATACATAAATGTCATGATCATGCACTGATATTAAATTCATTAGCTTTATTTCAAAAATCCCAACTCCATTCAATTATACCTGAAATCATTCATGAATGCATGTACAATTATTTTTGTGTGCAAAGATTCAATAGTTATGTGCATATATGCTAACATTATGTATGAGTGAGAAAATGCATTCCTTTAATCTCTCTGTGAGCTCACATGTACCAAATTTTCAAGTTCTACCCCGCTTAGTATGGGAATGGGATGTTATATTTCTCACCTCCTTAATAAATTTCATCCTCAAAATTAATATCTGATGGATCAATAAGGCAGGGGTATTGTTTCCTCATATGCTCCTCCATTTCCTATATACTTAACCACTCAAATACTTTCTTCCAAGTAACCACAGTTGATAGACTCAATAGGTCTTTCAATCACCTATTTAGCTATCACACTATCTTGATTATTTCATTGATATATTTTAGTTTATTCATAAAAACTTTTACTTAGTATGCTGTCAATCTATCTCTGTAGATCATATCATTATTTCTTAACCTATTTACATATCAAATTTTATGAATCTAAGACATCTTTCATCAGTAACACTAACTCATTTATCTTTTTGAATCATTTAACTCCTATTATAGATTCACTTCACTTATCACCAGTATCTCAAATCAATTATGGTCTTTGATCATTTTGAGGAACTCTTCCTTTCAATGTAAGGGTAAACAACCCCTGACTGTCATACAACGCCTCATAGAGTACTTTAATGATGTCACTATGATCACAATTATTATGCTGTAGTTAATTGGAACTATACCTCAACCTCATATTCCTATGAACTCTAAAATATAAGCTTTAAGCACATCCCTAACAGTTAGAATTATTGGTAATTGATTAAGCCCAAGTTTATTATATAAATTGGTGACATTTTCATGACTTTTACTACATTTTGACTCTTATTTCTAGATTTTATGGTTAAATTGACTCTTGACTATGTATCTTTATTTTATGTAGTTTGAGAGTAAAATTGTCACAAATCGGTATTAATTGCACTAATTAATTTTTAGAACAATTGATACGCAAACTACCATTGTTCATTGTAAGAAACTCAAGGAGAAGGGACTCAAGAAGAAGATATAGAGTCAAGGAAGGCTGAAGTGAAGTCAACAAGTAAACAGGCATAATATGAAGGTCGCCGCAGCGAAAGGGATCTGTCACCACGGTAAAATATAAAGAATTCTAGGGCAAACTTTCAGGAAAAGTTTACCGCAACGAAAATGAATTCTTTCGTCACGACGAAAGAACCGGCAACAAAACAAAAACCTTTTGGGAAAAGTTCACCATGGTGAACTTATCTATCGTCGTGATGAACCTTCAAACACCCGAACTATTTTAAAAAATTTACCCACTGTGCAACCCGATCCAAATCATCTTTCTTTTAAAAACCTACCATATTAGGTTAAGAGCTGACACATATACATATAACACAGATACACACCTCGCTCTCTCTCAACTTTGGACATCCATCATCAACTCTCCATCATCATTATCATGTATGCTTACAGTGGGTTTCTGGTTGTGAGTTCTCCTGAAGTAATGCTTGGCTAAGCACCGTTTCCTCTTCAAGATGTAGCAATGGCTGGAGTTCAATGGGCTTCAAAGGGGAGTAGTTTAATCATGCTTAACTACATTGTTATGAACTCTCAATACAAGAAAAATACCCCTTCAGCGACGTTTTAAAAACGCCACAAATGTTAAAAAACCGTCGTAGATTGTTATTTGTGACGTTTATGAAAACATCGCAATAAACGTCGTTGAAGGTAGAGTAAGGAAATGGTTTCCTTGACGTTTTGTAGAAAACATCGAGGAAACCTAGGCTATTTCTCGACGTTTTGGAAAACGTCATAAAAGCCTAAGGGAATGGGCATCGAGTGAATTAAACGTCGTGAAAACTCTGACGCTTTGTGCGACATTTATTAGACATTGTTGTAGCTTGGCAATCTGCGACGTTTGGGATTAAACATCGCCGATTATTAGTTTGAAAATAAATTTTTAAATTATATTAAAATAAGTTTATTTCAATAAATTTTCAATTTTATATAATTAAATTTGTGTGACTCATCCGAAATTATTAATAATTGTGAGAATTATTAAAATTAAATTTGAAATTTTATTTGAATCAGAATATGATTTTAAAATTGAATTTTAGTGGAATTATTATTCTGATTGAATAATTAATATTTGTGAAAATTATTAAATCTTATTTATTTAATAACTATTTAATATCATATATTGAATTTTTATTTAGTAATTTATCAATTTGTTGAGTACATCATGGATTTGCGAATGATTAATAATGTATAACAAGAATTTAATACATGTAGACAATGAATTATATAATTTAAAATCCCAAACATGTCATAATATAGTAATTCATATGAACAATATGTTATAAGTGTCTAATTTATCAGTATGAGTACTTATCTATTCAACTCGAATATTATGTGTAGAACATATGAGTTCCAAGACCTTTTTTTGTTGTTCGACTTCGATAGTTAATTTATCCTGCATTTCTTCAAATTTTTTGGTTAATTCATCGACTTTAGACTGTAAGCCCTCATTCACCTTCTTGGACTCCTCTAATTCGTCCCGAAGTCTCTTTCTGACCGAAGTCTTCCCTTGTGATCGAGGCCCCATTCCCATGCCAATAATGTAATCTGTTCTGGTCCCCAGGACTTTGTCGCACACTTCATCCACTGTCATTAGATGACCTTGTTCTGTTGAATGTGTCAATTCGTGACACATTAAGTCCTGAAAAAGTAAAGAATTAATTACATACACAATGTGATTTAAGCAATATTTATAAATAAACTATGTACTCACCAATTTTTCTTTGCATTTGGGAGTTGTCCATTGACCTTTTCTTTCATCATAATGAGTGTGATACGATAACTTCATCCGATCACACTCTTCTCCGTCTCTGTCACCCTGTTGTATAGAAATATATAAATAGTAATATTTATTATAAAATTTGAAATGTCAATAAAAGAAAAATATAATTAAAAAGATAATAACTCACAAGCTCATACCGTATCGCTACAAAGGCCTTAGAGCCAGAGTTTGGTCGACATTTGACTTGACTCCTAGCAACTTTTACTTTTGACTTTTTTCCTAATCGTACACGTAAGAAAATGCATTATAACATCTGGTTTGGGTGGATTAACCGGCTTACGTGGTTGCGGTTCAGAGCCCGTCTCAAGACAAATTAGTATTGTCCTCTTTGTTCTGCCAGGGTGAGGTTGCGACTCGAATCCCTGACCAAAGGGTTTTGCTGCGTTGAGACGCACGCCTCATACCACTGAGCTATACTAATTTGTCTTGAGGCGGCTCACGAACCATGCAACCATGTAAGCCGGTTAACCCACCCAAACCAAAAAGGCACCTTTTTGGTTTGGGTAGGTTAACCAGCTTACGTGGTTGCGTCAGAGCCCGTCCCAAGACAAATTAGTATTGTCCTCTTTGGTCTGCCAGGGTGAGGTTGCGACTCGAACCCCTGACCAAAGGGTTTTGCTGCGTTGAGACGCACGCCTCATACCACTGGGCTACCCAGTGGTATTAGGCGTGGGTCTTGCACCCAACAAAACTCTGAGGTCACAGGTTCGACTCCTTGCGAGGGCGGATCGCAGGGAGGGGTCAAATCTAGAACCCGACGTGACCAAAGGGGACAAAACCCAATGGTGTGGGCCCACCCCAAACCAACATCTATAAATCATAATTCATAAATACTAAAATATAATAAGTTGTAAAAAAAATAGTGATCAAATAAACTAACCTTTGTAGCTGATTGTTCCCAATATTCGGATAAGTCCATCCACTTTGCCACTGTCACATTATGCGGCTTAACATCCTTTCCGTGTTGGGTAAAATGCTTTTTTAAACTATATCTTTGATCTTTGGACCTTAAAGCAAGAAACTTCTTCACAGTAATATGTACTTCGTTGTCAATCCTCATTCCCTTGATTTCCAGTTTTTGCTGCAAAAAATTATAAATTATTGGTCAATGTTCTAAGCATATGGAAAACACATACAAATTAGATTGGTTTAGAATACTTATGTCTAACTTGTCAAATGCAATATCCAATTCCTTAGTTGTAATTTTTGAAAATTTTGTTTTTACAACTAAGGAAGTTCGGGATACCAGACCAATCTCACTCAAGAATTTGACAGATTGTACGGAGTTGGTTGGTCGTCTTTCAGTTGGGGAGATCTCTATCTCCAATCTCTTACCTATGGCCTTGTTAATCTTTGCCAATTTGTGTCCTTTTGTAATACCCCTTGTTTTTCTTGCATCAGTTGTGGATCCTAAAATAGCAAAGAAAAAATTTGTGATGAGCATATAACATACTTTTAATTGGTTAGATAAGCAAAAAAACTAAACTTAATAAATTTCACCAATGTAATGAGAAAGATCAAACCTGCAGTGCTTGCAGAAGAAGAACCCACAGTGGATGTAATTGTCTGATTTACTAGTGTCTGATAAGCAAAAGCTGGAGGAATCTCTTGAGACATGGATGGAGAACTTATATTATGGCGTAGATTCATAATTTGTTCATATTTATCTCTAGGATGAGTAATAGGCATACATGTGACTTCTCTTGGTGTTGGAGTAGGCTGAGAAGGTGCAGGAGTGACTTCTCTTAGTATTGGAGTAGGCTGACAAGGTGCAGGTGTTTGATTTTGTGGTTGTGTATAAGAAGATGACTCATTAGTTGCGTTCCCAAGAAGCTGACGGTAATGCGACTGCAATTTTGTCGGTAATAAGCTACTTGGTGCAGCCTTATTCTTCTTCTTGAGTTGACCTGGTCCCATGTGAATTACCTGCATCCAAATTGAGATTAGATTTCAAAGTACATATGCATCAATCATATTTGAAGACAACATGAAAAACCGAAATGCTCTCAATAATGGAATTGTTTGTAGTCAAACTATGAGCAAGTCAACAATGACAAGAAGTTATTCAAAACCAAATGCATTTCCACTTTTCACTTGAAAGACAACAAGAAAATGTTGCTGAAGATAAATTTTATTGAGAAAACTATTAGTTTGATTTGTGTGTTTGTTTCAATTCCTATGTCACTATTACATACTATCGTTATACTTTTTATGTTCACCAAATCAGATTATAGTACTCATAAGTAAGGGCTTGCACAATGAAAAGTCTGTTGTAAATGTCTACCAAATGTACAATGAAAAGTTAATATGATATAAAAACACTTGCATCATATTGACAATGTTTACATGCATCAGCCCAAATGGAGATTTGTACATGTTTACCGTAAATGATGGAATTGACATGATTTTGCAAGGAGAATTGTAAAACTTTTCAATGGGGAATGCAAGGATATCAATTCAAGGCCGATGTTTTAATCCTGCCTTTGGACAATTATGACTTGGTGTTATGCATTCGATGATTAGTTGAGTTAGGGGATATTATATGGAACTTCAAACAGTTGCAAAATGAAATTGCAAGTGGGAAAGCAGCAGTATGTCTTACAAGGAGAAATTGATAATCAATTTAAGTTGCTCACAAGTGAAAATATGCAGAAATTGTTAGCCAAGAAGTCTCAACTGACACTCACACAATTTTATGCATTTTCCATACAACCAAAATCTCTTGTAGTCTCTCTTAATTCAGAAGCAACAGAGTTAGTAGATGCAGCTGAATGCTTACCTAGAATGACAACTGAATCCTTACCTAGAATGATTCTCACTGACACCATTATAAAATCCTTTAAATGACTTCTTTTCTTCTCTATTATTTGATTATTCTTATCTCCCTTATCATTGAGGCTATTCTCTAATGTAAGATGTTGGTGCCTAATCACTATTTCCATTCATTGTAACACATCCCAGAACAGAACGCATCCATCCATAGCTATGTATAACACAATTTAAGTCACTAGCCAATAACCCAAAACCATGGATGTTTCCCTTAAGCATATTAAGAATATCCCATAAATTATGTCTTTGGAACTTTAAATTAGTTAAGACTTCAAAAGGAACATTAGACCGCTCAAAATAGTATTTAAGGTAGATTAGTTGGCCTATGCAAACCACTATATTCACTTCAATAATAAATGAATAAAAAAGCACTTCAATTCTGCCATACAAGGGATCTTTAAGATTAGATCCCTAACTATTACTATCTATCAATTCTTACAAATCTCTAAATCTAAAGTTTAGAAGATCATCGAAATATCACCGCAAAACAATTACCTGTCAATGTTGCTGAAGATGTCAACTGAAATTTCTTTATCTGCATAACAAGTTACAATAGCAGCCACAAATGATTGAACACAAGCAGCCCTTTGCTTTCAAAATATGGAGTGCATATGATATATGAGGTAAATTCATGATTTGAAGTTGAGAAATGCACAAATAATGTGAATCCATAAACAACAGCCACAAATGAATTAAAAGATTTGATATATTAGGTAAATTCATGATTTGAGGTTGGAAAATGCACAAATGATGTTTGAGGTTTGACAAGCCCTTAATGATGAGTGGTACTCACACCAAAATGGAAAAGGATACTTTTAGACATTTTGAACAAATTAAAGAAGTTGGGTTTTCAGTTGCTGAAACTTTTGATGAGACATCAATATAGTCAGGTTTTCAATGAACCAGTTGATGTAGTGAAATTGGACATACTTGATTATCACATAATTATCAAATATATAGTGTCTTTGGGTGAAGCTTCCTCTAGTTATTGATATGG
The DNA here is from genome assembly GCA_029891385.1 of Erythroxylum novogranatense. Classification (NCBI taxonomy): domain Eukaryota; kingdom Viridiplantae; phylum Streptophyta; class Magnoliopsida; order Malpighiales; family Erythroxylaceae; genus Erythroxylum; species Erythroxylum novogranatense. The sequence goes on from CM057224.1 coordinate 49,494,059, forward strand.
AATCAGTACAACTAACACGTATACCAGATTAGTTATCTGAAAAGTTCATTGATGTTGGGACCCGATCTCGAGACCGGACCCCAACTGGAGGAATTGAATAGCAAAATGCAAACGGATCGAAACGAATCAAAAAGCGAATACAAAGTACCCGAAACGAAAGAACGAAAATCATACATTGAAAGTATCCAATAGACAAACGAGAAAGAACCGAATAATCGAGTCGGACAACAAAATGCGGAACCCGAATTAAATCTGAAATCATAGAAAACAAGGCAATCAAACGAATATGAATCAAACGGATACGAATACGAAGCAGAAACAAAAAGCGAAGCACAAAATACAGAAACAAAATCGGAAAGCGAATAAACAAACGGATCAAAGCAAATGAAAGCGAATCAAATATGAATTTCCGACATCCGAAGCCTGAATCTTAGAGAACAACGATCACGTTGGAAATCATTAAGACATTCTAATTTTGGTATAATTTTTTTTTCTCTTCTCTTTTTCTTATCTTGCATCTTTTGTACAAATCGCAAAACTCATACATATCCTAAAATTTCATCCTTTAATCAATTCTTATTTTATTATATTGCCATATAACCAATTTTCTTATTAAAAATTGGGCAGCATAACGGCTGCTTTTCTTAAAACCCAAAACCTACAAGGGTTTAAAACACACTTCTAAAATCTCCAAACAGTTACACAACTATCAAAATCCACCGGACCCTCCGTCCGTGATCTCAGCATAAACAAACGCACTCCTATATGTAAAACATTTTGATAAGCCTTAATCTTTAATCAAAATCACCCATACACAATCCAATCCATAACTTAATCCAATGCATATGTCCAAAATTCATAATACATTCTCAAAATGAATACACAACAATTCTAAATTTTTTAGCAGTCACTTAGCTAAACAAATATACCATATGAACACATACAAACGGAAACCTTCATTTTCTTTCACCCGATCTTTTTCTCATCACCTATGGATGGGAATGAAGGGGGTGAGCTTATTGCTCGTGGATAATATATTTATAAATTGAATGATAAGCGAAAACAATTGCAAATCTTTTTGCCATTTCTTTCAAAAGTTCCTCAGTATAAAATTTTTCAAATGTCTTATTTCTCAATCTTTTTAAAACATTGTTAAAATAATTTCAATAATATCACTGCTAAAAATGCACAAAGAGCTTATTTCTCAAAATTTATCACAGTTTTCACTTTTCATGAACAAAATCAAAATTGTGTAAATTTTCATTTCTTTTTTATTTCTTAAACATCTTTCACATCATGCAATGCATCACACTTATAAACAAAACAAAACACATAGCACATCAAATGGTCTGGTTCGGTCCAAAACAGAATGTACTGCACATTCCCGCATAGCAGTCCTGTGCAAACGTGAACGGAACGTACTACACCTTCCCGCATCGCGGTCCAGTGTAGCCGTGACTTATGGGAGTCCGAGATCAGAACTCCAATGCCACTAGCGGGCAACCAGGAGAAGGCTATAAAAATAGACAAGTGCGCACTTGTCCCACTTATGGGACCTGACCAAACCCACATAACATATAATCAAAAACGAAAATTCGGATTGCCCGAAGACACTTTTCGAAAATCTTGATTTTCAACTTTTTCAAATCACATATTCATATCGTGTCAATACTTGACACATTCACATATCACATCAATTCATATAACAATCACATTCATTCTCAATTTATCAATTTAATCACATATAAATCAAAATCATAACAATGAATGCAATAATTTTCTTTAAAACATATATCAAACATATATGAATTCATAAAGCATATTGCTCAAAATTTTCAAATAAGTCAAAAACATGATTTTTTATAAATCTTGTATTTTCTAAAAATTATTTCTAAATTATCCTTCGAAATCTGATACGGCAACAACCTAGAATCAATGTCTAGATCACCTCCGTTTCAATGATTGTTCCCAAACCTAAATTCAATCAATCTAACAAGACCCTTCACCCACAAAACAGCAAGGAATTGGTAACAAAGAGTATAAGATTGTAGGAATTGAATTAACGCCACAAGTTAGAACTTACTTGATAAGTTGAATCAATCCTTAAGGTAAAACAAGTGAGAATCTCAATTCTCTCAAGAATGCTTTCTAATTTTATTGATCTCTAAAACTCGTGTTCATGGCTAAAGCAAGGTTTAAATACCCTTTGCAATGTAAACCCTAACAAAGATAACCTAAAACCCTAAAAAGCCCAAAATATCAAAAGGCCTTCTTGAAACAAATCGCCCAAGAATAAATCCCACATGGATTTGGGCTTCAAAACTAATTAAAATTGACTAGTCCTTGTCCAAATAGGATAAGAAAACCACAAAATAGAAGACTAACTTAAGAGGGGCGAATTGGGCTTTTAAACTAGGCCCACAAGCTTGGTTCCTTAAAATAAAACATGCACATGACATTTTTAATAAAGCACATGCACACTTAATGCAAACCAGCCCATGAAAAAGCCTAAAAGAAGTCCACATGCCCTTTATAAGATAAAATAAGCCCAAGCCCATTGATTAGACTTGTGCTTGTGAAAATTAGCTAAGTGTTAGCCCTCTTGATTTGATGCCTCCAATGTGCACACACACTTAGGTGTCTTCTTAAGCTCTTCCCCAAGCTTGATCAACAAAACTTCTTGAAGTTCTTGTGAAACAAAAGCTTGTACATAAATCTGAAATTGTGCTTTAAGCTTGTTGGAGCGTGACCTTCTAATTGGACCCATTGGCATCCTCAAATCTGCATTGCCTTGGTGAGTTGTATCATTCCCTCCCTCCTCAAAAGGATTCGTCCTCGCATCAAGACCTACATTATCAAAGGGAGATAAATCAGAAACATTAAAAGTAGCACTAACACTATACTCTCCTGGCAAATCCACCGTATAGGCATTGTCATTGATGCGTTCAAGCACTTGAAAAAGGACCATCCCCTCTACGATCAAGCTTGGACTTCCTTTATTTAGGAAATCTCTCCTTCCTGAAGTGCACCCAAACCCAATCTCCAGGTTCAAACTTCATCACCCTACGCCCTTGATTGGCTCTTTGAGCATACTTCTTGTTCTTTTCGTCAATATGTTGCCTAGCTTTCTCATGTATTGTCTTAACCAATTCGGCCCTTTGCTGCCCATCTACATTAACAATCTCATTCAAGGGTAAAGGCAACAAATCCAATGGGGTTAATGGGTTAAAACCATACACAATCTCAAATGGAGAATAACCTGTAGAAGAATGAATGCTTCTATTATATGCAAACTCAATCAAAGGCAAACAATCTTCCCAAGCTTTCAAATTTTTACCCACAACAGCACGCAATAAAGATCCTAAGGTTCTATTAACCACTTCAGTTTGTCCATCTGTTTGGGGATGATAAGTTGTTGAAAACAAAAGTTTTGTTCCCAATTTATTCCATAGAACACGCCAAAAGTGACTTAAAAACTTAGAATCCCTATCTGAAATAATGGTTCTAGGAATGCCATGCAACCTAACAACATCCCTAAAAAACAAATCAACAACATGTGTAGCATCATCAAATTTATGACATGCAATAAAATGAGCCATTTTACTAAATCTGTCAACTACTACAAAGATGCTATCACGTCCTTTCCTAGTCCTAGGCAATCCTAACACAAAATCCGTAGATATATCAATCCAAGGACTAATAGGGACAGGTAGAGGCGTGTACAACCCATGTGGTTGCACCTTGGACTTGGCTTGCCTACACGCTACACAACTAGAGCAAACTCTTTCCACATCCTTTTTCATGTTAGGCCAATAAAAATGCTCCTGTAATATGTCAAGTGTTTTAGCAATACCAAAATGTCCCATTAAACCTCCATCATGAGACTCCTTAGCAAGCATCTCACGCATAAAACCAGTAGGAATACATAATTTATTATCTCTAAACAAATATCCATCATTCCTATAAAACTTTTGAAAAGCAACTTGTTCACATGCATCATACACATTAGCAAAGTCAGAATCTGATTTGTACAAATCTTTTATATACTCAAACCCAATCAACTTAGAACTAAGAGAAGAGATTAGAGCATACCTCCTAGACAATGCATCAGCGATCACATTTTCTTTACCTTGCTTGTATTTCACAACATATGGGAATGTCTCTATGAACTCCAACCACTTAGCATGTCTTTTATTTAACTTACCTTGGCCCTTAAGATGCTTCAAACTCTCATGATCAAGTGTGAATCACGAATTCCTTTGGCCATAGATAATGTTGCCAAGTTTGTAGAGCTCTTACCAATGCATATAGCTCCTTGTCATAAGTGGAATACTTCATTTGAGCACCATTCAACTTCTCACTAAAATAGGCAATGGGACGCCTTCCTGCAATAAAACAAAGACCAATACCTATCCCTGAGGCATCACATTCAATCTCAAAAGTAGAAGAAAAATCAGGTAAACTCAAAATAGGTGCGAACAAAGTTTTTCTTTCAAAGTGTTAAAAGAAATTTCCTGCGCCTCTCCCACTTAAATCCTACCTCCTTTTTAACAATCTCACCAATGGAGCTGCAATGGAACTAAAATCTTTCACAAACCTCCTATAGAAACTAGCAAGTCCATGAAAAGATCTCACCTCAGTAACACTTGTAGGTCTCGGCCACTCCCTAATTGCCTTGACCTTTTCTTGGTCCACCTCAATTCCATTAGAAGAAACAACATAACCAAGAAATATGACACGATCTATGCAAAATGTACACTTCTTTAACTTAGCATACAACTTTTCTGCCCTAAGTGCATCTAACACAAGCCTAAGATGCTCATTAATGCTTTTGCTATAGATCAATATGTCATCAAAATATACCACAACAAACTTACCTATAAATGACCTCAAAACATGATTCATCAAACGCATAAATGTACTAGGAGCATTAGTTAAGCCAAAATGCATCATAAGCCACTCATATAAACCATGTTTTGTTTTAAAAGCAGTTTTCCTTTCATCACCAATTTTCATTCTAATCTGATGGTAACCACTCATAAGATCAATTTTGGTAAACACACATGCACCATGCAATTCATCAATCATATCATCCAATCTAGGTATAGGATGGCGATACTTTACCGTTATCTTGTTAATGACTCGCAATCCACACACATCGTCAACTCCCATCCTTTTTGGAACCAATATCACTGCACGACAAGGACTAAGACTCTCCCGATGTGTCCCTTTGTAGCAATTCTTCCACTTGCTTTTGGAGTTCCTTAGTTTCTTGAGGTTAGCCCTATAAGTCGGTCTATTTGGAATTTCGCCCTGTGCATGAAGACAATCGATGTTCTATTCCTCTAATAGGCGGCAATTCCTTAGGCAACTCCTCAGGGAAAACATCTCCATACTCCTGCAAAAGAGAAACAACACTACTAGGCAAACAAGGGTCAAGGTCAGATTCATTAAAATAAGCTTGCTTGTACAAAAATACAAACAAACATCTCCTTTCCACATAAGCAACCCTTACATCTCTCATTTTTGCATAGAAGTTTTGTTTCTTTCTACCCTCTCTCTCATTTGGGCCTTTTAATTGAATTTCTTTTAAGGCCTCTTTGCCCACTTGTCTTCTCTCAGTCTCGACCTCTTTCCCCAAGTCATTCAGCCATTGTAGTCTATACGGCCTAGGGTGTTTCAAGCACTCCAACCCGAGTTTTTCTACCATCAATGTACTAGCCACATTAGTGCAGCTTCCCCCATCAATGATCAGGCTACAAATCTTCTCATTCACTAGGCATCTGGAATGAAAAATATTTTCCCTTTGCTCAATTCCATCTTCCTTCACTTGAGCATTCAAAACTCGCCTAGTAATAAGTAATTCACCCCTAAGTGCATCCTCGACTTCCACATCAGAACAATCTTCCAACTCTGGCATGGAAGTCAAATCATCTTCTTCCTCCTTAGACACAACTTCTCCTCCTCTCACAAACATTGTTTTCTTGTTTGGGCATTGAGAAGCAATATGACCAACACCAAGACATTTAAAGCATTTAATAGTCCTATGCTTTTCAGAATTGGAACTAGAAGAACTTGGAGTTTTAAAGTACCTTTTGGATCTGCCTTGTTCTTCTCTTCCTTTAGCTTGTCTTTGTCCTTCTCATTTTTCTTGGACCATTTCGAGTTCCAATTTGTAATAGAGCTTGGGTAAGAAGCTTTGTTGGAGCTTTTTTACTTGAGTTGCCTCTCCACCTTCATGGCCATATTCACCATCTCCTCTAACTCCACATAATGGTGCAATTCAATAACATTGGCAATGTCTTTGCTCAAACCAGCCAAGAAACGTGCCATGGTGGCTTCTCTTTCTTCTTCTACATTAGTCCCAATCATGGCTATCTCCATCTCCTACAAGTTGATCCCACCAAATAAGTGCATAATCATGAAATGCCACGGCAGCAAGCTTCACCTTCTTCTCCTCAGAATAGTTATGGCATTCAAAAATCATCTCCACCTTTCTTTCCCATTCTAAGTAAGCTTTTGGATCATTCTTACCTTGGAAAGATGATATTTTCATCTTGATACTGCCCAAGTTTCTATCCACACGCTCGACCCTGTCTTCTCCCCTTGCATTGTCTCGGCCTCTATAACCTCTTCCTCTTCCTCTATCATTCCGTCTCCCTCTTCCACCAAATCTGGCCCTATGCCAATCTTATTCATCTTCCCAATCATCATATTCATCTTCATACTCATAGCGCACACGAGTTGGCTCCCTAGCATTTTGCCTCCTTGTTGCACCATTAGATGAAGCCTCTCGTTGTAAATTCCTAATGGCTTGATCTTGTCTATCAAATTTATCACTGACATCCCTGAACATGTTCTCAATCCTTTGGAATTGATGTTGCATAGCCTCCAAAGTAAAGAATGTGTGTTGATCAGCCTCACTATTCTTTTCATCCTTGTCACTACCTTTACTATCGTTTGAATTGGTAATGATGTAAAACCTACAAAAACACGTTAGAATAGCTCCTCACACACTCCCTCACGTGTTTCTCTCTAAATCAGATTGGATACCCTCGTGTTTCACTCAAGAAGATGGATTTTACCCTCAAATGAGCTTACACACTCTTGCCTTTTACCACTTTAGATTCTAGCACAGTTTTACTTGTCCGGATCAATCACTACCAACCAAATAAGCACAACAGCAACGTAATTCAAAAGGAAAGCAACGAATACCTAAATAAAAGAAGAAAAACACAAAGCTAGATGCAATTTAATGTAAAGAAAACAATGAAGACGAAAATAAACACATACTAGATGGAGAAAACGTATGTGACGGATTTTTGATGCCAATTGAGCAATATGAAACAAGATTACTCAATTCAAGTGTAATGGAAACAAAAAGGACAGCAAACCAAAAAAACAACCAAAGAGAGCAAGAAAAGACGAAATTATGAATTAAACTCAACCTAAAACCCAAATTAACAAGAACATTCCAATCTGCCCCAATTACTCAAGAACTTAAAGATAAGCAATTATATCAAAGACACGTTTTGAGCGAAGAACGTAAATCTTGAAACTAGAAAGTGTTTCTTGGTGCAAGAAAACAAGTCTGGATGAGTTTCTTTAATGAAGGATGTGTTCTTGATGAATCTTGAATAATAAAGAAACGAAATTAAAGAATTCTTGAATGATCAGATTCGCTCTTGATGAATCTTGCAAGCAAATCAACTCAAACTCACAAAGATTCACAATCTTGATTTTTTTTTTAACTTCTTTCTTTCTTTCTTTTCTTTCTTTTCTTTCTTTTCTTTCTTTCTTTCATTCTTTCTTCTTCTTTTTTTTAATTTTAATGATGAACTAACTATAATAATCAAGAACAAATAGAAAATAAAAGATAAAGATTGAATTTAAAACCTAGGCTCTGATACCAAAGATGATACGGCAACAACCTAGAATCAAAGTCTAGATCACTTCCGTTTCAATGATTGTTCCCAAATCTAAATTCAATCAATCTAACAAGACCCTTCACCCCCAAAACAGCAAGAAATTGGTAACAAAGAGTATAAGATTGTAGAAATTGAATTAACGCCACAAGTTAGAACTTAATTGATAAGTTGAATCAACCCTTAAGGTAAAACAAGCAAGAATCTCAATTCTCTCTTGAAGAATGTTTTCTAATTTTATTGATCTCTCTAAACTAGTGTTCATGGCTAAAGCAAGGGTTTAAATACCCTTTGCAATGTAAACCCTAACAAAGATAACCTAAAAACCCTAAAGAAAGCCTAAAATATCAAAAAGGCCTTCTTGAAACAAATCTGCCCAAGATGATACAACTCACCAAGGAAATGGAGACTTGAGGATGCTAATGGGTCCAATTACAAGGTCACGCTCCAACAAGCTTAAAGCACAATTTCAGATTTATGTACAAGCTTTTGTTTCACAAGAACTTCAAGAAGTTTTGTTGATCAAGCTTGGGGAAAAGTTTAGGAAGACACCTAAGTGTGTGTGCACATTGGAGGCATCAAATCAAGAGGGCTAACACTTAGCCAATTTTCACAAGCACAAGTTTAATCAATGGGCTTGAGCTTATTTTATCTTATAAAGGGCATGTGGACTTCTTTTAGGCTTTTTCATGGGCTGGTTTGCATTAAGTGTGCATGTGCTTTATTAAAAAAGTCATGTGCATGTTTTATTTTAAGGAACCAAGCTTATGGGCCTAGTTTAAAAGCCCAATTCGCCCCTCTTAAGTTAGTCTTCTATTTTGTGGTTTTCTTATCCTATTTGAACAAGGACTAGTCAATTTTAATTAGTTTTGAAGCCCAAATCCATGTGGGATTTATTCTTGGGCATATTTGTTTCAAGAAGGCCTTTTTGATATTTTTGGCTTTCTTTAAGGTTTTTAGGTTATCTTTGTTAGGGTCTACATTGCAAAGGGTATTTAAACCCTTGCTTTAGCCATGAACACGAGTTTAGAGAGGTCAACAAAATTAGAAAGCATTCTTCAAGAGAGAATTGAAATTCTTGCTTGTTTTACCTTAAGGATTGATTCAACTTATCAAGTAAGTTCTAACTTGTGGCGTTAATTCAATTCCTACAATCTTATACTCTTTGTTACCAATTCCTTGCTATTTTGGGGGTGAAGGGTCTTGTTAGATTGATTGAATTTAGGTTTGGGAACAATCATTGAAACGGAGGTGATCTAGACATTGATTCTAGGTTGTTGCCGTATCACAAGAATAAATCCCACATGGATTTGGGCTTCAAAACTAATTAAAATTGACTAGTCCTTGTCCAAATAGGATAAGAAAACCACAAAATAGAAGACTAACTTAAGAGGGGCGAATTGGGCTTTTAAACTAGGCCCACAAGCTTGGTTCCTTAAAATAAAACATGCACATGACTTTTTTAATAAAGCACATGCACACTTAATGCAAACCAGCCCATGAAAAAGCCTAAAAGAAGTCCACATGCCCTTTATAAGATAAAATAAGCCCAAGCCCATTGCTTAGACTTGTGGTTGTGAAAATTAGCTAAGTGTTAGCCCTCTTGATTTGATGCCTCCAATGTGCACACACACTTAGGTGTCTTCCTAAGCTCTTCCCCAAGCTTGATCAACAAAACTTCTTGAAGTTCTTGTGAAACAAAAGCTTGTACATAAATCTGAAATTGTGCTTTAAGCTTGTTGGAGCGTGACCTTGTAATTGGACCCATTGGCATCCTTAAATCTGCATTGCCTTGGTGAGTTGTATCAAAATCATAATTTTCAAACATTTACATAAACAATAATTTCTTAAAATTTAACACTTGCTTAACTTAAAATTCAATAAATAAACATACTACCCACCTCGAATCGATACTAAAAACTCGTCCTTAGCTTCAATTTGACCATTTCTTCTTTCTTTCTTCCAATTTAACATTACCTAAGCCATAGTCATCCAAATTCAACATCATAAATAACATTATCCTTAAAATTGATGTCATAATTCATAAACTCATACTAATTTCAAGATATCTAAATCACCAATTTCCAAAATCCCCAAATCCCAAAATTGGGTATAACCCTAATTCACAATCATTCAAAATTGATCCAATTAACTCAAGCAATTCCCAAAATTGATCTTAGAATTGACAAACCCTTATCATTTTCCATAATTCTAAATCAAAAACCCATTAAAATTTCAAAGATCAAAAACCATCACTTACCTTCAACCTTCAATTTTTGGATTTTTTTTCTTGGCTTAGAAGGAAGCTTTCACCTTCTTCTATCTTTTTCCTATTGAAATCAATGAAAATCACCCTTGAAATCTCACATAGTCGAAACCCTAAGTCATTTTCCTCTTCTCCCACTTTTTCTCTCATCCGAAACTTCAATATTTCTTCTCTTCTTTTCCTTCTTTCTTTTCTTCTCACTTTTTTTCTCTTAAGTATCGTGACTTGCTACTGTCAAAAACGGTAGCCCACTCTCTTCTTTCATTTAATGAAGCAAAATGACTATAAAGCCCTTCAATTTAATATCAAGACCGATCAACATGGTATGGAGAGATATAAAAATGACTTAGGAAACCAACGCTTCCTTATTCTCTAATCTTTCCCAACCTTGTTCTTTACATATTAAGCAATGACATTTTTAATAGAATGTAAATAACTATCGTAATGAAATTCGTATTAAGCAATGACATCTTCGAAAACATGTAAATAATCCGTAAGCATACAAAATTGACGCAGAAATAAACCATACTAATGTCCTGACAGTTAATTTTGCTGTCATTGTTATAAAAACTTGTCTATTGTGTATTGGATTTGTCTGCAAAAGTTGAGCAAAGAGTTTAAGAGTAAAGGAAAAGGGCAGATTTGTTTGAATCTTTTTTTTTCAACTGAAACAATCGAATGTAATTTGTAAATTAGGGATTTCCATTTAAATGCTAAGGACTTTGTTGTATAGTTAAGCACAGATAAGATTCATGAAACAAGTTAAAAGATTCATGAATTGACAGTATGCATATCAACATCACCGTAAGCTAAAAGATCCTCATTGCTCTTTTGGAATCATATCCCTTTAATAAATCCTACACAAATAAGAAGTTATCATATATAGATCTACCATAGAATGAAGGCTCATTGTGTAATGTGGATATTATCTCTGATAGGTTGCGCAAAGATCAATCATACTAGTAGGATTGGAGATCTTAGGAATCAAGAACAGGTATGTTTTGTCCAATTACCTGAGCATCCTATAACTTGAGAAGAATTCCGAAGCAAATTTAACTACTAGCTTCTTTCTAATGGCCTATGTGTTTTCACAAAAATAGGCACTGAAACCATCAAGCCTTAGAGACTTGATAGGATTAAGTTTGAGCAAATTACAGAACTTGTAATTTGCATTTCCTCTAGCTTGTTGGCTTCTAAGTGTTTCAGTATTAGATGAGAAGGGTCCTAATGACACTATTCCTCAAAATTCTCTTTACTTTCATTGCTCCTTACTAATCTCTCCACGCATTTCAATTGATTTGCAAACTCAACTTTCTGTGTTGGTAACACATTCATCAAAATCTAATTTATATCTCCTGTGTCTACTTGTATAGGATATAACGTGGATCCAAGTTCTCCTCACGTTAGGAATATTGTTACCTCAAATTCCAAAAATCCACTCAGATAGTTGGATACACTACATTGACCGTAATGCATACACTCTTAGTAGTATACCCTACCTCTTATGCTTGAGTCTCCACTGGGGATATGACTTTAATATTCCCTTTGATTTAATGCACATTCATTTCTGATTTGTTCTTCCATTAATCATTCTTAATATAAGCTATTTGGTCTACTTAACCTAATTCAATGAAATCCTTCTTCGAAAGAAGATTTCTTGCCACTATCATCCATACTGTTCATACAATCTTTATCAATCAACTGTTATCATCGTCAATGTTGTTTCAGCCATTCTTAACAACTCAATACGATCAACATCAACGACTTATGAACTTTTAATAATTCCAATTTCTGTCACACTTTACATGATCAAACTATCCTTTATAATAAACTCAATGAAATAAGAGGCACATTCATTTACTCTTATCTTTTTCCATGTACCATCAAGATCACTACATATTATACACAAAAGGAATCTTAGTAGGTCACCAATTTATATCTCATAGTTTCTAATACATCCATCGCAATTGATTCTGAACAACCTCTGAGTATTCTACTACTATTTAGAATTACTCCTTCATAATAGTCACCTTTTAAGCATAATCACCTATACCATACTTTCATTTCATTACTTTGATTCATCTCATAGCTTTAACTATAGGGATCATAGATTATCTCTTATACCATATCCAAATATAAATCTCATAAGCACTCAATCACATAGTTCACCAAGGTAACCACATTATCATCAAATGTGTACTCATTATAACTTGTCGACTCAACCTCGAGAACTTTTACACATATCACTACCATTTGTTTCATTTTCCATATATACATTCTTAATCAATTTAGAATTATAGGCGTATAGCCATCTTATGATACAACTCACCAAGGCAATGGAGACTTGAGGATGCCAATGGGTCCAATTACAAGGTCACGCTCCAACAAGCTTAAAGCACAATTTCAGATTTATGTACAAGCTTTTGTTTCACAAGAACTTCAAGAAGTTTTGTTGATCAATAAAATTAGAAAGCATTCTTTAAGAGAGAATTGAGATTCTTGCTTGTTTTACCTTAAGGATTGATTCAACTTATCAAGTAAGTTCTAACTTGTGGCGTTAATTCAATTCCTACAATCTTTACTCTTTGTTACCAATTCCTTGCTGTTTTAGGGGTGAAGGGTCTTGTTAGATTGATTGAATTTAGGTTTGGGAACAATCATTGAAACGGAGGTGATCTAGACATTAATTCTAGGTTGTTGCCGTATCACAATTGACTCGAGGGTTCCATGAACAAAACGGAGAAAACCGAAGTTTACTTTGTGAACGAAATGAGTCCACTTTTCGGATCTCGTAGGCCACAAGCGAGCTGCTGGGAGAAGGCTTTATGTTGGCGTGCGTGACTACTAAAGCGGTTCTCTCTCACCAAACAAAGCACATAAGCAATGCTCAAAATCGTTTTATCAAAATGAAATGCTTTCATACCTTTCATGTTCTTTTTCTTCTTTCCATTCAAATCAAAATGCCATCACATAATTCAATGGCATAACATGATCATATATCAAAATGCATTTTTGCATATTCACAATAATTCAAATCCGATCCATGAAGCATATACATACATATAAGTAAATTCTTTAAATCTTTTGAAAACAATATATGCAGATTTATGAGGTACTTGAAATCATTTTATTCTCTTGATTTGGAAAAACTTTAATTGCTCATTATTCAATTGTAAACATGAAACCCGCCTCATTTTGCTTCGACATCCAACCTCAAATGTTCCCTTCCTCTTGCTCTTGGATAGGGTTTCTCTTGATTTCCTAAAATAAACTAAAATTCTCCTTCAATTCCAATTCAAATGGAAATCTCCCAATTTCAAAAAATCCTTAAAACTTCAAAATCACAATAAATGAAATCAACACAAATCAAACTCAAATTTAACCTACCCTTAATCCATCTAAGCTAGAAAACCCAAAACCTACCTTAGAAATCCTAAAATCAAATGGGTTCCCCTTAAACCATCTTCTTTCTCCATTCATCCCCACACAAAACCCTATCTTTTCTACTTCCTTTTTCAACCTTAACAAGAAGAAAATAACATGGAGCTTACCTTAACAATATGATTTTTCCTCTTCTTTCTTCTTCTTTCTTCCTTTTCTCTCTTCTTCCACGATTTTATTGATCTTCTCTTCTTTCTCTACGTTTTTTTCTCTCTTCCCCTTTGCTTATCACGACATCTTCTCTCTTCCTCTTCTTATTTCAAGACAACATTTTAGTTGTCATTCCCGTTTTGCCCCTCATTTAAGTAGTCTTTCCATATTTACCCTCATTTGTCTTTTTAACTAACATCTTATACTTCTAACTTCTTGACTAATTATCATGGAAAAATTGAAGGAATTTGATAATACTTCCTTCTAGAAAAATGTTCCTCATTGTCTCAATTTTCCAATGACACCAAAATCATTCAATTTCGTTAAGAAATCTGAAAGTTATATCCCAAACATTTACAAACTATTCTTATACTAAAATAATATTCTGTGAACAACTTCCATACAAAAATTGAAATTCTTAGAGACCAAATTAGAACTTGATTTCATCTGACAATTTGTAGCCCTATTTCTCTAGTGTAGTCCAAATCAAAAATCATCTTATTTGGATAACTAGAGAAAACGTTATGGATAAAACACCGAAGCATACTCAATGAACATGTTTCAACTTATAACTTCCAATATTTCACATATAACCCATCTTGTAAATAACTATCTTTTCTACTTCAATTCAAATTCAAGAATTCTTCTGTTCTTTACACATGAATAAACATAAAAAATTTCTCATTTAATATTTCTAACTTCCAAGAAATGTTCGGGGTCCAACAGGCAAATTGTATGCTAAAAGAACAACATGCCACATGCTATATGAAAGTGACATATTGCCATGTGGATTGAATCCATTTGTTGCTAAGCCTAGTCTCACATTAAGTGGTTCTCTAGTAAAGTCAAGATATAGCTCATCAAAGCTCTTCCAAGCTTCTTCATGAGAAGGATGAACCATGGTATTTCCGTCACCTTTAGGCCTATCATTTTGCCAAGTCATTTATTTAGCGGTCTTACTTGACATGAACTAGACTTTAATGGAAAGTACCGCAACACTTTCCATGGTATCTTCTTACCTTTACCATCATTAATTCTCCATCTTGATGTTCCAAACTTGGGACAACTTTGCAAGTCCCCATACTCTTTCCAAAATAGGGAATAATCGTACTTACATGCATGTATCGACACATAACCCAAGCTTAGACTTCGTAGAAATTGATTTGCTTCATAATAGGACTTCGGCAAAGTTTCACAATTAGGTAATACATCCCCCAACAGAGCAAGTAACATGTCAAATGACTTATTGCTCCACTTGTTTTATACTTTCAAGTGAAGCAACTTTTTTAAAAAGGATAACTTTGTAAAGTTTGTACATCCGGGGTACAACTCTTCTGTTGCTTTACTCAACAATTCATGAAAGCCTTGTCCTATAAAATCTCCAACGCCTTTAGGACGACTCCTTCCATCCTCATCAATTGGACAATCATTTACGAAGGTACCCACATCATGAAGCAAATCTTGCACGCCATCATCGTCCTCATCACCATTACCCTCATTAATATCATTCCCCAACCCATCAATGTCTACATTTGCATCGTCAAGCCTTTCTGCCCTAGAGATAAATCTATATTTTGGCTTGTCACCGTGTCAAACCCAACGAGTGTATGATTGGTCCATGCTGAATCTCATTAAATGATCAAAAACATTCATTTGAGACCTCATATAACAATTCATGCAACGACTACAAGGGCATGAAATTTCACAATCTTTACCCTTTTTTTCCACCACAAATTTCTTAAATGCTTTCACTCCATCAATGTATTCACGAGAAACCCTAATACTATTCATCCAACTCTTATTCATTGACCAAAACTACCTATTAATTTAACATAAAATGGCGACATTATGTTATGTTGGTAGAATTCAATTTACATAAAACACATTATGAACAAGTTGGAATAATAACGTGGTCTTCCATGATTGTATACACTTATTGCACGTACTAGCTACTATTGAAAAGGTTATGGCAATAACTTATTAGACTACAATTGTTGTCTTGTTTAGTTTACTCACATATAATTTGTAGCACCCCTATCGCAGGTACACACCAAGGCGTCTGCAGTCATTTCGTACATATCCTACGATAAGGGTGAGCTACTAACGATTACTACAAACACTTCACATGGCATCATGATAAAACATCGATATAAAATCACAATGTTTTTAAACCAAAATTTTCCTCATTTCATTTCATCAAACCGAAGTTTACACATCATCATCTTTTCTTTCTCGTACATCAATCCCAAAACCTAGTACAAATGCTACATGAAAGAGGAAAATACAGAGATCTATCTAGGTCATCCTAAAAGTCCCAGCTGATCGACCTGTGAGCCATGACTTCTCTCACCAAAATGATCTACACGGCTCGAAAAGTCCCTCTGGAGCTAGGAGTCTACTCTCGATCTTGAAAAATATGTTGCAATTTTGGGTGAGTTTGCGAACTCAGTGAGGTAACCATCATCGATGGTTCGCTCAATTCATGCAACAATCAGGCATATCACAAACTATTTCAAAATTTCATATACATCAACAGTAGCACATGATCACATCAGTAACACATTTTATTTTCACATAAGCATAAGGCATTTTGCCTTTCACTCATCAAATATATGTATGGGATGTTACATAATCTAATCCCATTTAAGTCATCCTATGCAAGGGAACTATAATGGTTCTAGGAGACGTGTTCTTTATAATGGAGAAGAAGATGAGTGCTTCGACCATCTTCTATTCCACTTCACATACTCTATCATTATATGGAAAAACTTGCATCTTCTCTGCAACTCTAACAACCATCTAATTCTTTATTTAGACATAGTTAATTGGATCTATCAAAACTTATGCAAAGGTGATATCCTTATCTGTAAACTTGCTTTTGCAAATGTTATTTATTTTATAAGTGTAATAAAAGAATTTTCTAAAGGACAACTACTATAAGCTTCAATATTCTCCAAAAATTGATATATGAAACTAGGATGCAACTCATCACTCATAGAATCTACCTTATCTATAGCCCAAATCAAGCTACCAAATTGAACATTATCAGACTATGAATTTGTACTAATCTAAGTCATAAATATCCAACTCTCTAGGGAACTTTAAAGTAAGGATCCCCAAGTTAGGCCATCATGATTATTTGCATGTTTATATGCTTCCTATCAAGGATGCTTGGACATTATTCATAACAAGGTATGTAGACTAATTATTAATGGATGAAATTGCAGATGTGGCCAATGCTACTTTAATAGAAGTGAGAATGATTAACTCAAAATAGGAGATCCATTACATATAAGCTTGACAATGTTCAAAAATTAAGATAAACCATGTTTATCTTCAAAAATTACAAACAAATCCATAGTTTATACCCATTGACAATGTTCCATACTGTGCCCAATTAAGAAGGGATATGGAACATGACATAGTCGCAACTTAAGCTAAATTCAACTCTAAAACTTGAAAACCAGAGACAGAAGAGATGGCAAACTCAGACAATGCAGTATAAAACAGTATCATCAATTGTAAATGAGATGAAAATCTCACAACTTTTGTCATTCAAAACCATTTTCATTACATTTTATCAATAGGGTCGACACAAAAGAAGGAGCTTGAATCAAGAATGGAATTGTAGGATGACTAAAAATTGACAAAGATTTCCCCTTTTTATTTAACTTCAGTTCCAAATTAAAGACTATGAAAGATTACGCTAAAGTCACTAATATTTATAGAAGATGATAGAAAAAATAAACCCATAAAATTAAAATCCGGAATCACCTTGATGGCGGTTTCTTGAATTTCATCGACGATCGTCCGGGCGAGAATAAATGGTGGCCATCGAGCGAGACCGGGAGGAAGAGGATGAAAGGAAGCGAACCTTAAGGCCTTGGATTGCAGCAAAGCGAAGAAATCTATGGGTACCTTCAGCTCCAAATTAAACACCAACTTCGAGCTTTAGGAAATCAAACACGAAGAAATAAGCCTATGTTTGGATCGAAGGAATGCAACAGAAAAGAAAGGAAGATAAATACATTTATCTTGATTTCCATTGTTTGGACAAAAATAAGCCAAGGAAAGGGAGGGAATGGAGAGGAATAGGAGAAATTTGGACCAATTGTATTTCCCATCGAATTGGTGGGAAAGGAAGGAAATTGAAGAGAAGATAATCTTCCAATAAGTAAATTACCATTATATCCTTATTTAACTCAATAAAATAACATTCTCAGCTACAATTCCTGATACAACTCACCAAGGCAATGGAGACTTAAGGATGCCAATGGGTCCAATTACAAGGTCACGCTCCAACAAGCTTAAAGCACAATTTCATATTTATGTACAAGCTTTTGTTTCACAAGAACTTCAAGAAGTTTTGTTGATCAAGCTTAGGGAAGAGCTTAGGAAGACACCTAAGTGTGTGTGCACATTGGAGGAATCAAATCAAGAGGGCTAACACTTAGTCAATTTTCACAAGCACAAGTCTAATCAATGGGCTTGAGCTTATTTTATCTTATAAAGGGCATGTGGACTTCTTTTAGGCTTTTTCATGGGCTGGTTTGCATTAAGTGTGCATGTGCTTTATTAAAAAAGTCATGTGCATGTTTTATTTTAAGGAACCAAGCTTGTGGGCCTAGTTTAAAAGCCCAATTCGCCCCTCTTAAGTTAGTCTTCTATTTTGTGGTTTTCTTATCCTATTTGGACAAGGACTAGTCAATTTTAATTAGTTTTGAAGCCCAAATCCATGTGTGATTTATTCTTGGGCAGATTTGTTTCAAGAAGGCCTTTTTGATATTTTGGGCTTTCTTTAGGGTTTTTAGGTTATCTTTGTTAGGGTTTACATTGCAAAGGGTATTTAAACCCTTGCTTTAGCCATGAACCCGAGTTTAGAGATCAATAAAATTAGAAAGCATTCTTGAGAGAATTGAGATTCTTGCTTGTTTTACCTTAAGGATTGATTCAACTTATCAAGTAAGTTCTAACTTGTGGCGTCAATTCAATTCCTACAATCTTATACTTTTTGTTACCAATTCCTTGCTATTTTGGGGGTGAAGGGTCTTGTTAGATTGATTGAATTTAGGTTTGGGAACAATCATTGAAACGGAGGTGATCTAAACATTGATTCTAGGTTGTTGCCGTATCATCTTTGGTATCAAAGCCTAGGTTTTAAATTCAATCTTTATCTTTAATTTTCTGTTTGTTCTTGATTATTATAGTTAGTTCATCATTAAAATTCAAAAAAGAAGAAAGAAAGAAAGAAAGTAAGAAAGAAAGAAAGAAAGAAAGAAAGAAAGAAAAGAAGAAAGAAAGAAAGAAAGAAAGAAAGAAGTTAAAAAGAAGAAAAAAGAAAATCAAGATTGTGAATCTTTGTGAGTTTGAGTTGATTTGCTTGCAAGATTCATCAAACGAATCGATCATTCAAGAATTCTTTAATTTCGTTTTTATTATTCAAGATTCATCAAGAACACATCCTTCAATCAAGAAACTCATCCAGACTTGTTTTCTTGCACCAAAAAACACTTTCTTGTTTCAAGATTTATGTTCTTCGCTCAAAACATGTGTCTTTGATATAATTGCTTATCTTTAAGTTCTTGAGTAATTGGGGCAGATTGGAATGTTCTTGTTAATTTGGGTTTAGGGTTGAGTTTAATTCTTAGTTTCGTCTTTTCTTGACTCTTTGGTCGTTTTTTGTTTCTTTGTCCTTTTTTGTTTCCATTACACTTGCATTGAGTAATCTTGTTTCATATTTGCTCAATTGGCACCAAAAATCATTCACATACGCTTTCTCCATCTAGTATGTGTTTATTTTTGTCTTCATTGTTTTCTTTACTGATTGAACTCAAGTTTATCATATAAATTGGCTACACTTTTATGGCTTTTAATGTACTTTTTGACTCTTGATTCATGATTTTGTGCTTAAATTAGTCCCTTGCGGTGAGCTTATGCTTTATGCAATTTGTTAGTAAAATTGTGCAAATTGACATTGATTGCATTATAATTTTCTAAGGACAATTGATCTGCAAATTGTTATTTTATATTGCAGGAGAAAAGGGTCAAAAGGATGAGAAAGTCAATGATGCTTGTGGCGAATCACTCCGCATCGGAAGAACGCTTCGTTGCGACGAACAATTCTAGGCATGGGTGAACGGACCCTCCATTCGCATGGCGAATTAATGGTATTTAATTTATTCGCATGACGAGTGACCAAATTCATTCGCGCATGGCGAATGTCGGTAACCGACCCAAAATAGAAATTTTGTCTCCATGCGACCCGACCCGACCCATCCTTTAAATATTGCGAATTAGGTTATCGGAGGGGCTTCAACTTCGCAGAGAAAAACATGAGAGAGACCGACGAGAGAGAGAGAGGAGAGGGACGGCGTAGAGAGAAAAAAGAGAGGCGGTGGTCGTCGCCGCATTTTAGTTGTTTTCTTTTGGTTGTTTTCGCGGTGTCTTCCACCGTGAGCGACTATGGTTATTTGCGAGTTGCGGTGTTCCCAGTTGTGATGTGTGGTTAGGCATTCTTCTCCTCTTGGCGATGCGATGATGGGTGGAGTTCACGAGCACTAAAGGAGTAGCAATCTATAGTTTGCTATGATTTATGAATATGCCTTGGTCGAGGGTTTATAGATTGTAGTGATACTATTGATTAAAGCTCAATTAAATGTTTGGACGTTTGTTGTGTTGTTTGGATTACTAGTTTACATTGTCACGTTTTTAACTACATTGTTGTGAACAGCCGAGTTGGGGTTTATTGCTTTGTAGTTAGATTTTGCTTGATTATAGTTTAATTAAGCGGTGAACAGTGTAATATGTTATGGATTTGTTTATGTAGAACTTCGTGCTTAAATATATGAAGTCTCATATATGTTCACTTGTGATTTTGTTAATTCTCTTTTATCTGCCTAGTTGTGTTAGATATTGAGTTGATGCTAGATTGCATTTGACCACTTGCATTAACATGTCCATTGCATACACTAAGGTTTTTAACAAGTTTTAATTGATCGAGTTGATTAATTCATTCATTGGACTTAACGAGTTGTTAAGGTTGAGCTTTCGGAAACTTAGTGATTTCTAGTCCACGCCCACACTAAGATGTTTTTAACAAGGTTTTAAGCAATAGATGTTAAGCCCCGTTACCGGAGTCCAACTCCGGATCATGTAACATGAAACTTAGCCATTTTACCTTGTAGGGTTTATGCCATTAACCCTAATTAGCGTCGTTTTTTTTTTTTTTTTTTTTTTTTGGACTATTTACATTTTGAAAACCCTTAATAGACATGAATCATACCTTGTTCATATTCTATCATCTCGAATTTCACTTGCGACATCTTGATGTCGGGCCCATTCAACCATGTCTCATCCTTGAACTCAACTTGCTTACTTGTGGTCCAAGCTGGGAAGACTTTGAGAACTCAATTTCAATTGACTTCTTCCTAGTATCATAATACTAATCCCTTGTTAAATTTGACATAAGAAATACCTTCATTGGAGTTTTACAACTCGAGATACGCTTAAAATCCAAAGTTTATTCATAACGGATCATATTCTCTTGACCGACCACTCAATTGCATTAAAGAAAAGTTCCTCAATTTAACTCCAAATGGCACAAATTCTTATGGGTAGATACCTACATGTCTCATGAATCCATGGCTCAAAAATCACTTCATTTGGAGTTCTATAGCTCATGATATCCCGAAAAACCATAATGTGTACAAAACCTTCATTATGCTTTTTAGCTGACCTCTTACTTGATGCAATACAAAATTGCTCAGTTCAACTCAATTGCTATAAAATTTTATGTAGAGGTACCTATATGTCTCATGAGTCTATGGTTCAAAAGTCACCTCATTTTGAGGTCGGATGAGTGAATTATGCCCCAAACAATGGACCATGCTCACTTCAAAATCAAATTGAAACTCTTTTGGCGCGATTGCTATAACTTTTAATATAGAGGTTCAAATGTGTTCATTCTTTCACCATACGAAAGTAGACATCTAGATCTACAACTCTTATGAAGACCACAAAACCAAATTCGGCCTCTAATAACGTCCAAAACACTTGGCTAACAATCTAGTCATTGGACTAGGTGCTGGTCGATGGGATAGGTATTATCTTTGGTTATAGTCATTTGAAACATTTCAATCATTGGAACACTTTATAGTCGACTGGAACTTACGAGAAATATTCTCCGCCCTCCAGTAGTCGACTGGAACACTTTCAGTCGACTGGAACTCTTCTAGTCGTGGAACACCTTCCGATCGATTGGGACCCTTCTTTTCGAACCACTTGGAATCATCATCTTTCAAGACTCATAACTTTTGATCCCTAGCTCCAATTGGGGCATACTATACCTCTATGGAAAGGTAAGAAGATGAACTATAAATCTTATGAAGGGTGTAAAGCTAACTCCATCATTTAGTAAGGTAAAGTCCACTCAAAGGTCCTACTCGATCATGACCTTTGAAATAATAATATGGTGAATGAATAAGGACGGCATGTGTTCTAACCCTCACAACTTTTGACACTTTTATTCAACTCATCTACTCTCAATTTAATCCCAATTGCCAATGGATCCATCCACATGACCCAAGCCATCACTCAAGCAACTTTCACCCATCACAAGCTAACTCTCAACTTCAATCCATATGATCCTTTATATTCAACAACATTTCATGTTTCATACTATTCCCATCTTTTCTTATTCATAAAGTTTGATTTCCAACAATGGCAACTTGTACTCAATGCTCATCAATTCAAATGATTACTTCTTTGAACCTACTTATTTTCCACTGCTTTGCATACGTATATATATATATATTCAAACTTATATCATCCATTCATACTCAACCATCATCATGACCATTCATATATATATAATTTATCTAATTCAATTTCATATACGAAACCAATCTTTCATGAATACCATAAGATCAACGTTTACATATCCCAATGTCATTTCCAAGCCAAGATTTCATTACCAATACCAATATCCCAATTACATATACACAAATCCCAATCATCTCAATTTACCTCATTCAAACGCTCACAATACAATTTTAACCTTATGTTACATCATCTAACTTTAAATACACAACAAAATAGGCTATTTGTGCCTTGATCTCACCTCTCTTGATTTTCTTGTTTAATACCGGAATTTGGGAAAAGAGGGGGTGAGCTTGGGGCTCAATAGGTAATATGCTTATAATCATAATAATGAACAAAGCAGTTTATAAAATCCATTTCCATAAAACTTTCCTTTTGAAATCATGAAACATTTGTTTCCATAAAACCTCTTGTCATTTGCTTAAAAATTTTAAACCATACCACTTTTCGACTTGTTTGTAAATCATAAAAGCAATTTATACTCCATTTTAAATCGTTCATAGGGTCATATTTGCAATTCCCACATTCTTCAAACGTTCATGAAATCTTTAATAAAACTCATGCATTTTCTAATTAGTCATAAAGACATGAATGCAATTCATGAAATGATCTTGTAATGTAACACATAACACATAATACTTAAACACATCATGATGGTTCGGTAAGTCCACAATTCTTTTTCCTACTCAACTTGCTTAGGCCCATTAATTCATTAAGCCCACTTCTTCATTAATTCCCTCCTTCTTCTTTTACTTTTTATTTCCCTCTTTAACTTACTCAAGCCCATAAATCTTTGGGCCCATTTCATTTTCTTGTTCTTTATTCATTTCATTTATTTCATCTTCTTTTCATTTCATTTAGGCCCATCATTCTCTTAGGCCCAATTATCCTCTTCCCTTCTCTTTATTTCCTCCTCTTCTTCTTATACTACTATTTACAACTTAAGCCCATTTAGCCTAAGCCCACTCTTTTCCTTCTTTCTAATTCAAGACAACTAAAGCCCATTCCACCTTTATTCTCTTATTCTTCTTTCACTACTACTTCACAACTTATCTAACACATTTTATTACTTTAAATCATTAGTCGACTAACTTATTTATGCCTCCTTACTTAATCAATAACAACAATTAAATACTAACACTAATCATGCTTAATTAAGCTAATCATGCTTAATTAACATAAAAGAAATCAGGCTAACATTTCTCCCCCTTAAGAAATTTAGTCCTCGAAATTCATATCTTCTTGATAGAGTCTTAAGGGTTACTTCCTCTTGGACTCTTTTGCTCTTCTATTCCTTTCCTCACTCAAATTCTTTCTTTTCCATAACCCCAATTATGATTCAGCCATTCATATCGTGATTTGCTTAGATATCATGCCTTCTGACCTACTTGATTTATCTTGAGCATAACTTAGCATGATTGTATTCATACATATATATATTCATAATCATGTATTCATGTTCATGTAGTTCTCGGAGTATCACCGAGTAACTTGTCATGCACTTAATGATCCCATCGTGAAAACGCTAAGTGATTCGGTACTAACGTTCTTACGCTCTTGCTTATTCTTACCAATTTCAGCGCTCTTGTCGTTGATCCTATAATTCCTCATACAAAGTTTAACTGAACTCACTAGTATCGTGATTTTGCACTTAAAGTCAATTAGACCTATACTTGGATCTCATAGTCTTATGAACTTCAACTATCTGCCTTAAACATATTCTTGATAATTAAACCCATTAATTCAAATATTTACTTGCTTACGTGATATTCTTAATCACTGAAAGACCATTCAATATTTCCCTACGAGGATACATAATCTTAGGCTACCACTTGTACTTTGTTAACAATCTATTTATTCATTCATTTCCATTTACTCTACGTACTTCTTATTTTCTCAATTTGGGATATACTAAACCCCACCAGCTATGCTTACTTTTGCTCTAGTTCTGGTCATCATGATATCGAACTCATGCTTAATGTATCTGATATATCATTCAACTCTACCTGGAGCTTCTCACTTGTACAACCCTAGACCTTGGTCTCATATTACACATTTTTTTCGATTCTTGAATTGCATCAAACTGTTACGATGTGCACTTGCATGTGCATATCTAAGATGTTCTCACACATATTTTATCTCCAAATTTACATAACAATTATCAATGTAGTCATTCTAAATCCTGTACCAAATCATTAACCCATACGACTTTCGTTTTCTTGATACATATGAATTCACTTTATTGTCCTGCATTGGATTTTACCAAATCTCTTATATCATATCAGTGCATACCATAGAACCTCCAAATTCATATGATATACATTACCTTTACTTATATTACTCATACACTTTAAACATTTTCTTCATGTCTTCATCCATCGCCATCAAATATTGGATCATATTAGTCTTCAATACCATAGTGCTATCGGGCCTTTGTTAACCCAAACAATTTGTATCAATTTCCATGTGTTCCCTCATCATTTTTCATGTTTCCTGCCTCACTTCCTTTTCAATTTCCCTTATTGATTTTCTTCCTTAAATGACTTTTCTCTTCATTCCCTGTAATTCCTCCGATTTCACCGGGACTTATTCTCATATTTGCTCATTCGTGTCAATTTCTCCTCATATTGAAACTCATTTGTAACTTACCTTCTTATGACTTCAACATATTCATCGAGTCATAAGCTGTATCTCCTAGATACTTTCACATGGTATTAGCTTGAACTTAGGCATATATATATCCCTTGTAGTAGAAATCATTGTCTCTTCAATTTCATAATTTCACTCATGCGATCCCTTAGCATGAGGGTAATATCTATACTTATTCAATAATACATTATGCTTCCTTCTGGTATATCGATCTGTTTATTCCAACTTAATCATTTCTTGCTACAATTATCTATACTATCTATGCAACCTTGCTCAATTGCCTATTTCATCATCATGTTAGATACTCTTAATACCTCTGGAAAATCAATTTCAGCATCCTCACAAAGTTATCATGTCCAATTTGCCCAAACCTAAAGGAATAAATGAACACACTTATTACCACCTATCGTGGGTGGCATCATAAATTTCATCCCATTTGCCCACTTACAAATTCGCTTTACATTCTTGCCACTTTGATTTCTATCATTCCGGATAATATTCTTATACGGACCGTCAAATCATTTCTTAGGGCAACATTTTTTTTTTTTGAAAATTTTCAAGTGGTCCCCGCATGATCATTGGAACCTTTGTCATGTGATACTCTAGTTCCCTTAAACTTTAGACTATGGGAGCTATATTAACATAATAATTCTAGGTCTTAGGTTGTGTCCTCGATCATGTCCATACCGCACTACCTTCGTGCATAACAAACTCACTTGCATGTCTTGACCCCACAAACTTTGGATCATCATATTGATACTCTCGATAGAAAACAAATTACCTTCTTGTACTTATCTACTTTATCATTCATATTATCATCCGTTTTCCCCATATAATAGCTTGCATATCTTGCATTTATCTCTATCTATATATTTTGATCATTAATACAAACTTATTCATGAAAAATCATTGCATAGATCATACATCACATAGATTTCTTGTTGCCTAGAATGGCACTTTCTTGTAAACTTGCTTTTCACAACGTGATATTCTTGAACAAATCATGTGCGAAAGCATAATTTCATAAACTTGTATTTCTTAAAAGAAAAACCCTTTTTAAATTCATTTCATCAATCATTCACATAATCACATATTAAACATGTAACATTTCATAATGCACTCAATGCACTGTTGATGCAACAATTATGATGCAATTTAAAATTATGAAATTTTCTTGCTTAATTTAATGAAAACAAACTTGGTCTTTTGAATTTATTATAAGCATACACCTTTGGGGTTACGGTTTCATCTTCTTAAAACCATAAAATTTGACTTTCATGAAGTTCTACTTGAATCCTTAATCCTTGTAATCCTTGTCCCCTACTTTTCCTCGAACAATCCATGCTCATAATTCACATATTTCCCTACCATCAAAAGGAATGTCGATAAGTACTCGATCGAGGTCAAAATCATCCGACCGTTAAGGGCGTCAACAACGATCCGAGACTCATATCCTTAATCAAAGACTTTCGACATTTCGATGTAATGGCATCGAATCATTATCTGTCATCTCCTCGGACTCGTAACGGTTTCTTATGCACCTAACTTTCGTGTTCATGCGCCCGTGTAAGATCGTAATACTAAGCGCTTTGATACCACATATGTTAAGCCCGTTACTAGGAGTCAACTCGGATCATGTAACATGAAACTTAGCCATTTTACCTTGTAGGGTTTATGCCATTAACCACTAATTAGCCGTCGTTTTTTTTTTTTTTTTTTTTTGGACTATTTACATTTGAAAACCCTTAATAGACATGAATCATACCTTGTTCATATTCTATCATCTCGAATTTCACTTGCGACATCCAATGTCGGGCCCATTGAAGATGCATGAGTGAAATTGAGATGATGGCATAAACCCTACAAGGTAAAATGGCTAAGTTTCATGTTATATAATCCGAGTCGACTCCTATTTGGCTTAATAATAAGTTCATTGATTAAAACCTTGGACTTTCGGGTTCCTTTAAGGTTTTAGGTATTTTTGATTAATGGAGTCGAGTGACGAGAGTCCATTAATCAAGACCACGGACTTAAAGTGAGTCCTTTAAGGTTTTCCATTCAAACTTAGTGATTTCTAATCTGTCCGACTAAGATGCATAACGGGATCTCGAGCAATGGAGTTCATTGATCAAGATCTCGGACTTAAAGAGTCCTCTAATGTTACGAGGCTCAAGAGCACTCAATGGGGTCTAGAGAGATGGAGTCATGAGTGACGAGATTCCATTAATCGAAACCACGAACTTAGAGATAGCCCTTTAAGGTTTACTATTCACACTTAGTTTTGAACTGTGATAGCCAAAATTCATTTTCAAGTGGATTCTATCTTTTGTTTTACTCTTTTTATTTTCTATTTCCAAAACCCAAAAATACTTTTGCATACATTTTAGTTTATTAATGTTTTAAAATCAAAACCCCTTTTCCTTGCTAATTTCACTTGCATTGAATGACATATAGGCTAGCTTAGGTCCATTTCATTAGGTTCCTTTGAGAGAAGACCCGAGGTTGCATCCTATGCTGCAATCCTTGGTATAAATTATTTTATTTGACCGGTTTCCAAGGATCGATTCTAGGATCGAACGACGAGCCGCCGATCATTTACATTAAATTACATCTAGCTTTGTGTTTTTCTTCCTTTATTTAGGTATTCGTTGCTTTCCTTTTGAATTACGTTGCTGTTGTGTTTTTTTGGTTGGTAGTGATTGATCCGGACAAGTAAAACTGTGCTAGAATCTAAAGTGGTAAAAGGCAAGAGTGTGTAAGCTCATTTGAGGGTAAAAGCCATCTTCTTGAGTGAAACACGAGGGTATCCAATCTGATTTAGAGAGAAACACGTGAGGGAGTGTGTGAGGAGCTATTCTAACGTGTTTTTGCAGGTTTTACATCATGTCCAATTCAAAGGATAGTAAAGGTGGTGACAAGGATGAAAAGAATAGTGAGGCTGATCAACACACATTCTTTACTTTGGAGGCTATGCAACATTAATTCCAAAGGATTGAGAACGTGTTCAGGGATATCAGTGATAAATTTGATAGACAAGATCAAGCCATTAGGAATTTACGACGAGAGGCTTCATCTAATGGTGCAACAAGGAGGCAAAATGTTAGGGAGCTAACTCCTGCGCGGTATGAGTATGAAGATGAATATGACGATGGGGAAGATGAAGAAGATTGGCATAGGGCCAGATTTGGTGGAAGAGGGGGACAGAATGATATAGGAAGAGGAAGAGGTTATAGAGGCCGAGACAATGCAAGGGGAGAAGAGCGAGGTCGGCGTGTGGATAGAAACTCAGGCGTATCAAGATGAAAATACCATCTTTCTAAGGTAAGAATGATCCAGAAGCTTACTTAGAATGGGAAAGAAAGGTGGAGATTATTTTTGAATGCCATCACTATTCTAAGGAGAAGAAGGTGAAGCTTGCTGCCGTAGAATTTCATTATTATGCACTTATTTGGTAGGATCAGCTTGTTTTGAACAAAAGAAGGAATGGAGAGGATCCTATTGATACTTGGGCTGAAATGAAGAGGGTCATGAAGAAGAGGTTTGTGCCTAGTTACTTCTATAGGGAGCTCCATCAAAGGCTCCAAACCTTGAGACAAGGCACCAAAAGTGTAGAAGAGTACCATAAGGAGATGGAGAGAGCCATGATTAGGGCTAATGTAGAAGAAGAAAGAGAAGCCACCATGGCACGTTTCTTGGCTGGTTTGAACAAAGACATTGCCAATGTTATTGAATTGCACCATTATGTGGAGTTAGAGGAGATGGTGAATATGGCCATGAAGGTGGAGAGGCAACTCAAGTACAAAAGCTCCAACAAGGCTTCTTACCCAAGCTCTACTACAAATTGGAACTCGAAATGGTCGAGAAAATGAGAAGGACCAAGACTAGCTAAAGGAAGAGAAGAACAAGGCGGATCCAAAGGTACTTTTAAAACTCCAAGTTCTTCTAGTTCCAATTCTAAAAGCATAGGACTATTAAATGCTTTAAATGTCTTGGTGTTGGTCATATTGCTTCTCAATTCCCAAAAAGAAAACAATGTTTGTTAGAGGAGGAGAAGTTGTATGCGAGGAGGAAGAAGATGATTTGACTTCCATGCACGAGTTGGAAGATTGTTACGATGTGGAAGTTGAGGATGCACCTAGGGTGAATTACTTGTTACTAGGCGAGTTTTGAATGCTCAGTGAAGGAAGATGGAATTGAGCAAAGGAAAATATTTTTCATTCAGATGCCTAGTGAATGAGAAGATTTGTAGCCTGATCATTGATGGAGGAAGCTGCACTAATGTGGCTAGTACATTGATGGTAGAAAAACTTGGGTTGTAGTGCTTGAAATACCCTAGGGCGTATAGACTACAATGGCTAAATGACATGGGAGAAATCAAGGTAAATAAACAAGTCCTTGTATCTTTCTCCATTGGAAAGTATTCTGATGAAGTACTTTGTGATGTTGTACATATGCATGCTTGTCATTTATTGCTCGGTCGACCTTGGCAATATGATAGAAGAGTGTTACATGATAGTTTTAAGAATAGGTATTCATTTACTATGGGAGATCAGAAATTTGTTCTTGCTCCATTGGCACCAAAAGAGGTATATGAGGACCAAATGCAATTAAAAGGAGTATGGAGGAATGCAACAAAGACAGGACAAAAACTTCAAGAAAAGCATGACAATACAAAATTGAGGGAAGGTTGAGAACCTTGCAAAGGGGAGCAGAAATCTAAATCAAAAGAAAAGGCAGAAAGTGAGGCCGAGAGTGAGAGAAGAAAAGTGGGAAAGAGGCCTCAAAAGAATTCAATTAAAAGGCCCAAATGAGAGAGAGGGTAGAAAGAAACAAAACTTCTATGCAAAATGAGAGATGTAAGGGTTGCTTGTGTGGAAAGGAGATGTTTGTTTGTATTTTTATACAAGCAAGCTTATTTTAATGAATCGACCTTGACCCTTGTTTGCCTAGTAGTGTTGTTTCTCTTTGCAGGAGTATGGAGATGTTTTCCGAGGAGTTGCCTAAGGAATTGCCTTTATTAGAGGAATAGAACATCAGATTGACTTCATGCAGGCAGATTCCAAATAGACCGACTTATAGGGCTAATCTGAAGAAACTAAGGAACTCAAAAGCAAGTGGAAGAATTGCTACAAAGGGACACATCGGGAGAGTCTTAGTCCTTGTGCGTGCAGTGATATTGGTTCCAAATAAGGATGGGAGTTGGCGCATGTGTGTGGATGCGAGCTTTTAACAAGATAACGGTAAAGTATCGACATCCTATACCTAGATTGGATGATATGATTGATGAATTGCATGGTGCATGTGTGTTTACCAAAATTGATCTTATGAGTGGTTACCATCAGATTAGAATGAAAATTGGTGATGAAAGGAAAACTGCTTTTAATGAGCATATTGAGCATCTTAGGCTTGTCTTAGATGCACTTAGGGCAGAAAAGTTGTATGTTAAGTTAAAGAAGTGTACATTTTGCATGGATCGTGTCATATTTCTTGGTTATGTTGTTTCTTCTAATGGAATTGAGGTGGACCAAGAAACGGTCAAGGCAATTAGGGAGTGGTCGAGACTTACAAGTGTTACTCAGGTGAGATCTTTTCATGGACTTGCTAGTTTCTATAGGAGTTTTGTGAAAGATTTTAGTTCCATTGCAGCTCCATTGACTGAGATTGTTAAAAAGGAGGTAGGATTTAAGTGGGGAGAGGCGCAGGAAATTTCTTTTAACACTTTGAAAGAAAAACTTTGTTTTGCACCTATTTTGAGTTTACTGATTTTCTTCTACTTTTGAGATTGAATGTGATGCCTCTGGGATAGGTATTGGTCTTTGTTTTATTGCAGGAAGGCATCCCATTGCCTATTTTAGTGAGAAGTTGAATGGTGCTCAAATGAAGTATTCCACTTATGACAAGGAGCTATATGCATTGGTAAGAGCTCTACAAACTTGGCAACATTATCTATGGCCAAAGGAATTCGTGATTCACACTGATCATGAGAGTTTGAAGCATCTTAAGGGCCAAGGTAAGTTAAATAAAAGATATGCTAAGTGGTTGGACTTCATAGAGACATTCCCATATGTTGTGAAATACAAGCAAGGTAAAGAAAATGTGATCGCTGATGCAATGTCTAGGAGGTCTTGATTCGAGGACGAATCTTTTTGAGGAGGGAGGGAATGATACAACTCACCAAGGCAATGGAGACTTAAGGATGCCAATGGGTCCAATTACAAGGTCACGCTCCAACAAGCTTAAAGCACAATGTTTTATTTTGGACTGGTTTGCATTATGTGTGCATGTGCTTTATTAAAAAAGTCATGTGCATGTTTTATTTTAAGGAACCAAGCTTGTGGGTGATACGGCAACAACCTAGAATCAATGTCTAGATCACCTCCGTTTCAATGATTGTTCCCAAACCTAAATTCAATCAATCTAACAAGACCCTTCACCCCAAAACAAAGAAGGAATTGGTAACAAAGAGTATAAGATTGTAGAAATTGAATTAGCATACAAGTTAGAACTTACTTGATAAGTTGAATCAATCCTTAAGGTAAAACAAGCAAGAATCTCAATTCTCTCTTGAAGAATGCTTTCTAATTTTATTGATCTCTCCAAAAAACTCGTGTTCATGGCTAAAGCAAAGGTTTAAATACCCTTTGCAATGTAAACCCTAACAAAGATAACCTAAAAACACTAAAGAAAGCCCAAAATATCAAAAGGCCTTCTTGAAACAAATCTGCCCAACAACAAATCCCACATGGATTTGGGCTTCAAAACTAATTAAAATTGACTAGTCCTTGTCCAAATAGGATAAGAAAACCACAAAATAGAAGACTAACTTAAGAGGGGCAAATTGGGCTTTTAAACTAGGCCCACAAGCTTGGTTCCTTAAAATAAAACATGCACATGACTTTTTTAATGAAGAACATGCACACTTAATGCAAATCAGCCCATGACAAAGCCTAAAAGAAGTCCACATGCCCTTTATAAGATAAAATAAGCCCAAGCCCATTGATTAGACTTGTGCTTGTGAAAATTGGTTAAGTGTTAGCCATCTTAGTTTGATGCCTCCAATGTGCACACACACTTAGGTGTCTTCCTAAACTCTTCCCCAAGCTTGATCAACAAAACTTCTTGAAGTTCTTGTGAAACAAAAGCTTGTACATAAATATGAAGTTGTGCTTTGAGCTTGTTGGAGCGTGACCTTGTAATTGGCCCCATTGGCATCCTCAAGTCTCCATTGCCTTGGTGAGTTGTATCATTCCCTCCCTCCTCAAAAGGATTCGTCCTCGAATCAAGGCCTACATTATAAAAGGGAGATAAATCAAAAACATTAAAAGTAGCACTAACACCATGCTCACCTAGCAAATCCACCGTATAGGCATTGTCATTGATTCGTTCAAGCACTTGCAAAGGACCATCCCCTCTAGGATCAAGCTTAGACTTCCTTTGTTTAGGAAATCTCTCCTTCCTAAAGTGCACCCAAACCCAATCTCCAGGTTCAAACTTCATCACCCTACGACCTTGATTGGCTCTTTAAGCATACTTCTTGTTCTTTTCCTCAATGTGCTGCCTAGCTTCTCATGTATTTTCTCAACCAATTCGGCCCTTTGCTGCCCATCTACATTAACAATCTCATTCAAGGGTAAAGGCAACAAATCCAATGGAGTTAATGGGTTAAAACCATACACAATCTCAAATGGAGAATAACCTGTAGAAGAATGAATGCTTCTATTATATACAAACTCAATCAAAGGCAAACAATCTTCCCAAGCTTTCAAATTTTTACCCACAACAGCACACAATAAAGATCCTAAGGTTCTGTTAACCACTTCAGTTTGTCCATCTATTTGGGGATGACAAGTTGTAGAAAACAAAAGTTTTGTTCCCAAATTATTCCATAGAACACGCCAAAAATGACTTAAAAACTTAGAATCCCTATCTGAAACAATGGTTCTAGGAATGCCATACAACCTAACAACATCCCTAAAAAACAAATCAGCAACATGTGTAGCATCATCAAATTTATGACATGCAATAAAATGAGCCATTTTACTTAATCGATCAACTACAACAAAGATGCTATTACGTCCTTGCCTAGTCCTAAACATTCCTAACACAAAATCCATAGATATATCAATCCAAGGACTAATAGGGACAGGTAGAGGCGTGTACAACCCATGTGGTTGCACCTTGGACTTGGCTTGCCTACACGCTACACAACTAGAGCAAACTCTTTCAATATCCTTTTTCATGTTAGGCCAATAAAAATGCTCCTGTAATATGTCAAGTGTTTTAGCAATACCCAAATGTCCCATTAAACCTCCATCATGAGACTCCCTAGCAAGCATCTCACGCATAGAAGAAGTAGGAATACATAGTTTATTATCTCTAAACAAATATCCATCATTGCTATAAAACTTTTGAAAAGCAACTTGTTCACATACATCATACACATTAGCAAAGTCAGAATCTGATTTGTACAGATCTTTTATATACTCAAACTCAATCGACTTAGAACTAAGAGAAGAGATTAGAGCATACCTCCTAGACAATGCATCAGCGATCACATTTTCTTTACCTCCCAGAGGCATCACATTCAATCTCAAAAGTAGAAGAAAAACCAGGTAAACTCAAAACAGGTGCAGAACAAAGATTTTCTTTCAAAGTGTTAAAAGCAATTTCCTGCGCCTCTCCCCAATTAAATCCTACCTCCTTTTTAACAATCTCAGTCAGTGGAGCTGCAATGGAACTAAAATCTTTCACAAACCTCCTATAGAAACTAGCAAGTCCATGAAAAGATCTCACCTGAGTAACACTTGTAGGTCTTGCCCACTCCCTAATTGCCTTGACCTTTTCTTGGTCCACCTCAATTACATGAGAAGAAACAACATAACCAAGAAATATGACACGATCCATGCAAAATGTACACTTCTTTAACTTAGCATACAACTTTTCTGCCCTAAGTGCATCGAACACAAGCCTAAGATGCTCAATATGCTCATTAATACCTTTGCTAAAGATCAATATGTCATCAAAATATACCACAACAAACTTACCAATAAATGACCTCAAAACATGATTCATCAAACGCATAAATGTACTAGGAGCATTAGTTAAGCCAAAAGGCATCACAAGCCACTCATACAAACCATGTTTTGTTTTAAAAGCAGTTTTCCATTCATCACCAATTTGGATTCTAATCTGATGGTAACCACTCATAAGATCAATTTTTGTAAACACACATGCACCATGCAATTCATCAATCATATCATCCAATCTAGGTATAGGATGGCGATACTTTACCGTTATCTTGTTAATAGCTCTGCAATCGACACACATGCGCCAACTCCCATCCTTCTTTGGAACCAATATCACTGGCACGACACAAGGACTAAACACCCGTTTGGTTGAGCTTTTGAATGATAGAAAAGTACTATTTTTCAGCGCAGAAGCTATTTTTAAGGAAAATGAGTGTTTGGCCATAAAATCTAAAAGCACTTCTTTAATAGAAATGGCTTTTTTAGAAGCTAAAATACAGCTTTTTAAGAAGCTCAAATTTAGAGCTTTTCAGAAAAGCCCCTCATTTTAGCTTTTTCGGGTAGACTATTTTCCGTCACTTACGTTTATAACGTTTCTCGATTTGTTGCTTCCATTTCTCAGTCTGTTGGTTTCATTTTCGTCCCTATTGCTGCTAAATCGTTCCTAAATCCCTAATCTATCTTTGCCGTTTGAGGGGACTTGAGAAGCTTAGTCGTTGCCTGAGAGAACTTTAGAAGCAGATTTATTTATCTTTTCTTTTTCGTCTTGGAAAGTTGAGAACTTTAATACTGTTGAATGTGTGTCCAGTGGAGGAATATAAATAGACAGATTTCTTACCTTTTCTTTTTCATCCTGTTCTTGGCCTTCCTATTGTAGATTTAAGATAATCAGTCCCAAATCCCAGTCTCAATCCAGCTAGAAAACTTGCAGATTTGTTATTTTGATATTGCTTACTCCTAGAAGAACAATTCCTTGCTCTTCAACGCTTACCATCAGTCTACTACGTAATTTACTAGTTTTTACTGATTTTTCTTTACATGGAATCTCCTCAATATATCATGCACTTACTTTGATTACTCGACTATCCTATGGAATTGGGAATCGCTTTTGTTGAAGTTAAATATGATATTTATTGTAGTCGAGGAAGGCCATAAAGCCTAGTTTTGTCTTGAAAATTACAAGCTATTTTTAGTGTCTGCTTATTATTTATTATTGGGTCCAGTTGGGACACGAAACCTAGCTATGAGGTTGATCGAAAGGTAATTGAATATGCTTATTGGTCTTACCGTCGATACCAGTTGAAATAGTACATAGTAATTCTGCAATTATACCTTTGATTTTGAAGTTATTGAAGAGTTTGTGTTATCTGTTAATCAATTATGACCATAAAAAGATAAAAGTTCATCTCCTTTGATTTGTTCGGTTATGGTCATTTATATAGATTTTACTACTACTACGGTTTGTTCAATTGATTTTGAATAGTTGTTGGATTTTCAAGTGTATTTTATATAGAGACTTGAAATTTGAAATTTTGTTGTAGTTGGTAAGATTGGAAAAATTGTTAATTCTTTTGTTAATTCAAATTTCATTATGTTGGTGTACCATCCTCAAATTTTGGATTGAATCTCTATTTCTTGACATTTTGTGTACATTGGTTTGATGCTTTTATTATATTCATCAGTATTGCAGATTTTCAACTTGATTCGAGATGCCCAAAAGAGTTCTAAGAAGAATACAAAGACGCTAGTTGAAGAATACAAAGAAAGGTGGAGAGTGGGAATGGTCAATAAGGCTTTAGGTTTGTTCAGAGAAATGCAGAAGGTAGGTGTTGAACCGGATGATGTTTCACTTATTAATGTGATTTTTGCGTGTGCTGCTGCTGGGACGCATTTATCAAGAGAAGGATGATCAATATGGATCTGGAGCTTAGTACATCATTGGTTAACATGTATGCCAAGTATGGTTGTATTGAAAAAGCAAAAGAAATTTTTTATGAAATGCAAGTGATGAAAATTTTTAATGAAATAACATTACTGGATTTTGGATGTGAATGAGATTCGATGTGCTTCTTTTCCTATTCATGGGAACTTGTTTAAGTTGACTGGGTGATTAGTTCAAACAGATGATACTATGAATGATGTTATAAGCGTGTTAGCTTATAACATTTTGAGTTGCATTGCTTACTAAAATTCATGATGTGTTCAATTCTTCTCGGTCAAGCTCAATCATATAACATTCCTTGGCTTATTAACTGCATCGCCATGGTGGATTAATTCACGAGGGTTAACGATTTTGGTTAGCCATGCTTGAGTTAGGAATAGAACCATCTTTGGAGCACTACGGTTGTACAAGCTTAACTATGTGATTTGGCTATCAGCGAGTAGAAAACTAAGCATAAGCTTCACTTCTTGAACTTGTCCTCTTTATATCCCCTGTAATAATAACGTATGGCTACGGTATGAGAGACACAAGTAGGATATTTTAGATGAAATATAAAATATTAGAAAATTGAGATATGATCTTTTAATTATATCTTTGAGGAAGTTTTATAGATAATAAAATTTTCAATGCTGTTAATATCGTATCATATCTTATAGAATAAGAGGTTATTGTAAACATGATATTTTGTGTTTTGCATATTGTTTAATATATTTTAAATATTATTTATATGCATCAATAATTTTGATTACAAAATAAAATATAGTTAAAAGTAATAAAAGTGCTTTTTATTTTTATGTTGCCAAACAGTCTACTGTATGAAGCTCTTTTAAAAAAGCTATTTTTTTAATTGATAGCCAAACAATCAACTAGCTTTTAAAAAAAGCTCTTCTCAGAAAAGCTCTATTGACAAAAGCTCTACTGATAAAAGCTCTACTAATAAAAGCTCAACCAAACGGGCACTCAGACTCTCCCTGATGTGTCCCTTTTGTAGCAATTCTTCCACTTGCTTTTGGAGTTCCTTAGTTTCTTCAGGATTAGCCCTATAAGCTGGTCTATTTGGAATCTGCGCCCCAAGCATGAAGTCAATATGATGTTCTATTCCTCTAATAAGCAGCAATTCCTTAGGCAACTCCTTAGGGAAAACATCTCCATACTCCTGCAAAAGAGAAACAACACTACTAGGCAAACAAGGGTCAAGGTCAGATTCATTAAAATAAGCTTGCTTGTACAAAAGTACAAACAAACATCTCCTTTCCACACAAGCAACCCTTACATCTCTCCCCTCGCTCTCATTTGGGCCTTTTAATTGAATTTCTTTTGAGGCCTCTTTTCTCACTTTTCTTCTCTCAGTCTCGGACTCACTTTCTCTCTTTTCTTTTGATTTAGATTTCTGCTCCCCTTTTGCAAGGTTCTCAACCTTCCCCTCAATTTTTGTATTATCATGCTTTTCTTGAAGTTTTTTCATCCTGTCTTTGTTGCATTGCCTCCATACTCCTTTTTAATTGCATTTGGTCCTCATATATCTCTTTTGGTGCCAATGGAGCAAGAACAAATGTCTGATGTCCCATAGTAAATGAATACCTATTCTTAAAACCATCATGTAACACTCTTCTATCATATTGCCAAGGTCGACCGAGCAATAAATGACTAGCATGCATAGGTACAACATCACAAAGTACTTGATCAGAATACTTTCCAATGGAGAAAGATACAAGGACTTGTTTATTTACCTTGATTTCCCCCATGTCATTCAGCCATTGTAGTCTGTATGGCCTAGGGTGTTTCAAGCACTCCAACCCTATTTTTTCTACCATCAATGTACTAGCCACATTAGTGCAGCTTCTCCCATCAATGATCAGGCTACAAATCTTCTCATTCACTAGGCATTTGGAATGAAAAATATTTTCCCTTTGCTCAATTCCATCTTCCTTCACTTGAGCATTCAAAACTCGCCTAGTAACAAGTAATTCACCCCTAGGTGCATCCTCAACTTCCACATCAAAACAATCTTCCAACTCAGGCATGGAAGCCAAGTCATCTTCTTCATCTTCAGACACAATTTCTTCATCTTCCACATCATCATATTGATCTTCATACTCATAGCACATGTGAGTTGGCTCCCTAGCATTTTGCCTCCTTGTTGCACCATTAGATGAAGCCTCTCTTTGTAAATTCTAATGGCTTGATCTTGTCTATCAAATTTATCATTGACATCCCTGATTGACAAGATTAGCAAGCAGACAACATAATCATTTAAACTATTCAGAATCACTATCTCCTTCTGATAATGATGAAAAGGAAATTACCGATCTGATTATGAATGTGTAGATGACGACATTAATTACGATTTAGATTAAAGTGAATATCCCTATTTGTCTAGATTTACATGAAAAAATCCAAGCTACCCAAAAAATTATTAATCAGTATCAGGATCATATTCAATACAATAAGGATCGTATCAATTCTCTTATTTTAAGTGGCGTTAATCGTCTCGGTCAAAGACCATACATAGAACATTTATCTATAGTACAAAGATTACATCAACTATATACT
Organism: Erythroxylum novogranatense; assembly: GCA_029891385.1. Classification (NCBI taxonomy): domain Eukaryota; kingdom Viridiplantae; phylum Streptophyta; class Magnoliopsida; order Malpighiales; family Erythroxylaceae; genus Erythroxylum; species Erythroxylum novogranatense. The sequence continues at coordinate 49,532,888 of CM057224.1, forward strand.
AATCAATTACTCGAATTAGAACAAATTCAATCTGCTCATCATTGTTATCATCCCAACACACTATGACCTCCATGAGTAATTCTTCAACAATTTTAGATATAGAAAATTTAGAATTAACAGAATCATTAGGAACTTTTAAAGTTTCCACTTTACTTAATCAAGAAAAAAAATAACAAATCGCTAAGGCCCAATTAGATTTAAAGAAAGGACAAGATATTCAGAAATCAACGATTAAACAAATTTTAATAGACAAAATCTTATCTATTTTGGAAAATCATTCAAGAAACACCTATTGAATTGATTAATGTCATGGAAATTTACGAATTAGTTTAATTGATCCAGAACAAATTAACAGACAATTACAATTATTACCAGAATCTAAAAGAAAGAAATTTGGTTATATTCATTTATCCACTATACAAATACTATTAAAATCCACTTTTCAAGACGAATTGACACTCCCATTAGAATGGCAATACTAGATGAAAGAATGAACAATCTTAATGATCAAGTCTTAGGAATGATGAATGGAAATTTACAATATGGAAAAATTAAATTTAATACTAGATTAAAATTAGGTATTCCTTTAATATCATCCGAATTAGATAAAGCAATCACCATTGCATACAAATTCTATCGAAGCAATCTAATGACTCAAGGACAATACCCTTTTCTTTAAACTATCGATTAGTTATGCATTATCAAATTCTCATCATAGTATCGATTTTAAACATACAGAACAAATATATTTAGATCAATTATTTCAAGAAGTAGCTAAAGTTGGTATTAAAATTCAACCCAAAATACAACCCCTTCCAGTAATACAACAACCCTTTTATTTACCACCACCTTTACTTGAAAGAAGACATTCTTTTTCAGAATCAACATCCACTAATCTTCCTCTTCTTAGATCAACCTCCGCACGACATCAAAAACCTATATATATAGAAAGACCAATTAGAATAACTGAACCCAATAATCAAACAAGACAATTAGATGAAATTCAAAATCAAATTTCTACATTATCTACTTATTTAATCCAAAAATTATGACATCATTAACTAATCTCACTCAGCAAATAGATTCACTTGTACAAACACATGAATTATTAGAACAAAAAATAGAAGCCTTAATACATACACAAATAGAAATTGTAACACTCATTCAACAAATAAATCAAAAGATTCAGGATACAAATGATCAATTAAATATAAAAGAAATAAAAGATCCGCCCCCAAAAATGGTATCAGAGCTGAGGATTACAAAACTACCTAGAAAAAGAACATAAATGACTGAAAATCAACCTATCGAAGACATTGAAAAGAATATACAAACACAATTGATCGAAGTAACCGAATTAATCAAATAATTACATCTCACTCCTTTATCAGATATATCAGATAATCAATTATGCCCGGTATTCACTAATGATCATAAAGACGAAATTATTCTTGGATATGAATCTGATCAAGAATTCTATATGGATAGAGATGAGAAACCCGAAAGTAGTAATACTCAAGATCTTAAATTAAAACAAAATTAGCGGAGATAAGCGTAAAAAGATTTTCAACCAACTAACTATTCCGGTTTACGAAAATCAAGATGAATTTTTAAATAATCAAGGTTATTATTATAAAGGATCAAAAATACGAAAATATCCATCTGAATATAACCCTAAAATTACAAAATTAGGACCTGACAGTGTTTTAAATTTAGATTGTACCACCAATACTGAAGATTTATTCTATGAATGGTATGCTAGATTACAATTAATCATTCAAATAGAAAAACCATTTGGTGATAGACCAGATAACAAAGATTCCCTATGGAATTTTGTAGTATATAAAACAGCAGGAAATGTTCAAAATTTTCTTATCGAAAATGCTCAAGCATTACAAAATACCCCTCATTATCTTAGTAAAGTACAAGATGAAGATACATTTGAAGTAATAGGCGATGAAATTTATAAAGAATTCTTTGGTCAGGATTTGATCTTTCACAAAGCTGATCGCGACAAAGCAAATCGATTAAAAGCATTAAGACATCTCAACAATATACAATTATGCGACATCTATTATTTAGATACATTCATATGTGAATTTCAGAAACAATATTATAAATTACCTAGAATCGAACAAGAAATGTATATACATGTATTTATTCAAAAATTACCTTATCCTTTTAATGTCAAAGTACAACAACAATTTCATGATAAAATTGAGAAAAAACAAGTAGCCCATAACTTAGGTGGAGCTATATTAGTTACAAAAGAATTATTAGTCGAATTTTGTTTAGATTCAAAATTAAAGCAAACACTAAAACATCAACATTTTAATTTATGTTGTAATCAAAACGCAGAAGTACCTCAACAATATGGTTGTACACAACCTAGACATAAAAATATATATACGAAGAAAAAACATTTTAATCATAGATATCGAAAACCTTATTTCAAACGATATAAATGGAAAAAAATATAAACCAAAATCAAATCAACCCAAAAGATTTCCAAAATATTTTCGACGATATAAATATAATTCAAGAAATAATCCAAAACAAAAATATTATCCCAAAAGAAAAAGGATTGTAAATGTTGGTTATGTAAAGAAAACGGACATTATGCCAATGAATGTCCTAAATGCAAAGATAAACAATATAATCAAAAATTACAAATACTAAATTCAACTATTAATTATCATTTGGAACCTATTGAATCTGATTATGATACAGATATTTCATTATATATGTATACCTCAGAACATGAATCAATTAGTCAATCCTCTGAATCAGACACAGAATTCCAATTCAACATTTGTTCAAGTACTAGTTCCGAAACTTAATACTAAAATTAATGCTTATATAGACACAGGAGCTACTATTTGTATAGCATCAAAACAATTACAATTAAAATGGCAAAAATTACATAAACCATTACAAGTAAAAATAGCCGATGGAAGTTTTAATTCCATCGGTATGTTAGTTATTATAATACTATCATTATTGAAAATATACTTTTATAATTCCTTCTATTTATCAAAAGAATCGGGATTACCTTTCATTATTGGTAATAATTTTCTTAAACTATACCACCCTTTACATCAATATCGCATTTTATCACACTCAGAACCCTTTTATAAAGAGATTAATCAAAATCAATAATATTAAGAATCCTATTTATCATAATTCATACTATCAAAACTAAAATTAGTTAATGAAAAATTAACTATCTACATTTTATCTACTCAATAATACATCAATCCAATTAGAAGTCGATACCCTTTTAGATCAAGTATGTAGTGAAAATCCATTAGATCCACAAAAGAATCATGTCTACGAACTTATCGAAATTAAATTAAAAGATCCCTTACAAGAAGTAAACATTAAAATAATATACCTTACACTCTAATAGATGTCAAAGAATTTACACAAGAATGTAAAGAACTACTCGAAAAGGATTAATTATCCCTAGTACAATAAACATTCAACTGAATTTTCTATGTGAATAATTGACGAGAAAAGAAAGCGAGGAAAACGAAGAATGGTTATAAATTATCTAAAATTAAACGAAGCAACCATATGAGATGCCTATAAATTACCACGAAAAGATTACATTATAAACAAATTAAAAGGTCATATCTGGTTTACTACTTTAGATGCTAAATCAGATTATTGGCAATTACGATTACATGATAATACTAAAGCACTAACAGCATTTACTTGTCCACCTTGGTTAATTATCGGTGGAATGTTTTACCTTCGGATTAAAACAAGCCCTAGTATTTATCAACGATTTATGGATAATAATCTTCAAGGATTAGAAGAATTTTCTTTTGTCTATATAGATGATATTATTATTTATACAAATCGGGATAAATTAGATCATTTAAAGAAAGTCAAAATTATATTACAACGTTGTAAAGATAAAGGATTAACACTAAGCAAAAGAAAAGCCAAAATAGCTCAACAAACTATTGAATATTTAGGAATACAATTTAATCATCATGGTTATTTACAATTACAACCCAATATTCTCCACAAATTACGTGAATTTCGGATCGGTTTTCTCGCCAAGACAAATTCAACAATTTTAGGATTATTAAATTATATATCTGATCAGGGATTTTTAAAAGATTTAGCAAAAGAAAGACGGCTTTTACAGAAAAAATGCAGCATTAATCAACAATAGAATTTTTATAAGTTGTGCTAATTTTATATTGCTTATTATTATTAGCCATTTTATTATGGTTAAAAATTATAATTGTTCTTTAATTATGTCATTCTGTTCACGAGAAGAATAGAGGTACTAATCAAGGACATAAAGGTCTCAAAAAATTCTTTTGTCCAATATAAGTTTCAATTCACTTCTATGATAAATTAAGAAAAGAAACAAGGGAAAGGAAATCTCATTTCTCTTCCATTCTTTTCTCCTCTTTTCCCCTCAATATTTCCTTTCCTTTCCCTTGTGCAAATAAGGATCCAAACAAAGCGTAATAGTAGTGGGCATCGAAATGTGTACTTTAGGAATCAACACGCGTGGAGGAGCAATGGCGGCAATGTTGAGATGAGATTTCAAGGTGTCTACACATGCATTCCATCTATGAATTTAAACACCCCATAAACCAAGGGGGTTCATGCCACAACAATCCGAAGGAAATTCTATAAGCATTTAAAAAAAAAGCTTAATACATGTCAAAGTTTGAATTCAAAATACATGAGAATGCCCAATGATGATATGCTTGGTGGGTTAACCAAAGATACTAACTTAAAACAAAGCTCCTAATTATCTTGGAGTTTCCGATGCCTTGCAAGATCAACAATCGTCTAAATCACACTTTTGAGGAGTGGGAGATAATAGGGTGAGTTGCGAAGCTCAGTGGCATATACATTTATAGCCATTGGCAACGAGCCACACACTCAAGCATATATATGTATATACAAGCATAACAAGTCAACACTTATCAATTTGCAATCATCACAATAATATGTCATGTGATTTCACAATATCACAACTCCTCATACATCATGCCCAACAACTCAATAATGAATGCACACAAATGGCTTGAGAGTTCCGTGAAACGATCCGGATAAACCGAAGTTTATACTGTAAAAAAAAACGAGTCCGATTTCTTAAGGATCTCATGGCCTCAAGCGGGCAGTCGGGAGAAGGTTATACGTCGACGTGCACGTGATTGACTATCCGTTACTCACTCGCCCATACAAAGCTCATAATCATTCATTTCATACTCAATTCATTTTATCAAAACTTTCATACTTTTCATTCTTGCAAAATGCCATAATATTTGCTAAGGCAATTCATAATCACAATCTTGATGCATTTGCAACGATGTCCATAAATCAAAACAAGCAAGCATACACAATTTGCCCATACACACAACAACCATAAATATATTACCCACCTAATATCGCTCGAGAATCCAACTCACTGTTGTCCTTCCTCTTCGATTGGATCAGGTCGGCTTGGTTTCCTATAACAAACCAAGTTTCCATTCAAACAATATCCAAAAGAAATATTCAAAAAGCTTGATAATCAAAAGTACTAGCATTAAAAGTCTACATTCGACTTCCTTCCCTTAAGCAAATGCAACACACCTAAACCTTGATTCAAGTCATATACTACATTTCTAACCCATTAACACCTTAAAAAGAGTCACATAATCATCAACCCAGGAAATTTATCCATTTTGCCTTTAAATCCTAAACCACCGATTGTAACACATACAAAACAATTCTAGGGTTTAATCTAATCTCAACAAGGTTAAAAAGAAACTAACTTACCAGAACTTGTACTGAATCCGTTGAACACTCCAAGGATCGAAAACCCAAATTTTCTCTTCTCTTCTTCCTCACCTACGACACCTCTCTTCCTCTCTTCTTCTTTTTCTTTTCTTTTCCTCTCTTCTCCTTCTAATTTCTTTCTTTTAAGCCTAATGGGTAGGAAAAGACCAAAACACCCCTCCTTGTAAAGCCTTAAGCTCTCCCACCTAAGTGGTCTTCCTAAAATGCCCTCACACATTTTTATCCCTTAATTTTCATTAAAACCACATTGAACTCAACAAAACCTCAATTATCCACTAACACTCCCAATTTAATCAAACTAAGCCATAATCACACAATTAACACAATTCATGCTTAATGACATCATAAAAAAAATTTTGGGGCCCAACATTTCTCCTCCTCTTAAAAGAAATTTCGTCCTTTAAATTATTACCTGAATCATCGAAGAGATACGGATACCTCTCCTTCATGGCTTCCAATGGCTCCCATGTCGCCTCCTCTACCGAATGATTCCTCCACAGGACTTTGACTAACTGAACCGTCTTATTCCTGAGGACTTTTTCCTTGGTATCCAAAATCTTCACTGGAAGCTCCTCATAACTCAAATCATCTCTCAACTGAACCTCACTAGTCTGAATAATATGAGAAGGATCCGATCTATACCTCCTCAGCATGGAAACATGGAAAACATCAACTTGTCCTTCTTGCCAAACCTCATTACTCCTTTCCAAGGAGATGTCTTAAGGAACACTTTCTCACCGACTTCAAACTCCATCTCCTTTCGGTGTGCATCAATGTAACTCTTCATCATATCCTGTGTTGCCTTAAGTCGCTGCTTAACCAGATTGACTTTCTCAACTGTCGTCTGAATCAATTCTAGTCCAACCAGTTTCCTCTCTCCTTCTTCATCCCAACAAATTGGAGTTCTACATTTCCTCCCATACAATGCCTCATATGGAGCCATCTGAATGCTCGAATGATACGAATTATTATAGGTGAATTCGACCAATGGAAAATGCTCATCCCAAGCTCCTCTAAAATCCATGACACATGCCCTGAGCATTCCCTCAAGTGTCCGAATAGTCCTCTCAGATTGACCATCGGTCTGAGGGTGAAAAGTCGTACTAAAATTCAGCTTAGTTCCCAAAGCTTCTTGCAAACTACCCCAAAACCTTGAAGTAAATCGAGGGTCCCTCTTCGAAACTATGGAATCTGGAATCCCAAGCAATCTCACTACCTCATCGATGTACCTCTTTGCTAATACATGCAAAGAATCAGTCTGCTTAATCGCCAAAAAGTGAGCTGACTTCGTCAACCGATCCACAATAACCCAAATGGCATCATGCTTCCTACTGGTCTTAGGAAAACCCATAAAAAAATCCATGGTCACCCTTTGCCACTTCCATTCCGGGATGGACAATGGCCTTAACTTGCCTGAAGGTGTCTGGTGTTCAGCTTTGACTTGCTGACACACGAGACACTTACTTACAAACCTTGCTACATCCCTCTTCATACCTTTCCACCAAAAATGCTCTCTCAAATCCCTGTACATCCTGGTGCTACTTGGATGCATGGCATAAGGCGCATTGTGTGCCTCATCCAAAATCTCATCCTTAACCTCCTGCATATCTGGGATACACAACCTGTTCCCCACTGTCATAAGTCTGTCATCTCTCACTACTACTTCAGAAATCTTACCATTCCAAATTTCCTCTCTGAGCTTGCTGAAATCTGCATCTTGTGCCTGCAACTCTCTAACTTTTTCCCTGAGTATCGGTCTCACTCGGAAGTTAGCTAGAAGGCAATAGGACTCCTCCTGCTTCAAGCTTATCTTAAGCATGGCCATTTCTTCCAACAGAGGCAAGTAAACCGTCCGAACATGAACAATCGAAGACTTCCTGCTCAAGGCATCTGCCACTACATTGGCCTTGCCTGGATGATACTCAATCAGCAAATCATAATCCTTAAGCAACTCGATCCACCATCGCTATCTGAAATTCAGTTCCTTCTGGCTCAACAAGTACTTGAGACTCTTATGATCGGTAAAAATCCTTGTCTGAACTCCATATAGATAATGCCTCCAAATTTTCAAGGCAAAGATCACCGTTGCCAATTACAAATCATGTGTCGGATAGTTCAACTCATATGACTTCAACTGCCTCGAAGCATAAGCAATCACCCTGTCTCCCTGCATCAATACACAACCAAGACCCTTCCTCGAAGCATCACTATACACGGTATAACCCTCATCTCTGAAAGGCAAAATCAAAATCGGAGCACTTGTCAATCTGTGCTTAAGCTCCTCAAAGCTCTTCTGGCATTCATCACTCCAGATAAACTTCTGATTCTTCTTCAATAACTTAGTCATCGGAGTGGATATCATAGAGAATCCCTCCGCAAACCTCCTGTAGTAACCTGCCAAACCCAGAAAACTCCTCATCTCTGCTACATTCTTCGACGCTTCCCAATTCACCACAGTTTCTATTTTCTTTGGATCCACATGCACTCCTTGTTCTGAGATCACAAGTCCAAGAAATGTAACTTACCTCAGCCAAAATTCGCATTTATCGAATTTGGCATACAACTCCTTTCTCCTCAATGTCTCCAAAGCAATCCTCAAATGCTCTTCATGCTCCTTATCACCCTTGGAATATACCAATATATCATCAATAAAGACAAGATAAATTGGTCCAAGAAAGGCTTAAAGACTCGATTCATCAAATCCATAAAAGCTGCAGGTGCATTTGTCAATCCAAAGGGCATAACCATAAACTCAAAATGCTCATACCGTGTCCTGAAAGCGGTCTTCGGCACATCAGACTCCTTTATCCTCAACTTATGGTAACCCGACCTAAAGTCTATCTTAGAGAAGACTTTCGGCCCATGTAATTGATCAAACAGATCATCTATGTGTGGAAGCGGATACCTGTTCTTCATAGTGACCTGATTCAGCTTCCTGTAATCCACAAACATCCTCAACGATCCATCTTTCTTCTTTACAAAAAGGGCGGGAGCTCCCCAAGGTGAAGAGCTCGGCCTTATGTACCCCTTCTCCAACAATTCCTCCAACTGCTCCTTAAGCTCCTTCAATTCTGCCGGAGCCATCCGGTACGGCGCCCGATAAGGCAGAATTGAAATCGGTGTCGTACCTAAAAAGAGCTCAATGGAAAACTCAATTTCCCTAGGCGGCAGTAGTCCTGTCAATTCCTCGGGAAAGACATCCGAGAATTCTTTGACTACTGGAATATCCTCAAGCTTCCCTCTATCTGCCCTGGTGTCTACCATATAGGCCAAAAATGCCTCACATCCCTTCCTCATCATCTTCTCTGCTTTCAAAGCTGAAACAATTCTGGACAGACTTACTTTTCTGTCCCCAGCAAACACCACTCTTCTGCCGTCATTCAATTCAAATTTCACTGTCTTCAGCTTACAATCCAGCCGAGCATTGTACTTCTCTAACGTGTTCATACTTAAAATCACATCCAATCCTCCCATCTTCAGTGGCATCAAATCCACCACTAGAATTTCCCCACCAATACATAGCTCACAACCTCTATATACTTGACTGATAATATATTGGCCGATTGGAGTACTCACCATCAGCGGAGTATCCAAAAGGCTCAAATTTCTACCACACACAGGTCTAGTCGAGGAAACAAACGAATGAGTAGAACCCGGATCAATCAAAGCAAGCACATCATTAGAAAAGAGTCTAACCATACCAGTGACAGCATCTGGGGTGGTCTCTGCATCCTCCCGGGTCATTGCAAACACCCTAGCCGGTGCCTGCCCCGTCGGTCTACCTGGAAGACTCACCCTCTTGGCTGCATCAGAACTATCCACTTCTGTAGAAGTTTTATGTCCCACAGTCTCAGATCTCTTGGGAGCTTGCATCTGGCTTCTCTCTTGTCGCGAAGGCTGAGGACACTCTCTAGCAATGTGCCCCTTCTCCCTACAGTTAAAGCAAGCTCCTGTCAATTTACGACACTCTCCTCTATGGGGTCTCCCACAGTGCTCACACCTCGGAATAAATGACCTATCCTCATCTCCCCTTCTACTGCCGCCCACCATTGAGGCTTGGTGAGAAACAGTAGAAGTCTTTATAGGTCGAGATCAGCTCGCACCACTGCTCCTCTTCTCGGACTGCACAGGGAAGGTTCTGGCACTCCTCTCAGGCATAGAAGTACCACCTCCCCTCTTGAACTGCTCTCTTCCCTTTCTTTTCCTATGAACTGCACTATTGATGTTCTCAATATTCTCAACCCTCAATGCTGCCTCAACCAACTGCTGAAAGTCACAGAAGTTCTGCACTATCACTTTCTCTCTGATGGCCAAGTGCAGTCCGATCGAGTGAACAAGCGCTCATACTCACTAACTGTCATGTCCTCAGGTGAGGCGAGAAACTCCTCTCGCTTCATTGAATGTACACCTCAGACAGATATTTCTTCCTATAAGCCGCAAGGAAGTCCTGCCATGCCAACCCTACTGGTCTCATCTGACTCCCTGGCATAGTCTCCCACCAATGCAGAGCATCTCCCTGAAGCAAGCCTGCAGCATACACAACTCTCTCATCATCCTCACACTCCATCTGATCTAACACTCTCTTAGTCTTTCTCAACCAGGTCTCATCTTCCTCAAGATCAGTGGTCCCATAGAAGTCCACTGCTCCATACTTCCTCAACTTGTCGAACCGTTTGCCCTTCTTAGCTGGGACTGAAGCAGAAGGCTATGACATCTGACCCATAGCCTGAACAAACGTCTGGGTGAATGCCTGGAACAACCTCGGATCCAGTGGAGGCACTTACTCCTGCAAAATCGGCGACTCCTGAGTCTGCGATGGCATAGACCCACTACCAAGCCCTACAAAAGCCTCAACATTTCCTGGGGCTACCGACTCATCAGTCCTCTCCTCTTTAGTCGGGGAGTCAGGTGCAACAGATCCTTGCAGAACTCCTCGTGTCCTTATACGAGGTGGCATCGTACTCCTTCCAATCCAAACACTAAGGATTAGCTACATGTCAATCTTAATTCCTACATGTATGCATGATATGCATGTCACTTAATGCAATCAATCAATGCAACAAATAATCGTATACCAAACAATTCATCCTACTATGAATTCTAAGCCGAGGAACTAAAACCTAAGGCTCTGATACCAAACATGTTGAGCTCGGGTCCCGGATCCCTATTCCCGAGGTGGCCCCTCGGGCTGCGCCAGTGATGAGATCCCCAAAATCGGACCCGATCCCAACATCTATACATAATTTCGATTCACACAAACATACATACACACATTCTACACATGCATTCCATCTATGAATTTAAACACCCCATAAACCAAGGGGCTTCATGCCATAACAATCCGACGTAAATTCTACAAGCATTAAAAAAAATAGCTTAATACATGTCAAAGTTTGAATTCAAAATACATGAGAATGCCCAATGATGATATGCTTGGTGGGCTAACCAAAGAAACTAACTTAAAACAAAGCTCCTAATTATCTTGGAGTTTCCGATGCCTTGCAAGATCAACAATCGTCTCGTTATGCACCTGAGGAGTGGGAGATAATAGGGTGAGCTGCGAAGCTCAGTGGCATATACATTTATAGCCATTGGCAACGAGCCACACATTCAAGCATATATATGTATATACAAGCATAACAAGTCAACACTTATCAATTTGCAATCATCACAATAATATGTCATGTGATTTCACAATATCACAACTCCTCATACATCATGCCCAACAACTCAATAATGAATGCACACCGTGAAACGATCCGGATAAACCGAAGTTTATACCGTAAACAAAACGAGTCTGATTTCTCAAGGATCTCGTGGCCTCAAGAGGGTAGCCGAGAGAAGGCTATACGTCGACATGCACGTGACTGACTATCCGTTACTCTCTCGCCCATACAAAGCACATAATCATTCATTTCATACTCAATTCATTTTATCAAAGCTTTCATACTTTTCATTCTTGCAAAATGCCATAATATTTGCCAAGGCAATTCATAATCACAATCTCGATGCATTTGCAACGATGTCCATAAATCAAAACAAGCAATGCCACATACACAAGCAAGCAAGCATACACAATTTGCCCATACACACAACAACCATAAATATATTACCCACCTAATATTGCTCGAGAATCCAACACACTATTGTCCTTCCTCTTGCGATTGGATTAGGTCGGCTTGGTTTCCTGTAACAAACCAAGTTTCCATTCAAACAATATCCAAAAGAAATATTCAAAAAGCTTGATAATCAAAAGTAACTAGCATTAAAAGTCTTCATTCGACTTCCAACCAAATTTTCGAATCTTTACAGGCAAACTATCAACCTCCTTCCTTCAAAAAACTTGTAGCCCTCTATCTCTACTCCACCACGAATTAGAAATCACCTCATGTGGACATCCAAAGTAAAAGATATGCCTAAAATACTAAAACTCATCTTTGCTGGAAACAGGGCGCTCACCGCGACGTGCGAGATACGTGCACCATTTTCTCGCACGTCGCGGCGTGCTCTTTCTCGCATGTCGCGACGTGCTTCCTTCCTCTCACGTCGCGACGAATACAAATTCGCACGTAGCGACGTGTGGGTCTGGAGAACGACTCCGAACCTGATTTTTACAGCATTTTCCTACTTCAATCCTTCCCTTAAGCAAATGCAACACACCTAAACCTTGATTCAAGTCTTATACTACATTTCTAGCCCATTAACACCTTAAAAAGAGTCACATAATCATCAACCTAAGAAATTTATCCATTTTTGCCTTTAAACCCTAAACTACCGATTCTAACACATACAAAACAATTCTAGGGTTTAATCTAATCTCAACAAGGTAAAAAAAAAACTAACTTACCAAAACTTGTCCTGAATCCGTTGAAAACTCCAAGGAACCCAAATTTTCTCTTCTCTTCTTCCTCACCTACGGCACCTCTCTTCCTCTCTTCTTCTTCTTCTTTTTCTTTTCTTTTCCTCTCTTCTCCTTCTAATTTATTTCTTTTAAGTCTAAATAGGTAGGAAAAGACCAAAACACCCCTCCTTGTAAAGCCTTAAGCTCTCCCACCTAAGTGGTCTTCCTAAAATGCCCTCACACATTTTTATCCCTTAATTTTCATTAAAACCACATTAAACTCAACAAAACCTCAATTATCCACTAACACTCCCAATTTAATCAAACTAAGCCATAATCACACAATTAACACAATTCATGCTTAATGACATCATAAAAAAAAATTCGGGGCCCAACAACAGAGAGTGGTCTGTGAGCGTGGGAGGGAAATTCTCAAAACCAACTTTCAACCCAATGCATGTTAGTCGTATTAGTTAAACGACCGAGTTCTGATTTCTTTACCAACTCTTCTCCGACGTTTGGTTCACAATAAAGTCGTAATATGTATTTGGCCATGTTTTAATTGTACAACGTCTCAATTAGTACATCCTTTCCGTTTCGTTTTAATACAACGTCGCAGATACCTTAGCCTTTTACTGACGTTTCAAAAACGTCACCATAAGGTTATACAATCTGTGACGTTTCCTCAGTCAAACGTCATAGATTGTCTTCTGTTTTGGTAGTGTTTTAAGTTTAGGATTTGTAATTTGTAGTTGAATTTTCTTGATTAGAGTTTAATCAAGTGTTGAATATTTAATCTATTATTGGGATTTGTTGATGTAGAACTTGGAACTTGAATATATGAGGTCTCATATATTTCTATTTGTGATTTGATTAATTCTTTTTTATCTGCCTTGTTGTGTTTGATATTAAGATGATGATAGATCCCAAAATGACCATTTGCAATTACTTACCCATTGCTCACACTAAGATGCATTCAACAAGGTTTTAAGAAATGGAGTTCATTAATTATAACATTGGACTTAACATTGAAACTTAGTGATTTTCACTCTCACCAAGATTTATTTCGAACTATGATAGCCAAAACTCATTTTTCAAGAGGATTCTATCACATTTGATTATTGTCTTTAACTTTCAAATTTTTATTGCCAAAATCTAAAAATACTTTTTACACATTTATCTTACAATTCATTCAATTTTGTTTAGTTTTCTAAAAATCAAAACCCCTTCTTCTGACTTTAGTTTGCATTTCACGACATTTAGCCTAGCTTAGGTCCAATTCATCGAGTTCCGATTAAGTGAGGCGACCTAAGGTTGGATTCTATATTGCAATCATTGGAATTAAATTTTGATTTGACCTCAAGGGTAAGAAAAAAATGCTTGAATCAAAATGGCTCCGTTGTTCGGGAACCAAGCAATTCGTTTTCTTTAGGTTAGCCATTGTCATTTTGCTTCTTCCGAGGTTAGGAACCTTTTCTTCTAGATTTCATTTACAAGGTTTAGTGTCATATTTGTCAATAGTATAGGATCTTTATTTTTCTTTGCATAGAATTAAAATTTTGAAAATACAAAGAAAAGAATATATTCACAATTGGACTTTTCATACTTAACATTCTTTTTGCAATCACATAATTTTTGAGTGTTTTATGTGATTACTATTTGATCCATACATACATATTTTCATACCTACTTACACACACCATACACTTGCATCCATCATATCCCAACTTTTATTTGACTTTGTGTGCTTGAGAGTGAATTTTGTTACTTTTTATTTTCCTTTGAATTATTACTGTGTATGCCCCAGAAAGCAAAACTTCTACCTTTCTATCCTGAATTGAGAGACGTTTGCGAAAGATTAGAAAGGAGAGAACATAAAAGGAGAGAAGTAAGATAGTTGTTAAAGAAGAGTCTAATGGGCAAAGTAGTTAGAGCAACCCTTTTGAAGGAGTGAATATGGCCGAGAACCTAGCCTTTTTACAAAACCCTAACTTTCATATTAACCAACCTAGGAATGGTGATAATAGAGGTATTAGGGAAGCCACTACTTCTGATGTGAATTTTGATCAATTTATTGTTAGGCCCGGGTCCCAGATCCCTATCCCCGAGGTGACCCCTCGGGCTGCTCCAGCGACGAGCTCCCTAAAAGTCGGACCCGATCCCAACATCTATACATAATTTCGATTCACACAAACATACATACACATGCATCTCATCTATGAAGTTAAACATCCCATAAACCAAGGGGCTTCATGCCATAACAATCCGAAGGATTTAAACAAGTTTTCTCAATATAACACGATACATGTCAAAGTTTAAATCCAAAATACAATACATGAGAATGCCCAATGATGAAATGCTTGGTGGGCTAACCAAAAATACTAACTTAATGCAATGATCTTTAACTATTGCGGAGTTCTTCGATGCCTGGCAAGGATCAACTGATGTATTGAGTTGTACCTGAGGAGTGAAAAGTAATGGGTTGAGCTACACAACTCAGTGTCTAACATAGTTATAGCCAGCGGTAACTAGCACAAATTCAGACATATGAATGTATATATATATATATACATGCAACATTTCTAGCACTCACATACTAATCAAGCAATTTACGCATTCAACATAATTAATTTAACTCACAAAACATGTCTGAAGAATGCTTTATAGTGAATAGATCAAGTATGCAATACACATCACACGGCTCGAGGGTTCCATGGAAACAAAAGGGAGAAACCGAAATTCACACCCTGAACAAAATGAGTCCATTCGGAGCTCATATGCCACAAGCGGGTACACGGGAGAAGACTTTTGTCAACATGCACGTGACGAACGAAATGATTCCATTCTCGCCCAAACAAAAGCACATAATCATGCTCAGAATCATTTTATCAGATGGTATGCTTTTAAACTTTCATTTATTCAAAACGTCATGACCGAAGTCGAGGCATAACATGCTCAGAATCAAGATTTACTTCTATCGATTCTCATGCTTCTTACAAGTCATTCACATCTTATAACAAATCATGTTTAAACAATTAACCACGTATTCTATCAAAATGTCATGCATCTCATCATACATAACACATAACATATATTCACACAATAACTATAATTACATTACCCACCAAATATCGCTTGCGAATCCAAACTCACTACTGTCCTTCCTCTTGCGATTGGATTAGGTCGGCTTGGTTTCCTATAACAAACCAAGTTCCCAATCAAGCAACAGTCAAAGGAAATATTCAATAAGCTTGAAAATCAAAAATAAAAGCACTAAGAGTCTACATCCGACTTCCAATCCCAATCTTCAAATCTTAGAGGCAAATTCCAAACTTCCATTCTTCATAAACTTGTATCTCTCTGATTCTAGTTCACAACGAGTCCAAAATCACCTCATTTGGACATCTACAGCCCAAGTTATGCCCAAAATACTAAAATTTATCTTTCTTTAGAAGCAGAGCTACGCCTTGGTAACGGCCCGTGTGTGCATGGCGGTTACGCTTGCATGGTGAACCGCCCGTGAGCGCCGCGACAAACACGCCCCTCGCACGCCACGATGAAGGCCTGCTGCTCGCCGTGACGTGCACAAATTCGCACGTCGCGACGTGCGAGTCTGGACAACGATTCCGAACTCGACTTTTCCAGCATTTTCCCACTTCAATCATTCCCTTAAGCAAATACAACACATCTAAACCTTGATTCAAGTCTTATACCACATTTCTAACTCATTTAAACCTTAAAATCAGCCACAAATCCAACAACCCAAGGATTTCAACTAGTTTTTTTCGAAAATCCCTAGACAATCGATTCTAACACAATACCAAGCTACACTACGGTTCAATACAATCAAAACAAGATGAAATGAAGCTAAACTTACCAAGAAATAGCTTCAAATCTGTCGAAAACCTTAGGAATGCAAAACCTCATTTCTTCTCTTCTTCTTCCTCACCAACGACACTCACCTTCTTCTTCTTCTTCTTTTTCTTACTTTTTTCTTCTTTCTTTCTAATTCTTTCTTTTAAACCTAAAGGAATGGACAATGACTAAAATACCCTCCTAAGCAAAGCCTTAACCCATCCAACTTAAGTGCTCTTCCTATTTTGCCCTCAAACATTATATCCCTTCATTCTTACTTTTACCACATTATGCTCACCTAATCTAATTTTCCCTTAATACTTCTAATTTTATCCCATTAAACCACCAAACACACAAATAACACAATTCATGCTTAATGAGATAAATTACACAAAATTTGGCGTCCAACATTTACAGTTGCTTGTCCTAATTTTGATGTTAATTTTGAAGTTAAAGTATTACTAATTAAATATCTTCTTAAATTTCATGGTTTGATAGGAGAGGATCCCTACATGCATTTACAACTTTTGTCCCTGATATGTCAGAGTATGAAACCTTTGGAAGCTTCACTTGATCAAGAAGATGGCCTTGAATCATCAGCAGTATAGTGTTAAAGAGACCCAAGGAGTGCATGAGTTAGGCGCCACAACAACCCAATCAATGGAGAGTTTGGAGTCAAAAGTTGATTCTTTGGAGAGTAAAGTGACTTCACAATTATCCTTCGTCACTATAGAACTGAAGAATAGGTGTGTTCATCGCCCGACATCTTCTATGGATCTCACAACACCCGGTTGTGATACTTATGGGTCGATGATGCACATATTAGGTGTTTGCCACGGTCGGTATGAAGAAGTGTCCGCAATGTATTGGGATGATCAAATCGAAATGGGACCCTACTCCAACACTTATAATGAGGGATGGAAGGCCAATCCTAGGTTTAGTAAGAGGAATGAAGAGGATGGGCTCCAAGCAGATTTCAACAAGGGAGGAGCTGGTACTACCACCAACCAGGTTCCCCAACCAACAGCAAATCCTAATTGTCCCACCTAAGGAGGACGGCAACCAATCGCTGCATAATAAGATGACTTTGATGAGGAAGAATGAAATTTTAACAACAACCGGTTTAATGCCATAGCTTCTACGATTGATAAGATTCCTCAAAGAATGTTGCCTCGTTCAATGCTTTGGAAAAGAGAATGGAGCATTAGAGGCGAAAGCTGAAAATATTAACTCTTATGTCACTCAATTGTCCAACAACATGAGTGAAAACTAAGAAAGCGATGGAACCATTCCTTCAAACACCGTGATGAACCTAAAAGTTTAAATGCAATGGCTCTCGAAGTGGGAAAAAGTGAGGTTTAAAATCAAGATGAAGAATGAGGAGGAGATTGATAGTGAGGAATTACTTTTGACAAAGAAAAAATCAAGAAATTGAAAGATCCAAAGAAAATCACTTTTGATTGAAAGGAAGTCCGAATCGAGGAGCAAAGGAGCTACTTCAAAGAGTTACAAGGAACAAGAAACAACAAGTGAGCATGTAGAATCAAGCAACCATGGAGTCGATGAAGCCCGTGGTAAGGAGGTAAATCTTTAAGACCTCTCTTTCCTAATTCATATTTGATAAGTAAATGAATGACTAAAATTAATCCTAAAAAGATATCATTGATTTGTTTAGTAAAGTAGAAGTCAATATTCCTTTGCTTGATCTTGTGAAACGGGTTCACCTTATGTTAAATACCTTAAAGACATGTGTATCTATAAGAGGAAGTTTAGGCCCAATGAAAGAGTCCAAGTAACCTCGAATGTATCACCTTATTTAAGCCTCGAACTCTATAAAATGCCAAGAATCTGGATCTTTCACTATCCCTTGTACTATAGGTAAAGTTACCATAGGGGGAGCCTTGTTAGATTAGGGGCAGCCATTAATGTTATGCCTAAGTATGTTTATCAATCATTAGGATTCAACAATCTTGAGTCTACATCTGTAGTTCTCCAATTGGCTGTTGCTATGGCCATAATGCTTCTCATCTGTCGCCGTGGCCACAATGCCTCTCAAGCTAATTTGTCGCGGCGTGAATTAATTTTTTTGTCGCGGAAAACATTTTCAATGCAACCTTCACCGCGGCATGACATAATTCTTTCGCCACGGTGAGCTCACTTGAGCGCAACCTTCTAGTGGCGAAAGATTTATCAGCGTGAAAACATCGAGTGAAACTTCCCTTCTACCCTTCTTGTTCTTCTGATCTTTCATCTGCCCTCTGTTCTTCTTTGTCATTTCCTTTCCTTTCTTTACCAACTTACTGCCCCCTTCTCATTTTCGTATACTTCTATCAAATTACGCCGTAACAATTCGAACCCCCTAATGAAATCCCTTTTCCTTTTCATTCTCCTTGATTCATTTCATGTTCATGGTTTGCATTTGTGCCTCTCTCCTTCTGCTTCATAAGTATCTCGCTTGTTTCACTTCTTCCCTCATTGTTTTAGTTGAAATTAGGGCATGTTCGGTGCGGTGAAGAAACTTGTTTCACCACGGCGTGGTAGGCTGTAATTCTTCACCGCGACGAAGAAACTTTTTTGCCCTGGCGTGGTAAGTGCAGCTTTCGCCACGACGAGCTTTGTAGGTTTTGCTTTTAGTGAATTTTGTTTAATCCTTTTGTTTATTATTTTATGTTTGGTTTTCATGTAGGAACATGCCTCGAACTAAAAACCCTACCCATCATTCCCCCACCGTCTCATCTAGTTCATCTAATTCCTCCCGTCAATCTCATTCCTCCCCTCATTTTGATCCTCCCAACAGTGCTAACTCTGATTTTGCCAACCCAGTCGAAAAGATAGACGCTAGGTCATTCATTAGAGAGCGCCCCTTTCCTTTGACCCCCCACAACAATCCCTTTATCCATCAACTGGTACTATCTTAGCTCATAGGATTAGTCCAACCTAGGGATCAGGGCAATGATAAATTCCTCCACCACTTTTATACGTATGCCCGCCTCCACAATACCATGAAACTTAATTTTCGTGGTGTGAAAGTCCCTAACGCCTTCACAATCGCAAGCATCCGTGAGCATTACAACCTCCCATCTATTCTTTGCTGCCATTATGATCAGTTAATACACCACTATCTATGGGACAATGTCATTTGTACCCTTTGTCCCGAGGGTGCTGTCTGGCACCAACCCCGAATCTATCAACACTACCTTAAGTGTTCTAATCTCTGACCCAAAGCTCATCCTTGACTCCTCCTAGTTAGTAGCAACATCATCCCCACCTCCCACCTACCTACGTAACAAAATAGCAAGCCCTGTGCTTGTACCTTCTGATGATTGGTTGCTTGGTTGACATAACCAATACCATTGCCTCTGCCCTTCATGATTCCATCACTACCACTAAACTCACCAACGCCATCACCTTCTCCCCCCTCATCACAGACATATTCCAGGCCCATAATGTCCCGAAATACATTAATGATTGCTATTTTAGCCTGTCCCCTCTGTTTCGTTATATGCATCACAAACAACCCCAACTCTAACCTCCTCCCCATCCCAGCCCCCTTCCCGATGTTGTTACCAACCATGCCGATGTTGTGCCTAACAAAGACAATCCTCCAACTACGGTTCCTCCTAAACCCGTCACTTTAGAGACTCTTGCTAATTTGGGTCATTGGCTATTTATCGACCTGGCTACCCTCCAGGACATCCTTCGTTAGGCTATCGCTAGATAGGATCGAGATCGGTGGTATCAATGGTGGATGAATGCCTTGCTTGTTGAGCACCTACACTTTTAGCTTCGGTCTGATGAAGATGAGCCACTTATCAGTGCTGGAACATCGAGAGCAGATCCTTCAGACACTGGGGATGATCAACCGATGGCGTAGTTCGAGTGTTTATTCTTGTATTTTCCTTTTGTTTTATTTTTCTAGTTAGTTTCTTGGATGCTTAGTTCACTTTTGTAATGTCCAAACTTTTTGCTCGCAATTTGCATATAATTCTCTTTGTACTTCCACTATGTTGCTTATGTGCCTTCCCCTTTCACTTTATTGCACATTTATGTTAATTGTTCTTCACATCGAGGACAATATGATGTTTAAGTATAGGGGAGGTGTTCCAACTTTGCAATTCTTGTTTGTGCATCATTTCGGCCATTTAAATGTTTGTGCAAGTCAATTATGCATCATATTCAAATTTTAAACTTGGTGATTGAGGCAAATCAATTTGTTTAAAAGTTTCATCATTTTTGCCGCGACTCTACCTTCACCTTGAGTAATGTGCGGACTCCATCTTCTTGTCATGACAAATTCTTTCTTCGCCATGGCAATGTTTGTGTCTTTGAATTGCCACAAAGAAAGAAAGAATTCGCCATTGAACATTTGCTTTTTTTCTTGAGACTATAGTCTTGCAATCTCCATGGCACCATGCTCTTATAGAAATTTTTTTTAATTACCTCAATTCAACAATTCTCCCTAATTAGATTCTTGTCACTCTTATATCTTAAAGATTTTATAAGTTTCAAAGCGATCCCTATGTTTTTGAAAATACCTTCCGTTCTTTAAATGATAGTCAGTTTTAGCTAATTTCATTTTCAATGTTTTCAACACAAAGTAAGTGAGGGTATGTTGACAAAGTAGCACTTTATGCTTTTAAACCTTGAGATTGTTAATTGACATATTAACCTTATTGGAAGGATACTTGGGCCTGAATTCTTTCATTTTTGTGTGTATATGCTTATTTCGTCTCTCTAGAACTTGTTTTTAATTCTTAATCAAAGCTTGATGAACTAGAATTTTGTTAACATGATAGAGGCATTCTTTCAAAACCCTTTTGACCCAAACATAATCCCTATAAACAAGTCCATTGCTAGCCCCTTGAGTCATAATTTTTGAACACACGCACACATCTTCTTATGATGCCAATTATTATTTCTCATTTTCTTCTAGTTATCTCAAGAAATTGGTTATTGAGAAAAACAAAAGAAAAAGTGTATATATATTCTCACAAAAATATTTGTATATATATTCAAAAAAGATTATGTTGTCATTTGTGTCAATTTTGTCTTATAGTTGACATCTTTTTGATAATTGATGTGCATGCACTCATACTTTTCTTTCTTTCTTTCGTCTCTTCCATCCATTTCATATAGCCTTCCGTGCATTACAGCCTTAAAAAGTCCTCTTGATATTTGAAATTGTAGTTCTTGTAGTGGAGAAGTAGAATTATCACAAGCTTATGGTAGAGAATGGATTAAGAAGATTTTAGAGTGAAATTATCCAAAAACAAGTGAGATGAGAGCAAACACCGTGCCTTGAGTGAAATCTCTTTGATTAAATTCTTATAGCATTTATTTTCTTAGTACTCTTTTAGTCCACTTTGATTGATTTCTAAGAAAGTGATTTTTACCAATTATCTACTCTTATTTTAAGCATGTTTAGAAATTTCCTTTGCACTTGTGTCTCTTTGACTCTTATAAATTTTGTCCAGGACTACAAAGGTCTAAGTGTGGGGGAGTTTGATTGACCCCAAGTTTATTATATAAATTGGTGAAATTTTCATGAATTTTACTACACTTTTTGACTCCTATTTCTAGATTTTATGCTTAAATTGACTCTTGAGTGTGTACCTTTATTTTATGTAGTTTAAGAGTAAAAATTGTCATAAATTAGTATTAATTGCACTAATTAATTTGTTGAGAACAATTGATACTGCAAACTACCATTGTTCATTGTAGGAAACTCAAGGAGATGGGACTCAAGAAGTAGATGTAGAGTCAAGGAAGGCCAAAGTGAAGTCAACAAGTGAACAAGTGCAATAGGAAGTTCGCCGTGATGAAAGGGATCTATCACCGTGGCAAAATACGAAGAATTTCGGGCTAAACTTTTAGGAAAAATTTGCAAAACCAGCAACGAAAGGGATCTGTTGCCGTGGCGAACCTTCGAATATCCAAACCATTTTTAAAAATTTACCCACTGTGCAACTCGATCCACATCATCTTTCTTTTAAAAACCTACCATATTAGGTTGAGAGTCGACACATATACATATAAAACAGATACACATCTCGCTCTTTCTCAACTTCAAACATCCATCATCACCTCTCCTACATTTTCATCGTCAGCTCCTCCATCGACAGCTGCTACCATGGATGCTTCCAGTGGTTGTGAGTTCTCTTGAAGTAATGCTTGGCTAAGTACCTTTTCCTCTTCAACATGTAGCAATGGCTGGAGTTCAATAGGATTCAAAGGGGAGTATTTTAATCATGCTCAGCTACATTGTTAAAAGCTCCTAAGTTTAGGATTTGTATTTTGTAGTTAAATTTTATTGATTAGAGTTTAATCAAGTGTTAAACATTTAATGTGTTATTGGGATTTGTTGATGTAGAACTTGGAAATTGAATATATGAAGTCTCATATATGTCTATTTGTGATTTGGTTAATTATATTTTATCTTCCTAGTTGTGTTTGATATTGAGATGATGCTATATCCTAAAATGAACATTTGCATTGACTTACCCATTGCACACAGTAAGATGCATTCAACAAGGTTTTACGAAATGAAGTTCATTGATTATAACCTTAGACTTAAAGAGTTCTTTAAGGTTTATCATTTGAAACTTAGTGATTTTCACTCCCACCAAGATTTATTTCAAACTATGATAACCAAAGCTCATTTGTCAAGAGGATTCTATTGCATTTGATTATTGTCTTTAACTTTCAAATTTTTATTCCCAAAATTCAAAAATACTTTTTACACATTTCTTTTACAATTCATTCAATTTTTTTAGTTTTTTAAAAGATTCAAAACCCCCTTATTTACTACTTTAGTTTGCATTTCATGACATTTAGGCTATCTTAGGTCCAATTAATTAGGTTCCGATTAAGTGAGATGACTCGAGGTTGTATTCTATATTGCAATCCTTGGAATTAAATTTTTGATTTGGCCTCCGAGGGTAAGAACAAAAAGGCTTCGAATCAGTAATTCAACCATTCAGCCACTTGTTCCTACATCCTTAGGAGCTAAATACTATTTCAGCATATTCCTACTAGGATGTCTAGCTTAGGTTATTACTATGGCTTCTCTAGCAATCTCTTTACTCAATCATCTTTATCTGGTGCACATACTTCTTATTTCAATCACAAAATATTCTCCTTCCAATTCAAACTCAAAAATTCTAAATCATTTTCAATTCCTCTATGGGATTTGCAATTTGAATCCTTGGCTTTTAGGTTTTATTACTCCTTTCATGTGAAACTAATCTTAAATTTCAATAACTAATAGTACTTTAAATCGCCCAAAATTTGACTCGACATTCTATGCTCTCTATTGCACTAGGGTTGGTAACCTTAATATCTAAATTTGTCTTATTCCATTATAGAATTATCTGTGCAATGTATCAGATTCCACACTACCTTTACTAGTATAGTACTCATTTGTACATTCCTTTTAAACTCAATAACTACCTCAATCTTTATTGGTCTGTATATTCGTATATCCAAATTTTTTCTTTACCTATAATGTCTCCAAGCTTTCAAAGCAATTGCTATTACAGCAAGTTTCAAATCGGGTATCCAAATTCAACTCATGAGGCTATAATTGTCCTTATGTACATAGAATCACTTTATAATGCTGCAACAGATTCCATCTTAATCTCTAATGAGAAACTCTATTGTATATACTGCAAAATCTCCAAATCTAAATGGCATAATTAATATTAGGGTTATAGTTCCTCAAAAACTCTTTATACAATCATCACTCATATGTTTTATATATTTTTGCTCTAGTATTCAATATATTCTCTTTACTTTTGGAACACTCTCAAAATACCATCTATGATTTCACATCAAATTTCTCTAATGACTACTCATTTATACTAGCTTCTATGCACATTTCAATTTATTTGATATCTCAATTTCTTGTGTTAGTAACCCATTCACCAAATCTGATTTGTATCTTTTATACTTAATGTCACCTCAAATTCAAGAATCCATTAATTATTTGGATACTTTACATCACCAAAATGCATACACTCTCAGTGACATTTTCTAACGCTTAAGCTCGAGCCTTCGTTAGGGATATGACTCCAATATTCACTTTTGACTCATTAATCATTCTTAAATTGAGTTATCTGGTTTACTGAACCCATCTCAATGAAATTCTTCTTTGGAAGAAGATTTCTTGATACTATTCTCAATACTGCTCATGAAATCCTTATCAATCAACTATTTTCCATGATTACTTATTAGTCATTCTTAGTACCTCAAGAAGATCAATTTCAACCTTTCATAATATCTCAATAAGATCAATTTATGCCATAACTTATGTGATTTGAACATCCTTTATATCATTTACACTAACACCTTTGTATATACCATCCAAAATCATTACATCTTATCTATAGATGTATTTATGTCAATTCTCCAGTTAATAACATTCGCTAATGATACTTGAATTCTAATTGATTCTAGATAACAGTTTTATCCTTGTTCTTGCCTATGATTGGGGTATCCCCACAAGATTGTTACAAAAAGCTACTTTTGTTAGGCCACTATCGCACCCTGCACTTTCCTCCTCTCATTATCAAACATACTAAAATCACTTTTACTCCAATTTTCCATAATTTACCTCTTTTGAGGCTACCTCGTCTTGTAATGAGTCAACTACCATATCGAGTGCATCAATTATTCTTATTTTATTCATCATCTTTTTCTTTATCTGTTGGACCCCAAATTTTTGCTTTCTTGAAGTTATTAAGTATTAATTATTTTGAATTATGATTTATGGCATAGTTTGATTTTATTGAGAATATTCATGGAAAAGTTGAATTTAATTGAGTTTGGTATGAAATATGTGTTTATGGAATAAGTGTTAGGAAGAGTATGGTTAAGGAAGGGTAAATATGTTTAAGGGCAAAATGGTCAAGTAATTGAGTTAGGATGATTTTAGCCTAACTAAGGAGGGGCATTTGAGTCTTTGGTTTATTATATAGGTTAAGAAATTAGAGTAAGAAATAAGGAAAAGAAAAGGAAGAGAAATAGAAAGAAGAGAACGAAGAGGGACGGCGGCCGATTGAGAGGAGAAGAAGAAGAGAAAAAAAAAGAAGAGCTTCGGTTGTGGATTTCTGACAGATCTTAAGCATCCATAAGGTGAGTTACACTCTGCTATACTTGTTTATGTTGGATTTAACTTGTGTTTTGCTGGAAATGAGAATGAATCGGTGATTTAGGGTTTAGAATGGAACTTTGGTAGAATTGTAGATTTGGTTGTGTTTTGTGGTTGTTATTGTGTTAAACAAGTGTAGAAGTGGAGTAGGATGCATGTTATACAGTTTATGGGTGTTGAATGAACAAAAGGAATAGATTGATTCTGCAGAAATCTGGAAAATCTGGGTTTGGGAGAGTTTCTGCGACCCACGCCCTTGGCGTCTTCACGAAAGCAAGCCATGGCGTGCGAGGAAAGGCTGTCGCCGCCGCCATGCGGCGTGCGTTTATGTTTGGAAGAATACGGATATTTGTGAGCCGCGGCATGTGGATTTGAGGTTGGCCAAGGCGCGGCGTGTTTACGGATCAGGAGACGCGGGCGTTCACGCCGCGACATGCGGACCTCTCGTCGCGGCGAGACGGCCTTTCACATGACGCCGCTTATTCAGCCCCATGAAGTTTCCAATTTTAGACAGAATTGGTTTTAAACTTATATCTTTTGCTACAGAGGTCCTTTTTGGGTGATTTTAGAGGCGTTGTGAACTAGAGAGATAGGTCTACAAGTTAGATGAAGTGATGAAGTGATGAATTGGTTTCAAAGACTATGAAATTTTAGTTGGAAGTTAAGAATGGTAACATTATGGTTTCTACATGAGTTCTGAATGAGAATTTGATTCTTATTGTTAGGAGAACAAGAGAGGCAAGAGGATCAAGAGGAACAAGAGGAAATTCAATCCTAGGCAAGAACAAGCAGGATATCAGGTGGGTTCATGTTTATAATAAAGTATATAAGTGCTTATTGTTTAGTTCAAATCAAGCAAGATTTTATGCATTTACATTCTGACATTCCACGATCGCATTGCATAAATGATTATATTCGCATTGTGTTATGCATTTATGATTATTATCAAGATTTTTACAAAGGAATGCTTTCCTTTCACGAATACAAGTGCATGACTTCAAGCTTTACGAATTATACATGACAAGCAAGTTTACAAGAAAGATTACAAGCAAGTGCCGGATTGGCAATTCAGTTTACAAGAATACGAATTATGCATGTTTATGTGGGTTTGCGGTGTCCCTCAGAATTAGTCAAGTGCACATTGACTCAGAAAGGCTTCTCCCGCCTGCCCGACTGTGGCACAGGGTTTCTCAGATAGATTCCCTCATGAAACTACGTCTACACATCAACATTTCGATGGCTATGTGTAGTTCGTCATGAACCCGAGACACCCAAACCATCATGTTATGTGTTATGTTTTGTTATGTGACATGCGTCATGATTTATTCAGAAACCAAGCACTTTACAAGAAATGACTCATACATGTCTAGATATTGTGATTTCAACAAGTATTACGGCAATGAGATATTTTGAATATTATTTATCCTTATTACTATATTATAAATATGTTCCCACGAGCGTTATAGCTCACCCTCTAATCTCCCCATACGGTGTGAGCCGTAGATCGAGTGAGTGAGTCACGAGTACTGCAAACACTCAATTCATTTTGTCATACTTATGTTTCCAGACTTTAGTTTCTTTTCGAGTATCATTGGTTCAAGAGTGTTTTATACTTTTGGCTCTTGAATTCAGAATTGTTATTTGTTTTGGGATATCATCAATTGAAACATGAATTGCGGTTTTGGTTGTTTACAATTATGAAATCACGTTTTGAGTTTATTCACGATGGGTCCATTAGACTTCCGATGGATTCTTTTCTAAATTTCGTTAAATTTGCATGTTTGGATGTGGTTATTGAAATAAGTAGTTTTGCAAGTATGTTTTAACCAGAGCCCACTACTCTTCCATGGTCTTTCTTTTGAAATGTATTAGATGTATTATGATCACGTTTTTCCGCCACTCTCACACGTCGACGTTGGGCTCCAAAGATGGGGTCAACATCGTTTGGTATCGAGCGCCTAGGTTTTGGATCTAGGGCTTCATGACATGGTTTTCAAGAAATAACTTGCATTGTTTTTCACTTGCATTGTTTTACATGATTTGAACGGTGTTTGCATACTTTGAAAAGTGTCTTACATGAACTAAATTTTTTTCAATGGTTTTCTGTTCAAGGAATGAACATGCCACCTAGAAGGAGAACTCGTGGAGCTACGACTCGATTTCAATCTCGTCAGGGGAGTACGGATGAGTCTCATATTCCTCGGGATCTTGGGACACGATGCATTCCGATCTTAGAGGCACCTAGTATGCAGCAAGCAGTGCCTCCTCTGCCTCCTCAGATGCCTCATGGAACACCCATGGATCCGGGTTTCTTCCAAGCCTTTGCACAGGCTTTTACATATGCCATGGGACAGGGATCACAGATGTCGATCTGAGCTCGGTGAGCGAGTGGGGCAGTATGAGAAGCTCCGGAAGTTTGGGGTCTGTAGATTTGATGGGACGACGAATCCGAAGAAGCAGAAACTTGGTTGAAGAGGAGTGAGAGGGTTCTAGTGCAGATGAGATGTTCAGATGAGGACAATCTGGACTATGCAGTCAGTTTGTTGCAAGGAGATGCACTGCATTGGTGGGAGTCAGTGCCCCACAGTCAGGTTGTTCCTTCAGTGCTGACATGGAGGGATTTTGTCGAGGTATTAGGAAGAAGTATCTCATCCGGGGTTTATGTGCGGGAGAAAGCTAGAGAGTTTGAATCGATGCATAGGGACATGAGTGTGGCGATACGAGCTGAAGTTCACATGACTTTCCAAATATCGTGAACATTGTGGCAATGAAGAAGACAAGTGCTGCATGAAGTTTGAGGAGGTCTTCACTGGGAATCGGGAGAAAGTCTGATTCATAATTTCTGCGACTACCGGAAGTTAATGGATCTTTGCTCTCCAGTGAGAAGTGGAGAATATCGAGAATGAGGCAAATAAGAAGAGGAAGAACAGAGAGCGAGTTTGGGAAGGGTGCTAGTGCTCCATTGCACGAGAGGAGCACGAGGAGCTCTTCTGATCAGTGAAGTGGGTAGTAGTGGGGCTACCAGAACAAGCGAGATGAGAGTCAAGTTTGAGGCAAGCCTCTAATGTGGGAGCCGCAGGTGAAGCGGCGAGTGGGTTCACTTATCCCATATGTGACCAAAGGTGTCGGAAGCACCATCGAGGAGAGCGTCTCGAGATCTCTTGGAGTTTGCTTGAGATCACGAGAGAAAGGACATATAGCCAAGCATTGTCCGCAGCACCGAGACGAGAGGGTCACAGATTTGAGCTCTAGGCGTGCAGAGATAGTGGGAACGAGCGATGGCGAGGTAGGCAGCTCTGGGACGGTAAGGAAGATTGTTCCTCCAGGAAGACCAAGGGGTCAGGCGCCGGCAAGAGTGTTCGCCATGACCTGGGAGGAAGCCGCATGCAAGCTTTGAGGTTATTACGGGTATGGCTCGATTATTTGATTTAGCGATGTTTGTGTTGATTGATTACGGTTCCACACACTCTTTTGTTTACGCTAGCATAGCATTGCATGGTGTGAGTTCTGTGCCTTTGGATAGGCCTTTGGTTGTTAGTACTCGCTAGGGAGAAATGTGGTGATCGATCGGTGTATGGCGGTGTGAGTTGTTTATAGATGGTGCTAGGCGGTAGTGGATTTACTACCACTAGACCTTAGAGGGTTAGATGTTATCCTGGGGATGGATACCATGGAGAAGTATCTGGCTAAGCTGGATTGTGGTCAGAAAGAGGTAGAGTTCGATCTAGGTAACGGTGAGAGGGTGATCTTCAGAGGAGACAGGAAGACACCAGCACCAAGATTGGTTTCAGCTATGTTGGCTGATAAGATGATGGGTCAGGGATGTGAAGCTTTCTTGGCGCATATCGTAGATGCCGACGTGCATGAGGGGAAGTTAGAGGATTTCCCGATTGTGCGGGAATTTCCAGATGTTTTCCCAGATGAGTTACCAGGTTTGTCACCGGTTAGGGAAATCGAGTTTGCCATTGACTTGATTCCCAGAACCGCACCTATTTCTATCCCGCCTTACAGGATGGCTCCAGCTGAATTAAGGGAGCTTAAGGAACAGTTAGAGGAACTGTTAGAGAAGGGGTATGTCAGGCCTAGTTCGTCTCCTTGGGGAGCGCCAGTTCTGTTTGTTAAGAAGAAGGATGGATCATGGCGTATGTGCATTGATTATCGGAGACTTAATAAGGTGACAATTAAGAACAAGTATCCGTTGCCACGGATAGATGATCTGTTTGACCGATTTGCGTGGAGCTAGGGTTTTCTCAAGATTGATCTCGGTGGGCTATCATCATTTCGGGATCAAGGAGTCGATGTTAGCAAGCGACTTTTCAGACCGTTATGGGCACTATGAGTTTTTGGTTATGCCGTTCGGCTTGACCAATGCTCCAGTTACTTTCATGGATCTCATGAATAGGGTGTTCAAGGAGTTTCTGGATCAGTTTGTCATAGTGTTTATAGATGACATTACGGTGTATTCTAAGAGTGAAGAAGAGCATGAGAAGCATCTCGAGTTGTGTTGCAGACTCTAGGGGAGAGAGCTTTATGCCAAGTTCAGCAAGTGTGAGTTCTGGCTTCATGAGGTGACATTCCTTGGACATGTGATTTCGCAGGATGGTGTACATGTTGATCCAAGGAAAGTTGAAGCAGTAGTGAATTGGCATGCACCTAAGACAGCGACAGAGGTGAGGAGTTTTCTGGGTCTGGCAGGTTACTACAGGAGGTTTGTAGAAGGATTCTCCATGATAGCTGCTCCGATGACCAAGCTATTAAGGAAGAACCAGAAGTTCATTTGGACCGATGAGTGCCAGAAGAGCTTTGAGGAGCTCAAGCACAGGTTGACAAGTGCTCCAGTGCTGATTTTTCCTTCTAGTGATGAGGGCTATACGGTCTACAGTGATGCCTCGAGGAAAGGTCTAGGTTGTGTGTTGATGCAAGGAGATAAGGTGATAGCATATGCTTCAAGGCAACTGAAGCAGTATGAGTTGAATTACCCGACTCATGACTTGGAGTTAGCAGTAGTGATTTTTGCCCTGAAGATTTGGAGGCATTATCTTTATGGAGTTCAGACCAGGGTCTTTACAGATCATAAGAGCCTTAAGTACTTACTGAGCCAAAAGGAGTTGAATTTGAGGCAGAGAAGGTGGATTGAGTTACTCAAGGACTACGATTTGTTGATTGAGTATCATCCAGGCAAAGCAAATGTAGTGGCGGATGCTTTGAGCAGGAAGTCTTCCATTGCTCACGTTCAAACAGTGTACCTTCCTTTATTGGAAGAGATGGCCAAGCTTAGGATAAGCTTGGAGCAAGAGGAACCAAATTGCCTCGTAGCTACTTTCAGAGTTCGTCCTATACTCAGGGAGAAGGTTAGGGAGTTGCAGGCTCAGGATGCAGAGTTGAGCAAGCTTAGGCAGGAAATTCAGAATGGTAAGGTTTCTGAGGTAGTAGTGAAAGAGGATGGACTCATGGCGGTGGGGACGGACTTTGTATTCGAATGCGGGGAAGTTAAGGATGAGATTTTGGATGAGGCACACAACGCGCTTATGCCATACACCTGTGTAACACCAGGGATGTCTGAGATTTGAGAGAGCATTTACGGTGGAAGGGCATGAAGAGGATGTAGCGGAGTATGTCGAGAAGTGTCTCGTGTGTCGCTAAGTCAAGGCTGAACACCAGGCGCCTTCAGGCAAGTTGAGGCCATTGTCTATTCCTGAGTGGAAGTGGCAAAGAGTAACTATGGATTTTCTTATGGGTTTGCCTAAGACCAGTAGGAAGCATGATGCCATATGGGTTATAGTGGATCGGTTGACGAAGTCAGCCCATTTTCTGGCAATCAAGCAGACTGATTCATTGCATGTGCTAGCCAGGAAGTACATTGATGAGATAGTTAGATTGCATGGGATTCCAGATTCCATAGTGTCTGACAGGGATCCTAGGTTCACTTCTCGATTTTGGGGAAGCTTGCAGGAAACTTTAGGTACAAAGTTGCATTTTAGTACGGCATTTCACCCTCAGACGGATGGTCAATCTGAGAGGACCATTCGGACACTTGAGGGAATGCTTAGAGCATGTGTTATGGATTTCCAGGGAGCTTGGGATGAGCATTTGCCTTTGGTCGAGTTTGCTTACAATAACTCGTACCATTCTAGTATTCAGATGGCTCCATATGAGGCCTTCTATGGTAGGAGGTGTAGGACTCCTATTTGTTGGGATGAAGAAGGAGAGAAAGCTAGTCGGACAGAGTTGATTAGGATGACCGTAGATAAGGTCAATCTGTTAGCAATGACTTAAAGCGACCCAGGATAGGATGAAGAGTTACACTGATGCTCATCGGAAGGAGATGGAATATGAAGTGGGTGAGAAAGTGTTTCTCAAGACATCTCCTTGGAAGGGAGTTATGAGGTTTGGTAAGAAAGGTAAGTTGAGTCCAAGATATGTAGGTCCTTATGAGATCCTTGAGAGGATCGGACCTCTAGCTTACAGATTGGCGTTACCGCCAGAGTTGTCTCAGATCCATGATGTCTTTCACGTTTCCATGTTGAGAAGGTACAGATCAGATCCTTCTCATGTCATTCAGGTTTCAGACATTCAGTTGAGAGACGACTTAAGTTATGAGGAGATTCCGGTAGCAATCTTGGACACCAAGGATAAAGTCCTTAGAAACAAGACAGTTCAGCTAGTTAAGGTTTTGTGGAGGAACCATGCAGTGGAAGAAGCCACGTGGGAGCCCTTGGACGCTATGAAGGAGAAGTATCCAAGTCTTTTCGATGATTCAGGTAAATTTCGAGGACGAAATTTCTTTTAAGAGGAGGAGAAATGTTGGACCCCAAATTTTTGCTTTCTTGAAGTTATTAAGTATGAATTATTTTGAATTATGATTTATGGCATAGTTTGATTTTATTGAGAATATTCATGGAAAAGTTGAATTTAATTGAGTTTGGTATGAAATATGTGTTTATGGAATAAGTGTTAGGAAGAGTATGGTTAAGGAAGGGTAAATATGTTTAAGGGCAAAATGGTCAAGTAATTGAGTTAGGATGATTTTAGCCTAAGTAAGGAGGGGCATTTGAGTCTTTGGTTTATTATGTAGGTTAAGAAATTAGAGTAAGAAATAAGGAAAAGAAAAGGAAGAGAAATAGAAAGAAGAGAACGAAGAGGGACGGCGGCCGAGTGAGAGGAGAAGGAGAAGAGAAAAAAAAAGAAGAGCTTTGGTTGTGGATTTCTGACAGATCTTAAGCATCCATAAGGTGAGTTACACTCTGCTATACTTGTTTATGTTGGATTTAACTTGTGTTTTGCTGGAAATGAGAATGAATCGGTGATTTAGGGTTTAGAATGGAACTTTGGTAGAATTGTAGATTTGGTTGTGTTTTGTGGTTGTTATTGTGTTAGACAAGTGTAGAAGTGAAGTAGGATGCATGTTATACAGTTTATGGGTGTTGAATGAACAAAAGGAATAGATTGATTCTGCAGAAATCTGGAAAATCTGGGTTTGGGAGAGTTTCTGCGACCCACACACCGCGGCGTCTTCATGAGCAAGCCGCGGCGTGCGAGGAAGGCTGTCGCACGCCACGGCGTGCGTTTATGTTTAGAAGAATACGGATATTTGTGAGCCGCGGCATGTGGATTTGCGGTTGGCGAAGGCGCGACGTGTTTACGGATCAGGAGACGCGGGCGTTCACGCCGCGGCATGCGGACCTCTCGCATGGCGAGAGGCGGCCTTTTGCATGACGCCCATTATTCAGCATGCTGAAGTTTCCAATTTTAGACAGAATTGGTTTTAAACTTATATCTTTTGCTACAGAGGTCCTTTTGGGGTGATTTTAGAGGCGTTGTGAACTAGAGAGATAGGTCTACAAGTTAGATGAAGTGATGAAGTGATGAATTGGTTTCAAAGACTATGAAATTTTAGTTGGAAGTTAAGAATGGTAACATTATGGTTTCTACATGAGTTCTGAATGAGAATTTGATTCTTATTGTTAGGAGAACAAGAGAGGCAAGAGGATCAAGAGTCACAAGAGGAAATTCAATCCTAGGCAAGAACAAGCAGGATATCAGGTGGGTTCATGTTTATAATAAAGTATATAAGTGCTTATTGTTTAGTTCAAATCAAGCAAGATTTTATGCATTTACATTCTGACATTCCACGATCGCATTGCATAAATGATTATATTCTGCATTGTGTTATGCATTCATGATTATTATCAAGATTTTTACAAAGGAATGCTTTCCTTTCACGAATACAAGTGCATGACTTCAAGCTTTACGAATTATACATGACAAGCAAGTTTACAAAAAAGATTACAAGCAAGTGCCGAATTGGCAATTCAGTTTACAAGAATACGAATTATGCATGCTTATGTGGGTTTGCGGTGTCCCTTAGAATTAGTCAAGTGCACATTGACTCAGAAAGGCTTCTCCCGCCTGCCCGACTGTGGCACAGGGTTTCTCAGATAGATTCCCTCATGAAACTATGTCTACACATCAACATTTCGATGGCTATGTGTAGTTAGTCACGAACCCGGGACACCCAAACCATCATGTTATGTGTTATGTTTTGTTATGTGACATGCATCATGATTTATTCAGAAACCAAGCACTTTACAAGAAATGACTCATACATGTCTAGATATTGTGATTTCAACAAGTATTACGGCAATGAGATATTTTGAATATTATTTATGCTTATTACTATATTATAAATATGTTCCCACGAAGCGTTATAGCTCACCCTCTAATCTCCCCATACGGTGTGAGCGGAGATCGAGTGAGTGAGTCACGAGTCTGAAGACACTCAATTCATTTTGTCATACTTATGTTTCCAGACTTTAGTTTCTTTTCGAGTATCATTGGTTCAAGAGTGTTTTATACTTTTGGCTCTTGAATTCAGAATTGTTATTTGTTTTGGGATATCATCAATTGAAACATGAATTGCGGTTTTGGTTGTTTACAATTATGAAATCAAGTTTTGAGTTTATTCACGACGGGTCCATTAGACTTCCGATGGATTCTTTTCTAAATTTCGTTAAATTTGCATGTTTGGATGTGGTTATTGAAATAAGTAGTTTTGCAAGTATGTTTTAACCAGCAGGCCCACTACTCTTCCGCGGGTCTTTCTTTTGAAATGTATTAGATGTATTATGATCACGTTTTCCCCGCCACGCTCTCACACGTCAGACGTTGGGCTCTGGCAGTGGGGTCCAACATTATCTCCTTTCATACATAAAATCCTCTCTTGTTTGCATTTCTAACTTTCTCCTTGGTACACATCATTTATCTCTTGTAAAGTCAATTATGTCTTTTTCATTCCCCTCTTATTCTTTCCTCATTTCTATCTTATCTTCCTATTGTCATTTATTTCATCCTCCATATGTATTTCCTTAATCAACTCAAGATTATAAATGTATAAAATCATCATGCAATGCTAATCTCAATTCCACTAATATATTGTTATGGGGGATTATAACTCTTGTCACATGAATTAAACAAGCACTTTAACTCCAATTTCATCTTCTCAAGGTCATAAAAATTTATTTTTCATTACATTCTACTTGTACACTTTAATTTTATCATTTCCACTGATATCATTATTCTCCTCAACCAATCCATGATAGTGTATTCACATCTGTATCACATCCAAGGACATCTCACCATAGTACAACTTTGATGTCGTATTCAACAATACATCGACCAATTTAGATACGTTGATTCATTATCTGTCACCCTTTACCATATACTATTTCTCATTTCTAAATATCCACAACCTTCATTTCCTCACATTGTGACATGTCATCACTTTTTTCACTATTTCTATCAGCCTAAACACTTAACATATGCTCATGCGCGTGACTCATACTCATGCGACTCAGACTAGGGATTAGTTGTTACTCTATGCTATGACATGACTAAAATGCATGTAACTTGACACATACTTCAGAAAATACCCATATAGGATAGTAATTTTGGGCTCTGGTACCTTATAAATGTAGCGCCCCACTCCCGCAGGACCTAAACTTGACATCTTGGTTGATATCTAAGCCCATGCCCCTCGAGGGTGGCATGCTAAGGCAGTCAGTCAGTCAAAAATTGGCATAAATTGATTTTTTTGAAATACAACATACACACATTTTTGTGAAAATCCATAATTCAAATCGAACCCACTTTACTTGTAAATTCGTTCAATCATAACAATACAATCAACAGAATTTCAATAGCCATTTGGGGCCCATTACAAATATAAAACATTTTAGTCATAATTGCTTTACATTACAAAATAAATCATTTATACAATAGTTTCAGAATATTCAATTTTATACAAAAATAGGAAAAAAACAAATGCAACCACGAACTGATCCCGACCTCTATCTTTCACTTGCATGCAATAGGTGTACTCCCGTTTACCTAACGGGGTATCCTTCTGATCCTAAAAATATTTGGAAATTTTGTGTGAGTTTTGCGTACTCAATGAGAGACCATCATCGATGGCTCACCCAGTCCCATAACATATAGTTGACATCATTACACATTTCACACTTCACATTCAATGCCATATTATGTATATACAGTGCACATGAGACCCACTTTCTATTTGTTACTTTGTCATGACCGACTACCTAAACTATCCCATATAGGGCTCATTGATAACTGTCCCTTATCCACTTGGGGGATACCGAGCTCATTAAATGTTGAGCCTGAGGCTCTAAATCACTTTTGAGCTCGCAACTCATTTTCACTCGTTGAGCTTTAAGCTCTGTTCGATGACTACTCTGGTCACAACAACCATTATGTTTCATACATTCGTGAAATGCATCAATTACATTTGCATATTCCCATTCACTCACATTCACATATCATCAGACATTAGTCCAGTATTCAACATTAAAGTTGAGTATTCACACTTTCATTCATATGTAAATGAACTTTTAGAACATATTTAACAATCAAATTACGTACACTTAGTTTATCCAATTCATATTTAATAAGCACTTCAATATTTCATTTATACAACACATTCATCGGACCTTTTTTCCAGAAACCAACCCAGTCAATCACATTCATATAAACATTTAGAAATCAATCAATAACAGAAGTCAAAAAAAACAAACGGTGGAATGAGACCATCTAGGTCTACTCACAGTATGCTCCAAAACATCATTAGCTTCCAAATTCTAGATATGCCAATATGCGAACATTTAACCTGCACAAATCATTTAAGCAATACACAATTCACAGACATTACAAATCTAATTTTTTGTAAATAGTTATTTGGACTATGTAAAATGCATGTTCGATGACAATTCTGGGTACTTTAGCAAACTTCATATCTTCTGCTCATTTTCATTTTATAATTCAATCACCCAATCATGTGAATATCATTATCCCCAAACATACTCATACATTTGGTACTTTGATGTCAACAATTCATTCACTAATTTATCACTAGAAGCCTTCCATTTCAATCCCACTGAAAACATGACATCATCTCTCTCTCTCTCTGATTTCCTTAACTTTAATCCTATGTTTGTTCATCCTCAATTTTTCAAAAATATTCACTTATGTATATATATATATATGTATACAAACACATACACAATTAGAAGGGAAAATAGAGCATATAAGTCCTTATCACTTTCAAAATTTTTGTACTCTTCTCCTACATGTATTTAATGATATTTCTACTCAAAATGATCTCTACACCATCATATCACACAAAAATTGATGAATACATAAAAACAACACATCCAAATTTTTTTCTAGTTTGTACTGCATTCATTAAAATGGCCACTTTTTCCATGACTAAGTTTTGTCAGATAAACCATCCATTTATCTCATAGTCAGACTTCTCATAAGGATTAACACGACACTTACTTGTTAAAACTCCAAAATCTTCAACCATCACAAAGCCCTAACTTTCATGTAACTCACGTACTTCATCTTACAGAGGGTTTGGGTCAGATTTTTTTTCTTGAGGCAAAAGAAACATATGGCAAAGTGGTAATAGTAGAAGATAAGGGTAAGCATAGTTTAGCTTTGGTAGATTTTTTAATGAAAAACTTTGTATTGAAGATACATTAGAGAAAGAAACTTCGACAGAAAGAAATGAAGGCAAGTATAGTAACTTGTCTTTTAAGGTTATTAAAACTCAACTTTAAAACTGGGGCACATGTACATTTCTTAGCCACTTATCCACTTCCCTTTAATAAAACTCAATCAATTATGATTTTTACTTAAGTTTATGACTTAATAAAACCACTGAAACACAAGTCATAGCCCATTAAATCACTTCCAGATTTTTCCATAAAATATCAGTTCACTGTTCCAACTGATTCCCTCACTTTCATTCAATCATTCTTGTTTTAGTCAAAACAAAAAGCTATAAATTTTTCTTTAGAGAGATGGAGGAATGGGCTGTGAATCCAATGCTTCAAAAATCGGGTCATTTGGAGCTCAGACAACAAAGTTATGGCCGAAAGAATCAAATAAGTCTTTTTCCCTCAATCACACAGAACCTATCTCGGGACAAATAGCATAACTCTCTCTATAGATGTTAGATTAACGTTATCTTAATGATTTGAAAGAGCACTTCGAAATATACAACTTTATGAAGACATTGAAGACAAATTCTATCATATAAAGGGGTTAAAAATGGACCAGACATTAGCATCAAAGGAATAGTGTACAAAAGAAGAAGTTTCGGTCACATAAGCAAAAAGTAGACAAAGTAAAAAGCAGACGAAGCAAAAAGCAAACAAAAAAAATGCAGACGAAGTAGAAATTAGATGAAGTAAAAAGCAGACAAAGCAAAAAGTAGACAATGTAGAAAGTAGATGAAGCAAAAAGCAGACAATACGTCTTCATATGTTGGACCAATGGTGGTTGACAAATTAAATCCCTTTATGTTTTGATAATAATAAAATATCTAGAATTAGTTAAGAAATTATTTCAGAAATTTTGGGATTATTATTCAATGAAAGATTTGTGCAAATCAAGATGGGCAAGTGACAAATCATTGAAGAATCAAGATGGAAGTTTCCCTATAAGTGAAAGAGGCTTAAATAATGAGAATTATAGAGGATTTGGTTGGATGTTATCGTTGGAGGACCGCAAGTCGACTTACACAAGCATAAGTCGACTTATACATCAAGACCTGAATAGTATAAGTCGACTAGAACAACATAAGTCGACTAACTTATGAAGATATGTCAATACAAGTTGACTAATAGCATACAAGTCGACTTATCGTGGACCACAAGTCGACTTACACATCACAAGTCGACTTTTAAAAGAGCGGAGATACAATTTTTACGTAAAATGTTGTCATAAGTCGACTTATACATTCGACAAGTCGACTTATGGATACAACAAAATAATTCCAACTGTCCAATTAGCCACAAATGGAAAGGAGATTATTAAGGAACGACTATAACAATCATGCAACGGCTAGAATGAGCTCCAACAACTATTTTCTTCTAGTATAAAAAGTGGATGATTGATGAAGAGTTTACACAAGTTCTACAAGCCAAAATACTCTTCTATTGAGCCGGAAATCAAGTGGCGTTGTAAAAAGTTCACACTCAACTACAAAGTGTGCAATAAAGTGATTGGCAAAATCCTAAGTGGGAGTTTAGGTAGAGAACGTAGGTCTTAGCACCGAACCTCTATAAAAACAGTGTTTGATCTTCTTCCCTACTCTTTTTATTTAAATTTGTTTAAATTGTTTTTGTGTGAATTAACTTCTGATTTTGTTGTAGAAAATTACAAAAAGCTTAAAGATCTATTCAACCCCGCTTCTAGATAACTTACAATTGGTATCAGAGCAGAAGTATCCAGGGATGACACACAATAACCTAGCGGAAGAAGATAACACAAACAACTGCCCTCCTTTATTTAATGGTACTAACTATTCATCTTGGAAAAATCCTATGAAGTATCACATTATAAGCGAGGGAGTAGAATATTGGAAGATAATTATCTTCGGTCCACAACCACCGTTGAAAGAAAATGGTGAGTTAAAAACGGAGCTGGAATACGATGACAATGACTGGAGGCAAGCTTACATCAACGCGAAAGCAATGAAGTTAATTTATTGCGCTCTCATGGTTGAGGAAAGAAATCGAGTTAATTCTTGTACCAGCGCCAAGGAAATGTGGGAAAGACTTCGCATCACCCATGAAGGAACCAACCAAGTCCGGGAGACAAAGATCAACATGCTTCTTCATGACTATGAAATGTTTGTCATGAAGGAAGGTGAGTCTATTTCTACTATGCTTGATCGTTTTGCAGAAATCATAAATGGATTAGGCAACCTTGGAAAGCATATGACGGATAGCAAGAAAGTAAAGAAAATTCTTCGCTCACTACCAAAGGAATGAGACTCACAAGTCACCGTGATCGGCGGTTTATCGTTCAATATTAAAATTGATCCCTGGAAACCGGTCAAATTAAATTTATACCAAGGATTGCAATACAGGATGCAACCTCGAATTCGACTCTCGAGAACCAATGCATCAATTGATCCTAGACTAGCCTAATATTTGAATGATGCATGCAATTAAAGCAATAGAAGGGGGTTTTGATTTGATTAATTAGAAATTAAACTAAGCCAAAATAAGAATAAATGTTTTTAGAATTTTTAGAAAACTAAATGATTGAAATTAAACAAGTTTGAAGTCAAATTACTAAAACTCTCCTGAAAATGTAGCTCGGGTCATCATCGTTCGAAATAATGTTGGGGTTTGAAATCCACTAAGTTTCGAAAATAAAACCTTAACAACTCGTTAAGTCCAAGAATTAATTAATCAACTCGATTAATTACAACTTGTTAAAACCCTTAGTGCATGCATGGATTGATTAATGCACTAAATCAACCAAATAATAACACAACCAATTCAATCAAACACAACTAGGCAGATTAAATTAGTTAATGCAATCATTTAACTGATATACATGAACTCCATGTATTTAAGCACAGTATTCAACAATAGTCAATCCATAACACAAATCAAAGTCTAACATCCTACTAAACTATAGCGAGATTCAATCGAAATATATTGCAAAAATACCAACTCGGATTGTGCAAATACATTCTTGAAATCCTAAACTAAGATTGATTACCCGTGTTTAGTTACGGAACTCCAACCCTCGCAACATTTGAGAAGACTATGAGCTTAGCCACTCATGACTACGGACGACTCCATCATTGTTGAAGTATCACCAAGACCATGCTCGACGGCGAATGCGGAAGAGTAGAGATGAAGGAAATGCTGCGATGATAAATCTTTGTGACTAAACACGAAATCAAACACAGAATGAGAGACTGTTAGATCAAAAGCAGAAAATGTAAAAGAAGAAAACGAAGAAAAGCGAGAAGGCGAAGAGAAGAGAAAGCGAAGAACTCTTTTAGGCGGCCCCTCTCTCATTTGCCCTAAATGGTAAGGTTTTATAGGGGCTATGCGGGCCTAATCGGAGCGGTGGATACTTTTGCCATTTTGGTCGGGTCACCCGACATTCGGCAATGGCGAATGATCGAGTTATTCTTGGCGAATGAATTTAGTCACTCGTCGCAGCGAATGAATTAAACACCATTAATTAGCCCATGGCGAATGGAGAGTCTGATTCGTCCCAATGAACTTCATGGCGTGTTGACTTCTTAATTGTTGACTACTTTGGTCCTACAAAATACAACCCATTTGCAGTATCAATTGTCCCAATAAAGATTATGCAGATTTAATGACAAATGACAACAAAATATTGACAATATGCAATTTATCAAAACTCAATGTGCGGGACCAAAATAAGCATGAAAATTATAGATCAGGAGTCGACAGATGCATAATTACTAAAGAAAATGGGCTGATTTATAGTATAAATTTGGTCCAATCAAATTCCCCACACTTAAACCTTTGTACTCTGAACAAAGCTTATAAGAGTCAAAAGGTACAAGAGTAAAAGAAAATTCTGCCCATGTTCAAACAATAACCAAAATTGACTCAATCCACTTTATCGGAAGTCTAACGCAAAGAAATTGAAAGAGTGCTAATAAAACAAACATTGAAAGAATTTAAGCACATGAGATTGAACAACAGAGAATCACTCGGGATATGGTGTTTACGCTCGACTCACTTGTATAGTAGGAATATTTTCTCTCAATCGCTTAGTACATCTCCTACCATAAGCTTGTATCAATTTTATTTCTCCACTACAAGGACTATCAATTTGAAAATCAAGAGGTCTTTCGGGGTTGTAATGAGCGGAAGGCTAAATGAATGGATGAAGTGAAAGAAAGAAATAGTATGAGCATGCGCATGAAGTGAGGAATTGATGTCAACAACAAAACTAAAACTAGACCTTGAGATAAATTGAATATACACTTTTTTTTTTTGGCTATCTCATTTTGAGATGCTAATCCTTTTGGGATACAACACATTAGTATCACTTTTGGGATACACAAGACTAACACTTTTTCCTTTTTCAATTTTTTTTAAATTACAAAACATAGACTACTGACATCATCTTAATATGTATGCAAATGCTCATAACAAAAAGACTCGAGGAGCTAGCAAGGAAAAAGTATTTAAGGGTTGGTGTTTGGGGAAAGGGTTGAAAGAAGGAGCGCTCTATCATATCAACAAAAATCTAGTCCATCAAGCTTTGAGTAAAAGCTGACACAAGTTCTAGAGAAGAATGGACTAAGTAGATGCACACACAAAATATAGAAGAAAAATTTGGCTCGAATATCCTTCCAACAAGGTTTTGTCTCAATGATCAATCTCAAGTCTTAAAACTTAAAATGCTACCTTGTTAGCATGCTCCCATTTACTTAGTTTTGAAAACTTCAAAAGTTAAAATTTTGTCGATCAATTATCGTTCGAAGAATGGAGAGCATTTTTACAAAAACTCAAGTATCAAGTTGAAACTTATAAATGCTTTGCATGTAAGGCACAAAAGAACAAGTGCAGAAATTGTTTGATTTGGGGACCAAATTTATCAGTTAAAGCAGTGGCCACAAAATTATGCATAATGTTCTAAAGGTGTACAATGTAAAATATAAAAGGGAATGGCTCCCCCACACTTAAACATGGCATTGTCCACAATGGCAAAAATAGTAGGGCATAGAGGAGACCATAAAAACAGATAAAACAGAAATGTGGATATATCCTTAAACTCAAAAAGTGTGGACGAAATGAAGAATCCAAAGAACAAAAGACATCAAGAAACAGAGAATTCAGCAAAAACAAAAATAACATGTTAATCTAAACAGGAGGAGCATCCTCGACGGGCGGTTCGGGAGGGACAGCGGCACG
This sequence comes from Erythroxylum novogranatense, assembly GCA_029891385.1. Taxonomy (NCBI): domain Eukaryota; kingdom Viridiplantae; phylum Streptophyta; class Magnoliopsida; order Malpighiales; family Erythroxylaceae; genus Erythroxylum; species Erythroxylum novogranatense. The sequence goes on from CM057224.1 coordinate 49,575,837, forward strand.
AGGAGCACGAAAAAGGAGGTGAGGTGGAACTATACGAAAAGGGTTAGGAGCAGCCGTGACCGGAGGCGGAAGGTAACGAAGATGAGGGTAATCATGTTACGTATGGAGCGGAAAGTCGCACGGTCAGCCTCGGTTGAGTCTCAAGACGACGGATTTCCGCCGAGCGTGGTCACCTCGGAGGAGCCTGGGGCAATTGCAGGAGGAGGAGATTCACGAGACGAAACCGCAGAGGGGGCAAGAGGGGGAGGTTTCTCGCTGCTGCTAGCATTGTGAGTGTGAGACATGGTCCTGCAATTACAATTAACAGAAACAAAATTTAACGAGCAAAATCACATTGAATCACCCGAATTAGGTCCGCAGGCATTTGTTGCGACGAACAAGAACGTTCGTTGCGGCGAATTATGAACTTCGTCGCGACGAACGGTGATTCTGTATCCACATGGAGCGAACAACGCTTCTCGATACCCTAACTAAACATTATCAATGAAAATGAAAGTGAACAAAGAGAGAAATAAAAGAAAAGAGGCTTACGAGAGTTGATTAGGGAGGGAGACTTTGAAGGAGATGTCTACGGAGGGAAGGAGACAACTTCGATAGAGGCAGCGAAGAAACAAGAGACTGAGCGAGAGAAAGAGAAAGAGGGAGAAGGAGAAGAAATAAGATTGTAGGCAAACAGAAGGGCGCGAGAGAAGAAAAGACCAAAAAGGGCCTCGGACAAAAGAGATGTCCAACGGTCTAGAGGGGTAAAGATGTCCGTCTTCGCATGACGAAGCGATCGCTAGCCATGGCGAACAATGAAGTTCATTCATGGCGAGTGTCCAAAATATCCCACATTTTAACCAATAACTTCAATTTAATCATTCCTTAACAAACTAGAAATATCCTAGAGCTGACAAAAAGGGGAAAACTTGATTCAAACAATTTGTAATAGAACAGCAAATCCTACCTAACTACATCTAAGTCTATTGATTGGGTCTTTCCTCCACATTTAAACAATGAATCACAATGATAAAAATTGGCAACAAAAGCGAGACATATAACGAGATAAACAAGTGAGGAAAGAAGTAACTGATAATTACGATTGGTTGAGGAGTCCCATGATAGAGCTTGAGCAGATGTCCATTGACCTGAAATCGTGCGCCAGTTTGTTCCTGCAAAAGTTCTATCATACCAAAATTATGTACTTTAACTACCAAATAAGGTCCTTCCCAACGATGATTGAATTTGCCAGGTTTGAATGTGAAGCGGGCTTTATACAAGAGCACTTTGTCGCCTTCCTTAAAAGTCTTTCGGAGAAGCATCTTGTCATGTATCAGTTTTGCCTTTTCCTTGTAGAGCCGAGAGTGCTCATATGCTTCAAGTCGCAGCTCCTCTAATTCTTGCAGCTGGAGTTTCCTTTCCATTCCCGATAGGTCAAAATCCATGTTGCATTGTTTTACTGCCCAATAGGCCTTATGCTCTAGCTCCACAGGTAAATGACAGGCCTTTCCATAAATCAACCGGTATGGGGACATTCCTATTGGGGATTTATAAGCAGTGCGATACGCCCACAGTGCTTCCTCTAAACGCAGACTCCAATCCTTTTTAGAGGGCTTGACTATCCTTTCCAAAATGTGCTTAACCTCTCTGTTTGAAACTTACCTTGACCATTAGTTTGTGGGTGGTAGGCAGTAGAGACCTTATGGGTAACTCCAAATTTGGAAAGCAAGTTAGTAATAATCCGGTTGCAAAAATGGGTTCCACGATCACTCACCACTGCCTTGGGAATTCCAAACCGACAGAAAATATTGGATTTGAGGAATTTCGTGATCCCTGCCGCGTCATCTTGTCTAGTGGGTATAGCCTCGATCCATTTCGAAACATAGTCTACCCCTAAGAGAATATACACGAACCCGAACGATGGGGGAAACGGCCCCATGAAGTCGATACCCCAAACATCAAAAATTTCGCAGAACATCATTGGTTGTTGCGGCATCTCATGGCGCTTCCCTAACCCTCCGAAACGTTGACACTTGTCGACGCTAGGCAAAATGGAAAGAGTCCCGAAAAATTGTAGGCGGAAGAATCCTCAATCCAAAACTTTTCTATTGTTCTTCTAAGACCGAAATGTCCCCACAAACCATGGAGTGGCAAGCCGATAGTATGTCATTGAATTCTTCATCAGTGACACATCGACGAATCACTTGGTCACTGCATATCTTCCAAAGGTAAGGCTCGTCCCAAATGTAATGCCGAGCTTCACTCTTGATTCTCGAGCTTGCCCCGAGTCATACTGAGACGGGGGTTAAATTTGTCATTAAGTAATTGACAATATGCGCATACCAAGGCTCCTTGAGAACTGCGGCACACAGGACTGAGTCCGGAAAAGAATCACAAGTCAGATCGGAAGAGTCCACTCCTTTAGTATTTTGTGGTAGTCTACTCAGATGGTCAGCTACTTGGTTTGCGGCACCACTCGATCTTTAATCTCAATATCAAACTCTTGAAGAAGCAAAGTCCAACGGATCAACTGGTTTCGATTGTGGCTTCGTCAAGAGGTACTTAACAGCTGCTGCGTGATCAGTGAAAATGATGACATGGGAATCGAGCAAATACTGCCGGAATTTTTCTAATGCGAAGATTATTGCAAAGAGTTCTTTTTCGGTTGTGGTGTAATTGGCTTGATTTGGATCTAAAGTTACGAGGCGTATGCAATAACTCGAGCTAACTTCTCCTCATGTTGTCCTAACATGGCTCCCACAAAGATAATTGGAAGCATCACACGAAAGTTCAAAAGGCGATGCCAAGCAGGGCAAACGAATAGGAGGAAATAAGTTTAACTTTAAGTGTATCAAAAGCCTTTTACATGAAGCATCAAACTCAAATTTCTCATCTTTTTGCAAAAGTTTTGAAAGAGGAAGGCGATTTTGCTAAAATCCTTAATAAATCGCTTTGTAAAATCTGCATGACCTAGAAACGACACGATATCTCGGACGCAGTAGGATAAAGCAGGAAGATATGACTTCGATTTTAGCTTTATCGACTTCAATTCCTTTCTTTGAAATCAAATGTCCGAGCACAATACCCTCATTTACCATAAAATGGCATTTTCAAAGTTAAGGATCAAGTTCTTCTCGATGCATCTCTTAAGAACTTTAGTCAAAGTTAAAGAGACAGAATTGAATGAATCGCCGTGAACTCGTGAAATCATCCATGAAGACTTCCATACTTTCTTCCAAAAATCGCAGAAGACGACCATCACACATCATTGGAAGGTACAGGGGCATTACATAAACCAAAAGGCATCTGCGACACGAAAGGTGCTTAGAAGGGACAAGTAAATGTGGTCTTATCTTGGTCCTCAGAATGGGTACTTGGAAGTACCCCGAGAAACCATCTAAGAAACAGTAACGCGATTTCCCGGCTAACCTTTCTAGCATCTGGTCGATGAATGGCAAGGGAAAGTGATCCTTTCGAGTGGCGTCGTTTAATTTGCGATATCAATACAAACTCGCCACGAATTTTGCACTCTAGTAGGGATGAGTTCATCCCTCTCATTTTTCACCACAGTGATCCCACTCTTTTTCGGAACCACATGAATGGGGCTGACCCATTCACTGTCAGAGATCGGATAAATAATCCCAAAGCACTTAACAGCTTTGTGATTTCCTTTTTTACTACATCCAGGATTAGCGGGTTTAATCTTCGCTGGGGTTGCCTTACTGTCTTGGAACCCTCATTCAACAATATCCTATGAGTGCAAAGGGCCGGGCTAATCCCAGGTATGTCTGCTAATGACCACCCTATTGCGTGCTTATGCTCTGTCAACACTTTCAAAAGTTGCTTTTCTTCAAGCTCAGATAAAGAATTTGCAATTATGACTGGTAATTTATTATTGGGCTCTAGAAAAGCGTATTTCAATGAGTGAGGTAAGGGCTTTAGTTCTAACTCTGGGGGTTGTAAAATGGAAGGGACCAACTTAGGAAGCTCAAGGGAAAAAAGGTTTCTGCATTTTTCTGGACAATTGAAAGGATCAATCGAAGAATTCCCTTGGGTGCTGAGCGAACACAATTCAAGATTAGATGACTTATCGTGCAGATCCTTATCATAGTTTGATTGAGTAGAAAGAACGCTAAGCATGTTAACACCCAAGAGGAATAATCTTCATGAGGATGCTTCATAGCTTCATACATGTTGAAGCTAACTTGTTGATCACCAACTTCCATGGTGATCTCCCTTCCTTCATACTAATCATAGTACTTGCAAATCAGAAGGAAGGGTCGTCAAGGATCAAGGAAGTGTCTGCACAACTTCGTAAGACATATCTAGAACGAGAAATCAGAGGAAACACTAATCCTTTGACTTGGACCAAGATATCCTCAATAATGCCCACGGGATGTCGAAGGATCATCGGCCAATTGCAACACCTCTCGATGTAGGCTTTATGCTCTTCACTCCGAGGACCTCATAAATGATTTGGCATAACATTAATCGCTGCTCCCAAATCCAATAATGCTCTCCCAATTGTTACCTTCCTATAACACAAGGAATGGTAAATGAGCACGGTCTTGGCACTGGACCGATTTGGGGCTTAAATAAAGCCGACACATTTGAGCTCACTTGGACACGTTCGTTGGGCCTAAATTTACGCTTGTTGGTGCGGGTCCTTCAGATACTTAGCATAGGCGGGCATTTTTTAATCAAATCCAGCGAGGGCACGTTGACTTCAACCTTCTCAAACAGGTCAATAATTTCCTTTTCATGTTTTAGCTCATTGACCTTCTTGCTCATCGATATGAGTTCGGAAAAGGAGGTCCTTCAAGTTGACTTCCTTCTTGGCGGGGTCATTTTGCTCGATTTATCCTTATCGTTCTTCTTCCTAATATGCTCGATGATTGCTCTTTATCCTCAATTGGTGATTGCTTCTTATTTCTCAACAATTCCTCTTCGCGATCACTCTCTCGATCGCGACTTGCTTCTCTCTCAATTGAGGCGCTTCTTGACCTCAATTTCCTCGGTGCATTCTTCTTCTTGAGAATGTTGAAATGCACTTTCTTTCCACTCCTCAACTCAATTGCATTTAAACTCTTGGGTTAATCACCGTGTTGGAGGAATGGTCCCGCTTACTTTAGCTTGGTTGTCACTCAAATTATTAGACAATTGAGTGACATATGAGTTCAAGTTCTCGGCCTTGGTTTCCCATTGATCCATGCGTTTCTCCAAGGCACTAAAGCGGGCAGCATTCTTAGCTGAGTCCTGTTGGATGAGGTTTGCGATGGCGTTGAATTGATTTGCTGTAGAAGTTCGTTCCTCTTTCATCAACGTCATCATACCATGCAGCAGTTGGTTGGTGTCCTCCTTGGGTGGCGGTGGTTGTTGCACTGTCAACGCTTGTTGATCTTGGAACTGGTTTGTAGATTGTCCAGCTCCACTCCCTTGCTGAAAGCGGTTTGGTGCTCTTCCCTCGTTACTCCTCCAACTAAAATTTGGGTGGGATCTCCATCCCTCATTATATGTGTTGGAATACGGGTCCCATTTTCGATCCTGTCTACCTTGATACATTGCGGAGACTTCTTCATATCTGCCAGGACAAACACTTGAAATGTGCATCACTGACCCACAAGATTCGCAACTAGGTGCGACTAGTTCAGTGGAAGTTGATGGGCGATGCACATTCAAATTCTTGACTCCGTAGTGATTGAGGATAAGCGGGAAGTTATCCGATGTTCAAAAGAATCTACCTTCGATTCCGTGCTCTCCATCCTCTTAGTTTGGTGACATGGCTCCCACTTCATTCACATTCCTGGAATCGCGGACACTATACTGTTGATGATTCAGGGCCATTCTCTTAATCAGGGCCCAAGCTTCTGGCGCGGTGAGGTCAATCAATGAACCTCCCGACGCAGCATCCAACATCCCTTTCTCTTGATTCTTCACCCCATCATAAAAATATTGAACGCTTGTTCATCGTGGATCGATGATGGGGCACCGAGACAACAGATCTTGAAATCATTCCAAAAATCATCTGAGGACTCGTCATAATCTTGTTTGGCGTAATATATCTCCTTTCTCATTGACGACGCCCTAGAAGTCGGAAAATACTTTTCCGAAAAGCTTTCCGTAAGTTGGCCCAACTGTGAGCATTCGCAACATGCCTTGGGAGGCTCATGTACCACTCCGGGCCTTTCCTTCTAACGACAAATGGAAGACTTTCCACAAGACTGGTCCAGATGTGCTCCTACGGGCTTCATACTCGGCGGATCATGGTGAGGGCCTGAAGATGCATGTAGGGTCCTCTCCGTTAAACCGTGAAATTTGGGAGAGAGTTAATCAATAAACCTTTGACTTGAAATTTACATGAAGTTAGGGCGCGCAGATGAAAGGATCGTGAGTGTACGTCCGAGGTTGTAGCTTCTCGGATGGTCCTACGTCGATGTTCGCATTGTTGTCATCTACGCGTTCTGGTCACCGTTAAGACCGTGATCTCCATCTCGGGGTGGTTGACGGGATATTCTTGTTGTTGACCATCTCGATTCTAATCGATCTAGTGTTCTAAGTCTTTCTTGCTCTCTCTTGTTCTTCCTAAGTTGTCTAAGGTGTCGCTCAATTTCAGGTTGAAAATGAACTAGCCTAAGTCTACGGGCATGCACAAGAGAAGTTCACTAAGATAGCTCACTAAAAGCGACAACGGATAGCAAGGCTTCAATTCACTCAAGTTTTGCGCGTGTAAGAACTCATTGCGGCGAATTGAATAAAGCAGTAATGTTCATTGCGGCGAATATAAACTCGCATGAATGACGGATGAACTATTTGTGACGAATGAGGAACTAAATCACTGACCAAGAAGCACGCACAAGCAAGGCAAAGCAAATTAACTTAAAATTACGCACAATAAAAAGAACAATCGAATAAACACTTAAAACAAAGCGTAATGAAATAACAAACAGGATTAACACTAAAAACACTTAAGCGAATGAAATTAAATGAAATTATGCAATGCAAACAAAATGCAAACAAAAATTAAAATCAAAACAAACAACGGCTAACCTAGAGAACCAATTAATTTGATTCCCAAGAACGGCGCCAAAATTTGATCGGCGGTTTATCGTTCAATATTAAAATTAATCCACAGAAATGGTCAAATTAAATTTATACCAAGGATTGCAATACAGGATGCAACCTGTCGACTCTCGAGGAACCAATGCATCAATTGATCCTAGACTAGCCTAATATTTGAATGATGCATGCAATTAAAGCAATAGAAGGGGGTTTTGATTTGATTAATTAGAAATTAAACTAAGTCAAAATAAGAATAAATGTTTTTAGAATTTTTAGAAAACTAAATGATTGAAATTAAACAAGTTTGAAGTCAAATTACTAAAACTCTCCTAAAAATGTAGCTCGGGTCATCATCGTTCGAAATAATGTTGGGGTTTGAAATCCACTAAGTTTCGAAAATAAAACCTTAACAACTCGTTAAGTCCAAGAATTAATTAATCAACTCGATTAATTACAACTTTTAAACCCTTAGTGCATGCATGGATTGATTAATGCACTAAATCAACCAAATAATAACACAACCAATTCAATCAAACACAACTAGGCGATTAAATTAGTTAATGCAATCATTTAAGCGATATACATGAACTCCATGTATTTAAGCACGATATTCAACAATAGTCAATCCATAACACAAATCAAAGTCTAACATCCTACTAAACTATAGCAGATTCAATCGAAATATATTGCAAAAATACCAACTCGGATTGTGCAAATACATTCTGAAATCCTAAACTAAGATTGATTACCCGTGTTTAGTTACGGAACTCCAACCCTCGCAACATTTCAGAAGACTATGAGCTTAGCCACTCATGACTACGGACGACTCCATCATTGTTGAAGTATCACCAAGACCATGCTCGAGACGGCGAATGCGGAAGAGCGAGATGAAGGAAATAGCTGCGATGATCGTCGCTTTGTGACTAAACACGAAATCAAACACAGAATGAGAGACATTAGATCAAAAGCGAGTAAAAGTAAAAGAAGAAAACAAAGAAAAGCTGGAGAAGGCGAAGAGAAGAGAAAGCGAAGAACTCTTTTGTGGCGGCCCCTCTCTCATTTGCCCTAAATGGTAAGGTTTTATAGGAGCTGTGTGGGTAGGATTGAACAATGGATACTTTTGCCATTTTGGTCCGGGTCACCCGACATTCGCCGCGGTGAATGATCGTAGTTATTGCGGCGAATGAATTTGGTCACTGTCGTCATGTGAATGAATTAAACACCATTAATTAGCCGGCGAATGGAAATCTGATTCGTCCCAAATGAACTCATGGCGTGTTGACTTCTTAATTGTTGACTACTTTGGTCCTACAAAATACAACCCATTTGCGGTATCAATTGTCCCGATAAAGATTATGCGTAATTAATGACAAATGACAACAAAATATTGACAATATGCAATTTATCAAAACTCAATGTGCGGGACCAAAATAAGCATGAAAATTATAGATCAGGAGTCGACAGATGCATAATTACTAAAGAAAATGGGCCTGATTTATAGTATAAATTTGGTCCAATCACACCGCCATTATGGAGTCCAAGGATCTCAATCATCTGGAATTCAACGCCTTGGTGGGATCACTTATCAACTATGAGATCATTCTCAAATCCAGAGGAGGTAGAGGTAAGTCACAAAAGTCAATTGCTTTAAAAGCTAATACTTCTTCTTTTGATGAAAGTGATGAAGAAATAGATGAAGAGGAGGAAGACGAAGAAATAGCAATGTACGCTAGAAATTTGAGAAAATTCAAAGGACTTCTCAAAAATCGTAGGAAGGAATTAAATGGTGGAAGAAATGGAGAAAGGAAGAAATTTGCAATTGAAAGAAAATCCAAGGGTTATGACAAAAAGAAAAGAAATGAAGAATGTTGGAGATGTGGAAAAAGCGGACATCTCGCAAGAGAATGCAAAAGCTCATCCTCCACATCAAACTTCGGAAAAGTGACAAATCGACAAAGGAAAAAAAACTAGCCCGGTAGCAACTGGAGTGATGATGAGGAAGCATACCAAAGCGATGATGAAAACAACTTGGCACTTATGGCAAAAGCTCATCAAGTGATGATGAAAATGAGGTAACTTTCAATGACCAAGATCTAAGAAATTCTTTTGATGCTTTACAAGTGATTTTAAAGAAGCTATTGAGATTAACAAAAATTGAGAAAGAAAGTACGAGAATTGATTGCTGAAAATAGTACCTTACATGAGACTATTGATGATTTAGATAGTCCAAAGGAAGATCATTCTGCATGCCTTGTTGAAAAGGAAAATCTTATTTGTGAACTTGATAGACTTAGAAAAGAATTTTCGTATGTGGTTGGAAAATTTGCGAATGGAAGCGAAAAGTTTGAAAAATTGTTATCGTTAAAGATATTCAATTTCTAAACATGGATTAGGATATGATCCTTTTGATAGAGATTGTTCATTAATTTCCAAATTTACTAAGGATGGAAAAATCGCTCAATGTGCTAAATGCTTGAAAGATGGTCATATAGAAATTGCATGCAAAAGTACTAGAAGATATGTTAAGGTTAAGAAAATTTGGGTAATTAAAGGCACAACACCACCTAATGTGGTTTATATGGCTAACCAAAATGGACCCAAAATGGCTTAGGTACCTATAAGAAGAAAAAACGTTGATATTGTAGGTACAAGCAAGGGATGAAAGGCCGTCAAGCACTTGGTACATCGATAGCGGATGTTCAAGACACATGAGTAGACACAAGAACCTTTTTGCGGAAATTAAACCTAAGAATCAAGGTTATGTCACTTTTGGAGACAACAACAAAGGTAAGGCATTAGTATTGGTAAAGTGGGTAAGGAACCTTTGCCAACCATTGACAATGTTTTGCTTGTTGATGGGTTGAAACATAATTTGTTAAGTGTCTCTCAATTATGTGATATGAATTTTAATGTAAGTTTTGAATCATCACATTGCATGGTTAAGAAGGATGGTCATGTTGCTTTCATTGGTTTAAGACATGGAAATACATACATTGTTGATTTACATGATGATAGTTCTTTTAATGAAAAGTGTTTGGTGACATTAGAAGAAAATGCATTTTTATGGCATAGAAAATTAGGACATGCTCCTTTGCATTTAATTTCAAAGCTTTCAAAAAATGACATTGTGAGAGGATTGTCTAAAATAAAATTTGTTAAAGATCACTTATGTGAATCCTGTTTAAAAGGCAAACATGTTAGAGAATCTTTCAAACCAAAGAAAGAAATTTGCACATATAGAATTCTTGAACTTGTTCATATGGATTTAATTGGACCATCTAGACATGCTAGTCTTAGTGGTAAATTATATGTCCTTGTGATTGTGGATGATTTTTCTAGATTTACTTGGGTGAGATTTCTTACTAATAAAAGTGATGCTTTTAACGAATTTACCAAGTGGTGTATGTTGGTTCAAAATGAGAAAAATTTGTCAATTGTTGCAATTAGAACCGATCATGGAGGTGAATTTGAATGTGAACCATTCGAAAGTCTTTGCGACAAATACGGAATGGAACACAATTTCTCAACACCAAGGACTCCGCAACAAAATGGTATAGTAGAAAGGAAAAATCGCTCTCTTGAAAAAATGAGCAGAACTATGTTAAATGAGTATAATCTTTCAAAAACATTTTGGGCAGAAGCAGTCAATACAACGTGCTATGTCATCAATAGGGTGCATTTACGAAGAGACAAAAATAAGACACCATACGAACTTTGGAAAGGTAAGAAAACTAATATCTCTTATTTTCATCCTTTTGGTTGTAAAGTTTTTATTCATAATAATGGAAAGAACAATTTAGGGAAATTTGATTCAAAATCTGATGTTGGTGTGTTTATTGGTTATTCTCAAACTAGTAAGGCTTTTAGACTATATAATAATAGGACTAAGTGTGTTGAAGAAAGTATTCATGTTAAATTCGATGATATGATTTCACCCCCGAGAAAGGTTTGTTTTGATGATGATGCAGGAAGTTCAGGTAATAACGTTGAAGAAATTGAATCCAAGATTGAGGAATTGAAGTTAGATGAAGAAAATTATGTACCCAACATTAAAACATGGGCGAAGGCAAAGAATCATCCTATGGAGCAAGTCATTGGTAGCTTGGATGATGGTGTGAGGACCAGAAGAAATATCTATGAGAATATGAGAAATTCAACCTTCATCTCATTAGTAGAACCCAAAAATATAGAAGAAGCTCTTGAAGATGAAAACTGGCTATTAGCTATGCAAGAAGAGCTTAATCAATTCAAGCGATATGATGTATGGGATTTGGTAGCTCCACCAAAGGACAAGACCATTATTGGAGTCAAGTGGGTAAATCAGATAAAATATGATGAGAATGGTGAAGCGATTAAAAATAAATCAAGGTTAGTGGCTCAAGGATTTTATCAAGAAGAAGGCCTTGATTACAATGAGACATATGCTCCTGTGGCTCGGTTGGAGGCAATAAGGCTATTATGTGCTTTCGCGTCTCATAAAAGGCTCAAATTAAATCAAATGGACGTCAAGAGCGCATTTCTCAATGGATACATTCAAGAGGAAGTCTATGTCAAACAACCACCGGGATTTGAAGATCATGAGCATCCGGATTATGTTTACAAACTCAAGAAGGCACTATATGGATTAAAGCAAGCACCTAGAGCATGGTATGAAAGGTTAAGTACTTTTCTAACTCATCATGGGTATGTTCGTGGTAAGATCGATAATACTTTATTCATTAAACATGTTGACAAGGATATGCTTATTTGTCAAATTTATGTTGATGATATTGTGTTTGGTGCTACTAATGATTTTTTATGCAAAGAATTTAGTGATTTAATGCAAGGCGAATTTGAAATGAGCATGATAGGAGAACTCAAGTTCTTTCTTGGATTGCAAATCAAGCAACACAAAAATGGCATTTTCATCCACCAATCAAAGTATACCAACGAACTTCTTAAGAAGTTTAAAATGGAAGGATGCAAAGTGGCAGCAACACCAATGGAAACAAATGTGGTCTTGGGAAAACATGAACATGAAGAAGATGTTGATCAAAAACTCTATAGAGGTATGATCGGCTCTCTCTTGTATTTAACTGCTTCTAGACCTGATAATATGTTTGCCACGTGTCTTTGTGCTAGATTTGAAGCCCCAAGATTTCTCATTTGAGTGCTTGCAAAAGAATATTTAGATATTTAAGTAGAATTGTTAATCATGTTTTATGGTATCCCGCCAGAATCCTTTGATTTGTATGCTTATAGTGATCTTGATCATGGTGGTTGTAGAATTGATAGAAAAAGCACTAGTGGCTTGTGTCATTTCTTAGGTTCATCTTTGATATCTTGGGCTAGTAAAAGCAAGTTAGTGTAGCTATTTCCTTTGCTGAATCTGAATATGTAGCATTTGGGAGTGCATGTGCCCAAGTTCTTTAGATTAAACATCAATTGCTTGATTATGGTATTGTGGTTAAAAATATTCCTATTTATTGTGATAATACCGGTGCAATTTGTTTAAGTAAAATCAATTTTGCATAGTAGAACAAAGCATATAGAAATTAGACATCATTTCATCCGTGATCATTGTTTAAAAGGTGACATTTGCTTGAAGCATGTATCAACTAGTGATCAATTAGCTGACATTTTTACTAAACCTCTTAAGGAAGATGTGTTTGTGAACATTAAATTGAGACTAGGCATGTGTGATTTAAATTCCTTTGGTTGAATTTATTTTTGGCTACATTTATATATCAAATGGTCAAATTATGAGGCAAACGTGCAATCACATCTGAAGATACATTCATCATGTTGCATACTTGGGCTGAAAAGAGATTTATTTGGAGTTTGGACACATTTTATGACTTGGCCATTAGCAAATCGATTTATCTGGGAATCAGTCGACTTATGATTTTTCACAGCGTTTGGAGCATGCAGAAATTTGAGGATAAGTCGACTTATATAGATCGACAAGTCGACTTATGAAGGTCGATAAGTCGACTTATGCAGGTAACAAGTCGACTTATGTCTACACGGAGGCTTTAAAACTCTTTTCCCCTTTTCTTCTCCGAAACCCTATTCTCTCTAAAACCTCTGCAATTTTTCTCTCCAACTCGACTTATCCCTTAAAATCTCTTCAAATCTTCGTTACCATAACTTTCGACCATCTTTATCACATTAACCACTCATTATATTCTTCAGATCATCCTCTTTTTTGAAAGACCCTCTCTCTTATCTCTCAAACCCTAACCTGCGAAATTGTTTCTCTCTCTACGAATCTTTGGCTCCTCGAAAGTCTTCAGGGAAAGGGAAAGAAACCGCTCCTCAACAAGGTCCTCGTTTTCACTTTGGACTAAGAGCTCGTGGGTCCTCTTCGACGGGAGATGTTTCGAGAGAGGACGATGTGGTTGAACCTAGGTTTGTGTCAAAGGACGCACAAACTCTCTACTACAAGGTGCTACAAAATGAGGTATTGATTCCTTCTAGGAGATTTAACTGGGGTGAACTAGACCATAGTGAGTTCACTGATGTGTTTACTGAAATTACGAATCTGGGATTGCGAGATTTCTTAGGATTTCAGGATGATATTTATGAAGATGCAGTAAGAGAGTTCTATGCGAATCTATTTTTCACCGGTAGTAATGTTGAGGATGGAGTTATTATGAAATCCAAAATTAACGGGAAGGATATTACTATGTGTGAATCAAATTTGTGTTCAATGTTTCATTTTTCTAGAGGTGGAGTAAGGCCTAGAGCATCTTTTACTGATTTTGAGATTTTGAGGAATGCTGAAGGTGATACTGATGAGGAAGTCGAAGAGAATTTCAGCTATACCGAAGAAAAAGGGGTTGATCTATTGAGTAGGTTATGTTCAGATCATTCCCCTCCCTTTGAGGCTATGGATCTGCCTTTAAATTATAGGTTATTACATTATGCAATCAACAGGGTCATTTACCCAAAGAAGGCTAGTAATAATCATATCACTTCATTGGATAAGGAGATTCTGTGGTATATAGAAGAAGGACAGAAAATCAATTATGTGAGCCTAATTATTCAAATGATGAGGAAGAAGGCTAGTTTATTACGGGGACAGCTAAAAGGGAAACATGTCCGACATAAAGGAATGCCTTATGCTGCTTTGATAACCCATCTCTCTCAGTTCCAAAGGTGTGATGTTGGGCCCCGATTCGTATTAAGTATGTGTTAATTTATTTTTAAGGTTTAATTTGAATTTTCCTTTTTGTTGGACTTAATTGAGGTTTATAGTGATTAATGGGATGAAAGTTAAATGTGGGATTAGTTTAAATTAGAATTTGATTTTTTGTTAGAGTTTAAAAGAATAAGATGGCTTACGGGCAATTTAGGTAATTCACCTATGGTTTTAGAGTTTAAGGCTTTGAAGGAAGGTTACATGGGTCCATTTAAGTTTCATTTAAAACAAAAAGAAAGAGGAGTAATGGTGGAGTCGTGCATGTAGGAGAAAGAAAAAAAAATTTATAAGGAAGGGAATGGTTTTACCAAAACTACGTAGTTTTGGATAAGTGGAGCTTAAGTTGTGAGTTAAAAAGACAAGTGTTAGGAAGTTAGAAGAGGAATCACGAAATTTCTAGAGAAAGGGAGAGGGAGAGTTTCGGATAAGAAGAAGAAGAAGAAGAAGAAGAAAGAGGCTAGGTCGTTAGGTTTTTCTGCTTAGTGAAGGGTAGTAGAGTGTTTAAGAAGGAGAAGAGAAAGAAAGGATTAAGAGTTTCATCAAAGCCAAGAGAGATAGCAATTTTCGTGGGTCTCTCCTCAAGGTAAGAAAAATGATAAATTCTTTGGATTTATAAGTGGGTTTTGATGCAAATGGCTTAGGTAAGGTTTAGGTAAAGTTAGGTAGGTTTAATCCCATGTTTTTCTCTCCTAGGATTGTCTAATTTTGGGATATCTCATGTTAATTGGGTTCTTATTTGCTTAATAAAGGTGAAGAGAAATTATTAGAGCAAGAAGCAAGGTCAAGTGTCTAAATTCAAGGCTAAATGATTAAGGTGGGTAATTTCTTAATAGTTGAGTTAATGAACATGTTAAAGTTTTTATAATAAATTGCTATTGAATGCTTTCAAATGATTTATCTATGTTGCTTGTAATGGTTTAAAGTTATATGAGATATGAAAATGTGTGCATGATTGTTGAACAAGTGAAAAAAAAAAGAGATTCGAAGATGTGATTTAGGCAATTATGTGAAAATAGATGTTGCAAGGTTCATTAGTGGTTACCATGTATGAAATGCATGAATGATGTGATATGCATGTTTCTATGGGTTTAGGGTGGTCCTTTATTTGATAGGTACACCTATATAGGCTTCTCTCGCCTGCCCGCAAGTGGCCATGGAATTCCTCACGGACTCCCTCACGTGTTTCACGGTTACACATGACTGCTTTGCGGAAATATGTAGTACGTCCTGTTGGACCCACCCAAACCAACTTATATGTGATTTTGTTATATGCTGTCTAAGTTGTTCTTATATGATATATTGTTTTATACAATGCCTTTGATAAATTTTGATGTTGATGAAGAATTGTTTAAATGGTAATGATGTTTTAGTTCAATTGTTTGAGAATAAAGTGCTAAAGGATTTTGGCATGTTTATTCTTAATTATTAAGCTTTTACCCACAGAGCCGTCGAGCTCACCCCCCATTTTCCCCTCCACAGGTCATGAGCGAGAAACCGAGACACCGCATCGGGAATGAGGCATTACTCTGATGCAATTTTGGTTTTTGAAACCATATGTTTGAAACCAAGGCTTTAGATAGCATTTTGGAACTAGCAATGTATTTTGTATTTTGTATCTTGAGACTCTGATGTATTTGGGCTAAAATGCCCTCTAAAGCTTTGTAATAACTTTTGAATTTTATAGAAATGCAAGGTTGTTGAGTTTTAATTGTAATTCATGTAATTTGCTTATGTTTTATACACATGCATCATTGTATGGCTATAGTTGACAAAAGAGTGGTATGAGTTTGTTTTGATTTATATTTGGTATGAAGTAGATGTCTAGGAGTGCGGTTGTTGCCTTTGAACTATGTTCGGAGATACTTTTGGGATTGAATTATGCCATATGAGGTTGGATATTGAATTTTATGCAGGTGGTGGAGCTAGGATTGAAGTTTGGTTAGTTGTATTTTCAAGGGAAGTGCTGTCAAATTTTTCTAAAATTCAACAGAAACTTCACTTCAGTTTTAGACCCTCTTAGGGCTTGAATTAGATCGGGAAGTCTTCGTGAAGATTGTAGTAGAAGTTCAGAACTTTCTAAGGGCATATAGTTTGTCTCATTTGGAGTTAGGGTTAAAAAGTTATGAGGTTAAGAACACATTCAGTCACTGTTCATTTAGCTATATTACTGTTACATTGGTCTTTAATGAGTAGTGCCTTTGAGTGGATTTTTACCTTACTTAATGATGAAATTAACTTTTACATCCTTCATTAAAGTTGTAGAGCATCTTGTTATCTTTCCATTGAGGTGTAATATGTAAGGTTTAGAATTTGGAGTAAGAAGTTATGAGAATTGGAAGATAACAGTTAAAGTCATTCTTGTTGTTCTTATAGCCTGTGAGTTATGATAACTTGATGACAAATGATTGAAATCCATGGTTTGATGAACCAATTAAGTTAGAAATTATGAAGTTGGTGAATTGAACTTGGAGCTTGAAGTGTCATGAAGTGTTTAGGTTTTGGAATGAATACATTTGGAAGTGTATAAATGGTTATGAAGTTAGGTTGAAGGTGAGAGGATTGGAAGAGGATTTGAAGTTTTGGGAAATCGCATGTCCGTTAAATGGACATAGATGTTCGTTAAACGGACAGCCTCGGGTGCAAAAACACCCCTTAGACTGCCCATGTCCGTTAAACAGACTTGCATGTCCGTTCAACGGACATTTGCGGATCAATTAGGACACTTTCACCCGAACGTGTCCGTTAAACGGACATGGATGTCCGTTTAACGGACAGCTACGGGAAAGATGGTGAATTTTCGAATTTTTTAAGGCCGAATCTCGTTTTGCAGTCTTTATGAAAGTTGTATATCTAGATGTCTACTTTCTAATGGTATAAAAATGAACGAAATCTGATTTATAAATCGAAAGTTATAGTGATCGAGCCAAAAGATGTTGAAACTAATTTAGGGTGTGAGCATTATCTATTCTTTTGGGAATAAATCCCTCATCTGACCTGCAATTGAGGCAAAACTTGAACCATTAAATTTCTAAGACAAATATCTTTCTCTCCATAAAAATTGGTATCATTTGGAGTTAAATTAAAAAATTTTGCATTAAAGTAAGTGAGAGGTCGGTTTGAAGATCATATTTAGAGTATTAGCTCTTTTAGGTTTTTTGAGCATAACTTGAGTTATACAACTCCTGATACAACTCACCAAGGCAATGGAGACTTGAGAATGCCAATGGGTCCAATTACAAGATCACGCTCCAACAAGCTTAAAGCACAATTTCAGATTTATGTACAAGCTTTTGTTTCACAAGAACTTCAAGAAATTTTGTTGATCAAGCTTGGGGAAAAGCTTAGGAAGACACCTAAGTGTGTGTGCACATTGGAGGCATCAAATCAAGAGGGCTAACACTTAGCCAATTTTCAAAAACACAAGTCTAATCAATGGGCTTGAGCTTATTTTATCTTATAAAGGGCATGTGGAGTTCTTTTAGGCTTTTTCATGGGCTGGTTTGCATTAAGTGTGCATGTGCTTTATTAAAAAAGTCATGTGCATGTTTTATTTGAAGGAACCAAGCTTGTGGGTCTAGTTTAAAAGCCCAATTCGCCCCTCTTAAGTTAATCTTCTATTTTGTGGTTTTCTTATCCTATTTGGTTTGAAGTCCAAATCCAGGTGGGATTTATTCTTGGGCAGATTTGTTTCAAGAAGGCCTTTTTGATATTTTGGGCTTTCTTTAGGATTTTTAGGTTATCTTTGTTAGGGTTTACATTGCAAAGGGTACTTAAACCCTTGCTTTAGCTATGAACACGAGTTTTTGGAGAGATCAAACAAATTAGAAAGCATTCTTTAAGAGAGAATTGAGATTCTTGCTTGTTTTACCTTAAGGATTGATTCAACTTATCAAGTAAGTTCTAACTTGTGGCGTTAATTCAATTCCTACAATCTTATACTCATTGTTGCCAATTCCTTGCTATTTTGGGAGTGAAGGGTCTTGTTAGATTGATTGAATTTAGGTTTGGGAACAATCATTGAAACGGAGGTAATATAGACATTGATTCTAGGTTGTTGCCGTATCATCTTTGGTATCAAAGCCTAGGTTTTAAATTCAATCTTTATCTTTAATTTTCTGTTTGTTCTTGATTATTATAGTTAGTTCATCATTAAAATTCGAAAAAAAGAAGAAATAAAGAAAGAAAAGAAAATCAAGATTGTGAATCTTTGTGAGTTTGAGTTGATTTGCTTGCAAGATTCATCAACAACGAATCTGATCATTCAAGAATTCTTTAATTTCATTTTTTTATTATTCAAGATTCTTCAAGAACACATCCTTTATTAAAGAAACTCATCCAGACTTGTTTTCTTGCACCAACAAACACTTTCTTGTTTCAAGATTTACGTTCTTTGCTCAAAACGTGTGTCTTTGATATAATTTCTTATCTTTAAGTTCTTGAGTAATTGGGGCAGATTGGAATGTTCTTGTTAATTTGGGTTTAGGATTGAGTTTAATTCCTAGTTTCGTCTTTTCTTCAACTCTTTGGTTGTTTTTTTGTTTGCTGTCCTTTTTGTTTCCATTACACTTGAATTGAGTAATCTTGTTTCATATTGCTCAATTGGTACAAAAAATCGTTCACATACGTTTTCTCCATCTAGTATGTGTTTATTTTCGTCTTCATTGTTTTCTTTACATTAAATTGCATCTAGCTTTGTGTTTTTCTTCCTTTATTTAGGTATTCGTTGCTTTCCTTTTGAATTACGTTGTTGTTGTGTTTATTTGGTTGGTAGTGATTGATCGGACAAGTAAAGCGTGCTAGAATCTAAAGTGGTAAAAGGCAAGAGTGTGTAAGCTCATTTGAGGGTAAAAGCCATCGTCTTGAGTGAAACACGAGGGTATCCAATCTGATTTAGAGAGAAACACGTGAGGGAGTGTGTGAGGAGCTATTCTAACGTATTTTTGCAGGTTTTACATCATAGCCAATTCAAAGGATAGTAAAGGTAGTGACAAGGATGAAAAGAATAGTGAGGCTGATCAACACACATTCTTTACTTTGGAGGCTATGCAACATCGATTCCAAAGGATTGAGAACATGTTCAGAGATGTCAGTGATAAATTTGATAGACAAGATCAAGTCATTAGGAATTTACAACGAGAGGCTTCATCTAATGGTGCAACAAGGAGGCAAAATGCTAGGGAGCCAACTCCTGTGCGCTTTGAGTATAAAGATGAATATGATGATGGGGAAGATGAAGAAGATTGGCATAGGGCCAGATTTGGTGGAAGAGGGGGACGGAATGATAGAGGAAGAGGAAGAGGTTATAGAGGCCGAGACAATGCAAGGGGAGAAGACAGGGTCGAGCGTGTGGATAGAAACTTAGGCATTATCAAGATGAAAATACCATCTTTCCAAGGTAAGAATGATCCAGAAGCTTACTTAGAATGGGAAAGAAAGGTGGAGATGATTTTTGAATGCCATAACTATTCTGAGGACAAGAAGGTGAAGCTTGCTGCTGTGGAATTTCATGATTATGCACTTATTTGGTGGGATCAGCTTGTTTTGAACAAAAGAAGGAATGGAGAGGATCCTATTGATAGTTGGGCTGAAATGAAGAGGGTCATGAAAGAAGAGGTTTGTGCCTAGTTACTTCTATAGGAGCTCCATCAAAGGCTCCAAACCTTGAGACAAGGCACCAAAAGTGTGGAAGAGTACCATAAGGAGATGGAGATAGCCATGATTAGGGCTAATGTAGAAGAAGAAAGAGAAGCCACCATGTCACGTTTCTTGGCTGGTGTGAACAAAGACATTGCCAATGTTATTGAATTGCATCATTATGTGGAGTTAGAGGAGATGGTGAATATGGCCATGAAGGTAGAGAGGCAACTCAAGTACAAAAGCTCCAACAAGGTTTCTTACCCAAGCTCTACTACAAATTGGAACTCGAAATGGTCCAAGAAAAATGAGAAGGACAAAGACAAGCTAAAGGAAGAGAAGAACAAGGCAGATCCAAAAGGTACTTTTAAAACTCCAAGTTCTTCTAGTTCCAATTCTGAAAAGCATAGGACTATTAAATGCTTTAAATGTCTTGGTGTTGGTCATATTGCTTCTCAATGCCCAAACAAGAAAATAATGTTTGTGAGAGGAGGAGAAGTTGTCTCTGAGGAGGAAGAAGATGATTTGACTTCCATGCCTGAGTTGGAAGATTGTTCTGATGTGGAAGTTGAGGATGCACCTAGGGGTGAATTACTTGTTACTAGGCGAGTTTTGAATGCTCAAGTGAAGGAAGATGGAATTGAGCAAAGGAAAATATTTTCATTCCAGATGCCTAGTGAATGAGAAGATTTGTAGCCTGATCATTGATGGGGAAGTCGCACTAATGTGGCTAGTACATTGATGGTAGAAAACTCGGGTTGGAGTGCTTGAAACACCCTAGTATGTATAGACTACAATGGCTGAATGACATGGGAGAAATCAATGTAAATAAACAAGTCCTTGTATCTTTCTCCATTGGAAAGTATTCTGATCAAGTACTTTGTGATGTTGTACGTATGCATGCTTGTCATTTATTGCTCGGTCGGCCTTGGCAATATGATAGAAGAGTGTTACATGATGGTTTTAAGAATATGTATTCATTTACTATGGGAGATCAAAAATTTGTTCTTGCTCCATTGGCACCAAAAGAGGTATATGAGGACCAAATGCAATTAAAAAGGAGTATAGAGGGAATGCAACAAAGACAGGACAAAAAACTTCAAGAAAAGCATGACAATACAAAAATTGAGGGAAAGGTTGAGAACCTTGCAAAAGGGGAGCATAAATGTAAATCAAAAGAAAAGACAGAAAGTGAGGCCGAGAGTGAGAGAAGAAAAGTGGGGAAAGAGGCCTCAAAAGAAATTCAATTAAAAGGCCCAAATGAGAGAGAGGGTAGAAAGAAACAAAACTTCTATGCAAAAATGAGAGATGTAAGGGTTGCTTGTGTGGAAAGGAGATGTTTGTTTGTACTTTTATACAAGCAAGCTTATTTTAATGAATATGACCTTGACCCTTGTTTGCCTAGTAGTGTTGTTTCTCTTTTGCAGGAGTATGGAGATGTTTTCCCTGAGGAGTTGCCTAAGGAATTGCCTTTATTAGAGGAATAGAACATCAAATTGACTTCATGCCCTGGGCGCAGATTCCAAATAGACCGACTTATAGGGCTAATCCTCAAGAAACTAAGGAACTCCAAAAGCAAGTGGAAGAATTGCTACAAAGGGACACATCGGGAGAGTCTTAGTCCTTGTGTCGTGCAGTGATATTGGTTCCAAGAAGGATGGGAGTTGGCGCATGTGTGTGGATTGCAGAGTCATTAACAAGATAACAGTAAAGTATCGCCATCCTATACCTAGATTGGATGATATGATTGATGAATTGCATGGTGCATGTGTGTTTACCAAAATTGATCTTATGAGTGGTTACCATCAGATTAGAATGAAAATTGGTGATGAATGAAAAACTGCTTTTAAAACAAAACATGGTTTATATGAGTGGCTTGTGATGCCTTTTGGCTTAACTAATGCTCCTAGTACATTTATGCGTTTGATGAATCATGTTTTGAGGTCATTTATTGGTAAGTTTGTTGTCGTATATTTTGATGACATATTGATCTATAGCAAAAGCATTAATGAGCATATTGAGCATCTTAGGCTTGTCTTAGATGCACTTAGGGCAGAAAAGTTGTATGCTAAGTTAAAGAAGTGGACATTTTGCATGGATCGTATCATATTTCTTGGTTATGTTGTTTCTTCTAATGGAATTGAGGTGGACCAAGAAAAGGTCAAGGCAATTAAGGAGTGGCCGAGACCTACAAGTGTTACTCAGGTGAGATCTTTTCATGGACTTGCAAGTTTCTATAGGAGGTTTGTGAAAGATTTTAGTTCCATAGCAGCTCCATTGACTGAGATTGTTAAAAAGGAGGTAGGATTTAAGTGGGGAGAGGCGCAAGAAATTGCTTTTAACACTTTGAAAGAAAAACTTTGTTCTGCACCTATTTTGAGTTTACCTGATTTTTCTTCTACTTTTGAGATTGAATGTGATGCCTTTGGGATAGCTATTGGTGCTGTTTTTTTGCAGGGAAGGCGTCCCATTGCCTATTTTAGTGAGAAGTTGAATGGTGCTCAAATGAAGTATTCCACTTATGACAAGGAGCTATATGCATTGGTAAGAGCTCTACAAACTTGGCAAGATTATCTATGGCCAAAGGAATTCGTGATTCACACTGATCATGAGAGTTTGAAGCATCTTAAGGGCCAAGGTAAGTCAAATAAAAGACATGCTAAGTGGTTGGAGTTCATAGAGACATTCCCATATGTTGTGAAATACAAGCAAGGTAAAGAAAATGTGATCGCTGATGCATTGTCTAGGAGGTCTTGATTCGAGGACGAATCCTTTTGAGGAGGGAGGGAATGATAATCCTCACCAAGGCAATGGAGACTTAAGGATGCCAATGGGTCCAATTACAAGGTCACGCTCCAACAAGCTTAAAGCACAATTTCAGATTTATGTACAAGCTTTTGTTTCACAAGAATTTCAAGAAATTTTGTTGATCAAGCTTGGGGAAGAGCTTAGGAAGACACCTAAGTGTGTGTGCACATTGGAGGAATCAAATCAAGAGGGCTAACACTTAGCCAATTTTCACAAGCACAAGTCTAATCGATGGGCTTGAGCTTATTTTATCTTATAAAGGGCATGTGGACTTCTTTTAGACTTTTTCATGGGCTGGTTTGCATTAAGTGTGCATGTCTTTATTAAAAAAGTCATGTGCATGTTTTATTTTAAGGAACCAAGCTTGTAGGTGATATGGCAACAACCTAGAATCAATGTCTAGATCACCTCCGTTTCAATGATTGTTCCCAAACCTAAATTCAATCAATCTAACAAGACCCTTCACCCCCAAAACAGCAAGGAATTGGTAACAAAGAGTATAAGATTGTAGGAATTGAATTAACGCCATAAGTTAGAACTTACTTGATAAGTTGAATCAATCCTTAAGGTAAAACAAGCAAGAATCTCAATTCTCTCTTGAAGAATGCTTTCTAATTTTATTGATCTCTCCAAAACTCGTGTTCATGCCTAAAGCAAGGGTTTAAATACCCTTTGCAATGTAAACTCTAACAAAGATAACCTAAAAACCCTAAAGAAAGCCCAAAATATCAAAAAGGCCTTCTTGAAATAAATCTGCCCAAGAATAAATCCCACATGGATTTGGGCTTCAAAACTAATTAAAATTGACTAGTCCTTGTCCAAATAGGATAAGAAAACCACAAAATAGAAGACTAACTTAAGAGGGGTGAATTGGGCTTTTAAACTAGGCCCACAAGCTTGGTTCCTTAAAATAAAACATGCACATGACTTTTTTAATAAAGCACATGCACACTTAATGCAAACCAGCCCATGAAAAAGCTTAAAAGAGGTCTACATGCCCTTTATAAGATAAAATGAGCCCAAGCCCATTGATTAGACTTGTGCTTGAGAAAATTGGCTAAGTGTTAGCCCTCTTAGTTTGATGCCTTCAATGTGCACACACACTTAGGTGTCTTCCTAAACTCTTCCCTAAGCTTGATCAACAAAACTTCTTGAAGTTCTTGTGAAACAAAAGCTTGTACATAAATCTGAAGTTGTGCTTTGAGCTTGTTGGAGCGTGGCCTTGTAATTGGACCCATTGGCATCCTCAAGTCTCCATTGCCTTGGTGAGTTGTATCATTCCCTCCCTCCTCAAAAGGATTCGTCCTCGAATCAAGACCTACATTATGAAAGGGAGATAAATCAAAAACATTAAAAGTAGCACTAACACCATACTCACTTAGCAAATCCACCATATAGGCATTGTCATTGATGCGTTCAAGCACTTGTAAAGGACCATCCCCTCTAGGATCAAGCTTAGACTTCCTTTGTTTAGGAAATCTTTCCTTCCTGAAGTGCACCCAAACCCAATCTCCAGGTTCAAACTTCATCACCCTACGACCTTGATTGGCTCTTTGAGCATACTTCTTGTTCTTTTCCTCAATGTGCTGCCTAGCTTTCTCATGTATTTTCTCAACCAATTCGGCCCTTTGCTGCCCATCTACATTAACAATCTCATTCAAGGGTAAAGGCAACAAATCCAATGGAGTTAATGGGTTAAAACCATACAAAATCTTAAATGGAGAATAACCTGTAGAAGAATGAATGGTTCTATTATATACAAACTCAATCAAAGGCAAACAATCTTCCCAAGCTTTCAAATTTTTACCCACAACAGCACGCAATAAAGATCCTAAGGTTCTGTTAACCACTTCAGTTTGTACATCTATTTGGGGATGACAAGTTGTAGAAAACAAAAGTTTTGTTCCCAATTTATTCCATAGAACACGCCAAAAGTGACTTAAAAACTTAGAATCCCTATCTGAAACAATGGTTCTAGGAATGCCATGCAACCTAACAACATCCCTAAAAAACAAATCAGCAACATGTGTAGTAGCATCATCAGATTTATGACATGCAATAAAATGAGCCACTTTACTTAATCGATCAACTACAACAAAGATGCTATTACGTCCTTTCCTAGTCCTAGGCAATCCTAACACAAAATCTATAGATATATCAATCCAAGGACTAATAGGGACAGGTAGAGGCATGTACAACCCATGTGGTTGCACCTTGGACTTGGCTTGCCTACACGCTACACAACTAGAGCAAACTCTTTCAACATCCTTTTCATGTTAGGCCAATAAAATGCTCTGTAATATGTCAAGTGTTTTAGCAATACCAAAATGTCCCATTAAACCTCCATCATGAGACTCCCTAGCAAGCATCTCACATAGAACAAGTAGGAATACATAGTTTATTATCTCTAAACAAATATCCATCATTCCTATAAAACTTTTGAAAAGCAACTTGTTCACATGCATCATACACATTAGCAAAGTCAGAATCTGATTTGTACAAATCTTTTATATACTCAAACCCAATCAACTTAGAACTAAGAGAAGAGATTAGAGCATACCTCCTAGACAATGCATCAGCGATCACATTTTCTTTACCTTGCTTGTATTTCACAACATATGGGAATGTCTCTATGAACTCCAGCCACTTAGCATGTCTTTTATTTAACTTACCTTGGCCCTTAAGATGCTTCAAACTCTCATGATCAGTGTGAATCACGAATTCCTTTGGCCATAGATAATGTTGCCAAGTTTGTAGAGCTCTTACCAATGCATATAGCTCCTTGTCATAAGTGGAATACTTCATTTGAACACCATTCAACTTCTCACTAAAATAGGCAATGGACGCCTTCCGTTATCTTGTTAACAACTCTGCAATCCACACATGCGCCAACTCCATCCTTCTTTGGAACCAATATCTTTGGCAAGACAAGGACTAAGACTCTCCCTAATGTTTCCTTTGTAGCAATTCTTCCACTTGCTTTTGAGTTCCTTAGTTTCTTGTGGTTAGCCCTATAAGTCGGTCTATTTGGAATCTGCGCCCAGGCATGAAGTCAATCGATGTTCTATTCCTCTAATAGGTGGCAATTCCTTCGCAACTCCTCGGGAAAACATCTCCATACTCCGCAAAGAGAAACAACACTACTAGGCAAACAAGGGTCAAGGTCGATTCATTAAAATAAGCTTGCTTGTACAAAAGTACAAACCAACATCTCCTTTCCACACAAGCAACCTTACATCTCTCATTTTTGCATAGAAGTTTTGTTTCTTTCTACCCTCTCTCTCATCTGGGCCTTTTAATTGAATTTCTTTTGAGGCATCTTTCCCCACTTTTCTTCTCTCGGTCTCGGCCTCACTTTCTCTCTTTTCTTTTGATTTAGATTTCTGCTCCCCTTTGCAAGGTTCTCAACCTTCCCTCAATTTTGTATTGTCATGCTTTTCTTGAAGTTTTTGTCCTGTCTTTTTTGCATTCCCTCCATACTCCTTTTTAATTGCATTTGGTCCTCATATACCTCTTTTGGTGCCAATGGAGCAAGAACAAATTTCTGAACTCCCATAGTAAATAAATACCTATTCTTAAAACCATCATGTAACACTCTTCTATCATATTGCCAAGGCCGACCGAGCAATAAATGACAAGCATGCATAGGTACAACATCACAAAGAGCTTGATCAGAATACTTTCCAATGGAGAAAGATACAAGGACTTGTTTATTTACCTTGATTTCCCCCATGTAATTTAGCCATTGTAGTCTATACGGCCTAGGGTGTTTCAAGCACTCCAACCCTAGTTTTTCTACCATCAATGTACTAGTCACATTAGTGCAGCTTCCCCATCAATGATCAAAGCTACAAATCTTCTCATTCACTAGGCATCGGAATGAAAATATTTTCCTTTGCTCAATTCCATCTTCCTTCACTTGAGCATTCAAAACTCGCCTAGAAACAAGTAATTCACCCCTAGGTGCATCCTCAACTTCTACATCAGAACAATCTTCCAACTCAGGCATGGAAGTCAAATCATCTTCTTCCTCCTCAGACACAACTTCTCCTCCTCTAACAAACATTGTTTTCTTGTTTGGGCATTGAGAAGCAATATGACCAACACTAAGACATTTAAAGCATTTAATAGTCCTATGCTTTTCAGAATTGGAACTAGAAGAACTTGGAGTTTTAAAAGTACCTTTTGAATCTGCCTTGTTCTTCTCTTCCTTTAGCTTGTCTTTGTCCTTCTCATTTTTCTTCGACCATTTCGAGTTCCAATTTGTAGTAGAGCTTGGGTAAAAAGCCTTGTTGGAGCTTTTGTACTTGAGTTGCCTCTCCACCTTCATGGCCATATTCACCATCTCCTCTAACTCCACATAATGATGCAATTCAATAACATTGGCAATGTCTTTGTTCAAACCAGCCAAGAAACGTGCCATGGTGGCTTCTCTTTCTTCTTCTACAGTAGCCCTAATCATGGCTATCTCCATCTCCTTATGATACTCTTCTACACTTTTGGTGCCTTGTCTCAAGGTTTGGAGCCTTTGATGGAGCTCCCTATAGAAGTAACTAGGCACAAACCTCTTCTTCATGACCCTCTTCATTTCAGCCCAAGTATCAATAGGATCCTCTCCATTCCTTCTTTTGTTCAAAACAAGCTGATCCCACCAAATAAGTACATAATCATGAAATTCCACGGCAGCAAGCTTCACCTTCTCTCCTCAGAATAGTTATGGCATTCAAAAATCATCTCGACCTTTCTTTCCCATTCTAAGTAAGCTTCTAGATCATTCTTACCTTGGAAAGATGGTATTTTCATCTTGATACCGCCCAAGTTTCTATCCACACGATCGACCCTGTCTTCTCCCCTTGCATAGTCTCGGCCTCTATAACCTCTTCCTCTTCCTCTATCATTCCGTCCCCCTTTTCTACCAAATTTGGCCCTATGCCAATCTTCTTCATCTTCCCCATCATCATAGTCATCTTCATAGTCATAGCGCACAGGAGTTAGGTCCCAAGCATTTTGCCTCCTTGTTGCACCATTAGATGAACCCTCTTGTTGTAAATTCCTAATGGCTTGATCTTGTCTATCAAATTTATCACTGACATCCCTGAACATGTTCTCAATCCTTTGGAATTGATGTTGCATAGCCTCCAAAGTAAAGAATGTGTGTTGATCAGCGTCACTATTCTTTTCATCCTTGTCACTACCTTTACTATCATTTGAATTGGACATGATGTAAAACCTGCAAAAACACGTTAGAATAGCTCCTCACACACTCCCTCACGTGTTTCTCTCTAAATCAGATTGGATACCCTCGTGTTTTACTCAAGAAGATGGCTTTTACCCTCAAATGAGCTTACACACTCTTGCCTTTTACCACTTTAGATTCTAGCACATTTTTACTTGTTCGGATCAATCACTACCAACCAAATAAGCACAACAACAACGTAATTCAAAAGGAAAGCAACAAATACCTAAATAAAGGAAGAAAAACACAAAGCTAGATGCAATTTAATGTAAAGAAAACAATGAAGACGAAAATAAACACATACTAGATGGAGAAAAAGTATGTGAACGATTTTTGGTGCCAATTGAGCAATATGAAACAAGATTACTCAATTCAAGTGTAATGGAAACAAAAAGGACAGCAAAAAAAAAACAACCAAAGAGTTCAAGAAAAGACGAAACTAGGAATTAAACTCAACCCTAAACCCAAATTAACAAGAACATTCCAATCTGCCCCAATTACTCAAGAACTTAAAGATAAGTAATTATATCAAAGACACACGTTTTGAGCGAAGAACGTAAATCTTGAAACAGAAAGTGGTTTTTGGTGCAAGAAAACAAGTCTGGATGAGTTTCTTGAATGAAGGATGTGTTCTTGATGAATCTTGAATAATAAAGAAACGAAATTAAAGAATTCTTGAATGATCGATTCGTTCTTGATGAATCTTGCAAGCAAATCAACTTAAACTCACAAAGATTCACAATCTTGATTTTCTTTTTTAACTTCTTTCTTTCTTTCTTTTCTTTCTTTTCTTCTTTTCTTTCTTTCTTTCTTTCTTTTCTTTCTTTCTTCTTTTTTGAATTTTAATGATGAACTAACTATAATAATCAAGAACAAACAGAAAATTAAAGATAAAGATTGAATTTAAAACCTAGGCTCGATACCAAAGATGATACTAAGAACAACCTAGAATCAATGTCTAGATCACCTCCGTTTCAATGATTGTTCCCAAACCTAAATTCAATCAATCTAACAAGACCCTTCACCCCAAAACAACAAGGAATTGGTAACAAAGAGTATAAGATTGTAGGAATTGAATTAGCATACAAGTTAGAACTTACTTGATAAGTTGAATCAATCCTTAAGATAAAACAAGCAAGAATCTCAATTCTCTCTTGAAGAATGCTTTCTAATTTTATTGATCTCTCTAAAACTTGTGTTCATGCCTAAAGCAAGGGTTTAAATACCCTTTGCAATATAAACCCTAACAAAGATAACCTAAAAACCCTAAAGAAAGCCCAAAGTATCAAAAAGGCCTTCTTGAAACAAATCTGCCCAAGAACAAATCCCACATGAATTTGGGCTTCAAAACTAATAAAAATTGACTAGTCCTAGACTAAATAGGATAAGAAAACCATAAAAATAGAAGACTAACTTAAGAGGGGCGAATTGGGCTTTTAAACTAGGCCCACAAGCTTGGTTCCTTAAAATAAAACATGCACATGACTTTTTTAATGAAGCACATGCACACTTAATGCAAATCAGCCCATGAAAAAGCCTAAAAGAAGTCCACATGCCCTTTATAAGATAAAATAAGCCCAAGCCCATTAATTAGGCTTGTGCTTGTGAAAATTAGCTAAGTGTTAGCCCTCTTGATTTGATGCCTCCAATGTGCACACACACTTAGGTGTCTTCCTAAGCTCTTCCCTAAGCTTGATCAACAAAACTTTTTGAAGTTCTTGTAAAACAAAAGCTTGTACATAAATCTGAAATTGTGCTTTAAGCTTGTTGGAGCGTGACCTTATAATTGGACCCATTGGCATCCTCAAGTCTCCATTGCCTTGGTGCGTTGTATCATCTATGGCTAAAGGAATTCGTGCTAAGTGGTTGGAGTTCATAGAGACATTCCCATATGTTGTGAAATACAAGCAAGGTAAAGAAAATGTGATCGCTGATGCATTGTCTAGGAGGTATGCTCTAATCTCTTCTCTTAGTTCTATGTTGATTGGGTTTGAGTATATAAAAGATTTGTACAAATCAGATTCTGACTTTGCTAATGTGTATGATGCATGTGAACAAGTTGCTTTTCAAAAGTTTTATAGGAATGATGGATATTTGTTTAGAGATAATAAACTATGTATTCCTACTTGTTCTATGCGTGAGATGCTTGCTAGGGAGTCTCATGATGGAGGTTTAATGGGACATTTTGGTATTGCTAAAACACTTGACATATTACAGGAGCATTTTTATTGGCCTAACATGAAAAATTTATTGGCCTAACATGAAAAAGGATGTTGAAAGAGCTTGCTCTAGTTATGTAGCGTGTAGGCAAGTCAAGTCCAAGGTGCAACCACATGGGTTGTACACGCCTCTACCTGTCCCTATTAGTCCTTGGATTGATATATCTATGGATTTTGTGTTAGGATTGCCTAAGACTAGGAAAGGACGTGATAACATCTTTATTGTAGTTGATCGATTTAGTAAAATGGCTTATTTTATTGCATGTCATAAATCTGATGATGCTACACATGTTGCTGATTTGTTTTTTAGGGATGTTATTAGATTGCATGGCATTCCTAGAACCATTGTTTCAGATAGGGATTCTAAGTTTTTAAGTCACTTTTGGCGTGTTCTATGTAATAAATTGGGAACAAAACTTTTGTTTTCTACAACTTGTCATCCCCAAACAGATGGACAAACTGAAGTGGTTAATAGAACCTTAGGATCTTTATTGCGTCTTGTTGTGGGTAAAATTTGAAAGCTTGGGAAGATTGTTTGCCTTTGATTGAGTTTGCATATAATAGAAGCATTCATTCTTCTACGTGTTATTCTCCATTTGAGATTGTGTATGGTTTTAACCCATTAACTCCATTGGATTTGTTGCCTTTACCCTTGAATGAGATTGTTAATGTAGATGGGCAGCAAAGGGCGAATTGGTTAAGACAATACATGAGAAAGCTAGGCAGCACATTGAGGAAAAGAACAAGAAGTATGCTCAAAGAGCCAATCAAGGGCGTAGGGAGATGAAGTTTGAACCTGGAGATTGGGTTTGGGTGCACTTCAGAAGGAGAGATTTCTAAACAAAGGAAGTCCAAGCTTGATCCTAGAGGAGATGGTCCTTTTCAAGTGCTTGAAGCATGAATGACAATGCCTATAGGTGGATTTGCCAGAGAGTATAGTGTTAGTGCTACTTTTAATGTTTCGATGTATCTCCTTTGATAATGTAGGTCTTGATTCGAGGACTAATCCTTTTGAGGAGGAGGAATGATACAACTCACCAAGGCAATGGAGACTTGAGGATGCCAATGGGTCCAATTACAAGGTCACGCTCCAACAAGCTTAAAGCACAATTTCAGATTTATTTACAAGCTTTTGTTTCACAAGAACTTCAAGAAGTTTTGTTGATCAATCTTGGGGAAAAGCTTAGGAAGACACCTAAGTGTGTGTGCACATTGGAGGCATCAAATCAAGAGGGCTAACACTTAGCCAATTTTCACAAACACAAGTCTAATCAATGGGCTTGAGCTTATTTTATCTTATAAAGGGCATGTGGACTTCTTTTAGGCTTTTTCATGGGCTGGTTTGCATTAAGTGTGCATGTGCTTTATTAAAAAAGTCATGTGCATGTTTTATTTTAAGGAACCAAGCTTGTGGGCCTAGTTTAAAAGCCCAATTTGCCCCTCTTAAGTTAGTCTTTTATTTTGTGGTTTTCTTATCCTATTTGGACAAGGACTTGTCAATTTTAATTAGTTTTGAAGCCCAAATTCATGTGAGATTTATTCTTGGGCAGATTTCTTTCAAGAAGGCTTTTTTGATATTTTGGGCTTTCTTTAGGGTTTTTAGGTTATCTTTGTTAGGGTTTACATTGCAAAGGGTATTTAAACCCTTGCTTTAGCCATGAACACGAGTTTTTGGAGGGATCAAAAAAATTAGAAAGCATTCTTTAAGAGAGAATTGAGATTCTTGCTTGTTTTACCTTAAGGATTGATTCAATTTATCAAGTAAGTTCTAACTTGTGGCGTTAATTCAATTCCTACAATCTTATACTCTTTGTTACTAATTCCTTGCTGTTTTGGGGGTGAAGGGTCTTGTTAGATTGATTGAATTTAGGTTTGGGAACAATCATTGAAATGGAGGTTATCTAGACATTAATTCTAGGTTGTTGCCGTATCAACTCCGTTTGAGGTGATTCTTGTTACGACACGAACTTGAGGCATAGAGCTACAACTCATAGGAATAAGTCAATTTATGATTTTGGTGTTTATATAGTGTGCGCTCACCACGAATGTGGAGTTACAGCTAAGGACCCTGTAAGATTATAAACAAAAGGTTAATTTTGTTGCAAATTTAATGCCGAAACAAGTCTATTATTGTGGTGAGGAATTCCTCTCTCGTGGGATGCGCGTCCGGACGTCACGTAGGACGTCAGACCCGTGTCTCACCGGGGTGGGGTTCCAACATGTGATCTGGCTTCGTATGCTTGTCTTCCTTATCCTCAGAGTTGGAGATTCACGCCTTATAATTTGAGAAGTATGAAACTGGTGAAAACTGTGGAAAAAGGCTAGGTCTACTCTTATCATGTTGAGAAGCTTGGTCTGACTTTAGAAGGTGAGCAGGTATCTTCGAGGAAACGATCTAAGAGGGCAACAGATCGTCCAAGTAGCTCACGGCCCAGTAATATGAGAAGAAGTGAGGTATCTCATAAGGAGATTGCTGAAATTAATGAACAATTGGATGATTTACATGATCACATCGATGGTATCTAGTCTGTACTTCATGGATTTGCAAAGAAAATGGATGCACAACACAAAATGATCAAGAAGATCTTAAAGAAGTTAGGATGTAGGCATGATGACTCTTCATCATGATTTGTATTGCTCTTCGACTCGACCAACACTTGCTCTTATGTTCTCTTTTAGTGTTTATTGTGCTTGTTGTGTTGGATTGACATATTTTGTAATGACTATTGCCTTTATTTGTATTTGATGTTATGTTTGCTTATAAATTCCATTTGAGACCTTTTTTCATCTTGATTTTTGATTATGACAAAAAGGGGGAGTAATATTGGAAATTGATGTTTGATTAAGGGGGAGTATGAGTATAAGTATGTGTGTTTGATTTGAGACTGATTTCTATTAAAAATCCTTGGTTTATTAATTATGGGGGAGATAAACTAACCATCAAGACAAGGGATTAAAAACCTTGATCAAGTTTCATGTTTTTCAAATTTCTTTTCAATTTCTAAATATTTTGTCATTATCAAAAAGGGGAAAATTGTTGGACCAATGGTGGTTGACAAATTAAATCCCTTTATGTTTTGATAAAAATAAAATATTTAGAATTAGTTAAGAAATTATTTCAGAAATTTAGGGATTATTATTCAATGAAAGATTTGTGCAAATCAAGATGGGCAAGTGACAAATCATTGAAGAATCAAGATGGAAGTTTCCCTATAAGTGAAAGAGGCTTAAATAATGAGAATTATAGAGGATTTGGTTGGATGTTACCGTTGGAGGACCGCAAGTCGACTAGCACAAGCATAAGTCGACTTATACATCAAGACCTGAACAGCATAAGTCAACTGGAACAGCATAAGTCGACTAACTTATGAAGATATGTCAATACAAGTCGACTAACAGCATACAAGTCGACTTATCGTAGACCACAAGTCGACTTACACATCACAAGTCGACTTACACATCACAAGTCGACTTATAGAAGAGCGGAGATATAATTTTTACGTAAAATGTTGTCACAAGTCGACTTATGGATACAACAAATTAATTCCAACGGTCAAATTAGCCACAAATGGAAATGAGATTATTAAGGAACGGCTATAACAATCATGCAACGACTAGAATGAGCTCCAACAACTATTTTTCTTCTAGTATAAAGAGTGGATGATTGATGAAGAGTTTACATAAGTTCTACAAACCAAAATACTCTTCTATTGCTCCAAAATTGTTCATTATTGTTCTTACTTTGTTACACAATTGTATTGAGCACGTGTTCTTCAATCTTTATCATATTTCTCTTACAATTTGAGTGACTAGTGAAAGGTCACGTGTGAGGTAGGATTTGTGCCGGAAGACAAATCGATTGTAAAGGTAGCTTGAGCCGGAAATCAAGTGGCGTTGTAAAAAGTTCACACTCAACTACAAAGTGTGCAATAAAGTGATTGGCAAAATCCTAAGTGGGAGCTTAGGTAGAGGACGTAGGTCTTAGCACCGAACCTCTATAAAAACAGTGCTTGATCTTCTTCCCTACTCTTTTTATTTAAATTTGTTAAAAGTGTTTTTGTGTGAATTATCTTCTGATTTTGTTGTAGAAAATTACAAAAAGCTTAAGGATCTATTCAACCCCCCTTCTAGATCACTTACATCATAGACGATATGATGTCATACAGATTATATGACATCATCATAGATGATATGTCTCCACAGATGATATGATATCAACACAGATGATATGATATCATCACAAACGATACTATCTTTACTTTTGAGCATGTCCCATTATAAGGACCATAACTTTCATCCTCAATCTCCATGTTTCCTTTGAATTTTCATATAAACACTCATTCCCATCTCAGACCGTCATTTTACAATTACTCCCCAAGTCAAAAACATTTTCTTGATCATCTCTAAGTTTTAATCAACTCACGTATAAACACCTATATATTCATACTTGCACAATGAAGAAACAGAGAATATCTAATTCTCTACACTAATCTTATACATCATTTCATTGCTATCTCAACTCTAAGAACCATTTCCACAACTCCTGATCAATAACAATCCACGAAAAACTAAATAACACTATATCCACAATTTTCATCCCCCTTAACATAGTGTTCAAGAATATAAATATATGTAAATGCCATGATCGAAAAAAGAACCGGTAGATTTCAAAACTTTTTAGAAATCTCATTTGTAGAGGAAGCAAAATATCCAAATCATCGTGCCAATCTATACATGATATGGTATAAGGATAATAATAAAAAATAAACAAGATGAAGAGTATTACCGACTCCTTTGCTACAACTTTAATTCCTTGCTACGTTATCCTCTCCTTCTTTATTGCATCCAAAACCTTTGCTTTTGAATCTTTTCCTTTATCAATCTATCATTTCCTTGTTGTTGTATCCTTAACCAATTTGATTTACCTCTTATTCTCCTAGGACAACTTGGTTAACAAAATTATTTGGTGAGAAAGGAGAAGAAACACTTTGGAGGAGTGTTGATTTTAGAAGAAAGAAAGAAAGAACGACACACTCTCATGCTGTTTTCGATTTTTTCCTGCAATATGAGAGAGAGAGTGCAAAAAATGTACGAACACGATCTTACTCATTCCCACTTTCAGTTAACAACAAAGGAAAGATGA
Source organism: Erythroxylum novogranatense (assembly GCA_029891385.1). Classification (NCBI taxonomy): domain Eukaryota; kingdom Viridiplantae; phylum Streptophyta; class Magnoliopsida; order Malpighiales; family Erythroxylaceae; genus Erythroxylum; species Erythroxylum novogranatense. Next base: position 49,611,098 of record CM057224.1, read on the forward strand.
GTATTCCATCCAATGCATCATTTCTTCAGTTTTTCATAATGTATAAGAAGGAAGATGGTCCATTCAATGTACATCTTTCTTCTTTAATTCAATCAATGGTAATAGGTTACATGATAACATTAAAAGATAACTATTAAACAATTTAATGGTAAGTTCATAACTCCATTTAATGATGATAAACCATAATAAAGACCATATTTATTTAGCATTTTAATGTCAAATGTGTGGCTACACATTCAACCCTAATAAAATCGAAATTGATCCATCATTTCTTAAAAAAATTGTTTTAATATAATTAATCTAATTAATTATATTAAACTAGAGTCTAGCCCATTTCGTCTTCATTGTTTTCTTTACATTAAATTGCATCTAGCTTTGTGTTTTTCTTCCTTTATTTAGGTATTCGTTGCTTTCCTTTTGAATTACGTTGCTGTTGTGCTTATTTGGTTGGTAGTGATTGATCCGGACAAGTAAAACTGTGCTAGAATCTAAAGTGGTAAAAGGCAAGAGTGTGTAAGCTCATTTGAGGGTAAAAGTCATCTTCTTGTGTGAAACACGAGGGTATCCAATCTGATTTAGAGAGAAACACGTGAGCGAGTGTGTGAGGAGCTATTCTAACGTGTTTTTGTAGGTTTTACATCATGACCAATTCAAAGGATAGTAAAGGTAGTGACAAGGATGAAAAGAATAGTGAGGCTGATCAACACACATTCTTTACTTTGGAGGCTATGCAACATCGATTCCAAAGGATTGAGAACATTTTCAGGGATGTCAGTGATAAATTTGATAGACAAGATCAAGCCATTAGGAATTTACAACGAGAGGCTTCATCTAATGGTGCAACAAGGAGGCAAAATGCTAGGGAGCCAACTCTTGTGCGCTATGAGTATGAAGATGAATATGATGATGCGGAAGATGAAGAAGATTGGCATAGGGCCAGATTTGGTGGAAGAGGGGGACGGAATGATAGAGGAAGAGGAAGAGGTTATAGAGGCTGAGACAATGCAAGGGGAGAAGACAGATTGAACGTGTGGATTGAAATTTGGGCGATATCAAGATGAAAATACCATCTTTCCAAGGTAAGAATGATCCGAAGCTTACTTAGAATGGGAAAGAAAGGTGGAGATGATTTTGAATGCCATAACTATTATGAGGAGAAGAAGGTGAAGCTTCACGCCGTGAAATTTCATGATTATGCACTTATTTGGTGGGATCACTTGTTTTGAACAAAAGAAGGAATGGAGAGGATCTATTGATACTTGGGCTGAAATGAAGAGGTCATGAAGAAGAGGTTTGTGCCTAGTTACTTCTATAGGGAGCTCCATCAAAGGCTCCAAACCTTGAGACAAGGCACCAAAAGTGTAGAAGAGTACCATAAGGAGATGGAGATAGCCATGATTAGGGCTAATGTAGAAGAAGAAAGAGAAGCCACCATGGCACGTTTCTTGGCTGGTTTGAACAAAGACATTGCCAATGTTATTGAATTGCACCATTATGTGGAGTTAGAGGAGATGGTGAATATGGCCATGAAGGTGGAGAGGCAACTCAAGTACAAAAGCTCCAAAAAGCCTTCTTACCCAAGCTATACTACAAATTGGAACTCGAAATGGTCCAAGAAAAATGAGAAGGATAAAGGGTATTTAAACCCTTGCTTTAGCCATGAACACGAGTTTTAGAGAGATCAATAAAATTAGAAAGCATTCTTCAAGAGAGAATTGAGATTCTTGCTTGTTTTACCTTAAGGATTGATTCAACTTATCAAGTAAGTTCTAACTTGTGGCGTTAATTCAATTCCTACAATCTTATACTCTTTCTTACCAATTCCTTGTTGTTTTGGGGGTGAAGGGTCTTGTTAGATTGATTGAATTTAGGTTTGGGAACAATCATTGAAATGGAGGTGATCTAGACATTGATTCTAGGTTGTTACCGTATCAAGAATAGACACCTTATGAGATACGGACTGGGAAGCGTCCCAATTTATCTTTTCTAAAGATTTGGGGTTGTGAAGCTTATGCGAAGCGTCCAATTTCTGACAAGTTGGCACCTAAATCTGAAAAATGTTATTTTGTGGGATATCCTAAGGAAACTAAAGGATATTACTTTTACATCCCAGCAGAGAACAAAGTGTTTTTTGTTCGAAATGGTTTTTTCTTAGAGAAGGAATTTTTTTCTAAAGGAAACAGTGGGAGTAAAGTACAACTTGAAGAAATTCAAGTTTCACAAAATGACATTGAGCCTGAAAAGGAGATTGAAGCGAGCTCACAAGCTGTTGATGAGCAGTCTTCAACAACAAAAGGCCTACGTAGATCTGATAGGATTCGTCATGAGCCTGAGAGATATGGATTTCTCATTACAGATGATGATAATGTGATGCTCATCGATCATAATGAGCCCACAACCTATCAAGAAGCTATGGAAAGTCCAAAATCTACTAAATGGTTGGAGGCCATGAAAGCAGAGATGCAATCCATGTATGACAATCAAGTTTGGACTTTGATTGATCCGTCTGATGGCTTGAAGACCATTGGATGTAAGTGGGTTTTCAAAAAGAAACTCGATATGGATGGAAATGTGCACACTTATAAAGCAAGACTTGTTGCTAAAGGTTATTGACAAGTTCATGGAATTGATTATGATGAGACATTTTCTCCAGTGGTCATGATCAAATCCATTAGAATTCTTATTGCCATAGCTGCATACTATGATTTTGAGATATGGCAAATGAATGTCAAAACGACTTTCCTTAATTGAAACTTACTTGAGGATGTATATATGATACAGCTTGAGGGAGTTGTCAAAGAGTTTGGATTCATCAATAATGAAGATGAACCTTTTGTTTACAAAAAGGTTAGTGGGAGTGTTATTGTCTTTTTAGCTTTATATGTTGATGACATATTGCTCATTGGAAACGATATTCTGATCTTACAAAGTGTCAAGATTTGGTTAAGGAAACGTTTCTCAATGAAAGACTTAGGTGAGGCTGCTTATGTTTTAGGCATTAAGATCTATAGAGATAGATCAAGAAAGCTCATAGGCCTAATTAGAGTACATACATAGATAAGATACTGAAAAGGTTCAATATGCAAGATTCCAAGAGACGATTCTTGCCTATGTCACATGGAATAAAGCTTTCTAAGAAGGATTGTCCTACTTCACATAAAGAGCTTGAGCACATTAGTAAGATTCCATATGCATCTATAATTGGATCTATCATGTATGCCATGTTATGTAATCGACCTGATGTCTTATATGCTTTGAGCATAACAAGTAGATACCAATCTAATTATGGTGAGAGTCACTGGATTATCGATCCTCATTTGATTTGGGTAGTCATAATGTCTTGCTAGAGGCCGCTTATGACTTATGGGCCTTGAAGTGTGATCAAGCCCATTGCCAACATCAAATGAGCCTACAGGGTCGCACACAAAGAATGATGTGATCTGGGCTTATTCTCTTGGGCCTAATTTATTAGGTATAGAATAAATATATGTAGATATATTTATTGGGCTAGATTGGATTAAGTTGTTGGGCTTCTATTATATGAGATATAATGGGCCGAAACTTATTAGGGCCTCAATGGGATTAGGGTTTCTCTATAAATAGAGAAGCTTAGGTCTCATTAGGTAGAAGAGACACAATTGTCACGAAACCCTATTCACCATCCGAGAGGAAAATCAGAGCAGAGTTCGGAAAGCGTTTCAGGACGTGCTAGCACACCATAGCCGTAGCCCGGATCGTGCATACTCGTGTGGATACCGGTAGAGGGCATTCGCGTTTGCAGTGTCTTGGAATCTGAAAAAGAAACAACCTATCCACAAAACTAAGGTATTTTCGTACATCCTTGATATTTTCGATTATACATCATGTTGTTGTATGGTCTTTTCTGCAGTGTATTGTGAATACTCGGACCGTACGCGTTCCAACATCATGGCTATCTCCATCTCCTTATAGTACTCTTCTACATTTTTGCTACCTTGTCTCAAGGTTTGGACCCTTTGATGGAGCTTCCTATAGAAGTAACTAGGCACAAACCTCTTTTTCATGACCCTCTTCATTTTGGCCCAATTAACAATAAGATCCTCTCCATTCTTTCTTATATTCAAAACAAGTTGATCCCACCAAACAAGTTCATAATCCTAAAATCCTACAGTTGCTAGCTTCACCTTCTTCTCCTCTGAATAGTTATGGAATTAAAAAATTGTCTCCACCTTTCTTTTCCATTCTAAGTTAACTTCTAGATAGTTCTTACCTTGGAAAGATGGTATTTTCATCTTGATACTACCAAAGTTTCTATCTATAAGCTTAGCTCTATCATCTTCCCTTGCATTGTATTAGCCTCTATAGCTTCTTCCTCTTTTTCTATCATTCCGTCCCCCTCTTCTAACAATTCTAACCATATGCCACTCTTCTTCATCTTCCCCATCATCATTTGTATCTTTATACTCATAGCAAACAGCAGTTGGCTCCCTAGCATTTTGCCTCCTTGTTGCATCATTAATTGAAGCCTCTCTTTGTAAATTCCTAATGACCTGTCTATCAAATTTATCACTAACATCCCTAAACAAGTTCTTAATCCTTTGGAATTATTATTGCATTGCCTCCAATGTGTTTTGATCAGCCTCACTATTCTTTTCATCCTTGTCACTACCTTTACTATCCTTTGAATTGGTCATGATGTAAAACCTACAAAAACACGTTAGTACAGCTCCTCACACACTCTCTCACGTGTTTCTCTCTAAATCAGAATGGATACCCTCAAGTTTTAGTCAAGAAGTTGGCATTTACCCTCAAAGGAGCTTACACATTCTTGCCTTTTACCACTCTAGATTCTAGCACAGTTTTACTTGTCCGAATCAATCATAACCAACCAAATAAGCACAACAGTAACTTAATTCAAAAGGAAAAAGAAAGTATACATGAAGAAGGAAGAAAAACACAAACTAGATGCAATTTAATATAAAGATGGCAAGAAAGATGAAAAAATAAACACATACCAGATGGAGAAAACGTATGTGACTGATTTTTCATGCCAATTGAGCAATATGAAACAAGATTACTCAATTAAAGTGTAATGGAAATGAAAAATGGATAGAAGACAATGAAAACAACCAAAGAATGCAAGAAAAGACAAAACTAGGAATTAAACTTAACCTTAGACCAAAATTGACAAGAATGTTCAAATCTACCCCAATAACTTAAGAATCGAGAGATAAGTAATTATATCAAAGACACACATTTTGAGTGGAAGAAAATAAATTTTAAAACTTCTTGCTATAAGGAAGCAAGTCTTGAGGAATTTCTTGAATGAAGGATGCTTCTCACATAATCTTGAATAATAAAGAAATGAAATTAAAGAATTCTTGACTCAATATAGTGAACCTTGAATTATAAAGATGAATCTTAATGTAAGAATTAGCAATCTTGATGAATCTTGCAAGAAAATGAACTCAAATACACAAAGATTCACAACCTGGATGAATTCTTGATCAATCATGATTTTTTTAATTTCAATGATGAACTAACTATAATAATCAAGAATAAACATATAATTAAAGATAAAGATTGAATTTAAAACATAGGTTCTGATACCAAAGATGAACGGTAAGGTCTAGATCACCTCTGTTTCAATGATTGTTCCTAAACCTAAATTCAATCAATCTAGCAAGTCCCTTCACCGCCAAAATAGCAAGGAATTAGTAACAAAGAGTATAAAGTGTTGGAGTTATGTAAATATAGTGCCTTGGAAAGCAAGTGTATTTATATGTAACGTTATCTTCTTCAGCTACAGTTTTGTAATGAAAATATTTATTATTAATAAAGTAAAAGAGTTTGGTTTTATTTGTGTGAGCATTATATATCTAGAGATGTATGAGAAACATGTATATTATAAGAATCTAAATTGATTGATTCACAGTTGAATAATTAAGTGTAGTGTTGTGATTTATTTCTATGTAAGTAAAGGAGTTTACTTCAAGGAAATGATGAGTTTCATATCATGATAGTAGTTGATTATCGATAATGACACTATTAAATAAATCTGGAATCAAGTATGTTTTCAAGAATAAAGTGGGTCGTTACTTTAATCTTAAAACATATATCTTAAGCATTCGCTTATTATGAACCACAATCTTAATTAGTGGTGAACTCGTATATGCTTCATTATAATTCTTAATATGACCGAAATAGATTTTTACAGAGTATTAATCCAGCATCTGCATGTTGGAATTATCAATTGAAACATGTATTGGGAAATATTCACTCAAATAAAGAGTTTATAGTGCTATCATCACTTCTAGATGTTTTAAAGAGATTTGGAGATTAAACTGACGCCAGTAGTTTGATGAACTAGCTACCCATCAAGTCTTAAAACCAAGATGAGATATTGTGTGTTAATCACCATATAAAGGAAAACGAGAGATCTAGAAGGAAAAATAAATATAAGGGAAAAACGGTAATTTTACCCTTTATTATACGAATGACTATAATAAGGTTCTAAATAGGGTTTGCAAAGGGCTAGACTTTGGTTTAATATAATTGATTAGATTAATGATATTAAAAACAAACTTTTTTAACAAATGAAGGATCAATTTCGGTTTTATTAGGGTTGAATGTGCAGCTGCACAATTTGATGTTAAAATGCTAAATAAAGATGGTCTTTATTATGGTTTATAATCATTAAATGGAGTTATGAACTTACCATTAAATGGTTTAATGGTTATCTTTTAATGTTAGCATATTGGGGTCCTGTTGGAACCCTTTTCTGAAACTCCAACAAAAGGAACGTCTCGGAATGATTCGATCCCAAAGTAGGCAAGGCAATGAAGCGGGTCCTTTGCACCAACCATTTATTGTACACAATTCCAGCTGTGAATCGTCCCTTTCTATTTGAAATGCGGCCTTTGAGAGAACGAAGGGACTAAAAAGGTTCGAACCAATTAGCATTGAATGGATTAAAGAAGAAAGATGTACATTGGATGGACCATCTCCCTTCTTACATTATCAAAAACCAAAATCAACATGATAATGTTTAGGTTAATAGACTTTTCATATAGTCATCTTAAAGAAAAATGAGAAGAGTCTCATATAATGGCTTCTTCATGATTGATTAAATGAAGAAATGATGCATTGGGTGGAAGACACTTCTTTCCTTTGTTGTTAACTGAAAGTGGGAGTGATTAAGAAGGGATTCTTACATTTTTATCACTTTCTCTCTCATCTTGCATGAAAAAATCAAAAATTGCATAAGAGTGCCTCATTGTTTCCTTCTTTCTTCTAAAATAATACTCCTCCAAAGTGTTTCTTCTCCTTCCCACCAAAGTTGTCCTAAGAGAACAAGAGGTAAATCAAATTGGTTGAGGATATAACAACAAGGAGAAGATAGATTGATAAAGGAAAAGATTCAAAAGCAAAGGCTTTGGACACAAGAGGAAGGAAAGGATAGCACAACAAGGAATTAAAGCTGTATCAAAGGAGTCGATAATACTCTTCATCCTGTTTATGTTTATTGTTATACTTATACCATATCATGTATAGATTGGCATGGTGATTTAGATATATTGTTTTTGCTGCAAATAAGATTTCTAAAAAGTTTTGAAATCTACCGATTCTCCAAATATAGCATGCTTTCTTTTTCCTAACCAACATAAAGATTGCAAGAATTGAATTAACACCACAAGTTAGAATTTACTTAATAAGTTGAATCAATCCTTAAGGTAAAACAAGAAAGAATCTAAATTCTATCATAAAGAATGCTTTTCAATTTTTTATAAACATCTAATCTGTAGTTCACGCATAAAGGGAGGGTTTAAACACCCTTTTGCAATACAAATCCTAAGAAAGATAACCTAAAATCCCTACGGAAAACCCAAAACATTAGGAAAGGCTTTCTTGAAACAAATTTGCACAAGAAAACATCCCACATAGATTTAGGCTTAAAAAATAAATAAAATTGACAAATATTAGACCAAATACGATAATGAAACAAGAAAAATAGAAGGCTAACTTAAGAGGGTGGATTGGATTTTTAAACTAGGCCCAAAAGCTTGGTTCCTTAAAATAAAACATGTAAATGACTTTTTTAATGAAGCACATGCACACTTAAATTAGCCCATGACAAAGACAAAAAAAAGTCCACACACCCTTTACAAGATAAAATAAGCCCAAACCCGTTGATTAGACTTATGCTGGTGAAAATTGGCTAAGTGTTAGCCCTCTTGGTTTGATGCCTCCAATATGCACACACACTTAGGCATCTCCTAAGCTCTTCCCAAGCTTGATCAACAAATCTTTTTAAAGTTCTTGTAAAACAAAAGCTTATGCATAAATCTAAAATTGTGCTTTGAGCTTGTTGGAGCATGACCTTGTAATTGGACCCATTGGCATCCTCAAGCCTTGGTGAGTTGTATCACTTTGAATGAATTAGTAAAAAGAATGTGATTTTTAATTGGGGTGATTCACAAAAGATTCCTTTTAACACCTTGAAAGAAAAATTGACCAATGCTCCACTTCTTATTCTACATGATTTTTCTAAAGTTTTAGAGGTTGAATGTGATGCTTCTGGAATAGGCATTGGTGCTATTTTAATGCAGGATTATAAACCCATTGCTTATTTTAGTGAAAAAACTAAGTGGTGTTGCTTTAAATTACTCCACCTATGATAAAAAGTTGTATGCTTTAAAATCATCTTCAGAGACTTGGCAACATTACTTGTGGCCAAAAGAATTTATCATTCATTCTGATCAAGAAAATTTGAAATTTGTAAAGTCTCAAGGTAAATCAATCACATGGTTTATATTCTCCCTTACTTGTCCCCTCTCATCCTTGGGTTGATAAATTTATGGACTTTGTGCTTGCATTGCCTAGATCATCTAATGGAAAGGATAACATCTTTGTTGTGGTTCATTGATTTAGCAAGATGGCTCACTTTATTGCTTGTTCTAAAACAAATGATGCTCTTCATGTTGTTGACTTGTTTTTTAAAGAGTTTTTAAGATTGCATTGGTTGCCAAAGACTACTGTAAGTGATAGAGATGTGAAATTTCTTAGTCACTTTTAGAGAACTTTATGAATAACTTGGGGCTAAATTCCTATTTTCCACTATTGCACATCCTCAAATGGATGGTTAAACTGAAGTAGTAAATAGAACTTTGACTACATTGTTACATGTGATCATCCAAAAGAACTTAAAGAATTGGGAAAAGTGTTTCCCACACATTAAGTTTGCTTATAATCGTGTTATTCATTCTTCTACTCATTTTTTTCCGTTTGAGATGGTTTATAGGTTTAATCCTTTGACTCCTTTGGAAATTCTTCCATTTCCTTCTAACGAGTTTACTAACTTTGATGATATGAAAAAGGTTAAATTTGTGCAGGAGTTATATGCTAAGCTTAGAGCCAATATTGAGAGGAGAAATGAACAATATGTAAAGCAAGCTAATAAAGGCTAAAGGCATGTTAGAACCCGGTGATTGCATTTGGGTGCACTTGAGAAAGGAGGTTTCCAAAATAAAGGAAATCTAAGTTACAACCAAGAGGAGATGGCCTCTTTCAAGTTTTAGAAAGGATTAATGATAATGCTTATAAAATTGATTTGCCTAGCTCCTATGGTAATGTTTGTGCTACATTCAATGTATCTGATTTATCCCTCTTTGATGCTGCATATTCAAGGACGAATCCTTTTGAGGACAGAGGGAATGATGGAGAACCATGGGCATGTGAAAAACTAGAAGAGAAGCATACATGGTGTGATCAACCTCAAAGAAGCCCTATGACATCACTTATATGGACATGAGCTTGCAAAAGAAGGCTTAGGAACTAAAATTGGATTAGATTTGAAGTCTGAATGTGAAAGGCAAGGGGTTGAACAGAATTCCCATATCAAAGGCCCAACGTTTAAGTATAATGTTCCTAAAGATCCATTACAAGATGTTGGAGGCCAATGACAAGAGCTAGGGCCAAAGCCATAACGCAAGCATTGAATTGTTTGATCCAAGAACTTCAAGAGATAGAGACCATATTGTTGAGTCATATTTCATCTCATAAAGGTCCAAGAGGCATTGCTTTAATCCTTGAAGCCTAACATGAATTTCCCAAAGGCCCACGTGGAGTCCAATTGGGAGAACTCAGTTAAAATACCATGTGACAACCATGTGCCACTCAAAAATTAGCAGAAAGATGTGATCTATAAGGTCCAATATGTTTAGATCATGTTTTAATTGGTTTCTTTTTTTGTTTTCCTTTAAATAAGGTCATCAAGTCAACACCATTCTAAGTTTATTTTGTTTCCTTTTATTTAGTTTCTTCCTTTAGGACATTAAGTTAGGAAGTTTTCCTATAGATAGGCACCCTTTATGTACTTTGAAAGTGGTTTTCCATTCAGAAATAGTATTGAGAGCTTTCTTGAAAGTGGTCTTTGTATTAAGTTGGGGTTCTTTCTATTGACCAACATTCTTGTTAGGGCTCTAAGAGATTGGTTCTCTTAGGGTTCTTTCCATTGAACAACTTTCTTCTAGCCCCTTTTCTCTTTGTATTCTATTTATGTCTTTTCAATTTTGTTTCTTGTGCTTCCGTGTGTGTTTGATACTATCTATTTCTAGGCATAGTTTCGTCTTGTTGAAGGTTCTCTAGGATAAGTTACTATTAGGTCTTGCATCACAAACACATCAAGGTACCTTTAAACATAATAATTAAGCTCAAATGCTTGCCCTAACCCATAAAAACACTTGAATACAAATAATTCACAAGCTAACATCATTATGCCAAAAGCACATACTAAATAATTGAATAAATGGATAAACACATATGAAATTATACCTTAAAATATGATGCATTTTACACTTATCAAGCCACTTTTGGAAACCCTAAGAGAGAATGAGGAAGAGAAATAGAGGAGGAAGAGGAAGAGGAAGAAGAAGTGATCTCGATGTGCTTCCTAGATCAGGAGGTTTCCCGACACTGCCGCCTTCCTAGACCATCCATTCTAAGTTTCAGTTTCCTTTTTTTTAATTTTATTCATGTATAAAGTTGGGATAGATTCTATGATGATAGATGGTAGAATGTTAATGATGTTCTAACTCTTCTTCGGGATTTTATTTTGACTTAATGATAATTTAGTTAATTGTGTTTATTAGATGAATGTCATGATTTGATTATGTTCTTGCATAATTCGGTTGCAAACTAAAAGAGTGAACTGAATGAAAAACGTTTAAATCAGATTAATGAGAGTTAAGTGATTTAACTGGAACCATGACAACTCATATTGGTAATTATATGGAAAGAGATCCCATGTGATATTCTAATTATTTAATAAAGAGCTTCAAATCTAATTATTTGGATAATTTATGAATTGAGAGATTACAATTTGATAACACAATTAGGGTTTATTAACTAGGGTTAATGGTGATAACTTGAGAGAGAGTAATCATTCCTAGGATTGTCTAGAATTAACTCCAATTAACACATAATCAGCTAGGTTAGCATTAATGATAGGTAAAATTCCTTTTCTCATAACTTGGTAAATTTTGTGATTGGTTTCCATTGTGCATGCTTATTGCTCAATTGTTAATTCCTTTGCCTTTAACTTTTGATTTAATTGGTTGAATTCAATTCTTGTATTTTCTTTCAATTGCATTGTTTATTTTTAGTTTCATATCCTTTTAGACTCAGATTTTAGGATTAAATTAATCCTCTTCGTTGTGGCTTCGACACATCTTATACTACAATTGCAACCCGTGTGTTTGCAGCATTTGAGGGTTTATGAATTTTAAAGCTCGAATGACACGATCAATTTTTTGGTGTCGTTGTTAGGGAAGGTGAAGAATAGTTTAGTTCTTTTAATCTAAGGCATTGTAGCTAGTTTTAAGTTTTTTCTATTCTTTCCATTTTTGTCCATGTGTGTCCCTGCTCTTGCATAAACACAAAAGTTCTAAGAAATTTGAGTTGCATAGCTGAAACTGTAGAGCTTGGCATCACTAATTTAGAACAATCAATTAGAAGAGCTCAGCGTGAAGAAGAAGAAGAAACCGTAAAAGCAACAATGGCCAAGTAGTTTTAACAAGAGTTGGATCAAGGAGCAAACTAAGGGCATCAACTGAGAGCCCTTATGGACTTCTTAAGACTAGGCTTCAATGTAGCTAATGAAGGTGTAACTAGGCCACGTGTGTAAGCAACTTCCTTTGAAATCAAACCAGCCGTTCTAAATATGCTTCAACAAAATGTGCAATTTTATAGATTAATAAATGAAGACTTAAACACCCATATTGTCAAATTCCTTGAAATTTGCGATACTTTCTATTATCATCAAATGTTGGAAGATGCTATAAGAATGAGACTCTTTCCTTTTACCTTAAGGGATAGAGAAAAAGCTTATTATCATTGTCTCAAACTGATTAATGTCACCACTTGAGACCAATGAGTTCGTGTCTTCTTAGACAAGTACTTTCCCTTTACAAAGACTACAAAGATTATCAAGGAGATCCCAAACTTCCAACAGGGTGGTAGTGAATCGATCTATGAAGTGTCAAAATGATACAAACACTTGCAAAGAAGAAGTCCACACCATAACCTACCTAAACAATTTCTTTTGCAAACATTCTATAACGGAGTGGCCTCACATATAAGAGGCACAATTGATGTTGCTTCAGGAGGATCACTATGAGGAAGACAGTAGATGAAACAAAAGAGCTATTAAAAGAAACGGCAAGTATTAATCTTCTGCCTTTATTGATATTTAAGAAGTTGGGGTTAGGTGAGGTTAAGCCAACATCGATGTTAATTCAAGTGGCTAATCAATCTACTAAAGGACCATTTGTAATAGTGGAAGATGCTCTGATGCAAGTGGACAAGTTCATTAATCTTATAGATTTGTGGTTCTTGATTTTAAAGAATATAAGAACCGTCCATTGATCCTTAGTCAACTATTTACGAACATAGGGAAAGCTATAATTGACGTTCATAAAGGAAAATTAACATTTCAAATAGTCGAAAATTAGATCAAATTCAATATGAACAAGGCTTTAAAGAGTCCAATAACAAGTTGTGTGTGCATGATGGTTGAAATTATAGATCAAAATTTGCAAGAATAAGTAGAGATTTGCATCGTAGAAGTACAATCAGTAGAAGTAGAGATAGATAATGGATATGAGAAACTTAAGTCTAAAGGAGATGATGAGATTAAAGAGTCAAATGTTCAAATTCATTAAGATAAATTAGTCTAGATTGAAGCACCTATACCACCATCCATATAAAAACCATCCACATTAGAGCTTAAACCTTTACTTACACATCTCAAATATACCTTTCTAGGTGAAGGTCAACAAGAACGGTCACAAGATGAAGAGTGTGCATAGATTATTGCAAACTCAACTCAGTGATGAAAAAAGATCATTTTTCTCTCTTGTTTATAGAATGATGATAGAAAAGGT